>JALPQD010000086.1:112146-1527146 GCA_023101885.1 Typhlomys cinereus
GGATGATTCCTAAAGTTACCCTTGTTCCTCCACAGGGACATACAGTGCCCTCTGACACACATACACACACACACACACACACACACACACACCTGTGCAAAGTAAACTTTTTTTAAAAGTAGGGTTGTAGAAATGACTTGGCAGTTAAAGCCCTGGCTGTATCAGAACGAGAGTTCAGAGCCCCAGATCCCAAGGAAAATGCTGGGCAGATATGAAGGCCCATGAGTAACTACAGCCCTGGAAGATGGTGACTGGGAATCCCAGAGCAAGCAGCTAGTCTGACTAGCCCTGTCAGGGAGCTGCAGGTTTGATCAGAGGCACTGGCTCAAAAGAATAAAGTGGAAGAGAGATCAAGGATAATTCCCATGAAAATAGCCCAAACAGGTTATTCTAGGTGGGGCCTCCTTTCAGAGAACTGGAAAAAGCCTCAACTGAAAGTAGAAGAATCAGGAATATGGCTATTTTCATTGTTCTAGCTTTACTATAAATTTACCACTTAGCCAAGTGCAAATATTTGCAAATATGTGGTTTCTTCCCTCATTGACATCTCCATATATATCAATTTACTTATCTGCTACTCAGAAGACCAGCTATAAGGGATATCATTAGCAATGACTACACAATGTGAGAAACTTTTTAGAGTTAAAAAAGATGAATTATGGCTCTTCTAAACTCACCAAGTTCAGCTAAAACTAGCTTTCACTTCTCAGAAGCATCCTCAGAACACATTTAATACTGAGTCTAAAGGCCTAATTTGGGAACTGGGGATACGGTTTGGTGCCACCTCACTTGGCTAGCACGTACATAGCCATGGGTTCCATCCCATGTCAAAACAAAGAAGCCACTGCCTTCAGCTAGAGGCCACCTATTTACAATCCTACCCTCTTGTCACCCATCCTCACCACCAACAACAATGCAAGGCACATGAGAAACAACCCATCCCCCAGCAGCTGCCGCAGACCTTTGCTACGTCCGTGCCCCTACATCTGGCATGCTTGGCATAACAGCACCTGGGTACAAGAGAAGAGACCTATGCCTAAATGAGCAGGCTAGCCTGGAATTCTCTCTTTTCTGCTTAATACCTGGTGAACTTGAGCAGTTGTTATTTTAACCCTCGTATGCCAGTTTCATCAGGAAAACTAAGACCACCACATGGGGGGAGAGGAGGGCATTCCAAATGGTAAATTTTCTTTTATTTTTTTATTTTTATTTTATTATTATTTATTCACCTGTGCGCATGTGCGTGTGTATGTGCGTGCGCGTGTGTGTGTCTGTGTGTGTGTGTGTCTGTGTATGTGTAGAACCACGGACAAATTCGCAAACCACCATGGACGCCTCCACCTCCTTCTGCCCCGGGATTCACAGGCTCCGCCCTACCAGGACCAGAAGCACAGGCCACCCCCGCTTCCGTCTGGCATCTATTCGTGGGATCTGGGATCCGAACTCAGGACCTTCCGCCTGAGGCTTAACCCCTGAGCCACCTCTCCAGCCCCCAAATGGTAAATTTTATGTCTATGCATTCAATGAGTGCCAGCTCTCTCTTCTGCCCTCCCTCTACTCTCTCCTTCCACTTCATTCAATGTCCATTTTTTCCCATTTGAAACCTTCCTCTGAGCTTGGCAAGATGGCACACGCTATAGACTTAGCTGCTCCTAACGTGAACTAAAATTCTCCAAAGAAGCCAGATCTGTACTAAAGATTCTGTATAATGACTGACTGCCTGACTCAAACTTCTGACTGTGGTGAGATGGAATGTTGCAGATCATGAGCCAAAATTATCTTAGGCTATCTTTAGACGCGTAACAAGCATTTACTACCAACCTCCGTATCTGACCTAACATCCTTGTGACTACTGTGTAAAACTTTTGGAATGTATTTTAAACTTAGCAGGCCTCTAACTTGTACCAACTCTAAAGAGCACATTATAAGAACATCTGAAACCAATAAAAAAAAGATTGTCCCTACCTTGCTGTAACCAACCTGTTCCATAGCCCACCAATGTATGATTAGAAAAATTCATGTAATCTTTCTACAGTGGAACTCCTGAATATACCAGGTTAGACAACCTGAATATACCAGGGCCCCATGTTAGTCATTCATAGTAGCTCTGTATAGACTTTCTCTTACTTGCTTTGAAACAAGCAAGGTCCTTCTTTAAAAATAACAAACAGGGCTGGAGAGATAGCTCAGGGGTTAAGACTCAGTCTCACAAGCAGAAGTTCCTGAGTTCAGATCCCAGGTCCCACATAAAAAGATGCCAGGTGGAAATGGCAGCAACGTGCACTTCCGGCCCTGGCGGGCAGAGCCTGGGAAATCCCAGAACCAAGCAAGGAGATAGAAGCAATCCAGGATGATTCCCAAGGTCGCCCTTGGTCCTCCACAGGGATACATAGTGCCCTCTAATATACACATCGCACACACACACACTCACACACACACACTCATGAAATAAATAAAATATTGAAAATAAATAAATAAAATAACAAACAAAGGAAAGAAACCTTCCTTAGCTGGGCCCGGTGCCTCATGTCTGGAATCCCAGCATTTGGAGCGAGGAAGGAAGATCATTGTGAGCTCAAGTTTAGTCTGGGCTAAAGAGTAAAACCTTATCTTAAAAAAGAAGAGTTTGGGCGATGGCTCAGGGTTTAAAGCCTTTGCCTCACAAATGAAAGGACCTGAGTTCAGATCCCCAGATCTCTCATAAAAAAGGCCAGACAGATCTGGCTATAGCCTGCAATTCCAGCCCTGGAAGGCTGAGCCTGGGAAATTTCAGAGCAAAGCAACAAGGAAGCAAAGAAATCCAGGATGATTCCTGATGTCACCCTTGGGCCTCCACAGGCATGCGCGCGCGCACACACACACACACACACTCAAGAAAAAAAAAGAGGATGGGGAAGTAAAAAGAAAGGGAAAAGGAAAGGAGTTTAGGGTGTAGTTCACTAGATAAAGTGCTTGCACAAAACTCTGGGTCCAATCCTCAGCACTCCATTAAAAAATAAATTAAAAAAAACCTAGCAGAGTGGTACAGCCTGAAGGAGGACCGACATTCAAGGTCATCTTTGTCTGCAGAACAGATTCAAGGTCAGTCTGAACTACAGATACCCGGTGGAAAAGAACGGCAGGGAAGGGCCCAGGAGGAGAGGTGGACAGAACAGCTCTTCAATTGTCATTTTTGCAGCTGGCAGGAACAAGGTGCTCTTACCAACTCTGACCCTCAACTTCCACCACCATCTGAGCTAAAGATCCAAGAGAAGCCCAAGGCAGCAGGTTTTTAAAGGAAAATCAAGCCGGCTGGAGGGTCCGGGGATCCAGAGGCTGGCGCAGCAGCAGAAGCCACCAAGAAGGTCAAGTCCTGGAGCAGCCATGGGGAGTAGATCGAAGGTGCCCAGCCCAGGCGTCCCTCCCAGGAGGAGGCCATTCCTTGCAATGGTCCCCAGAGTGCTAACCTCTGTTCTAAAATTTTTAAATCCAGATGAAAATCACTTCACTGATTGCCTTCCTAAATAACTTATAAGAAAAACACATTAATCTATAAATACTTCCAGTACTCTTGTTCACGGGGATTAGAAAACTTCTACCTCACCCTATTCCTAGGGACGGTGCTGTGAGCCTGAAACTGTGAACTCAGGGCAGTATCCTGCTGGGGAAGCCAGTCAATGGGATGTTGCCCCAAATTCCAAACACTGCAGGGGCTAATGAAAGACAAGAAGTGCTTAGTCATTTGCAGAGAAGAGCCTATCAGTTACCTGGGCTCTGCATTGAAGGCCAGAAGCACTCTTGGGAACCTGAGAATCTAATGTGCAGTACTGAGACACAACCACCTGTGGCTTTAAGCACATTATCGCAGATGCTGGGAACTGAACCCAGAACCCCACATGCTCGAGGGCTCTACCACTGAGCCACACCCCAAGTGCCAAGACCAATGGGAGGGGCTCCTCTTCTGAACCTCTTATATGCGTTCCTATCTAATCTTTCAAAATGTGAAGCCATGGTTACGGTTTTATATTCAAGAGCCAGGCAGGGCAGTGCTGGTCTGGGATCCCAGCAGCGGACAGGCTGACGTAGGAAGGGAGGGCTCGCAAGATCAAGGTGAGTCTGCACTACATGAGACCCTGCCGAAGAAGAAAGAAGTCTGCGTTTAAGCATGAACAGAGGTTACAGAGGGTCCTGTGAGGCAATAGAAGGGGTGGTGAATAAACGAAAGGGGTGCAGGGCAGCACAGAAGGGGTTTGGGTTCCACACGGCACCAGACATGTCCTCGGCCCCTTCTGCAGAACTCTGCTTGCTCGCTGGGTGGACACGCTGATCGGGGCAACCTGGTAGGAGATGCAGTACAGGGACCTGCGAGGACATGGGGGTGTGCTCTGGGGGAAGGTGCGGTGGGCGCAAGAAGACCCTGCAGCGCCCCAAGCAGAGCTGCTGGACACTGAGCGGTCAGGAAGGGGGGAGACGACGACACGGGACACCCCACTGGGAACTGGACCCAAAACCTCAGACAAGTGCTCTACTACTAAGCCACACCCCAAGTCCCAGAATTTCTTACCCTGCCCATATCCGTTTACCAGATGAGTCACATGAAAGAGATTTACTTCTTCAACCCAGAGGTCTAGGAGCAAGGTGTCAGTAGGGTGGGTTTCATCTGAGGTGACAAGGGACAGATCAATCTACTACCGCCTGCAGAAGATGATTTACCTGCGTCCTCACCACTGCCTTCTTTCTGTGTGTGACTATGTCCAGATGTCTTCCTTAGGACTGAAGGCAAGATTAGTTACACGACACAGTGGATCAGGGTTCATCCTAATCACCTTGCTTCAAGTCAGTATGTCTGTCAAGACTATCTCCAGATATGAGCATATGGGGCTAGAGCACAAAATGTGTACAAGGGCCTAGGTTCAATCCTTGCTGACTGCGTGTGCGCGCAACACACAGGAAGCCAGCTGGCCAAGTGAGTCTGGAATTCAGAGCTCAGTAAATGAGTTGAAGGCAAGGACTTAATTAAGCATGAGACTGAAAAAAGTAAAAAAAAAAAATAAAAGTTAAATCATCCTTCCCATCAAGTTTTGCCCTGTGAGACTGCTCATCTAGTTCATCTAGCACATAGATCCCCAGCACTAAATAGGATGTGGCAGCACACATACCTGCAGTTACTGAGACTGTAATCAGAAGTCCAGAGGCATCTGCAGCTACATAGAAAAAAGTATTTAATTATTTGCTTATTGGCAGTAGAAGAGCAGTGAAGTGGACACCAACTGCCAGCCAGAATGCACAGTATCAGCGACCCTGCAATGCTTACCCGGAATCAGGCCAACCTAATCTTTCCCCATCCGAAGGTTTAGAGAACCTTTCGAGAGTGTCGATAACATTGCAAGAGCCATGTCATGGTTTGCAATGTGTCCCCCACAGTCTCATGTGTTTGGCAAGGTCATGGCACCTTGAGAGGTGTAGCCTTGCTACAGGAAGGCAGTCACAAGGGGTGGGCCTTGAGGTGGATTAGTCCCACCCTACCTCCAGGAGAAGTCTGCCTTTGCAGCAAGCAGTCTGCAGCTCTCAGCTTCCAAGATGTCTGCAGTAACGTAGCCTCCTCCAGCTTTGGCCAGCCAGCCATGCCACCTCCACCATGAGAGACTGTATCTCTCCTCTGAACAGTAAGCTGAATAAATCTCCTTTCTCCCTTAAGTTGCTTGACTTTGGGTGTCTCTCACAGCAATAATTAAGAGTAACTGTTACAAGCCTAAAGATGAGAAGGTCCACCACTGGACAAGACATTCCACTCAAGGCGGGGCTGCTGCATCTAGGAACTCACAGCAATGAGACTTGTCCTTACCCAGACCTGCATAATGACTGACACACTACCAACATGCCCCCATAGACTAGCAAGGATTCTAGGAGAGACAATCACATGCAATGGAAACCTTAGGGGCTAGGACTGGGTGGGTGAAAGGGAGTGCCCTATCAGTAGATTAACACGAGGAGGGGCCACTTGGTGTGCCACAGAGGACTGAATCCCCACAAGGGTAGACAAGCCAGAGGGAACCCTGAGGCCCATAGAAGCAGACAGGCAGGAGTGCGGGAGACAGTGAGATGGATTGACTAAGGGAGGAGGGGGGAGGGAGAAGGGAAGAGAAGAAGGGAGGCAGGGATAAGTACTCAATATGCTTGTAAAACTAAAATAAATTAAAGATTATTTTAAAAGTCATTTGCTTATTTATTGTGGGGGAGGTGCCCAGAAGACAACGTGCAGGAATCCATTCTCACGTTCTGTCATGGAGGCTGTAGGGATGGAGGCAGGGTCTTCAGGCTTGGCAGCAAGCGCCTTTACCCACAAAGCCAGCCTGCTGGCCCCACAGCACATGGGAAGCCAGCCTGGTGGATATAAAAGTGTCCATCTTAAGAAAGGGAAAAGAAAAGGAAAAGATGAAATCCAGAAGCAACTGAAGGCCACATCCATCCTTGTGATTTGATCCAGAATATATTTTACAGCAACTTATCTGAGGAAGGGGGGGGTGACAACATGTTCATGACAAACCAGTGTTTGAAACTGTAAGAAAACTCTCATCTCTGGAAGCAGAAGCCAAGCCCATCCAAACAAAAGAGGAAGAAGTTACAACCACTTTGACTGCTATGAGGAAGCAGGAGAAACTCAGGAGTCTAGACAGGGCTGGAGGAGGCAGTGGGTCCGACACTGGCTTAAGGAACCGGGTAGCTTCTCCTACAGAAGAGAAACAGAGAAGCGAAGTTGGAACTAGAGGGCAGGACGTGTTGATAATCGGGCAGGAAGTCCTAGAAGAAAAGACACATGTTCCAAAGTGCAGCTCTTACCATCCAACACGGAGAGAAAAATCAAGTCTAGACTGATACAGAGAAAGAACAGCGCCAGAGAAATACCTCCAGGGTAGAAGCTCTTGCTGCAAAAGTCTGATGACCCAAGCTTGATCCCAAAAACACTTAAAAAGCCAGCTGTGGCAGCACATGTCTATAATCCTTTGGTCAGATAAGGAAATAGAATCAGCCTGAAGCTCCAGGCACGATAGCTTGGGGTACACTGATCACACCTGCAAGATAGGTCCTGTGTCATCAACGTGGATGGCGGTACCACCTTCCAAAAGCTGCCCTCCGCCCTTCAAGAGGGGGATGCATGCATGCACGGGCACACATACACGATTTATTTATTTTTTTAAAGGCAGCGGTCAGACCTCCTTAGAAATGCCCACGCTGGGGCGGCCTCCACTGGAAGCACAGCCCAAAGCCTCAGGAGGAGCCTGGAGTGTCTGGATCTTGTCAGGAAGTGGAACTTGCTGGAACGGTGCCTGTCCAGCCGGAGCAAGGGGAGGGCTGGTGGGAGCAGCTGATGTCAAGGCCAGGGGTGAGTGAAGACAGAAGCTGAGCGCCCGAGGACCGATCCGAAAACTGACGACAGGACAGAAAGACCCTTTCTTCTCAAAACCAGTCTGCCCGGTGAGGGAAAGAAGGCTGTTGAGTGGTAGTCAGGCAGCTGGAGAGAAGCACCTCCTGATGCCAAGAGAACGCCACAGAGCGGGGAAACTCCCACCCTCTGACTCAGGGGTGGCAGAGGGGAGGCTATGGGGTCTCCCGAAGTCTGGGGCCATCTCTACTGTCACCAAGCCAGCTGGCGGCTGGCAGTCGCTGTCTCCTCATCCCCCTGCTCCTGGGCTGGGTTTTTCCATGAACTCCATGGAGAAAAGAGAAGAGAACTGCTGCTGGTTTCACTGAACTGCTACATGATCTCAGTGGTTTCAAAACACAGAAAAGGGATGATGAAATGGCTCAGCTGGCAAACCCGGAGACCTGAGCCCAATCCACAGGCCTTCTCTCCCCACTCATCCCTGCTTCCTCACTCTCTCACAAACAGATACAACATCTTTTTAAAAACCAAGACACCTGGGCCAAAGAGATGGCTCAGGGGTTAAGACTGTCTCAAAAGTAGAAGGTCCTGAGTTCAGATCCCAGGTCCCACATAGAAAAATGCTAGGCAGAAAGGCAGTGGCCCTATTTTATTTATTGTGTGTGTGTGTGTGTGTGTGTGTGCGTACGTGTGTGTGTGTGTGTATGTGTGTGTATCAGAGGGCACTGTATGTCCCTGTGGAGGACCAAGAATGACTTCATGAATCATCCTGGATTGCTTCTACTTCCTTCTTTCTTTGCTCAGGGATTTCCCAGGCTCTGTCCATCAGGACCAGAAATACAGGTCACTGCCATTTCTGCCTGGTGTTTTTACGTGGGATCTGGGATCTGAATTCAGGACCTTCTGTTTTCAAGACAATCTTAACCCCTGAGCCATCTCTTTTGCCTAAAAAACATTTCCAAACTATCTACATTCTTATCTTTTAAAAAAATACTTTATATACAACTCATTCTGCATTTCCCCAAATTGTATTATAATGATATTATATGTAATATGTCCTGTATATGTAGTTTCACCAGTAGACACATCTGAAAATACCATGACACTTCTGCCAATGCTTCTCTGTATCACAGTTACAGTTATGTTTGAAATTTTTAAAATTTTGTCTGTGTGTGTGTGTGTGTGTGTGTGTGTGTGTGTGTGTGTGTGTGTGTTTTGTGTGTATGTGTATTAGAGGGCATAGTGTGCCTGATGGAAGCCCAGAGGTGATTTCAGGAATCACCCTGGACGGCTTTTATCTTTTTTGCTTTGCTTTAGGATTTCTCAGGCTCTGCCTTCCAAGGCCAGGATTGGAAGTGCAGACTGCTGCCATTTCTGTCTAGTATTTTTACATGGGATCCTAGATCCAAACTCAGGTCTTTCTGCTTATAAGGCAGTCTTAACCCCTGAGGTATCTCTTCAGTCCCATGATTTTTTTCGAAGAAACTTCTAAGTGTGTGTGTGTGTGTGTGTGTGTGTGTGTGTGAGAGAGAGAGAGAGAGAGAGAGAGAGAATACTGCCCATGTGGCATGTAGTGTGGACTTGCATGTGGAGGTCAGAGGGTAACTTCCAGGAGTCAGTTCTCACCTTCCACCTTGCTGAGTCAGAGTTGCTCTTGTTTCTGTTGCTGTGCTGCCTACATCAGGCTAGCTGGGCTGCGAGCGTCTGGCTCGAGTCTCCATGTCCCTCTAGCCGTAGGAGTTCTGGGACTACAAATGTGCACCACTGAGCACAGCTTTTCATGGGGGTTCCAGGGACTGAACTCCCGTCATCAGGTTTGTTCAGCATGGTTTTTACCCATTGAGCCATCGCCCCCACCTGGTCTCAATAACACTGACTTGACACACTGAAAAATGTGTGAAAAGTGTAGTTCAGTTGCTACAGTGATTGTATGAGGAACTGAGTTCGATCCCTGTTCCGCACACCTCTTGTGTGATGGTGCATACCTATAATCCCAGCATCCAGAAAGTGAAATTAAAAGGATCAGAAGTCCAAGGATGTCCTCCAGTGCATGAAAACCTGTCTCGAAAAAAGGGCATTTTTATAATTCTGCCTCCCTGAGCATTCTGAGAGAGCAGGAAAGGCAGTCATGCTGCGATATCTATCTCCTTATCTCCATTATGTCTCCTCTCTGGGGAAGAGGCATTTGAGGGGACTAGAGCTTTCTTTCTGATTGGGAGGAAGAATGATAGACCCTGCAATCTGGAGTCAGATGCCGGAGTCAGATGCCTGCTTCCCAGGCAATGAGCTGTGGGATCCTGGGCAGCCTGTCAACCATGCCAGGGCCTGGTTTTCTCTCTGCAAAGTAGGATGGTTACAGCACCCACGTCAGGCTGGGCAAGGATTCCTCTCGGAAACGTGCAAATCACCTGGCTCTGGCCATACGAAGCGCTATAACCAAGAACTGGCCGAGGTCGTTAGTTCCTCGGCAGTTATTTACTGGCTGCAGATGTTAAGGGCTGAATGTTTGCATACTTCCTGGGTGCCTCGCGCCCAAGGGGACGGTGTTTGAAAGTGGAATTCTAGGGAAGTGATTAGACTGAGATGACGTCACGGGGATAAAATCCTCTTGATGGAATCCTCGTCCTTTTGAGGAGAGAAAGAAAGGCAGTGCTCTCCACTGGAACCATGGAAAGGCCAGTTAGGGACCACAGCTGCCCAGCAGTGAGAAGTTCTCACCGAGGACTCTGCCGTGCTTCCGCGCCAGGACTCTGAAAAGCTGTCTGGTGTTGACGGTGGCAACCACGGGCGCGATTCTCTATGCCTGTCTCTCTTCTGGCCACTACTTTTCCAATCGATGCCAATTCCTTGCTCACAGGTAGGCTGCTTCAACCCTTCAAGTGTCCAGCTCAGGTCTCCTCCCAGGCCTTCCCCAAGGGTTGAGCTGTAAGTGACCTTCTCTCTACTTATTACCTCAATCTAAAAACTCTCCTACCTCTGCCCCCTGTGGGACTGGTCCTTCCAGCCTCCACCTCCGCCCACGCTGGGGACAATATTCTTCTGGTCACTTCTCTGTCTCTAGTGACATCTGTGCTTACACGACTATCTAGGTAATCCACACCCCAGCACTTGGGAGGTGGAAGCAGGTGGGTCAGAAGTAAGGTCATTTCAGCTATCTAGCAAGTTCCATGTCAGCCTGAGCTAGTGAGACAACTAAAACATAAAAAATAAGTTTAAAAAAAAGCCCAAGTCCTGAACATTAAGAGATAAGTTTAGGGCTAGTGAGAGAGCCCAGGAGGGAAAGCGAATGACCACAAACCTGGTGACCTGAGTTCAATCTCCAGAAAAATGACCTCCGAGTTGTCGTCTAACCTCCACGCTTGCATCATGACATACATGTATGTTCTCTCTCTCAAATATATAAATAAAATACATTAAAAATAAAGATGTAGAAAAATGATCCTGGACGCGGTAGCAACATGCTTATAATGAGGAGGCAGGAGGTTCGTGAGCTCCAGGCCAGCCCAGGCAAGCTACACAGGACACATCTGGTGACTTGGATCAATACAAGTAGAAAAAATGAAAGGCAAGGGCCACTGGGCCCTGTATCAGAATAACAGGGCAGGAGCCTAGGCTTGCTTTGCCTCTGAGAGCCCTGATGCCTCCTGACTGGGTTACCAGGCCAAGGGCTCAGCAGACAGTGTCTCTGCCAGACACACCCATCACCTCACCAGGGCGGGGCTTGTCCTCACCAAACCAGTGCTTAGTGAACATTTCCAGCGTCCACTTATCTCGTGATAAGCATTCTATATACACTCTCTTGTTTACTTCTCAAAATAGCCTGAAGAGGTAGCTATAAATTTCCCTGTATGCAGATGAAGAAACTCAGGCACCAAGTGACTAAGAGACTTGTCAGAGGCCTCTGAGGTAATAGGTAGTAGGGATGTAATCCTTCCCCCGGTAGATCTGATTACACAACCCAACCCTGCTGACACCCACAAGCCCCAGGGATGCCACGGTGCCCTTGAGATAGGCCCTGTCACAATGAATTTAATTGTCTCTGTGTTTCTTACTCCCCACGGGTCTCATGAGGTCACAGCATTTTTGTATTACCACCGGAGCCCCAGCACCTGGCATAGTGCCTGGCAAACCTATAGGCAGCAGTAAGTGCACAGTGGGGTGCAGTGGAACATATGGCAACACTCCAGTGGTGGAGGCAAAAAGCATTAGGAGTTCTAGGTTATCCTCAGTTATGTAGGGAATCTGAGGCCACCCTGTGTTAAACATGAGGCTCTGTCCAAAAGATAATGGACAGTTTTATTTGGATGTGGTGGCTTGGGTCTATTATCTCAGCACCCAGGAAACAGAGGCAGGAGGATCACTGTAAATGTGATGTCACAGTGCTGGTGTGCTTAGCAAATTCTAGTTCAGCCAGGTCTACATAGTGAGATCCTATCTCTCTTATAAATGAATGAATGAATGATCGAATGAATGAATGAAGTATCTGCTATGACTGCACTGTGAGAGGAGCGCTGTAAGAGAAGCGCTGAGAGCGGCTCCTGAATTCTTTGGTCTACACTCCATGCTCTTTCTCCTTTGCTGGTTGTTTTGCGTGTTCTTGAATTGTCATAAAATAAATTGTCATAAAACCACATGCTGAGCCTAGTGAATCCTCCAAACTTGGATGTGATCTTAGGAACTCCAAGACGACGCCTCTCCATAGAAACAAGACTTCAAGAGGCTTTCCACCCAGTACTGTCCATTAAGCTGAGGCCCCCACCACACCCAGATAGGTTAGTTTTCAGCAGACAGTTGCCCTGAGGGCAGGCGCCTGGAGGATCAGCTAAGGTGGGCAGCAGAGACTCAAGCAGTCATGCTTCTGTCTGTCATGGTTTGAAATGTGAGTTGTCCCTCAAGAGCGCAAGTGTCTGAGTCTTTAGTTGTCTAGGAAAGTCACGGCACCTTTAGAAGGTGGCGCCTTGCTGGAGGAAGGCAGTCACAAGAGGTGGGCCTTAAGGTTGGTTAGCCCCCCCCATCCTGCTTGAGAGAGAGAGAGCCTGCTCTTGCACTCGCAGCAGCTCTCCCTCATGTCTGCAGGGACTTAAGCCACCTCCAGCTTCTGCCAGCCGGCCATGCCTTTTCCACCATAATGAACTGTGTCTCCCCTCTGGAACCATAGGCTGAATAAATCTCCCTTCTCCCCTGGAGTTGTCTGAGCCTGAGTTGTGTCTCACAGCAGCAAGGGAGAAGAGATGGGCGGCAGCGACTCGGCAGTCTTGATGGCACGGGCAGTTGTGAACCACTGATCATAAACGGCCTCTTTGCTCACGACGGGCTCCCAAAATGCTAAGAGCTTGGGGCAGGCGTGGGCTTCCTTCCCAAGCCCAAGAGACGATTTAATGTCTTCAGACACAATGAGGATTCCTTTGAAAGGGAACATACAAGCACACGGGGGAAGTTGGCTTGGGCATTGTGAGCTCAGCAGGAAGACTAGGTCAAGCTCCCTTTGAGCAGGGGCCACAACCCTTCTTTCCTGTAGCAAAACTTTGACCTTCATGCTGGGGGATTGTCACGAACACTCCTGTGTGTCAGCACCCGCTCGCAGAATCGGCTTATATCCAGTTATACTAAGAACCCAGGGCACAGGGCTGCGCAAATCTTTAAAGCTATTGAGCTGAGCAGGCAAACACAGGGGAGGACAGAAGTGAGTTTGCGACGGCAGCCACCATGTGCACAAAAGGAATCGTCTGGTCTGCAGAACTTGTCTGGGTTCAGGGCAATCAGCAGGCAAGAAGAGGGAATCAGTCACAAGCCCTAGGACTATGGTCTTCAGGGTGAAAGAGGGTCCCTTATGCCATGGAGGAGAATCCACATCTGAGCTGACTCCATGGTAAAACGCCAGCTAATCTGAAGAAGTTCTAGCAAGACAAAGGCAGGGCCTCTACAGTCCCGACACCTGCCGTCCAATGGCGGTTCAGTGCCCCCTGAAACCAACACTCTCTGGAACATTGCGGAGTGAGCCCTGACTGCCCTGGTCACACCCGCCCCGTCATCTCTTGGAGGCCCCTATTCTTCCTGCCACCAGCCACCTTCCCCCATAGCATCTCTGCACTCAGTCCCAGCCCTGTTTGTGCCCCTGCCCCATCACACAGCAGCTTCCTCCTGCCCCTGCATGCCACGAGCCCAGCCTTCCTCTATTCCTAGCCCCTCACATGCTGCAGATCCAAGTGCCCCCGCCCATGTGGGTGTGGCTCCGTGGTTCAGTACTCGACCTAAATGCCCCCAAGCTATTGTTTCCCAATTTAGGAACAATCCCCCTCCCTCTCCCCCCACACACACACCACCATCACCACCACACACATACCCCACAGACCAGCTCCACTGGCCAGGTCTTTTCAGAGATCAGAATTCCTGAAGACTCTGGATGCCTTCAGATGCACTAATGTACACAAATTGCTGTGGTCCCAAATACTTGTCAAAGGAAAGACATTTTCTTTTTTCTAAGTGCAAATCATTTCCCTGTTTCTCTCCGTGCTTCTAATGTAAGATCAAAAGTGATGTAGCCTGAATTCAATACACTAAATGTCTCAAACACGGACACCTGAGATGTGCGCCACTGATTTGTGGCTGTACAGCATGAAGATAACTCCCCACACACAGAGAAGAAACGCTGCCAGGAGGCTCGGGAAAGAACAAATACGACCACCACACCACTCCTCTTTTGGGATACTTGAGAATAAACAGAGTGCTCCAATATATAAACCACATATTAATATGATTTTAAGGCATTTTATTCCATGTTTTATTTACATTTGTTTGCTTAGATGCTAGGGAGGGGCTTCCTTTTGTTTTCTTTGTCTTGCGAAATGGTCTCATTCTACAGCCTAGGTAGCCGTGAACTCTATGCCTACCTCTCAGCCTCCCAAATCCTAGGGTTGCAGGTATGAGGCCAGCAAGGTGGGCCTTGGCACTGGGAACTGACCCAGGGCCTCGGGCCCGCTGGGCACACACTGTTCCCTCAGCCAGCTTTACTGAATATTCCAGGCGAGCATTCTACCACCCCACCGCATCCCATGTCCAACAGTGAATGTTTCAATACATAGAAATGATAGGTGCTAGCGAATAAATATTTCAATTGAAATACTGTAAATGAGAAGAGATAGGGTTGGGCATTAAGTGTGAAAACAATACAAGTTTACTGTATTCTTGTATGAGACATTAAAAGAATAATACATTATTTATATTTATATTTAAAAATTTCAAATGGCCACCATCTGCACCATTTGAACAGTGCACAAGTTTTTCCGTGGACACTAAATCAGCAGATAGGGAAAGTTCTTGCTTACCTGCTCCTCTAACTCCCTGGCAAAGAAGCCATGTTCTGTTAAATCTTCCTTCCCATCTTTTGGAACTCAGGTATCAAAACTACACTAAGGATCTGAGGCAAGTGAAACAAACTTAAACAAAACAAAGTTGGAAAGAGCAAAGAGCTCAGCTTACGTTTTCAGTATTCTTCTAGACAGCCGAAACAAAATGGGGGGTTTCTACTTTCTCTTTCTAATTTTCTCTTAGAAAAGAAGGAAGAAGAAGAAAAGAACACTGGTCGAAGAGACACACAGAAAAGTATTCAATATCATCAACCAACAAAGAAATGCACATCAAACTCTCTTCACAGCAAGTTAGGTGGTTCAAATAAAAAAATAAAGGAACTGTTAACAATAGGAAAGGAGGAAGATGGGGTGGTACCAGAGACAACATATGTGGCTAGAGAGTTTCAAGAATGGTGCAGTCATTCTGGCAAACAACTCAAAAAATCCCAAGATCAGTACAGAGATTTCTCCGGATATACCCAAGACAAAGAACACGCATGCCCATTCGAAAACTTGGACATGAATGTTTACAGCATCATCATAATAGATATAGATGACTTGACAAACAAAATGTTAGGGATTGGGCAAGACACCCCCCATACACACACACACACACACACACACACACACACACACACACACACACACACACACACACACGCCAGCACCTCCTGACCTCCTGTTTGCATGGAAACACCTTAGTCTCCACCCTTAAGTTAATCAGCTGGGTCAGGCACCTGGGCAGGATTCCACCCCCAGGGAACTTGATCCACCTGGAGGAGCACCAAAGAGATGGGAGGGGTCTCCCTTTCCCTTCCTAAAGCCTCCTCGGTCCCTTTCAGAGGACGGGGCTCAGAGGCCTAGAGCTGTCGAAGAGTGAATCCCTCTCTCTCTCTTCTGTCCTTTTCTCTAACTTCTAATTAAAAAAAAAAAAAAAAGAAGGTACAGGTTGTACTTTTTAAAAAATCTTTAGATTAGAGAGAAATCTTATTTATTTATCAGAGAGAATGAGATGTGTGCGTGCATAACACGAAGAAAATTTAAAAGTCAGAGGACAACTTTCAGAAGTCAGTTCTCTCCTTCTACCACGTGGGCTTCTGGGAATTGAACTCAGGTTGCCGGGTTTGCAGGCGCCTTACTCACTGCGCTATCTCACCAGCCCTAAATTTATAACATTTAAAAGTGCTTCTCCTAATATTCAAGACTTTTGCTGTTTTCCTAAAGTCTAACTTCTTTGCCAAGTGGCCACTTGCCAGACATTAAGCATGCCTCCTTGGAGAGCTGCTTGAGCTCTCGGAGTCTCTGGTTCTATTGTTTTTTGTTTTAAAATAAACAAATATTCAAAACTATTTTTCCACTTAACAGTGCTGAAAATATACCTATATTCCTACCTAGATCCATATAAAAATGTGGCATATCTATACAGTAATAATCATCACTAGCCAGCAATAAAAAGAATCAAGTGAGGGTTGGGATATAACAGGTACAAAGCCCTAAAATTCAATCCCTAGCACCCCAAAAGCAGGAGGAATAAAGTATCACCACATGCACAGTGCTGATGCGCCTGGAAAACATTATTCTACATTAAGGACGTCGGATGTGAAAGGCTGTATGTAGAGTTTCCCTGTAGACAAACTCTGGCATGGTGGTCTGCAGTTGTAATTCTAGCACTGCAGGAACAAGAGCGAAGTACGGCTGAAGGTCTGAGGTCAACCTGATCTATATGTAAGTCCCTGGCCAGGTGGGACTACATAGTGAGACCCTGTTTTCAGAGAAACAAACCTCATTTTGAAAAAGAAAGAAAGAGAGAGAGAGGAAGAAGGAAGAGGAAGAGGAAGAGGAAGAGGAAGGGAAGGAAGAAGGGAGGAAGGGAAAGAGGGAGGGAGGGAGGGAGTTCTAAAACCAGCAAGACAGGTCAACAACAGGTAAAGCATCTGATCTCACACTTGGCTATCTGAGTTTGATTCCCAAAAGCCTACATGGTGGAAGCAGAGAACTGACTTCTGAAAGTTGTCCTCTAATCTCCGCCCATAAGTCATGGCATGCATGTGTTCTCTCTCTCTCTCTCTATCTCTCTCTCTCTCTTTTTCTCTCTCTCTCATACATATGCACATAAATAAATAAATAAAATATTTGTAAAGAATCTAAAACAAAATTAGAAAATGTCTGAAGTAGAGAAATCCATCAACAGAAATATCAATGGTTACTCTGGAATGTTGGGGGAGGAATGGAGATCTTCCAGTTGGGGGGGGAGGGCAGAGATAGCTTCTGAGTAAAGGGGACGACCCACAAATCTGGTGATCTGATTTGCCAGAGTCCTCAGGGAGGGGAGAGAACTGACTTCCCATAACTCTTCTCCGACCTGCACATATGCACCACGGAAAGCCTGAGCACACTCTCCAAGTAAATAAGTAAATACTTAAAAGAGAGTGGAGGGACTTGATAGGGAGGGATGAAATGTTGTAAAATTGGTCATGGTGACACTAACACAACTGTAAACATAACAGGACCCACAGGATTATGCACTGTAAATAGGTGAATTAATTATATGGTAGATGAATTACCTCATTGTTCGTTAATTGGCCTACGTCTACAAAAAAAATTATAAACAGACTGCATTAGTTGAAGAATGTCAGATTAATTTAGAAGTGCTAGGCAAATGTGTGGCTTCTTTCTGTCTCCCTTGCATTATAATTCCTCTAAAATGGAGATAAGAGACAGTTTTTGTTGTCATCTAACAGTTTACAAGCATTTTTTAAAATAGGGGCTTTTGGAGCCCTATTATAATCCTGGAAGGAGATAATTAGTCCTGTAATTTTATAAACAGGTTATGTGACAATACTGAGTTTAGGGGCTGTTTTCTGGTTCATTCTGCTGGTGAAAGCTACGATGCAGCCCAGGCTGGCCAAGTACTTTCTATTCTCTTGCTTCAGCTCTGGAGCAATGGGATCATAGGTTGTGTATGACCACACCCAACCATACAGCATCTTCGAAAACCAGGTACTCCTGACAAGCTGATATGCACATAGAACATTACTAACTTGTGTCAATAAGAAAAATGTCCCAGAGTAGATCTGCCAGGAGCTAAGCTAAGCTACACTAATGCCACAATCAAGGTGACCATGATCTAATCTATCACAGGTCTCAGGTACCAGGAAAAGACCCTTTTATTCTGAGCCTTTGCTTCTTCGGAATTTATTTCAGTTTAAAGCTTAGGGTAGAACTTGATACTCTGAAAGATTTGCAGGAAGAATGAATAAGGGCCAACCAGTGGGTACAAGTGCTTTCTGAAAAGTCTGACAACTTGAGTTCAATCCCCAAAACCTACATGATGGAAAAAAAGACCCAACTCCTACAAATTGTCCTCTGACCTCCACACATGGGCTGTGACACACTTGTAACCATAAAATAAATAAATAAGTTTAAGATTACAAATAATTTTGAATATTTAAAAGAAGAATGAAATGAATATACAGCTTTTTGGCAGTGAGAGAATGTGAGCTCCCAGTAACCTTTAGTTATATGTTGATAGAGCGTGGAAGGAACTATGATTTCAAGCCAAGAAGAGCAAAGTGGCCTCAATTCTCTTCTATCAAATAAGAATGGAAAGAAAAATGAGAAGAAGAAAAAGGAAGAAGTGGAGGGGGAAGAAGAAGGAGAAATTTTATATCAGAATCAACCAAGTGCTATCAACTGTACATGCTACACTGTACGACTCTGATTTAGTAAATGAGATGGTTATCAAATTCTCATTTTTATTACATTCTCCAGTTATCCCAAAGATACCAATAAAGTACTTCTAAAATTATTTGTTGGGTGTTTTCTAAGGAAGTTTTTTTTCTTTTTCTGTTTGGACTGCAAAACAGCATTTGTTCATCTCAAAAAGCACACAACTATATTGTTGCTTCAAAATACAACCTAGAAAGCCAACAAGATAGAACTCAGTGAGCAGGTAAGAAGTCTGCTTGCAAACCTAGTAAACTTAGTTTGATCCTCAAAAGCCCACATGGTGGAAGGAGAGAACTTCAGAAAGTTGTCTTCTGACTCCATCCATATACCAAGGCATGTGTATCTCTCTCTCTGTCTCTCTCTCTGTCTCTCTGTCTCTGTCTCTCTCTCTGTCTCTCTATCTCTGTCTCTCTCTCTTTTATTCTCTCTCTCTTAAGTAAATAAGTAAAATATTTAATTACAAAAAGACAACCTAGGGGGCTAGGAAGTAGCTCAGCACAGAAGGTACCTGCTTGCAAACTTGGCAACTGAGTTCCATCCCAGAAACCCACAGGATAGAAGACGAGAACTGACTTCCAAAAATCGTCCTTTGACTCCCACCCTGCCCCGTGACATCCATATGTATACCTTCTCTTTCTTCCTCTGTTACAAATAAATAAATAAAACATTTTTTTAAAGACTAGTAAGGGGGTGGAGGAAGCTTTTTCCCTTTTGCTATACAGGAAGTAAAAACAATTAGCAGGCTGAAACTCTGTGAAGGCAGGAATCCACTGAAGAAAGAGAATTTTCTTGCCAAATGGGCTGAATTATCTTCAGCAGCCTCAAAGAGACTTTTCAATCAAAGGAAGCTGTAAATCCCTTCCTACAAGTGGATCGCATCAGCATCTCAGCACAAAGCCTGAGGTTTTAAGGAAGAAAGCATCTGGTTAGTGCACGAAGGGGCTGCCAACTACTTAGTTATTTACTAAACTTGCCCAGTATCCCTATATTGTGAATCACATTCTTAATCCATAACAGTTACTTTCAAAGACCAATCCACATGAATGTTTGCACTGAAAAGTCTCTCCTCAAATCACAAAGGACTATTTTGACAGATGTGGAGAGATAACTCTCATTATTTCAAAGTTTTTCTAAGTTGTAGAAATATTTTTACACTAAGAGTGATATCTCTGGATCATCACACTCCTTATTAAAGAAGAAATAAAATAGGGTTGGAGTGTTTTGGGAAATTTTATGTCTTGCTGTGATGCCAATATTTTACTGAGACAATTATTTTTCTTCTTTGAACAATTAGTTTGAATCTGTTCAAGAAAAACAAAGCTATGCCTAGTATCAACAAGACGCCTATACAGTCAGTTTTAAAAACGTGAAGATTCAATGTCCAGAACAAAAGGTGGAATGGAATAAAGAATTATGGCTCAGGAGTTAAGACTCTGACTCCCAAGCAGAAAGCCCAGAGTTCGGATCCCAGGCACCACATAAAAATGATGCCAGGTGGAAACGAAAGTGGCTTATACTTCCATCCCCGATGGGCAGAGCCTAGGAAATCCCATAGCAAGGCAAAAAGGGGGTAGAAGCAATCTAGGATCATTCCTGAAGTCACACTTCATATTCCACAGGGACACACAGTACACACACACACACACACACACACACACACACACACGCCCATGAGCGAAATAAATAAAGTTAAAAAAAAGAATTAGAGATCAAGGAGGAAGGTTAGATGCCTCACTAGTTAAAGTTTCTTCCTTGCAAGCAAAAGATCCCTAGGTCCTCAGATGTCACATAAAAATGCCAGGCAGAAATGAATGACCAAGGCCTGTAATTTCTGGCCCCCAAAGGTATAATCTGGAAGCCCCAGAGCAAAGCAGTAAGGTGGAAGAGCAATCCTTTAGTATTCATGTCCCTTACACATGTGCATAAATAATAATAATAACAAGAAGAAGAAGAAGAAGAAGAAGAAGACAAGACTGGGGAGATAACTCAGTGTTAAAACCCCACCACATAAGTAAAAGAACTATGGTTCTAGTGCCCAGATGCCCAGATGCAGGGTGGGTATAGTGGCCCTTCTGTCATTGCAGCCTCAGAAGGCAGGGACTAGGAATCCCCAGAGCAAGCTGGCTGGCCAGACTAGCCCTTTCACTGAGCTCTGGTTTCATCAGAGATCCTGTCTCAAAGGGATAAGGTGGAAGAATAACAGGTGATTCCCAATTTCAACCCCAGATCTCCATAAACACAGGTATATAGATGTGTGCTTGAATATATGTGAACATGCATACACATGCATGCCCCCCCAATATACACAAAATGAAAAAAGAAAGAAAGAATTAGAAGTCGCTAGGTGTTTATAGATAGTTAACTGGTGGGGATGAACCCTGAGCAACTCCATTTGAGTCCAAATAGAGCACTAGGAAATCCTCCTGAAAGCACAAACCTAAGAACCCAGAGATAAGGCTGCCCTTCCCTGCCCACTCAGGAATTTCCAAATGTCTGTTTCTATTCAACCTACATGATTCTACTTTTATTTTACGTTCCCATTAAAAATATTCTCTGTTCTTTACAGAAAACTGAATACATTTAGCATCTGTTAATTGCAACTTTAAAATCAAAATGGTCAATTTCACGTTCTGTATATGTTCCAGAATAAAAAGTCTGGAATCAAACAAGCAAACAAACACCTTGCAGGTTAATAACATATGATCCATATTTCCAAATATCAACAAAGAGCCTCTCACTCTGGGGTAGAGAGGCGGGGTCAGTGGCTATAATGTTTGTTTCCACTGGTAAATCAGCACTCACCGACCTGAGAGATACCTCAGCAGGTTAAAGGTACCTGCTCTCAGACTTGACCATCTGAGTTCCATCCCAGGAATCCTACATGGTACAAGGACAGAACTGACTTCTGAAAGTTATCCTCTGATCCCTGCCCCATGGCATGTGTTCTAGATCTGCATCTCTCTCTCTCTCTCTCTCTTTCTCTCTCTCTCCCAAACAATAATTTTAAAAGACTTAAATAAAAGACATATGGTAGATCATTCCTTCACACTAAGCAAGCAATCTCACTCCAAGACACAGTTGGTCAAAGGTTCACAAAGGTCAAAGTACAAACGGATCCGGATTGGGCGGAGGAAGTAGGGAACAAGTCTGAATAGGATTTCAGATCACCATTTCTAGAGGTCCTCCTGTCTCAAAAAAACTTCTCTTTCGCTGAGAAACCGAGAAGTCGTCTAGTCCATTGATTGCGACACTTCACTAGGTGGCCCGAGGGCCTTTCTGCAGGACCAGGACAGTCACAGCTAAGCCACAGCCGCAGGCAGAAAGCCTTCTCACAAACTTCACAGGTCTAGAAAACACCCTTCTCAAGCTCCGGGAATGCCTGGCATTCGGTGGCCTTTTTCCAACATAAAGATCTCCAACTTCCACCAAGAGTTCCACAGAAGAACTCTGTAATACAACTTTGAAAAGCTGACAACGCCCTACGGACAGACAGCTCAGCCCCTCCCTTGTTAATGGATCAGAATCTCCAGCAATATATACACATACATTACATCCTTCCCAAGGATAGGGTGGGCTGGGGTGCAGACCCGGCTCTGCGAGCTCTGAGGACAGCCCCCCACTCAGGGTGTGTTCCAGTCTTCACCCGGAGGGCGCTCTCGGGACCACCCCACCTGCTTCGCGCTCACCAGCCTGGCTCCGCAGCGTCCACTCGGGCTGCCTCCCCTCGGCCACCGTCGTAGTGCTAACAGAAACTCAAAGCCCCTCTGAATCTCGAGGGAGAAAAGTTTCATAGAAAGTGAAACTGTCCATGCTTCGGGGGACAAGGTGTGCGGCACCTGCAGATTCCAGTTGGGGGGTGGGGGGCTAAAGGAAGCCCAGTGGGGCGCAGCTGCTCCCGGTGGGGGAGGGAGGCAAAGCCAGACAGGAAGACAACGCCCGAGAACTCCCACCACCCAAACTCCACGGGGAGAACTGGGGACCTCAACTTGCACTGTCCCTCACCTGCGTGCACAACTGATTGGGGGGCCAGGGCCCTCCAGCACCCCCGTAAGTGCAGACAATAGGAGATGCGTACAGTGGGCACGAATGGATCATAGAGGTGGGCAGCCCTCAAAGCCCCAGGGCAGGAGGGAGAGAAGAGGTACTCGCCTGGAGGAGGGCAGCGGGCGGCTGTGGCTCCGGCGCAGGGCGAGGGCGCTGCTCGCGGCGTGGGCGGCGGGACGCGGCCCCTGCGCTCCCCGCAGCAGTGCCGGAGGCTGCCCGGAAAACAGGCGGGCACGGGTGACCTCGGCGGCCGCTCCTGCTCCCGTGTGTTATTGTGACTCGACCTATTTCCTGTTTGGAGGTTTAAGAGAAAGAAAAAACTGCATGTCCAGAATCGGAGCGGAGGAGGGTGAGCGAGGGCTGACCTGGGTGCGGTACCCGGCACCTGGAGGTACCTGGCGCCGGACACTGGGGTAAAAAGACGCAGCTGCTGACCCGGCCAGTTTGGAGTGTCCGGAAGGGCGGGGGCGGCAGATCTCACCGGCACCCCCCAGCGGAGGGGCAGAGACCGCGGCACCTCACATCCACCCTTCTGACTTCTTCCCTTGGCGAAGGCAGCTGGCTTTCCCGCCCAAGCGCAAAAGCAGTTCGCAGAGTTTATTTATTCCTGCCTAGATCGACTTTCTGTCCCCTCCAGGATATGGGCGAGGAACAGGCAGCTCAGCCACCCTTCGAAGACCCTGGGAGGGGCGGGGGAGGGGCGGGTGTGGGACCTGGAGAGCGTTTAATGGTTTTATAGGGGAAGGAAAGAAATAGGGAATAACTTTGATGGAAAGTTATCTCATCGAATGACTTTTAGGATCGGTTTCTGTTCCCCTCCCCCTCCAACCTCGCCCTTAGCTTGGATCACTGGCTCTCCGGCCCCAATCCGGAAATACCGGTTCCTCCCCTGGGACAATAGGTGAAGGCGGAGCGTTAAACCCAGAGCCAGCTTTAATCACGTGGTACCTCCCGTTCCATTCGGAAGGAAGAAAGCTCCCAGTGCCCGAGGCTGCACCTGGCAAGTGCTCTTCCATTTAACCTGGTCTTGTTAACAATCTTGGGAAGATAGAAAGGAGTGATTGTTTAATGGGCACACATAGTTCCAGCTCGGGATGTGTTGAACAGGTTCCGGAGATGGCTAGTGGCGATGGTTGCACAGTGTGAGGGCTTAATGTCACCAAACTATGCACTTAAAAATATCTAAAATGAGGGCAAGTGAAATGCTCAGCGAGTGAAACGGTTTCTTGCAACCTGATAACCTGAGTTTGATCCCTAAAAAACCCACATAAGTGCATGTGTGTGCCTCAGTATCTCTATAAATAAAATACTTTAAAAGATGGTTAAAATGGTGAATCTTACGTTGTATATATTTTAATATCACTTATTCATTCATAATTTTTCTATTCTTTGACACCTTCATACATGAATGCAATGGCTTTATATCATTTTCACCCCTTACTACCCCCCTCCTTTCCCTACTCTATACTTCTTCCTTTTCAGTCAGTCTCCTTTTCCTTTACAGCTTTCTACATGTGTAGTCCCATTTGGTTTGCTTTGGGATGCCTGTACTGGAAAGAATTGGAGTATGTCTTATGAAACTTAAGTTTATTTTAGTTACTAAGTTAGATTTCACCAATACCTGTTGGGGGCTGCAGAGATAGATCAATCCTGAGTTGAACCAGTCCCCAGAAGTAAGAAAACAGCAGGAAGTGGTAGCCCATGCTTGAAATGCCAGCTCTGAGAGGCCAGAGGATCACCAGGGCTTGCTGGTCAGACACAGTCTGTAGGATCTCTGGGCAAAAAACAGATGGATTCCCCTGGGGAAGGAAACCTGAGATGGAGCTCTGACCTGCACACACAAACATGACCACAAGAACACACAGATAGTAGTATAGTATCATTTTAAGAAGGACGAATGGTACTTTGTCAGAAATGAAGTATTTGGCAAATAAAGGAATAGCCCCTGTAGGACTATTTGCTAAGGAAGAGCACATATACATGTATTTTACTTTTTTTTTTTTTTTTTTGAAACGAAGCCTTGCTATGTTGTTTGGTCTGGCATTTACCCTGCAGCCCAGACTGGAAGGGACAATTTCTAAATATATCATATTCCATAGGTTTAACTTTGGAGTAAATAATCCACATAACTATAAAACAAATTTAGATCAAATTCCAGCTCAGTTTGGTGGTACAATGTGAATTCGAGGTCAGTTTGGGCAACATGTCGAGCTGAAGGACAGTCTCAGCTACAGGGTAAGGCTGTGTGTGCGTGTGTGTGTGTGTGTGTGTGTGTGTGTGTGTGTGTATCAAATAATCAAAAGTAAAATGCAGTCAAGTGTGGTGATGGTGAGGCACACACCCGTAGTCCCCAAATTTAGGAGGTAGAGACAGGAGGACTAGGCAATCAAGACCATGCTTTGCCACGTAGTAAGTTCAAGGGCAGCCTGGGCAGCAGGAGACCCTGTTTCAACTCTTTCTCAAAGTCAAATGCAACAAACGAAAATAGGTATCAATTCAGTATCTCAATCATAAAAAGGAAAGTATTTCTGATGACATAAAACATAATTATTTGATTTTACATGCCTTAGGGATATACTAAAGGGTGAAGAGAACAGTGTACATACCTGTGATGTTGGAACCCGGTCTCGCGCATTAGAATCAGGAATTCACGATCATTCTTCAAACACACAGAATTCAAGGCCAATCTGGATTATGAGACCTTGTCTCAAAAAGTGAAACCAAAAATCCCACTGGCCAAAGTGGTACAAATTTGAGCAACAATAAGAAAAATACTTGAAATGAACTGAGACATATTTCATATGCATACACATAATATATATACATCATATGGATATATATATGGTCATGAGTAATAAAGTTACTATAAGGATTAATTGGCCAGCTTTGAAGATGCAATAAACCAAACTCAATTTTTTGAAAGATGGTTAAATGCTAAAGGCAAGGAATTGTACACTTTTTTGCTTTTCTGGAGTGGATTTAAATCTGGGTTGGATCTCTTAGGTCTGGTTTCTTAGTCTTACTTCTTACCCCAGCCACTGCTGCAGCAGTAAGCTTGAGACAGATTCTCACCAGCTTGAAAAGGAGCAACCAGAAGAATACCTACGCCTTACATCCCACGCAAGGGTCTGTCAAGGGCAGTGTAGAAATCACAGACTCTATGTACCTATCTGTGCATACACCACCTGGAGTACCAGCATATTAATGTGTCATGGGCTAAACTTTAATTGGGGTGGGACAGATAGAAGCTGAGAGATAAAAACCTGACCTTGGGCTGGAGAGATGGCTCAGAGGTTAAGACTCTGTCTCCCAGGCAGAGAGCATCATGAGTTCAGATCCCAGGTCCCAGGTAAAACACCAGGGGGAAATGGTGCAGCCTGCACTTCTGGCCCTGGTGGGCGGAGTCTGGGAAATCCCAAAGTAAAGCAAGAAGAAGATAGAAGCAATCCAGGATGATTGGTCATCCTTGGTCCTCCACAGGGACATACAGTGCCTCTGATACACACACACACACACACACACACACAGAAAGTAAATAAATAAACAAAATATTAAAAAAAAGATTTCTTGTCTATAGGTTCTGATTCCTAGGACAACCAGGTATGTTAAAGTGTAGCTCACAATTATTGAATAGATGAAAAGGAAAATTATTCTTAATTGTGAATAAGAAATTAATGGGGCTAACAAGATGGCTCGGTGGCTAAAGGCACCTATGTGACAATCTGGCGACTTGAGTTTGATCCCTGCGGCATACATGGTGGAAGGAGAGAAACAACTTCTGAGAGTTGTTCTCTGACTTCCACACGCATGCTGCGGTGTGCACACACCTCTTCATCTCCACCTCTCAAAGAAAGAAAGAAACTGAAAAAAATGATAAAATCTAAATGTCAAAGCTTTGCAAAAGTTAAGAAGTCATGAACCAAGGTAACAATCCTTAAGAAATCACTAATATTGGGAATGGGAAGTTGGCTCAGGGGCTAAAGCCTTTGCCTCACAAGCCAAAGGGCCTGAGTTTGGATTTCTGGGTCTCATATGAAAAGGCAGGGTGGATATGGCCAAAGCCTGCAAGGCAGG
This sequence comes from Typhlomys cinereus, assembly GCA_023101885.1. Taxonomy (NCBI): domain Eukaryota; kingdom Metazoa; phylum Chordata; class Mammalia; order Rodentia; family Platacanthomyidae; genus Typhlomys; species Typhlomys cinereus. The sequence continues at coordinate 138,706 of JALPQD010000086.1, forward strand.
CCCTGAAAGGCAGAGCCTAGGAAACCCCAGAGCAAAGAAATAAAGAGGTAGAGCAATCCAGAATGATTCCTGATGTCACCCATGGGACTCAAGTGCCCTCTTCTATATGCCAACACACACATGTACACCCACCCAAATGAAAATGCATACACATGCACACACCCGTAATACCATGGAAAAACAGACCACCGGGTACTGTATGACAACTGATGGAAAGCCACAACTGCACATTGAAACACTGTTGCCCAAAGGCAGATATGAATCTAACTCAGGGTCTAGTTCCAAAGGCCAGCGCATAGAAAGTACTAGAACCAAAGAGTATGGGGCTGGAGAGATGGCTCGTGGTTAAGTATCTGTCTCAAAAGCAGAAGGTCCTGGGTTCAGATTCAGAATCACACATAAAACACCAGGCAGAAATGGTGGCAGCCATTTACTTCCAGTCCTAGAAGGTGGAACCTGGGTAAGTCCAGAGCAAAGCAAAGAGGAGGTGTCACAAAGTCACACTTGGTTTTCCACGGATACATACAGTGCCCTCTGATACACGTGCACACGCATACATTTATTTTAAAAAATAAATACTTTTTAAAAAGAGTATGCTAAATAACATTATTGTAGGAAAGGACCGACAATGTACAATACACAGTATAAGACGCTGTATAGATCACCGTTTCTTTAACAAACAGTAAGGCATTTAGAAACAGAGAAGTCTATAACAGATTTGAATGCTAACAATGAAATACACATAAAATTTATTTGTGTCCTGGTTCAACGAAACTAACTGCTCAAAAATACTGCTAAAGCAGAATGTAGCTCAGTGGCAGCATCTTTAACAGATCTCCAGGTGCGTAAGGCCTTGGGTTCAGTTCCCTAGCGCGTAGGAGATCGATGCAGGAAGGAAGTTTGAGGTCATCCTTTGCTTCCATACTTCAAGCCAGGGAAAGTTTAGAAAAAAAAAAATTAAATGATTTGGTGATGTTGTTTTGATGTAGTGCATGCAGTTGCTATTTGTACTACATGTGTTTGAGTTGAATGTATGCGTGTGCGTGATTTTCATATATGCACACATGATGAAACACCCATTTTTTCCTCTGTATCTAAAATGACACAGGTTTCCAACAAGACTCGTGTTTTGCTCTGAGGGCGTCCAGTAGGCGGGAAGGGACTTTTGCTGACATAGGCGGTAACCGACATGGCCTTTGTTGGTTCACCCACTCTCCTCCTTCTGGGCTCATGCTGTATCCCCTCCTTTGTCTACACTTTCCTCTCCTCAGCACAGTAGCTAATAAACACTTCCACTCTGAAGACTAGACATTTTAAAACCGGCTCAGAAAAGTAAAAGGAACCACCCCCATGCGGTCCCAAGGGCGGTACCATGAAAAAAATAAAATGAGAACTCTTGAGTTCTGACTCGCGACTTGGTGCCAGGGCGCCAAGGCAGCTCTGTGGAAGCCCGCCAGCCCATCTGGAGACAAAAGCCCTGTTCTGTTGCCTCTGCGACGGGGAGCTCTTACTGGGTGCTGGAGCCTGAACCCATACGCTTCACATTCCAGCCCCGCAGACAGGAAGGGAAGGGGGCTGTGCTTGCCTAGCTGGCAATGGGGTCCCATGACATCTCAGAAACGGCCCTTGCTCCTCCTACTTGATCCTGAGCCTTGTTGCCTGTGTGGTCCTAGCTACTCGCTCTCCGCACTCTTTGGCTCAGCAACACCTTCCTTGGGATCTCACTGAAAAAGGGAGGAACAGGGATCGGGAAAATGGCTCCGCAGGTGAGACACGTGCCCCACCAGCAAGGACAAGGAGAGCCAAGCAGGCTGCCACGCGGAACCCCAGCACTTCAGAGGCGAAGATGGGGATCCCCAGGACAAGCTGGGGAGGGAGCTCTGGGTTGAATCTTAATAAAAATCGAAAGCGATCATTCGCAGGCAATAGACAATTCAACAGATAAAGTATCTGCTCACAAGCTTGGCAAACCCCCAGTTTGATCCTTAGACGCCCACATGGTGGAAACAGAGAATTGACTCTGAAAGTTGTCCTCTGACCCTTACCCTTGAGCCATGGCATGCATGCATTTATCTCTCCCATACCCCCACTTCCATTCTTTTTTAAAAAAACATTTTTTATTTTTATTATTTATGTATTCAATTGTGTGTGTATGTGTGTATATGTATGTGTGTGTGTGTAGAACCACGGACGAATTCGGGAACCACTGTGGACCACCTCTATCTCCTGTTTACTATGCCCCGGGATTCATAGGCTCTGCCCACCAGGACCAGAAACGCAGCCCTCCCCTGCTTCCGCCCGGCGTCTATACGTGGGGTCTAGGATCCGAACTCAGGACCTTCTGCCTGCAAGGCAGAGGGTTAACCCCTGAGCTACCTCTCCAGCCCCCCACTTCCATTCTTAAATAAATAAATAAATAAATAAATAAATAAATAAATAAATAAATAGGTAAGTAAGTAAATAAATAAATAAATAAATAAATAAATATCTTTTTTGAAAAGTGGAGGGTATCAAAAAAATATCCATCACTAGCTTTGGGCTGAGACATGCATGGATGTGCATATACCTGCATGCATATGCACACACACACACACACACACACACACACCACATATATATGCACGCCCACACAGGTATGTACCCTTGTATCTACAACAAGAAAAAATTAACATTAAATGTCCATGAGAGAGTGGTTAGTGAAAAACAATGTTGCAGCATGTGTTAAGCATATTTCCCTGCCTTTCAGGGCAGTTTTCTCTATGGAGTGTTCAGAGCTTTGCTTGGTTTCCAAAATGAATATTCAGGGAGATAAAGTTGCAAATCTAACACTTCTTCACTAGGTTTTAACTTTACATGTTTTACTATTCTATTTTTTAAAGTTACCATTTTTTTCACTTATAAAACATTACCAGGCAGGGAGGGACATGCCTTTAATCCCAGCACTGAAGGGGCAGAGGTCAGGAGTTCAAAGTCACCTTCTGCTATGTATCGAGCTTGAGGCCAGCCTGGGCTGCATCAGACTGTCTCTACCAGCTCCCAAGTTATTACGTAATATCTGATAACATACCAAACAATACAAATAGCATCTATGCAAGTTAGGGAGAACGGAAGAAAAGAGCACAGAATCTGTCACGCAACTCATACACAGAACATTGCCAGTGCCTTAAAAAAAATGTTTCCCCTGGGGTCAGCAAGATCCTCTGACCTCTAACCAACCTCTAATCATGCTCCATGGCATTCATTCTCTCTCTTTCTCTCATGAGGAAATAATTTAAAGATAATAAATTAATAAGTTATAATTCTTCTCCTTTGCAACAGGGTCTCATGTAGCCAAGCCAGAGTCACAGCTGCCGTCCTCCGACCTCGGCCTCCTGGTATTCGCAGGCTGCGCCACGACAGGTGTACCTGTCAAATCCCAACTCTCTCTTCTCCACCCATTGCAAGGGCATCACTATCCTCAATTGTGCATTTGCTTAAAAAAATGGCGGGAGGTTTTGTTCAGTTGTAAACCATTTTTTCGAGCATGAGTAATAGGCAGAGTTTTGATTCCTAGCACTGCAAAAAAATAAGTAAATAAATAAAAAAAATTAAGACCAGTTTTGCCAGACATGAGCACTGCGCTAACCAGTGGTTTTCCATCTTGATAACAATACTTGAGTTGATTAATTATAAAGTGAGAGCTGGAGAGATAGCTCAGGGGTTAAGAGACTGGCTCTCAAGCAGAAGGTCCTGAGTTCAGATCCCAGGTCCCACATTAAAAAGGCCAGGTGGAAATGGTGGCAGCCTGCACTTTCAGCCCTGGTGGAGAAGCCCAGAGCAAAGCAAAAAGGAGGTAGAAGCAATCCAGAATGGTTTTCCAAGTCACCCTTAGTCCTCCACAGGGGTATACAGTGCCCTCTGATATACACATGTGCACACACACACACACACACACACATTATAAAGTGGAACAGGTTTTGTTAGAATTGCAGAGGTCCAATCCACGGTCAGCTGCCTGATTGCTTTGCACAAAGCAGCACATCATGGAAGGAGCGGGTGGCAGAGCTGACATCATGGCAGGTACCCAGCAAAGTGGAGAGGGAGGAGCCTGGCTCCCACAACCTCCTTCCAGGGCACCTCCTGGATAACCTTTCCACAGGATCCTACCTCTTAACGTTACCATCACTGTAACCTCCCAGTAGACACCCTAAAGATCCAGCCTTCGAGACGCAGCCTTAAGTGAAGCATTGAAGATTCAAACTGTCACGCATGGTGGCACAAATCTGCCAGTCCCAGCACTAAGACCAGAGGATCTGGAGTCCAAGGTGAGCCCAAGCTACAGAGCAAAACCCTATTTCAAAACAAAAAACAAAAAAAAATCAAAAACAACCCCCTAATGTATTGTATTATATATTCGTAAATGATAAAGAGTTTATATATAGATTTGCTCATGTGTTAAAAGTATGATACAGAATAACATTCAGAAGTAGGGTTACGATTGGACCAGCAGGTTCTGACCTCATTAATGGAACAATCCATTGATGCATATATAAGTTAATGGACTATTGTGAGATGATGTGGATTTTACAAGGTGGAGCCTAATTGGAGCAAATAGTACACCCTTGAAGGGAGTGTAGGCTCCCAGTGCTTTCCTCTCTCACCGCTGCTTTGCAACCATCCCGTACTGACCAGCTTTGGTTCACCATTGGTTCCCCACCTTGATGCTCTGCTCATCACGGACCCCGCTGTGGATTGATTTTCTCCTATGACTTGATTTTCTAAAGTATTTCATCACAGTGGCAGGAAGGAGACCAACACAAACTGTATGTAGTCTCTGCAACCAGCTTTTTTCAATGCAAATTACATTTCTAAGATGCATTCAAATTATTTATAGCTGTATTTCATCCAATCTGATTGCTAATAACTCATTTCTATATTTGATTATTTTAATTTTTTATTTATTCAATTATGCATGTGTGCGTGTGCGTGTGTGTACTACAGGCGAATTCAGGAACCACCATGGACTGCCTCCACCTCCTCCTTGTTTACTCTGCCCTATCAGGACCAGAAATGCCGGCCGCCCCCGCTTCCGCCCGGTGTCTATACGTGGGGTCTAGGATCCGAACTCAGTTCCTTCCACCTGCAAGGCAGAGACTTAACCCCTGAGCCACCTCTCCAGTCCCTCTATATTTGATTCTAAATTGTATTTTGGATAGAAAGATACCCATCTTCTAAGCAGTCTTTGTTCCTTTCCTTTCCCTTGTTTCCTTCCTCTCTGCCATCCTTCCTCCTCCCTTTCCCTCCCCTCCCTTCTTTCCCTCCCCTCTCCTCCCTCCCTCCCTTCCTTCCTTCCTTCCCTCTGCTAGACATTGAAACCAGGGTCTTTCATATCTTAAGTGCACATTCTGCCACTGAGCTACACCTTAGCCCTCCACAATTGCTTTCATAATGGATTTGAACAAAAGAATTTCCATGATTTTGAGATTCATTTTTTTTTCTGATCCCACACCCTAAAGAAGTACACATGTCACATCAGCTGGAGACTTTGCTTTCTAAGAATGTTTGAAGTTTCTCCACTACGAGAAAATGTAGTGAAATCACTGAACTCTCGTGCCGAACTTGCTGGACTTTGCTTGTATCTACATTCCTCCATCATTTCAAAAAGGGGATGAATATTTATCCCACATTTGAGCCTTATCCTCAGTGTCCCAAAACAATGCACCAGCTGAGAAAAAGTGTTCATATACATGATAAGGGGAGACACAGTACATTTGAATTATAACACATACATTGAAATCAGAAACGAGGCTCAGCAACTAGGCAACAGCGATCTCCTAGAAAATGGAGGGGGGTGAACCCGTGTAGGGATGGTGGGAAAACAGACCTGCATTTCCCAATACAGTTGTGAATTTAATTAAAATCCAAAATAGGGTTGGAGATGTAGGTCATTGACTGAATGCCCTGAAGAGGTCCCGGGCTTCATCCACAATATGTCAGAAGCACATACATAAAAAAATACGTATGTGAATAATTCAAAAACCAAAGTGAGGATGGAAAGATGATTCAGGGGTTAAGCCTCTGCTTTGCAAACAGAAAGACCTGAGTTCAGATCCCAGATCTCACATAAAAGTGCCAGGCAGAAATGATGTCAGCCTATACTTTTGGCTCTGAAAGGCAGAGCCTGGGAAAATCCAGAACAAAGCAAAAAGAGAGTAAAGCAATCCAGGATAATTGCTGAAATCACCCTTGAACCTCCACAGGCAAATACAGGCTCTCTCCCTCCATGTCCCCCTCTCTCCCTCTCTCCCTCTCTCCCTCTCTTCTCTCTCTGTCTTACACACACGTGCACGTGCACATGTGTGCATACACACAAAACTAAAAAAAGTAAATATTATTTTTTAAAAAGTCAAAATGAAATAAACATATGCTGGACTGAAGATCTGGCTAGTACTGACTGGCACTCATCCCAATTGGTGGAAGAGATCTCAGGGAACCCAGGGTCTTGAGGTCCTGACACTTCATGAAGATGGAGTGGAGCCAGTTGGGGCTCTCAGAAATAGGTCAGCCAAGTTGCGATGGTCACGTGATCCCCGAGAGCTCGGTTCTCCGCTCCACCTTATCCTAGCCACATCCCCAGCCACACCTGTCTGGTCTGAGGGCCGGGTGGATCTCTGGCCTGGAGGAAGGAACCTCAGTAGGCCGAAGCCCCACGGACTCTGAGCAGCAACCAAGATGGGGCAAGTTCGCAACCACCTTCGCAGCAGTCAGTGCTGAGAAGAAGAGGGAAAAGCCAGTGATGGTTCTCCACACTCAGCAGTCACTGGGTTAAAGGCGCCTCTGACGCCTTTCAATACACTCAACAGCCTAGTCCATTATACGGTGATGTCTTAAGTTATACAATTTATTTATTTCAATTTGTTTTCCAAGATCAAGTTTTTCTACGGAGGCCAGGCTGGCCTTGAACTCCCCATCCTCCTGTCTCCGGAGGGCTTCAAGGACAGTCATGTTCATGTACACTGGTCTCTCAATTTAAGCCCTCTATACCGTAGGTCAGAATTATATCTCAACTCAACATTTCTTTGGCCAAAGCTCTCTAAAAATAGCAGATCAATTCAGTGGGAAGTGGCCTGCCTGATAGCATTAATGATGTTCGTCTATGGACTTTGATAAACAGCTCATAAAGAAAGACTTTATTTTGGTCATTTGGCTTGGTATGTGCGTGCATGTGGCACCAGAGGACCGCTCTGTGAGGAGCCCACTTTTTTTCCTTTTTTCAGAGAGTTCTGTGAATAGCCTAGAACTCACCCTGTAGGCTAGGCTGGCTCACAGTGAGCCCAGGGATCAGCCTATTTCTGCCTCCCCATTGCTAGGATTACAAGTGTACACAGCGGTACCTGGTATTTTTCACATGGGTTCTGGGGATTGAACTCAAGTCCTCCTGCCTACGCAGTGAACCAACTAAGCTCTATTCACAGCCTTGGTGAATTGGTCATTTATTAATCGTTCAGAGACCAGTAGAAGTCTAAGTAAACATCTGGCAAATGTTAATTTTAAATTCAGACAGAAATGCATAGCTTCTTGTCATAGTTAGGCACAGGTGTCAATTTGACTGTTGAGGGTTTGAGCTCTGGGCACATTTGTGGAGAATTAGTGGTTGGGTTAAGCCCAGAGCAAACCTGCAGGAGATTGTCTAGCTAATGGGGAAGGGACAGCCTATGGTGGGTGGGACTAGGCCCTGAAGAGATGAATAAAATGCTGAGAGCCTGTTGAGGAAGTCATCATCCTTTTGTACATTTGGCCAGACATGCTGGTCTGGCAAGTAAGGATCATCTCTCTCTCAGCCATCATGTAGAGATGCCAGTTCCCTTGGCTCTGCTGTTGATGCGTGCTCTCTGGTCAAGCTGGACTGAGAATCTTAACTGAACTGTCTTAAGGAAATAAACCCCTTGGTCCCTTAAACTGTTTGATGGTCATTTATCAGCAACCACGCAGGCAAATTGCGACACTTCTCTAAAGCTTGGAATGCCTGTGACTTCAGTGAATGAAGGATGTAGACACAGACACAACAGCTGTGGATGCAAAGATTGATGCTATCATTGAACATGAAAATATTATTGCCGATGAGGCGATCTAACATAAATCAGCTAGCCCATGGGCTGCCGAGGTGAGTTAACACGTAAATATGCCTCTGACAACCCAACTTTAATCCCTGAAACCTACATGATAAAAGGGGAAGACCGTCTCTACAAAGCTGTTATCTGACCTCCATATGTTCACAGTGGCACACATGCGTGTACACATATGGGCCCACACACAATAAATAAATAAAATTCAGGGCTGGAGAGATGGCTCAGGGGTTAAGACTCTGCCTCCTAAGCAGAAGGTCCTGAGTTCAGAACCCAGGTCCCACATAAAAACGCCAGGTGGAAATGGTGATAGCCTGAACTTCCGGCCCTGGTAAGCAGAGCTTGGAATATCCCAGCAAAGCAAGAAGGAGGTAGAAGCAATTCAAGATGATTCCCGAGGTCACCCTTGGTCTCCACTGGGACACACACAGTGCCCTCTGATACGCACACACACACACACACACACACACACACACACAAAATAAATAAATAAATAAATAAATAAATAAATAAATAAATAAATTTGAAAATGATTTAATTCATTATTATGCTCAATAAGTGATAAGCAATAATATCATAGTTTTATAATAATTATATCTGGCTTTTTAAAAATTTTTTTATTATTTATTCAATTATGCATGTGTACATATGTATGTGTGCGCGTGTGTGTTTGTCTGTGTATCTGTGTGTGTAGAACCACGGACGAATTCGGGAACCACCATGGACGCCTCCACCTCCTTCTGCCCCGGGATTCACAGGCTCCGCCCTACCAGGACCAGAAGCGCAGGCCGCCCCCGCTTCCGCCTGGCGTCTATACATGGGATCTGGGATCTGAACTCGGGACCTTCCGCCTGCAAGGCAGAGGCTTAACCCCTGAGCCACCTCTCCAGCCCTCTGGCATTTTTTATTGATAGGTCGACAATAAAATTAGGCCTTAGATGTAATTGAACTGCCCTTGTGCTTCTTGCGCATGGGCTGTCAGGGTGGATATCAGGGATGAGACCAAAATAATGGGCATGAATTGTGATGAGCATTTGATTAGCATATTATTTCCATGATATAAAACGAGGTTAAATTAGCTTGCTGACTACAAGGTTCTTCCATTTAGTAGGAAGCCAAATGAAGTGGTATACACTGTAACTCCAGCCATTCAGGGGGTCAAGGCAGGAGGATCACAGCTCAAGACCAGCCTGGGTAACACAGTGAGAGACTGAAAAAATAAAACCAAAGCAAAACCCAAGTAATAGGAATAATTAAAAATCAAGAATCCCTGGGGTTGGAGAGGTGGCTCAGAGGTTAAGCCTCTGCCTTGCAGGCCGGAGGTCCTGAGTTCGGTGATCCTAGACCCCATGTATAGACGCCAGGCGGAAGGGGGGGCGGCCTGCGTTTCTGGCCCTGGTAAGGCGGAGCCTGTGAATCCCCGGGCAGAGTAAACAAGGAGGAGGTGGAGGCGGTCCATGGTGGTTAGGGAATTCGCCTGTGGTTCTATGATTCGCCTGTGGTTCTATACACACACACACATACACACACACACACATGCACACACACACAATTGAATAAATAATAATAAAAAAATTTAAACAAACAAACAAACAAAAAATCAGGAATCCCAAGGTAAGTGAAGATATTAGAGAAATAAGTAGATTGCTGTTGCTTTTATAAACTGTTTCAGCTTATTTTTTGCTTTTTTTGCATTTTTAAAAAATATTTTATGTATGAGAAAGAGAGAGAGAGAATGAGAGAACAGATATGAGTGTACCACAACATACATGTGGAGTTCAGAGAAATCACCTCTTTCCTTCTCGCCAGATTTGTATGCAGGCACCTTATTCACTGAGCGATCTCACCAGCTCTGCGGATGGGACCCCGAACTCTACTCCAGCTGTTCCAGCTGAGATCGTGTTATGATTTTTCTTCCTTTGCATATTTCACAACTCATAGTTGGTGCTTTCCTTTAAACTGTGAAATGAGGGGTCGGGAGATGGCTCAGTTGGTACACTGCGTGCTGTGAGTGCATGAGGGTCTGAACTTCTCTCCCAGAACCTACGTGAAAAAGCCAGGTACGGTGATATGTGCGCCTGTAACCCCAGCACTTACAAGACAGAGACAGGAGGCCTTTTGGTGCACAGTAGCTGGCCAGTCTGGACTAATTGGATAGCGCCAGGCCAATGAAAAGATGCTGTCAAAAAAACAAGGTGGGGGTGGGAGAGATGGCTTAGAGGTTAAGATTCTGCCTCCCAAGCAGAAGGTCCTGAGTTCAGATCCCAGGTCCCACATAAAAAAACACCAGGTGGAAATGGTGGTAGCCTGCATTTCCCAGCAAAGCAAGCAGGAGGTAGAAACAATCCAAGACGATTCCTGAAGTCACCGTTGGTCTCCACTGGGACACACAGTGCCCTCTGATACACACACCCAAACACACACAAAAACAAACAAACAAAAACAAAACAAAACAAAACAAAAACAAAAAAAACCAAGGTGGGTAGAACCCGAGGAAAAAGGCTGACTTTGCCTTCTGTGGACATGTGTGCACATACGCACATATATATGAGTATACACATGCACAGTGGTAAAATGACATAAAATGCTACATAAACATCAAGAAAGAATATTGCTAGGTTTCAAAAACACCAGAACATAAATAGTGTGTGTGGAACGACTGCAGCCCTGCATCAAGATCAACATGAAGGGTCTTGAGACAGCTCAGTGGATAAGAAAACCCAGTGGTAACGCCCCAGACCTGCTCCCAGGCCTGGAGACCTGAACTCCGTCTTTGGAAAGGTCCACATGGTAGAAGGAGAGAACTGACTTCTGAAAGTTGTCCTCTGACCCATGAGCCATGGGTGTATTTGCTCAGTTTCAATCTCTCTCTCTCAAATAAATACATATTTTTAAATACATTAAAAATGTATTATCAAAAGTGACAAAATATATGCTAATATACCTTTAATACATATATGTGAATCTTTTGGTTCAAGTTCTTATAACTCAGTCCCCCCTGCCCCCCAGGCTATGTATGGAACGAAAGTCCTCACACATGTCAGGTTAGTAATCTGCCCTGATTTATGCTCCAGCTCAATGTGTGCTTTTTTTTTTTTTTTTTTTTTTTGGGTATTGGTTTACCTAGACAGGGTCTTATTATGCAGCTCTGGCTAGGCTGGAAAGTGATATAGACCAGGCTGGCCTCAAATTTGTAGTGATCTTCTCCCAAGATCTATGATTACATCATGTACGATCATGCCTAACCATGATATGTAGTTTTAAAGGTAATAGAGGAGTCCCTTTTTCTGCTATATGAAAAACTCTATATAAAGACACATGGTTCATGATAAGAGCTTGCATTTGGAGTCCCACAGATCTGGAAACAAGTACTAGTCACTTTTTAATCATGTGACTGGGGATACTCATTATAGGAACCTGTTTCCACTTTAAAAATGATAAAGCTAGGTGTGGCAGTACATACTTGTAATCCCAGAATTCAGAGGTAGAGACAGGAGAGTCACTGTAAGTTGACACCAGCCTGATTTACACAGTGAGTCCCTCTTTTAAAAAAAGAAAAAGAAAAAGAAAATATTCCCTACTTTGCTAGTATTAGAAATACAATATATTTATAGGCGTAAATAAAAAGTTCTAGAAGGGTCAGCATTATAATTAGCTATGAGCCTTAATTTTTTAAATATATAAAATACTTGAAGGCTGACTATCCAGTGTTTGTACAGCAAATCCATGATAAAGCAAATTTTTGCCTGTGACCATGACTCCTAGGGGCCCAGTAGCCTATGTTCTTCTACCTTCTAATGCGGCTTAGGTTGGTGGGGGGAATGAGTGACTCTACAACGATGTGAGAAGTCATTGTGGAGGTCCATTGATAAAGAGAAGCTAATGCAAGGTAGAGACTTAAAGAAAAGAAACATTAGAAGCGAGGGCCTGGTGCCAAGGGAACCAGTTTAGCTTTAAGGTGGGAAAGCATTAGAACGGAAGACACAGCTTAAAGTCAGGGAGAATAGCAAGGGAGCCAGAATGAAGAGAGGAAGGCTGAAGAGCGCCTGGGGCAGGGAGAAATCTACAGAGCTCGGGGACAAAATGGGTATCTGTAAAGGCCTGTAGCGTTGCTAAGGCATTGCTGGGGGAGTAGGCAGGGGAAGGTAGGGAGTGAAAGAATGCTATACAAAAGGTAGGGGATGGGGAGATGGCCCAGGGGTTAAAGCCTTTGTCTCACAACCAAAAGGACTAGAGTTTATGGACAGTAGCCTGCAATTCTAGTTCTGAAAGGCAGAACCGGTGAAACCCCAGGGCATAGCAATGAGGAAGCAGAGCAATGCAGGATGATTCCTTTTGCCACCCTTGGGCCTCCTCAGGTACACACATTCAAATGCTATCTTGTACACTTGCACGCGCACACACACACACACACACACACACACACACACACAAGCCATTAATGCGAGGAAGTCGGGGATTTAGGAAGCCAAATCTGAAGTGCACTAATGTGGCTCTAATACAGGCAGCGCCACCTTCCAGCCAGGGTGGAGGCGTTTTGAATAATGTTGTGGCTATTGCTAGTATTAGTCAACCAAGTCTGCTCGAAAGCTTTTCTAACTGATCTAATATTCAACAAATTTGATTTCTAAGACTAATCCCTATTGCAAGGAATTCTGGGGAGGGGGAAGTCATTTTTTTTAGGTGTTATATGTTATGACTGGTCTCAATTGTCAACTTGCCGCCTAAGAGTCATAACCTCTGAGCATTCCTGTTAGAGACTATCTTGTTTGTATTAATTGAGGTGAGAAGATCCACCCATTGTGGGAGTGACCATTCCTTAGGCAGGGGATCCAAGGCTTTATAAAAATGGAGACGGCGGGCTGGAGAGGTGGCTCAGGGGTTAAGCCTCTGCCTTGCAGGCGGAAGGCCCTGAGTTCGGATCCTAGACCCCACGTATAGACGCCAGGCGGAAGCAGGGGCGGCCTGCGTTTCTGGTCCTGGTAGGGCGGAGCCTGTGAATCCCGGGAAAGAGTAAACAAGGAGGAGGTGGAAGCGTCCATGGTGGTTCCCGAATTCGTCCGTGGTTCTACACACACAGACACACACATACATACATACACGCACACACACTCACAACTGAATAAATAATAAAATAAAAAAAAAATGGAGACGGCTAACTAAGCACTAGGAAACAAGCAAGCATGCATGCACTCCTTCTGTTTCTTTACTGTGGATGCTATGAGACCAACTGCTTCAAGTGCCTGCTACTATGAGTTCCCCACAATGATGGACTGTGACTGGATGGTGAGCTTCTTGTCAAGTACATTGTCACAGCTTGAGATAAGTAACTAGAACGCTAGAGATGTAACCCAGTGCCTTTGACATGCTAAGCAAGCACTCCATCACACAGCCCCTGTTTATTTGAACCCGACAGCTGAACTGGGGTGTACAAGTTTTACAAGTAGCTCAAGAGTTTCCAAACAATTCCCGCTGTTACTGAGAAACACTGTGTTCACAGTTGAGTACAAATTGTATTATATCACTATTGACTTTGTTCAGGCCTGTTAGCCAGTCGCCCCAGTGTGCAGCCTCGAGTAACCATCTCTCTCCTTGTAGACAGCAATGCTGGGTGCTGCCCAGCCCTCCTTCCCTCACACCCTTTTTGTAAAAGCTCTGAGTTTCATGTCCTCCTTCCTGCAATCCTCTGCCTCAGCAGGGCCCACTGCCAGCCCCCAGCCCAACAAATGCTGGCTGTGAGTGGAGCCCTAGTCCTGTGACCAGGAATTGCTTAAAGAATCATTCTTCAGCAAGTGAGCTTTCCCCAGCTGGATTCAAATGCCTGACTCTGGAAGGAAGTCTCCCTTGGACTTCTGGTCCACAAGTTCTCCCTCGCAATAGCGAGTCCTGTGCACAGGAGGCATCTGGGATGCTGCAGGTGTTCTGTAACTCGGGAGGTGGCTACATGGGTATCGGGCTTTATAAAAATTAACCGAGCCTTGTTTAAATCTGTGGGTGTTAGATGTGTAGTTTAATGACACTGCATTTGTTTTCTTTTGTTTCATATTATTTCCATGTATGTGTCACTGTTGTCGTTTGCCTGCATGTTGCCAATATATCATGATTGAGGGGTTTTTTAATCTCTAAGATTTTCGTTTATAGAGTTAGTCCATTTTGGCAGGAGAGCTCATACCAACAGCAGAAGCCGCGGGAACGGGCCACACCATGTCCACAAGATTGTTGAGAGAGGAACAAACCTCACTCACCAGATAGCAAGATTGCCAAAATATGCTGAAGAATGCCAGCTTATTGAGCCAGCTCTCTCCTTCTTGCCCGCTGCCAAGAGAATGATCCACCCCCCTGGGCTGGGCCTTCCCGCATCCTCTAGACACTCTCCTGCAGGCTTGCTGGGGGTTACTGCTCAACTACTGATTCTTCACACATGCGCCATAGCCCGGCCTTCAGTTGTCGAGCTGACGCCTGTATGTAACTGGCATAGTCACACTTCATGATTTAGAAAGTGAAAACAATGAAGGATAAATTTAAAAGAGAACAGCTTCCTTTCCCGAGTGAGCTGGAACTTGGATGCGAAAACCAGTTCTCTACAACCATCTGACCTGCAATGGTGAGGGACATTCGGCACAGGGAGACGTAGCAGCTGGTGAGGCTAAATCTCAGCTGCCTCCTTCTGCACTTGGATTTCCGTGAACCAATATGCACCCTTGACATTGAACCCAGTTTGAGACTTTTTTCTGTTCCTTACACACAAAAGCATCCCCTCTGACTTCTTATGATCCCTGCTTGATCAGTAGTTGAAAGTGTGTGTGTGTGTGTGTGTGTGTGTGTGTGTGTGTGTAGTATGTGAATATGTATGTAGGAGACATAATTTCATTCCTAGCTGTAACATAACATCTGCATATATAGCACATATTTATGATACTGGGCCAATGAATCATTTCTAATTTGAGGTTCTTTCACATCTGCTGACTCCTTAAAAGTCATTTCATAGACAAAAAAGGTTTCAGTTGCTACCTACTGAATTCATTACTGTGTTCTGATCCTGAATGAGGAGCAACTTAAGGAAAAGGTTTCAGTTTGCAGTTACAGGGGGTAGAGCTCATCGTCAAGGAGACCGCACAGGCAGGAACAGGAGCTGGCTGGTCACATGTCTGTAGTCAGGAAGCAGAGAGCCTATAAATTTTGAGAGCCTCCACACGACTCTCAATCTCAAACTGGTGACACCAAGCACTCTTCCTATGATATATGGCTGCGTCCCACCCTGCCACACCCCTCCCAGATTAAGTCTCTTTAAAAGGCTTCTCCAGGATAGATCTATTTCCCCATCCCCTACCCAGCCTAGTTCTCAAGGTACAAAATGTTCACTGCACTTTTCCTTCTAGTACAAATATAAAAGTTGCAGTTCTGCTCACCTGGACTGTTCTCCCAGAAGGCCTCTTGGTTTTTCAGAAGGATGTTTTTCCCGACGTGCATCTCCTTTAGACCTCATGTTCCCATGAAGGCCCCTCTCTAAATTCACTCAAGTGACTGAAGCTTCTCCTTCTCCTAGTCCTATGCGCTTGCTCACAGCCAAATCCATCCTCGGCTTCCCTTCACTTCGATGGCACTCCACTTCTCTGCCCAACTGTGTTGATTCTGCCTGGACGGTTTTCCTTTTCTGCTACACACACACACACACACACACACACACACACACACACACACACACACCCCAAACATATAATCCACTCCTAAACTCTTTGTAGATAAAATTTTACTAGTGCAGATACACCTAGCATGTGATTCTAAGAAAACTAAGATGTGTTAAATGTCCCTTGCCAAGTATGAAAATATGAATATTCAGAACGAAAGTATTAACTTCTTGATTATGCTAGGACCCAAGAGCTTGTGACTACCCTGTATGTTTCCTTACACGTCAAAGCCCTCAATGGGGGAAAAACTCACCTGCCTTCCAAGCCATGCTCTGAGCCCCGCTGTCCATGTGGCTGTGCCTGTCACTTGCTAGTTAGAATCCCAGGAGACAGAGACCAGAGGCAACACAGTACGCAGCCTGTTTCCAGAAGAGTCCTCCTTCTCTCTCTGAGGAAGCAATGCCATGTCGGCCTTCCAGAAGGAGAAATGTATCTCCAAGTGTGTCTGGTAACTGTTAAGCCACCATGACTGCAAGAAGCTGTGTGGAAGACTGGAGTTGCTAAAACAAAATGAGCTAATTATCCTCACCTACCGTTCCCAAGGCAACAGACCCCTGAGGATCCTGCGTAAGGAGATCCTTCTCAACTCACTTGGGAGATATCAATTGCCTGTTGCCTGTTACTGCCTAGTTGGATATGATTTATAGAGATCTGCCCCTGGCGAAACATTCAGGCAGTTAGTAAATATATTAGTTCCTACTCATGCATCTGTCGGTCTCATTGGTGTACCCTAAAACCCCACGTAAGACCCTCCTGTGACAGATGCACGCACTATATGTGGAAGGATGTGGTTTGCACTCACGTGCAAAGGGAAGAGTGACTTGCGAGGAACAGCAGGAAAGCAGATGTTGAAGGTCTGTTGTTGGAAATGCTCCGCAACACAAATGCCTTTGATTTTTTTTCTTTTTCAGATTTTGGACTATTTGCACATACAGAATGAAATCTCTTGGGGATGACACCCAAGTCTAGAAATAAAATTCACATCTGGGCCAAAAGAATAACTCAGTGGTTAAAGGCTTCATCTTGTAAGCAAAAAGAATCTGAGTATAGATCCCCAGATCCCATGTAAAAATGCCAGGCAGATGTGACAGTGGCCTGTAATTTGACTCCTGGAAGGTGGAGCCTGGAAAACCCTAGAGCAAAGCAATAAGGAGATAGAGCAACCCAAGATGATTACTGATTACCATGCTTGCACCTCCACAGGCGCACACACTCAGTGACCTCTTGTATACATGCCTGCACACCTCACCTGCAAAACACACACCTGCACATATACCACACAAAAAATACACCTTTGCATTATCTGAAGGTAATTTTATACATTTCCAGTATGTCTTCATTTTGACTATGTGTATTAGTCAAGGTTTTCTGAAGAAATAGAATCTATAGAATGCAATACATAAAAATAAATTTATTTAAAAAACTCACAATAAAAAATAGTGTCCCTCAAAGTAGCCGCTCCTGACTGGAACATTCCACAAAGCCAAAAGATCCCAAGAAGGTCTCAAGCCTTTACTTCTCTGGAGGGTGGGAGACTCTGGGCTCCGACGTTGGTGAAGAACAGCTGGGCTCTGACGTCAGTGATGAACAGCGAACAGCAGCAAGGCCCAGAGAGCAGGCTCCAAAGGCAGCGGAACAACACCACCGTGGTGGAAAAGGTGAAGCTCCAAGTCAGCCAAGGACAGAGGCAGCAGCAGCAACAACAAAGAAGGCCACGATCCTCTAAAAGCAAATGAGGCTCGCAGAGTGGACTCCACAGCAAATCAACACACGATAAAGGAAGAGCAAGTCCCTCCTCTTTGCACCTCCTATTATCTGGCCCACCACTGGAAAGTACCACCCACGATGGGCTGAGTTTTCCACAGCAATCAATCAAGTACCTGAAGACTTGTTCAGGGGACATTCCAACCACTAACCCTCCACAGCTATGTTTTATATGCAATTTTCCACTTGTGGTAGTATATTAACACTCATAATATTTCATGGTTTGGAGTATTTTAGAGTTCAGATCTTTAGATTAGGGAGGTTCAGCCTGTACACTGTATATTCCTCTGCTCACCTACTGGAGACCTCTTTCCTTAGGTAACCAGGACCCAGAGGCTAAGTGACTAGGAACAGATGTCACCGAGATAGCTCAGCAGGTAAACCTGGCAATCTGAATTTGATCTCTGGAAATCCATACAGTGAAGGAGAGAATTAACTTTCAACAGTTGTCCTTACCATGGCATGTAGGTATGTAAGCTTTTGCTTTCTCCTGCTCCCAAAACATACACACATGCATACCTACATACATACACTACATAAATAATTTTTTAAAAAAATGCATTGTATCTTCACCAGTCCTGGAGACTATTACTCACATGTATTATGACTCTGGCTCTACCGGGACCCTGTCAGCAATGTGACCCTGTAAGATCTATAGAATCACAGCAACTCGTGAGATTGGCCCATGTGGTGGTTTGTTTACCTTCAGATCTTAAGAGTTAAAATGACAATGCCAAAGTCAAAGTGCAAATCCATGAGAAGCAACACTCAAGTAAACAAATTTCCCACTGAAGAAATTAATCCCATAATGTTAGACTCCAACAAGAACAAACCCGCGGAAAAAGGCCAAGAAAGCCTCACCCAGGGTAAGGTCTTTCAAAATATGATCATTACCATGTTCAATACTATGAAAGAGGAAATCCAGGAGGAATTACATAATCAAATCAATCGCTTTGAAGAGGAACACAACAGACATCTGGAGGAGTTGAGAAAAACAGTGCAAGAAACAAAAAGTGGCATAGAGCAGTTAAACAAACTCAAGTAGAGTTTAAAACTGAGCTAAAAGACAAGTTATCTTCAACCCAGAATGCCACAGAGAGTCTTATCAACAGAACTAATGAAGCAGAAAACAGAATTTCAGACCTTGAAGATAAAGTGGGAGTACTAACCAGCTCAATGGAAGAGGTTGTTAAAGCCAAAAAGATACTTGAGAGAAATATCCAAGAGATATGGGACACTCTGAAGAAGCTAACATGCGTATTCATGGAATACCAGAGCAAGAATCTCAAAATACCACCCCTGAGGAAATTTTTCAAACGATCATCAAGGAAAACTTTCCTCATCTAAAAACAGAGAGGCCCATTCATATACAAGAGGCATTCTGCACCCCAAACAGATACGACCAAAATAGAAGCACGCCGCAGCAAATAATAGTTAAAACACTCCACATGCAAGATAAAGAACTGGTGCTGAGAGCTTCAAGGGAGAAAAAACAAGTCACTTTTAAAGGTAAACCTATTAAAATAACAAATGACTTCTCAGTCGAAACAGTAAAAGCAAGAAGAGCTTGGAGAGACATACTTCAAGTATTGAATGAGCAAAAATGTGAACCCAGGCTGATTTACCCTGCAAAACTATCAGTCATGATCGAGGGAGAAAGAAAAATTTTCCAGCACAAAGACAACTTTAAGGGATACATGTCCACCAAACCAGAGATTTACTAAGAGATTTTGGGGGGTGGGTGGGAGGGAGTTCTGGGGATCAAACCAATGACTTCACATATGGAAGGGACCCACTCTACCCAGCCCTCAAAGAAAGCTTGATTTGATTTTGGTTTCTTGAGATAGGGTCTTGCTGTTTAATCCTGGCTGGCCTGGAATTCACTATGTGGACCAAACTGACCCCAAACATGCAGGACTTCTGCTACTTTCACCCCCTGCGTGGAAATTTTACATAGATCCAGGATATCTTAGCTGCAATTCTGAACCTTCAGAGTTTTATCTCTGAGACCAAAAGTTTAATGTCCAAGCTAATTTGACAGCAAATTTGACCCAAACTTGATATAAAACCATCATTATTTATTCTGTTAGTGTATGTAATCATCCACCTTGATGGGGACATGTCCACATATTTAATTATAGGAGGCCACTCCAGTCTTTTCTAAAGACAATGATGTACAGCACCTTATTTCTCAAACATTCTAAATGCCCATGGGTAGCAGTGCTTACCAGCACTTGGGAGACAGAGGCAAGAGAATCAGAAGTTCAAGGTTATTCTCAACTACAGGCAAGTTGGAGGTAAGTCTGGGATCCATGAGACACTGTCTGAAAGAACTGTGGATTTGAAAAAATCAGACTTCCAAGGTATGAGCAGTTCTAAATAAGTTGTCCATACACCAAAGAGACATAACAGCATCTTATAATAGGAAAATCTGTGTTCTTGGCCCAAACATATGTTATAGCATATCTAATCTTAACCCTAATGACATGCCATATCAGCTTGGTAGAAAGTTTTGCAAATGATGCATATCTTAAAACTGTCACAATGAATATACACAGGCCTGTCTCATTGAAGGCAAAACCTCACTAGTTCCTGTTTTCCATATCAATATGTGCATAAGCCAGCTTCCTAGAGCAAACATACTCAAGTTTCTCTGAAAATTTCTAGAGAAAACAAATTAAAGAAGTGTCTGCAGAGTGACCACATCACAAATTGCTGAATCAATCCTCTCTCCAAGGGCTCGGTTTTGGACAGCGCTACCATAGTAATTTCATCTTTCAAATTTCAGGTAGGTCAGAAGTCATGATTTGGATCTTCACCAGCAGGACCTGGCTCATGATGTGGCTGTGGAACACTCGCAGGATTCATGAATGACATTTTTAGTCTGGTTGGTCTACCAGGGTTCTGTTTGCCAGGCACAGGAGACATGGGCAGTTCCCTGTTGTTCTCTGTACCTGGAGAAATGGAATGTGCTTAGTAAGTTATGACTAACTGTTCCTGTCAGAGGCAAAAATGTATGAACAGGCTAAAGAGTATTCCAAAGTAAACTCAAGACTCCTGGCTCATGTCTAAAGGAAGAAAGTCAGAAAGGGATCATAACTGGCTTCACAGTCTCATAAATTTTACTTTACACCCCATCCTCTTTGATGTTGGTTGGATCCTGGGACAACTAAGGGAATCCTCTCTGTTCCTAAAAACCCAGTTTGTGTGCTTAGTCCTGAATTGCCTGTCTCTTCCTGAATTCCACTTGGCCTCTCTGCTAACTGTACTTCTGGGAAGAGTGTGATTCCCCAAACTCATCCTCCTTGATGCCCCTGGCACAGGGTTTCAGTGGCAGTGAGGCTGGTACCACCTTTCACCTGATCTATGGGCAATAAACTGGATGGTGTCAAAGAGCTGGAGTGCACTTCCTAAGTAATGCACAAAGCTCGTTCCCTCGATCCTTCAGGCTTCTGCTTCCACGCGTGTGTCACTGATTCCTTCAAACACCCCATGGAAAATCTCCGTGGAAAAAGGTTATGGAGATATCTGTTGGTAACAGTTTTACAACAATGTGCGTTAGGTGACCACCACCAATCTAGACACTGAAAAATGGTCACCACAGCAAATCTTATGCTGTTTTATTTTACTACAACAAAAAAGGAGAAAACCAGTTGTGTCCAGCATGTCCCAGCTCACTTGGTTTCCTTTATCAGTATCCAGTATTGACATAGCATCGATTGTATCCCCCAGTGCAGAGTGAGTCCAAGACAGCAAGTGTTTGATTCTGTTATGTTTCGCCTGACACACTGCTAATGCACTAAAGAGTTTATGCATGAATTAACGAATGGATGGAAAGCAAAAGGCAAGCGAGCTAGGTCTGAAACCAGTGTTTCCATGCCAGTTTCTCCCCCACATCCAATCCACCCTCAGCATGGACCTCAAGGTTATCAGCATTATCTTTTTAAAACAGATCTGTTCTCATTATTGCTCCCAGGTCTTAAACTTTTCCATGTTTTTAAAAAAAACTGTACGTTGTTTTTCAAAAACAGTAAGAACAGTTGTTAAGAAGCCAACTACAGATTGTTACATGGGATTGACTCTGAGAACCAACCTCATTTCTCTTAAGATGAAACATCTTAAAGGAAACCACACCATGAATTATAATAATCACACACACACGCACACACACACACACACACACACACACCACACACACACAAAAATCTCCAAGCCAGTCATGGGCTGTGATTGTGGCAGAAATCCACATTTAGTAGATGACATGATATCTCAACTTCTCTTGAGTCTAACCGTTTATACAAGGATCAACAAGGCTGTGTAACTTACAAGACTCTCTTCCCCTCTATTCCAGATCCCAACAAGAAGGGAAAGAAGAACCTAATCCTAGTCTTTCATCCAGATCCACAGCTCAGACACTACAACCTCTACTAAGCTTCTTTTTCCTTTTCTTACTTTTCCTTTTCCTTTTTTAAAAAAAATTATTATTATTATTTATTCAATTGTGTGTGTGTGTGTATGTGAGCGTGCGCATGTATGTATGTGTGTATGTGTATGTGTAGAACCAAGGGTGAATTCGGGAATCATTGTGGACTGCTTCTACCTCCTCCTTGGCTCTGCCCCGGGATTCACAGGCTCCGCCCACTGGGACCAGAAACACAGGCTGCCCCCGCTTCCGCCCAGCATTTATATGTGGGATTTGGGATCCGAACTCAGGACCCTCTGCTTCCAAGGCAGAGGCTTAACCCCTGAGCCATCTCTCCAGCCCCACTTAATTTTCCTTTTAAAGAGTTGAGGTCTTGGGCTGGAGAGATGGCTCAGGGGTTAAAGCTTTGGGTTCACAACCAAAAGGACCTGAGTTCGGATCCCCAGATCCCATATAAAAAATGCTGGGCAGATGTGGCAGTGACCTGCATTTCTGGCCCTGGAAGGTGGACCCTGGGAAACCTCAGAGCAAAGCAACAAGGAGGCAGAACAGTCCAGGATGATCCCTGCTGTCACCCTTGGACCTCCACAGGCACACAAACTCAAGTGCATGTTTGTACACACACATGCAGAAAAAAATAACAATAAGAGGTGAGGTCTTGGGGCTGAGGGCATGTAGCTCAGAGTCAGTGTTTGCTTACCAAGCCCTCCATTCGTTCCTCCTCATCAAATTAAACAAAGTGAAACAAAAACGCCTGCTGTCTTGGAGGGTGATGTTCGCTGGGTTACTGCCAACAGTTGTGTGAGTCTGAAGCGCGCTCCCAAAACTAAAAGCAATCATTTCCTCCAGATCCTAGGGGTTTTATTTTGAGCCTTGCTTAGAGCTCTGTATTGGGTTTGGGCTCAATGTTATTTATACCTTTTTTCCTGACCAGAACCTGAGAGGAGAGGCTTGGTATGGATCCATAAAACAGGTCTGGGTGGCAGAGTCAACTTCTTTCTCTAATTTTTATTTATTTATTGTGTGTATATGTGTGTGTGTGTGTGTGTGTGTGTGTGTGTGTGTGTGAAAGAGAGAGAGAGAGAGAGAGAAAGAGTGAGTGAGAGAGAGAAAGAGAGAGAGAGAGAAATATATGACCCTGTGGAAGCCCAAGAGTGACTTCTAGCATCATCCTGGATTGCTCTAGCTCCTTTTTGCTTGGCTCTGGGATTTTCCAGAGTTATAAGTACAGGCTGCCACCATTTCCACTCGGCTTTTTTACATGGAATCAAGGATCTGACCTCAGGACCTTCTGCTTGCAAGGCACAGACTTAACCCCTGAGCCATCACTCCAGCCCAGAGTCGACTTCTGGTTGTATGCTACACCGCTCACACCTCTGTAAACTGTTCAGACACGTGTTCTCCACTTGAGGTGTGGGACTGGGTGTGCTGACTATGCCCGTGTTGGTACATAAAGGCACCAGCTTGGCTTCCAGGTAGCTGCCAGGGATACAAGGAAGAGACAGCATTTTTTATATGGGATCTGGGGATCCGAACTCAGGTCCTTTTGGTTGTGAACCAAAAGCTTTAACCCCTGAGCCATACCTAGTAGGGTTGGACACCTTGGCCTGGTGACTTCCCAAAGGTGCAGGCAGGGTGGTGTCAATTGTGTCATTACAGGACAAGTGTGCTCTGAGGTGCTGTTGCTCACACTGAGTGAGGCAGAGGCCAGTGGCTGGTTTGCTCTGAGTCTCTCTGGAGAGACCAGCCAATGTTGGACAGAAAACCTAAGTGTCTGCTCACCTGGGGAAAGGAAGGTGGAGATAAAAGAGACTCAATGTGTAAGCTGTGATTTCTCATGCTCCAAATGTGGTTGGTTTGGGGGAGTATGAAGGAGAAGCCAAAAGAACAGAACTTTGTTTTTCTTAGTTGGAGACAGAGTCTAAGCTGCCCAGGCTGGCCCCGAACTCACGCTATAGGCGAGACAGCCTTCAACTCGAGATCCTTCTGCCTTTGCCTCCCAAGTTCCTGCGTCCCAGGCTTCAGACGCCGACTCCGTTCACAGTGTTCATTTACTGCCACAGAGCTGCAGGGCTCCCTGGGGGTCCCTGAAAAGAGTCTTTCCTCTGGTCCCTTTCAGGGCTTGCTCTGCCCTCCCAGTGCAGGCCTCCCGGTGCGCTGCCTTGTTTTGGGGTGTCGCCCACTTTGACTAGTCTGCTCAGATACCTTGAGGAGTCTCTTCCCTGTGCACCGTGGGATAATGATACTCTTCATTACTCTGCAAAGCTGGGTCCATCAGCATTTATGAAAATGCAAAAAGGATATGATCTCCAAAGATAAACACAATAGGAAAGTATAACTTAACTTATACACAAGTCTAAAAGACCATTAAAAAAAGGCAGAGTATGGCTGTGAAGCGCCAGGCTGACCATGAACTGGTGATCTTCCCGCCTCGGCCTCCCAAGTGCCCGGATGGTGGCATGTGCCATCTTGTCCAGTCCTGATTTTTGGATTTCTATTTTGTGGCTCTTTGCTGTGGCAGCCCCAGGATACTAGCACAGGGTGGTGGTAAAGTGAGAAATGGTTAAGACCACCAGCATGGCCATTTTAACATTCCTCTGTGGACTGATTAGCAGGAGCATTCCTAACATACTCGGTGTTATGGCAAGGGCTGGAAGCTGGAGGGGAGGAAGGATGGAGAGATCAATCAAATCACATAGAGGCTCCCCACTAAAAACAACAAAACACTCCTTTACATTTCTGAGTGTATGTTAAAATCTTAATTCAAATCCCATCAACTCTTAGGCACTTCCACATTCTGTTTACATACTCCCTTCCCCAATCCAGAAGCAGCAATGCTTCTGACAACTGCCCTTCCACCCACAGCTTTCCTGCACTGTGACCTGCCCTCTCATCCATAGCTAGTGTGGTCCAATGTGAACAACTCAGGTCCAATTTTCCTTCCGAATATATTCTCAGCTCCAGGACCAAGTGTTCTCGAGCTTTGCTGCAGGAAGTTACAGAAATCTGTCTCCAGATCTTTTTCTCTTTCTACATTTACAGTATCTAGACAAAACTTTTTTATTTCAAAGACTGAATACTCATTCTCAAGACTTTGGCTTACCAAGGACCAAAACCTCCAGGGAGTGGCGGCTAGTGATGGCTACTTGTCTGAATCACGTCTCTTCCCAATTCCAGGTTCAGTGACGTTGGGTTGGAAGCTCATTAACTATTCTGTCTGCCAGAGAATGAGGGGAATTCCAGTTCTGTTACAGTTGCTGGCACAAAATAGCAGACTCAAACAACTTAGGGGAGAAAAGGTTTCATCAGCTCGCTGTTCCAGGTCAGAGTCCACCTTGGAGGGGAAGTCACAGCAACAGGCGCTGGAGAGAACTGGCCACACAGTTCATCCGTGGTCAGGAGAAGACAGTAGTGGATGGATGCATGCCTGCTCTCTAAGGCTCAGCCCACTCTCAACCTTTTATACAGAAATGGTGCCGCCCCACCCACTTTTCGGCTGGGTCTTCCCACAGCAATTAATGCAATCGAGACAATTCCTCCTCCACTCCAAGCATGCCCAGAGACCAACTTCACCTAAAGAATCCCTCTCGGGTGGGCCCTGCAGCCTGTGGTCCTAACCATTACTAGGCTTATCCTGGCATTCAAACATTTGAGGTCGTAAATGGTGAAGTTCCTAAAAGACCAGAGCAAAGTGTCTGACATGCAAGGATTGTTTCCCCCTAGGAGTTGGCACTTAACAAATCAGGGCTTTCCTCTCGGGGAAACTAGTTGCTACCTATTGACCAGCGAGTCCCTCCGCCCAGGCTTGGCCCTCAACAGAGCTATCTTTTATTTGCACAGGTGAGGCAGTCAGTCCTATTGGGTTCCTATCTTGCCCTCCCTCTGAGAACAGGGTGAGCAGGCAGTGAAGGAGAAACAAGAGAAACTTTCATTTACCATGGGGGTGTAAACGCCTGAATGGGAAAACAGGAAACCCTCCACGAGTGTGACAAACAGGACAGTGGGAGCTCTGACTCCTCGCAGCGCAGGATGCAGCTGAGAGATGGGCGGGGGTTACAGTTGCCGGCAGCGTTAGAGCTCCGGCTGGGCCTCAGGGCACATCCTGGGAACAATCCGAAGCAGAAGTCTCAGAGGGCTAGAGCAGGCAGCAGCTCCCAAAGCAGGCATCAATTTCCATCTGCAGATGCAGTGAGGAGGGTGAGGCAGGAGGAAGCAGCAGGCGCCCCAGCCAGCTCCCTGATGGAGACAGAAGGCTCAAGGGTGGTGGGTCTCAGGCTGCTAAGTCTTGAAGCCTTGACTTGGTTCCTTTTTTTTTTTTTTTTTTTTTTAATAAATAACTTCCATTATTTTTTTATTATTATTTATTCAACTGTGTGCATATGCGTGTGCGCGCGCGCGTGTGTGTGTGTGTGTGTGTGTGTTGTGTGTGTGTGTGTGTGTGTGTGTGTGTACGAAATTCGCGAACCACATGGCGCCTACACCTCTTCTGCCCGGGATTCACAGGCTCGCCCTATCAGGACCAGAAGCGGGCCGCCACCGATTCAGTTCTGGTCGGTCGTTATACGTGGGCTCTGGGATCCGAAACTCGGGGACCCCCTGCCGCCTGCAAGGCGGAGGTACCCCCTGAGCCACCTCTCACCAGCCACACTTGGTTTCCTCTCTTGCAGCTGAAGCAGCAGGTTTTTGTTCTTCCTCCTTTTTCTTCGTGTGTGTGTGTGTGTGTGTGTGTGTGTTTGTGTGTGTGTGTATTGAAAAAATTCCAATCAGGAGAGAAGAGTCAAACATGGAGGGGAAAGTGAAAGCCCGCCAGAACCCAACTTAGTCCTTCAACAGGTCGGCTGCTCCATGCCCTTTGCCCATCTTCCTCCTTGTTGCAGGGAAGCAGGGAATGAAAGAGAACAGGCAGGATTCCCTTTTCCACAGCAGGTGGTAAAAGCAGCCTGCTGCCCTGGGGTTCTTGTGTCAGTTCCCAAACAGCCCTGGGTTAATTTCATACTTCATTTCCCTCTTGTTGTCCCCCAGTGGATTGTGGCAGCAGCCTGACAAACTCCGCCTGCTGCAGGCATTGCTCGGCAGGTGTTTTCAGGTCTGCCTCCATGAAAGCCCAGATCTGATAGAAGCCAGCAATTGTCCTGGTGGTTGTCAGACAGCTGTCCTGCTTCCAGCCAGGAGATGGTCCCGCAGGAAAGGGGCCTGGCTCAGACCTGGTGTCGGGGTCAGTCTCCAGAAACCCGCATGGTGGGAGGAGAGGACTCACTTCCAAAAGTTGTCCTCTATCCTCTACCTGCGTGCCTTGTCGTGCAGTGTGCGTATGTGTGTGTTTGTATCTGTCTGTCTGTCTGCTGTCGCCTCGCTTTCAAATAAATAATTTTTTTTAAAGTGCTGTGCTCCTACTAGGAATTTTTTGTGGTTTCCCCCTGCTACATACAATTTCTGTCAGGGGCTTTGTTATAGGAAATGCAGCTTAATTTACTGTTATGATTTGGATCTCAAATTTCTTGCAAAGTTCCTCATGTTAAAGTCATGGTCACCAGCCTGTGGTACTATTGGAAGGTGGAGAACCTCTAAGAGGTTCCTAACCTAGTGAGAGGGTCGTTAATTCATCGATGGCCTGCCCTTGGGACCATGGTCTTCCCTCTCTTTTTCCTTCCAGGCACCCAGAAGGTGGACAGGCCTCCGCTGTCACCTGTTCTAGGATGCATTGTGCAGTTTGTAGCAGGCCTGAGACCACAACAGACCTCGACTGAAGCGAAGGAAGCCACTTTCCTTCTTCGCTCTGATTATTTAGGGCCTATTGTCTCCCATTCAAGTACTAACCAGGCCTGCTTAGCTTCCGAGATCAGATGAGATCGGGCGCGTTCAGGGTGGTATGGCCGTAGACTAGGGCCTGTTGTCATGACAAAAGAAAACACACTTTCAGAAAGCCGGTCCTCCAGCTCTTTGTCAAACATGCAGGGCTGCACGGCGGATAGTGGCAAGAACATAAGGGCTCTGGGATGTTATCATCTTGTTAAAAAACATCAGCCACTTCCAAAGGGGGGGACTCAGAGAGAGAGTCCAGCAGCTCAGGAGCCTGCTTTTAAACCCAGCAACTGGAGTTTGATCCCCAGAAACCCACATGGTAGAAGAGAGTTGACTTCTGAAGGTTGTCCTTTGACCGCCATCACCTACATACCATCTCTCTTTCCAATAAATAAAATAGTTTCCAAAGGTAAGAGATATTATCTTCGGGGGTTGGGAAGACAGTTCAGTCAGCAAAGTACTTGCTCTACGAGTGTGAGAACCTGATTTTGGAGCCCCAGCACTCATGCAGAAGCTAGACATGCTGGTTAGTGCATGTCTATAACCAGGACCCATGCAGAAGCTGGGCATGCTGGTTAGTGCATGTCTATAACCCAGAACCCATGCAGAAGCTGGGCCTGCTGGTTAGTGCATGTCTATAACCCAGAACCCATGCAGAAGCTGGGCCTGCTGGTTAGTGCATGTCTATAACCCAGAACCCATGCAGAAGCTGGGCATGCTGGTTAGTGCATGTCTATAACCAGAACCCATGCAGAAGCTAACGTTCATGTCTATAACCCCCATACTGGGGAAGCAGAGACAGGCAGATCCTGATGGCCAGCATCAAAGTTAGGCACAGGTGTCAAATTGACAGTTGAGGGTTTGAGCTCTAGGTACATTTGTAGAGAATCAGTGGTTGAGTCAGGAATCGTAAGAGAGAATAAACTCCTTGTTCCCTTAAGCCGTTTGATGGCCATTTATCAGCAACCATGCAGGCAAACTGCAACAGCCAGTCTAGCTGAAATAGCAAGTTCTCAAAAAATAAGATGGAGAAGACATCCTGAGATTATCCTCTGACCTCTGCATAAATCTGCATGCGTGAGGAAACGTGCACACACATATTCATGTGAATATCCCAGATCCCACATAAAAATATCATATGGAAATGGCTATGGCCTGCACTTCCAGCCCTGGTGGGCAGAGCCTGGGAAATCCCAGAGCGAAGCAAGAAGGAGATAGAAGCAATCCAGGATGATTCCCGAAGTCACCCTTGGTCTTCCACAGAGAGGTACAATGCCCTCTCTGACTCTTTCTCTGTCTCTGTCTCTGTCTCTGTCTCTGTCTCTCTCTCTCTCTCTCTCTCTCTCACACACACACACACACACACACACTAAATAAATAAATAAAATTAAACATGTTAGAAAATGCTGAAAGTGGTTCTTTCTACTTTTCGTTTTTTTTTTTATTATTATTACTTATTCAACTGTGCACATGTGCGTATGTATGTACGTGTGTGTGTATGTAGAACCACGGACGAATTCGGGAACCACCATAGACGCCTCCACCTCCTTCTGCCCCGGGATTCACAGGCTCCGCCCTACCAGGACCAGAAGCGCAGGCCGCCCCCGCTTCCGCTTCCGCCCGGCGTCTATACGTGGGATCTGGGATCCGAACTCAGGACCTTCCACCTGCAAGGCGGAGGCTTAACCCCTGAGCCACCTCTCCAGCCCCTACTTTTCGTTTTTAAAATTACTTTATATTTCTAGTTTTACAAGCATACCAAGCACTTATCCTTGCTTTCCTCCATCCCCCTTCCCTCCCATCCCCCTTCCTTCTCTTCATCAATCCATCCTGCTCTCTCCCACCCTCCTGTCTGTCTGCTTCTATGGACCCCAGGGTTCCCTCTGGCTTGTCTACTCTTGTGGGGGTTCAGGCTTCTTTTCTTTTTTTGAGATGAAATCTCACCTTGGAGACCTGGCTGGCTTACATTTGCTGAGTGGACCAACTGTCCTTGAACTTGAAGCAATCTTCCTGCCTCTGCTTCCCAAATGCTGGGATGTCAGACATGTACCGTCACATTCTTGCTCCTGAAAAAACCCAAGAAGCAGAGGTGTTTAAGCCCCTTACCTTGATATTAGCCCTGCAATTATGAGCTGTATTTGCCACAGTAGCTCTGGCAGCACCAGGGAACAGTAAGTCCCTTACTGGTCTAACAAAAATAAAGTGGTTTCCCAGCCTCGTTCATATCACCTTTCTCTTCCACTAGAGGAACTGCAGAAAGCAAGGGTCAGGGACTGTCCTTTGCAGCCCACCCAACTAGATGCCTCCTTGTCCTACCAGTATCAAGTCACTGGCGAAGAGTGGAAGGAGAGCTCCTTGCGGATCCTGTCCGATCCACGCCGTCCTTCTCTGCTCTTTTTATCCCTTTACTTTTTTTCCCCGCCTCCTGGAACAACATGCTTCTGCTGCTACCTTGTATTCCAGGAAGGACAGGACTGAAAAATGATCATCTTTATGATAAGGGATGGAAACTACTCCCAGGCAATGAGCCCTGAAGGACAGACCAACGCTTTATGAAACTGCTTCCAAAAAGGGAAATTACCTTTGACTGGAGAGCACACACCAAAGCACAAGCAATTATGTCACAGAATCCTGATTGCTCTCTTTGCTGTGTAACATTTCCTGGGAGATGCCACACAAGTATCTATTCACCCTAAATAGGGAACCAGCAGTAGACCAAAGGAAAGATTCTATCAAAGTTCAACTTGATGAATCATTAAGTTTATTTATTTATTTTTTTTAATAGGAGGAGGGAAGATTCAAAGGCATCTGGATCATCAAAAATCCCACTTTAGCCTGGATAACAAGATCTTGTATGACACTCATGGAAGCTACAACACAAGAGCTTTCTTCACAAATGAAAGATAACTGGGCTGGTTTGACTCACAAGGTAACTCTACTGGCTGGGGAGTCTCCTTCTCCAATAGTTGTTTACTGCTTCCATAACCTTGGGAAACGGTCTTGTAAATCTAGAGACTTTAAAAAATTCCTGAAACTTATAAGCCTCATGACCTTCTGTCATGGTTTGACATGTGAGTTGTCCCCTACAAGTTCATGTGTTGAATCTTTAGTTGTTTGGGAAGGTCAGGGTGCCTTTAAGAGGTGGAGCCTTGCTGGAGAAAGGCATTCCTAGGGTGTGGGCCTTGAGGTTGATGAGCCCCTCCCTACTTCCAGAGAGGTCTGCTCTGGCAGTTTTTACAGCTGGGTCTCCTCGATCAACGGACTGTGTCTCCCCTCTGGAGATATAGTAAGCTGAATAAATCTCCCTTTCTCCCTGTAAGTTGTTTCACTTTGAGTTTCACTGTGTTTGTAGTGTGTGTACTCACACCTCAATTCCAACGTGATGCCTGTTTGGACTTTGCCCTAGTCTAACCCAAAGAAGACACTGAGTAACACTTTGAAAACTTCCATCTTAGATGAAGGAGGGGAAAAAAAAAAACAAAAAACAATTGGGCTCCTTAGTCTCAGGAAGTTCCTAAAATTAACAAAGATCGTGTATGTGTGTGGGTGGGAGTAGAGATGAAGGAGTTGGGTGGGTGAGCTCTTCCCAAGGCGAAGAAGTCTGGAGGAGATTTTCCCATGGGCAAGGTGTACCAAGTGCTCCAGGGTTGTAACTTCAGTATCGCCCAGGTACTGGGCTCTTCAGTGATGTACCTGCCTTCGAGAAACTCTGATGCTGTGAGTAACCCTCGCTCCTTACTCCTGTAAATAATTCTAATAACCAACTCCAAGTTAGACTTCAGTGTAATCTATACTTTGGTCTGTCATTCAGTCTCTATCTGAGGTGAGCAGATATTTGTGTAATGTCTTCCTGGAAAGAGTGTCACATGACACTTTCTTTTAAAAACGATTATTTATGGAAGAGAGAGATAGATAGATAAGAAGACAACTTCTTTGAAAGTTAATTATCTCCTCCCACCACACGAGCTCTGGGACTTGAACTCAGGTCTCCAAGGTTTGAGTGAAAGCACCTTACCCAACAGCGCCATCTCTCCAGCCCAAGCTGTTTGCTTTCTGTCTCATGAGCATCCTCCAGGGTAGGAAGATTCAGATTGCTACTCAGCAACCTCCCTAGATCAGCATGCATTCAAGGCTTGGCTTCTACTGTGTTGTTCTGCTCTACTTATTATGGCACTGGGGACGATGTCCAGGACAGCATCATGCTATGTCCAGGGGAAAAGCTCCATACACCTCCAGAATGACTTGCAGAACTAGAACGAGATAGATGGCTCAGCAGGTAAGGGTGGCTGCAGCAAACCTGATGACTTGCATTCGACCTCAGGAACCCTTGTGAAAGTGGAAGGAAAGAATCGACTCTAAAATTGTCTTTTGACATCCACATGTATCCCGTGAC
The DNA here is from genome assembly GCA_023101885.1 of Typhlomys cinereus. Taxonomy (NCBI): domain Eukaryota; kingdom Metazoa; phylum Chordata; class Mammalia; order Rodentia; family Platacanthomyidae; genus Typhlomys; species Typhlomys cinereus. The sequence goes on from JALPQD010000086.1 coordinate 170,881, forward strand.
ACAGGTTCCCCCTCCAGTAGCAATAATAAAGTAAAATTAAAAATTTTTAAAACTTTCAGTAAAAATGCTCCAGTGGCATCTCCAGTCCTAGCCTCTGTCTCTGACTTACTTGTCCCACCTCATCCTTCTTATCCTTTGCTTGCGTGTCACAGAACTTAATGCATTTAGCTGTAGCCAGAAATGGAGACCTGTAATTCCAGCACTGAGAAGCAGAGGTGGGAAGATGACTACATGTTCGAGGCCAGCCTAAACTATACTGGGAATTCTGGGACAGCCTGGCCTATGTGGTGAGATACTATCTGGGGGGGGGGAGGGACAAGGTTCAGATTGCTTTAAGGTATACAGAGCAGAAAACAGAAACAAACAAACAAACACTAATAAGAGAAACCAAAACTAAAAGATAAAAAAGCAAGGCAAGGCTTCAGGGTTTCCAGATAAAGCAGTCTTAGGATCCTTGAGGAAGGTCGTCTCTGTGTGCTCAGAGCGCACCTGCTTAGCGCCTGGTTACAGCAGGAACTGAAAGCTGCTTTGGCTGTAGAGCACTGACTCACTGGCGGCTGAGGCAGCTCAAGCACCACAGAAGCCTGGCGTGGGAGCCGAACGGCGTTGCCTCCATTCTGCATCTGTCTTTCCCGTGGCTCACCTTCCTCCTTTGCTCAGAAGTGCTATTTAGACAGCAACGCCTCTCATTCCCAATCGAGGCTGGCGCCACAAAGAGCACAATGGCTGTGGTACTTTGCTGTCAGCTTTCAACTGCATCCTGTCCCAGACTCCCAGCAGGCAAGTAAAGGTCTCCAGGCATTGTCCTCTACCTCCAGTTGCGTTGGATCCAGACTCAGCTCTTGAGACTGATTTCCTAGGCTGGCAAGGCTATGCCACGAAACAATTCAAACTTGTAGGAACCATATTGTTACCCATAACCAACCAGGAAATCTTCGGGCTACCATGGAGAATCAAAGTGCTGCCATCATTCTTTTGCTGCCGAGGGACAATACTCACACAGGAGAGGACGGAGTATCTATTTTGCGTCTGATTCCAGAGGGAGTATGTACACTGTGACAGGAATCGCACAATAGAAGGCATGGCTGAAGGGAAAAAGCGGGTTTCTTAAGTCACTGCAGCCTTAGAAGGCAAAGTGAGCAAAACAGCAAGAGAAAGCAGCAGGGTTATCAAGCCTCAAGGCCTTCCTCCACCAACGGTCGACCTCTTAAAGGTGCCACAGCCTTCCCAAGCAGTAACACCCACTAAGAATCAAACACCCGACCCTGTAGGGGACGACTCGCATTCAGACCATGACGCGAAGATAATGTTAATCAGAACGTGCCTAGACCAGAGCCGCTTAATTGTGCATCTTCTTGGCAGCCAACACCCATTCTTTGTCTGTTTAAATCTAAAGCTCTGCTGGTGAGATGGCGCCTCCACACGTGTGCCAAAGAACGGATGCCCACGCTGCACTCTCACCTACATGCAAAATTCATCAATTAAACAAATCCTAGGCTTCAAGTCAGTACCTGACAGATGAACTTGAGGTCACTAGACTCCTTTATCTGTTCCTCTTCCCATGTGTATTGACTGAATCTCTCTCTACTTAGCGTCATTACTCATCTCTTTGATTGGCATATCTGGACAGGTGGCTTAGTCAAGCACTAAGCTTGGGATGCAAGGGCCAGGGCTTCTGCCTTGAGACTCTGTCTGGTTCCATGACAACTTTTTCCATAATCCATTTTATTTATCTATTTTTCTATTTTTTTTTCACTTGACTACGAGTCCCTTGAATGGAAGGCTTGCTCCCCTCTGTGGCTTAGATTGAAATATAGGATCAGGGGATAGGGGTTGTAGTTCACTGGTGCGGTGCTTGCCTAGCACGCGCAAAGCCCTGGGTTTCATTCCCAGTACCCTCTCCCTCCCACATACACGAAAGCAATTGACAAAAATGGAATAAACTAATGATTAAATAAAGGCAGTGTATTAGTCAGGGTTCTCTACAGCCACAGAATCAACAGACTGAATGTATAAAAAGGGAATTTATTGAGTTGGTTGACGAGATACGGCTGAAATAGTCCAACAATGGCTGCTCAGTCCAGTAGTTCAACAGTTGATGGCTGAAGGCTGGAGGATTCCTGGAAAGTCTTTAGTCACATTGAAGACTTGGAGGGTTGGGAGAACTGTAGGATTGAAGAAGCAAAGAAGCCAGGCGGCAGCAGGGAAGAGAGTTTTCTAGCACAGCTTCAGAGAGTCTTTCAAAGTCTTCTGTTTTATGGTTCCTTTTATCTGGCCCACTACTAGGAGCTTCCAATCGGATGTAGGGCTAGTCTTTGTATTGTAAATGTATTGAGCTGGATAATCTCTTTCAGATAGTCTGACAGCTGATTTTAATTAATGTCAGGTCTGGTCAAGTTGACACCCAGGATTAACTATCACAGGCAGAAATACAGCTCTTAACATTTTTCTCATCTTGATTAAATCTAACAAGGCAATACTTGGTTTTGTGGAAACAGAGTTTTGCCTCATAGCTCAAGCTGGTATGAAACTCCCAAATCCCCCTGCCTCGGCCTCCGAAGTACTCGATTTACAGGTGCGCAAGAACAACTGTGGCTTCACACTTCTTCAACATGAGCACCGACCTAGCGCTTGCGCACTTGCTTTCATTGTTTTGAGGTTTGTTTGTTTTTTAAAGTGAGGAGGGACTAAAAAGCATTTTGTTTTTTTTCAAAAAGTCATTAACCAGATACACTCACTCACGCACGCACACACCTACTTGAAAAGATTCCAACAAAACCGATTTACAAGTTCTGGCTCATTATCTCAGCAGCTACTCGTCTAATCCTATAATTTATGTCTACTAACACTGTTATTTTCCTTCTCTGGACTTTGAGCAGCTAGGGAAAGGACTCCAGAAAAATTTCAACACTAACTGACACCATGTAATTAATATTATTAATACTGCTTTTCTGTTCTATTTTTGTCGAGACAGGGTCTTATTCCATAGCCTGGAACTCATTCTGTGACCCACACTGACCTTGAATTCATGACAATCCTTCTGCCTCAGCCTCCCACGTGCTTGAGTTCTGCTCTGTGCCACCACATGTAGCCCAATACTGTTTACTTCGAATGGCCAGTCTTTTCAATGCTGCGAGCTGATCTTGGTGCAGAAAGCCTCTGCGGAGCTGCGGCCACACGGTGACCCTGAATGCTTCCACGGGACATTTCCAGCCTCCCCAGTATTAGCTTGTTCTGATAACAACCTTGCTTCTCAAAGCTTCTGGGGGAGCACCTAACTTTTCAAGCTGCCCTGGAGATTTCTACCACTCAGTCTATGTGTCCCTGGTGTCTGTGTCTTTCTCTGGGTGAGTGTGTGGCGGGGGGGGGGGCTCCAGTTCCACCTTCTTTCCTCTCTGCAGCCCTTCTACTTCCTCTGAAGGATGCAGTCACTGGCTCTAAGAAAGAATTATGTTTCTCAGCTGTCTCTCAGCAGGAAAAAAGGAAAGGTCTTGATTTCTCCCCCCTTCCCCCCACCAAAGAAGTGAAACACACTCCTCTGGTTTTTCACATCATCCTGTTAGTCTCTCCCCGACTCTAACAGCTCCTCCTCTGCCCCAGTGCTGCCTGGGGCTTTGCACGGGAGGCAGATCTCCTTGGAGATTTCCTGCTTTTTGGTATCACTTGTACTTTTTTTGTCTGCATGTACACACCAGTGTGTGTGTGTGTGTGTGTGTGTGTGTGTGTGCCAGAGGGCATCTGAGTGTGTGTGTGTCTGTGGAGGCTCAAATGGCATAGGAAATCATTGTTCTACCTCCTTATTGCTTTGCTCTGGGGTTTTCCAGACTTTGCTTTCCAGGACCAGAATTACAGGCCACTGCCATATCAGCTCCGCATTTGGGATCTGGGGATTTGAACTCAAGTCCTTTTACTTTCAAAGCAAAGGTTTTAACCTCTGAGCCAGCTCCCCAGCCCTTCAGTTCCAGTTTTAAATATGAAGAGTCAGAAGTTCTTTTGGAATCCTCTACGACTCTTAGGCCTTGAAGAGACCTGAGATGTAAGCCGGAGACCACTGCACTACCCTGTCCTCCCAGCCTCCACCTCCCCAGCCATGCCCCAGAGGCCCTGGTCCAGCCATAAACCTCAGAGCCTCCCGCAGCATCTTCTCTGTCTCCAGAGGCAGCTCTGTCCATTAGACTTCGCGCCTTTGCTTCTCTGTTCAGGGATCTTTTCATCTAACTTGTGTATCTTCCAAAAAATCCTTGTCACTGGAGGAAACGGTTCCTGGGGGCAGCGGTGTCTGCTTAGGGGCAGCCTTGCTTCCATCAGGTAGATCTGGGGTGGTGCTTTGCCATTCAGATGGGCTTCTATGAAGCTTAGAGGATGGAGGAGGGAAAGAGAGTTGGCCTCCTCCATCACTCGAGTGCCCAGCTCCAAGAAAGGACAGGAGGGAAGATGTGCCCCAGGTTAACATATGGGGGCTAGGGGTTACCTGGTGATCTGCCCTTATGCGTGCGTGCACACACACACACACACACACACACACACACACACACACACCACACACACGTTTCTCTCTTCTGTAAATGCTCACTGAGATCAGGGTTAGGAAGGATGGATGGACGCCAGGTGTAGGAACATGGGGCAATCAAGTTTGTCTGGGCAGAGTGCGTGGAAGAGTCTAGAAAGCTGGATGGAGGCCAGCGATGCTTTTCAGGATACAGTGAACCTTCTTCACTCATCCCCCGGCGCAGATGGAGAAGCAGAGAATAAAGACAAACCTGGAACAGACACTGGCCAAGCCTCAGCCTCAGGAAGCAGCGTGGCTCCTTTACACATCCAGGGCTGCTCCAGAGGTCAGCATGCTGCGGTGTTCTAGCGGTCAGCGTGCTCAGTGTCCCAGCGGTCAGCGTGCTCAGTGTCCCAGTGGTCAGCGTGCTCAGTGTTCTAGTGGTCAGCCTGCTCAGTGTCCCAGCGGTCAGCGTGCTCAGTGTCCCAGCGGTCAGTATGCTCAGTGTTCTAGTGGTCAGTGTGCTCAGTGTTCTAGCGGTCAGCATGCTGCGGTGTTGCAGCGGTCAGCGTGCTCAGTGTCCCAGCGGTCAGCACGCTCAGTGTTCTAGCGGTCAGCATGCTGCGGTGTTGCAGTGGTCAGCGTGCTCAGTGTTCTAACGGTCAGCCTGTTCAGTGTTCTAGCGGTCAGCGTGCTGCGGTGTTGCAGCGGTCAGCGTGCTGCAGTGTCCCAGCAGTAGCGTGCTCAGTGTTCTAGCGGTCAGCGTGCTCAGTGTTCTAGCGGTCAGCGTGCTCAGTGTCCCAGCAGTCAGCGTGCTGTGTGTTCTAGCGGTCAGCGTGCTGCGGTGTTGCAGCGGTCAGCATGCTGCGGTGTTCCAGCGGTCAGCGTGCTCAGTGTCCCAGCGGTCAGTGTGCTCAGTGTTCTAGCGGTCAGCATGCTCAGTGGTCTAGTGGTCAGCCTGCTCAGTGTTCTAGTGGTCAGCGTGCTGCGGTGTTCCAGTGGTCAGCGTGCTCAGTGTCCCAGCTGTCAGCGTGCTCAGTGTTCTAGCGGTCAGCGTGCTCAGTGTTCTAGCGGTCAGCGTGCTCAGTGGTCTAGTGGTCAGCGTGCTCAGTGTTACAGCGGTCAGCGTGCTGTGGTGTTCTAGCGGTCAGCGTGCTCAGTGTTCTAGCGGTCAGCCTGCTCAGTGTTCTAGCGGTCAGCGTGCTGCGGTGTTGCAGTGGTCAGTGTGCTCAGTGTTCTAGTGGTCAGCCTGCTCAGTGTTCTAGCAGTCAGCGTGCTGCAGTGTTGCAGCGGTCAGCGTGCTGCAGTGTCCCAGCAGTCAGCATGCTCAGTGTTCTAGCGGTCAGCGTGCTCAGTGTTCCAGCGGTCAGCGTGCTCAATGTCCCAGCGGTCAGCGTGCTCAGTGTTCCAGTGGTCAGCGGGCAACATGCTCAGTGTTCCAGCGGTCAGGTCAGAAGGGAGCTTCTCTGCTGAGTGTCTTGGTCTTGGTCCCGAATCACCTGGTACTGCTGAGGTTACACAGACAGAAGTTGTTCTTTTGAAAGTTGATTCTGGAAGACAAGGAAGGTGGCAGAAGCCAGAAGGCTGCAGGAGCCCAGGTTAGAGAGGGCAAGGACCTTGGTAGCAGAGAGAGCTTTGCTGAGGTTTTGGTAATATGAGGGGATTGTGGGTAGATTAGCAAGAAAAGTGCAAAAATGATTAAGTGAATGTGCTTCGGACAGTTGGCACAGTTCTTAGCGGGATTATTTAGATGCCATCGTAGTTGCTGTAATCTTTGGGTAGTATTGAGCTGTGTATGGTAAAGCCTGGGCATTCTAACACAACACTCCCTACTTCTTGCTGGGCATGGTGGCGCGGGTCTGCAATTCCAGCACTTGGGAGGCTGAGTCAGGAGCAAGGTAGGCAAGCACAGGGAATAACTGGAACACCGCTTGGCTTGGGAAATAAACATACCCGAAGGCCCTTACCTCCTGCATGTACCACACACACACACACACACACACACACAACTTCTCCCAATCATGCTCCTAGCAACCCATGACTCAACTACTCTGACCTGCACACACTCTTCTCCAAATAATGCAATCAGTTTCTTCTTCCTAAGTTCTAGCAAACTTGTTCAAATGCATTTCAGAACATGTCTGGGTGAGGAAGGTAGGGGCACAATCAAGCATGGACCAACCATTTTGGGTGCATGAGCAATAAGGCACCCTGTGTCCTCAAAGTGAACCTTTTAGTAAGAATTCTCCTATCTACCATCTTATGCTTATGTAGAAATAAGTATGCAGATGATTAAAATAAGATTCATCCTGAGACTGGACATTCCAGTGGACAAAGGCTTACATAACGCAAGCCTGTCAACAAAACAGGAACCTGCACTGTATCCCTTAGCAACCAGACTTCTCAGTCCTCTTGAACAGCATAAAGGGAAGCCCCAAGTAATAACCAGGGCTTTGAACAACCCATTCATGTGACCCGCTGTCTCTTGAGAGTCTATTCTTTAAGAAGCTGTCCCATTCTTTTGTTTTGAATAAAGTTCCCTTCTACTTTGGTAACCGGTATGAGCCTTTATTTCAATCCTTTAATTAAGAACAGGGAAATATCCAGGTTTAGATTCTGACCACCAGTGACAGAAGGATTGCTGCAGGTGTGAGCCTAGCCTGGCTTCATGGAGTGTTCCAGGCAAGCAAAGACTACACAGCCAGACCGTGTCAAGAAAAATCAAAATCCCATTTTCTTTCTTTCTTCATCCATTCCTCATTCAAGAACATGTTATTTAACGTCCATGAGTGTATATGCTTTCTGTCGCTTCCTTTATTGTAGATGTCTAACTTTATCCCATGGTTGTCAGATAATATACAGGGTGTGATTTCAATTTCCCTACATTTGAGGAGGTTTGTTTTGTGTCCTAGCATATGGTTTATGGTTCCATGGGCTGTTAGTATTTAGGTGACATGTTCTGTAAATATCTGTGACATTCATTTGATCTATGGCTTCATTTAACTCCAACGTGTCTCTGTTTGGTTTTCGACCCAGTGGAGTTGGTGGGGTATTAAAGTCTCCTACTATCACTGAATTTGTGTGATTAGTTGTTTTGCTTCCTGTAGTATTTGTTTGATGAATTTGGGTGTGTCTATGTTTGGTGCATATTTACTTTAGGATTGTAGTATCCTCCTGCTGGAATATTCTCTCAACCAGAAAATAATAACTTTATTTGTGTGTGTGTGTGTGTGTGTGTGTGTGTGTGTGTGTGTATGTGTGTGTGAATTCAGAGGACACTGTGTGTCCCTGTGGAGGAACAAGGGTGACTTTGGAAATCATCCTGGATTGTTTCTACCTCCTCTTTGCTTTGCTCTGGGATTTTCCCAGGCTCTGCCCAATAGGACCTAAAGTATGGGCCACCATCATTTCTGCCTAGAGTTTTTATGCACAACTTGGGAGCAGAACTTGGGACCTTCTGCTTTGTGAGGCAGAGTCCCAATCCCCGAGCCTGGTAAAAAGTATTTTTATCTCTTATGATTTGTTTTAGTTTGAAATCTATTTTATGTGATATTAAGATGGCAACTCCTGCTTGTTTCCTGTTTCCATTTGCTTGGAGTATCTTTGACCATTTTTTTCACTTTGCAATAGTATCTATCTTTCATGGTGAGGTATGTTTCTTGGAGGTGATGTATTGATAGGCCGTGATGTTTGATTCAAGCTATAAGCCTGTATCTCTTGATTGGGAAGTTTAGCCCATTGACATTTAAGGTTATTATTGAAAAATGTTTAATGTTTTCTGTCATTTTATTGACCTTGTAGTGTTTGCATATTCCTCCAATCAGCTCTTATGCAGATATTATTTATTCCCTGTAGCCTCTTTGATGTATTTATCCTTCTTTTCCATCTTGAGTATTCTTTGCATTAGTTTCTGTAGCCCTAGCTCAGTAGCCATATAGTCCTTTTGCCTATTTCTGTCATGGAATATGTTGTTTTTACCCTCTATAATAACCAATATTGTGGCCATTCATAACTTGATAATTCAATCAAAGAAACTGATAAATAGAAAAACATGCATAAACGGAACATACAGGAACGGTGGGATACCATCAAAAGACCCAGCCTACAGATCATGGTATCCCAGAAGCAGACACACAACAGAAAGACCCACCTTGCATAATTAAGGAGATAATAGAGGAAAATTTTCCTAACCTAAGGAAGGAGATACCCATTAAGATCCAGAAGACATATAAAACCCTAAATACCCAAGAAAGAAACACTTCATTACATATGCTATGTCCCACATCAAATATACATATTAAGATAAAGAACTGCAATGTGGAAGGACCAAGTCATACACAAAGGCAAGCCCATCAAAAGAATAATTGACTTTTCAGTGCAAACTAAAAACCAGAAAGGCTTGAAGAGCTATAACACAAGTTATGAATGACCATCTTATGCCATCTTGTCTTCCATTTTGATACTCTGTCTTCTACATGATCAGTTCTATTTTTGAGAGTCTACATGGAATTTTTAGTTGTACCGCTTGAGTTTTTCAATTCAGGTGTTATTTCAGTTTGGGCTTTTTTCAGTGCTTTCATATTTGTTTGTAGATCAGATTGTTTTTTTCAATGTTTCTAAATTTGTTTTCAGATCATCAGCTTTCTAATTGTGTCTAGTTACACATTTAAGTTTGCATGACTGAAGTCAGTTGAGTGGTGGTTCAAGAGTTGAGAGCCTGGGCTGGGGAGAGAGCTCAGGGGTTAAAGTCTTGCAAACCAAAGGACCTGGGTTTGGATCCTCAGATTCCAGGCAGATATGGTGGTGGCCTGCAATTCTGGCCCTGGAAGGTGGAGCCTGAGAAACTCCAGAACAAAGCAATAAGGAGGTAGAGCAATCCAGGATAATTACCAATGCCATCCTTGGACCTCCATAGGCACACATACCCAAGTACCCTTTTGTACACATGCCTGCACACACATGTAAACCCTGCACACACACACACACACACACACACACACACACACACACACACACACACACACACGCACACGCACACGAGTTAACAGTTGTGGGTTCACAGCAGCTGGGGAGACCAGAGCTTTGTGGGAACAGAGGTGGGAAGAGATGGGCTTTTTTAGAGTTTGCTCAACGGAAAGGCACAGCTGTACTGCCGACCAGCTCGCACACAGCTGGGCTTGCTTTCTCTGTATCCACACAGGCAGACAGCACTTAAGAGGGTGATCATGCAGGGGGAAAAGATATTTATTTGTTTAAAACAAACCTTGGGAACCAGATTAAGATGAATGACTTCCGAGAACCAGGAGATTTGGGCTTAAGAGATATTTATAAAAATTTTTGTAAGCCAAGTAGCACACTTGCCAAAATCGACCAATTGAATACTGAACATCCTGCCATTCAAACAGCATCTGGAAACCGTCACTGGTCAAGTCCAAGCTCAGGCTCTGTAACTATAAAATAGTCTTATTGACTTAAAATGCTTGTTTTAGCAGATAACTGTGATTTCAGTTCGGGACTTGACAAAATAAGGAATTCTAAAATGTTCATTTCCCCTTTAGTTTTTGTCATTAATGTTAATGTCTAACTTTCTCTAGTCTCCTCTAGATATGCTAAATGCAGAAAAATTTATTTTGTATTTTGAATGTTGTGACATTTGTAAAAAGCATTGAGCGAAATCCTTTTAAACATGTTATAGTTACTCTCCTTGCTGCTAATAAGATTATAGGACCCAAATAATTTAGGGAAATGAGGGGGCTTTTTTCGTCTTACCATTCTTGGTTATACTTCATCAGCACGGCAGGAGAGTTCACACCAACGCCAAGAACCGAGGGACCTGGTCACAACATAGCCACAGAGAAAGATGAGGTACTTTTCTCACTTGCTAGCATGCCTGCATGTGAAGGAAACGCCACACAGACTGAGCATCTCCCTGGTACTATTTTCTTTAATATTTTATTTGACTGAGAGAGAGAGAGAGAGAGAGAGAGAGAGAGAGAGAGCAAGAGAGAGAGAACAGGAGCTCATGCATGCACAGATGGAGGCCGGAGGACAGCTTTTAGAAGTCAATTTTCACCTTCCATCATGTAGGCTTTCTGGGGCTGAAATGCAAGTTGACAGGTTTGTGAGCTGCTTTGCTGGTCTCTATTTACTTATTTAGAAATATATATATATATATATATATATATATATATTTTTTTTTTTTTTTTTTTTTTTTGGTGTGTCTGTGAGATCTTTGTGTATCAGAAGGTGCTGTGTGTGCTGTGGAGGCCTAAGCGTGACTTTGGAATCACTCTGAATTGCTTCTACCTCCTATGTGCTTTTTCTGGAGTTTCTCAGGCTCTGCTTTCCAGGACCAGAAGTATAGGCTCAGTCATTTCCACCTGGTATTTTTACATGGGATCTGGGATCTAAAAACTCAGGACCTTCTGCTTGTAAGGCAGAAGCCTAAACCCTGAGCCATCTCAGCCCCCTATTTTTTATTTTTTAAAAATTTTCTCAGATCTGTGTTCCAACAACTGATTCTACAGTGATCTTTACGTATGTGTGTGTGTGTGGGGGGGGAAGACACACACACACACGCACACACACACAGGGATAGAGACACAGAGACAATATGAATGAAAACCTGAAGCAACAGAAGCAGGTCTCCTGGACAATTCTGTGTCACAGTTAGATACAGGTGTCAGCTTGACAATTGAAGGCTTAATCTCTGGGCACATTTGTAAAAAATCAGTAGTTAAGTGCTGAGGAAGCCTGCAGGAGTCTGTCTAGCTGACAGAGAAGGCCCAGCCTGTGGTGAGTAGGATTAAGATGGAGGGAGCTGGTTAAGAAAGCTGGAATTCTTCGGCGTACTTCGACAGATGGACTGTCTGGCAAGGGGTGTTTGCCTCTTTCGGCAGTCCTGTGGAAATCGTGGCCAGTTCCTTCAACCCCTGGTGTTGGGGTGAGCTGGGTTAAGAACTTTAACCAGATAATTATAAAGGCAAAGTAAACTGAATTTATCAGCATCGTGCAGAGTAACTGAAACAGAATTTGGTACCAAAGAAGTGGGGTGCTGCTGATAAATCTGACTATGTGACTTTTTTGGAATTACGAACAGTTTTGTTGGTGACTCTTGGGAAATATTTGAAGATTTTGAGATTGTGGATTACAAAAACCTACTGAGCAGAGCTTAGTGACCAGTTTGGAAAATAGTAATGCTGACAGAGTTATGAATTGCTTGGGCCCAGATTGTAATGAAGAGAAAAAGGACTTTCATGAAATTGAAGTCAAAGATGATGGAGCGGGGGCTGGAGAGATGACTCAGGAGTGAAGCCTGTGCATTGTAAGCAAAAGGACCCGAGTTCAGATCTCAGATCTCACATAAAAATGCCCAGGCACAATTGGCAGCAGCCTGCACTTCTGGCTCTGGAAGGCGGAGCCTGGGAAGCCAGTAGAGCAATCCAAGATGATTCCCAAAGTCACCCATGGTCTCCACAAGCACACAGAGGCTCACACAACATTGTGTCTCCACAGGCACGTGCACACGCCCTCCCCCCCCAATGATGGACTGGTTTACTTGATAGAGGAGAACTATGCTGGCCTAGTTGGGAGGTCCTTAGGTCACTTGGCGTACCCACAAGTCCACAAGCCTTGAAGTTTTGGATGAAGAAAGGGCAGACAGCAGAACAATTGTGGGTACTGGGAAAATAAACATTACTGAGAAAAACCTAATGCTTTTCACTCAGACAGTAGAAGTAGTCTAAACTAAAACAGTTTCTTGCCTTTTGAAAGTTTTTGTTGCCTAGAAAAGGGATTTTCCAGGATCAGCACATAGATACTGTTACAGCTGTGGTTCGAATGGGCCACATTATGCCTCAACCTCACCGTAGAACTTGGCAGCATCATCCAAATGATACTTATTTTGATGCACGATTGAGGGGTTCATGGAGGGTGTCTGAGGTTTGTCACTAAGTGGCAGAGTTGGAATATCTGCAAGTACGGATGACGCTTATAGATGAAGCAGAGAACCCAGAACATTGGAGAGATCAGAACCCATGGACATACGCTGAGGACGACTGTAAGTACAGATTTGACTTGATCCAGAGAAAAGCTGCAAAGAACTGGGATTTCCCAGAATCTCTGAACTGACCTGATATATAACAAGCAACATAAGATGGACATTGAGCTACAGGACATAGTATTTGCTTTGCTAGAGTTTGGTCTCTCAATTTTATTTTTTATTTATTTACTTTTTAATATGGTGTGTGTGTGTGTGTGTGTGTGTGTGTGTGTGTGTGTGTGTGTATCAGAGAGCACTATATGTCTCTGTGCAGGACCAAGGGTGACTTTGGGAATCATCCTGGATTGCTTCTACCTCCTTTTTACTTCGTTCTGGGATTTCCCAGGGCCGGAGGTGCATGCCACTGCCATTTCTGCCTGGTGTTTTTTATATGGGATCTGGGATCCGAATTCAGGACCTTCTGCTTTCAAGACAGAGTTTTAATCTCTGAGCCATCTCTACAGCCTAGTCTTTTCATTTTGAATTGATATTTTCATTGTGTCATAATGGTTTCATTTTAATGTTTATTCTCTGCTGAAGTATTTGTTTTGATTTGATAAAACTTTTAAAATGCTGGAACTGAAATTTCAATGACTGAATATTTTAAAATTGACAATGAGAACTTTTGATCTTAGATTTTTTTTAAAAGAAAGACAGCCTTTGTTTTATTTATTCAATTGTGCGTGTGCATGTGTGCGCGTGTGTGTGTGTAGAATATATATATTCTCTCTATATATAGACGCCCTGCTTCCGCCCGGCGTCTATACATGGGATCTGGGATCCAAACTCAGGACCTTCTGCCTACAAGGCAGAGGCTTAACCCCTGAGCCACCTCTCCAGCCCCTTGATCTTGGATTTTTATAACTAATAAAACTGAATGAATCTTTTTTTATCATATGATAAATAAAATACCTGCGGGAACAAGGATCTAAAGACAATAGTGAAAAAGTGATGTGCTGTTGTGTCAAGTTGACAAGGGATGGAGCGTCACAGTTAGCTACAGGAGTCAACTTGCAATTGAAGTTTCAAGCTCTGGGAACATTAGTAAAGAATTAGCAGTTAAGTCCTGAGCAAGCATGCAGATTTATCTAGTTGATGGGGAAGGCCCAGTCCATGGTGGGTGAAAGTAGCATCTGGGCAAGTGAATAAGACAGAAGGGACTGGTTAAGAAAGTTAGTATTCTCTGTTGTACTTGGCAGACACAGTCTGGCAAGGGAAGTCTGCCTCTCGCAGTCGTGCGGATATGTTGTAGCCAGTTCCCTTGGTCCTTGCTGTTGATGTGACTGTCCTGCCAGGCTAGAGTAGGAGCTGTAAACAGACAATTGCAATTCAAAATAAAATCTCTTTGTTCCCTATAAGCCATTTGGTGGTGAATTTATCAACAACATGCAGAATTACTGTGACACCAGTGTGGGTTACTCTATGGTAGTTACAAAGCACAGGCAAGAAGAAACTGTTTTTTTTCTTTTGATATTTCAGTGCCAAAAGATTCAGAAGTAACCATACTTTTGCAAGAGGCTCAGAGTCATTAGAGCCCTTCCTTCCAGTCATGGAAACAATGGTGAGGTCAGCCTGCTGTTTCTCATGTAGGTTTTGTGATAAATTCTTCAAAGAATGAAGAGTGGGAATGATCCCTTCTTTCTCTTTGTGCAAGAGTAGCAGGGGGTAAGACAGTACAAGAGGGTATGGGGGTGATATGCGGGAGGAACACAGACAATCTAACCAGTCTCCAGAAAAAGGAAATACCATTCTGGGCAGGGTGGGAAGCTATTGTTTTCACAGAGCTGTTCCACACAATGCAACTGTCTTCAAATGCAGGAATGAAAAAAACAAAACAAAACAAAACAAAACAAGACACTCGTCTGCAGAGGGGAAGCTGGGATCTTGGCCTGATAGCTTTTAATGTCTGTGGGTTGGGTGGGCCGTCAGGAGCCTTTTCCAGAATAGACCAAGGAAGACAAGTCCAGTTTGGTATTCAGAGCTTTGGTCAGCTCTTTCGTCAGCAGCTCGTGGAGGGACAAGCCGTCATGCGAGTACACCCAGTTCTTCCCCGTCCAATCATAGCGCTTGGGGCCGCTGAAAGACAGAACGGCGTACGGTAAGGTAAGTCTGAGAGGACCCTCCACAGGGGAGCCACTGGGCTTAGATTGAATCTTTCTTTTTCTTACTTTGTTTTTGAGTTAGGGTCTTACACAGCAGTTCAAGGTGACCTGGAACTCACCGTGTAGCCCAGGCTGGCCTTGAATACTTTGGTGACACTCCTACCTCAGCTTCCCAAGGACTCAGATTGGAGCCAGAACACTTGGCTAGATTTTTTTTTTTTGGCATGTATATGTATGCATTTGCAAGTGTGTGGTGCCTGTGTGTGGCGGGCAGAGTTTTATGTTGGTGTCTTCCTCGGTTGCTGCTCACTTCATTTACAGAGGCACAGTCTATTGCTGAACCTGCAGCTCGGTGGTCCCTCTAGACAACTCGGTCCAGCGGCCTACCGTGGAGGTCCAGTGGCTGCCTCTGGAGTGCCGGGGTTATAGGTGGGCCACATACTCCCCTGGCTTTTTATGTGGGTTCTGGAGAGGCAAACTCTGTTTCTAAGTGTTAATGATGATTTATTCATGGAGTCATCTCCCATTTAACAGGTTGTCAATGTCTCCATGACAAAAGGCTTGGGTCCCTAGTCTGCGGTCCCACTCGGAGGGGATAGAAAGCTTTAGGAAAAAGGGCTTCATGACAGGGTGTGAGGTCACTGATTGTGTGTCCTGGAGTGGGACATGGAGACTTTTCCTCTTCTCTCTCTGCTTCTCATTGGCCTCCAGCTGAGCAGCTTTCTTCCACATGCTCCCTGACACATCATCCTACCTCGCTGAAGGTCCATCATCAACAGGGCCAACCAGACATGGACCGAGACTTCTGACACCATAAGTGGAAACAAATGTTTCCTTCTCTGAAGTTGATCTGTTCAGTCCTTGCAAAGCTAGTGGATTCCGAATGGGCAGCTGCCACCGAGGAACTAAGCACATGACCTCACTGTCATGCTTAGTGAGGCGTGACTGATTTCCTCACAGAGAGTCTTTCTAAGAGCAACGGCACAACATCGCCTTGGCAACACTTCGTGGAGCCCGTCCCAGGCCTAAAAGCCTTTGATCCTCATCAGTCTCTGTGCATCACTCTAATCTCTTGCTGCCTCTCACGACACATGTCGCCTGACAGCAGTGTTTGGAACACGACCATAATTCTGCACCACTGATGTGATCTGGGTCTTTGCTGACACTGTTACCAATTAAGAACACACGGTCAGTGGCCTAAATCCTGTCCCGGGGCCTCTTCTCACAGTCATTTTGTTTTTATTCTTTTAGAGTTTCATCCATGAATATACTGAAGCTATTTTTCACATCTCAATCCCTAATCTGATCCCCCCTTTCCCATTACAACCCTTCCTCTTCCCTGCTAATGTTCCTCATATTTTCATGTGTAGCCCAGAGTTTCATGTTGGTCGCCTTTGATGGCGTGGGCTTCTAGGCAAAATTTACACAACAAAACCATTAAATCAGCAATGTGGTGGCACTTAATACATTCACGGTGTGGTGTGATCACTGACTCTAACTCCACAGCGTCCCTATCACCCCAAAGAAGATGGAAAACCCATTACTCAGTTTTCCTCTCTTCTCCCAGCCTTGGCAATCACCCATGCTATTATTTAAAAACTAATTCTTTCTCTTTCTCTTCTTTCATAGCCTTCAACTCACTATGTAGTCAAGGGAAAAAAAGTCTATGAAATATGGAGTTTGATGGGCTAGTGCACATATCTCAGACTCATTTAGTCAACAAAAATAGCCAGTGTATTTAATTCTGGGAATGCTATATGCTGTGATGAAACGATCCCTCTGCCCCCAACACAAAGGCCCACAGATAAAGGCTTGGTTTTTGGGGCAGAGGCATTAGGAGCTAGGCCTCTAGCTGGAGGGCCTTAGGGTACTGGACTGTGTCCAGAAAAGGAATGTGAGACCCTGCCCAATCTCTCTCTACTTTCTGGCTTGAAATGGTACCATGGCTCATACAAGTTCCCAACATGACACAGCATCCTCGCAAAGGTCAGATCAATCCCCTCTGACCTGCTCTCCAATCTTGAACCTTGAACTTTCAAGAACATATAAATTATCTATAAGCAAGTTACCCCATGTATTTCATTGCAGCAATGGGAACTAATACACTGTACTATGGACAAATTGATAGCTGTTTCTTGTCATGATTTCGTATGTTAGATGTATATGACCTGCATTTCTAATTTCACCTGCTCGTGGAAGATGAGCAGACACAGCAGCAGAAAACAGTGGCATATGGTGACACCCGGATAAAGGTGACACAGAGAACCCTGGGAACCCATGAGCAGGGTGCACACCTAGAATACCAAGGAGAGGCTTTCCACAGACCAGACGGGCTGGCAGGGCCCAAACAAATGTTTCCTTCTCTGAGGGTAGAGTGCTGGCTCATCTGTCTGCTATTCTATTAGAATCCCAGCAACACACACACACACACACACACACACACACACACACACACACACATGCATGCACGCGTGCACATAGACTGAGCTGGGAGGAACTTGTTGGAGGAGGAGGAAAGGAGTGTGAAGAGCTTTTATGGCTATCAATGTGAAGAGGATCATTGTATTGCCAGCCTAATGCTGTGGCCAACATGTGCCCAATGATACAGATAAAAGGGCAGATCAAATGAAATGGACGGAGCTTCCATTCAACAACCAGAAACACCGAACACAAGCCACCTGAGCCATGCAAAAACCCCAGAAAATGGGCTGGAGAGATTTCAGGGTAAAACTCTGAAAGCAAAAACTCTTGTAAGCAAAAGGTCCCAAGTTTGGATTCCACGTCACACGTAAAAACGCCAAGTGGAAAGGACAGTAGCCCTGTAAGGATGAACCTAGAGCAAAGCGAATAGAAGGTAGAAGCAAGCCAGGATGATTCCTGAAACTACTCTTGGTCCTCCACAGGGACACACAGTGCCCTCTGATACACACACACACACACACACACACACACACCCATATCCCCCCACACAGACACATGCAAAAAAAACCCTCAAAAAACCCAGAGAACATCCTGTGGCCCTGCACCTCATCCTGGTTGCCAAGTAACCAGTAGGCTGTGCACTATCCCAGGCCCCTCCACACTATCCAGAGTCCGGAGCCCATGTGTCCCCCACAGCTCTTCTTAACCCCCTCTCAGGGCAGTCAATGTAGCTCACAAATGTTGCTAATTCCACAGGACCTCAAAAGCTGTCTGCTGAAGTGAAGTATCAGAATCATCGTGTTATTAAAGCAATGTTGATGAACCCAAGAAGCAGAGAGGACACAGAACTGTGATGAAGGGCATTTGGAGGCCACCCTCGTCTCCATACTCGGTAAGAAAGTACACTTGGAATGCTGTTTTTCAGAGGCGTACGCTTCCACACAGGGCTTTGTTGTCGTAGTACCAGAGCCAACCCAGGGCCTAGGCAAGTGCTCTAACTCTGAGCCACACTTTGCAACTGAGTTATCTTTTAAAATTGCAAATAGCATTATGCTTTTAAAGGGTTTCACACTGGTTTTAGTCTGGGACTTTCCCAGGTTGCCTTCGAAATGCCCGCTTTGGCAGTGCCAAGTGACAGGCCAGGTCAGCTCTGGAGAGCGGTGGGCATCTGTCTGCCTGTCCCAGGGCCGCTTCAGCAGTGGCCGGATGCTGAGGGACACAAACCCACCCTGTCTGTGAGACATGGGCCTCCTGCGGAGCAATCTGCTGTCACACCATGGAGCAGGCCTGGGGGATGGAGGCCTGAGCTATGAACAGAGCCCTGTCGGCATCCGAGGGTCTGGGCCGAGCTCTGCCAAAGGAATTGTGGACCCTCGGCTGAAATGCTCGAAACAAACCAGCGGTAAGCGGTTAACTTATCTGAGGACAAAATACAACTTCCTCAGATGGCATAGTAGCAAAAGTAGATCCCTCCCCATTTTCGGCAGTGTGAGGTGTTGAACTCAGGGCTCAGAGATTGCTGGGCAAGCATTTCACCACTGGAGTATCTCTCCAGCTTCAAAGGTAGCTTGCTAATTAATTCCTCCCCTCCCCTCCCCTCCCTCCCCTCCCCTCCCCTCCCCTCCCCTCCCCTCACATATCCTCCCACACAGACCCCCTCCCCTCACATATCCTCCCACACAGACCCCCTCCCCTCCACAGACCCCCCTCCCCTCCCCTCCCCTCCCCTCCCCTCCCCTCCCCTCCCCTCTTTTTTCTTTTCTTGAAATGAGGTTTCACTTTGTTGGAGTGTTTATTCTAACCAGTTTTTTTTAAATTTTTTTTAAATTTTTTTATTATTTATTCAATTGTGTGTGTGTGCGTGTGTGTGTGCGTGTGCGTGTGTGTGTAGAACCACGGGCAAATTCAGGAACCACCATGGACCGCCTCTACCTACTCCTTGTTTACTCTGCCCCGGGATTCACAGGCTCCGCCCTACCAGGACCAGAAACTCAGGACGCCCCTGCTTCTGCCTAGCGTCTGTACGTGGGGTCTAGGATCTGAACTCAGGACCTTCCACCTGCAAGGCAGAGGCTTAACCCCTGAGCCACCTCTCCAGCCCCGAGGTTTCACTTTGTAACCCAGTTATATACTACCATGCTTGACAAATATGGCACCATGAGTCCCTGTGGAGGACCAAGGGCGACTTTGGGAATCGTCCTGGATTGCTTCTACCTCCTCCTTGCTTCACGCTGCGATTTCCCAGGCTCCGCCCACCAGGACCCGCCACTGTTTCTGCCTGGCATTTTTATGTAGATCCTGGAATCAGAACTCAGGACCTCCTACTTGTGAGGCAGAGACTTAACCCCTGAGCCATCTCTCCAGCCCAAACATGGACTTTTTAAAAAAAAATTTCTTTTGGAGACAGGTTCTTATGTAGCCCAGACTGCACCCACACTAGGGCTACAGACCTAAAACCACCATTCTTGGCAAAGCTATCTTTTTTAAAGGCAAGGGAATGCTTCCTCCATCACCCTCTATGCACGAGAGTAAGCTGTAGCCTTCTGTGCGCAAGGTAAGTACTCTAGTGCTGAGCTACACCCCAGGCCCTGGGCAAGGATTCAGTCGAGAAGCACCATCTAGGCTAGACTCTGTAGGTTATGTCTTTAGCTCGAGATCTTGTTAAATCCTGACACTTGTGGATGGCGCCTGAGCAGTCAGCGGGGAGAAGCTGTGTTGCTAGAGAGGCTCCTTACTGAGGACCAGACAGCTGAGACACATCAGGGAAGGTCTGTCACTGGTCACCGATGTCCTCTCAAATGGTCCCTGTGATAGTTAATCCTGGGTGTCAACTTGCCCACACCTGGCATTAGCTAAGATCAGCTGTCAGACCACCTGAAGAGATTGTCCAGATCAATACATTTACAATACAAAAAGCAGCCCTGGATCTGACTGGAACCTCCCAGTAGTGGACTGGACAAAAGGAGCCACAGAACAGAAGACTTGGAAGAGAGACTCTCCGCTTCTTGACTCTCCAGGAATCCTCCAGCCTTCAGCCGCCACCCACTGGCCTGCTGCTTGTCCCCTCTGGAAGTGTAAACTGAATCAGTCTCCTTCGTCCTTAAGTTGCTTGGCTTTGAATGCTCTCTCACAGCAACAGTGAAGAGTAACTTTTACCGTCCCCAGCACCACACTCTAAATGGGTCCCCTCCCACCTCCCCTACTAATGTTGATTCTGAACCTACCTGGAGGGAGAGGATAACCAGATTTGCCTGTTTGGGGTCTGCTTGTTGATCACGTAGGTCCCCAGATTTCCACCCAGCTTAATGGTTAGCACACCACTCTAGGAGCAGGTGAAGAAAACACAAGAAGATGAGTTAGTACCATGTCACAATTTCTTCCTTATATCCCCACATTTTCCTTTTTCAAAATGTGCATATGGTGGGGGCTGGAGAGGCGGCTCAGGGGTTAAGCCTCTGCCTTGCAGGCAGAAGGTCCTGAGTTCAGATCCTAGACCCCACGTACAGACACCAGGTGGAAGTGAGGGCGGCCTGCGTTTCTGGTCCTGGTACATACACACACATACATATACACATGCGCACACACGCATACACGCACAATTGAATAAATAATAAAAATATTAAAAAATATGTGCATGTGGGGTGTGTGTTTTTTGTATGTGGGTGGGCATATATGAGCGGGCATATGTGTGTACATGCACATGAATGTGCAAATGCCCACGCAGAGGCCTCAAGTTGACCCTGGGAATCATCCTGGATTGCTCTTCTACCTTATTCTTTATTCTCTATAGAACTGAACCCAGAGCTCACCTATGAGGCTCGTCTGGGTAAGTCAGGTGGCTCTAGGGTCCTAGGCTCCTGTGATTCAAATTACAGGTGGGCCACCAAACTTGCCTGGTGCTTTATGTGGGTATTTAGAAACTGGAGATTATGCAGCAAGAACACTGCTGTCAGGCTCAGAATGGTTTGTCTTAGTAATGTTCACCTCTCACAGGGCTTTCTTCCCTGACAGGTGTGGCTTGGCCGAGGGCTTGCGGGGGGGGGGGGACAGGACCACTAGCATTGCAGTTTGCCAGCATGTTGTTCATAAATTCATCACCAAACAGCTTAAGGAAACGAGGGATTTTATTGTTCTGGCTTATGCTTGTCTGGCTACATTTCTTAGCCCAGCTTGGCAGGAGAGCTCACATCAACACCAAAGGCCGAAGGAACTGCCTACGACGTAGCCACAGGATTGCTGAGAGAGGGACAAACCCCACCTGTCAGACAGCATGTCTGTCCAAGTATGCCCAAAAATGCCAACTTCTCAAACAAACATGCCCAGGAAAAAGCCCCTCCCACCATGAGCTGTGACTTCCCTTATCAATTAGACACGCTCCTGCAACTTTGCTTAGGACTTAACTCAACTAGTGAGTCCTTTTACAATGTGCTTGGAGTTCAAACCTTCAACTGTCATGTTGACACCTGTAGTTACGTACACCGACCATGGCAACTCCCAGAACATGTGGGAGATCATTGAAAAGGCAGAGGCAAACTCTAGCAGGGCATCAGTCTGAAACTCTTTGAGTTCATTCTGAAAAAAGACAGAAAGCAGGCCTTGGGGCCTTGGGTTTGGGAGGCTGAGCTGGGGGCTGGTATGGGCTCCACAGCCTGTCTCTGTCACAAACTCAAACACAATAGAACCAGGACAGAGAACGGATAAGAAAAAACGAGCAAGAAAAAGAAGCATTCTCCCCTCCCTTCCAATCCCCACTCTGGTTTGTCTTAGAACAATGGTGTTAGTTAGCTGTCAGGAGCAGCCCAGATTTCATCTATTTCCAGGCCCTTTCCAGGCATCTAACCAGCACATCACAGAGTCCTTTAAGATTTTATTTTCCTCTAAAGAGCCTTGCAGTCTCGAAAGACTGATTGGTCCAGTAAATGCATAGTTAAATTTGAAAACACTCGACAAAGGAATCCTTTACTCTCCAGGCCTTGGTTTTTCTAGAACGGCAGGAGTAGAAAGGGCTGAGCTAAGTTAGGCTGTATAGCAATTGGAAAGTGGGCAGGCAGCCTCTCTGAACATTCCAGAGCTCTTTTCCAATCAGAAGTCTTGGAATGATTCCCAGAACACACTCACAAACACAGGCAGCTACTTAAATGCAGGAGGGCAGGACGATAATACCTGACTGGCATGGGACGAGGGGGCACTACCCAATTTTTATTTTTTTAAATTCTTGATATAACTTCTCACAAGGGAGCTCAAGTTCGCCTCGAACTTCTAATCTTCTTGCCTCAGCCTCCCAAGTGCTGGATTACAGTCATGTGACTCCATGCTCATTCTCTTTCCTGACTGAAAGAAACAAACAAAGGAAGGGGGGGGAAGAGTCCTAGCTCACTGCTTGCCTAGGAGATGTGATCCCCAGGTATAGCCCAGATGTGTAATCACAGCACTCTGGAGGGGGAGACAAGAGGATCAGAGGTTCAAGGCCTTCCTCAGCTGCATATATACAGAGTGAGCTTGAGGCCAGACTGGGCCTCAAACTGGGTTGAGGACAAAACAACTCCCTCCAAATTAAAAAAATACACAGAAATGATAGAGAACAGAGAAAATGAGAACATGAATAAAAACACTAACTACTATTTACTTAGACCCAAGTTGGTGTCAGGTTGTGCTTAGACCTATGTGGAAATTGTTTCCAAATAGATTATAACTACTGGAAGTAGTACTTACTACTCCCACTTAACAGATGAAGAAAACAGAGGTTCAGGATTGCAAAAAGCAACTAGTAACTGGCAGAGCTGATCCCCAATGCAGGAAGGTCTGCCTGGCTTCAGAAGCACCGTTCTTTGCAAAACAGACAATGTTCATTCCAAGGAGCTTCACTTCTAGGTGTCAGCTGCCTGTGCATGTAGAAGCGTATGTGTGTGTGTGTGTGTGTTTGACTATATGAGTGCACATGCACGTACGTGCCTGTGTGTGCATGTATATATGCGCATGCACATTCATGTAGAGACCAGAGGGCCACATCAGGTATTTTTCTTTCTCGTTCTCCATTGTTTTAAAAATTATTTTAATTAATTAATTAATTAATGTGTGTGTGTGTGTGTGTGTGTGCGTGTGTGTGTGTGTGTATCAGAAGGCATTGTATATCCCTGTGAATAACCAAGGGTGACTTTGGGAATCATCTTGGATTGCTTCTATTGCTTCTACCTCCTTTTTGCTTCCTTCTGGGATTTTCCACCAGGGTCAGAAGTGCAGGTTGACCCCCATTTCTGCCTGGAGTCTTTTTTTTTTTAATGTGGGATCTGGGATCTGAACTCAGGACCTTCTGCTGTGAGGCAGAGCCTTAACCCTGAGTCATTCTCCAACCCTCCATCTTATTTTCTTGAGACAGCATCTCTCACTGAACAGAGTGTGATGATCTGGCTAGATCTGCTGACCAGCAGCTCTCAGCATCCTCCGGTCTCCATCTTGCCAGTGCCCAACCGTAGGTGTGCGCAGGGCCGTGACCAGCTTTCAAACAAGCTGGGGACTGAACTCGGCTCCTCATGCTTGCACAGCCAGCGCCTTAGTAACTAAGCTGTTTATCTCCCCAGGCCCTGGTTTTAGCTTTTTGTAAATCTCTGGAGAAAACAGAACAATAAATTTACCCCTGACCACTCTGAAGTGTATAGTTCAGTAATGTTAACTCCACTCACAACGCGGTTCAACTGATCTGCAAAACACTTTCATTTTGCAAAACCAAAACTCTATACACATGAGATACTAATTTCCTCCCAGCCTTGGCTAAAACATTTTTCTGTCTATAAATATTTTATCACTTTTTAGTTGACTAAATTATATCTATATCTATATCTATCTATCTATCTATATATATATGTGGTTCCCATAATTTTCACTATTTTGGACTATTTAACACATATTTGTCTTTTGTGACTTGGCTGCTAGTTTTCAGATGTGTTTAAAAAATCTATTTTGCAATGTTTTTCCTTATTATCTTTAAATGCATTCTTAAAAATATTTTCTTTCTTTTTTTTTTTTTATTTTGAGAGAAAAGATCTCATGTAGCCCAGGTGGCCTTGAACCCCCGGAGTAGTCAAGGATACCTTGAAACTCTGACTCTCCTGCTTCCACCTCGCAAGGAATGAAATTACAGGACTGCATCAGTAGTATGCCTGGTTTACGCAGTGCTGGAGATCCACCCAGAACCGCAGGCATGCTAGATAGGCACTCTCACAACCAGATTGTATCCTCAGTCCCAAGTTCCTTTTTTTAAGGCTTTTTTATGAGCACATATTTATTTTAAGCTATATGTAGTCATGGGTTTATTAAGACATGTTCATATATGTACTTACACATTATAATTTCCTAAACTTCACCCTGGGTTGGCTTCCAACATCAGTGCTGCCTTTGCAGAAACCCTGTGCTCAGTCCACACCTGTACTGGTCACCACTGCAATGGGTGACCAATCAGGGACAGATCCCATAACCACCAGAACCTCACTCTACTCTTTCTAATACCATATCTTTGGCGGGAGTCCAGAGCACATGTTAATGGACAGATGTGTGAAGGCCATGGCTCTGTGGGAGACCGAACCCTAAAACCCGGAATGAAGAAAATGCACGGAGGGTTTTGCAGTTACTTTTCTTTCTGCTGCAGCAAGACAACAGCCACGCAGAACTCAAGGGGAGAAAGTCTATTATGGTAGAAACCTCACAGTAGAAGTCCTGGCTTAGAGGTGGAAGCCGGAGGCAGCCAGTTCAGGTCACTACAGCCATAGTGAAGGCACAGCAAGCAAGAGCAAAGTGTTGAAGCAGGGCTGGACCACCAAACCTCAAGGACCAGGGCCTGTGGTAGGCCTTCTTCCAGCGAGGCTCTACCCTTGAAGTGACAAGGCCTTCTCGGACATTAACAACAGCGACAAGCTCAAGCCCACGGGACCCCGGGGAACAACTCACACTCAAACCGTGCAGGAGAGTCAAGCTGGCTCCTTACCTCACAGCCCACCCCTCCCCAAGACCTGACTCCTCCAAGTCCAATCTCTGCACAGGTGCCTCTAGGAAGGCCGCCTGATGTCCTAGCTGGGGCAAAGTCCCTGCAGCCTCTTGTATTTTCTAGCCGCTTAGCACAGGCCTGTGTTTGAAGCAGCCCTTTTTGCTTGCCCCAGCTCACCTCTACTACTTTAAATACCCAGAGAACAGGAGGCCTGTCCAGTCTAACACCTGTGTGGTTCAGTATATCTGAACCAATGGCCGTACTCTTCAAAGCCACATCCCCAGTGACCCATTTCCTCCATTCAGACCCACAGTCCACCATCTCCGTCTCCTCCCAATAATCTACCCAATCACCAGTCCATCAATGGACTAATTCGTCTGTTACATCGGAGCCCTCATGATTCAAACACCTCTCATAATGCCACCCTGGCAACCAGACCCTCAACACATAAGCCTCTGGCAGACATTCTGATCCAAATAATAACATGGACATTGTCAAAATTTTAAGCAATCTCTGAGACACCAGAATGACAATACCAGCAGACCCTAGTACCAGCTAGCCAACCACAGTGGACCCTGTCCCAGGTGGCCAGGCATGCAGACGGACTGTTAGTGGAGACCAGCGCCACCCATGTAGGAGCGAAAACCACAGCTACTGCTGTCACCATCTCATCTGTGGAAACACACACACACAAGATGGCATGTTGAGCCGGGACTTCACACATGTACCTTCACATTAGGAACAAGAATAATAAAATGAAGTCATTTGCCATTTTTCCCCCAATTGATTTAATGGGTAGCTGATTGTCCCATATAATCCTATGATTTAATACAAAATGAACATTTCATTTAGTTTCTTAGCATTAATTAATTGTTGTCAAGAGAATCAGCCTCTGCTCCTAGAGGGGGACGGACTGGCAGGCAGGGAGAGGATTTTTCCATCAAAGGTTAAAAAAGAATTGCTTTAGGGCCTGAGCAAAGTCTTGCTCAAGTCTGCCATCTGGTGGCAAGTGTGTAAATACCAACACTTCTCTGGCTTCCAGGATTTGGACTCCTGTTTCATCCAGCTCAAAAGTTCTCAAGGGGACATGGAATCATCTGGGATGATATGCAAATCCAGTTCCCTCTCCAGGGAATACTCCAGACTAATTAAATCAAATTTCCTGGGGTGGAACCTAGGTACACAAATTTGAATTCTGTGTGAGCTTGTTAAAACTATGCTTCTCAGAATCCAATCGTACATCAGAGCGCATCAGCAGTGCACCCATCTTGTACTCTGAGCAACTGTCCTTGCTTGAGACTAGCGTTGTAGTTCAGTGCTTGACATACCAACCAGCCACACTGACTTAGGCCTGGGTCTTTCAGATTTACCTAACAGAATCAGGGGAAGCTTGGGAAGGTGTGGGGCGGGCCTTCCTTCCTTCTTCCCTGCCTCCTTTTCTTCCTTCCTCTCTCCTGTTTGCCCCTTTCCCTTTCCTCTTCTTTCCTCTCCCCTCCCCTCCCTTCTCTCCTCTCCTCTCCTCTCCCTTCTTCTCTCTCCTCTTCTCTTATAATGTTGGGGATTAAACTCAGTGCTTCACCCATGTTAAGCAAAAACTTCCACTGAGTTATCCACTCAGCACCCGGGAATCTGTTTTTAAGCAGAAAGAAGGTGCAATGACTTGTCCAAGGTCACACAAGCCCTAGTTTTTGGGTTTTGCACATAACTCTATGCTGCTAAATGTTTAATTTTGCTGGCGGGAATTATTTCATTTCATATTCTTTCTCTTTGAGACACTATGTATTGTAGTCCTAGCTAACCTAGAGCTGTCTATGTAGATGAGACTGGCTTTGAACTTGGGGCTGCTCTTACCTCTTGAGTTCTGGGTTTACCGGTGTCATCAGGCTCACCTGGAAATACTCCTGATTTCACAGTTATATTTCTTAAGGTGGAAAGAGAAAAGTTAAAATAAGCTAAAAGGTACCCCAAAAGAGACATCGTAGTCTTCCAAAGTGTAGGGTTTGTCTGAGAGGTCTTCGAAAAACTCAGCAAGTGAATCCAGCGTCTCCTCTGCTAGTTTTTCATAGGTAGTTTCATCCAGAGAGCTGCAGAGAAACAACCCACCAGCACATTGTTACCAAACCTCTCCATTTGAGTAATATGAACTTCAAGCTCTATTACCCCGGCTGGCCTCAACCTTGTGGCAATTCTCTTGCTTCAGCCTCCCATGTATTTGGTTTTATTCATGCATTTACATTTCATTTGCATTTTTAAAATTGATGGAAGATATCTACCATGAACAGAGTAAATTTTTTTTTTCACAGAGTAAAATTTAAACTTCATGAAAGGAGTTGCAAGGAGAAGCAAATAGCCACATTCACCTGGGCAATTACAACTGATGGTCTTTCCTGATCCTTCCAGAACATTTTATGTTCTTTTTAAATATAAAAATGAAGCACTTAGCTTTTTAATTTTTTTTTCTTTGAGAAAAGGTCTATATGGATTTGCGTGCCATTGAATTTTCAACCATCTTGCCTCAGTCTTCTAAGCAGCTGGTATTACAGGCCTGTGCATAGCCTGTGCATAACGAACCATGTTAAGTTTATTATTTCACTCTTTCACCCATCCATTTCTGCTAAGCCTCAGGGAGGTTTCTATTGCTTTTACTAAGAAAACTGAATTTGGATAAGCCACAAGTAGGAAAAAATGTTTACACCATATAACTGAAACATATAAAGAACTCTTATGAATCAATAAGAAAACCCAATAGCAAATGGGGCAGAATATTTGAGGATTTATTTAGGTTATCAGTTGTATACTAGACAGTCCCCTAGCTGGTAATGACCAGTGAACATATACAAAGATCTTAAACTTCACTAATCTTTCAGAAAATGCAAATTTAAAAATAAGACACTTCATAAGGAGACAGGCAAAATGAGTTCTCCAGGAAAGGAGGCAGACAGAGCTTTCAGATATTGCTACAGTTGTGATGGTTCATCATGTTTATTAATTTTCATGTGTGTATATGTATATGAGTGCTCACAAACGTGTGGTCCCGTGTGTGTGTGTGTTTGTGTGCACGTGAATGCATGCATGTGCATGTAGACACCTATAGCTGATTTTGGGAATCTTCCTCGATTGCTCTTCTACCTTTTGAGGCAGGTACACTCAATCAAACCCAGAGCATGTAGATATGGCTGGCTTTGTAGACAGCTGGCTCTGGGGATGGTCTGCTCAACCTGGCTGGAGTTACAGATGGGATGCCTGGGCTACACAGCAATGTATGGCACTTATGTGGGTTCTGGGGCTCTCACTAGCACAGGTGTGCTTCGACTTCTGGGATGGTCAATCTTGACTATCAACTTGGTGTGATCTGGAATCAACCAAAAGGCATTTCTAGATGGGGTGACTGACATGGGAAGACTGGAGGGCGTTTCTAAATGGGGTGACTGACATGGGAAGACTGGAGGGAGTTTCTAGATGGGGTGACTGACATGGGAAGACCTGCTGTAATGCAGAGGGAAGCATTCCATGGGCTGGAGTCCTGGACTGAATAAAAGGAAGCTGAGCATTCATTGCTCTCTGCTTTCCGACTGGGGACGCATGTGACCATGACCAGGTGACTCCAGCTCCTGGTGCCATGCCTTCCCTGCCATGACAGACGATAACCTCAGACTGTGAGTCAAAATAAACCCTTAATTTTTTTAAAGTTTCTTTTGTCATCAATGAAAATGTAACTAATATACAAGAGGACTGAGCAATCGCTTTTTGAAAACTGCTGAGTGGTATCCACTGAAGTTGAAGGCCTTCCCATCTACGGCCCCTCATGCCCATTCTTGGGTGTATACGCAACAGAAATGCGCACCAGAAGATGCACGTTTAGCACGTCCACAGCCGAGTTATCCCACAGCACCAAAGTGGAAACTGCTATAAACAGGCAATACACAGACAGATGATCTGTGGCATGTTCATACAACATAATGTTAACTAGCAAAACAGAATTGTCTGCTACTCAGAATGACATGGACAAAAGTCACAAGTGAAGTGGTGAAGGATAAAGTCACACACAAACATATTTATAATTAGTGATATAGTTGTACATAAAGCAAAAAGCCAGGCAAACAAATCCAGGCTATTGGAAAGTAGAATTGTGGTCACTCTAAGGGGGACAATGAGGGCCAGTGACTGGAAGACAGCAGGGTACTTGCCCCTGCTAGGAGTGGTGACGTTCTGCTTGAGCTGGATGCTGTTTATGTTTAGAAGTTTCTTTTGTTTGCTCAAAATTATCCAGCTTAGTACTTTCACACTTTTACAACTTGGGATACTTCTTTATATTTAAAACTTTTTTGATTTTATTTATTTTTAATTAAAATTTTTTTTGAAACAGGTTCTCGCTATGTAGTTCAGGCTGCTCTTGAACTCGTGATCTTGTCCTACCCCTAACTCCCGAATACAGGACTGTAGGCATGTACCATCATGCCCAGCCAATTTTATTAATTAAAAACCTCCGCTGTCACCAATATGGTCACACACACATGTATTCTCAGCTTCCCTTAGGCTGAGGAAGGAGGACTGAGGGTTTGAGGCTAGCTGGGCTACATAGCAAGAGTGTCACAAAACAGAACAAACAACAAACCCATAGAGACAGAGAGCAGGTCATTAATTGCTGGGGTCAGGAAAAAGTGGGGGAGATGGGTCATGACTGCCAAAGGGCACAGGGATTCTTTCTGGAGTAGTGGAAATGCTCTGGAGTCAGACAGCGGGTGAGTGCTACCCAACCTGTGGATACGCTACACACCTCTGAAGAATTTTGTGGCATCTGAATTATAGCAGTAAAACTACGACCGCCTTGGGCCTGTAGCTCGGTACCGGATATGTGTTTGCCGTGTGTTCCATTTCCCTGAGTTTCATTCCCAGAACATAAACAAAAGGGCAGACTGCTATAATAAGCTTCCCCCTTTGACTTTCGTGCCCCTGTGAGGATCTGTGTAGGGTAGGAGACGAATACGAGGCAGCTCCACTATGAGAGCGTCCCCCAGCAGCCTGAAGTCAGACACCAGTGGCTGCGGGTGATTAGTGCTAGATACAGACTTGCAATCTGCCGCTCCCCACCTAACCCACTCCCTGCCAGGTGACAGTATGGACAAACTTTGGGACTGACAAAATTGGTAGGGGCTGCTCTCCAAAGACAGTGGTCTGACAGACCATGCTGGACATCTTGAGGGTGAGATGGAGAGAATGGGGGCGAGAGGTGGGTTGGGGTTCCTTGAGGAATTGCAGAAAACAAGAAGCAGAAGGGACTCAAGGCCCAAATCAACAGCTCAGCACCCAGGAGCTTCTGGATAGCAAAACGGGCCACAGTAGGACGAAAGTGTCTCTCCCTCGGCCAAGGGCCCTGCGGAGAGCAGGTAGGGTGGCGGGGAGCTGAGAGGGGGGGAGGGTCAGCAGCGGAGAGCCTGGGGGAAGCAGGGGCTAGAACTGTCTGCCGGCCAAGCGCAGGCCTCCGCCCAGCAGCCCGCAGCAGGGCTTCGTGTTTGTGGAGGTGACGAGCCCTCGCTGGGAGCATGTGAAGCTGCTGTTAGGCCGGTGTCTGTGACAACCCAGACGGCACCGCCTACAGAGCACCAGCTCTGGGGACAGCTGGAATGTCCCTGGGCATGCGCGGCTGCTCCCCGTCACTTTCAGCGAGGCTAAGAAATGTTGAGCTGGCGACAACTGGCGTCTCGGTAAGAGATGGAGTGAAAATGGAGCATCTGGGGGGTTAATGTACTTAAAATTGGAAAAGCCAAGGAGAGAATTTAAGGGAAGGAACACTATAGGTTTCTTCTCTTAAGCCTAAAAAAGGGGCACAATCTTGTTACGCAAACCGAACTTAATGACTGGCCCCCAACTTAACGTCTGACACGCCATCAAGGTGCTTGGCCTTGGTGCAGAGAGCTGGGCATGGGGTATGCGGAGAAATAAGGCAGCTGGACGCTTCCATATAGGAAGAAATCTGGACAAGAGTGTTGGCAGATGGGGCTGAGAGCCGCCTAGGTATCTGTGGAGAAATCCTATCAGCACAGAAAAAAAAAAAAAAAAAAAAAAAAAGAGACAGTTTTAAAATAGCTTCCTCGAGCCCTGAAACTGCCTTCGGTTGTAGGAGCTGTCGTGGGGAAGTGGACCATGAAGGTCCTCATCTGCAAGACAGCACACTTGCCGTAGCCTCCTCGGCATCTGGGAGGACTGTGGACAAGCTTCCCCAGGCCGAGCCACAGATCCCTGGGGAGCGTGGCTTGTTCTGGGTTGTGCAGGATCCTACCACTGCCACGGTCAGTCCCTTCATTTGTGTGTGTGTGTGTGTGTGTGTGTATCTGTCAGTCAGAGGGCACTGTGTGTCCCTGTGGAAGACCAAGGGTGACATTGGGAGTCATCCTGGATTGCTTCTACCCCCTTTTTGCTTCGCTCTGGAATTTCCCAGGCACCACCCACCAGTGCAGGAAGTACGGTCTCGCGTTTTTACATGGGTCTGGGATCTGAACTCAGGTCCTTCTGCATGTGAGGCTTAAAACTACATGGTAGCCAGAAATGAGTTAAAAGAAGTATGGTATATCCAAATGACACTATCTCGTTAAAAACAATATGGCACATACTTAGTGAGATGGAAAGATGTCTGCGGAGGATGCTGCTCAGGGAGAAAACAGGTTCTACACAGGGGCAAGAGAGAGAAGAGAGAAGGGAAGAGAAGCTAGAGCTGGGAAGGCATTTTGGTCTTACCTTGGGTTGTTCAGACTTCCTGAGGTCCTCAAATGCATCAAAAAGACAGTCTGGTTTTTGACAGTCAGAATCTGGTTGAGGTAGTGGAGGTTCAAACTCTAAAAGCCAAAGTGAAGAAGGACATGATATTATCTTTGGCAGTCTATTCTATGTGTGTGGGTGTATGTGTATGCATGTGTGTGGGGTACAAGTGTATATGTGTGTTTCACAGGTGTATGCAGATGCATGCGATACATGTGTACGAGTGTGTGGAGGAGGCCTGAAGGTGACACTGCATCTTCTTTGATTGATCTCCACTTTTACTCTTAAGACCCAAGGTCTCAGCTGAGCCCAGAGCTCACCAATCAGCTAAGCTAGGCAGCCAGCTTGCCGCGTGGAGTCCCTGTCCTTGCCTCCTGAGTGCTGAGATTTCTGGAGCCGCCATGCCTGTCTGACTTTTAACTGGGTTCTGGGGTTCCCAACTCTGGTCCTCACGCTGCAGGACAAGCACCTATTCACTGAGTCACCTCCCCAGCTCCCATTCCAGCCTATCATACTCCAATAATACAAGACTTACATAGAGCCACACACTCTGCTAGACTCAAGAGTAACCATGTTGGGCCAGCAAGACGGCTCAGTGGGTGAAGTCACCTGTGGGCAAACCTGGGGACGTGCGTTTGACCCCCAGAGCCTAGATGGAAGGAGAGAACTAAGCTCTAACAGCTGTCCTCTGACCTGCACACACGGCACGTACACACCGGTGCTTGCTCGGTCACTTTCTCTGTGACATAAAGACATAATTTGGGAAAAAAAAGAGACTTATCTTAGGAGTTGTTTTCCACTGTCCTATAATGCTTTACAATGAGTCTCTCTCTCTAAGCTTGTGTTGTTCAATAGGGTAGTCATTAGATGCTTATAGTTACCTAAATTTTATTGAGCTAAAACAGAGTGACGATGTCAGCTGTGCTGGCCCCATGCCAAGCGACTGTGGCAATGACACATGGCAGAGAGGTCTGCGGTGGTCAGATGATGGGGTGGCTCATGGGAGGCAGGGCAGCACCCCCGCACTCCCAGAGTTTGACTAAGAAAAGCTTCAGACAATAGCAAGAGGCAGAACTCTGCTGAAGTCCAGAGAAGGCTGGAGCTACCGATCCTACCAGCAGGATCTACAGGGGAGAAGGAGACCTGTTGATTGTCCTCAGTCTTCCCTGAACTGCTAGGCCTAGGAACTGGTCAGGACCAGCTCTGCGGTGCCAGAGAAATGGATGGAACAGGCAGACTAGAGGAAGCCAAGGGTCAGTGGTGCAGTGGGGCTGGGGTGGCAGAGATGGAGGGAGGCGGAGGTGGCAGAGTGGAGGAGCTGCCAGGCGCTGTGAAGGAATGCGGCAGGGCCTCATCCTGGCAAGGCCCGAGGAGCTTGGTGGTGAGGCTGATCTCCTCGGAAGGTCATCCTGGTTGCCATGGAGAGCAAGGACCGGCAGGTCCAGCTCTCGAGCAGGCGAGGACTGTGCAGAACTCAGCAAAGAGAAGGCTCGGGGCTGGAGGTGAGCACAGAAGGCCCTGGGGAGGCAGCATGTTTAAAAGAGGGGGGTCCCGGAGGCCAAGTGAGGGGCTGCAGCCACCACATCTTCTAGAGGGTTCTTTATCTCCCTGGCATTGCTGTCTTTACCATGCAGACTCAGGGAGTCCTCATTATAACCTTGTGAAGGCAATATTTCTATTATCATTACTATTTATGAGTGCTGGGGCTCAGAAAGTTGTTACGAGCACTCAATTAGTGAATTATTCCCAGGAGGACACAGGGCTGAGTTCCTGTCAATCTTTTATGACAAATTTTTTATCAAATGCCTGACACATAATGTTGTTTAATGTTGCCTTGTTTAATGTATCTTTTAACTGTGATTTACTGTTGTGTGTATGTGTGTGGCGTACACAGGCGCCACAGCAAACCTTGGAAGATCAGAGGAAAACCTACGGGAGGTGGTTTTCTCTTTTCATCACATGGGTTTTGGAGATGGAACTCAAGTCACCGGGCTTGGTGATAAGTGCTGAGCCCACCATTTAATATTAACACTATTTTATTGGCATGAACTTAGGGCGAGAGCACTTAATATTCCTTCTCTAGTGACGTGTTTTCTGTTCACCTGTTTCCTCTGTAAGACACATTACAGTCTCAGCAGCCTTGTGTTGACACCAGGCTGGGGGACATTTTCACACAAAGCCATCAAGAAGTACACGAACATGAAATACGTGTCACCAAGGAGCCGACTGGGGACGATTCGACCCTTGCTCACCCTGACAGTGGAAGTGACGTCTCACTTGCCTTCGGCTGGGAACAGCTCCATGGGGACCTTGAGCTTTTTGCCAATCTGCAGGTGCAGAATGGCTGCAAGGTGGCTGGTGGATGTCACACGTGTTAGAGAGCTTGTGACCCGCCTCACAAGAACAGAACCAGTGGCTAACCGTGGACTGTGACTGAATCCCACGGATGAAGAAACTGAAGCAACACCTGTCTAAGGTCACGGATGCAAAGATCTAAACTGACTCGACTGGAAGCTGAGTGGTTTGGTGCATGGCTGTGTGGCAAGGGACAGAACCGCAGGGAGGCAGAAGAGCATTCTGAAAAACTGGGGATCCCTCAGCAAACTCCGTACTGTCTCAGGTCTTGACCCCCTCCCATGGCAGGCTGACGCCTTCCCACTGTTGTGTTTAAAGTGTTTTTTTTTTTTTCCCTGTTGTTTGGGGATTGAATCCAGAGCTTCT
Organism: Typhlomys cinereus; assembly: GCA_023101885.1. Lineage (NCBI taxonomy): Eukaryota > Metazoa > Chordata > Mammalia > Rodentia > Platacanthomyidae > Typhlomys > Typhlomys cinereus. The sequence goes on from JALPQD010000086.1 coordinate 205,389, forward strand.
CACACGCTAGGCATACACTGAGCTATAGGCCTAGCTGTTTTTGTAATAGTTTTGTCTTGAGATAAAGTCTCACGCGTTGCATCACGGGTTGGCTCAGAACTTGCTACGGAGCAAGAAATGAACTCCTGACCCTCTGGCCTCCAAGTGCTGGGATTACAGCTTCAAGTCACACACCTGCCTTGTTCAGCTGTTTTCTCTCTTGACTGTAGGGAATTATGGCTTCATACTAGCAGAATGGTTATGAGATTAAGCAAGAGATCAGGAGTACTTCAAATATAAGGGCCTAAGGGTGCATAGTAAGTTTACACGTTGAAACATGTCACCAAAAACATTAGAGTCAAACTATGGGCCCTGTTCCACTCCATGGATTTCAGGTGAATTCACAGTGGTGGGGTCCTTGCTACAACCTATAAGTCCTCTTGCTGAAGCCACTTAGCAGCCACCCCTTCTTTACCTCCAGGTCACCCAGACCCTGTGTGTCCCTGGCAGGCTTGCTAATCTCCAGGACACTGTGTCTATGGCAGGTTCATGAAAGCAGCTGGGAAACACTGGCTAGTTTCTAGGGCTTGGGCTTCGGGGCAGGACAAGAGACTCCAGGAAAATGGATAGATGCCTAACCCAGAGCATGGCTAGGAGGAGACTGGAGATTAAGAGGTGGGATATCAGGTTACCCCCCTGGAAGCTATGGCTGACGCTTCAGCCCCTGGGCATCTCTTTTATCAGATCAGGGCCCTGACGCCCCGTGGGTTTTAAAGACTAACTTTTAGCTAATTAAAAATTATCTAGTTAAAAAACTTTCAGGTGCTGGAGAGATGGCGAGGGTTAATCTGCCTCACAAGTAGAATGTCCTGAGTTAGATCCCAGATCCCACAGGAAAAAAAAAAAAAAAAACCAAGAAAACCCCTTCAAGCAGAAATGGTGGTGACCAGTACTTCCGGTCCTGAAAGGTAGAAGCTGGGAAACTCCAGAGCAAAGCAATCCAGTAGTGATTCCCGAAATTACCTTTCCACATGCCTTCTGACACACACACACACACCACCCAAAGTAAATAAGTTTGAAAAAAACTTTTACGTATGTCTGAAACAACTTGACTATGTGAACCTTTATGTTCTCTGCTGATTTCATTTGATCTCATCGTTTCTCTGTTGTTTTGCTTGAAACTGAACTTAGGGCCTCACGTACGCTAGGCAAACACTGTATCACTGAGCTACAGTTATCACTCTTCATCTACAGAGAGCGCCTGTAGTTCTATAAAAATTTAACATCTGATCAGAGATATGCTGGGCGTGTGTGCGAATGGAAAAAGAATGTAAGATACACACGTGTCATTAGCAATTCTAGAAGTACAGATTACATGTGGAAATGACATTTTGGGTACGTGAGAGTAAATACACAACTGAAGTGAACCATCTTTTTTTTTTTTCCCCAATGTGTAACAGCTATTAGAAAATTTGGAGTTATTGTATGCAGTTTCCACTCTATTTCTGTCAGCTGCTCCAAGTAGAGAAGAGCAATAAGGAATCACCAGAGATTTAGACAGATGAAGTTGAGTCTAAAAGGATCTCAGGGGTCAGTCTGAGATCCCCACAAGATTAAATAATTAAGTGGGCTGTGATCCCTACACCGCCACCACACGGACACACAGCACTCAGGATGTGTGAGGAAACTGGAATGAGCAGGCTGGACAGGAGATTAATTTAGGAGCCCAATGGGCAGCAAGGTAACCAACCCCCTCTGGGTGACCCTTAAGTCCAAGCTGAACCTCCCTGGGGTACTGAACTCTTGACGAGGAACCATGAACCTGCTATCACCCCCAAACAATACTGTAGCTTGTTGCTCTAAATTAAAAGCAGCTGACTCACTGAACCCTACAGATAGGGGTAGAAACTCGCAGGGTGGGCTCTGGGGGAGGGCAAGAAGGGTAATAAACACTGGCCTTGGAAGAGGAACTCCCTGGACCACCGCAGTAATTCTACAAGTTGTTCAAACTCGACAGTGGTCAGTTAGGATTGAGATGCTGCCTACTACTACCCCATTCCTAAACCAGGGCTCCCAGAACGGCCCACGCAACTGAGGTTAAACTTTCCCCGGCTCCTTCATCTTTCCCAATCCCTCAGAGAGTACCAGGCTCTCAGACTCCACCCAGGGGTCCTGCCCCACGTTTGTCCACTGGTCTCCCCTCAGTAAAATGTTCCTTTTGTGTTCTTTGGGCATCATTAAGACCTCAATAGACATTCTTTCGGCATCTTCCTTTAAAGTCTTGGAGTAACTGTCATTTTTCTTTTGCCTTTCCAAGGGAAGAATGGTGAACTCTGTAAAGCCTTTTTGTACATACAGCTCCAGGCAGAACTGCAAAATAGATGCCACTCCTTTATTTCCTGTACAGAACGATCTGGGGGACACTTGCAAGGTCTCACACACACACACACACACACACACACACACACACACACACACACACACACACACACACACACACACTGGCCTCCCACTCGTTGCATTTAGCTCGACCAGGGCGCCCAGGCTAGTGGGTTCGTGTTATTCTGGGGGACCCTTGCAAGGTCGCACACACACACACACACACTCGTTGCATTTAGCGCGCGCACACACACACACACACACTCGTTGCATTTAGCGCACACACACACTCGTTGCATTTAACACACACACACACACACACACACACACACACACACACACACACACACACACACACACACACACACACACACACACACACACACACACACACACACACACACACACACACCCCTGGCCTCCCACTCGTTGCATTGTGGGTTCGTGTTGTTCGTGTTACTCTGCGTCGCGTACGCGCACGTAGCGAACACCCTCCAGTGCAGCGTTGCCCTTGCGAATTAAAGCGAATGAACCACAAAGGCAGTGACAAGACCCCACAGAGGAGGGGCGCCCGCGCCGGCCCCCCGCAGCGCTGCGCGCAAACACATCCACCTTCCCACTAGAAAACGGAAGCCCGCGCGCCCGCGGCGCCGCCAGGGGAGGCCGACGCGCGTCCCCGCGCAGAGCGCGCTCGTGCCCGAGCGCGTGGCGTGCGCGCCCCCCCTCCCCGGTGTGCGGCCCAGGCCGCTGCACACTCACTGCGTGGCGGCCGGCGTGCGGGCCGCGGCGGCCGCAGGTCCGGAGAAGCGCCCTTGGGCTCGGGGCCCCGCTGGAGGCGTCGGCCGGGCCCGGGGACGCCCGGGGCAGCAGGCGGGCGGCTGCGCGGCGCCCGAGCGTCCACATGCTGCTCGGGCTGCGGCCGCTCCTCCCCGCTCGCGGCGACTCGGCGGCGACACCTGGTGGCCGCGGGCCGCAGGCGCCGCAGCGCGGGAGACGAACTGCCAGGATTGCACCACCAGAATCCAAGTTGGGAAGCCTGCTTCGTGCAGAAAATCCGGATCTCACGCCTCGAGCTACTAGAATGTGCAAAAGCTCAACCATTGTTTACTGGGCGGTTAAGGCTGATGAGTGGAAAAAACATTCTTACTTTCACGGAACTTACATTCTACATATCCAATAGGACAATATGTCTCTAAAATTCAGTGTTACTTAGAGACTAGAAGTACTCGGCCGACTCGTGAGGGGCTCAGAGATGCTCTGGAGGGGCGATTGAGTCTCATCTTTGGCTTCTTTGTTCTCCCGCAGGTTCCTCACTTTGCCGGGCAGCCCTCCTCGCTCCCCGTGCATAGTGCAGATGTCTTGTCAGGCCCTGCACAATGTCAAGGTGTCACCACAGTGCTTGAACTTACTGAGTTTCAAGGAGTCCGGACACAGCCAGGGGGCCTCCTACCCCAGATGGTGTCCAGAGGGGTTGAGGGACAAAAGCAGCCGCTGTGGACAACATCCGCCGGCGTCTCCTGACGCATCTTACCCCATCTCACAAAACAAGTTTTCCTAGTTTCAGAAGGTCAGTCTCAGGGAAAGGCTCTGATTGGCTCTGCTGGGATCACGTGCCCCCCCCCCCATTGCAGCACTCTGTAAAAAGATGGGGAAACTTGGCTGGTCAGTACTTCTAGTTCTAGCCTTGGTCCTGTGTGTGTTGCCGTGACACACGTTCTGCATGCCCCTGGGTAACTCAACAGAAGTTCTGGGGGCTGAGAAGTCCAGGGACAATGTTCTGGCAGGTTGTCTTGTAGTGGCCTGGTGGCCTGATCTCTGCCTGCAAGATGGCTCTTCAAATTCTGAATCCCTTTGGAGAAAAAGACTGCTGTTCCTTACATAGCAGAAAGGTGCTACCACAGGCCCTTCCTCAGCGAGGGGAAGACCCTCACGACCAAACACCTACCTGCTGCAGGTTACATCTTCCAATATGGTTACTCTGGGAATTAAAATTTTAGAGTGGATTTTTAGAGGGGACAAACATTCAACCAGTAGGAGCCAGTATACAGAGAGTACCTATTCTGATGAACAGGGATGGGGAAGCTTTCGGTACAGTAGGGATAATACAGCTGCAACAGTGACCGTCTCACTCATTCTCTTCCAGTGGACCTCAGCTTGGTCCTCTGCTACCAAGTGTGAAGGCTTGTCTTCCTGACTGGAGGCGACTTTTGCTCTGGGGAATAGAAAGGCCCATGCATGTACTTGGAATGATAAGAGAGATTACCTAGAATGTTCTCCTGGCCTCTACCAAGTACACATCTTTGTACACATTCTACAATGAGAAACAACTGTTTGTGTTAGGAGACTGATTATAGCACCATGGCTGGAATCCAAATTCCAGAGTAACATTAATATATATCGCCGCAAGCTTCATATAGATTTGATTAATACATTGTTCAAATTAATCAATGATTATTAATGAAATGTTTTTGGCAACGTGAAACCTAGCTATTATGTATTGATTGTTAAAACTTTGAATTTCCAGAATGAAGTTTGGATTTATTTGCAAGGAATGACTCCCTGCAGGGTCTCTTGGAGCCACGTGTGATAGCATTTGAGCCTCACTCTAACATTACAAAAGCTTTCCGCAGAGGTCTCCAGCTTCTGTAAAAGCAAAAACAAAGCTCTTCATGGAGATATTTGAAAGGACAAGAGAAAGAAATGTATGGTGTGCCTGAAATAGCATCTCTTTTGTGGTATTGGGAATCAAATCCAGTCTTACTTGCCAGGCAACTACTGTATCACCACTCCTTATCCTCGGCCTGAATAATGCTTTGTATTAATTAAGGAATTTATATAAATACATGCACAAATCGAAGATTGTATAAAGTGACAGCAAGAGGGTCAAAAAGAGAAGCCTCAGAGGATACTGACCCACAGGCACCTTGCTTGTTTTTAGACATTCACCCTTAGACGTAGGAGACAATAAGTTTGTGTTGTGTGAGCCACCCCAGCCTGTGAGGTTTTCTTTTGGTAGACCAAACCAAGTAATCCAAGAAGAGACCATCAGGAGAGCAAAACGAGTCTGGAAGAGAAAACAGAGCAGAAATGATCTATCTAGTTAGTAATAGTTAGAAGTCAAGTGTGAGATAGCTAAATTGGCATCTCTCAGACTTGTAAAATTGTCAGGAAGGCAACCTTCCTAGACAAGAGTCAAAGGTATGAAACCAGCATCCTACAAGTTGACATTATGGAGACCTAATAAAGGAGTAAATAATAAGTCCAACGTGGTCACATTGTCCCGGTGAAGGGGTTCTCAATAGTGGCTTTGCTGACTTTGGGGGCTCAGTAGTTCCTAGTCTGGGAAAAATTTTGGTGCATTACTAACATCTAATCACTAGGTGGCAGCAGAATCTGCTGTCAATTCAGTTGCAGTCAAATGTCTGCAGACAGTACGTACAAAAAGGTCTCTTGGGCAGGTGGGGTATGTGTGTGTGTGTTGGATGTGGAGTGTAAAATTGTCCTTGGTTAAGAATCACTATTCTAGTGTAACTTTTGTTAAAGGTCCATAGCAATCTCTTTTCCTTATTTCCAAGTTTTAGATAATTTCCATAAAACTCTCCAAATGCCTTCTAGCTTGGTCTGTTTTATTCACTTAAAAATATTTTTTGAGCCAGGGTTTTTCTGTGAAGCCCAGGCTGGCCTGGAACTGATCTTCCCATCTCCATCTCCTGTGTGCTGGGACTACAGGCTTTGTCACCAGGTCTAGGTCTCTTTTATTCATTTGATCATTTAATTAATTTTATTTTTTAATCTCTCTGAGTTTCAGCTTCTTTCCTGTAAAGCAGAGTTAATGCTTCAGAGCTCAGTGGAGTGAGGTTGAAGCAATAGTAGTCAGCAAATGCACGTGACACGCGTGGCCACTGGCTTATCTTGGTGTCATTTAAGAGGCATGTCCACGCAGCAGTGAGTTCAGGGAACAGAATGCACCTTTGGTAGCACCTTGATTGGCCAGGCACAGACATCTAATCTTTATCTTTAGGAAAGTTCAGGCTGAGAGGCCAGGTCCTTGCACCTGAAGTGGGTATTTCTATTCTCACACTCCTGAGGGGATGAGATGGGGTGGCCTAAATAAGACGGGAAGAGGGACTGGTTCACCGTCTCTCATCCTTGGTGGTTACAGAACGACAGCTCTCTCTTTCCCTTGCAGATGCACTTACGCCCCCTTCCATCTCATCTTCAGTGCTGGCCACCCTGGGGAAGCCATGCCGTGAGGACCCATGCAGTAGCCCACATGACAGGGGGCTGAGGTATCCGTCTGAAAGCCCAGGAGGAAAATAGACAACCCAGTCCCCGCGTGAGCAAACTTGGACGTGGATCTTCTTGCCCCACGCCCTTTTTCTCATGTCTGTTTTACTGGGCTCCGGGAACACCCTGTCACAGTTACACTGCTGCTGCTGATAAATTCATCACCAAACGGCTTATAAGGGAACAAGGAGGTTTTATTTTGGTTACTAATCATCATCATCAGGTTAGAGTTTTTAATTCGGCGTGGCAGGAGGATTGGCACCAACACCAGTTTGGCAGGAGGGTTGGCACCAACACCAGGGATCCAAGGAACCGGCCACTCTGTATACATACGACAGTTGAGAGTGTGGCAAACTTCCCTTGCCAGACAATGTCTAAGTATGCCAAAGAATGCCAGCTTACTTAACCAGCTCACCCACCTGCCCAGGGAATGGGCCCACCTACCACAGGCTGGTCTCCCCCCAAACCCCCATCAATTAGACAATCTTCTGCAGGCTTGTTTAGAGTTTGACTCAACTACTAATTCTTTACAGATGTGTGCAGAGCTCCAGCGTCCAGTTGCCAAGTTGACACCAGTATCTGTCCACCACACGACCCTTCTCTACTGGTCTGTCCAGCTGTAGTTGTGGTGTTGCTACTCCTGCACACAAGTCATATCCTTCTTCTTTCCCTTCTAGCATCTGTAGTGAATTCCCTGCATGGTTTTTGCAACACACATTGTTTCTCAGGCAGTATCCATATGTATATTTTAGACTTCGTGCCCATCCTATATTGTCTGCTATCTTCACCTATGGAAACTTGCTGTCTGGTTTTGCTCTCCATTTGTCTATGTTGCTCATAATTTTTCTTCTTGCTCACTCTTGACCTGTCCATCCTTCCTCCCACCCAGCCATCTGTTCTACTTACCCAGCCATCATTATCTGCAGAGCTTCTACAGAGCCCGGCCCTGTGGCTGCTGCTGATAGGCTGCCCAGGACTGCTAATCACGTTTTCACGTGCGCTTGTGCAGAACAGAGATACTTGACAAACAGTTGTGCTCTCGTGGGGGCGATCAACAGAGTGGCTCTGTTTCAACCTAGGTGGGGGATGTGAAAGGATCATGTCATGAAGGAACATGGCTGGCTGGGAAAGGGAGAGGGAAAGAGCAGAGTAGCGAGAGAGGACAATCTGCAGGGGCCTCGCGGCTTGATGAGGAAGTTACCAATGTTTGGGAGGCTTACCAGATTTTCGCAGGGAGCCACGCTGGCCCTGTGTGGACCCAGATCTTAGAGAGTAAAAGCTGCAGGTTGCTGCTAGGGTTGCAATCACTTCCTTTTCTTTTAAATGCCAAAGGAGGGCAGGCCTTTCTGCACTACACAGTTCCTTTGAATAGATGCCAGCTACTCAAACATTTGCTTTTCTGGAATGACTCCTTAGGTGCCACTGAATGTTCGTCTCCCTTTTTTTTTTAAAATTTTTATTATTATTATTATTATTTATTCAACTTGTGCATATGCGTGTGTATGTGCATGCGCGTGCGCATGTGTCTGTGTATGTGTAGAACCACGGACGAATTCGCGAACCACCATGGACGCCTCCACCTCCTCCTTGTTTACTCTGACCTGGGATTCACAGGCTCCACCCTACCAGGATCAGAAGCGCAGGCCGCCCCTGCTTCCGCCTGGCGTCTATATGTGGGTTCTGGGATCCGAACTCAGGACCTTCCGCCTGCAAGGCGGAGGCTTAACCCCTGAGCCACCTCTCCAGCCCCCATCGTCTCCCTTTTGATCACTACATCTGTTTGGTTTTCCTTTGTTCCAAGTATCTAATTATTAAGATAATTGAGTTGGGCCCTCTACCTAGCTCATGGATGACAAGGTATTGTGGCATCCAGGTGGGAAGGTATAGAATAACTGAAGTTAAGGTCACATGTCCTGGTGCTGTCAGGGCCAGGCAAATAGCAACAAATGAACGCGGGTCTTACAGTACCCTGGACCTTCTGGGGTGTCCCTCTTCTTTTTCTCTTAGTGTGGATATCAGACAATCCACTGTGCAAACAGGCTAAGTGGCAGCTGTCATTTCCCTTTGCTATGAGCAATAGTGGGAGGCCAGGGTGGGCCGCACAGTGCAGACAAAGTGGGCATGTCAGGTGCCACACAACACACTAGTGTCCTGCCGGAATGAGGGCCTACTGCCTGCAGATTCTCCAGCAGGCTGCCGCCGGAGGGCATAAGAGTCCTGTGACTAAGTCACACCCTCAGTGAGTTAAGTCCCTTCCTGGAGGCACAACCATCAGTCACAGTGTATATTCACTGTCCAGGTATTTCTGATGCGTGGCAAGGCTGAGGACCATTGGGCTTTCTGCACGTTAGCTTGTGAGCACTGCTTTACAGTGTCTGCTTTGGGAGCTGGATATCATGAAGGCTTGTTCCTCCTGGGACTTTTTCTGGCGTCTACTGGGAGGTGTAATACATCAATCAGAGGTTAAGTGACCTGGATGGGTCCCTTCCAGGAAGTCTGAATGAGCAGTCCTGGGGTTCCAACTCTTCACCAGGACATGCAGTTGCTATGGTGATGACAGAAATCACAGGGGGCATTCCCAGGCTGCTGCAGAAACTCCTTTCAATGACCTATAACCTCTTGTCCTGAGCACAGTTTCTTGTTCAGCTGCCTGGCTATTCCATACGCCATATGATAGTGAGTGTCACACAGATGCAGTCATGCTGGAGTCACATGACGAGGCCTGGTCAGTAGATAGGCAGGGACATGATCGTCGAGGTCTCAGTGCTGCGGGTGGCCGTCCTGAGCCCGGACAACCTGCACCTGCTGCTTGAAGTGCATCCTCAGCTCTGTCCTTGATGCTGGGGTCTCTCTGGGCTCCTTTGCTTTGCTTCGTCCTCACTGTTGGAAGAGCCGGGGATTGAACCTCGGGCTTCCCGTGTGTTAGGCAAACTTCTGCCTTTGGGCTCGCTTGCTCTGACTGGCACTTTCACTCCTCTTAAATCTGTGTGAGCAATTTTTATGTCTTTATGAAGGTCCACATTTAAATTTCCAAATCCTTATGAAGTATTTCCATCTAAATCTCTCTCTCTCTGTTACTGGAAATGAACCTAGGACCTTGTGCATTCTAGATAAGCTATCACTGAGTTATAATTAAGTCTTTTAAAAATTATTTGAGGGGCTGGAGGGATAGCTCAGGGGTTAAGACTATGTCTGGCAAGCAGAAGGTCCTGAGTTTGGATCTCATGTCCTATATAAAAAATGCCAGGAAGAAACAGTGGTGACGCACTTCTGGCCCTGGTGGGCAGAGCCTGGGAAATCCCAGAGCTAAGCAAGAAGGAGGTAGAAGAAATCAAGGATGATTCCAGAAGTCAGCCTTGGTCCTCCACAGGGACACATGGTGCCCTCTGATACACACACACACACACACACACACACACACACACACACACACACATGCCGTGCACCCATTCCCACAAGCAAACATGCACATATACACATATGCCACACTCACACACATACACATGAAAGGGAGAAAGAAAATATTATTGTTTGAAGGAACACTGATCGTAGTAAAATAAATGAGTCTTTCTCTCTAAAAAAACCTTTCTCTTTAGACATAAGGTTTTGCTAAGCTGTTTGGGTTAACCTTGAACTCCCTCTGTAGGTCTTGAGCTTGAGATCCTCCCGTCTCAGTCTCCGGGGTAGCTGGGATTACGGCTGAACCACCAGCCTAGGTCACCTGAATGTCCTGGAGGAATTCCATGTGATCGAGCTTTGATCGTCCTGTCTCCACTTGGGAATGCTGGGATTGCAGGCACGCACTACCTACCATGTCTAGTGTATGTGATGTCACGGAACCCAGGCTTCCTGGATCTACCATCTGAGCTACAGCTGCAGCCCTTCACTATCACCTTTCTTCCCCCCCCCCCCCCCCCCCCGTCTCTATCCCTTCATTTCCTTTGCTTACAAAAGGAATTTAGGGGACTGGAGGTGTAGCTCAGTGATGGAGTGTTTACTCAGCATATAAATTATTTTTTAAGGGTGAAGTATCGAGGCTTTCTGAGGTAAGTGAGGCAACCATGATCCAAGAGGCAGGGACAGATTCATGGCATTCACAGGGTATTTGGTTTAGTTCTTAGAATAATAGCTCTTAACATTTCTTGGGTCGGTGTCACTGAATCTGAGTAAACAGAAACCTCAAACCCCTCTTTAAGAACGTCTGCCAGTCTGTGATACTCCCAGGGATCAGTGGGTCCTCCGCTAGGAACCCCAGCTGAGGTCAGTGAAGGATGTTTACAAATGAGAGCGGAAACCCATGTGGTAAGAAGAGAATCTGCTAGTATGTACCCAGTACCGGGGACTGAGGCACAGAATGCTCATTCACTTCTGGAGAATTCTCCATTGACATCTGGTTCAAAAATGTCAACATCAGAAACCTGTACCTTGGAAACTTATTCCCTAACGCACCCAGACTGGGCAACAGGGCCGTAGAGTGCTTACGCCGCGAGGGCTCAGTCCTCATGCGTGGGTCAATGACTCTGTGATGAGGACTTGGAGGAGCTGGCACTCTTCTTGACCCGTTGCCTCATGCCTGGCGAGGAGGCCCTTAAAAAACATGGGTGCCTTGATCACGATCTTCCTAACCTCTAAAACCAGGAGAAATAAATTTCTGTCCTTTATAATCACGTCTGGGTTGTCCTGTTTCAATAGCGCAGACAGACTCACCTACAGTGAATGCCTAACTCAGCACGGATTCCAGCACCAATGCTGCAGGTAAAAATTGCTCCCTGTGCTGAGTCACCAAGCAGTTGTGAAACTTTATATTGCGCCTGCTTACGTGGACCAGGCTGCTTTAGTGTGAAGTATTTTACTGTGAACATCTGATTCATCAGGAAGGTCTTTCTGGAACTTTGGCATTGGAACTATTTGCATTGTTTTTTGTCCTCCTCCCACCCCCTTGGTTCATATTTGTGGGGTAGGTAGAAACTATACGTCAAACCCCACTGACCGAGGGACTCGCCACCGTTGCTTGCTGTGGCTGAAGGCATGCGAGCAAAGGAATCACTCCATGGCAGCCGAGATGCTGTGGGCATTTCCTGCTCAGCTCCCCATGCTGTCCACAGCCATGCCAGGCATGTGTCTCACCATGGAAACCACCAAGGAACCACCCTTGGGAACATGAGTGAGAGAGAAAACTGCACTAATGAAAGCTATTGTAATTTTGGGATGATTTATTACCATGACATAAACAGTAAACATTGATTGATACACCAGATCATTTGGGAATGTTGGTTGAACTAGCCAGTGGAATCTATTATTGAGCCTTTTCTCAGGACCGAGAATTTTATCTGTCCATTTCTAACTGTCATGAGCTTCAGTTTATTCAGGATTCTAGAACATCTAAGGTGAAAGAGAGAGAGAGAGAGAGAGAGAGAGAGAGAGAGAGAGAGACAGAGAGAGAGACAGAGAGAGAGAGAGAATGAATAAGAATACAGGGTCATGCTTGTGTATGTATAGAAGTCAGATGATAACTTTCAGAAATCAGTTCTTTCTATCTGTGAGTTCCAGGAATTGAACTCAGGTTGCCAGGTTTGCATACAAGCAACACTACTTGCTCAACCATCTCACTAGCCCATTTTAAATCAATAAAATAAAGAAATCTAGGCTGGGGATAAGATTCAGTGGTAGAGCCCTTACCCAGTATGCAAAAAGTCCTAGGTTAAATGCCCCTAAACCAAACACACACACAATGAGTCATTAGAATCAATGTATGACCATATTTGAGAACAAAATATTTTATTTATTTCAATAAAACTATAGTTTACAGTAGTATTTACTAAATAAATTATATAATTTCTCTTTTACAAGCAATAAACTAAATCACAAATATTTCAAAGACAAGGTATATACACAACATAAGGCCTTTTATAAATAGCTTTGCTTTTCTCATTTCACTAGTAAACAGTGAAAATATCTTTATAGAAGCTAGTTTTCTATAAAGTACAGGCAGATCTATTACACTAACCTTTAAAAGAAATTAACTGAGGCTTTCATAGACATAGGTAGTGATTATAATTTTGCAAAAAAAAATTTATACTATATTTATCATTTTGCATGAATGGATTTTAAAAAATATATTAAGCAGATTACTTATGTCCCTTGTGTATAATCACTACATGCATGCAAAATGAGATAATGCAAGAATTCATAGGAAAATAGCACTTCCAAGTCCAAAATGGTGATTGGCAAGGGAGTAGAAAAGCAGCTTACATATAGCTCATGCAGCGCTTCACAGTCAGCAAGCGGCAGCAGCAAGAGAATAATGTGGTGACTTCACATCCCATCTGCTGGTCGGTCGTGGACCAAGGCTCCCCGACAGTCACAAACTTCAAGGTCCAGTTGAGTTTTACTGTGTGAACTGGTGTCACGGGGCTCATTCTGTGGAAAATCCTGGAGTGGGGAGACACCTCTCCCACAAGTGTGTTCAGGTCCCATCCAGAAATGGTTACTGGGGGGAGAAAAGGAAGAGAAAGAAAGCAGATGTGAGACTGAGCTTTGGCATCATTTAAGTTATTCCTACAAGCAGGGACACAAGTTCAGTTTTTCTCCCAATGTCATGTACCCAGAAACCCATGGGGATGCATTGGACTTGGGGTCTTGGGGGGTAATGTATTAATTAACCAAGACTGAACCTCGGAGGGGTGAGGGGAGGGGAAGCAGGGGGTTCGGGGGGAGGAGGAGGGAGAGAGGGAACTGGTGTACCTAGTAAGTTGTATGAGCGGAAATTAAAAAAAAAAAAGAATGAACCTCAACTACATCACAATATGGGACCTGGGGATTGGGAAGGAAGAAATGTTAAAAAATGCACTTCTACCCTGCAGTGCACAAGGCTCAGGGGATGTACTGAGATATGTTAGACCTAAAGTCAACCAGTACGGCTTGAACACAGTTCTGAACTCAAGCAGTATAGCTTAAACATAGTCCTGAATTCATTTCCAAACAATATCCCTGTGGTGGGAAAGGAGAGGGAGGGAGGTAAGGAGACTGAGAGGGAGGGAGGGAGAGAGGAAAAGGAAGAGAGAGAGAGTCACAGAGATAGTATTACCTAATCCCTTCAATTAGAGATGGGAAAAAAATTTGAATAAAAAGATTTTGGTTGGTACTGGAGCTTGAAGCCAAGGCCTTGAGCATGCAAGATGTACTAGCCCGAGTTATAGCTCTAGTTCTGACTATTGGTTTTATAGTTAGACTTTGTCTCTTTTTTGTGTGTATGCATGCATATGTGCCTGCATATGTGTCTATGGCAGAGGGCGGATGAGTGTGTGTTCATGAGGAGGCCCAAGGGTGACGCTGGGAATCATCCTGGATTACTCTCTTTAGTGCTTTGCTCTGGGGTTTCCAGGCTCTGCCTTCCAGGGCTGGAATGACAGGCTGCCACCATTCACCAGACCTTGTAACATGGGATCTGGGGATCTGAACTCAGGTGCTTTTGCTTGGGAGGCAAAGATTTTAACCACTGAGCCATCTCCACAGCCCATGGTTCAGATCTTACAGTCATCTGAAGGCTTGTATCGGGAAGGCTTGGCCACCTGCTTTTGGTGCTCTTGGGAGCAACCGTTAGGAGGCAGGCTATGCCCTTGAAGGGGATATTGGGGCCCTGGTCCCTCTTCCTCCCCGCTCTTCACTTCCTGGTCACCATGGGGTAAGTGGCTTTCTTTGCCCTGTGCTTTCCCATTCTGTCCTGCCTTCCACAGACCCTATGCAATGAAGCCAAGTAATTACCTCTGATCTTATGAGCCAAGATAAGCCTTTCCTCCTTATTAGGTGTTTCACTCAGTTATTTTTGTCACAGAAAAAGTGACAAGGACAGAAACTTAGAAGACTTGGAGCCCGCATGAACATTTAGACTTAGAAGTGCAGTTATTCGTTTTCCAAAGACAAGGGACTATAATCTTCATCTGAAAACTTTTGGTGCAGGAGGTGGGAATTCTGCTGCCTTGAAGAAATTGTATAGTTGGATGTAGACCACCATTTGTGTCCGGTACAGTGCCACTGATTGAATCCCGGCTACTAGTGGTGCGTGGAGCATCAGGTCTCCCGTCAGGCTCTTACAGGCTCTCTGCCACCTCCCTGCTGCTCCCTGGAGAGGGGCTCTTTAGTGCGGCAGCAATGTTGCCACAGCTGCTGGCATGACTGCCTTGTTTCCAGAGGACCAGGAGAAGCCCACGGGCACCGGTGATTCCTGCACACTGTTTATTCTGCAGGGGGCTTTTGGCACCCCAGTGGTGCCACGACTGTCTGTCCCAGCGGCTTCCTGATCATCTCATGTGGCCACACGGGTCCACTCAGACCCCCATTCTTCTGCAGATGGGAAGTGGGGGAGGGGGCAGACACAGTGCTGGTTTCACTAGAAAAGGAGTGAGGCCTTAGGAGGAGGGCCCTGCTTCTCCTTTGTCTGCATGGAGGGATAGCCCAGCCCCAGCCACATCCAGCCTTCCTCTCCCAAAGGTATTCCCTTGGTTCTTAATAAAATGTCATAGTAGCTGTTGGCGCTGAACTGTGTTCCTTGGCTCCTGAGACTCTAACTCTTCTTATCTGGACACAGGGTCTTTACAGAGGAAATGAGGTTAACAGGTGGTCATAGGTCTGAATTCATTAGGGTGGGTGTCCTTCTACATTGGGAAGTGTGGGAACATGCACGCTCACAGAATCAGGCCTTAACTGAATTGGACTGGTGGCCTTTCACACATAGAAGTGGACATACACCCCCCACAAGTCAGGTCCTAACTGATTACAAGAGTTGGTCTTCTATCCATGGGAAGTGTGGACAGACAGACAGACAGACAGAAAGACACACACACACACACACACACACACACACACACACACACACACACACCAAACAGTCAGGCCCTAACTGATTAGGACTGATGGCCTTCTATGCATAGGAAGTATGGGCACACACACGCAAACACAGAGGGCTGATATCTTTCTATATTTGAGACACACACATACACACACATGCATGCATACACACATGCACACTTGCACGTACGCACGCACGCATGCATGCATTCAAGGAGAGACCCAGGAAAAGACAAGCTAAAGGAGAGAGAGGCCTGGGCAGATCCTCCTCTCACCTAGCTCTGCACCTAACCCTGCTGACACCTAACCTTGAACTCTCAGCCTCCAGCCTCTGTGGCTGATGTCACAGTCTTGGATGTGACAGTCTCAGCAAACAGAAATAGTACCTGGGCCACCACGGGGATTTAGAAAGTCCTTTCGTTAGAAAGTCCTTTTGTTTCTAAAGTTTTTGGCTGGTACACAGTCCCTTTGTATGTTACAAAATGCTCAATTATGTTATATTTCTATTTATAACTTGGGAATTTTATTTCCTATATGACTTTTTGTAAAATGGCCTCCTCTTTTAACTCTTTTGAAGCAATAAAGTCTTTTTTTTAAAGAAAGACTCCATATTGTATTTTATTACATAGAATCCTGTCCCCTCTTGGGGATGACATCAAAAGCCGCAGTCACCTGGGAGTCTGGTGACTGTTAAGCCAGGATCTGTCGAAGATGGGAACTGAAGTTGGCCCTTTCTGCCCCGTGTTGCTTGATTACTTTGTGAACGTAGCTGCCTAAAAGTGGCCCAGCAGTATGTTTAGTGTTGAATCAAAGCACCCAGTGCCACCTTTCAAAGAGGCCCAAGTGGGCTTGATGGTGGGCAGGGCTATGCCTGCGGGGAAATGGGCATCGCTCTGCTTGCACCACAGTCATTATAGCCTCAGGCTGCCTTGAAAGAGGCGGCTGCTGGGCCTGTCAGGGGGAGCTGCTCTTGACGCCTGCAGATGGTGCCCCCTGCTAACCTTGCACATGCAGCTCTGGAAGGTTATCATGGAGTACACAGGTGGAAATAGCTCTGGGCTTCACACTCTTAATGAGGTTTCCATTGTCTCTCCCCCCCCTGCAGATCTGCCTTTCCACCAGTAGGTGGCAGTAGAGGGTTGGCTGAAGTCAGGGGACTCTACGCTAGTGTTTATGACTGACATAAGGTTATTTTAGTTTTGCTTTTAGTTCACAGGAAAAGTGTACTTGATTCTAACTCTCAGGTGTCTTAGGAAAGGAGTGACACAGTTCTCCCTTACATTGTCACAGAATTGCAGAGTCTTAAAGCTGAAGGACCCTGTGAAGATTCCTAGTTAAGTGGATCTCAGATCTGGAATGGACAGTAATTGTCCCCGCAACAAACAACCGAGTCTGTTAATACACGGTTTTACCCAGGACCTTTTGTGAGGACTCCAAGATAATGTGTGAACATCTACACAAACTCACAGCGGCTTAGTCAGGAAGGGGAGTGGACAGAAAAGGTGTGTGAATGAACAACTTACAGACCCTTTGGTTGAATGTTGTTCTTTGAAAATTCTTGACTACTTGTGACCTTAAAAAGGTGACCTTATTTGAAAACAAGGTGTTTGTGGATGTAAGTAGTTGCGGTTCCACTGGGGTAGGAGGTCATAATGACCAAGAAGACAGGACAGAGTGTGAGGTCACAGGGATGAGGCCATGTGTGTGCCTGGAAGATGGGGGTGGGGGGGGGTTTGAATGCAGGCAGAAGCATTTGTTCCATGATAGAAGGCATCGAGTTCACACTAGTAAAATCTGCTTTTCCTCAGATACTCTTCTAAGTGGTGCAGGACCTCAGGAGCCAAACATACAGTTTTCCTGTGATAAGAGGAAACAGAACCCAGAGAAGGAGCAGAGAGCAGCAGAGGGAAGGGCAGGGAGCCTGTCTCAGAAGTAAAGGAGGAAAGATGGCGGGGCCACCACAGACACCCTGCGTGTACAGGGGCCTTGGGTGAACTGAGGAGCGGAGCTGCTTCCAGCAAGACCTCGGCCACTGTGGTTAGGACGGCATGGGGAAACGCCACCACTGCCTGTCGGCCCTGGAGCCTGGCCCCAAACTCAGAGCCTGACTGGACTAGAAAACCAGTTTGCCTCCACAAGGCCAGTGCTGATGCTGAGGCGGCAGGTGCACCTAATCCACACCAGTGGGTTGTTGCCACTTCCTCTTCCTTTTCAATTTTTTGTGCGCGCACGTGTGTGTGTGTGTGTGTGTGTGTGTGTGTGCCCGAGGGTGACACTGGGAATCATCCTTGACTGCTCTTCCATCTATGTTTCTAGGCTGAGTAATCAAACCCAGAGCGCACCATCAGGGCTAGCCTGGCTAGCTGACTTGCCCTGGGTATTCCCAGACTCTGCCTTCCAGGGCTGCGATTACAGGCAGGTTGCCACCCCTGCCAGGCATATTATGTGGGATCTGGGGATCCAAACTCGGGTCCCCTTTCTTGCCAAAGGCTTTAACCACTGAGCCATTTCTCAAGGCCAAGAACCCACTTCCGAAAGTTGTCCTCTGACCTCCACCTGTACACCATGAGGTGCAGGTCCTCTGTCTCTCTCTGTGTCTCTCTCTCTAATAAATAAATGCTAATAAAACAAGGAAAAGAGAAAAGGAAGTCAGTTCTCTCCTTCTACCTTCTAGGCATTAGACTCTGGTCTCAGGTTGGCCAGCAGGTGACTTGCCCGCTGAGTCATCTCACAGGGTCTGGGGTTGTCTTCGTAACAGAAGTGTGTGTGACCCTTATTCCAAGGACAGAGATGCCCTGGAGGTGCATCAGGACATAGGCAGAGATCTTTTTTTAAAATTTCATCACCTTCACGTCTTAAAAATATTATTCAGTCAGATAACTTAAAGCAGCCAGCTTTTCTGGAACTAAACTAAAGGCTCTATTTTACTGGGTGTGTGGTGAAGGTAAAGTCGTTCTGATTCAATGTCCAAGAGGCTATTTGCCGTTTTTCTCAGTCTATGCTCATGAAAGTCTTGGAGCATGTAAGCTGCGGCTCTGGCTGGTGGGACCAGCTCTGTCCAGAGAAGCCATGGAGCCCCCACTGTTACCAGCGGCCGCTCTCCGCTGCAGCCAACACTGCTTCAGACAAGCGATGATTAAAGAGCCCCAGCTTCCCAAGGGCCATTCACCTCCAGGCTAAGGGATTCAAATGAGAAGCACAGTTTCTCATGCCAAAAAGTTCCGCTGAATTTGTTAAGACCCCTGTGACCTAATTGAAAGTGTTTTTCTTCTTTCTTTTCTTGGTTTTTCCCTAACATAATGGTACCAGAGGCTGTTAATTTAGTCATTTTCATTTCTCACTCCCTTCCTCCTGTGATCAAAAGAGTATCGTTAACCACCCTAAAACATATCGAACAATCAACCTGTCTGAGAGCTGCCCATCAGAGCACTAATCTCCAAGAGTGATGTGGCTAAAGAAAAGGCTTTACTGTTTCTTCTCCTTCACGCATAGCTCTTTTTGCACATCAATCAGCCATCTTGCAGAGACACTTGCAGAATGAGAGGACATGTTGCAGAGAGAATGCTAAAAGCAACAGGGTACAACTTAGGGACCTAATGCTAGATTGGAGAAAGCCGCTGTTGTGTGGTCGCTATCCTTCAAGCTTCTGCATTGGTAGAAGCAATCCCAGTGTCCCCTACCTACCACCCATTTCCAGAGAACCCTAAAAGAACATCCTCTCCTACTCCATTTTACAGCGGGAATGGCTTTTTGCTTTTCTTCCCATCAAACGCAAATTGCATTTTGCATCAGACTAAGCAGCCACTGCGGGAACTAAAGCGACAGTGTCCACTGGTGTCCTGGCTACTGGTGTAGTATCAAGGACTACTGACAAAGTGGGTGCATGAAGAAGACGCCCTACACACTGCTCATTTTCACTGTGTTCTTTTCGATACCCTCATCCGTGTCACCGGCTCAGCATCCACTGGTAAGCACCTGTGGTTACTGGATAAATTCATCTTAAAAAAAATCTCCCTTGAGCCAGAAAGTCTGGTCATCTGCCACATGATGGTGAGTGGCCTTTGAGCAGTGTAGGCGGGACCTGGACCCTGTGCCTGAATGCAGACGATGGAGCAGTTCGCTTCCTTCAGAGGTCACCCATTCTTGATGGCTGCCCTAACCTGCATGTATGTGATGTGTGGATGGATCCCTTAAGGGAGATTTCATATATTGTCTGGTGTACATGAACCATTTTAATTGAAACCTGAAGTTTTCAATGGGAACATAAGCATTCTATCCATTGGGGTACAAGTCCGGGTGTTGCAGATTAATATGTAACAGTGAGGGACCACAGCTTCTCCAAGGGAAAAACACTGCAAGACGCCAGACCGCACTGGTGACAGCACTGAACAGAAGAAGGTCATCACAGAAACCTCCAGTAGCTCTGCGAGGCAAGATGGGTGGGATGCCGAACTTTGGGACGAGGCCAAGAGAAAGGAGCTCAATGTACACAGACCAGACTATGGCTGTTTCATAACGTGCGGGCAAATAAACTTGTGTGAGGAATGAGCTGAATCCTTTCAATTCTGGGACAGCATTCAAAAACAAAAAATAAAAATAAAACTCTCTGGCAAGAAAACAGACCATGGAATGACAAGACAACAGTGCGGAACGTTCTAGATGTACTGCCTGCCCTGAGGTTTAAGCACTGTGAAGTTCTATGGCAGGGGAGGTAGCAAACAGAAAGATTTGGAGAAACAAGGGCCGCTTCTCAGGAAAACCTTCTTTCTGCAGCTCCTTACAAAATGGAAGGAATCAGCCTCTCAGAGCTCTCTCTCTCTCCTCTCTCTTCTCTCTCCTCTCTCTCTCCCTCTCTCTCCCTGTCAAATAAAATATTTAAAGGACAAAATAACCAGAAAGGACAAAAGTGTAATTTTTTTCCCTGAGGTTCTCAGCTATATTCATCAAAATGAATTTTTAAAAATCTTTTCAATTCTTAAATTCTATTTTTTTATATTTTATTTATTTAATGTGCGTGTGTGCGTGCGTGCGTGCGTGCGTGCGTGCGTGTGTGTGTGTGTGTGTGTGTGTCTGTCCATCCCTGTGGTGGACCAAGGGTGACTTTGGGAATCATCCTGAATTGCTTTCACCTCCTCTTGCTTCGTTCTGAGATTTCCTAGGCTCCATCCACCACGGCCACAAGAGCAGGCCTATCGTTTCTGCCTGTGATTTTTACATGAGACCTGGGATCTGAACTCCGGACCATCTGCTTGAAATACAGAGTCTTAACCATCTCTCCAGCCCCCAAATGAAAATTTTTCTGTTGTGTTTGTGTGCATATCTAGGAGCATGTGTGCATGTTGGTGTGTGTGTGTGTGTGTGTGTGTGCTGAGTATTAGACCCAGGGCCATAGGCATGCTAGTCCGGCATTCTATTACAGAGCTACCCACCAGTTCTACCCCCTAATACTCTGGGTCTAATTTATGCAATAGAAAGGCAGGCCGATTCCTAACCCAGGTAGCACTGTCTGGCAATCAGCAATGTTGGCTCCAGAGAGTCCCTGCTAAAGAGAATCTAGCTCCCCTGCTTCTGGCTGCATCACCTGAGGCCTGACTGCATGATCTTGTCTCCTACTACCTACTACACATATACGCAGACAGAGCCAGGAAACACTGCAAACGCCATTCCCTGAAATATAGGATCAGAATATACCTATTTTTCCTTCATGCTTGCTAAGAAAAAAATCTTGACTTCCTGTCATCTGCTCCATGGTTTTCTTGCTTCTGAACCACAATGATGCGTGCTCAGAGACTGACTGGATGACCACACCAGTCAGCTGGCCACCACCACTGTTGCTATGTGTTGTCAACTCTTCCACGACGCCTCTACTTCTAGTTGGTTCTCAAGTGACTTCCCCCAGGGTTTCTGAGGCAGGCGCTAATCCTTCCCTGAAATACTTAGCTTTTCAATGTCAGAGGATTAAAGGACATGTAAGAAAGTGGTGAAATAAGACACTAATAAAACAGAAGCACAGGAGATGCTTCCCTCAATGATCAGTAAAAATGAAAAAAGCCTTCTTTTGAGTGAGACCAGTAGTCCTTACAATGTAAGAACAAAAGCAAAACGATCTTCTGCTAAACGAGCGCACAGGGACCTGGCACCCACGACTGGGTGCTCTTCAGAGTCCCCTCAGGAGCTCCCCACCTCCCTGACGGGTGCAAATCCGGACAGTGGCATGGAATTCTAGGCTCCTGGAGGTGAGATTTCACTTGGCCTCTTTCCAAAATGCTTCCTTGACTTCCACTTACAGAGGAACCCAGCTTACTACAGGATGAAATGTAAAACTCAACCAAACCAAAACACATCCCCTTGCCTTCAAAGAAAGCTAGAAAAAAACTTTTTCTTTTTTTCTCCATCGACTCCCTATTTTCCTGACTGTGTATGCACGACAAGAGCCAACTTTTCTATAAGGATTCTGTAATAACTTACTTTTCTAAAGTGTGCATGTGTGTAGGCAGGTGTGTTACTCAGCGGAGACAAAAATTCTCTTTTTGCAGTAACCACAATATTCCAGGGTTATGGAAAACACCCTTTCACAGCAGTTGCTGATGGGGGGGTGCTGTTTCACTTAGGGGTGGTAAGTTAGATAGATATATAGATGCCAACCTGACAATTGGAGTCTCAGATCTGACATATTTGTGAAGAATCAGTAGTTAAGGCAAGTCTTTGGGCGAGCCTACAGGATCTGATTGATGCAGCAAGATCCAGTGCTTGGGACCTTTGCCGTACAGATGGATAAGATGGGGGCATCTGGTTCAGTAACTTGACATACTTTAACATACTTTGGACTGACTTGATGAATGGTGAGTGAGGACTGCCTCTCCTTCAGCAATTCTTGTGCATATGGTGTAACCAGTTTCCTGGCTCTCTTGCTATGCTATTAAAAACTGTAACAGAGAATCATAAGCAAGAATAAAACCCTCTCGTTCCCCTAAGCTCTTTGGTCATGAATTTCTTGGCAAAGTGCTTTAGGTAGTCAAGGTGGAAGAGATGTTTGGGCTGAATTACAAAGGAAGCATTGGGAAAGAGTATGCAGCAAAGAGCAGCAAATGCAAGGGCCTGAGGTAGAAGCTGAGGAGATATATGCTTGAAACATTAGCAGCAAAGAAGACAGAAGCTGGACATAGAAGAAAGGGGTGGATGGCAAAAGGACAGGCTCATGCAGGGCCTTGAGGACTTTGGAAGACCCCTGAGAGTTGTGGGCTCAGAAGCAACACTGTAGGTGATGGCTGTTCTGCAGAGCACACTTAAGGAGACATGAACCCGAGCTCGGGAGGATGGAGACACAAGGCAGCCGCAAGGAGCCCCAGGGGATGGATGTGTGACTGTGAGTCACACACAGAGCCTGACGGCAGCATCTAGAGTCTCGCTGCTCACGATGAGTGACCGGAGTGTGGGTCTGGCTTCACGCACTGAGAAGCAGAGCGATCCACTTGCCACCTTCCTGCTTCACACAATCTTGGCTGGACATACAAGAGCCCAGAGCGTGTGGCCAGATGGATCTGCAGGGCAAACACTGTCTCCTCTGTAACAGTGTGGCCCACCGAGGTATCCTTGCACCGTGTGACGACCAGGTGCTGGCAGAGGACCCGGCATCTGAACTCTCTCGCCCTCCGCAAGCAGGTGGGCAGTGTCTCCATTCTCTGGCAGAAAAGGACGCACGCGGTCAGAGAGGTCTGGCCCCTGTCACACGACTGACTGGCTGGTGACCGGAAGGATCCGTCAGAACTCTTAGGTGTTGAATTGGACTTCTTCCCGGGACCAGTATCCATGCCTCCTGGCCCACTGCTTTATCACAGAAGCAATTGCAAAATAAAGAAGATTCAAACGCCAGGGCACTACTGACTCAAAGTCTGCTGTTCCTTTGTTAGAATGAAACCAAAGAGCTCTGCTTTGCCTCTCCCTGGGGTAGGGTGGGGGATTTGTCCTCTGGTTATGTGATTGAGTTAGTATGAACCTACAACTTCTTTCTTGCAATGTTCTACGAGAACTTGTGAAGACGCGTGTTTTACAGGAAGTAACGGGTTGCCATTATTTCTTTAAAAACTCAAACATGGGACTGAAGAGAGCTTAGTGATTAAGAACAGTTAGTGCTCATGAAGACCAGTGCCCTGCAAACAAGCTTGAGTAGATTCTGGAACCACCTATGACCCTATGTTGGGGGTGGGGGGTGGGAATGGAGACAGGAAGATCACTGGGGTTTGCTTGCTGGCTGCTAGTTTAGCTGAAAAGAAGAGACAGTCTCAAAGGAAAACAGTGGTAAGTGACAAGAAGAACATCTGATACCTTCTGGACTCGGCAAGCACTCGCTCCCCCACACATTGGCATACACCATAAATATATACCACACTCACACCACATTCACACATACTGAACAAACAAATGTTAAAAAAACCAAGCATGCTAGTCCTGTGTAGACCAGGGCCTAAATCCACCTGCAAAGGAGGAGAAGAGGGGAGGGGAGGGAGGGGAGGGGAGAAGAGGGAGGGGGAAGGGACGGGAAGGGAGGGGAGGGGAGAAGAGGGAGGGGAAGGGAGGGAGAGGGGAGGGGAGGGAGGGAGGGGAAAGGAGGGGAGGGGAGAAGAGGGAGGGGGAGGGGAGGGAGGGAGGGGAGGGAGGGGAGGGAGGGAGGGGAAAGGAGGAGAGGGGAAGGAGGGAGAGGAAGGGAGGGGAGGGGAGAAGAGGGAGGGGGAGGGGAGGGAGAGGGGAGGGGAAGGGAGGGGAGGGGAGAAGAGGGAGGGAAAGGGAGGGGAGGGGAGGGAGGGAGGGGAAAGGAGGGGAGGGGAAGGAGGGAGAGGAAGGGAGGGGAGGGGAGAAGAAGGAGGGGAGAGGAGGGGGGAGGGGATGGAGGAAAGGGGAAGGGAGGGTAGGGTAGGGGAGGGAGGCAATCTACTCACTAAATAGACGTCCAGCACAGAGGCAGTGTCATCCTGCATTTCCAGAGTGTCCGGCTCAGCTGCCAGGTAGATGGTCCCCTCTTCCAGGGTGAGTGTTGAAGTGGAAGGTAACCCTTTACTGGAAACACAAAGAGCAACAAGGAGCTTAGGGCCTCCAGAACAGATACCAGACATACCTCCAAAGCTGTGGCAAGAAGTTTTGTTTTGAAAGTCACCCTGGGGATGTGGCCATTTGGATCTTAAAAAATTGGTTTTACTAGTAGCTCGTTTTCTCCTCTCCCCTTGGCGCATGAGATGGACAGTTCATGCTTGTGAGGGAGGTGATCCAAGGGTTCCCTGTCCATGGGGGGGGGGGGAGGCGGTGAAGCCAGAGGCTTCTTGGCTGACTCTTAACTTTGACTAGTTGGTTTTCACTGTTCAGTTGTCCTCTCTTGTATTCACACATGACTGGCTTATAGAATTTAACCTTGGGCAACCCTTCCTTCCCAACTTCCCTTCTCTCCTCTTTCCTTCTTTCTCTCTCATCCCTCTTTTTCTCTTTCTTCCTCTCCTTTACATTTTAGGCAGGAGAGGCTCAAAGACATCATTGATTCTCAAGCCTCCCTGCACACCAGAGTCCCTGGAGGGCATTCACAATACCTCTTCTTGGGTCCTTCCATTAGAATTTCTGACTGACAGAGTAGGTGGAGAGTCCATGAATCTGCATTTCTGACAATCCCCAGGGAATGTCTCTGGCTGACCCAAGTTCTATACCTGGAGCAACAGTGACTTAAACCCACACAGAACAGTCTGTGCTCTGTGAGGATCCTTAGCCAACCAACAAAAGCCAAAGTCGTAACTGGGATTAATTATTGAAGGGATCGGTCCATTCCATAGCACTGAAATTGGTTATCAGTCAGAGAAGAATAACTGTCTTTCTCCATCTGAGGTGTGTGTGTGTGTGTGTATTTATCAGTGGAGGCGTGAGATACCTTTGCAGAAATAGAACATTTGGAAACAACGGGTCAGCAGCGTGATGCAGGCAGGGGCTTAGTGGAGAGAAGTACAAGGAATCAAACAGTGGGCTTGTGGCTTTCCTCAGCAGTAGGGGTGACATCAGGTATGGAAGGCAGTCTTCCATGTCCCTTGGCTCCTCCACGGCACGAGAGAGCCTACCTCTTCTAAAAACTTCCTAAGGTCACTCCCCGAGATGCCTGACTAAGCTAGCTGTGTGAGACCACGGTGGACACCGCTCTTCTGCTCTTCTCTTGCCCGCGAACTGTGCATAATTCTGTGTACACAGAGATAAGTGAGACATTCAGGAGCACTGCAGTGCAATAATGAAAATCTTGCCAAAAGAATCCTGTGAGCTGGGTGTGCTGGTCCACCAGTGTGGTCCCCGAGGGGCGAAGGAGGAGGATCACAAATTCAAGGTCATCCTTGATAAGCATCAAGTTCAAGACCCGCCTGGGTTACATAAGACTGTCTCAAACAAACACACGAAAAAATCTAAAATTAAAATTAAGCAAAGTGAAACAAAACAAAAAGAACTCTGCAGATATTAATAGGGGTCTTTCGTATGTTTGCTGACCATAAAAGAATTCTGTAGAAACAGGATGTAGCTTAGTGTGGCTTAGTGGCAGAGTACTTGCCTCGCATGAGTAGAGGTCCTAGGTTCAAAACACAGCATAGAAAAAACTTGGTTTGATATATTTTTTTCTCTAATTCTGGACACAGTGAAAAAATGTTCTTTTGCTTTAAAAACATGCAGCGTGGCAAACAGTGTGCTGGGACAGTCCTCAGTCCCTTCTGAACGGAGACGGTGGCATTCTTCCTAGACATGTTGCCTTTATAGTGCAGCTCTCAGACTTGTGAGCTAATAATCAGTAACGATGAGTACTGTTCAGGGATGCTTCAAATCAGAAATGAGGATATGGTCAGAGTGGCATAATAGTCAGAGTGGCAATGACCGCAACAGCTAGGAACTGATGAGTGAGTAATTCAGAAAATAAAACATTTGGCAAGAACAGAATGAAGTAGGTTCCATGCAGAAGCATGAGTGGACTCAGAAGATGTCAAATGAAGTGAAAGAGGCTGGTCATAAAAGACCACATCTAATATTTCACTTATGCAAAATGCCCCAAATAGGCAAATCTATGGGGACAGGAAGTAGAATAATGATTGCCAGGTGCAGGGGAGGGGATAAAGCATGGTTGCTAATGGGTGTTGGGTTTCTCTCTTGAGTAGTGGAAATGCTGTAAAGTTATATTTTGATGATAGGATTGCAACTCTGGGAATATGCAAAAATGAAACGAAACTACTACTCCATAAGTGAACTTTGTGATGTGGCTAAAAAAAAGGCTCATAAGACACCTAAAAGTCATCCTTCTGACCTTGCTTTCTTAGTATATGACACTGGAATGACAAGAATGGCATGTGATAAGTACTTTAGGTCACAGACATTTACATTTGTTTTGAATAAATATTTGATTTATTCACCAGTCACTTGAAGACATTTTATATTATATTTATTTATTTTTGTGTGTATTAGAGGACACTTGAGTCATCCTGGATTGCTCTACCTCCTTCTGTTTTGTTCTGGGGTTTCCCAGGGCTGGAATTACAGGCCACTGCCAATTCTCTCTGGCATTTTTACGTGGGATCTGGGGGGCTGAACTCAGTCCTTTTGCTTTACTCACTGAGCCACCTCCCAACGTTCATTTTCTATGAGTGACAAAGGTTACAGCTTGTCTGACAAGATCAGAGAGTCGGTACTGAAACTGGAGCCCCGAGGTGACGATGAAAACACCATTGTTGCCAGAGGAAACCACATGTAACGGCTCAGGGCCAGGGCTGGGCTGGGCGTGAAGCAGGGGCCAGAGGACCAGCAGTGTGACGGGCCTCTGCTCAGAGGTCTTACCTTAGTGGTTCCCATAGTCAGCCTAGCTGGCAAAAATATATTTTAGTTTGAATTATTGCCAGAATAAGAAACAGGAAATTCCCACAAAACTTCAATTCTCTAAACAACCTCTCGTGAGAAACTAGCAAAGCTGCCACGCCTGTGCATGGCCTCTACAGGGCTCCAGAGCCCTTGCCTGCTCTTCCGCACGTGCCCCGTCTGCCCCAACCTGTGGCTCCATCCTTCCTCGTTTCTGTCAACTCAGCATCTCTACTTGGAAGATGAAGCTCTGGAGGCCCAGGAGTCACGGGATATCCCAAGGCTCAGGATGTCAGCTCTTCCCATTCGCCAAATTCCTACGATCCTGTCTGCTGGATTTCAGAGATTTGCTGTTGCAGAGACCAAGATGGCTCAGGCAACCGAGCAGTGTGCCAAATGATACGTAACACCAGGGGGAAGGTGTTCCATGTAAATCTTTGCTCTCTTGAGAAGAGTGACTTGAAACAGAAAGGTTTGAGAAAAAGTAAGCTGTTTGCAAAATCTGCTTTCCAAAGTGACACCTTAAAAAATAGGGACGCGTCCTTCCCAGACCTGCATAATAACTGACATACCAACATGCTCCAATAGACTACCTAGGAACTCAAGAAAGATGGGAACTTATAGTGGAAACATTTGGGTCTAAAGCTGGATGAGTGAAGGGAAATGCCCACATCAGTGGGGTGGCCTGAAGAGAGGTAACTTGATATACCATAGAGGCCTGAGCCCCCACAGGAGTAGACAAGCCAGAGGGAACCCTGGGATCCATAAAAGCAGACAGATGGGATGGTGGGAGTGGGAGGGATTGATGTAAGGAAGGAAAGGGATGGGAAAGAGGGGAAAGGAAGAGAAGCTGGGATGAATACTCACTATGCTTGTAAAAGTAGAAAAATAAATAAAAATGGCTATTAAAGGCTCAGGTACACACCACCAAAGGCAGCCCCGATGAAACTCAGTGGGCCACACACTAAAATAACACAAATGGCTATTAGTATTGAACAAACACACTAAAGGTGCTTAAGTTTCCAACAGTGTGGCATTTAAACAAAATTACCTACATAAAAGTACTTGATAAAATAAAGATCCCCATATAATCATTTTTTATTAATGTCTTTTCATTTATTCCAGGTTGGCCTTGAAGTTCAAGTCTTCGTACTTCCGCGTCTCCAGTACGGTGCTGCGATTATAGGTGGGCCACATTATGCCCAGCTATAGTTATGCATGCTAAAGTTTTCAGTTTAAAAAATTGATTTATTTGAAAGACAGAGAGAGAAAAGAAGGAAGAACACACACATAGAGAGAAAGAGAGGGAGGGAGGCAGAGAGAGAGAGAGAGAGAGAGACTATAAGTAAGGCCAGAGGCATCCGGCATACAGGTGAAATCACAGGCCAACTGTCAGAAGCCAGTTTTCTCCTTTCGCCACGTGGGTTTCCATGGATCAAACTCGGATCACAGACTCTTGAATAGGTGTCTTACTTATCAAGCCATCTCACTGGCCCACAGTCAGGCATTCTAATAGCAAAGTACCATTGAATATATTCTGAATAACCTGATTTGCGGTCTTGACAATGAGTGAAAGCCATCTATTATCCTGAAGAAGAGCAGAGCCCCCATTACTTCTTCAGAGACCTTAGATTAGATACTATCGACTATTCGACAAAGGTTGATAGCACATTTTAGGGAAACCAAAACCAGCATTCACAAGTAGAGCGTGAGCTATGGAATCCAGTAGACTTAGCTGTGTATGCTGATGCTTCTGCTCGGTTGTGGATAGTACTGGGTTAAATTTCTTAACCCCCGTGGGCCGTAGCTTCTATAAGCAAAATGAGGGAGTAAATCAGATGGGTGGACTGGTTATCTATACTGAAGGTGTGGCACATATAGTTAATGACCCTCACTATCTTTTCAAACTCTAGGTGCCTGGAACAGCAGAGATTCAATCCGAAGTCCCTCTTCATGGTAAGGGCACATAGAGCACACAGAGAAGCACAGGCAGGGAGACCAAGGCTTAGCACTGACGACGTGCTGGGGATGCAGCTCAGCGGTAGAACTGGTATGTGCAAAACCTTGGGTTTATCTTTAGCACTGCAGACAGAGAAAGGACTTTGTTGGCCCAAAGTGCAAAGGAAAAAGGGCAAGCAGCGAGAAGAGCCAGGAAGCAAGGCGAGGCCAATGCCGAGCACACCTCCCCGCATCTGTCGTCAGAGTTTTAGGATCTTAGATGTGAGCCCTATGCTCACCTCACAGAATACCTATGGTGTTTTTATAAGTGAAACCCTTTTTGCTGGGTTGGGACAGACACCCCTACTTACCCACAGCTCTCTCCCAACAACCACATTCTAACTGCCAACTCTCTTCTTGGCCTCTCAAGCCTCTTTGAAAGGCCTAGAGGCGGGCAGTTAGCTAAGGGTTGCAGAATGGGTTTTTGGCCACTTCCTTTCCAGGGTAACAGTCTCATGCTTAACAAAAATGACACTGTGATGATTCCATTTTAGCAACTATGTGCCATTTTTAGCAGAGGTTGTTGAAGGCTGAATACATTATTGAAGTTAAGGCCGATCTTCCTAATGAAGAAGAGCTTTGTGGGGGAAGCAGCTGAACTACTGTCTTGCTCAAGAACCTGAACGTTATATGCATGAACATATGTGACGTCCACTGGTACTGAAAGATAATGAGATGTGGGGCTGGGGAAATGGCTTAATGGTTAAAGCCTTTGCCTCAAAACAAAAGGATAGATAGAGCCCATGTTTAAAAAATGCAGAAGGGACAGAGCAGTGGCCTGTAATTCTGGTTCTGAAATGCGGAGCCTGAGAAACTCCAGAGCAAAGCAATAATGAAGTAGAGAAATCCAGGATGATTCCTGATGTTACCCTTGGGTTTCTATAGGCACACACACTCAAGCGCCCTCTTATACACATACCTACACACATGTGCACCTACGTGCAAAACATATATGCACACAGATGCACAGACACATAGCTCCCAAAAATAATGAGATACAATTATTGAGAGGAAAGAGATAATGTAATCCAAACAAATGCTTCCAAAGTCAGTAGGAAATTGCTTTATTTTTAAAGATGTCCCAAGAAGAAAAAGGTAACACATGTCCCCAAAAGGGTTTTCACTTAAATATCTATGCTATAAATTAAGTGAATAGTCATTTCTCTTCTATCCTGGTTTTGGGGAATATTCTCACTTTTGCTCTGCTTTATTAGGGCATTTTTAATTACCTACATATATAACTGCTTGGAATCAGATTCTAATTTCTCTGCCTGTGAGATCCCCAGAAGTTATTATAAGCAAGGGTCTTTCTCTTGGGAGAAAGGCTCTCAACATCTACAAGCAAAATGAGAAAGTAAATCAGCTGGGTGGACTGATGAGTGATACTTAAAGATGTGGCACAGACATCGAATGAGCATCGCTATCTGTCATAGTTAGGCGCAAGTGTCAACTTGACAGTTGAGGGTTTGAGCTCCGGGCACATTTTTGTAGCTGGGTTAAGCCCAGAGCAAACCTCCTGGAGATTGTCTAGCTGATGGGGAAGGCTCAGCCCATGGTGGGTAGGACTAGGTCCTGAACACAGGAATAAAATACTGAGATCCGGTTGAAGAAGTTGGCATCCTTCTGCATATGTGGCCAGGCATGCTGGTCTGGCAAGTAAGAATTTTCCCTCCCTCAGCCATTATGTCGTGATGGTGTGGCTAGTTTTCTCGGCCCTGGTATTGGTGCGTGCTCTCCTGTCAAGCTAGACTATGAACTGTAACCAGTAATCCTAAGAGACAATAAAACCCTTGTTCCCTTAAGCCGTTTGATGGTGATTTACCAACAACCATGCAGGCGAACTGGGCACCGCACAGATTTAGTCAGAAGTCTCTGTTCATGGTAAGAGCATAGCACAGAGAAAGACAGATGGGAGACCAGGCCTTAGTGATGACGGGCTGGAGATGCAGCTCAGTGTAGAACTGGCATGCGTGAAGTCTGGTGGGATCACAGAGTCTGTTCCTTGACTCTTAGCTTGGGGAGACTGACTTCTAAAAGCAATGTTTTGCAAATGGGTTTAGGAGCCTGGCAGCCTGCCTGGGTTCTGCACAATTGGGTTTTGCCACCATTGCTTCCATTTAGGCTGTCTGAAGGCTGATTGAGTCTAATGTACAAGCTGCACAGGGAGCTGTTACTCTGCTTGGTTCCGCTCTTGTCTCCTAGAAGCCCCGGATCTGCCAACTCTGTGAACACATTCAGAGACCACAGGCCTCTCTGTGGAGGGTGTCTGGGAGGGGAGGTCATCCTGCTGTCTCTCTGGCTGTGGACATTCATGGTGCTCTAACGCCAGGCAGGCCTTCATTTGACAAATGCTTCTTTTAGCTATAGTGACATCAGTTTGGCTCCGTGCAGAACATTAGTCTGGATGGATTGCCGAGACTACCATCAACTATTTGAAAGCCTGGAACCTTTATTTGTGTTTACAGGCCTGATGAGTGTTTCATAGCTAATAGTTATGAGGGCATGTATTCAGGGAACGACATATGGTACTATCTACGGTTTCTATCTTAAAAGACATCTTGTTGTGTCCGGGTTTTTTTTTTTTTTAACAAAGCAAAATAAATCAATGATACAGCAACTTAGGATGAAAGGCCTCCTTCTCTGTCTCCTTCCATAGTCAAGGAATGGCTCCTTTTAGCAAGCATCTCTTTAGCTTTTCTAGTGATTTCTTCATATCCTTTGATGAATTAGTGAATAAAAGATATCCTCCACAGAGGCCTGTATTGATCTCCGAAAAGGACATTTCCTTTCTCCAGTACTGTCTCCTTCCAATGTCTGCTATTAATATTTTATAACTATAAACTATATGTAACCTTTCCCCCCATTTTTTCACACATATGTGTTTGGGTACGTGTGTGTGCACACGCGTGCGCACGTGTGTGAGGAGGGTTAAGACTGATAATAGAAACCATCCTTAATCTCTCTTCTAACTTATTGTTTTGAGGCTGGATCTGTAATTAAACCCAGAGCTTCCTATAAGGCTAGTCTGGCTGGCCAACCTGCTCTGAGGATTACCAGTGTCTATCTTCCAAGGTTGGAATTACAGGCAGGCTATCACACTCACACGCTATTTATATGGTAGCTGGTTCCTTCTTTGGGTGGGAAGCAAACACTTTAATTGCTGAGACATCTCCTCAGCTGCTTCTTAACCTTTATTTTTTTATTTTATTTTATTTTTTAATAGTTTTAAAATTTTATTTATTTAGTATGTGTGTGTGTATGTGTGTGTGAGAGAGAGAGAGAGAGAGAGAGAGAGAGAGAGAGAAACTGTGTGTTCTGTGGAAGACCAAGGATGACTTTGGGAATCATCCTGGATTGCTTCTACCTACTTTTTGCTTCACTCTGGGATTTCCCAGGCTCTGCCCACCAGGACTGGAAGTGCAGGCTGCTGCCATTTCTGCCTGGTGTTCTTACATTGTACCTGGGATCTGCATTAGGGACATTCTGCCTGAGAGGCAGAGTCTTAACACCTGAGCCATCTCTCTAGTCTCTTAACCTTTCTAATTCCATCCCCTTACACACCATGTCTCCTTTTATATTCCACATGATTTCATCATTGACCCACTGTCTCCTCTCACTTTATAGTAGGAATGTTTAAAAGTAAATTTTTATCTACTCCATCATGGCTGCTAATTCTCTCTTACAGAGACAACATGAGTTGACTCCCAAGTTAGAATATCAACACATAGTATTTATATCATGAATGTGTCAGTCCTGTTCGATGTCTTGCTAATGGTGCATTCGTTTACACTTTCCTCTTTGGGTTCAACATTATTCCATGCCAAGAAAAATGTTACCAGCACCGAGGTTAAAAGGTTCAATGGAGTCTCTGGATTTTTTCCCCCTATTTGACTGTTACTTGAATCCATGCCACATTTTGGGCTGGCCCGTGTTGTCCCTCAAAGCTGACGACCACCTGGGGGAAATCCAAGGATCTGGACTTGTGGAGCAAGGGCGAGTCATCACCGGGACGCTGAGCCCGGGTCCTGATCCTCCGAGAGGAATGATGATCTCTGCCCAGCCCACGTCACAGGACCGCTCAGTGGACCAACCCTGACACTTCAGGTGTGAGAAAGGAAGGCCCGAGGCTCAGTGCTCTTCGCTATCAACAGAGGGAACTCGGCATTCAGCTTTGGGACAGGCCTGGCCAGAGCGCTGACAAGATCCGCTTGCATGGACAGACTTATCACGAGTCCTTGGAAAGAATTCCTGCTCTGCTACTCTAAGCTGAGCCACCAGAACACTCACTGATAAGGTACGGGAGAAACCCCAAAAGCAACCTGGACTCCCTTAATGCTTTGTGAATCTTCACTCAGCCGCACCTGCTTATGCGCAAGCGAAGCACTCCACTGTGGAGGTGGGAAGTGGAGTGGAAACATCAAGTCTTTCTCCATTTCAGTTGGGGCAGGGGTTGGGAGCGGTGTGGACACTTCTCAAACACCAGCTGGAGCTCCGGCTTGCAACCTGGATGGTGTCACTGGGCAGTAAGCTTGCGCTTGTGGGGTGGACTAGGCTGCTTGAGGACAGTGTGACTGGTTGAGCTCCTTGGTGACAAGTGGGCCGTCTGTCCACAGCTGCAGGACGCTCTGCCAGCTGCCCACACTCCGACCCCTGGCTGTGCAGGTTTGCAGAGAGTGCGGCCTTTCTGAGTTCTTGTCTTTTCTCCTCTTCAGCCTGGAGTGTGGCTGCTGCTCTTCGTCTGGTTCTGGCTTGTGTTATTTTTAGGTCAGGAGACCGCCTGTTTCCAGGGAAAGCGAGCACAGAACAGTAGGCGGGGCTCCCTGTACTGACTGATGGCTGCCGGGGTGGGCGTTGTGGAGCCTGGAGTAGTGCCCCTTCCTCCCCTGCCCAGGCATAAAGCCCACTGCGGGCAAAGCACAAAGCACAAGTCCTGGAATGGAACAGAAAGGCAGAAAGGGAACCAACCTGTGCTTCCAGGGTTATGAGTTCTAGGGACAGGAAACATCACTGATCAGAGCAATGGCCGCAGAACTAGCACAGGGCTGCTTCCCCGAGAGGAGCCAGTGTCCTGTGTGGGTGGAGGCTGAAGACGCAAACCCGTCAAAGCAGCCCTATGCAAGCTCACCATCTATCTTTAATGTCTTTTCAGCATCCTACCTAGCACAGACACACCAACACACACACGAACACATGCACCTATGTTTAAAGCTACTTTTATCACTGACTGGTGATACTTCCACTATTATGTTCATATAATACATGTTATTTCATTTAGTCATGACAGATAACCTTGTAAGCTTGGTCTCTTACTATACAGTTGTACAGTTCAGCATCAAGACTAACTTGTTTAAATACAGGGGTACTTGGACTTGAATCCAGGTCTGCCTCTGGAGCAATACACATTATCTAAAGCAATCTTGTCATTAGCCCTCTCCTGTGTTTTTACATCTGAACGAGTTGGTTTTATCAAAAGAAGCAGAGATAGATTTCGGTTTTGTTTTTGGTGATTCTGGGGAATGAATTCAGGGTCTGGGACATGCTAGACAAGCAGCCTACTCCACCCCACCCCCCACTTTAATATAAATACTAAAAACCTCTCAAAAAACCCATAGTAAACCCCTTGATCACACAAAAAATGTAAAATGTAAAACGTCCAAGTTTCCAGAAATAAAGGAGGATGTCTCTATGACTCTGGCATCTGGCCGAGGACATGAGCAGAAAGGGGGCTTCCTGACGGGATGGGAGAATCTTCTTGCTCTGCTAATGGTTATTCGTGTGTGTACATTTGTCAAAATTTGTGGGACTATTTGCTTAAGGTTTTTGCATTTACAATGTAAGTTATATTTCAAGCACTGGGTGTGGTGGCTGGTGCCTTTAATCCCAGCATTTAATCCCAGTGCTGAGGTGCAAGAACTGCCCTGAGTTCAAAGCCAACCTGAACTACAGCCTGAGACTTGAAACAATTCCCTTTCAACTTCCTTGCCAAGTTATACTTTAATAATGAATTGTCAGGAGACGGATAAACAAAACATATCTGCCTCACTATTTAACAAAACCACAAACCACCTCTCAAAAATACATGAGTGCCTGCTGCAGATCAGGCACCGTGTTAAAATCAAGGAGGAAGTTGGTAAACAATTCACACATGGCCAGGTCTCTAATATAGAAAGCTTTCAAAAAGGTTGGGGGCAACATTTTATATCATCTTTGATGTGTGGTATATACACACATACACACACGCACGCACACACACACACACACACACACACACACACACACACACACACACCCCACACACATATATAGCTATAGAACATTATTCAGTCTTCAAAAACAGAGATTCTGCCACTTGTGACAATACAAATAGACTTAGAGGACATTATGTGAAGCAAAACAGTCATACAGGAAAAGAAGGAAGCTATAGCCTGAATTCACTAAGGTATGGAACTTAAAAAAGTCCAAGTCACAAAATCAGAGTTGAGAATGGTGGTGACCCGGCACTGAGGGAAAGAAGACAGGGAGAAATAATGCTGGTTAAACAGTACAAAGGTTTGGTTCAATCAGATAAGTAGGTTTGAGAGATTTAATGTACAGCCTGGTGACTATGGTTACTAATACTGTGTTGTACATTTGAGATTTGCTAAGAGGATTGATTTAAGTCTTTTCATCAGATGAAAAATTTATAACCATTTGATGGATATATTAATGAATTTCACTGTGGCAATCATTTCACAATATATTAGATGTTAAAATATCATATCACAAAAGATATGCAATTCTTATTTGTTGATTTTTTTGACTTTAATGAATCTGGGGAAGAGCTGATATCAAAATGGATGTGGAGATGTAGAGCGAATATAAGGAAACAAATAAGCATATATTTTATTGTAAGATAAAAATAATATAAAATAAAAAATCATAATAAAAATGTAAAATAACAATAAATCCTTTTGTAAAATAACAAAAAATACTCTTCCACCAAAACAAAATTCAAATAATAACAACAAACCAAAATAATATTTCATGATTAAATTAATTGCCATTGGGCTTTCCAATACTGACTGGTTGTCTGCTGTCCAGGAAAATATGTTTTGTGTTTGCATGAAGCAGAGCCTCATTCTGGACGATTCCTCTCCTGAGCTCACCCTGTGGTGTATCGATTTGAACGACTCCCAGAGGTGAGGCCCTGGACTGACAAGACTGTAGTGCAGGTGACTTCCAGAACGCAGCTCAGGTGGACGGGACGCTCTGAAAACACACTTGATCGTAACACTTGGCAAGACAGTAAGAAAATCCTGGACTCCAGGGTCCCGTCCTCGGAAAAATCAGGAAGGAGTATCTATTCTATGACATCCTTTCAGCTTCCAAATACTTTAAAATATTTCATTTATTTATTTGTGTGTGTGTGTGTATGAGAGAGAGAGAGAGAGAGAGAGAGAGAGGAAGAGAGGGAGAGGGGACAGGGAGAGGGGGACAGGGAGAGGGCGAGACGGAAAGGGAGAGAGGGAAAGGGAGAGGGGGAGAGAGAGAGAACATATATCAGAGGGCAACTTTTGGAAGTTGGTTCTCTTTTTATACTGTGGACCTCTAGGGATCACCAGTGTTCTGCACAGGTGCCATTACCCACGGATTCATTTCCCCACCCTCCCCCGCTAAATACTTTTGGTTCTTAGCCTTAGTTGACCCTCTCTCTCCACAAAGTTTGAGATCAAAGTGGCATATTAGAAATATAATCTGCTGAATTGGGAATAGTTTTTACTGTGCAAACAATGGAACTAATGAAGGTTAATAAAAGGTGAGCAAGGGCTGGGGAAATGGCTCAGGGGTTACAGACTTTACCTCTCAAAGGCCTGAGTTCAGATCCCCAGCTCTCATGTGAAAATGCTGGGAGAAAATGGTGGGGGGCCTGTAATTTCAGCTGTGGAGGGTGGAGCAAAGGAATAAGGAGGTAGAGCAATTCAGGATGATTCTGATGTCATCTTTGGGTTTCCACGGATATACATACTCAAGTGCCCTCTTACACACACACACACACACACACAGGCTTGCATAAAAAGAAAAAGAAAAGATAAGCAGGAAATAATTCACCAGCTAAACACCATGGTGCCTTGGTCCTGCCTCAGGAAGACATGACTGCATGGATAGCAGTTTGCAGCAGCCTATCTGTCATGATGCTTCTCACTCTTAAACCAGACAATCATGCTTTATTCAGAGAGATGGTAAATTTCTATGCTGAAGTCTTAGCCTACAATGCGTCAGAACATCACTTTACTGGACATAGGACTGTTGTAGATTTAATTCATTAAAGCAAGATTATACATGATAGGATTTACCGTATTCTAGCCTGACCAATGTTCCTATAAAAGTGGAAATTTCTAACACACATACGGAAAACCCCATGTGAAGAGAAAGCAAAGAACTATCTCCAAGGACCGCCGGCACATCCAGCAGCTATGAAAGAGACATGAACGAGCTTTTCTCATTGTCTTCAGAAGTTACCAACCCTGCCGGAACTTGATCTGGACTCCAGGGCTGTAAGGCTTCTGTCATACCTGGTTTGTAGCACTTATAATGGCAGCCTAGCCAATGAATCCTCGTGTTACACATCATTAATACCGTTAATACCAAACCTGGTCTTGGCCAATGTTAAGGCTCACTAACCTTCTCTCCCTTTTCTTAGCTCATAATGACCTTTTTTTTGGGGGGGGAGAAGAAGTTCTTATTAAAATGAATTCTTAATAAAGGAAAACATGAGCCCTTAAAAATGATATTTGAACGTGATAAAGTAAATATAAGGGGATGGACTATGTGAAAGGAGGAAGGGACCCATCAGAGAGGGACAAAGGAATGTGAGGGAGGGCAATGGGTTAGGAGAGAGGGTGAGGACCAGATGCATATTGCAATTATCACTGGAAAGAGCTACTGGAATACTTACGAGCAAGGCTGCCTTTTACTGAGACTGCTAGCTTTATTGAGGAGCAGAACGCCAGCAGGGATTCTTATACATGACTAGGCTGACACCAGGCTCATTACAGGCTCTAACCTGAACAATGGAAAAATGTCACAGTAACTGCTGCCCAGTGCTGTACGTGCTAATACCCTATCTTGAATCATTAGGGACATACACAGTTGAGGGACAAGTAATTTGAACGGACCTCCACTTGGTCACAAAAAAGGAGTCCCCTGCTTAGGGACCACCATAACTGAGACTATCTGGAAGGGGGGTATGATGTAGACCGGTGTCGGGGAAGATCTGAGACTTGTTCTGCTTTCTGAACTGTGGCTCAGCTTTATTAATCTCTGCCATGGATCTTTGTGCATCAAAGCTCTATCAAGACCAAAACCAGGTGTATTTGAATCAAAGGTCGGTTCGCTTGGTCGGATTGCTAATTCAGGGTTCTTGAGTCTAATGTACAGCAGGCAACTGAAGCAGGCAGCTCTGGAATCTACACTTTAAAGCAGTCCATACATGGTGGGCTATGTCTTCATGAAGGATGAAGGAACAGAGTGGGTAGTCCATCGGATTGTAATAACACGAAGGGAGGAATTGGTCACGGGGCCCTGTTGAAACCCTTACTTGAGTCTTCCAGGTTCCTGTGATCTCTGCTCTAGAGCTGGTGTCCAGCATGCCTAAGTGTGGACTATTTTGCTTGACAGGCTGGGACTTGGTTAGTGTTTATAAGCATTGAATACCACTAGAGTTCGTGAGATCATACATGCATCCATCTACCATATCGTATTCATCCCAGTGAGGTGGGAGGTGGAGACAGAATGTGCTAGAAGCCTGTAGACCAACACACCTAGAATACATATTATAGTATAATAGCAGAAGCAAGAGAGGTCCTGTCTCAACATGGCAGAAAGTGAGCCAACACCTGTCCTCTGACCTGCACACATGTGCTGTGGTATCCACATACTCAGTCTTACACACATATGAAGACACACAATACAAAAATAAGTAAATAAAAGTAGTAGATTTCAGTTCTAAAAATTGGAACTTAAAAATCTCACCTTCATACGTAGAAGATAAGATATCTGAGGTATAAAACCCACAACACTCTGATGAACAGAAGCTCATCGTCTTGGTGTAAAGGGCTACGTTACTTTACCCACTTTTTTTTTCTTGCATTGTGGGAAGGATGATCTCAGACAACTCCACTTTATACAATATTGCTTATCTAAGACAATTTCCTAATTGCTAGGAACAACCCAGCGCCTGTGGTAATCATGGGAGCTTCAGCCAGCCTTGTTACAAATACATAATGAATAAGCATCCAGAAGACTTGGCATAACGCCTGGTCTTAACAACATGTAATTAACCCTAGCTGTAATTCTACATGACACAGAGTTCCAGCGAAAAACAATTTCACGGGAAACACATGTTCCTTCAAGCAGCTTTAAACTTGATCGGATAATGATTTTAGAAAGTCAGCCTTGTTCCTCACAAGGCACCAGACAGGCTGGTGGAAAGGTCACTGGACTCCAAGGGGAAGGAATTGGTGCGGCAACAACTTTCCTGCCTGTGTTGTACGGAGTAAATAGTGTCACTTCTATGTACCTTTGTTTCCTAGTTTTTAAAGTTAAGATAGAGGGCTTAACGGAGAAAGGGGACAATGTGCAATCCTGGCAATTTGAGTTTGATCCTTGGACCCTGAACGGTGGAAGGAGAGAACTGATTTCTGAAAGCTGTCCTATATCTTCACAGACACGCTGTGATGCATGTCTCTCTCCTTTCTCTCTCTCTCTGTCTCTGTCTGTCTGTCTGTCTCTCTCTCTCACATACACACACAAGAAATAAGTAAATTAAATAAGTAAAGCAAAAGTAGTGGGTTAAATAATCGGTGTTTGCTTAAAATGAAGACACCAATCTCCACAAACGAATGGGTATCATGTTCTGTGAGCCTCAAAAATCCATCAAATCAGTCCTCAGTGCTGTCCCCTTGAACATTCACCAAGACACTCGTGGATACTCAGGTCACACTTCCTCTTCTTCTGGACAAGCATTGATTCTGCTCACTTTCAAATGTGTGTCTGACCTTCTTTCAGATGTGGATTATCAGCCTCCCTATTGAAGTTTGTTTACTTGCAAGAACAAGACTCTCTTTTCCTGTAGACCAGAAACTAATTCCTTGGAAGGGACTGGGGTGGGAGTATGGGACGTGCTTAGGTACAAAAATCCCTTGTAAGGTAGAGCTGATGGGAAACAGGGTGGTCCGATGCTTCAGCTGATGAGTATTCTACATTCTGGAAGTTTCATGTGTGTGGGTTGTGTGTTCTCATACGCATGGGCATATATGTGTGTATATATCAGATGTGTGAGTCTATGTGTAGGTGGCATGTATCATTGCATGCATGTGGAGGTCAGATATCTTTCTGTCCCCCACCCTCCCAGAATTGGGGTTACAGACACACTGCCATGCCTAGTTCTTTATGTGGGTGCTGGGGATTTAACTGCATATTTGCACAGTGGAAAAGTTACCCAAAGAACCATCTCCCCAACTCCACTCCCTGTATGTTTTTGATATAGAGTCCCACTCTGTAGCGAACACCCAGGAATCCCCTTGCTTCACCCTCCCAAATGCTAAGATTACAGGTGTGAGCCACCACATTTAGCTCTTCTCTTTTCTTTTTAGGGACGGGGTCTTATATTGTTCAAGTTTGCTCTTCTGGCTCCCTAGTAGAAGAAACTATAGTCGTGTGCCACCACACCCACCATTTCAACAATCATTTGCAGGGGATAGTGTTACTTTCTTGTAGGTGAGCAGATCAAGGCTCAGGGCCATTGAGCAGGGCAGCTGGCCAATCACGAAGCAGTATTCTAATTCTATGCTGGGTTACCCGACCAATCTGAAAACCTTTGTTTGCTTTGATGTTCAGTTTTAGCTGTCAATCAGACGCTTGGGAGGTAGGCTTCTGCTCTGGGCACACCTATGAGGAATCATCTAGTTATGACAGGCCTATGAGCAAGACTCTAGGAGATGGGGGTCTTCATTGCGTAACTGATTTGAAAA
Organism: Typhlomys cinereus; assembly: GCA_023101885.1. NCBI lineage: Eukaryota > Metazoa > Chordata > Mammalia > Rodentia > Platacanthomyidae > Typhlomys > Typhlomys cinereus. Next base: position 246,743 of record JALPQD010000086.1, read on the forward strand.
GACCCTAGTGTATAGTGGATAGATCCTATCTACCACTGGGTAGGTAGATATGGTAGAGAACTACTTAGCATGTTGGCAAAAGTTGACAGACTGGCAAGCTAGAAAGCAAGGAGGAAGCACTGGTCCTTGCTCTGCAGCTCTTGACTTGGGATACGGTGTAGTCAGTTCACTCAGCCTCTGATGCTGGAATAACCTCTCCTGCCATGATGGAAAGGAATTATAACCTAGAATAAAATCCCCTATTTCCCTACATTGTTCGGGTTGGGCATTTATTACAGCAAAGGAATGTGAAACTGAAACAGAGACTGGCACCAGACGTGGGGTGATGTTGTGAGATTACAACTCATGCAAAGATAGTGTAGCAGTTTCCTCCAGGAAGCAGAGTGTCAGAGGGAGCAGCTTACAGTTCAGGCCTCTTTAAGACTCCACGCATACTTGTTTGATACTCCCGTTGTGAGGAGAGAGGACATGGATTATATGTGAAACAGATTTCCTTTTCCTCCCACAAGGCTCTGTGTTTATCTCTTCTCAGTCTGTTTTTTCTTTATGCACTACTAACCTGCCTCACACAGAACAATCCTTCTTTAGGAATTTCCACACTTGGGTTCTGACTCTCTGCCCTTGGCAAGAAGAGCTCTCTGCACTTGTCCATCCAGGGCCTCATCAACTTCCTGAACTCTGCAGGGAATCAGGTTAGTTCCGGGTCAGGTGCTGTTTGTTTTGAGGCAGACCTTAGGGAGCAGGCTCCACAGCAGGGCAAGCACGGAACTCATGCCAGCTTATTCAAAGTTCAAGGTATGAATACATGCCTTGTTCTGAGATAGCAAGATCGGATGTTTGTTTATGATGAATAAATATTAGCCCTTTATTTCCCTTAGGGATCTTGACATCTCTCAATGACATCCTAGATCCTTCTAGAAATCTAAATTCCAGTCCATCGTGTTTATGTGAAGTGCCTCCATGGGGAGGATAGAACTACAAGGATTTCTAAGTATTTATCAGATTCAAAAATTCAAAATAAACATATTAAAGAAGTACTGGACATGCCTGAATAATAAAAGTAGTCTCGAAGGAGAATGATGACTTGCTAGCAAAGAGAAGGAAGTTAAGGACCACCAGCAGCGAAGAGAATGCTACTGATTTCATTTCCTAAAAAAAAAAAATATGAATAGCAGGTGCTCAGATAGATTGAGCTGAAAAACAAGAGCGATGCAGGGACTGGGGAGGAGGGCATAAATAGCTTCACAAACTGCCAGGAGCTAAGAAATAAGAGGCAGATTTTTTTTTTTTTTTAACTAAGGTCTCCCCTTCCCCCAAGGATCAGATCTCAAGTTTTAATTTGGTTGGGCTTGGGCACTAACTTGAGCATTATTACTATCAGAGCAGGAAGAAAGCACCTGAAATAACTGACACAAAAAATCAAATATTCATGGTGGGAAGTGTGCAGTGGAAGGACCTATCGTGTGAAATGGGGCAGTTGTGTGACTGGAAGGTGGAGTTACACAGACATTGACATAAAAATGAACTGTGACCAGCTGCTTAGGTAGTAGAGACACCGGGGAGGGGACCTGTTTGTTGTAGTAGCAGCTAAAACTGTGGCTGTTATTGGCAGGAACACTTCCTTCCAGAAGCATCTTAGGACTGGCTTCTTGTGCATGTGACCTGCGGCACTGCATGGGATCCTGTGCCAGGAGGGCTCCAGGCTTAGCTATGGTCTTGCTGGTGTGTGTGTGTGTGTGTGTGTGTGTGTGTGTGTGTGTGTGTGTGTGTTACTGAGACAAAGTTTGCTTACAGAGCACAGGCTAACTTCTGAGTTACTCTGTAGCCTCTGCTGGCCTTGAATTCATGATCCTCCCGCCTCAGCTTTTGGGTTTCTAGGGTAATCAGTAAACATCATGATGCTTTTGCTAATAGTTTTTGAAGAAGGGATTTCACATTTTTTATTTTGCATGAAATTCTTCAAATTATGTTGTTGTCCCTGAATGGTTGTGATGCTTTGGGAAGGTCTAGTTGCCTTAATAATATACAGCAAACATAAGTGCTTTTCATCAATGTGCTGAGAGAAGAGTGCTTTGCATGGGCTGCGTAGAGCGCACATGATGAGGAATCTCTAGCATTCTTCCCTCACAAAATTAAAAGATGCATGGCTAGGGAAAAAAATTGGAAGACCTGTCTTAGAGATGACAGTCTTTAAAAAGGAGAACTTGGACATCTATTGTATTATACTGAATTTTTCAGTTGGAGGGTATCTAGAATTACCTTGAATGTGCCAATACGTATAACTATGAACTATGCTGTGAACAGCAATACATATGACATGAACTATAAATAGTTTTCTCTCAGCAGTTTGCCTGATAAGTCTTAAAGAAATAATAAATGGCTATCAGGTGCAATGCTGGATAACAAAAATTCAAACAGTAATTAAGTCAGCTGCAAGATCAAGTATCTCAGAGGACAGTAAGTTGACCATAGCTTCCCCCATGCAACATTTTAATAATCTGAGCTCTACAGTAAGTCTAAACGTACTGAATGACTTTCTTAAAAAATCAAAGAACCATATGAGGAGAGTGTGTGGAGTAAATACTAAGACTTTAATTTTAGATAGCAAATAATAAACTTGGTCTGTTTTTCATGAAGCAGTCAGAATTTGAGCACTTCAATCCCTTGTGAAGGTGAAGAGTGTTTCATGACTTGATCAGAAATTTCTTTCACATTCTTTATCTCAAAATTGCTCACCATAAACCTTAAATTTTTCAATGTACACAACTAGTCTTTGAATTCAGACAGGATTGGCTTTTCTATTTGCATATGAAAAATAATATTTCTACTTTTGATAGGGAGAAATATGTTAAAATCCTTTGATTCTGCACCAGAAGGAGCAATTTGCTCAGAAATAAATGTTTATTCTGTGTTTTTTTTTTATTCCAAATCAGAATTTTAAATGAAAATGTAATCTCAGCAGTACAAACTGTAATGGATCTAAATAGCCACAGAAAACAAAAAAAGTGCATTTCTGTCTAGGTAAAGATGCTGTGACTACACTTCCCTCTTTGCTTCCTTCTGTCAGATTTGATTTATAGAACATTTTAAAAAAATTCCAAAAACCTCAGGCATACAGGAGATGGAGAATTTCTGAAGTATGTGTATGGGGGGGGGAGGAGGAGGGAGGAAGCTGAGAGTGCATCTTTGGTTGAAGATTGAGTTAAGAAACAGGCAGATCATTTTCTAGAATCTTTATCAGTGGGCCACTATCTTCTCAACTCGGGTTTTTTTTTTAAAGGTAATTATTTGGAGTCTGTGGGAGAGATTGTGCAAATCACCAGGTACAATACAGGTAAGGGACCATCCCCCAGTGTGCAGAGGAGGTGGGGCTGGCCTGCTGGATTCGCAGAAGGAACCCCCTCCTCTTCTCCCCACAGCCACAGCCTCTGCCAGGGAATCTGACCAAGTTCAGAAGACAGATTCTGGTTGTACAGGCTCCTAGCCAAACAGCCCTACCAAATCACCCCACAGGGAAAATCATGGATGACAAACCAGGGCTCCATACTTTGAGGTTTAATTATTTCATTAGCATCCCACTTAAAGCCTGTAACTCAAGTACACCTAGATTTGTGTGGCAATCACTTGATATTTTCATCCCTCCAAGACAATTGTACTCATTAGCAAATGCACCATCTCCCTTTGTCCTGAGCCCTGTCAGGTGACTGCCAATTTACATCTGTCTCTGCACACTGATGGTGATACACTCTGAAGTCTCAGCAGACACTAATGATTATGGAAATCTAAGGAAACTCATGATTGTAAAAAAGAGTGAAAATATAAAAACGATTTAATTGGAGGAAAGTGAAATTCAAATGTCTTTAGATTCCAGTCTCCAGCCATCATTTATACTCCCAGAAAAGTGTGAATTGAAAGGAATTCCAAGGTAAGGAAGGGATCTTAGTGGTAAAGCAGTTAACAGCAGAATGGATTTGAATAATGGAAGCCATTCTGCTTTATTACAGAGCACAAAAAGGCAGATGAGGGAAAAAATCAAAAGAAACATAGTCAAGTTCAGTAGCTTGAGGTTTCAAATGAGATCAGAATGAGAGAAGGGGAAAAGCAGAAGTAAAGAAATCATCAAGAAAATTGATAATTAAGAAACTGACCAGACAAAAACGAAGAAGAAAAACAAAACAAGACAAAAAGAAAATGACTTTCTAACCCCAAGGAGGCTCAAAATGTGCAGACCGAGAAGATACACCTTGTGGTATGTGAAAGTAACCCACTCTACGGTACTTTGTCAGGAAGAAGAGAACCTCCTTGAACTTTGAGGAAGGTGAAGAGTAGATGCAGGAATAGGATCAGGAAACAGAAAAAACGCTGATATTCTCCATAGCAGCTGGGGAGCGCAAAAGCAGTGCATAATGCCTTCCAAGGCCTGAAGGAAAACTATTTCTAAAATAAATTTCTATGTCTTGCTAAACTATTACTTAAGATTTCTTTATTATTATTATTATTTATTATGTGTGCGTGCGTGTGTGTGTGTGTGTGTGTGTGTGTGTGTATAGAACCACGGACGAATTCAGGAACCACCATGAACCACCTCCACCTCCTCCTTGTTTACTCTGCCTGGGGATTCACAGGCTCCGCCCACCAGGACCAGAAATGCACCCCCCCCCCCCCCCCCCGCTTCCGCCCGGGGTCTACACGTGGGATCTAGGATCCAAACCCAGGACCCTCTACCTGCAAGGCAGAGGCTTAACCCCTGAGCCATCTCTCCAGCCCCATTACTTAAAATTTCTAACAGTCATAAAAACACAATAAAAAAAATTCTTTGTTATATCATCAAGGCTGAGTTTTACAAAAAAATAAAGTAAATGGGCTTGCTTAAAGATATTTTCAGACATAAAATCTCAAGAGACTTCTCATGAGTCCTTTTCTTAAAAAGATAGTGGAGAATGTGCTCCACCAAACCAAGGAGCTAAAATTTGTGCTGCTGCTGATATAAATTTGTATTCTTTCCTTTGTTAATCTGTCTTTTGTTACAGAGGCCTCGGCCATGAAACTGGTGGCAGGCAAGCAGAATAATTCTCTTTCTCATCTGTGGCGGCCTCAGAGCAGACAGAATTCTTCTCTTACTCCTTTGCAGCTAGAGATGGTTCATTTCTGGAAATGAAGAATTCTGAGGCTACTGACAGAGGTACACCTAGAAAAAAGATCTCCCCGGTTTGTAAGAGCACAGCCTTGCAACGAGAAGTCTCATCCCCCTTCATTTTACTGTGCTCTGTTTTCTTCAGTCAGGAATCCCTGGAGTGAGGATATGATGTTTGAAACTATGGCAGTCATCTTGTGATCATGAGGCAACCAGAAAAGCAAAAACCAAAATGTGAAGGATGGAAGAACAGAAGAGTGAGAATGGTCTGGATCCTCGATGATGTCATTCAGCCACTGATGTTTCCCTGGGAAAACTCTAGACTTCATGTCAAGTGAGCGACTCAAATAATTTAACTCAAGTCAGTCTCTTTAGTACCATGGCATCCACTGAGCACGACAACATGGGAACTGACCTCTGGGGGGCATGGAAGAGACCGCACTGCTAGTACATCAGGCAAATTACCATGGGAGAGGGTCACCTGCCCAGGCCTCCAGTCCAAAGACCCAGGAGGACAAATGGCTCTGCACATCTGTGTAACTCACATCAGGAAGCCTTCAGCACTGGAAGGTTCCAGTTAAGCCCTATTTCCCTGCTGCTTGGTTGAAATTTCTATGAAGCTCAGGCTTGCTTCTGCTCACCAACGCAACTGACCAGATCCGTACATTCTCTAATGATTGACAGATATGTAATGAAGTATGGCTGGAGCACAGCTCACGTCTGATTCTACCGAATGCCCTATCATTTTTTTTGTCAGTTACTGAGCCTCTTTCTGAATGATTATGATCACATGTCACAAAATCAAAATAAAAATACTGTCAAATGATATGTTTGAGAATATATTCATAGCAGTTGAATAATTATAGACTTCAGAGAAAAAATGTTTAATTAGTATGTAGAGGTTCATTTCATGTAACAAATCAGTAAGCTTTCTATATGCCTTTAGGTTTGGGTATATGATGTTCTTGGCAATGGTTGATTATCTTGTGTTCCTATCATTTATGTATTGCATCTAGGCAAGCTCCATTTATCAACTCCAAAATGTATATTAAATAAAATAATATATGCAAAGTGTTTGGCAGAGTATATAATACTGTATTCTAAGTTTATCTTATACCAGATGTAAAAACTATTAGTTCATGACAATTGCAACTCTCCAATGAAAAAACATTATTCCAAAAAAAACTTTATAAATATTGTTCAATAAATGTTATGGGGACACAAAGCTCACATCATCCCCCCAGAGTGTGATTATTTCAATCTGAGGCCAGCTCTCAGGTGACTGGCTTTCCTGTGTTGGCAAAGAAATGCTGTGCTTGAATTACATCACAGAGTGTGTGCTTTTCAACAGAAATATCTACTTTCCGGGCTCTTCACCGCCCATGGTGAGAGGGCTCTCTGTGCAGCCCTTGTTTATTATGCCCTGCTTCTGTGTCATGAGGCAAGGAAATGCACTGCAAATTTGTCTTAACTCCAGGACAATGCACATGCCCACATGCTGGGGAACTGCTCTATCTCACAGCCCCAGGGATGAGGAACTCAAGGGATGCTTGTACTTGAAAAGTAGGCATGTTATGGCCACAAGCATGAAGAAGCAAGTGACTGATATATATCTTCTGGCATTACAGAATTTATGAAGTGATATTTTCATTTTGAGGACCCTGTGTAAGTCCAAGGAAGTAAATACTTTGAATGTTATATCTGGGTAATTAAATGCTTTTTGACTTCTTACACTTAAGGCAAATCTTGCCCTTTGGCACTCCTTATTTGCTGTAGGCAGTGTAACCAACTCTGCGTGGTTGCTACTAAATCATGACTAAACAGCTTATAGGAGAACAAAGGGTTTTTATTTTGACTTATGATAGTCCACTTACAGTTCCTTGTCCAGGTTGGCAGAAAAGCCCACACCAACACCAAGGATCAAGGGATAACATAACCAACACCAAGGGTCAAGGATCCACGCAATGGTTGAGAGAGGGACAATCCTTTCTTGCCAGACCAACATATCTGCTCAAGTATAACACAGGATGCCACTTTCTCATCCAGGTCCCTCCATCTTATTCACCTACGAAGGGACTAATCCCTCCCACCATGGGTTAGGCCTTCCCTATCAATAGATGATCTCCTATAGGCTTGCTTAGGATCGACTCACCTACTGATTTCTTAAAGTTGACACCTGTATCTAACTATGATACTGCTTACCTTACAGTTGCCAGGAAGTAAAAAGTGTAGGAGAGATGAAGGGAACAAGACCCCCATGACTTCTTCCTCAAAATGGCCCTCACCACTACAGTTTCTGCTTTTTCCTGAAAGTCTATTTAGCTATGAAGCAGTGGATTAATCTGTCTATGGGATCACAACCTTCATGGTGCAATTGCTTTCCCAAGTTCTACCAATGAACACTGATGTATCTTTTCCATCCTTTTCAACATCTATATATTATGCTGTGATTAGAAAGACCTCCTCAAACATTTGGGCTAAAGAATATATTAGAAGATGTGATCGCTTAAGTGCACTCCTGTAATACACCCACACCCACACCCACCCACACCCACACCCACCCACACCCACACACACACTCACACACACACTCATTACTCCATACTCACATACGTATAAGAATGAAAAAAAAGTATAGCAAGGATTTCAGTTTGACACACCAGGAAAAAATAAGGTCCATTGATAGCATTTAGGCTTAGCTTGGGATAGGTTCCATGGAAATCTATTTGTTGTGAGTTGAGAACATCCCTAAAATCAAAATAAATTGAGTCAGATGAGAGAATAACTGTAGTTCATAGGGGCAGGCTGATCACAAGAATTTATGTTTGATTCCTAGTGTAAGAGAAAGGCCATTGGATGGGAAAGAGAGGTTGGGTGGGATGGAGGGTAGGAGAAGAATGTGACTATGAACAAGAACTTTGAGTTAAAGTGGGAGGAGACATTTTAATAAAAGTCTATAAAACACGGAGTCTACCCAGTGCTGCTCTGGGGTTCCACTGATGAGTGAGGTGCACCTTCCTGTCCACAGAGCTGTCCTGGTGGGAGACTGTGGTGTCTGCTAAGGAGCAAGGGTCCCTCTAGACGGTGCTTGGACTCAGATGCAGATGAGGCACCTGTGAATCTGACTATAACCCATTTGCTCCCACCGCCCAAGTCAGCTTGGTACAACTCTTGTTTTTGGATAAATGAAGAGGTACGAAAGTTAAAAAAAAAAAAAGCGTGACTTAGCATAGCCACGGTTGACTGACCGACACTTTCCATTAGTCCTTATATGATAATGGGGCTTGACCGAGCAACAGGAAGGTGATAGCGATCCTGGTGGCTTTCTGCTTTGCCATCTCCCAATGAGATGCTAGTTCAAGCCAGCATGAAAAGAATTCATTGCAAAGCATTCTTTTCAGATCATTCAGCCCACTCAGCAATGTGCTCTATATGGACTCATCTGCTATTGGTGATGCTTGTCCTTGCAAGAGGCGGTGGGTGGGGGGAGGGGAGCAGCAGCATCAGGAGGCATGGATTTCAAGTTTGTTATTGTTATTACGATTCCACTACATATTTGTAACTCAGCACTTCCTGGACCTCTCCCAGTGTGTGAATGAATCAGGGGTAGAAGGGATCCTATCTAATCGATTGACACAATCAATCCTTTTACCACTACAATAAAGAGTTAAAAAAGGACATAAACTCATGGAAAAGGAACGCTTGAAAAGATAAATGTTTACCTTCAGAGGAAGAAGTTATTAGCTAATGCACTAAAGGAAAGATGAAGGTATAGCAGCATAGACATGCTATTTGGAGATACGAGTTTTGCTCTAAGGAATTAGTGAAGATGGCTGCATCTGGGGAAGTTAAAGCATGGAAGGAGTGGACAGGGATCTACTCTTTTTCACTGCATTTTTTTAAACACACAAACACACACGCACACACACATACACATGACACACATGGTGGCGGTCAGAGAACAACTTACAGAATCAGTTCTGGGTCCTGCGGATTGACTCAAACAACTGGACTTGAAGAAAGCATCTTTTAGCCACTGTGCCATCTTACCAACCTCTCCTGGCCAATTTCATGAAGCTATCTGAATGCTAAACTCTGCACTATTTTTGTGGTTATATGTACATGTTTATGTGTACATGATTCTGTGTGCGTGTGTGTGTGTGTATGTGTGTGTGTGTGTGTGTGTGTGTGTGTGTGTGTGTGTGTGTGTGTGTTTGGCCATGTGTATCTACACATAATTTTGATACAAAAAGAAACAGAAGGACTGATGCCATGATGTATAAGTTTCCTGCTACTTCCAAAGCTGTGATTAGATTTTTTTTTTTTAACTATTGAAGTTGGAAAAGCATTTGGGGGTGGGTAGGAAAAAGACAAAGAAGTAAACACTTGATCTATTTCCCAAACAAGCTTTGACTTGATCTTAGACCACTGCCCTGCCACACTCAGTGGCAGGAAAGAAAAGGACAGTAACGGCAGTTGCAGCATCAGGGAACCGATTCAGATGCACCCAGATGCAAAGAGCAGAGAAAACACCTCACCTGGCGTAAGGGCCCGACGTCTAAAGACACTCTTAGGGCACGAAGAAAAAGAAACACTACACAGGAGTGTGGCCATTCTTCCCTCACAGCCTTCGGGACATTTTCATTCTAGTCTAATCCTTTGCTGAATAAACAAGTGCACTTACAGTTAAGTTCTGTGCCGACCTTTCAAACACTGCCTTTTCACGTGGCCACCAGAAGCCAATGAGCTCCTTTCTGTCACTGTGTACATGTCATCTTTCTTTCTTACTTTATTCCTGAGAGTGACCATTAAATAATTCCACTTGGATTATTGCTAATCTGAGTTGGGAGCTTGTCCATTGAGTTCTTTCATTAAACTTGTCTAACTCTCTGGACACCTCAACTGCCATTGAATAAAGGCCCAAGGCAGGCAGGTATGGGGATGCATTTGGTTTCTCTGGGGTGGTAGGCGAGGCGGGTGGGGGTGGGAAAGGCTCTCGGAAGTCAGTTCTCATCGGCGGCTTTCACTGGGAAATCCTCTTCCCCAAGGATCAGTAAGTCATCTAAATTAAGGAGACATAACTGGCTACTGTGGACATAATCGGCAGATAGTAGGGTTAAACAGAGTATGTTGGAGCCACTTTCTGTGTTAGAGAAATAAAATTAGACTTGGGCTTCAGGCAGAACCCTGTATGAGAAGACCCAGGAGAAGTGGCTGGAGTTGGCAATATAGGTCTGGAAATTTACCCACAATGGAGCTTAGTACCATCACTGGTTTACATACAACATAGACATATGAGAGGCATGTGAGAATATGATAAGTAGGCCAGTGGGGACCATCTCAAAGAGAGGCCCAAGTAGCAAAGTACCTGGCTGGGTGCTGTCCAGTGGAAGTTGTCCAGTAAGTCAAGCTAACTTGCCTGAACTCGCCAGCTGCTGTCGGAGCTACCAACCAAATGGACAAAGCCAATTGGACAGGACTGAGGGGGGGGGCCTTCTCAAGGCTCAGAGGGCCCAAAGGGACCCTTACACAGAACAGAAGTGTAAGGGGTGCCCATGGGTCATAAACAATTGCTTTGCTTGGCTACAGAATCAAGGGTCTCAGATGCAAGGAAGGGGAGAACAGGTGTGGAACAGAAATGCAGTTTGGCCTTAGGTCAGAGAGCCTGAGATGGCACATGAGTTTGGGCCTGGCTGCAGCATTTCCCAGGGGGCACTGCAGGATCTTTGAAGATGGAGCTGCAATATGAGAAAGAACCTGAAATTCTTCATATAATCTGAAACACATGCATTTTCCTATGCTTTGCATTTCAGATAACACAGGGCATGTATTTGCACCCTCGAAGGCTCCCAACAGTGCATTAGCCAAAATGTGAGACATTGGTTCACTCTGCATTAAGGAAATACTTTTTTTTTTATTCAATTGTGCATGTGTGCGTGTGTGTGTGTGTGTGTGTGTGTGTGTGTGTGTGTGTGTGTAACCACGGGCGAATTCGGGAACCACCATGGACCGCCTCCACCTCCTCCTTGCTTATTCTGCCCCGGGATTCACAGGTTCCGCCTTACCAGGACCAGAAACGCAGGCTGCCCCGCTTCCGCCCAGCATCTATACGTGGGGTCTAGGACCTGAACTCAGGACCTTCCGCCTTCAAGGCGGAGGCTTAACCCCTGAGCCACCTCTCCAGCCCCATTAAGGAAATATTTAGCTCCAAAATTATCGCCCCTTCATGTACACAAGAACTCCTGTGGGCTTGCTAAAACAGTTGCAGGGTCCTATTTCTACAGGCAGGGGCCTACATGCGGGGCCTAAATCATGCAGAATAGTGTTTCCCTAGAGGGCTGATGAAGAAGGACAGAGAGCTGGTTTGAGTTTACATTGACATATCCACAGGCGGCTGAAGTCAAGGGAAATAAAACTGTAGTTTTTTGATGTAAGATTTAGCGGCAGAGGATGAAAAAGAAATTCTTTTTTGACAAGTTAGGGTGTCGCGGACTGACCAGCATCCTTCAAAATCGTCTTTTTTTTTCTTTGCAATATGAATTATGCACAAATTGGATCCATTAAATGAATCTTACCAATATAGGAAAAGTATCTGGAAATAACACGATGTGTCAATTCCTAAAAAAAGGAGATATTCTTGAATTGCTGAGCCCTACATTGTTCTTCATAAAATGTCACATATATGAAAAATGTACTTCAATTTTATGCCCATGGAGAAATTTGTCAGGGAGCATTTGAAAAGTTAATGATTTCAGGAGCAGTTTCTACAGCTGATAAAAAAGAAAAGAAAAAAGGTAGAATATCTGGCAAAATCTGGGTGCAGACCAACCATGTTCCTTCCTTTTTTTCCTGGGGTCCGAGGAGAAATCAAATTAACAAGGACATTGTGAATTTTCCTTTTTTTGAGTGTAGGCCTGTGGAGGCCTAAGGATGACACTGGAAATCATCCTGGATTGCTCTACCTCTTTATTGCTTTGCTCTGGGGTTTCTACCTTCCATGGCTAGAATTACAGGCTGCTGTCACATCCACCTGACATTTTTATGTGAGATCTGGGGATCCAAATTCAGGTCCTTTTGCTTGCAAGACAATTAACCCCTGGCTCAATTTGGCAATTTTTTAAAAACTTTTTTTAATTTATTCAATTGTGTGTGTGCTCATGTGTGTGTGTGTGTGTGTGTGTGTAGAACCACGGACGAATTCGGGAACCACCATGCACCGCCTCCACTTCCTTGTTTACTCTGCCCTGGGATTCACAGGCTCCGCCCTACCAGGACCAGAAACATAGGTTGCCCCCCCCCCTTCCGCCTGGCATCTATATGTGGGGTTTAGGATCCAAACTCAGGACCTTCCGCCTGCAAGGCAGAGGCTTAACCCCTGAGCCACCTCTCCAGCCCCAATTTGGCAATTTTTTGATCAGAGTCCTATGCGCTGTACATATCTCGGTCGCAAGTGGAGGGAAGTGACGCCTCTCTGAGGGTCGCTTGGCACCTCAGCATACCTGCCTCAGTCTCTTCCCAGCAGGAGATATTCTATGGGGAGCAGGTGAACAGGCAAGGCAGGGCTTTCTCCTCTACACATATGTCATCATTTTTTTTGATGACCTACTTTTGTGACACTGGGAAAAGTCAGACTGAATCTTCCCCTTAACTTTAAGAAGATATCAGGGGCTCACATATCCTTGCTCCAGACTGAGGCAGTCATCGGAAGGGACTCTGGTGGCGGCATGTGCCATGGCTATTCTCATTCTGGCTTGCAGGGTCTCCCCAAGGAGCTCCTGAGCCCTAAAATCCTTTCTGTCTGTTCTTTGTGACTGGAATCAGCCAAGGCACTTGTGAGGGCAATTCGCGACCAGCACCTACTCTGTCACAGGACCCGGGGAAGTGTTACATGTCAGATATGTTGGTAAATGCTGCAAGTGCAGAGATCACTAAAGAAACTGCAGCCTCTGCTGAGAGCTGGGCTATCGGGCTGGACTCCACACTGTCCCGGGCCACTCACGATTTAACCAAAGGCAGTGAGAACTGAGTATTTAGCTCCACGTCCTGAGACAAGACGTTTTCCTACCCTACTGCCGGGCTTCCACAGGAACACCAAGGAAACGTCTTCCCCACCCCCACCATGCCTAGCTTCCATAGCAACGCTTGGAACCTTCTCCCCCCCCCCATCCCCCTAGGGCCCTACTGAGGACCATCCTCTGAGGCAGCCCCTTAACCACATTTGAGGCAATAAAAGCCCCACCTAATTGCAAAAAAAAAAAAAAAAAAAAGAAACAAAAAAGAAACTGCAGCTAGTTGATATACTATGATCACATTGACATGCGAGGAAATTGGGTCCATGATTCCTTTTATAAGAATTGAAGTGCAACTATTCTCATATCCACTCTCCTTTGAAAAGCTTAGATCTTTGCTCGTCTATAATTCTTTTTGTTTTTCGGTATACATGTGCAGGTGTGTACATGTGTGAGTGAACTTGAGTGCGTGTGCTTGTGGAGGTCCAAGGGTGACACCAGGAACCATCCTGGATTGTTCTACTTCCTTACTGCTTTGCTCTGGGGTTTCCCAGGCTCCACCTTCCAGGACTAGAATTATAAGCTGCTCTCATATCTGCCTGCCATATATATCTACATATAATTTTAGTGTCATGTACACGAATATAATGAATTGATGATATTTTACTCCTTAATCCACAATCCTTTCCCCTTATAAACCTTCATCTTCTCTGCCAGATTACCTGCTATGTTCAAGTCTTTTCACATGCGTGGCCCACTGGGTTTCATATGGTTTGCCTTTGATGACACATGCCTGAGCACTCGCTGGAGTATGAGTCATGTACCAGTGGGTAGACCATCGAGGAAGCATCTTCTTTTTCTTCCCCATCAGCATCAGTTCTCATTAATCTCTCAGGAAGGCATGAAGCTTCTTGAGTTCTTTCCCCTTCCATGGTGAAATGTTGACAGGATAATTCCCATACAGGTCTTATGAAAATATGAATAGTTGTTGTGAAACTATGGGCCCTGTCATGTGCGGGAGATAATATCCGAATATATCCCTTTAGTCTTTTATAATCTTGCTGGCCCTTTTCTGTGATGTCCCCTTGTGGGAGGAGGGGTGCTGCCTGGTATTTTCACCAGGCTCTGTAGATCTGAACTCAGGTCCTTTTGCTTAGAAGGGAAAGGCTTTAACCTTTTCTTTTCTTTCTTTCTTTCTTTTTTTTTTTTAAAGATTTGCATCTACCTGGATTTTGCTCTGTGCAAATGGCTGGTCTCCACTGAACTTCACACCACTAGGACAGAGGCGTTAGCAAGGTGTATCCATCCCACTGCTTCCTTTGCTGGATCTGCCAGTGGAGATACAGCAGAACATGAATGAGACCAAGACAGAGCCCCTGCCATCTCCCTTACTGTTCTTTCTTTGGGCAGTGTCTCTGGTGACCACTGGGTCTGCCACTGTCTCAGCTTTTTAGCACTTGACACTTTCCGCTGTTCCTGCTTGTAAAGTAGCAGTTGTGCTCCGAGAGTGTTAAGCTCTAGAGATCTGGCTGGGTCACAGTGGGAGCTGCTTCCTGTGCTGACCCCCTGGGTTATGCCACTCCCCCTTCACTCGTCCTGCCTCCTTATGTTCTGTAATCAATTCTCTTTGAAATTTCAAGTGGGTTTTCTATTTTTTTTAACTACCTCTTACTAAGAAAGTGCCATCTGATGACTTTTTGCCAAAAGCACTTACACCTGGCCTCTTGCTGTGGAACTTAGGAGGAAGCTACAAGGCCTTCGCGCCTTGACGTGCTTGGTTATTTATGCTAGCAAATGCCTTGATGGTGCTGCAAATGCCTTGATGGTGCTGCAAATGCCTTGATGGTGCTGCAAATGCCTTGATGGTGCTGCAAATGCCTTGATGGTGCTGCAAATGCCTTGATGGTGCTGCAAATGCCTTGATGGTGCTGCAAATGCCTTGATGGTGCTGCAAATGCCTTGATGGTGCTGCAAATGCCTTGATGATGCTGCAAATGCCTTGATGGTGCTGTGCGCCAGGAAGTATTATAAATTCCTTCCAATCTTTATTCCATTTACTTTGTGCAATAACCCTTTGGGGGGCAGAGCACAGTAACACACACTTTACAGATGGGGAAATGGTGACCCTGAAAGTGAAGTCACTTACCCAACATAGCATGGCTAGATGTTGCAATTTGAGGGCTGAGGTTTCAAGTGATGGCTTACTATGATGAAAGAGGAAGAGAAACTCCCAAGGTGGGAGTATGTCAGGCTGTCTACAAGGCTGTAGGCACCACATGCAGAAGCAGAGAAGCCCCGAAGAGCCTGGATATTCAGAGTCAACATGGGCATCATCTGATGCGACCTTGCCTGCTTGGCTCCTCGCAATTAGGGCTTGGATACAGAAGGCAGTGTGCTCTGTCCTCTGCGCAGGGATTGAGCTACAGAACTGGAATCCCCAGGAAGTCAAGCAATTAGTTCTCATTCATGCTTTCTCTAATAAAGCTTCTCCTGAAATATGATACCACCGAGCACAGATATAAGCCTTTCTAAACCAACAGAACCTTTTCTATGAGGACCGAGAGTCTATGTAGTAGATTGACAGTCCAACCAGAGAGGTGGAAATAAAGCAATTTGAGAATGTCACTATGTCATCGTTCTGTGAATTCAAATGACTGTATTTTTCTTTTTCACAACTGATTTTTGTACATTTGGTTACTTGAGAGAAAGGGAGGGATGAAGGAGTGTGCATGCAGGTCATGGTGCACAAGTGGAGGTCAGAGGAGTCAGCTCTCTCCTTTTACTAAATCCAGGTCATTAGTTGGCAAGCAGGTGTCTTCCCTGCTGAGCTATCACACTGACCCATTATGTCATACTTTCAGAGCATCTGAACACTTTGTCTCTTGCATCTTTGACAATGAAAATGTCCACTTAAAAATCACAAGGATAAATAAAAGAAAAAAAATGAAGAAAAGAGAACCCAGATGAGGTGGATAACGAAAACAGGCCCATGTCTTATGCCTATATTGATACTGTGGATACTTTCAGGATCCAGATTTAGCAGCGTAGCCTTTCAGGTTATTTAATGTTGCTAAGTATCAATTTCTATATTGCAAAATGAAGGTAAATATGATTACCTTGCAGAGCTGCTATGAGACCTAAATAACTCAATGCACGTGAAGGGCTTAATGCGGAATCTCGCTAGGGGCTAATAACTAGCTGTTATTCTAACTGTTACTGTTCATATTATCATGTTATTATTGATGACTTGATGTATAGCTTGAAGTACTGTGATAGAAAACTCACCAGAGCAATGATTGTTTTTAATAAGAAAATGACCTAATGGCTTCTAGGACAAACACCATTAGCATAAGCCTTCCACTTTGCCTATTAGACACACGTTAGTTGCTATGTAGCAAACGAAGACAGTGCAAAAACAGAGTCAGAGTCAACCAACACTATGTTCAGCACACAAAAAAGGAGAAGACCAAGGTCTTTCTTTGCAGGCCATGGTGTAATAGCGCCATGGAGATCTGTGCTCCAACTGAAAGTCTATACTGCCGTTTCCTGACTTTTCAGACAATTCTAAAGAAGGATCACTAACCTACTTTAGGAAGGTTTGACTTCTGTGTCTTTAATGTGAGTGGTAAGCAATTTGTAGGGAGTGGCTCTTGGTGACAAGCGCTGTTTATCCCTCTCGTAGGTTTACAATACTAAGGCCGGATGAAGTGGGGATCAGAACTGTTGTCATATCTGCTGGGTCAGATCTGGAAGTTGGAATCGTAATTTGGGACAACTTTGCCAGTTGTCTTTCTATGTACCAATGGCATTGGTTTCTCTGTTGGCATTTGCCCTTCTCACAAAATTCCTTGTGTCCAGGGTGAGTCGGCTGTTAGAAATAGCTACTAGTAAAACAACGGTAAGATATGAAACTGGTTACATGGTGATGTTGGTGAGACCTCCGTATGGGAGAGCATGATGTGATGGGGTGAAATGAGATTTCAATCCCTTTGTATAATCAGAGCTTCAGATCTGCTCCTGACCGTGCAGGAAATAACTGAGAGAATGAATGAATATTCACGGATGGAACTTATTTCTACAACATTAAGTTGCATTGCTCTTTGGTTTGAAATAAAACCTTAGTGCTCAATTTATATGTCCTTTAAATGAACAGATTTCTTGCTAAGAAAGAAAAATTCAAGCATCAGAAATTCAGAACTTAAAGTTCACCATTCGGGTTTGAAGCAGGTGCCCGTGACCATTTCTCTTCTCGTGACCTGCATGGTCCAACTCAAGACTGTGTAATGGAACCTGAAACATATTTGCAGGGTTCGCTCAGTTGATGAAGTGATGGCCACACAAAGTATGAGGACTTGAGTTCAGATCCTGAGTACCATGTTAAGAGCCAGGAGTGGTGGAGCACATCTGCAACCTTGGTGCTGCGGGAGCAGAGGCAGGCGAGTCTTTAAAGCTCATGGGTAGCCATGACTCAAGCTCCGTGTGAAGAGTCGGTCTCAAAAACAAAGGTGTGGAGGATATGTGGCCTCTATGGGGTCCCTGTGCTATGATTTCTTTTGAGGTTCTATAGCATGCTCGGGCCTCTTTCCTGTATGTTTTCCTTAAGAAGGCCGACACCCCAAGCGCATCGTTCAGCATCTTGCACACATCAAGGCCCAGAGCAGAAATACCTGTGGGAGAACCAGGCACTAGCACAGGAGAATGAGGCAGAGGGGGTGCTAGGAGATTCCTGGGTGCCCCCTGCTAGCTGATAAATGCCAGACAGACACTGGCTGGCTTTTTTTTTTCTTGAGGATTAAGGTAGAGTTTATTAGAAGAGAGAAAGGCTGGAACTCATGGACTCCAGACGTGGAGTGCCATGAGGGGCAGGCTCCCTGGAGAACTCATGAACCCCAGGCCTGGAATCCATGAGAGGCAGGCAAAGATGTCCTCGAGGGGCAAGTGCCTTGAGAGGCAAGCACGCCGGAGAACTCATGGAATCTATGAGAAGGAGCCGAAAACAAACTTATGACACCCCAAGTGCCATGAGGGGCAGGCACCAAAGATTGCTGCCAGGGTCAGGCATATTTGTATCCCTAGGCAAGTAATATCGGCTCACTTTAAGAAGATTCTGGATCCCTAGAAATGGTTCTGAACATTCTGAACAAATCTGAACATTTAGGGTATACATTATCATGAACTATTCAAATTGACTAAATTTTTCAGGCCAAGAAAGTTGACCAAGTCCAATGCCTTTTATACGGCAAGTAAGTTAGATGGAATTTACACAGGAATCTTTCTGGTGGCTTTGCAAGCAGAAGCCCTGTCACTTGTTCTACGGCTCTAGACCTGAAGTGACTGCATTGCTGCTACTTCCTGTCTCTTCTTTTCAGACAAAGGACAAAGGAAGAGTTTCAAAAACCAACTGAGAAGGCACATACAACCTGCCCCCAAAACACCATGATGAACTTTTAGGTAGTTATAAGTTCTAGGAATTAGTTGTAGATGACTGTAGGAATTATTGTTCTTTTGATGCAACAAGCATTTTACCTACTGATCCATTTCCCCAGCCCCTGGTAGGAATCCTCTTAGCCTAGTCACCAAGGTCACATGTACAAAAGAGAATATGAAATGCCTTCGTGACTACTTTGCTTAAAAAAAATCTCTTCCTACGCGTAGGCGAGATCCAGCCGGGCCTCAACGTGCGCTCTAGGACCCCAGGTCAGCCCACAGGGACCCGGCTCCGACTCCCGCCATCCAGCCGGAGCCGCGCGGGGGCCGAGGGAACGAGGAGGACCTCCCCCTGCGCCCGGGCCCCGCCCCAGCTGCCCTCGGGTTAAATAGCTCCACGCTGACGCGCCCATCCTCCCTTTTCACCCCACCCCGCTCCGCTGGTCAGGACATGCGGGCGGTCCACCCGGGCCTCACCCCACGCCCTAGGTAAGTCCCCGTTCAGGCCCTGCCCACCAGTACCCCAGGCCAAATAATTCAGTTTAGTGAAATTGAGAGATCTTAAGAGTTAAAATGACAATGCCAAAGTCAAAGTGCAAATCCATGAGAAGCAACACTCAAGTAAACAAATTTCCCACTGAAGAAATTAATCCCATAATGTTAGACTCCAACAAGAACAAACCCGCGGAAAAAGGCCAAGAAAGCCTGACCCAGGATAACGACTTTCAAAATATGATCATTACCATGTTCAATACTATGAAAGAGGAAATCCGGGAGGAATTACATAATAGAATCAATCGCTTTGAAGAGGAACACAACAGACATCTGGAGGAGTTGAGAAAAACAGTGCAAGAAACAAAAAGTGGCATAGAGCAGTTAAAACAAACTCAAGCAGAGTTTAAAACTGAGCTAAAAGACAAGTTATCTTCAACCCAGAACGCCACAGAGAGTCTTATCAACAGAACTAATGAAGCAGAAAACAGAATTTCAGACCTTGAAGATAAAGTGGGAGTACTAACCAGCTCAATGGAAGAGGTTGTTAAAGCCAAAAAGATACTTGAGAGAAATATCCAAGAGATATGGGACACCCTGAAGAAGCCTAACATGCGTATTCATGGAATACCGGAGCAAGAATCTCAAAATACCACCCCTGAGGAAATTTTTCAAACGATCATCAAGGAAAACTTTCCTCATCTAAAGAAAGAGAGGCCCATTCATATACAAGAGGCATTCCGCACCCCAAACAGATACGACCAAAATAGAAGCACACCGCGGCAAATAATAGTTAAAACACTCCACATTCAAGATAAAGAACTGGTGCTGAGAGCTTCAAGGGAGAAAAAACAAGTCACTTTTAAAGGCAAACCTATTAAAATAACAAATGACTTCTCAGTCGAAACAGTAAAAGCAAGAAGAGCTTGGAGAGACATACTTCAAGTATTGAATGAGCAAAAATGTCAACCCAGGCTGATTTACCCTGCAAAACTATCAGTCATGATCGAGGGAGAAAGAAAAATTTTCCAGCACAAAGACAACTTGAAGGGATACATGGCCACCAAACCAGGCCTTCAAAAACTGCTAGAAATGATACTCAAGCGTGAAGAAAAAAACAGGCATATCCAGGAGAACAGAAGGCAAATATAACACCATTAAAAGCGAAGCAATATACTTATAAAAGCTACTAAACATAATAAATGTCTGGAATTAACAATAGTTTCTCCATTATAACACTAAATGTTAATGGACTTAATTCACCAATCAAGAGACACAGATTACAAACTTGGATTAAAAATCACAATCCATCAATCTGTTGCCTGCAGGAAACCCATCTCACCACAAAAGATAGGCACGCTCTAAAAATAAAAGGCTGGTCAACAATTCTACAAGCAAATGGAAGCAGAAAACAGGCAGGGGTAGCCATTATGCTATCAGACAAAGTGGATTTCAAACCAAAAAAAATTATAAGAGACACGGATGGATACTACATTTTAGTCAGAGGTACAATTCACCAGGAAGACTTCACAATACTGAACATATATGCACCCAATACGGGCCCCTCCACATTCATTAAGAAAACCCTACAGCGTCTAAAGCAAGAAATCAACCCCCAAACGATAATTCTTGGGGACTTCAACACCGCCCTCTCTACATGGGATAGATCAACAGGTCAAAAGCTTAACAGAGACACTTTGGAACTTAATCAAACCCTGAAAGAAATGGACCTCACAGATCTCTATCGAACTTTTCACCCATGCACCAAAGAATACACATTTTTCTCAGCAGCATACGGAACTTTCTCCAAAATAGATCACATATTGGGCCACAAAATGAATCTACACATATACAAGAAAGTTGAAATTCTAACCTGTGCCCTATCAGACCACCACGGCCTAAAGCTGGACATCCACAACACATCAAACAAGAGAAAATACACTAACTCCTGGAAACTTAACACTATGATGCTGAATGAGAACTGGATTCAGGAAGAAATTAAAAAGGAAATTCAAGATTTCCTGAAAGTGAATGATAACGAAAATACAACTTACCAAAATCTCTGGGACACAATGAAAGCTGTTCTAAGAGGTAAGTTCATAGCTCTTAATGCCCACGTCAAAAAAATGGAAACATCAGAAATAAACAACTTAACAATGCAGCTTAAAGCTTTAGAGAAACTAGAGCAATCTGATCCCAAAAGCAGTAGAAGAGAAGAGATTAGCAAAATAAGGGGAGAAATATCTGAAATCGAGACTAAGAAAACGATAGAAAAAATCAACCAATCAAAAAGCTGGTTCTTTGAAAAAATCAACAAGATTGATACACCCCTAGCTAAACTAACCAAAAGTAAGAGAGAGAAAACCCAAATTAACAAAATTAGAAATGAACATGGAGTTATCACTACGGATACCCAAGAAATCCAGAGAATTATAACATCATATTTCAAAAACTTATACTCTGTGAAGTTTGACAACACAAAAGAGATGGATGAATTTCTAAGTAAACACAACTTACCTAAATTGAATCAGGAAGTTGTGAATTATTTAAATAGTCCTATAACATATAAGGAAATTGAGGAAGTAATCTCGAATCTTCCCACCAAAAAATGTCCTGGACCAGATGGATTCAGCACAGAGTTCTACAAGACATTTAAGGAGTTAATAACACCAATACTCCTTAAACTGTTCCATCAAATAGCAAAAGAAGGAACACTACCAAATTCCTTCTATGAAGCTAATATCGTTTTAATCCCAAAACCTAATAAAGATTCACTTAAAAAAGAAAACTATAGGCCGATCTCCCTGATGAACACAGACGCAAAGATTCTCAACAAAGTCTTAGCAAATCGGATTCAAAAACATATTAAAAAGATCATTCATGGGGACCAAGTAGGCTTCATCCCCGGCACACAAGGTTGGTTCAACATACGCAAATCAATAAATGTAATTCATCATGTAAACCAGTCCAAAGTCCAAGACCACATGATACTCTCGATAGATGCAGAAAAAGCTTTTGACAAGATCCAACAGCCTTTTATGATCAAAACGCTAGAGACAGTAGGAATGGAAGGAACCTTTATCAATATAATAAAAGCTGTATACAACAAGCCCACAGCAAGGATTATGCTCAATGGGGAACAATTGGAAGCATTCCCACTTCGATCAGGAACAAGACAAGGCTGTCCACTCTCACCACTTCTATTCAATATTGTACTTGAAGTCTTAGCCGAAGCCATAAGACAAGAAAGGGACATAAGAGGGATTCAAATTGGCAAGGAAGAAGTCAAGCTATCTCTATTTGCAGATGACATGATCTTATACCTGAGTGATCCCAAAAACTCCACCAGGAAGCTCCTGGAACTAATTGAGAAGTTCAGCAGGGTGGCAGGATACAAAATAAATGTGCAAAAATCAGAGGCCTTCCTATATGCCCAGAATGAAAGAAGTGAAAAAGCCTTGAGAGAAACCATGCCATTTACTATAACCCCTAAAAAAATGAAATACCTTGGTATAAACCTAACTAAGGAGGTAAAAGACCTTTACAATGAAAACTTTAAAACCCTAAAGAAAGAAATCGCAGAAGACACCAGAAGGTGGAAAGACCTCCCTTGTTCCTGGATTGGCAGAATCAACATTGTAAAAATGACCATCCTACCAAAGGCAATATACAGATTCAATGCTATACCAATCAAAATCCCAAAGCAATTCTTCAAAGAAGTTGACCAAACAATCTCAAAGTTCATATGGAGGCACAAAAGACCCAGGATAGCAAAAACAATCCTGAGTAACAAAAACACAGCTGGAGTTATTACCATACCAAACCTAAGTCTATACTACAAATCCATAGTTATAAAGACAGCCTGGTACTGGCTCCAAAATAGACACACAGATCAATGGATAAGGATTGAAGACCCAGATATAAGCCCACAAAGTTACAGTCATTTGGTCTTTGACAAAGGGGCCCAAAGAATCCAATGGAAAAAGAACAGCATCTTCAACAAATGGTGCTGGCAAAACTGGATCTCCACATGCAGAAGATTAAAGCTGGACCCGTACTTGTCACCATGTACAAGACTTAATTCCAAATGGATCAAGGACCTTGATATCAGGCCAGAGACTTTAAAAACCATAGTTGAAAGGATAGGGAACTCCCTCGAGCTGATTGGGCTAGGCCAACACTTCCTAAACAGACATCCAATGGCACAGTCACTGCTACCAACTCTCAACAGTTGGGATCTTGTGAAATTAAAGAGCTTCTGTTCAGATAAAGAGATTGTCACACGAGCTCAAAGGCAACCCACAGAATGGGAGAAAATCTTCACTAACCACATATCTGACAGAGCTCTACTGTCCAGAGTGCACAAAGAACTTAGAAAATTAAACTCCAAGGAAAACACTGGCCCAATTAAAAAATGGGCCCTGGAACTTCAAAGAAACTTTACCAGGGATGAAATTAAAATGTCTAACAATTATCTTAAAAAATGCTCCACTTCCTTAGCCATCAGGGAAATGCAAATCAAAACTTCCCTGAGATATCATCTCACCCCGGTCAGGATGGCAAAAATCCACAGTACAAACAACGACAAATGCTGGAGAGGATGTGGAGAGAGGGGAACTCTCCTACATTGTTGGTGGGAATGCAGGCTCATACAGCCACTCTGGCGAGCCGTCTGGAGATTCTTAAAGAAATTAAAGATTGAAATGCCATATGACCCTGCTATCCCACTTTTGGGAATAACCCCCCAAGCAGCAGAGGTTCGCCTCGATAGCACAAGCTCGACCATGTTCATAGCAGCACTGTTTACAATAGCAAAGTCATGGAATCAACCTAAATGTCCAACAGTTGACGAGTGGATAAGGAAACTGTGGTACATCTATACAATGGAGTACTACTCAGCCATCAAAAATGATGAATTACTGGAATTTGCTGGGAAATGGATGTCATTAGAAAGAATTATATTAAGTGAAGTATCCCAAACCCAGAAAAATAAGCTGCCGTATGTACTCCCTAATAGGTGGCTCCTAGTACCAAACTCACCCAGCCCACATTGGGACACTCAAAAGTAAACCTATGTAACACAGTAATTGCAAGGATTATGAACAAGAGAGATGGGTTAGGAGGGCCACACCAGAAACAAGGAGAGAGGAGACCATGTTACAGCAGAGAAAATAGGCCTCCATGAAGGTCTGCAAGTAAGTAATGAGAAACCTGGTTAAGTTCACAGACGTTCTTTCCTGATCTCACCAGAAGGGGAGGGCATATAGTCTAGCAGATAAAAAGTAATCATTTTGCAAATGGGTGATGGACCCCTCCCTCAGTGAGGTTTCCTACTCTTATTACATCTACCCTTGAATGTGCTATTACAACAAGACTCCAGTTTAACAGCTTTTTGTCTCTGGTCAGGGGGTGACATACAGTGCCCAGCAGAATGGAGTGAAGGGAATTGCAGGAGCAGCAAAACTGCAAAAGAAAATCAACAAACCACAATCCAGAACTTCAGAGACTCTATATCAATCACATAGAACTAGGACAGCCTAATCTCTCCCCATCCTGGAGCTCAGGGACATTTGCGGAAGAGGGGGCGGTAAGATTGTAAGAGCAAAAGGATGGGAGGAGCAACGATTTGCAAGATTCTCAACAATAGTTGGGGCCAAAGCAATCATAATGGGACTTTGCATGCCCTGCGCAATGTCCAGCGCACTGTTGCCCTCATAAAGTCTAGCATCTGTTAAGGGCACCGAGACCCCTGGAGGCAAGGGATTGACAGCCATAGTAGTGATCTTATGCTTAAGGGGAACAAGAGAAAGGGCTTGGAAATGCCACTGGGTCCTTATATGTCATCGGAGAGGAGGACCCAGTGGAGAGTTAGGCGCACACAATAAAGGACTCTCTGGGAATTGGGGGGGAGACACTGGGGGAAGGGGAGGGGGGAGGGAGGGAACTGGTAAAAAATTTTAAAATGTATAATTAAATTTTTAATAAAAAAAAAAATCTCTTCCTAAGAAATTACCAGGAGCCAGGAGTAAGGCTCCCTGGAGATCTCATGAACCCAGGCATGGAATCCACGAGAGGCAGGCAAAGATGTCCTGTATCTTTGTCCTTGGGAGACAGAGACAGGAGAATCAGGAGTTCAAGGTCAGCCTGTACTACCATGAGACCCTGCCTCAGAAAAAAAGTCACTAACATACAAATTACTTTTTTTGTGTCTTGCACAGAGTCAAATATGTAACTTTAATTTCTATACAACATATGAAGGAATGCAAAAGGAAACAGAAAGGTTTTTCTGTAAAAAAATTTTTTTTGCAACAGATAAAAGAAAGCGTGCCCTCACTCGCTTATATATGAGGCTAGGATAGGTCCATAATGATTGCTAGAAAATGTTCTCTGAGTCACCACTTTAGGTCTGAGGTTGACATAGTAACAACCTAATTGGTAATCTGAGTGTGACGAATGTTACCTGTTTGAATAAAACGTAGTCCTTTCCTGTGGACAGTGTTCACCGACATATAAGGAAGAAGATGAAATCGTGGTTGCTAAGGAAGCAGCTTCGAACAGTGATGGGGTGCTGGGCACCAGGTCAGGCCGGTGTCGGGATCCCAGGGCTGGGGGAGGAGCAAACACACATTCATGAACTGCAGAAGTATCTGTTGCTTCAGGATCTGCAATAACCTAGATGAGTCAGGAGCATTCATTGCACATATTAGCTTCGAATGAAATTATGAATGAACTGTGTTTTTCTCAAATTACAGCAAAATGTAAAAGAACTGCTTGGAAAGAGGTGAAACAGAAAGGAAATTGCATTAACTTGCAAAGTGGCTTATGGAAATGCTATTTACGAATACTGTTTTTAAAAACCTTACAACGTGATTTACCATTTCAAAAGGATGGCATTCGAAACTCAGGGGAGTTTAAGGAGATAATCTGATGGATTAAAAGGATGAGTGACAGGTGTGTAAACAGAGTGAACATGCACTGCTCTGTGTGTGAGATGCAAATATCGCAGCAGACTTTTCCAAGGAAGCAAGAAGCTCTTGAAGAGCGTGGCAGTTGGCTGTACCTGAATCCCATGTGAGCTCACATATATTTCTGAACGCGATCCAGGGCTCTTACTGACATTATATTTTAATAACCAGCAAGGCCACCTTTCTAAAGTGAGAAATCTCATCTCTTTTTTAAATTGTAGGAGTTGAGAAGTGCTCATGTAAGAGCTCCATTGTCAGCAAGGAAAGCGCTCCGGACTCAGCAGTGATGCTACCCATGCTCTGGAGTCTAGACGGATGTTTCAACTTCTCAAAATGAGCTGAGATGATGGTAATGGATACGATGTAACCTTAGGCTGTTTCTGGCATTGCTGGATAGACGGAAGGTCTAAATCACGTGTTTTCAGTATGTACCTAGAAATAACTCATTCCTTAGTTTGGTTTCCTTTTGAATGGAGTAGGGCTTACAAATGTAGTTGTTCTATGTGACCTATAAAAAAGGATTTTGCAGTTGCATCAGAAGAGGATTGATTTGTTAGGAATTCTTTGTTAGCAGGTGGAAGAGGTTGGATGGCAAGGGATGTCCAGGGACTCGGCATGGGCCTCTGCTTTCAGACAGTGAAGAAGAAAAAGGGGACCCAAGGCAGCCTAGTACTGCAGGGAGCTGAATTCTGGCTACAACTTTTTTTTTTTTATTTCAGCTCATACAAACTTATTAGGTACACCAGTTCCCTCCCTCCCTCCCCTCCCCCCCCCCCCCCCGTGGCTACAACTTGAATGAGACCAGAAGCATTCTTCTCTGGGGCCTCCAGATTCAGAATTCAGTCTGACTGACCTCGAAGTAAGTGTTCTACCACTGAGCGATAGCCCCAGCCCAGCTGACCTTGATTTCTGCCATTGATAAGCCTGAGCAGAGAACCTAGGTGAGTCAGAACATGTCTTCTGACTTATAGAATGACCACCTTGTGTAAAGGAAGGGTCATCTAAACTGTTAAATTTGGGGTCATTTGTTACATGGCACTAAAAATGGAGTACAATCCAGATATATTCACATGCTATAAAACCAACAGCTAAAAACTAGAGGGAAATATGGGAATGTCTTGGAGCAATCTGAAAGGGGCTATCCCAAGTACGAAGCATTTTTATGAGCCTGTCCATCAAGAAGGTGAAGGCAAATTTGGTTAGTGACATTATGTTACATCTTCAAAGGATATTGTGGCAATTAGTCACAGGTGTCAACTTGACAGCTGAAGACCCTTCTAAAGGCATACATATAAAGAATGACTTAGCTAAGGCAAGCTGATGAGCAAGCTTATAGGAGAGTATCTAACTGATGTTGGAAGACCCAGCCTGTGGTGGATGGGACAATTCTCAGGACAGGTGGATAAGATGGAGAGAAGGTGAGTTTGGCAATTTGGCTGACTGGCAAGCTAGAAAGCATGTTTTAGCCACTAACTCTCTCTCAGCTTTTCCTGAGAAATATAGCATGGCCAGTCCCCTTGGCTACTGAGGTATTATTGGTCTCTTGCCACAATGACCAACTGTAACTTGAAGTGGGGAGTACGAATAAAAACTTCCTTCTTCCCCTAAATTGTCTGGGCCAAGTATTCATTACAGCAATGAGAATTTGGAAGAGATAAATTGGTACCACAGAACTTGGATGTTACTATGAAACAAAGACAGATATGCCCAGTAAGGGCCTCTTCAACCTCCAGAGAGCTTCACAGGTGTATTAGCTCAAATCTTCAAGCAATTGGTCCATTAATTCATATAAAAGAAAAAATATCTCCACAAGTGATAACTCCCCATATTTCTAGGCTTTCGCAGGGGCACTGTAGTATATTTATTATTATTCCTGGAACCATATGTTGGAAGAAGAGAACCAATCCTGAAGGTTGTCTTCTGTCCTTCACATACGTCACTGCATGCACCAACCAAATAAATACAAATTAAAAAAAAGTTTATTGTATGTGGCTGTGATGGTGCAGGGCTACAATGCCAGCTGTTTGGGAATCCAAGGCGGGAAGGTTGTGACTTTGAGGCCAACCTAGGACACTTAGCAAGACCTCATTTCAAACAAACAAAACAAAACAAGACAAAACCCTAAAGTGTCTGATAAATCGAGACTCATCTAAGAAAAAGAATGTTTGAACTGTTTCTCACATGGTGGACACCTGGATATTCTATGTGCTCTCAGAAACTGGGTAGCTTAGGGGAGCAGGTGGATAGCTGGATATCTGCCAAAACAGGAGTCATCGAGTTAGAGAAGATCAAGGCGATTCATTAAGCTCTTTTTTAAACTATTAACTCTGGAAAGATGAGAAAGAAAGATGATCAGCATAGTCCTAGCAGACACATGCTGAGGGGAGGAGAGATGATAGCATCATCATTTAAAGAGCCTGAGGAAGAGAAAGTGTCTGTAAGAAGTAGAAGGCACTTTAAGAGAGATGTTGGGACTCTCAAAAGAATATACTAATAAAAATGCTCTTAATTCGCTCTTAGCCAAAAGACAGAGAAACTGATAGAAAAACTGAAAACATCATTTCCTCTTATTGAGTTAGAATAGGAACCCCAAAGGATCAATTCATTAGATGAAGAAAAACATTTGATAAAACTCAATATTCTTGCTTGATGAAAAACTTTAGCAAATTAGGAGTTAGCAAAGGAACTTCCTTGGCCTGGTGGTTAGGACTGAGTCCAGTGAGCTCCATTTTCAATGTGAAGCCTTAGAAGCACTCCCTTTAAGTCAAGCAAGACCAGGCTGCCCATAGTCACCAACTCTCTTCATGACTGTACAGAAGCCCCGGTCAGCAAATAAAGAACAAGATACCAGGTCTACAGAGCAGTGACAAATAGCCAGTTCTTTAAAAAAGATGCTATTTCAGAAGGTGGAAAAATATGTCTGTATCCATATCTCTATGTTTATCTAAGGAATTAAATCTAAATTGTACCATAAGAGACTATCATAAAATTTTATTTAAATTCATAAAGGTCTAAATAATTGAAGAGGTGACTTATTACCTTGTTTATGTATGTGTACATGAACCCACGTCTGTATGTACACGTGTGTATACATGAATTTATATCTGTATGTACACACACAGAAATAGAGTTTAGAAGTACAAATATTGAAATGTTAGCATTTGTTGCCATTAAGTAGTAGGATTATAGATTTATCTTTAAATGTTACAGAATTTTTTATTTTTATGACAGGCCATGTATTGTTTGTTTAGCATGTATATAAACTGCATTATACTCTGCATAGTCTATAAAATTTAAATAGACAATCTCTTATAGGTGTATTTTTTTTTAACTAACTGTACATTACTTGAATAAACAGTTCACTAGAATTTTCTAGCAAGTGACATGTCTTTACCTTCTTCGTCCAGGCTGCTAAAACTTTGTCCTTCAGTTAGCAAATCACGCTTCTCGTCCTTCCATTCTTGGTTGGCTGAAGACACAATCTCCTGTGAGGTCGCCTTCAGGGCGGCGATGGAATTGCACCGTTTCTTGGAAGGGGAGGCCCTCAAAGCTAGACAGGAAGGAAGAAGGGGAGCAGATAAAATATTTGTTGAGCCAAGCGTGGTGGTTGGTGCATGCCTGTAACTACAGTACAAGATGAGGCAGGAGGCCAGCCTGGATCACACAGTGAGACCTCGTTTTAAAATGAACCCCAAATCTAAAAACAAAACTTGCAGTCGGGCTGTGAAACCCTATTTTAAAAATTAAATTAATATTTTATTTAGTGTTTTAAAAGATTTAAGGCTTGTGAGACGGTTCAGTGGGTAAGGCGCTTGCTGCCAAACCTGATGACCTGAGTTTAATACCTGAAACGTACAAGATGAAAGGAGAGAACCAAATCCCACAAGTAGTCCTCTGACCTCCAAATAAATAAAATGTTAAAAATATTTTGGACATAATTTGAGCATAAGGCAAAAGACTCCTTTCTTATCTTCTTTCCTTTTCCTACTCTCTCCTTCTATGTTAATAGCTTTAATATAAATGATATCAATAAACCACAGATGAATGTATCAATTGGCTTTACTTTCCTTGAGAATAAACACAAGTCTATTTAGTGTTTATATAGTCTCATTCTTGTCTTTTCTTTCACTTTCTCCTGTACCCCCCACCACTCGAAATGTCACACATTAAATATAACAGACAATTGAGGAGAATTCACTGCACTGGGTCAAGTATTACATGTACTAACACCACGGCAAGCAGGATGGAATTGCTGTTTTATCTATATTGTTTGTTCAAAATGGTTTGACTTAGAATATCTTGGAATATATTTGTGTTGGAATTTATCTGTGGATTTTGAAGTAGTCCCATTTGGGATGAACGCCAAATGTTTTCTTGCTAAAGAATCCTTCCTTCTCCTCCCAGCAGTGTTTTTCCTTATGTCTGGAGGAGGTTGGGTGTGTTGGTACATAAAGACCCAGAATTCTCATGACCTTGATTCTACTCAGGATCGAGACTTCTAATATTTAAATTGCCTGATTTAGCCTCCTTACTCTGCTTGCCTTTTTCCTTTCTGTGACTTTCCAATGAAGTTTCTGATCCTTTGGATCTTTTCTAGGTCACGTCATATCACATACACGATTCACCCCGTTCCCCATGTTTGTCTAAATGGCAACTTCCAACCTCAGGAGTGTGCAGGGAATCTGGGCTGATGAGATCTGTTTCCCCACCCTAAGATGGCCTGGCTATAGCCTGATTATCCCTACTTATGTCCACGTTTCCCTGCAATAATTATTCTTGGCTGAATAACATGCTACCTTGTTCCTAACAAAAGCTGGAGAAACAGAAATAAGAGAGGCTGGCTTCTGTTTTCCCTGACTTGTTTGCACACTGTCGCTGCTCCTTTGGAGACGGGCAGAAAGGGCCGAGCTGACAGCAGATGTATGTGAGTCTCCGTGCTTAGCTTCGGGGCTGTCCTGAACTTAGATTCCTCGGCTCATCAGATCTCTCTCTCTCTGCAGCTTGTGAAAGCTGAATTGGAGAAGGACTTGGGACACCCAGGAGGGAAGCAGAGAGGGCGATCTCTCTGATCACAGGGGGGGAGGGAAGGTTTAACTCTCCCTTGAGCAGTCTGCTGACTATTAAGATGGCCAAACATAACAGTCCTGGACTAGGGCTTCTGTCAGCATGCAACTTGCTTATCTCAAATGGTGTACATGTATGTCTGAGGGAGGCTGGCTCTTGCATATGACCAGAAACAGCAGAAAGAATGACTTGCACTGGTTCACAGAACTAGACAGCATGAACCCCACATGTCTGTCTGTTTCAGCTGCTTAATGGGCAGTTCATTTTCTAGCTTTTAACATCTCATGTATGTATATGTGGGGACATGTATCTAGAATTGGTTTTTCTTTGAGGGAAGATTTTTGATTGTTCAAAAAACTGATTGCAATTGATATAAAAGATAACTAAGTGGACCCAAGAAGTTACTATGTTTTCCTTAACGGCTCATTTATTCTGTCAGGCAGCAGCTCGCTTTGCCTTTCTTTTATAGGTCGGAAGTAATTATCCACATGCTGGCTTCTGCTATAATATTCTCTCTGCTGGTATTAATCTTTTATGAACTCCAATACATTCCTGCTCTTCAACTTCTTGGCTTTCTAAGTGAGAGGATGTGAGACGCTCGGAGTCTCTAATGCCTCCGATGATCTATGACGCTGTCTTATTTGCATGGTGACATGAAGATATCATCTGGCATCTCTGCTCCTGATCTTCCACATGGAGTTTTTCAGAGATGGCAGAGCGAGCTATCACCTCAGGCTGAATTCAGACACAGATATGAGGATCAGCGAGCCTCCTCTAAGCAGACACTCAGGAGTTGAAAATGTTTTGGAAAATATAACTATTAATGCACATTAATTACTTTCAGATTCAAATTCTATTTTTCTGTTCACATTGACTAAAATACACAGTGGGTTTTACTTGTTGATTAATAAGAGTAATTAAAAAATTAATCAAATTCTATTTCTAATATGTGAAATATACAGTGATATGTAAATGAAAGCTCTTTAGGCTCTTCACCTATTTACTTAGCATTTGAGATTTACTATTTGAGAGAGAGGGAGGGAGATACACAGAGAGAACGCACATTCACGTACGCCATGGAGCATGGATGGAGGTCAACTGGAAACTTTTGGAAGGTGGTTCTCCCTGTACACGTCTAGGGACTAAACTCAGGTCTCCAGGTTTGCACTCAGGTGCCTTACCCACTGAGCTACTTTGCCAGCTTTCCTCAGCTATTTTTAAGAGCACAAAGTGGCCCTAAAATGTAAAGGTTTGAGTACTGCTTGTCTGTATCATCCCTTATGTGAATTCTTGGCTCTCTGACCAGCTCTGAGGGCAAGAGTGAAGGCAACAGCTAGGGAATGTGAAGGTGAGGGCAGAGACAGGAAGACACTCAGGAGGGCCGGGTTTGGGCTGTGGAGATGGCACAGTGGATAAGGTTCTTACCCTGCATACTATAAGGACCAGAGTTCAAATCCCCCAGGACCCATATAAAAGCAGGGCAAGGGTGGCAGCTGTAATCCCAGTACCCAGAAAGAAGAGACAGGATATCCTCAGACAAGCTAGAGAGCCAAACTAGCTGATGGATGATTTCCGAATTCAACCGAGAGACCATGCCTCAATAAATAAAGTGGAGAGTGACCGAGGAGGACATCTGATGTCAACCTCAGGCTTCTATACACATGCATGCATACATGTACATGAACCTCTCACACATATGCACCCATACGAATGTGAACACACATGCATGCATATACTCCATATATATGCTAACACATGCAAGAAAAAAGAAAGCAATGGGGTGTGAGGGGAGAAAGAGACAAATCTTTATTCCTGATCAGTATCACATAGAATGAGCAGAGTAGACCTGAACATAAACCTCTGCCAAGACCATAAGGTACCGGGAGAAAGAACCGACTCTTGTCCCAGTGGTGTTTCTCTCACTCCAAGGGTGGACCTCACCTCCTCTAGCAGATAAGGACTTGGATCTGGCAGAAAACTGAACATCTCAGGAACTTTTTTGGACTGGGAAATAGATGACTTGTCAGGGTTTGAACGTGATTTGCCCCTACGGGCTCATGTATTTGAGTTTTTAACGGATGTTAATGTTTGGGGAGTTTGCAGCACCATTGAGAGGTAGAGTCCTGCTGGAGGAAGGCAGATCCCAGGGGGCGGGCCTTGAGGTTGGGCAGTCCTGCCCTGCTTTGGGGGTTCTCGCTCTCCGCCTGCTTGATGATGGCTGTGTGACTAGAACAGGCCTCCTGCTGCTGCCTCCCACTGTGCCTTCTGCTCTGTGCTTCCTGCCGTAATGGACTGTATCCCTTCTGCAATCAGAAGCCAAATAAATCTCCCATTTTTACTCTAAATTGTTTGGATATGAGTATTGTTTCACAGTAAAATAAAAGTAACTGCCAATAACCTCTCTCTCGCACTCATTTTCCCTTCCTTATTCTTTTAAAAAATACTTTATTACAAGTATATTGAGTAATTATCCCTGCTCCCCTCCTTTCCTCCTTCCCTCTTCCCTCACCTCTTTTCATCAGCCCATCCTACTCTCTCCCACTGTTCTCTCTGTCCGCTTATATGGGTCCAGGGGTTCCCTCTGGATCTTCTGCTCTCGTGGGGTTTCAGGTCTCTGTGGCAGACTAAGTGACCCTTCCTTAGGCAGACCCACTGATAGGAGCATTCCCCTTTGAAGGTGAGCAGAGTCCAGGCTTGGGCGGCCGCAGTGGCCAAGGTGCTCCCAGCTGTACATGTCAGAGACGCACACTCTGGGTGACCCGCCCGCACCCGGGGGGCGTCCCGTGCACTTGCACAAATCCTCCGCCTCTCGGTGCCTTAATCGCCCCACAGAACAGTAGTCAGAACTTGTGGTCTGGTCGGCCCCCGAGGGCGTACACGTGCCCCCCTGCGGACATGCCAGCGGCTGGCTTGGCCAGCTCCTCACATACGAGTTTTTGTTCCTGCACAATAAAGTGGACATTGTCTTTCCCCCGTGTGGTGTCTCTGGTGCCTGTTATCTGCCCCTTCACCTGTCTAGCCCTAGCCCCTAAATTTAATTCCTACTGCATTTAATTATTTCTCTGAGATCGTTGTTATTCTCTGGGGGCATGCTGGTATGTCAGTGCTCATACAAGTCTGGTAAGGACAGGTCTCATTGCAGTAAGTCCCTCCCTTATTCTTTCTGACAGAAGCTCCTATATGTTATTTGGCTAAACCATGTCTGGTGATAAGTATCCTTGGCCTACTTCCAGTCTATGTTCTGTCACTCACTCCCTCCACTGATGCTTTAGTTTACCACTTCCCTTGAGGCTACGTGCTATCCAAGTCCTAGGACTTTGCAGATGCTTCCCTTCCATTAGATGCCTTCGCAATGTCTTTCCTACAATCGACTTAACAGTTTTTTTAAAATTTTTTATTATATTTTTATTCTGTGTGCATATGCGTGGTATGGCGCGCGCGGTGTGTGTGTGTTGTCTGTGTAGACCACGACGAATTCGCGAACCACATGGACCCTCACCTCCTTCTTCCCCGGGATTCACAGCTCCGCCCAGAGCCGAGGCTGCCCCCCTTCCAGTGGGTCTGGTCCGAACTCAGACCTTCCGCCTGCAAGGCAATTAACCCGAGCCACTCTCCAGCCGACTATCTTAGGACTTAGTGTAACACCTTTTTCTCTGAAAAGCTCCTTTTGGAAAGAAGTGATTCTACTGTTCTTGGTGCACTTATAGTACTGTATATAAAACTTATGTATATTTCTCATCATATGCAGAAAATTAAATCAAAATAATTCAAAGTCCTAAAAAGAAATAAAACTATAAAAAAGAAAATAAGACCTTAAATTAGGCTATTTTTTATATCACACCAAATGTGCCAATGACAAAGAAAAAAAACATACTACACTCAAATTAACATTTTTTTGGCTTTTTATAAGTCACTAGCAAAAAGTAAAACAACTTACAGCATAGAATACTTGCAAATCCCATATCTGATAAACAGACTCATAGACAGAATACAAAAATTCCTACAGTTCAACAACAAATAGATAAGCCAACTAATAATAGACCAAAGATCTGAGTAAATATTCTTCCAAAGAAGATATAAATGGCTGATAAACATAAAACAAGATGTTCAACATCATCTGTCACTGGAGCATCTCCAACCAATGCACAATAGGGCGTGACATCATTCCACATCAGGATAGGTAAGAAAAGAAAAGACAACAGCAACATGTTGGTGAGGATGTGGAGAAATTGGGGCTTTCACAGGTTGTTGGTGGGAATGGAAAATAGCACCGCTGCTCAGGAAAAAAGTCTCGAACTGCACAAAACCTTGTACATGGGAGTTCACTGAGACATAATAGCCAAAGAGAAAGAAAAAGGAAAAACAAACTATCAACTAGGAGTAGATGAACTGTGTGGTATTATTAAGCAAGAAACAAAATAAAGCACTGATATAAGTGACAACAGGGACAAACCTTGAAAACATTTTTGTCATATGAAAACAGCTACATGCAAAACTTACACACTTCATGGTTTCTATAAACTGTCTCACATTAATAACGCCACAGAGTCAGAAAGAAGTTCTGGGAGGGGGAGGAAGGCAGTGGCGCTAATGTGGGGTTGCTTTCAGTGGTAATCAAAATCTTCTAAAGTAGATACTGGTGATAACTGTAGAACTTGGTGATTACATGAAAGAACCATGCGGATCACACTCCAGGAGGATACATTTCGTGGTATGTAAACTGTACCTCAATGAAGCTGTGAAATCAGAATGAGAAAAGGTCAACAGGTTCACTACTCAAAAAGCAAGACCTGCCGCCTTAAAAGCACAGCGCGTGGGCTGGAGAGATGGCTCATGAGCAAAAGAACCTAAGTTCAGATCCCAGATCCCACATGAACATGCCTGGTGGAAAGAAATGGCAGTGGCCTGAAATTCCATCCCTGAAAGTTGGAGCCTGGGAAACCCCAGAGCAAAGCAATGAGGAGGCAGAACAACCCAGGATGATTTCTGGTGTCACCCTTGGACCTCCACAGACACACTCCCAGTACCTTCTTCTACATACTCCAACACATTAAAAAAAAAAGCACAGCACTTCACAAACTGGGAAAATTCACACATATTCTGTATGAAGACTCCATTGATGAAAGTATTAATTTATATGGGTCTCCTTTTTCCAAAAGGGTGGGATGTTAGAGTCACCTCCTCTGGAAAACTACCAGGGCTGAAGGAAACTTATGTTTTCCAATCTTAGCTGAGTGGGAAGAGAGGTATAAAAGCTCATTCACATAGGCATGCAGTCTGAATAAACACTATTTTATGGTCTGTCTTAGGCCAGAAAAACCTTGAACAGAAAATATGATTTATAGTGTTCTCATTTGAAGATAATTTTAAGATTCTGTTGATGTAGCTAATTGTGAATTAAAGCTTTTCTTAGAGTAATAATAGTGGGAATCATTGAGATGTATTTTATATAAATCATCTGGACAAACAGTAAACACAGTACAAATGGTCCAACATTATGAGGTTCTATCAAGGTTAATAAGCCATGCGTATTCTTAAACCTAGACAGCACTTGAGAAACACAAAATAAAACAATCAGAAAATATATTTTAGTTTTCAGTGTAAAATAATCTAAAACACCCAATACAGGCTGAGGGCTGATACAGTTTAGACTTGAGGTAGTCTTTATAGGCATGATTTCCCTGTAGTTCTATATATTTAGTATCTTGGAGTCTATCCCAGATAAATAGTCCCTAATTTAGATATCGCATTTATGTCAAACTATGTCCATAAAAATATTAGCTAGTGGGGCTGGAGAGGTGGCTCAGGGGTTAAGCTTCTGCCTTGCAGGCAGAAGGTCCTGAGTTCAAATCCCAGATCCCACGTATAGATGCCGGGGGGAAGCGGGGGCGGCCTATGTTTCTGGTCCTGGTAGGGCGGAGCCTGTGAATCCCAGGGCAGAGTAAACGAGGAGGAGGTGGAGGCGTCCATGGTGGTTCTTGAATTCGTCCGTGGTTCTACACACACACACATGCACATACATACACACACACGCACAATTGAATTAAAAAAAAAAGATTCAGACAGCTTGGTAAAAGCTAACTAAAAAAAAATATATTAGCTAGAAATCTAAAAAGGAGAAATGATAAAAAGTGTTCATTACTTAAAAGGATGGTCAAATAGATTATGGGACACCCATGTAATTTTAAAATTACATTAAATTTTAATAGAATTTTTGGAGGGTATATTCAAGCATGTGTGAAACTACTCCTATAATGATAGGTGGGAAATAAGAGTGTGCTAGTTGGCTCTATAGATGTCCATTTGACAATTGAAGGCTAAGCTCTAGACACATCTATGAAAGATTAGTAGCTGAGGCAAGACCTGGGAAAGCCTGCAAGAGATTGATCGACATGAGAAGATGCAGCTCATAGTGGACAGGACCATTTCCTGAGCAGGAGGATAAGGTGGGGGGAGCTGGTGCGATAGTTTGGTACACTCAGGCATACTGAGATAGACTTGTGGTTTGGCAAGTAAGGTTTGCCCCTCTCTCAGCAATTCCTGTGGAATAATGTGACCATTTCCCTCTGCTCCTGGTGTTGGCATGAACTCCTGCCAAGTTGGACTAAGAACTATAACTGAAAATGATAAGAAAGATTAAAAGCCCCTAAACTCTTTGGTGGTGAACATAGAGACAAACTGCAAAATAGAGGACCTAAGCCTAAAATTAGATACCACTATGTTACTCTGTGTGTGTGTGTGTGTGTGTGTGTGTGTGTGTGTGTTGCAAGGGATTGAACCCAGATGTTTGCACACACTAATCCTGCATTATACCACTTTTCTAGCCTTCAGTTTTGTATAAATACACAGAACACAGAAAGAAGACTGGGAGAAAGTTACCACCAGACATTTCTGGGTTTCGAAAAATTGCTGTATTTTATTTTATTTTATTTTATTTTATTTTATTTTGTTTTGTTTTGTTTTGTTTTGTTTTGTTTTGTTTTGTTTTGTTTTACATCTTTTGGAAGCCAATTTTTTCCCTTCTACCATGTGGACTTCAAGGGACTGAACTCAGGTCATCAGATGTGTGAATAGGCACCTTACCCACTGAGCAATCTCGCTGGCCCTCTTCTTTGCATCTTTCAAATGCCAGTAAATATTATAACAAATTGTCTTACGTAAGTATAAAACATGAACACACTTTTTTTCCCAGCTTTGTGGGTGAATTATAAAGTTGGATGACAGAATAATCGAATGATAAAACAGCAAAACGTGTATAATAGATTTATTTTCTACTTTTGCACTGGTTTGAAAACTCACCATCTATTAATACATCTGTAGACAATAGAATGGAATTGTAAAGAAAAATAAGAGCCCATGTAATGCTTTGGTTCAAAATGATAATTATTAACTTTGGGTTTAATTTGTTCTTTTTATTGAATTACTCAAAGTCTGACGCTAGTTTGAATAATGATTTAAAATCTTTCTTCCTTTGCCTTTTTCAGTGTTGGAGATCAACCCAGAGGCTTGTGCGTGCTAGGGAGTACCACTACTGAGTTAAGCCTCCAGCTACTTTCTTGCAGTTTTACTGCAGGACTTTTTAAATGCACAAATTCTCTTTGAGCCTGCCTGGGTAGCGTCCCACCTTCTGTGATATGTGCATGAGCATATGTGTGTGTGTGTCTTTCTTTTTTTCTTCCTTCTTTTTTCTTCCCTTCTCTTTTTCTTTCCCCTTCCTCTTCCCATTCCTTTCTTTCCTTTCCTTTCCTGATAGAGTCTTACCTTCTAGTCCAGGCTGGCCTGGACTCCTAGTCCTTCTGTCTGAGCTTCTTAAGTACTGACAACCTGGCTGCTCCCTCACCTGATGGCATCTATACTATCATTTGTCTCTAATAATTTTTTTCCTACTTTGTCTGTGATTTCCTCTTTAAACAAGGTATTTTAAGGGTACCTTGTTTAATTTTCAGGTATTTTTAGTTTTCCACTCTTCAATCTTTATTGATTCATTACATTGCCTTAAGAAAAGATTTTTGTATGATTTTAATCTTTTTTGACTGAAACTTGCTTTGTGACTGAACACAATGTCTATTTTGGAAATTGGTCTATGAGAACATCCACTGTTAATAGTTTCATGTGCATTTAAGGTATGAAGACCAATAACTGCATACATGCAAATAGGGCTATATTTCAATAGCTAAAGGTACCTGTAATACATCAATTTTATTGCTTACACACTACTCTACTATTTGATAGCATCATAATATATTTAACAAATATATATATATATCTTACATTTTTTCCCTTATATGCAGTACATGTGCATGTGTTCATGTGTGTGGACACACATGCATGTGGAGGCCAAGGTCGATGTTTTCCTCAATCACTTTTATACTTTTTGAGACAGAGCATCTCATCGAATCTGGTGGGGTCACTGATTCGGCAAAGCTGACGAGCCAGCGAGCTCCAGTGGATTGCTTGTCTCCACCACCCCCGTGCCAGGATTACAGGTAAGTGCCACCATGTCCTGCTTTTTCCAGGGGTGCTAGGGATCTGAACCCAGGTACTCATACTTGTGTGGCAGGCATGTTACTGAGTGAGTCATCTCCTAAGCAACAGCTGAAACATTTTTAAACCATAAATGGACTAATGACTATGGTACTATTAAACCAGGATAGTAAATAAATTATTACTAATGGATTATTTTCATTATAGGAAAAAAGTATTCTAACACTTCCAATAAAGACTTCATGGAAACATAGGTAACAAGTGCTTAAAAATCTTACCTTGAATTTTCTTGAAAACTCTGGAATTCATAAACTTTAAAAATCTGTCTGCATAAAAACTTGGTCTATGAACAGAAACAGTATCCTGCAAAGACAAATGAGAGATGACAGGTTGGCCTCTCGGAACTCATCTTAACTAAGGAGAAAGACTTCTATTAGCCAGGGTTGGAAACGAATGTGGTAAGAGCTAGAAGGAACAATGTTCTGTGTCTTGTGGAGGCCTGCACACTATTCTCAGGTGGATGCCTGATGGCATGACTGTAACTTAGGATATGGCAGTAACACAGGGGTCTGTGGGTGACTGACACTCAGCCCTTGTCATGAAGGTTCTCTTACTGTCTTTGGAAACCTGTCTAAATAAGAGCCACATTTGTAAGTAAACAAAAATAAAATCTTGATTATTGCTTGTAGTTCTGCAAATGTATTACCAGCACAGAGATCGTTCTTATACCAAAGCAAAACCCAACAAGAATAAAGCAAACAAGATCAGAAAGTATGTTTTAAATAGGCAAATGTAGGGACTCCTCTTGCATTTACTCTGCATGTTGTGGGTAAATTCACAACAAACAGCTTAAGGGGGAACGAGGGATTTTATTTCTGGCTTATGATTGTGCAGTTACTGTTCTTAATTCAGATTGGTAGGAGACTCCACACCAGCACCAGGGCCTGGCCATACCAAATCCACAGGGCTGCTAAGAAGAGACAATTCTCACTTGCCAGACCAGTGTGGCTGGCCAGGTATACAGAAGGAAGCCAACTTATTAACCGCTTCTCTTTATTTTCTCTATCTGCTCAGGAAGTGATCCTACCCACTGCAGGCTGGGCCTTCCCCATCAGTTAGACAATCTCCTGCAGGGTTGCTTAGGGCCAAACTCAACTACCAATTTTTCACAACCGTGTCCAGAGCTCCAGTCTTTGATTGCCAAGTTGACAACTGTATCTAACTATGACAATCTACCATCATGGCCATTTTATAGTAGTAATCTTTGACCCACTAAGTCCAGAACTGATTCTTAGAAACAAGTTTCTGAGACTCTTATTTAAAAGCTCATTCTAACCAAAGCCAGTCTCTCAACTTGGAGAAAACGTTTAGATCTTTTTTTTTGACTTTTTTTATTCTTTCAGTGTAGCCACTGGGCTGATGCCATATGCATATAGGGAGTTTATTTTCATACCTTATTCCCAAATCCCATTCCCCTTCTCTTCCCATTACAACCTTTCTTCCCTGCCAGTCTCTCTCCTATTTTCATTTTTTTTGCATGAGTGAGCTACTGAATTTCATCTGGGTTGTCTTCGATGGCATGTGCTTTAGCACTTGTTGGAGCATGAACCATGAATCAGTGAGTATAACATTAAAGAGAGCATCTTCCTTCCCACCCCTATCAGGATTAATGCTCATCAATCCCTCAAGGAAGTAGAGGGACTCTTAAGATCTTTGCTTTTTCATAAAATGCAGATCTTTCATGTGGAAAGGTTATTCACGATCACCCACAGAACTGAAAAAATGAGCGTTTCTTTCCAGAAAGGAGAAAACAACAAGTATAATTTATCCTCTTTCCAAGGAAGGCAACTGTTAACATCTGAAAAGGAAATGTGTGGCCAAGTCTTTAACCAGTATATTCTTTGGAAATGTCAGCAACAGGAAGTTTCAATCCAACATCTAGATAGATGTGTGTGTGTGTGTGTGTGTGTGTGTGTGTGTGTGTGTGTGATAGCCACCACACTCCGCTGCTTACTGATGGGAAAACGGGCTGAGAGATGATAAATCATAAGCAATTGTGTCTGTGGCTGGACAGGTAAGTAAAGGGAGTTCAAATCCAGGGTTGCTTCCCCTCATAGTCAGGGCTTCTATAGCCTGGACTTCTGAGAACTGATTTCCAGGGCCCCAATCTTCCCAGTGCCTTTGAAAATAGACTCCTTCATTTCCTTCTTATCATGTCCTGATAGGGATTTATAGTCCGAATTTTGTTTTCTTGTCTGCTGCCTAGCCACTGGGCTGATGCCACATGAATAATTATTGAAGTTTATGGGGGGCTTGTTCTCAGTCTTGAGATCATCTCCCAGCCTAAGGTTCTTGCTCTCCTAGTCTAGTGACACACTTTTGAAGCTATACTTGAACCAGTACATCTACAGATTAATAAGGCGTAAAGTCGCTTACCCCATCATAAACAAGAGCTTTCCAGGAATGTTCTAGCTTCTTCATTAGCCTACATGCAATAAGATGGAAAGATAATACAGAGAATGAAAAACCACTTTCATTTGGTGAATTTTCAGTAACTTTTTTGATTGCTTTTTATATAATGAAAGACCATTCCCCCAAATTCTCACCTGTATGATTGTAGAATATCAATAATGCCCATAAATAAAAGTAGCTTTTCTCCCTTATGGCTTTTGGCTGGAATACCACCCATTCTGTGAATAGAGCAAAAGGGAGGATATTTCATCATACAAATATAGAAATAAAAATTCATCATTAATTATAGGCTGAAGCTAAACATTGTTAAGAATCTGGACTATCTCTTCCTTATCATTTTTTAAAATCAGTTTAGTCTTTCTGTGTATCTAGAATGATGTAGTTTCTCACAAAGGACAATAATATCATAGCTCTCAACTCTGAAGAGCTGGTTGGGTG
Organism: Typhlomys cinereus; assembly: GCA_023101885.1. Classification (NCBI taxonomy): domain Eukaryota; kingdom Metazoa; phylum Chordata; class Mammalia; order Rodentia; family Platacanthomyidae; genus Typhlomys; species Typhlomys cinereus. The sequence goes on from JALPQD010000086.1 coordinate 289,228, forward strand.
GAATCCGATTTAAAAACCATTTCTACTTAAAAGTTATAAGCAAAACCCAGAGTATCATAAAATATTGTCTCTAAAGACAATACCAGGGCTTCACATATAGCTCACTTGGTAGAGTGTTTGCATAACAAGCACAAAACGTTGGGTTCAACTCCAAGCACTGCAAAAAGAAAATCATCCAGGCTGGCAGAAGTGGGAGGTGGGCAGAAGGATCAGGACTTCAAGGTCATCCTCAGCTCCACAAAGGCAACCTGGGCTACATGAGATCTGTCTCAAAAGAAAAACAAGCAATACTACTTTTTTGATCCAAGGAATCAGATTCGAAAACTAAAATGCTGAAAAAAATAGAAGAAAACATGAAAAAATTCCATTCTTGTGATAGATTTTTGGCATACTTTTCCAGTGTGGATATGCATATACTCATCAATCTAAAGGGAGGGGATTATCTAATTTATCATGTTTTATAATTTGAATGCAAATTTTACTACATGGATATGGAATAGCTTGTTCATTTGATTACTGAACATTTAGATGGAGTCGTAAGCAAGGATTAAAACAAAGATTTTTATGCACTGATTTCTTTTATGAAAGAGAATGAATTATGCCCATGGCTTAGTCAGCGTTGGAATTCTGACAAGCAGGTCCTGATGGCTGCAGGAAGCGATTTCCTCCTGCCGCCTGCCTCAGCAGCACAGGCTCTGAAGAGTCGACCGCTCCAACAGTCTGCTGCGGCTGTGATTGTGTCCTACTGCCCGCGTGCGCTCTCCACATGCAAATGAATCTGGCAGTTACTGTCACATCTGGGTGACCAGAGAGACCACATCTGCAGGATGCAGGGGGGAGGGGCCGATCAACAGATCCCTCAGGGGTAGATGAAAAGCTCTGAATTGCCAACACCATTCTTATCACATGTCATTTAAATGTGTGTTTATTCAAACTCAAAATTTGTTTCTCTCTCTTACAGTAGAGGTTTTGGATGCGTAGTAAGCAAATAGGGGAAAAAAACATTTTCAGTCATTGTTAAAAAAAAAAATGGAACCATCTGAAAAAAAAAATGGTAGCAACTCCAGAAGCTGCCACTTACTTAGTCTTCCAGAGAAGAGGAAATGAAGGTTGACTTAACTCATTGAACACCAAACAGGACTCTCTCCCCAGTGCCATGGTAAGGGGGAAATGACTGCATGCTATGACTCAGCGGCAGGGACTGTCACAAGCAGGAGGGTCGTGTGGCTGTACTTACGTGTCTGGATTCTCTGTGATGATCCCATCTGCAGACTTCCCCGGACCCTGGATGGACTCCATGGCTGTGGAGTAGAGAACTTTCTGCACCCCAGGCCGCTTCGCATCAGGCAAGGGCTCCTCTTCTTTGTCTTTAAGGGAGTGGTCCAGGATGTGGATTCCCAGCAGAAGGCTGTAATCCATGATCTTGAAGCTCTCCAGCACCTGAGGGAGGAAGAGATGCGGGGGGAATGGTCTCCAGTCAACCCCAAAGGGCCTCTGAGTCCAGGACCTCTACATCAGCTGACACACTCCTCCTGCATCCCTCCCGTGGGGAGGCCGGCAGACGAAACCTAACAGAACACTCCTGGTTATTACTGGGCTGGAAGGAACACCACAGCTTCTGCATGATGACTCTGAGCAAATCAGAGGCAGGTGCATGTTGCTTCTTTTATCCTGTACAGCTGTTTCATTGGTGGACCTTACCAAACACTTTCCAAGTGCCAAAGTGTAATCCTCGTGCCACCCCTGTGAGCTGGGTGTGATCATCGTCTTTATTTTATAGATGAAAAACATGGAGACAGACATAAAGCAGCCAGCCCAATCACATACAGTGTGTGAGTGGCAGGGGGCCAAGAGGGCCTCTCTGGCATCTGTGCTCTCACAAGAACTAGTGCTGAGAAAGCAACAACCCAGTGGCAGGAGCTGTGCCCACCTCAGCCTGGATTCCAGTCTCTACATTGGATTCTTTTTTATTATTATTATTATTATTTATTCAACTGTGTGCATATGCGTGTGTATGTGCACGCACGCGTGTATGTCTGTGTGTGTGTGTGTGTGTGTATGTGTAAAACCACGGACGAATTCTCGAACCACCATGGACGCCTCCACCTCCTTCTGCCCGGGATTCACAGGCTCCGCCCTACCAGGACCAGAAGCGCGGGCTGCCCCCGCTTCCGCCTGGCGTCTATACGTGGGATCTGGGATCCGAACTCAGGACCTTCTGCCTGCAAGGTGGAGGCTTAATCCCTGAGCCATCTCTCCAGCCCCTATATTGGAGTGTAGGGGGTCTCCTTTTCAAAGCCTGTCTTCCCAAGACAACATTCGGTTCACTATGGGAAGTCTTGAAAAAAATGTATGATCTCAATGAAGAACAGGGTTTGCTGTTTAACTACCCACTCAGCAGAGAGTGGGAAGGAGAAAGGGGTTAAAAAAATGGTTGTATGCAGCCAGACAAAGAAAGGCAAGGTGCTCTGAAGGAGACATAGCAGGAGACAGTGACTAGGTGATAGTTCCTCAAGTGGCTTCGGAGTGCAGGGTCTCTGCCAAGGGCCTGCCTCTGCCAACAGACATGAGTAGATGCTGCATGCTGTCCTCAGACCCAGCCAAAGGCTGGTCTGGATCTGTGTACTTCTGACCCTTACTGAAATGATGGCCTGGGGACAGTCCTCACCCAGGCAGCTTTACAATGATTGTCAGGTGCAGAGAAAAGCAACAAGGAGGAGCAGTAATCCACGATGATTCCCAGTCACTCTTGAACCTCCACAGGCCGACACACTCTTGTACACACACACACACACACACACACACACACACACACACACACACACACACACAGGCAAAGAAAAAATAGGACATCCTTATTTTGCATTGCAACACCTGATGAATTATCCATACCTCTATCATTATAGCATGCAGTGGTTATTCTACATGGTTTCTGACAAAGTCATAACAAAACAGCTTAAGGGAACAAGGGATTTTCTTCTTTCTTATGATAGTCTGGTCGCAGTTCCCTGTACAGCTTGGCAGGAGACACACCACCACCACAAGGGCCGAGGGAACTGGCCACATGATATCCATATAACGCTAAGAGAGGAACAATCCTTGCCAGACCACAAATCTGGCCAAGTATATAGAAGGACACCAACTTTCTCATGCAGTTCCCTTCGTCTTATTCACATGCCCAGAGACTAGTTCTGTCTACCATGGGCTGGGTCTTTCCCATCATCTGGACAATATCCTGCAGGTTCATTCTGGGCTTAACTGCTAATTCCCTACATATGTGTCCAGAGCTCAGACCCAGGAAGAAGGTGTTTTGGCATATTCCATATTGTTTATTTGTGGTGCTGGGGATCCAATCCAGGGCCTCACACCAGGCAAGGGCTCTGTCACTGAGTCCTGTCCTCAGCACATGACAGGCCTTGTGATGCAAGGAGACATTGCCTGTGATGTCATACAGAAGTGCGATCAAACTTGCATGTCCAACAAGGACAAGGAAAATCTGAGGAATGAAAGAATGGGGGTTTAATCAGCAAAACTGGACTCTTGGGTGAACAACCCATCTCCTCAACAGGTATCTTCAAAATGCAGGATGGAAGCACGGCGGCAGGGGGCTGGCTAGATGACACAGACGGTTGACAGTGCCTGATGTATAAAATCCAGCAGCTTAAGTACTAAACCCTCAGACCACAGGTGGAAGGAGAGGATGAACTCCCAACATTGGCCTCCAAGGCACATGCACACCTTTGCACATGCACGCATCACATACATGCACATACAAATAATAATAATAAATAACAATAGCACTAGAAGTTCATTTAAATCCTGGTCTAAGAAAACATTTTTTTACTGCCTATTTATTAAAATTATTTTAAAATATAAGATAATGATATATTAGTGTTTTAAGGAGTCTGTTGCAGTTTACCTGTATTGCTGCAGATAAAATCATGACAGAACAGTTTCATGATTGGCTACAGCTCTTAGTCCAGCTTGGCACAGAGCATGAGGGAACTGGTCACACCATATCCAAATAACAGCTGAGAGGAACAATCCTCACTTGCCAGACCAGCATGTTTGGTCAAGTGTACAGAAGTCTGTCCACTTTATTAGACATTTCCCTCCATTTTAATTCACCTACCCAAGGAATCGTCCCACTCACCATGACCTGGGCCTTCCCCATACACTAGACAATACTAATTCCCTATGTGTGTGCCCAGAGCTCAACCCTCAGCTGTGAAGGTGACACCTGTATCTAACTATGACATAATCCTTAGTATTAAGGGAATCCTACTAAAATATGTATTAATAAAATGATATGATGCTGGGATGTGGTTCGACTTCTATAGGAAACAATAAAATGAAGCAAGATTGGCTTCGAGTTAAAAAATGATTGAAGCGGGATGTAGAGTATGTATATGTTGATCATAGCATTCTGTCCATTTTTATGCATGTTGGAGCTTTTCAAAAATAAAGTTCAGTATATGTTTTTGAGATTTTTAAATGAAATCCATTTTCCTATTTGGAAGCAGTTCCTTTAGCACTGCTGCAACAGCTGATAGCTAGATATGGTACAGAAGAAAAGCAAGTGAGTAACTTGGTATCTAAGGCAGGGCGGCCTGAGCAGGAAGCTGGCTGTGTGCCACATTAGTACCAACTGTTCATTATGTTATGAACAACATAATGCAGAGCTGTCAGGAAGATGTGTTAAGGCCCTGGGGGAGTTCCTCTAACTGATCTATACATGAATGCTAAATAAGGAGCTAATGACTGGCACACAATAGTTTTGGTAATCCAATAATGTGAGTAAATCCCAAATCGTATCCTGGAGATTTTATGCAAATAGACAAAATTATATCCTGGAATAACTAATTTAGGGAAAAATGAACCCAAGGGCTTGTTATTTCTTGACAAGTAGGACCTTCAGAGAATAGCACCAGAATTACATGTACGTGCAAGTCTAGTTAGAGGCTGTATGTTATCTTTTTAATTTAATTTAATTTCCTCAATACAGCTCAGAGGATTCTTCACTAATGTAATAAAAAGAAAATACAGGCTGCGGCAAGACATATAATTTTGGCTGGTAGAGCAGAATGAAATAAATATAAAATCCTTAGCTTAGTTATGATGATGTGAGCTGCATTGTGTATAAGACAGTGAATTAGCCCGACTACATAGGATTAACTGGATAAGCTTTTCTTTCTTGTTTGTTTTTACCTAAAAAGCTTGAAGTGATAGAGAGATACATCCTTTTTGTTGTTTGCATTTGTGTGTTAGATGGGTGAATGCATGTGCATGATATGTATGATATGCGATGTGTGATATGCGAGTGTATGTATGTGTGTGGGTATATGTATGCCGCAGCACACTTGTGGCAGTCGAGGACGATTTTTGGAGGTCATTTTCTCTGCCCACCATGTAGATAACAGGGATCAAATTCAGGTCACCAAATTTACCTGCAGGTGCCCTTACCCATTTAACCAACTCACCAGCTCTCCATGGTCCTCTTTTTGGAAAAGATGAGAGCTGAGTGTGGCCAAGAAGCCCCTCACTTTTACAAGGAAGCCATGCCGGCGCCATCCCAGCAGCACCATGGGCCTCCGTAAGAGCGCCCTGAATTGATAAAGCCGCCCCATAACACGAGCAGACTGGCTATGTTACTGAAGTATGCTCGGGTTCCAGGTGAAAGCTTCCAGGAGGCACACAGGGTCACGTGTGGCAGGTACACGTCGTCACTGCATCAGAAGGAACACTTTGGAATCATTTTCAACGTTTTCTTGACACTGAAAATTCTATGCAGCGAGAGTCTTCTCCGAATATCCAGTGCTTCCCAAGACTCGTTTCGTGGAGGCTGCGGCTCGCTGCCCCTGGGGCAACACTTCCATGTCTTCTGTGGGTGACTCACGCGATTGACTCCTAGTGACCCCACCACCAGACCCAAGCACCAGCCTCCAAACCTCTGCCAGCGCATCTAGAAGTCAGAGCTGCCGCCCACCGTGGGTTCCTGCAGCCATCCCCTTCCTGCTTTGCCCTCCCAGCATTATGTGTGGGGAGGCAGAGAACTCGGTCTCTGGGCGATTCCCTTCCTTTCCTTCCTTCTCTCATATATTGCGAATTCTCTCCCCGGAGACCTACACTGATTTCACTTCCACACCTCCTTTAGAAAACCAAGCTCAGGTAGAGGTTCTTGTCACAAAAGAAAACTCCAGGCTGGAGCGATGGCTCAGGGGTTAAGACTCTGTCTTGAAAGCACAAGGCCTTGAGTTTGAATCCCAGGTCTCACTTAAAAACGCCAGGCAGAAAGCGCAACAGCTGCACTTCTGGCCCTGGTAGGCAGAGCCTGGGAAAGCCCAGAGCCAAACAAAAAGGAGGTAGAAGCAACCAGGATGATTGCCAAAGTCTCCCTTGATCCTCCACAGGGGCACACAGTGCCCTCACACACACACACACACACGCACACACGCACACACAGAGTAAGTAAATAAATAAAATATTTAAAAAACAGAAAACTCCAGTATTCACAGCGGCTGTATTCTGTGCACAGGCCTGGAAACTGAAGCTTCCACAAATTTGAGGTTAGGTATTTTAATTCCTGTGGGATGTGTCACTTAAAACCACAACTCGCCACATGTGACCATGACAACAGAAGGCCTGGGGACATACAGCTTTGCAGCCTCAAAGGCACAGTTTGGGAAGACAGAGGAAAAGCTGAGACGATGTTTCATTTCTTTTCTATTCTTTCTCAGCATTTTTTTTTTTTTATACAATTCTCCATCTGACTCAAAGGGAGGGCTGAGAAAACAGCTGTGGCCGTGATACGCCTTTCGTTTTGGCAGTTAGTGACACTTTTCGGAAGCTGCCCACTCAGGACTCCCCCCACCCCCACTTCCAGCCGATTTCAAAACAATCGGCTGCACTGGAACCCACTTCTCCCAGAAGGGGCCTAGCTTGCACGTTAGCAGGATTTCGTGTGCATACACGTCGTCACAGTTGGCAAGTGCATATCCATGGGCTTCGTTATGCTTTTCATTACACTTTGAAAATTAAGTGTTTGGACCTAGTTATTTTCCTTTGTGCTTCTCAATGCCTGGCACCGCCTTCCTCACGTCCTCCCTCCTTGAAACAGGCTACAAAATTTTGACTTACTGTCTTGTCTCAACCTATCTTGGCAAAGTCCTCTCCCCATGGTATCTATTTTGCCAGAGCCGGAGCCCAGACCCAGAGCCTCTCAGCCTTTGAAGTCTGTACCTGTTGTGTTATCATTCAATGCTCTCATGTCAGTGGCTTCTCCATTATACCTAAGGGAGCAAGATGGTGAAGGTCATGGTAAGGGGCTTGGGTGGAGAGGCCTGAGGCCAGCACTGTAGGCTGCGCACACCTTGGGAAGGTTAATACCAGCCTTCTGCATGTCATCTTCATTTATCATTTCTCAGTGTCATTTTAGCATTTAATGTGAGAATCCACTCAATCACTGAACACTATCTGGCTCAAAGCAAGTCCACTATCAGTTTGGTGAGCCAGTCTACAGATGAGCAGAGTCTAGGAAATATGTCCTGAATATCTAAGGATCATCTACTATAGTCTACATGATGAATACATATTAGACACTGCATTCCAAATGTTAAGCTACTTTGGCATTTCTAAGCTAGAACCTTCTTTCTCACAAAAAACGGAAATAACTGTTTTTTGTAAAACACTGAGAATTATTTCTCTGGCTCACACGGGGGTATTTTTTGCTTAGTAGAAAGTTTGGCATGAGGGACACAGAAGAATATTTTTGTTTTTAGTTACCCTGTATGCCAGTTAGTTTCAGCCTCAGTCTGACGATAGAGAGGCACATCTATGAGGAGTTATCCAGTTGAGGCATTTCTCTGGGTGCCTGTAGAATATCTTAATTGCATAATTGCTGTGGAAAGACACAGCCCACAGTGGGTGGGTCTATATATGCTTGAGCAGGTGGAGAGAGTTGGTCAGTGGTTTCTGGAAAGCGGGAAAACCAGCAAGTGGCGTTTGTCCTTGCCTCCCCTCTACTGTTGTGGTGGAAGTGGTGTGGCCAGTTCCCTTGGCTCCTGCTGGCATGACTTCTGTCACAATGAACTGTAGTCTGCACTCACAAGCTGGAATAAAAATCTCCTTGTTCCCCAAGATTGCTCATTCAGGTTATTAGTAGAGCAACAAGAGTTGTGAAACTAAGACCATTTGGTACCAGAGAAATGGGTGTTGCTGTGAAACTAAGACACTGGGTCAAGCTTCCTTCTGTTACTATTGGGGAGACTCTTTTCCATCAGTCACCTTCACAGGACTAACCTGCAGCAACCAGCGAAGCTGGGCAAATACCAGCCCCCTTCCAAGATTGTTGATACCTCTTAAATGTATCGGTCACAACCTAGTATAACTGAGGAGAATGAGAAGTTGACATAGTTGCAAGCACAGATTTCGTTTCAACTGACCGACTTTGGTTCTTTCAATGGCAAACTGTGTGTTGGTCATTGGCCAAGCACACTCTTATTCCATTTGCTGACTAGGTAAAAGCCACTGGGTCAGAGAAATGCTTACTGTTGTTAGCTCCAGGGCTTCATCAGAAGTGGACCACCTAATAATCTGTCCTGTAAGCTAAGAGATGAAGAAACCAAGCCACAAGCTTCTTCTTCTCACAGAGAGCAAGGTTTAGTAGCAAACAATTAACGTGAAATCCAAGCTAATTGTGCAATGTGGAAATGCCAATGGCTACAGAAGAAGTTTGGCTGGAATGCAGTGAAAATTTTGTCTCATGGAAATGTTTGTTAGTATTAGAGAAACACACATCTGATATTCCAATATCTCAAGCCTTTTAGGAATCTCTGTCAAGAGCGTGAAGTCACACAGATGTATTACCAGCTATTGGACTGAGCTCTAGCTTTTATGTCTTGCTTTTTACCGCTCTTTTTAAAAATATCCTCTACCAGCTTATCTTTTGCCTTTTTGAAGTCTATACTAAGGTAACTTTAAAATAAGAAACTCCAAAACACACTGATAAGAATGTACAAAGCTGGCAACCTGAGTTCAAGGCCTACATGGTAGGAAGAGAAAATTGACTTCTGAGCGTTCTCCTCTGGTACCCACATGGATGACACTGCACCTACGTTCTCTGTCTCCTTCTCAAATAAATGAACAAAATATTTAAAAATGCTGATAAGGGTGAGAAGATGAGTCACTTATAATCTGTTTATGGGAATGTAAGACGGTGCAACAAATCTGAGACCTGCACAAGATTGGTTTAACGATATTGTATCACGGCAGGGGGAAGATCCTGTAAGACGCCATCGCTCCCTGAGAGACTCTGGGAAGGGATACCACTCTCCTCAGTCGTGTACCTACTGAAATACTGTCCACGCCATATTCAGGCCCATGCCAATACTAGCATCCCAGACAAAAGCTAGTAGACCACACATGCAAAAAGACATGAAAATAGGGAGACAGACTGAAAGAAGAGGGTTTTCACTGGGAGGAGAAAAATGGGATCAGGTAATATGGGGGTGAAAATGACATTAATTCATTGCATCCATCAATGTAATTGTCAAAGAATAAAAAAAAAGATAAAAAAGAATGTGGTCTATAAATTAGGACTTCCATACATAGAAACAGCTCACTTTGCACACTGAAATATTCCAGTATTCTTAACCCTGATTTCATTAAATTCTGAGAGCCTATTAATATTTATGGTAACAGTGATTTGTGTGAAAAAAGAAAATTTATTCCACACTATTGAAAATTTAATAACTTTGCTGCTCAACAAAGAATGATAACAAATGTAAAATGACTCATTCAGGTCATTAATTATCCAGACTGTCTCTAATATGACTCCCACTTGGAAGATTAAGAAACATTTAGATCATAAACACAAGTTCTCACTAATATACTCTTTCTCCATGTTGTTTTCCCCAGAGTTATCCAAAAATATTGCAGAATATAGTAATTTATCAAATTAATTAAATGATATGGGACTGTCTGGATTTTTTGACAGATAAATTATATTGGAGAAGAAATAAACATAGTAAATTAAAAATGAGTATGAAAATAGTTCCTAATTACTCTTTCAAAAATTAACACGTGAAATTTCAATTCAAAGAAATTTTCTCCACAATCCGTGAAGTGCTCTGGGTGTACTGCAGTAAGCTAGGTGCTGCAGCAGCAGAGGACTAAGGAATGATCTGTGACCTCTGAGGCATTTATAGTCTGGCTGGAGAAGCAGGAAATATACCTAAGGGAGACAGGGGTCAATGTTAAATAAAGGTCTGATGACCAGTTACAACGCTGCTTCCCTGGGAAAATCACTGAAGTATAAATACACTTTTGCAAAACAAACGACTGGATCTCAGGATTGCCAGTGCAGTTTTTCAAGTAATCCTAAGGGACTTAAAATGGACATCGTCTGCTTTATTAAATTCCCAGTACCATTTTTGGCCGGCATTACAGTGAAACTGGGTGCCTCCTCCGAAATAGCAGAACTTAAAAACAACTAGACACTTAAAAGTCACCAAAGATAGATTTCTTGATGTGCACCCAAGCCTGTCTCTCTAGCCTCATATTCTACTTTATTATTCTTTTGTGCAAACATGGACTACAAAAGTCAAAATTTACTAATGATCTACCAAGCATTGAGTGCATAGAGACAAAGATTAAGGCTTGATCATTGAGCTTAAGGATCTACACATGAAAAAAACAACAACAGTGCACTCAATCCTATGAAAGAGGAAAGGTCGGGATGAGAAGGAAGCGCAGCATGGTGGTCTTGGAGGAGGAGGAGATAACCAGAAACCCTGAGACTAGCAGGTGAGGGCAAGGAAGAGAGGAGGAAGGAAAATGACCCAGAAGAACGAAGTGTGCATAGAGAGAAGATCCAGTTGCTAAGAATAGCCAAAGAACAGAGGGATCAGGGGGTAACAGTAGGAAGTTAATGATACTGGAAACTAGTGGAGAGGCTACTAGAATTTAAGAAGATGGACAACTGGTGTGTCCATCAAGCAATGGCAGTGTAGAGATGGTGAGGGACTGATTTGAAAGTATTTTGGAGCTAGACTGGATGAGAACACAGTGATTCACTGTGCAGAGAGAGAGAGAAAGAGAGAGAGAGAGAGAGAGAGAGAGAGAGAGAGAGAGAGAGAGAGAGAGAGAGAAGAGAGAAAGAGAGATTGGGTCATGGTCTCTGGACCAGGACAAATAGGCCTGGAGATGACTCAGTAAATGGGAAGAATAGTCTTTAAGGAAGATTCACATTCTTACTTTTCTATTAGGTTGTAAGCCTGGGGAAGGTCTGAATAAATCCTACTCTCTGTGCTCAAAAGTGATCTGTTGTCAAAGTTCTTACCTATGTTCTTTTGAGTATGTGGGTGGCCATCACAGTGGGCTGACAAAGGCCTATGGACAGGAAGGTCTCTGTGTACAAGTATCAATTATCTACATATCCACCTTCCTTCATACACAGCTAGTAGGGAGTAGCCATGTGCGGAGGAAGAGAAGTCCACAAGCTGGATCCTCACAAATGAGAGACCTTTAGTGTCTGGTACGGAAACCAGGCTCAGTAGGGTTAAGGCATAAAACGAGATTAGTTTTCTAGAACAGCCCCCATGACCCATGAACCACATGCAGAAGATGGTGAAGGATGGACCGGCATGAGGGGAAGGCTTATAGTCTGGAGGTTAACATGTGTGTTGGGCAGGCCAGGCAGAGGGCAGGGCAGCAGTGGGATGCTGGGAAAGGAAGGCCTTTGTCCAGAGGCTTGTATATGATGAGGCAGCTTGGCTCTTTCGAAAGGAAGTTTAGAAACAGCAGTTTGGGCTGGGAGCAGCAGGACTGAAGGAAACTGAATCCCAAGCCTGAGATATTAACAGGAAGCCAGGTGAAGGCAGAAAATGGTTAGGAGGCTCCTTGTATCTGCCTGGGAGGAACCGGGGAGAACTACAGAGAAGTTGACTCCAAATGCCTGGGGTTCTTTACTTATATTCTTAGTGTATATGCATTGTATAAAATGATGATTTCTGTTGCAGTCTGCCTGCATGGTTGCTGATAAATGACCATCACAGCTTAAGGGAACAAGGAGTCTACAGTTCTCAGTCCAGCTTGACGGGAGAGCACGCACCAACGCCAGGGCCGAGGGAACTGGCCACACCATCACTGCATAACGGCTGAGAGATGGACAATCCTTACTTGCCAGACCAGCATGTCTGGCCAAGTATACAGAAGGCCAGCTCTCTGTGATTTATCCAGGACCTAATCCCACCCACCATGGGCTGAGCCTTCTCCATCAGCTAGACAATCTCCTTCAGGTTTGCTCTGGGCTTAATTTCAACCATCAACTCTCTACAACTGTGCCCAGAGCTCAAACCCTCAGTCAAGTTGACACCTGTGCTTAACTATGACAGTTTCATAATGAAATTTTTATTCAAGAATATTATGTACTATGACCATATTCATCCTCTTTTACCTTCTCTGGGCTGCTGTTAACCCTTTTCCTTTTCCCAAATAGTTTCCCTTCCTACTTTCATGCTATGCATGTGTGCACAAATGGATACATATGTACAGGCATACATATTATATGTATCCTAGATTCCAAATATGAGAAAATGTACAGTGTTTGTGTTTCTGAGTCTGGCTTATTTTGCTTAACAAGATACACTCCAGTTCTACCCATTTTCTTGCAAAATGACATAATTTCATTTTTCTTTATGGCTGAATAAAACTTCATGGTGAATACATATCACATTGTCTTCAACCATTCACCTGTTGATAGATACCTAGACTGTCTACATATCTTGGCAACTGTGAATAATGCTGCAATAAACATGACTATATAGGTAGCCCTATGTTATGCTGACTTAGTGTCCTTTGGCTTATACATCCAGGGCTGTTAGGATTGGGTCATATGCTAGTTTTATTTTTAGTTTTTTGAAGAATGTCCACACTGATTTCCATAGTGGCTGGACTAATTTACATCCCCACCAATAGTGTATAGGAGTTTCAGTGGCCCCATGTTCATGGATTTGCTATTTCTTTAAATCTTTAAGAGGACTGTAACATCACCAGAAAGTGTCTGCTGGCACAATTTGTCTCCATTTCTCTCTTCTCACATGTCAAGCAACTGTAGTCAGTACAGTATATTAGACTACTTCATATTCAATACACATTGTTTTTCTTCTTTGGAATAATGCTTCTGTCACTCTGCCTACCTGGTGAAGTGAATTTTCCAATCATGATCACCTACTCAATCTAATGTCATAGCATATTATCACCGCATCTCATGCACATGTGAACAAACAAGGAGGTCACCAGTCTTATACCTGGTACACAGTATGCCTGTGTGTTGCTGGTAAGTGAATGAGAGGTCATATCCTGGTGTGAACCTGGCTTATCATTCCCAGTCTGGTGCACTGCCACAGAGATGCAGTCTCTCTGCTTGGTCTCGGGTTTTGGCAGCACTGCCTTGCTCAGGCATGGGAGCTTGAGAGAAGAGATCCCTAGTCGTATCAGCACCAGTCTCAGGGTGACCTCAAGGCCCTAGAACTCCTTGGCCACATTAGAGTTGAGCTCTGCAACGTGTGTGTGTGTGTGTGTGTGTGTGTGTGTGTGTGTGTGTGTGTGTGTGTGTGTGTATGTGTGTGTGAAAGTTGTTTCTTGAGATGCCACCCACACATCTTTTTCTAGCCACATAGAGCGCTACCCTTTCAGAGGATGATCTGAGAAAAGAGAAGGGTGACCAAGAATCTGGGATGTAGAGTTTCAGTCTATAGCATCCATTGGAATTGCCAAGTAGCCCTCGGCACACATTAAGATCGGCCATTCTAAAGCCCTGTACTATTCCATGCAGTTCTTCTGACTCCTGAACGAAAAGACTTGTTTATGGTGACCTGGGAGCAGGGTCAGGAGTCAGACTGGACACTTAGTTTTTCTGAAGGGAAAGGGTTAATTTAAGGAAGTGTCATGATCTCTTGTCTCTTATAAGATCAAAGGAAGTTCACCTCAGGTCACCTTGACATTGACCTTTATGCTCCTTAGAACGAAAAACCTACTTCAAACCAGAAAACAAATGGGCAGATCTCCAGGATCTCATTCTGGAGGAAAAGTTCTCTGCCCTCAGGATTGGACCTGGAACACTAAGGATCGCACAAATCCTGTGCAATCTTGCTCACGTGAGCGTATTTGACCTTTTTTCTTTCTGGCATGGAAACACGTGGCCTTAGCTGACTACAGAAAAAGATTTTCAACATTAATAAGACACACACACACACACACACACACACACACACACACACACAGAGAGAGAGAGAGAGAGAGAGAGAGAGAGAGAGAGAGAGAGAGCAAATCTAAGAGTGGAGAGGCTTGGAATATACCCTGGGGAATTGCAAGTAACTTTTTACCCACATCCTGAATATGGAGAAAAAAAAAACACAGGAAAAAGCTTTCACTAAAATATGTCTTTTCTTTTTCCTCCCTTCCTTCCCTTATCCTCCCCACCTCCCACTTTTTAAAGAAAAAACATGAAATACACAAATATCTGGAAAACTCTGCAGGTTATATTTTGTCCCTTTGCTTGGTTCCCACTGTTCCTCCCCTGAATTCTTAAAGAGTAACTAAAAACAAAATCCTTAGAGTGAGTTTCTCAATTTCAGTTGCTAGAGCAGATGCTTTGTACCCAAACAGATGTGGACTTTGTCACTGGTTTGCTAGTAATGCTGAGCAAGTTCCTTAACTTTCCAGAACTTCTTCAGCAATTGCAGTGGAGGTGTGACTTGGACTGACTTCAACGGGTCACTCAGGGAAATAAAAAAAAGCCATAGTGAAGAGTCTTAGGCCCCCCCCCCCCCCCCCCCCGCACACCAGCAGACAGACATTCACTCAAGGGAAACTGACAAATGTGAGCTGCAGAGTAGGACGGTGCTAATGAAGAAAATAGACGAAAGGATGCGTTATCGCACATGCTGTGAAATACCCAGGAGGAGCAGAATTAATCCTCAGTGAGAACTCCCTGTTCTCTGTGTCAGACAGGCGGTCAGACCACTTCCTGACCTTCAGGAGCATCCATGCGGGTTAAGTGTTCCTCTTCCTGATATTGTGGGTCATCTTTCTACAGCCTGAAGGGGGAGACCCAGAGAGCCGAAGTCTACACAGCACAGCCCAGCTCAGCACAGCTCAGCGGCGATCAATGGTGGGACCTCTCATTTCTCCAGAGAGCCTGGGCACAGTTTAACCACCATGCTGTCTGCTCACACCAACAATGTTCAGTGAGCCTGTGGCCTTGGTGGTTCTTCTAAGTTCACCTGTTCAGGGATGATTATCTCTCTGTGTGTGTCTATTAATTAAATCTTCATGATTCTCTGTAAGCTATCAGGACTACTTCAGGATTATTGTGTGTGCGTGTGTACACATGCTCAAGAAGGCAGTTGAGTGTGTATGCCTGTGGAGGACAAGGGTGAATTCCTTTGCTTTGGGGTTCCCAGATTCCACATTCTAGGGCAGGAATTGCAGGCTGCCACCATATCCACCTGGCATTTTTACATGGGATCTGGGGATCTGAACTAAGGCCGTTTTGCTGCCAGACAACAATTTTAACCCCTGAGCCATCAGTGCAGCCCAGGATTATATTTTTAATCTTTGTCTTCAAAAGAATTTTTGCTATGTTCATCATCATAAATGCATAATAATGATAATAAGTATAATAAGTAATAGAGTCATGCATGCAGGTCAGGGAATTCCCCCTCACTTTTGAAAATCACTTACATTTGTACAGGACACTCTGCCCTAACTGGCCATCCTCCCTCCCCATTGCGTCTCAGGCCACACAGAACAAATTCTGTAAACGCACTACTTGCGTCACGGTTCTTGGTACATGTTTGGTCTCCTGGGAGCCCCTCATTAAGTCCACTTAAGTACATTTTTTTCTCTAATCTTGTCTGCTCAGTTGAAATCCTATTTCATCCAGTATTTGAATGTGGCTTTTCTGGCTGGTTACTGTATTTAATCTAAATTTCATTTCCTTCTCAACCACCTTCCCCACAGGGGAGGAAGAAAAGAAAACAAAGGCTTCTTGTTTCATGTTCCTGAAGAAAACCAGCGGAGCTTATTATGAGAATCAACAGCGATGTAAGTTGGGAGACTATGGATAATTTCTTTATCACCCATCTCATTTCCTCTGAGATGTAAGAAGCGTGGGTCAACTCCGGGACATGGACTCTGTAACCCCATCCTTATTTCTATGTATGTGGCAGATGGCCACGAAAGGCGAACACAGCAAGGACACCTCCTTACCCGACAGTCTCTCTGAAGGGTCTTCATGAGAGCGTTGTATGTCTCTGTATCAAAATACAGCCCTTCGTGCATGTCTTGCAGGAAATCCAGGTCCTTGAAGGTGGGGTTGGGCTTCTCCCTCTCTTTCCTCGAAGCTCTTCGCTTGTAGGTGGACCCTTTCAGGTCGTAGGTCAAGTGCATCCTCATTACCCTTGGCAACACATTGTTCATCACCACGATTCGGATGTTGATGCCACCTGACTGCATGCAGTACAATCCATAGAATTTTGGCAAAAGAGTCCTTGGATTCTGGTTTAAATTCTACAAAGAAAAAAAATAATAAAAATATTTACCATCTCCTATTGTCACAAAATAACGCTTCACTAAAAAAGCAAGCTTTCAAGATATGTGATGACTAAAAAATAGGACAATCACTGCTAAAATTCCATTGTCTATTTCTTAGCATCCCTTCTTTTTTCCTTTTCTACCATGAATCCCTTTTATCTCCCCAGTTTTGCTTCTATTTTCATGTCATACTTATATGATTTTATGTGCCTATAAAAAACTTAGGATCCATGAATGTGAGAAAATGTGATTTTTTTTTCTGAGACTGACTTAACTGACCAAAAATGATTGTCTCAAGTTGCAGCTCTTTTCCTGAAAACGACATGATTTCATTCTTCTTTACGACTGAAAAAATTCCATTATGTATCTATTTCACATTTTGTTTATCCATTTCTCTGTTGGATACTTGGACTATCCCATATTTTAGTCATTGTGAATAGTGCAGCAATAAATGTTGATGTGCAAGTACCTCTGTTGTTTCTGATTTATTTTCTCAAGTCTGCTACTGGAATAGCAATGTAACCATTCCAGGCTCAGAGTAGGAACAATGGCCAAATCGAACAAGGGCAAAATGTTCCAGATTAGCTTCAACTAAATACAGACACAAGATTGATGGAGGCTGTGACTATTTTTTAAGGGAGCCGAAGAAAAAATTAATTTCTGGAGAATAAAGGATGAATAGTTAAAATTTTAATCACCCCTGTGAAACTGTCTTCCCAAATGGTAAGACCCATTTACAAGCACATTGTGTAAGACTTTAGATTTCCTCTCACCAGTACTGACTGAAATCATCAAATTTTAATATATTCGTAGGAATGACTGGAGAAAATCAGAAAGTAAAAAAAATCGAATTCTACTGACTATTATACAGTGTAATGTTCTTGATGTATTTTAGCTACTTCAATGGTAATTTTGTATTAATATCCTTTGCTCATTTTCTATGAGTTTTGTCATTTCTAAGGTGCTTGATATAGTCTCGATTTCTATTATTTTCTTTTATGGAACAAATATTTTCTCCCCATATAGCCTTTTGATTATAAAAACAGAGAATGTTTACCCATTTTCAAATAACTTGCTAAAGGACATACAATAAAAAGCCCCCTACCATCTCTCCTTCTTCCTTTGACCCCAGCGCTTGAGGAAGTACTTTCCCTTACATTTGTTATTTTCGTTCTGTTTGTATTGTGTGTTTATTATTTTTGTCATATAGGTGCTTTGCCCTTTGTTACATCTACTTATTTGTTTCATTTTTTGACTTCTTGTTCAGCAGAGGTTTTTTAAAAAATATTTTATTTTTAGTGGATGTCATTAGAAAGAATTATATTAAGTGAAGTATCCCAAACCCAGAAAATTAAGTGCCGTATGTACTCCCTAATAGGTGGCTCCTAGTACCAAACTCACCCAGCCCACATTGAGACACTCAAAAGTAAACCTATGTAACACAGAAATTGCAAGGATTATGAACAAGAGAGATGGGGTAGGAGGGCCACACCAGAAACAAGGAGAGAGGGGACCATGTTACAGCAGAGAAAATAGGCCTCCATCAAGGTCTGCAAGTAAGTAATGAGAAACCTGGTTAAGTTCACAGACGTTCTTTCCTGATCTCACCAGAAGGGGAGGGCATATAGTCTAGCAGATAAAAAGTAATCATTTTGCAAACGGGTGATGGACCCCTCCCTGAGGTTTCCTACTCTTATTACATCTACCCTTGAATGTGCTATTACAACAAGACTCCAGTTTAACAGCTTTTTGTCTCTGGCCAGGGGGTGACATACAGTGCCCAGCAGAATGGAGTGAAGGGAATTGCAGGAGCAGCAAAACTGCAAAAGAAAATCAACAAACCACAATCCAGAACCTCAGAGACTCTATATCAATCACATAGAACTAGGCCAGCCTAATCTCTCCCCATCCTGGAGCTCAGGGACATTTGCGGAAGAGGGGGCGGTAAGATTGTAAGAGCAAAAGGATGGGAGGAGCAACGATTTGCAAGATTCTCAACAATAGTTGGGGCCAAAGTAATCATAATGGGACTTTGCATGCCCGGCGCAATGTCCAGCGCACTGTTGCCCTCATAAAGTCTAGCATCTGTTAAGGGCACCGAGACCCCTGGAGGCAAGGGATTGACAGCCATAGTAGTGATTTTATGCTTAAGGGGAACAAGAGAAAGGGCTTATGGAAATGCCACTGGGTCCTTATATGTCATCGGAGAAGAGGACCCAGTGGAGAGTTAGGTGTACACAATAAAGGACTCTCTGGGAATTGGGGGGGGGCACTGGGGGAAGGGGAGGGGGAGGAGGGGGTGCGGGGGGAGGAGGGGGGAGGGAGGGAACTGGTAAAAAATTTTAAAATGTATAATTAAATTTTTAATAAAAAAAAAGAAATAAAAAAAAAGTAAAAAAAAAAAAGTAAAAAACAAAACAAGAGGTGGCTCAGTGCTTAAGCCTCTGCCTTCCAGGCGAAGGTCCTGAGTTCGGATCCTAGACCCCACGTACAGAGACCAGGAGGAAGCAGGGGTGGGGTGGCCTGCGCTTCCGATTCTGGTAGGGCGGAGCCTGTGAATCCCAGGGTCGAATAAACAAGGAGGTGGAGGCGTCCATGGTGGTTTCAGAATTCGTCCGTGGTTCTACACACACACACACACACACACACACACACACACACACACACACGCACACACATACACACACACACACAATTGAATAAATAATAAATAAAAAAATTTAAAAAACAAAACAAAACAAAAAAACAAAAGCCATTGTAAAATTTCCAGCTAATGTGGAGAAAGACTCAATTACAGAGAGTGTTCTTGTCTCCTCATGTTATTGCTAGGGGAAAAAATTCCTGCTTCTCTCCAAGAGATTTTACAGGTGTCACCCTGTACGTGTCACCCGTTTTTGGAGATAGGGAGGATCTTACATGAACACAAAATGGCCTGGAAATCGCAATATAACCCAGGCTGGCTTGGACTGTAGTACTTGTAGTAAGTCTCCTGCATCGGTCTTCCAAGAAATGGATTAGAGCCATCACACCTATTTACATAAGCCATTAGAAACTGATAAATACATGTATGTGGCTATTTATTTAATTATTATATTTAAAGAAACTTCTATGGCAATTTTAAGAACACAAATTGAGATCAAATGTTGAATTTTTAAAATGTATCTTATGTATTGACTTAGGAGCAAAAGAGAGAGAGAGAGAAAGAAAGAGAGGAAGATAGGGAGAGAGAGAGAGGAAGAGAGAGACAGAGAGAGGGAGAGGGAGAGGATAGAGACAGAGACAAGGTGCATGCTGTAGTGTGTGCATGGATCATGTGGGATTCCAGCAATCAAACACAGGTGGCGGGGTTTGCAAGCATGCATCTTACCCACTGAGATAGCTCACTGGCTCCAGATGTTGAATTTTGAGGACCTTAGTTTTTCCTCAACATCTGTTGGACTAACCACATGATGTTCACATTTTTTCCCTCATCCCAGAATGAATCAGTTGTTTGCTATACTGGCTTATATGACAGGGACTAAATCATGGCTTTTGCCAACTTCTTAAGTTTAATTTAACTTTAATTAAATTTCAAAAGTGACATGCAGCTGATGATTAATATTAGATGACTCAGTTTCAAAGTTAAGGATTAGTATATCTAAGCTTAAAACTAGAATGTATGTTTGCTATTTATTGATTTGACATTATAATGTGGTCACTTTGGACTCAGTCTTAGACTAAAAATGTGCATATGTATAAACCCCATCTGAAAGCATAAATATTAAACACTAGCAATGTGCATGTCTTGGAAAGGTGTTGTACTCTGCTGCTTTTTTTCTTTTCCATATTTCCCTCTAAAGAGAAAAGGATAGATTTGTTCAGAACTTTGTAAGAGATGCATGCTCTTCAATAGTATTTTTGCATTTCTACATTACAAATGAAAGTAATTCATAGTGTTTAAGGTCCTCTCCAGGAGATTTTGGGATGAAAATGTAATTTTATATACAGATGGACTCTGTGACATCTCAATGATTCTGTTTTAAAACAAAGGTGAGTTATCACCTCTGAGCGAAGGATAGCAGAATTAGAGCTTTGATAGCCACATAGCTGTTCTAATCACAGAAAATCACAGTGTGTTGAAAAATGATATCAAATGTATAATAAATCCTTTGCTTTAAGTTGCTGTTTCTTGGTCTCCAAAACATTTCAGAAAAAGCCAGGTGTGGTAACATACACTTGCAATCACAGGGGGTTCAAGGGATGGCTGCAAGAAGATCAGGAGTTCAAGACCAGCCTCGGCTGTGCTACATATATAGAAAACAAACCAAACAACTCAAACAAAACAAAACACCATGAAACAACCCCAAATTACAGGAAAGGTGATTTTCATGTTACAAATGTAACCTACAAAAGCTTCATTTCTGATATGTGATAGGTACGAACAGCTACTGTAGACAAGGTACTGGTGTATGGTGTAGGGGTTGGAATGAAGCCCCTGTGTAGACCGGGCTCTGCAGCTTTCTCCATGAATGAACTACCTCGGTACTCAATTAATCTTTGCTTCAGTTTCCTCCTCTACAAATGGAATAACTATGACACTTCAGTTCACTGTGAGGCTTCCAGGAGGAGTTAATGAGGAAAACACCCAAAGTCTGGTTTAACACAGAATACACCATCAACCAACATATGCCTGCCATTTACATGTGCACTATGCCCTGGTGCCAAGAGCGCTGCTTTCCTTTCTCCTTTTCTTACCATCATAGCAACCCAAAGTAGATGCCATCTCCCAGCTACTGAGGGCTGAGGGGATGTTACTCAGGGACATGCAATTAGTTGATAACTGAGTCAGAATTTGAACTCTGGACTGTGACTTAATGATGTCTCTGCTACTCATTTCTCATTTGGTTTTCATTTCTTTCAAGGCAGAGACTCTGTATATTTGAGGTTGCCCTTGAACTCATGGTCCTTCTGCCTCAGTTTCCCAAATATTAGGATAAAGGATAACAGGTGTGTATCAGCATGCCTGCTTATTGCCTTTTAAAATCTCTTCATAATGCCATAACTTGATCTAAATGCAAAGAAAAGGAAACAAGCCTGAGAATTACTGGGGGAAAATCCACAGAGGAATAAAATCCTGTAGAGGAAAGAAAGAAAACCTAATGCAGAAACTTGGATCATGTGCTGCTCCTTACCATGTAATAGCCGGGCAGTAGCTTCTGTAGAAACTCCGCTTCTTTATGTTGAACTGTTTTGATGATAAACTCGTCACCACTGGTCACAAAAAACAGAGATCCACTAGCTCCAGGGTTGGACAGTTCTATTAGAGGCTCGCTGCAGATGGAGTACTGAAAGCAAAACCACACATTACATAAGTATGTATTAACTTACTTATGGATTTTATAGTGCAGATTGAACCTGGGCCTTGACAACTCCCATCCTTAAGCAATCTCTCTCTCTCTCTCTCTCTCTCTATCTATCTATCTGTCTGAAACTTTTAGATACAATTACAGTGAGTTTGCATGTTTTCATCCTCTATTACCTACCCCTTTCCATTCCACTCACATGTTCTCCTTTCCAGCCAGTCTTCCTCCTGTTCCTATATTTCCCTGAAAGTGTGTGATTCACTGGGTCCCATCCAAGATGCCTGCACTACCAACTATCTGGCACTCACTAAAGTAAAAATGACCCACTAGTGGGTAGATCATTGAGTTAAGAAGCTCTCCTCTTCTTCAGCACCAGTTGCAGTGTCTCAGAGTTAAATTCTGAGACAAAAATCACAAATGGTCTCTTGAAATCCTCTATTGTGGAGATCTAGTAGAAGCAGACATCACTGCTTCTTGGTACAGTGTTGATTTGAAAGGATGCTACTGTCTGAAGTACCCCTGTCTGCCCCAGACTCTCACATGTTTACCAACCCCTCTTTTGTAAGGTTTCCCAAGACACGGGGTGGAGGATTTAGATGTTCTGTTTTGAGCTGAGCTATTTGCTCTTTCTTTGCACTTTGGCCAGTTGTGGTTTTCCTATGCAAACATTTTAAAGTATACTTTTGGGACTGGGATATGACAGTGGGTAAAGTGATTGCTGAACAAACACGAAGGCCTGAATTTAGATCCCTAGTGCCTACGTATAAAGTTGGAAGTGGTGGCATGCAGCTATAATCTTAGTGCTGCTGAGGTAGAAAGGGGAAGAAGCCAGTTGCCTAGCCAGATTGGTGATTCTGGTTCATTGTGAGGCCCTGTTTCAACACAATTAAAGTGGAGAGCAATAGAAGAAGACACTGATATTAACTTTTAGCTTTTACATGCATGCACACATATGTGCACATGCATATACATAAGCACATATACATCCATACACCATACCCCCTACAAACATAGAATATATGTTCTCTCTCTCTCTTTCTCTCTCTCTCTCTCTCTGGAGATAGGGTCTTATGATGTAGCCCAAAATGTTCTTAAATGTTTGCTCCTCCTACCTGTCCCTTCCCAGCGTTGTGACTTATAGGCCTGTGACATGCTTGGCTAGCATTACATTTCTTAAGCATGCATGCATACATGCATGTGGAAACTGGAGGACAACTTTGCCTATCATACCCAAAAATGTTCACCTCCTTTGAAATAGTTTCTTACTGGCTTAGAACTCACCCATTAGGCTGAACTGGCTGACCTTAAGTCCCAGGGAACCTTCTTGTAAAAAAAAGAGATGAAATTATCTACCTGAAAGTAGCTAAAACCTTTGAAGCTGAAAGCTTTTGAAATTCCAGGCAGAGTGAATAATTACTATGATTTTGTTCATCAATTATTACATGACATATAAGTTGAGAAACCAAGTCTTTAATGCATGCTTCTCCTGGACAGGAAAGGAAGAGTTGGATCCATCCTTCCTTGTAATCACAAACCCTGAGACATTCTGAAAGAAGCAAGGAAAAAGATGGGTGTGTTGTATTAGCATGACTTGTGATACACCTATTGGAAAGAAGGAAAAGCATATCCTACCAGGGCCCTGTCAGATCAAGTCAATGAAAACTTGCACATATGGTAGAGATAACCTCACTTGCCATTTCTATCTCAGATACATTTACTGTTTTCATTATTATTGTTGCTCTCTGAATAACAAATACCCAAGAGTTACTCTGGACACGTAGACACATGATAAAGAGGAAAAGAATCCCACGCCCGTGCTGCCGCAGAGATGAACTTACCCTATGCCCCACCCCCATGGGTAAGCGCTTGTCTAGCAGCACTTGAGGAAGAAGGAGCCTCCACAGCGAATGCATACGGAAGCCCTTCACCAAACGGCCTTCCAGTCTACAGGATGCACGTTTAGATCTGAAGCTTGTAATTAGGAAGTGCATGGTGTGTTTTAATGAAAACAAGAACATAAACATAGTAATTCAGGCAGAGGTTCAGACATGACAGCATAAAACTAACAGGTATACAATTTAAAATCTAGCTGCAGAGTTGCCAATGGCTAAATAAGGGTTCTCATTCTTTGCTCCTACTTAAAATAGTGCATCTCACGGTGTGGTTTCAACGGCCCAGTTTGACAGGTGCTAGGATGTTGTGTATCTTGATGATGTGTATCATCGTCTTTATTTGTATCTTCATGGTGAAGTCTTAAGTCATGCTTATTTACATTCTGTGCTTTATTTGCGTGCGACTCTTCAAAATGTGTCATGGTCTGGCAGGCTGGGCGAGAGGCTACCTAGCAACCATTCTTTTTTATTTTTTTATTTATTTATTTTTTTATACATTTTTATTATTATTTCAGCTCATACAAACTTACTAGATACACCAGTTCCCTCCCTCCCTCCTCCTCCCCCCAAACCCCCTGCTCCCCCTCCCCTCACCCCTCCCTCCCCATCCCCCAGTGCTTCCCGCCCGATTCCCAGAGAGTCCTTTCTTGTGCATGCCTGACTCTCCTCTGAGCCCTCCTCTCCGATGACGTACAAGGACCCAGTGGCCTTTCCCTGAACCCTTTCCCGTGTTCCCCTTAAGCATAGGAATACTACTGTGGCTGCCAATCCCTTGCCTCCAAGGATCTTGGTGCCTTTAGCAGATGCCTAGCAACCATTCTTGATAGGAAGCCTGAGGTCAGTGAGAAGGATCTTCAGAATATTGGGGGAAGATGGAGACCCCACTGTTCTGTTTGGGCTCTGCTCCCTCCAGTGTAGATGACCTCAAGCAATTCCTGCCACTGAACATAGCCTTAAGTTCCTCATCTGTAAGGTGAAGGGTGGGGCTGAAATGACTTGGAGGGCTACAGCTGATTCTCTGAAGCACATAGTAAAGCATCCACCATCCTCTATAGTGCTTGTTGGGGCTTCCCGGATAAGAGATGAACTTCCAGAAGCTCTAAACTTTCTGCAGGTTGGACTCAGTCCTAAGATGTAGTGTCCCCAGTACAAAGGTGGGCAGCCACGTGTGACTAGGTTTACCTCCTTGTTCTTGCACATCTCCGTGATGTGGTTGGTCAGTGAACTCTGTATAATGAATGATAGAGATACAGAACTGGAAGTAAACAAGGACAGGGAACCACCTGGCGCTGTCCCCTCCTTCGATGGTAGAAAGTACCAAGCACACACCCACGGCTCTACTTCCAGCTTCACCGATGACCAGCTGATGGTGCATTTTGCTTCTTCTACACCTCTAACCACTCTCCTGACTGCTTCCATCAGATTCATAGTTTTCTTTTGCTTTCAATTAATTTTTAAATAATAGTTATAGTGAGAGGTATGTTACATCACATATAAATCATCCATTAAATGTGCAAAATACTTCCAAATATTGTTTAATTGACAAATACAAATTGTATCTCTTTATGGTTAGTAACATGAGGTTTGCATGTATACAATGTGGAATGGTTAAACCAATCTAATTAACGTATCCAATACTGTAATGCATTTTGTGTGTGTGTGTGTGTGTGTGTGTGTGTGTGTGTTGGAAAAACTATCAAGAACTGTCAAGTGTATAACACATTATTGATTATATTTGAAACACAGATTTCTTTTTTAATTTTTTCCCACATTTTATTTTTTTCCTAATCATAAGAGCTCAATAGGTACCCTATCCTCTCCTCCCCCTCCCCCATCTCCCATTGCACTCTCCCCACTTTCTCCTTCTTTTCACCCCCCCTTTTCCTCCCCCTTCCTTCCTCCCATTCCCCGGAGCATTCATTTATGTGGACTCTGAGCCTCCCTCTGAGTCCTCCACCCTAGTGAGGGTTCAGGACTCAGTGGCATAGCCTGGGGCCCCTTCTTGGGCTCCCATCAGCATGGGTACTCTATTATGACTGTTTAACCCTTGCCTCTAAGGATTCTATTGCCTGAAGCCTTCTCCTCTGTGATCCATGCTAGACTTTGGGGGGAGGGTGTCACTGACATGTCAGCCATTGTGCAGGTCCGGCCAAGTCAATCCCGGCTGCTGCAACCCTAACTTGACACATAGATTTCTTAATGAAATTCATGTACTTTGAATCTCCCTCAATTCTTAAGTAAATCCCAGAAAACGAATCAGTTCATTTGTAGATGTTTTAGTATTTTCTTCTAAAAAATATACTGTATCCACATCCAAGGAAAAAATAAATCTGCAATGCAATATTTACATTTCCTTAATTTCCTATTGTTTAAGTGTAGTTTTATTTGAATTATTGGGTTATGCATGTCAGTGTTCTAGATCAAAACCCTTCCCTGTAGGGACACTGGCCCATTCAGTCTTTCTAAACATCTCACGCAGTCACATGCCTGCCTCACGATACTAACACTTTATTGCAATGCCCTGTAATTTTTATTTATTATTTATTGATATTTGAGACTCTATCTCTGTGGAAACTAGGCTATCCTTGAGCTTGTGATTCTTTTTACTTTACTTTCTGAGTGCTAGATCCTAGGTTTGTGCAATGCTTGAGGTATGCTTCGAACCACACCCCATTGAAAGAAAATCTGTGCATCATCACAGATAGACACTCCTCTGAAATTTCACAACATTTTGTGTGTGTGTATCGGGGGGGTTGGTTTCTGTCTTCTTATTGATTGCCTACCAGGGATGATTTTTTTTATTTCCCCTCACATAATTCTTAAGTTCTCTGAGTATTATGAATTGCAATTTTTAAATCTTTATGTAGCTACAAGCAAAGAATTTAGACATAGTAGTTGTTCCAAGTGCCCAATGACTTCAACATTTACGATTTTCCAGGTCTACAGATGTGGCTCAGTTGCCTATGCTTCTTGGTAAGTTCTCCAACTTCTTTAAGAAAATAATTTTTTTCTGGCTTAAAGACTCATTAGGCTTGTGCATGTTGTATGAGAGGCTGTTCAGAAAACAGCTATCATAGAGTTAGATCCAGATGTCAACTTGAGAGTTGAGGGTTTGACTTCTGGGCACATTTGCAGAGAATTGGTAGTTGAGGTAAGCCCAGAGCAAACCTCCAGAAACTGTTTAGTGGATAGGGAAGGCCCAGCCCACGGTGCGTGGGACTAATCCCTGTGCAGGTGAATAAATGGAGGGAACTGTTTGAGATAGAGGCATCCTTGTGTATACTTGCCAGACATGCTGGTCTGGCAAGTAAAGAATGTCCCCCTCTCAGCTGCTGTGTAGATATGGTTAAAACCAGTCCCCTTTGCCCTAGTGCTGGATAAGGAACTGTAAGCAACCTATCATAAGAGAAAATTAAACCTCTTGGTCCCTTGTTAAGATGTTTTGTCATGATTTTATCAGCAACCATGCAGATCAACTGTTATACCAGCTTTCCCAAAGACAGTAAGGCATGAGCTTCCCTGCTGCGAGGCAGGAAAGAGACAAGCATACATCCTGTCACTCCATCAGCAGAGCTGCCAGATGCGGCCTGAGACCTCTCTTCAGCTGGCGAGATGCTCCAGGACATTCAGTAGGATGCAAAGTAAGAGATTGATCCTGCTTTCCATAGTATTACTGTAATAGGAACCCCCACCAGGCTCCCCAGACATATTTCCTGAGGGTTGGGGACCCTCAGTTATTGTCAAATAGCCAGAAACCAAAAACTTTCCCCAGAAAATACATAGGTCCTTGAGTTGGGAGTGATGGGGAGAGGTACTCAGGTCTTTGGAGGGGA
The DNA here is from genome assembly GCA_023101885.1 of Typhlomys cinereus. Taxonomy (NCBI): domain Eukaryota; kingdom Metazoa; phylum Chordata; class Mammalia; order Rodentia; family Platacanthomyidae; genus Typhlomys; species Typhlomys cinereus. The sequence continues at coordinate 316,891 of JALPQD010000086.1, forward strand.
AAGCGAGGCAGAAGACTGCTGGAATTTTCAGAGGCCAGAAAACCAGGGCCTCACCCATAGAGTCCTCACTGCTCTGTAGAGACTCAGCTGTGTGCCCTGAGGACTCTATTACCGCACTGGGAAGAAATTCTATGATGTTTTTAGGGACCCACTGGAGAGTTTTTAATCACTATAGAACAGAAATCAGTTCAGAATTTATATATATATATACACACATGATCCATATTGAAAGATGTGTTCTAACTATTCTGTGTCTAAGTGACAAATGTCACAAAGCTTCTAACAAGCTCATTCTTGGATCTCAGGTCTTAAGACCAAGATAGAATGGGACAAACAATAAACATTTGGTGGCACCCTTCCTATGGGTTCTTAAAACAATTTTAAAGAGCTTCCAGGTTATTAACAGTAATAAAATTAGGAAATACACCATTTTCTTCATGCAACCAAAAGGTAGTTTGCGCCTCTGTGAATGGGAATGTGATAAATGTGAAGGTCATGGCAGACTGCACAAGCAGGATGTGGTGTTTGTGTCTCCCCCGTGCCAGAACAAAGACAAAGGAGACGAGTTGAGGATAGACTATATCCTTGGACATATAAAAGCATGTTTACAGAGAGCCCGCAAGAAGAGAAAACAAGAACAAAACTACATATCTTCTTTAAATGTCATTTGAATTTGCAGGTCAAGGTGAAGTTGGATGTGGGTCACAAGCAGGTGTGAGGTGAACAGTATCGATTCGACAGCTAAAATAGGAAGACTTTCAAATAGCATCCTAGCCAGCAAAATTCATAAGGATATTTAAAGTTAATTATAATGTAACAGTTCTCAAATCATGATCCAGAGTGATGACCCTTATCACCATTATTCAAGTATCAATCACCTCAGCAGATTTGGTAATTGTGGATTCAAATTGCATTTCTCAAAGCCAAATGTACAGTCATTATAAACTTGGAACTTTTATTATGTTCCTGAGGTTTATAAAATAAGAGCTGCATTCACTTGTCAACACTGTCAGTCAGATGTTCACATCATGTATTTCTGCAGGAGGAAGGAAAACGACAGCTCCTTACCAAGTAATCGTCGGGCTTGATGCCAAAGAGCTCTCGGAAGTACCGGAAGGCTAGCGGAGCATATGTCTTAAACCTGAAGTCTGGGTAGTGGTGTGCTGGCGTCAGGTTGCTTCCTTCACTGCAGAGCAAAAAGCAAAAAGGAGACTGAGAAGCAGACTTTCAGCAAAGACAATTGGAAGTTCAAATACCAGTTCTACTAGTCCTGGGTCAGTTTCCTCTCTAGGGAAAAGAAAATACTCTCTGCTTGTGGGTCTCTCATAGGTCTCAGAGGTTAATAGGCCTCAGGTGAAAACACTGATATGGTGAGAGACTCCCAAGCAGGCCTCTCTGCTAATCATAGGATGGGGAGCAGAAAGAATGTCTTCCCCTCCCTGATTGTCCTTTCTGGGATAATCACTTGTCTTCCCTAGTGAAATCACATTGCAATCTTTTAATAAGACCCAACTTTAGTGGGTGGAGCAACTAAATTTTGGGGGTAGGTGGGCATTAATTGTGGATAGTTGATAAATGTCTGTTACCAGGAATACTTACAGTAATTCTTAAAATTGCCTGCCAATTGGAGGGAAACATCATGTGGGAAGTTAGGTGAAATCTTAATCAAAACTCTGGGCTTTAATTTTTAAAAATATTTATTTTATTTTTCTAGTTTTACAAGCATCTTGAGTACTATCCCTGTTTCCCTCCATCCCCTTTCCCACCTATCTTCCTTCCCTTCCCTTCTTCAATCTATCCTACTTCTTCCCACCCGCCTGCTTGTCTGTTTCTATGGACCCCAGGGTTCACTCTGGTTTGTCTACTCATGTAATAGTGGTCTGAGTATCAAGGAGACAACCAACAGCTTTCTGCTTGGACTCAAGATCTGCTTGTCAGAATAGAACACGTTCCTGTTGCTATTAACTAGAACAAGAACCTAAAAGAGGGAAGGAGATAGATCAATAGGGAAAAATAGCCTATAAGTAGGAAGACAGTGCACCAAAGTGCTCTGTAAATAGCTTCTATTATACTCACAAATCAGAAGAGCACTTAGCACACAGCCTAGAAATTTTCTCCTATAAGAGAGGCAGAGAATCTCAACACCTGCCTGAATGCACTATAGGGCAATAGAAGAGCAGCGAAGTGGACATCAATGGTCAGCCACAATGCACAAGGCATGCCCAAAATCACACCAACCCAATCTCCCCATCCCAAGGCTTTGGAAACCTCACAGAAGAAGGGGCAGTGAAAATGAAAAAACCTAAAGATGTTAAGGTTCACCTTTGGACAAGACATCCCACTCAAGGCAGGACTGATGCACCCTGACTTTAATTTTTAAACATTTATTTATCTTGTGTATATGGGAGTGGGCGGAGGCACATGTCATGTGGAGGTGTCGATTTTCTTCTTCATGTGAGTTCCAGAGATCACACTCCTGTTGCCAGGTGCCATGGCAAGAGAGTTTATTCACTGGCCATCTCACTGGTCCCTTACCTCTTTCTTATAGTTAGAAATTTGAAAACTTGTTTTTCACTCTAAAATGCCCTCTATTTTTTTTTCTGGGCTAATTTTTTAAATTAAAAAAATTAAGTATAATATTTATGATAACTAAAAGATATAAAGAATCACTATTAACTTCCTATGAACCCAAAAACGTGTTGAAGAAATGAAACACTCATAGAGGTGAATCACTTCCCTTACTTATACTGATCATATTCTCCAAGGTATCTGCTGGCCTGAGTTTTGAAGTCTCATTCTTGTCCTTTTTGTCTCTCTCTGATTATACACAATATTACGTTCTTATAATACTATTACATTTTACCAGTTGCCTAATCTCATACTTAAATTTGCATTGTGAAAAATTCTAACATTCCAACAGAACAATGCAGTTTTAGGCAAAGGTTTGTGATCTCTATGCTATATTTTAGGTGGATATTGAAGACACACTTAGGATGTATCTACTGAGTGGCTTGCAATAATTTACAAATATTGGCTATGTAGAAATGAGATGTAAAAGCAGAGAGGCACATCCTGAACCTTGACATCTTTCCTCTCTCTTGCAAGCAAGTCAAAATAATCACAACCCCAGGTTCTAAAGAAGGCTGCGTTCGGCATTGGCAATTTAATTTCCAGGATAATGCTAATTGCAGTAGAGTCAATTCTCACAAGGAGAAGAGGATCAAAAGTCAACGCACAGGGCATAGTAAAAAAAATATTGAGAACTATTTAGGAATTATCTCTTTGCTATTCAATGCAGCCAGATTGTTCTCCCTGTGGTTACTGATGACTGTTTCTTTAGGGGAGCACCAGAAGAAGGGATTGACTAGTGTTGCTGGGGATCATTCATCTCTTGCCCTTGTACTGAATCTTCAAACGCCAGGTAGGTGCTCTACCTCTGAGTTATACTCTTGGCCCTAAAGGCTTATCTTTCAAAGTAAGGGGACAGTCAGGCAGCAACAAAGTGCACATGAGAAGAGCCGTCAGTCTCCACCTCAGCATGAATGGCCGTGAGGAGTCAGCTCCAGATGGTTATTCGACCCCTACCCTCCTTTAAAACAAAGCATCAATTCATAGCTCAGACTGGCCTGAGACTCACAATGCAGAGCAGTTTGGCTTTGAATTCACTATAATCCTCCTGGCTCAGCCTCCTGAGTGCTGAGGTTATAGGTGTGAGCCACTGTGCCCAGCTGGTAAGTGGTTATTATTTTCCTACACAAGTATAGTTGAATATTCCTTATAGGCATGAGATGTGCTGCCAGCATATACAAACATTTCCTCATTCCATATTTTGCAATTTATGAGGAGAAATGTGCTCAGCTCTAGGCCCCTTGGGATGATCTTTGAACTTATGTGACTTGCAATAATTTACAAATATTGGCTATGTAGAAAAGAGACGTAGAAGCAGAGAGGCGCACCATGAACTCTGACATCCTTCCTCTTTCTTGCAAGCGAGTCAGAATAATCACAACGCCGGGCTCTGAAGGAGGCTGCTTTCTGTGGACTGTCAGCATTGCCAGTTTAATTTGCTCCTGTCTTCTAGCTCATACAGGCAAAACAATTCATTCTCATAAAGCAGATTGCCTTCCACAAGGTGAAGTACCCATGCTCCAAACTTTCTCTCATTTACATGCTGGGAAGTCCAAGCTGGAAACCCAGAGTTCTACGAGCTCTTGTTTTACTTTTGTTTTGGTTAATCTGAAATTGTTTACCTGGACTTCCATTAATTATAATGACTCCATAATCACTGTTTAATTTGGTCATGTCTAAAAAGGACTGTGTTCCTTGGAAATGAAATGGACAGACACATAGGCACACACATACATACACGGATGGCATAGCATTTGCAGGAAAAAAAGGGTAAATTTCCTTATCTTTTGTTTTACAATTCTCTCTGTGTTGTGCTGTATGGGTGTGGTATATGTATTAATGTGGGAGCTGTTTTTTTTTCACATTTGTGTGTAAGCGATACATGAATGCGTGTGAGCTTGTGTGCAAAAGGTATGTTTGCAGAGGCCCGAAGGTGACATCTGGAATCATCCTGGATTGCTTACTTCGGAGATTCCCTGGCTCTGCCTTTCATGGCCAGACTTGCAAGTTGCAGTCAAAGTATCTGACTTTTTTTCACGTGGGATCTGAGTGTTTTTGCTTGTGAGGCAAATGCTTTAACCACAAAGCAATCTCCTGGCTCTTTTTCTTTACTTTTCAAGTAAACTTGATTTGACTAGACTGGCTGGCCAAGGAGATTCCAGGGATCTGCCTGTCTCCATCTGTCGGAGTTATGGGCACCTGCCACCGTGTCTGTTCTTTACATGGGTACTGGGGATCCAAACAGAAGTTCTCAAGCTTGCGTGTCAGACACTGATTGATCGAGCCCTATTCCCAGGCCCATATTTCTTTAAGTATAAACCTTGACAACTAAGAGACCACCAAATCACAAAAGATGAAAAAAACCAACAACCTTAAATCTAGCTAGCTTTAGACCACAGTAAGACATGGAGAATACCCTCTGTGAGGCAGGCCTGTCTGTGTGGGACAATAAATAGTAGATATAATAAAGAAAAAGATGCCTAGGCATAATTTTCATTTATTTATTTTTGCCATCTCTAGTGTCTTCTGTTTCCCCCCACTTTTACTGATGAATTTTGCTCTTTGGCATTTTCGTACATGTGCACAAAGTCTTCCATTTACCTTCCCCTCTGTTACTTCCCATTCCTTTCCTTCCTGTTCCTTCTGCCTCCTTTTAGTCTTCCTTCCATATTCAAGTCTTTTTGTTTTGTTTTGTGTACGCTAGGTTAAATCAGATATCCCTTTGTGATTCTGGGGTTGTGATTCTGGGGTTGAGATTCTTGCAAGCTCTTCCATGCATACACAACTGGATATTTTGGTCCCCCCCCAAACCTCTGGGTTGCCCATTTTTCAGAAGTACTCTGTAGGATCCTATGGGTTCCTCCAAGGTCATAGCCGACCAATGACATGTAGGTTCCCTGTAGTGTCAGTCACCATCTCTGCTGTGGGTTTATGATTGCCATGGTTGTGTTGCTCTTAGAGGATGGGATTTCACATTCCTTTCCCTGTTATCTGGCACTGACGTTATTTCTGACCCCTCCTACACAGAGGTGTTGAGTCTTTATTGGTAGACTATATGTCATGCAAAAGACTGAATTATCAACCATTCTCAGCTGCCATGTTTCTCTGCATTTAGCTCTGGTCAAGATGATGTGAGTTGAGGGCCCTCTGCTTAGAAGGTGGTCCTTGTGTTCTTTCTGCTCCCTCTTCTATGATGTTCTCTGATTCTTGAGGAGGTGAGTGTATTTACCAGGAGTTACACAGTGAAGAAGATGAATGGGCTTTCATAATTAATTGCTAAGGCTTTATAACCTTGGATTTCTCTGTGTATATGAATGAAAGGAACGTTCCCAGACAGTAGGACTTATAAATTAGGCTTATACAATATCTCACCACCATTTCTTTATTATTTTCTCTCTGGTAGATTTTGCATCATGAATTATACCTTCCTTTGCTTCATGTTCGGACTAGTCTGTAATCTGTAAAATAACACTTGGTCCCTCATGGTAGGTAAGAGCATGGGCTTTACAGTCCAGAGACAACTGCCACTAATAAGCTATGTTCACAGGGACTAACTTAACCTCAACTAATAAAATGGCCAAGCAAATAGAAACCTAAACAGCAGTGTGCCAGGCGTGTATGGTCCTGCAATACATCTGGATGTAGGAGGCTACATATGGGATGAGTGGGAAACAAGGAAGAGTTAAACTCTTCATGTAAAGAATGAGTTGAATAGAGTCAGATCCAAGGGCGAAATGAGAAAAAATGTTGCGACTGAATCACAACCAAATCTCTTTCTACACTAGCTCCAGTCAAATGCAAAGAAAACAACTAAAAGTGAATTTTAAAAAACACAGCTGAGAATAAGGCACGTCACAGAAATGCAGCCAATTTCTAAGATGAAATAATTTTTGAAGGTTAGTAGTTAAATGTCATAAGCTTCTCCTTCTTTCCCTTAAGTAGCTACCTATGTTTGATACTGAAGAGGAAAGTGTGGATCATGTCTGGAAAATGCAAACCAATGAGGCTGCCGATTGAGCATCACAGTGCAGAGGGGCAGTGAGGACCAGTCAGCAGACATCCCTTCTCATACACTGAGGTTACACGCAGACCCTGTGTGCCCGTGGGTACTGCTCTGCAGGTGTTCAATGCAGAATACTTTCAGTACAGGTACCAGGCTTAGCAACCCCCACCACAGCAGGACTGCCAGTTGTTAAACACAAAACCTGACCCCCAGCGCTGGTGTGCTGAAGTCTCTTGCAGACTTGTGGTAACCCTAGCCTCAGTAACCAGGCAGGAGGCTGTGCTGGGCACGCAGACAAGCTCAGCACAATGGAGGCTTCAGGAGAGCAGATTTACCCTACCTTTCCTCAAGGCATTTATGCAGTGTGTGGAAATGAATGCTCAGCAGGAATGGAGACTTTGGAGCCATTTACAGTGGGGTTTTGAGCAGCAGGCTGAAATGTTTGGATCCCATGGTCTAGTAAAATTGCAATAACAAATATCTAGAAGCCAACATTGGGTTTCCAATTTTCTTTTACTAGATAAGAACATAAGCAATTAAGCAAGATTGCCACATCATAAAAGAATATTTTAGCCCCCAACGAGGAGTATAAAATTTTAAAATAGAACAGTACTTTCTCCTTCACTAAAAAGCAGGTAAGTTCAGTTATGGACTAGTTACGGCATTCTAACAATAACCTTTCCTGAACTGAGTTGAAGTTTTTAGGTCAAAGTAACTGCTTTGCCTTAGCCTAAAAAAATGTAAATCTTAGAGGCGATGGTTGAAACTTAAGGAGCACTAGCCACCATCAGAAATTAGTCATTTAGTAGAAAAAGCAAGTGATGGGAGGAAACTGGTGGCCCAAACTGGTGAGTTTCCACCAAGGCTGGGTGACACGATGCCAAACAAAACAGTGGAAAAGCCACAGGCTGACAGGTCTGAGCTTAGACTTAAGCATCTGTGTCAATCTTCTTCTTCAGGATTCAGTGATGGGTTTCGGCTGAACACCTTTCCAAACTACCCAACGACTTCTCCATGAGGGCTTGAACTGGAGAGTTACGTGGTTCGATTTTCACCTACACAAGCTTTGGTTATGGTCTCATCTGAATATACTGCTCGTTTGGTTGCACTGGCTTGAGAGATCTGGTGACAAGTAATGAAGCAGAAATAATTTAGCAACTCAAAGACACACACGTCTGTCCTGGAAGCACAGAGCAGGAGCCTTGTTGCTTGAGGGGGCAGCATTCTCCCTTTGATGAGTCTGCTTTATTTCAAATTGTAACAATCAGTTGTGGTTGGGATCTTTTCCCAATGGAGCACTTATCCTCCTCGGTGTGGGTAACTGATTTTACTTGTTCACTTTTGCTCAGAAACCATGACCAAACTCATTTTGAAGGAGATTACTGAAGCGGGCCTATCAATTATTGGGAAATATTAAGTAACAATACACCAGGATAAGTGACACTATGGTTCAGTCATATGGTCCAGAGAAACCAGTTTTTTTTTTTCTCTTCTTTATCCCATCAATACTTGAAAACTCATCTACAGCCTTGGGCTTTTGACCACAGCACCAAATATGGCCACAGTTCTTTTACTTATCGACTTTTGTGGTTTTGGAAGATCATGTAATCAGATATAGAGAAGGATTTTTATATCCTCCTCAAATCTTAAAAGTCCAGGGCTTTTTCCATCTACAAAATGGAATAATTTGCAGAATAAATACATGGTGTTAAAAATAGCTTTGAGCACTTTCAGAATAAAAAAATAACACAATGCGCTTGGTTGCTAAGGGAGATAGATTCTGTAGTTTCAGAGCGGATGTAAATTAAAACATCTCACGTCACTTCAAGCAATTAGTCCTCTATGACTGAGATAAACTGATTGTAGAGACACCAGAGACCTTAGAATATGTCAGTAGCCTGTCCTGCCTACCTAACCTTTCTGTCATCCTCAACTGTGCTTAGAAATATGGGAGGGGAACATTATTTGACAATTTATTGATGTCCAATGATATGCAATAAGTTATACGATTTGCTAGCTTTTCTCACATAACATACAATTGTGAAACCATGGTCACAATCATGATCTTTGATGTTGCCATTGTTTTGGGGGATTTTAACTGCTCCGCTAAGCTAAGATTGTCAGCACCTAGGGACGGCATCTCCTGAAGTGTACACTCCCAGCCAGAGTTATCCTATCCAAAATGACAAGTCCTAAGAGAAACACTGGGGCCATCATTTGCTAAAAAATGCAAGAAACCAAGTCCTGTAAGGAAACTGAGGTATTATTAACAAAGGTTTCCTCATGTCTTCATTTAAGTATACCAGGGATACACAGATCATTTAAATAAGCAACATAGTCTTGAAAGAAACACAGTGCTGAAAGGTAATTGGTGTGAATCACTTTAATGTTGTGTTGACATTTAAATACTGCACATAATCAAAAAGGATGCATTTTACATGTGACAGTGAATGCCTCTAGTAAGGGACAATCTGCTAGCTCTGTTTCCCAGTAGTCTCTCTGCCACGGTTACACTGGATGATATTATAAAAGAACAAAAATAAGGGTGGGGAGGTGGCTCGGGGTTAAAATCTCTGCCTTGAAAGCAGAAGGACCTGAATTCAGATTCCCAGATTCCACATTAAAAATGCTGAGCAGATATGTGATGTCAATTCTGGCCTTGGAAGACAGAACCTGGGAAATCCCAGAGAAAAGCAATAATAAAGTAGAGAAATCCAGGATGATTCCAGATGTCACCCTTGGGCCTCTACAGGCATACGGATTTAAGTACACGTCCTACACACACACACACACACACACACACACACACACACACACACACACACCAGAAGTCTATGCATTTACAATTTTAGCTTTCTATTCAGAAGAGAAAGGTGAAAATATTTTCCTCATGGTCAAGAGGGAGCAGGCACTTACTAAAACATCCAAGAACAAAAACAGGTAACAGTTGGCTTTTGTATGGGAACCATGGATTCAGCCGACTGTGGAAATTCATCTGTATCAAATATACGTGGTTTTCTTTATTTACAGTGTGGTGGATGTTCTGAGTAATCTTGAGATGGTTTAAAGTGTAAGGGGGGATGTGTGCAGGTTCTAAGCAGGTATGATACTGCTCTCTATAAAGATCTTGAACATCAGTGGGTTTCCAGAACCCTTCATGGAACTGAGGGACGATTGTAGTCATAAGCTTTCTTTGAGCACTGACTGCTCAGGATCTCATTCATGTATGTGCTTCTTGGTATAAAACATCTGATAAAGTGTCATATACAATTTAGTTGTTAATAGTTGCAATTTTGATATTGAAGATAGTAATATAAAACAAATTAGTATTTCATTAGTTATAAGACTCATAATAACTCTAAGAACAAAATTTGGTAAGTATTGGAAGTATTATCACTTATGATGGAAAGTAATATAGTACGCCAATGGTTCTAAATCTGGTGATGTACCTAGAAGCCTCTGGAAGGCTGTTTAAATAGATTCTTGGGTCCTACTCTCACAGTGGCTGGGTCAGTCATGTTGGGGTGAACTCGAGAATCCGCATGGCCTAGTAAGTGCCATGTGATTCTGATGCTGTGTGTCTGTGGACCATATCCTTGGGCCATGCCTGCCACATTCCCATCAATGGTTGATCATGTGGACTGCTCACTATGAACAGGTAATAACAAGGAGCACCCCGCCTCAGCAGCTGTGACTATCCTCAGTCCTGAACTCGTAGCCAACCACTCTCCCACTAAAGTCTCCGTGCCTCTTCTTCTTTGCGGACAAAAGCAAACAAGCAAGCAAGCAAACAAACAAAGGCAGAAATGTCTGAGGAGAGACACCAGAAACCTCCATAGAGAAAACATCTTACAAACACATTTATAGGAATGACAAGCCTGAAAAGTCCCATCAAAAAACATATGACCTCCTGACTTTCAAGAGAAACTAAGACATCCTGTTTTATAATGCCGACTGGGAAACAAGAGAGAAAGTTCCAGGTGCAGGAAGAAGAGTTCTGCAAGCTAGGATCAGATGATCCTTCTGCAGAGAGTGGTCTTGCTTCTGTCTGAAGTTCACTCTTACCACTCCTCGGAGGAGTCTACAAGAAGAAAACTTCAAAATTTCCAGTGGACCAACTTGATCTTTCAGCTAAGGGTGTGTTGCAGTTACTCTGCATGACTGTCAATAAATTCATGACCAAACAGCTTAAGGGGGACACTAGTTTTATTCTGGTTTATGGTTTTTTGGTCACAGTTCTCGATCCAGTTTGACAGGAAGATTCCACACCAACACAAAGGCCAAGGGAACTGGCCATAGTATATCAACAGGACTGTGGAGAAGGGGACAAAATTCCCTCTCTGTCTGTCCAAGAATGTTGAGGAATTCCAACCTACTTTACCTGCTCCCTACATTTTATCCACCTGTCGAGGGAGTGATCCCTCTCATCATGGGCTAGGTCCCCCCATCAATTAGACCATCTCCTGCAAGCTTACTTAGGGCTTAATTCAACTACTAATTCTTTACAAATGTGCCTAGAGATCCGTGCTTTCAGTTGCCAAGTTGACACCTGTAGCTATCTACCATGGGGATGTTAAAGCAAAACTAGACTGGCTGAGTTCACAGCCGAGTTTTAAAATACACACACACACACACAAAGGTGTGGCAGTTTCTGCACATCTGCTTAAAAATTTTATATTTTAGGCATTGACATCATGACCCAGAACTATATGAACTATTTTGAAGTCTTATTTTTAAACAAAAACAGGGTATTAAAAACACTGGACATCAAAGCCTTATCCTAGCCACTCTCACACAAGTCAAGCCACAAATGGTAAAATGTTTTACTTTGAACATATGCATTGATTATAAATATAAGTATATCTGAAAAGTCAATCGTTATACTCAAAAAGACAAAGTAATTTTCCCATGTAGAATGTCTTTGCTTTATAGTTCATTTTCTTTGAAAGATCCTGCAGTTATGATGATATTTCAATTGAATAAATAATTATTTTTTGTAACCGTGGGCATTGACTTTAAGGTTTTTTTAATTCATTTTATTGGGGGTAAATATGCACAGCACACATGCACTTTATGTAGATAACTTTGTGGCATTACTATGCTCATATTACCACTCGCCTGTTACCACTATCCATTTCATGTCTTGTTTTTAAACCACTTTTTCCTCCCCAAACTAATAAAAGTGTATGGACAATTTTAATGTTTTAGGAAATACAAGGTCAAATAGCAGCATTCTCATATTTTTGCTTTTTTGTACATATATGTGCATGTATGTATGTGGGCTTGCTGTGGGTGGGTGCATGTTTGTGTGTGTATGTGTGTGTGTGTGTGCGCGTGCGTGCATGTTAGAGTAGACCTGAGGGTGATATCAGGAATCATCCTCAATTTCTCTTTTCCCTTCTTGTTTTGAAGCTGGCTTCTAATTAAGTCCAGGGCCCACTCGTCTAATTAAACCCACTAGTCCACTAGTCTGGTTAGTCAGCTTGCTCTGTCTGTCCTGTGGTGCTGGAATTACTGGCAGGCTGCTACTCCTGCCGGGCATTTTACATGGGATCTTAGCTCAGGTCTTTTTGTTTATGCAGCAAGAACTTCAACCGATGAACATCTCCCCAGATCCTTTCATATGTTTTCCTGGAGGAAATTTAAGTTAAAGTCATCACAACAAAGGGCTTACAGGCTGAATGTGATGCAATGTCAAAATGCAGCTCCTCCAGACCACTCTTCTAAATTAGGTACAGCAAACACCTGGCTCTGGAGCTGCTTTTGTTTCTAGACCATGTCAGGCAGCACTGAAATTTCTTTGTGCTTGCTCACTGAGTCTTATAATCCTTCCTCATATGATCTTCCAGACATCGATCACAACTAATTAGAGCTTACCTACCGATGAAACTCACTTACCCATCTCACAGGAAAAAGGCTAGGCATCCTTTTGCAAAAGGTAGCAACTATATGGCACAGGCATAGGACTTGCATATTCATTCCAGTACGGTAGACATGCACACAGTAGAAAAGTCCTTCAATACGTGGGTGTCACAACGAGGTATCCTTAGCTGGGAAATGATCACAGACAAATGTGTTCTTACCTGGGTAGGAACACACTTTCCACCACGTAAAAGTCCTGCATGAGAACATCTCGTTCTGGCTTAGAAGTGAGATTCCCCACTGTGTATCCTATTCCCAGCTGAATAGCACCTTTGATGGCAGATGATGCAGTCTGCAAAGAAAACACAAGAGTCCATGTTAGCCTTGAAAGTCAGGGCCGTGCTCAAGTTGCAAGCAGGAGGGAAAGGTTACCTTCTTCTTGTTCCCAAAGAGCAAGGGAGTCAGGGCTTGGGAAGATGACTGGTTACTCCCTTTGACAGACATTCCATTCTGAACATTAAGGATCATTCTTCTTACGTGACAGCTCACATTGACTATGAAGTGTCCCCCAAAATGTCCTCCCCCCTCATGTATAACACTTGCTGCCCAGCTGCTGTTTGAGGAGGCTGTGGAACTGCTGGGATGAACATCCTGGCTGGAGAAACTGGGGCCCTAGGGAGCTGTGTATCTTGGCTTTACTTCTGGTCGTCTGTGTTCCTGGTCTGACTGTCGCGTGAGGGGCTTTAACACACGCATCTGCTGCCACAGATCAGCTCCACTATGTCTTCTCTGCCATGATGGCCTGTACCCTCTGAAACTATGAACCAAAATGAACTTTTCCTCTCTCAAGTTGTCTATGTCCATTATTTTTGTCTCAGTAGCAAAACATAACTGTTATATCATGAGACTATTGTTTTTGTGTGTGTGAATGACAATTTTTCTTACAAAACGTACCTCATGGGGCTAGAGAGAAAATTTAGGGGTTAAGTCTCTACCTCAAAAGCAGAAGGTCCTGAGTTTGGATCCCAGATCCATGTAAAAAAGACAGAAGGCAATGAAGCCTAGGGAAATCCAGAGCAAAGCAAAGTGGAGGTAGAGCAATCCAGAGTGATTCCTGAAGTCACCCCTGGGCCTCCACAGGCATACATATAGACAACACACACACACACACACACACACACACACACACACACACACACACACACTTAAATAAATAAATAAATAAGCAAACAAGTCTCAGGTCAAATTATACTTGAACACATTCATCTTTCTTTTATTAAGCATTTAGAAACACAGTAGAATACTCTCAACATGTAGCATCCAAATTATATAGTCAGATTTGTTTTATTTTTTATTTTAATTTTATGTCTCCTGGTTTTCCAAGCATATTGAGAAATTATTCCTGTCTCCCCTCCTTTCCTTTTTCCCTCCCTCTCTCTCTTCATCATTCCATCTCCCACCCTCCCACCTTCCTGTCTGTTTCTATGGGCCCCAGAGTTCCCTCTGGATCATCTGCTCTAGTGGGGGTTCAGCCTCTGTGGCAGACCAAGTGACCGTTCCTTGGCAGATCCACTGATAGGGGCACACCTCTTCACCTGTCTAGCCCTAGCCCCTAAGGTTCCTGCTGCACATAATTATTACAGTGGATGGGGAGTAAACCGACAGTAGACAGCATCAGATGTCTCAATACTAACCACAAACACCCAAGAGTAAACTTCCACCTAAACACCATTTTATCTTTGGATAGGAAAGGATCTCAACACCCAGACAGGACGCAGCCTAGTGCAGTGGAAGAGCAGTGAAGTGGACAACAACAGCCAAAAAGAAAGCAGGATACTGGTGACCCTACAATGCTCACCAGGAATCAGGCATTTGAATCTCCTTCCACCAGTAAGACACAGAGAATCTTGCAAAAGGTGGTGGTGGTTAGATTGTAAGAGCTTAAAGATGGGAGGTCCACCTCTGGCCAAGACATTCCACTCAAGGCAGGACTGCTACATCTAGGAACTCACTGCAATGAGACTTATCCTTATCAGACATGCACAATAGCTGACATACCAACATGCCCCCCTAGACTAGCAAGGGTCTCAGATTTGCTTTAAAATCATATAGTCATTTAGCCAGATTTGTTTTTTAAAAAATTGGGTTTTCTGTAGCATACCTATGGACCAGCAAGAATATTTTTTTATCTCTGTAACAAGTAATAGGGACAAAAATAATCAGAGCTTGTGGTATTACATAAAATTTACTTTTAAAATTTCTTACTAGTCTTACCAAGGATAATAATCAAGTTTTCCTATTCTGATCTGGGATAAAACTTAACATTTAGATGCAAGTGTTTCCAACTTGCTGCTTTTCTAACTCCACAATTAAGCTAATGTATTATTAACTTACGGGAACTGCCATGTGTACCTATATAAATACACACGTGCATAGCTGAGCAACACAAATATGCATATTTGATAGGATTTTTGCATGTGTGGTGCTAGGTATTGAACCCAGGATCTTGTGAGATATATCTTTAACTAAGTAACAAAATAAATAACATATTAACTCAATTTGGAAAATTGCTCTCTAGTGTTTGGATAATAGGCATGTGTATTATGCCTGGATTTTTGTGTGAGTGGCAACTCAGTTTTCAATATATTCTTCTAAATGGTGGAAGCATATCATACTTTCTTTGTTTTGCTGTGCTACTGTAGTACCATGAACACAGCAGAAATCAACAAATACTTAAATAAGTGGTGATTTTTTTCTTTACATCTATGAGTATACAGTGCAGGGTGTGTGTGTGTGTGTTTGCCTGTGCATGCATACTTGCATGTGGATATATGTGTGTGTGGCGTATACAAACATAAGTGTGCTTGAATGTGTGTGCCTGGGATGCCCAAGGGTGATATCAGGAATCATCCTTGATTGGTCT
The DNA here is from genome assembly GCA_023101885.1 of Typhlomys cinereus. Classification (NCBI taxonomy): domain Eukaryota; kingdom Metazoa; phylum Chordata; class Mammalia; order Rodentia; family Platacanthomyidae; genus Typhlomys; species Typhlomys cinereus. The sequence goes on from JALPQD010000086.1 coordinate 332,307, forward strand.
TCCACCTAGATCTCTAATTAAACCCATAGCATTTCATTAGAGCTAGTCTGGTAGCCATCTTGCTCTGGGAATGTTTAAGCTTCACTTTCTATGGGCCACCATAACATTTTTTATATGTGAACTGGGGATTAAAGCTCAAAGTCCTTTTGTTTTTGAGGGGAAGACTTTAACCACTGAGCCCTCTCCCCGGCCCAAATGAGTGCTTCTAACCAGAGACATTTTGGCATGCCTGCAGATTTTTAAAAATAACATAACTAGCATGTTGGTGGAGTGTGTATCAGCGTCCAGTGGGCAGAACGCTGCTCAGTGTCCTTCAGCGCATGGTCAGCCTGAGAGCCAAAAGGTCATCTATTCACCCGAGAAAGAAAACCTTCTACTTGCTAAGCCCACACTTCCACTGTGAAAAAACAATATCTACCCCTAACCTTCCATTCTACATTCTTTCTTCTCTTCATTTTTATTACCAAAGCACGTCTCTCTTCTTGAGAAGAAATTATCTTAATTTCTATGGCAGACTTGGTTCTAGGACCATTTTAAGCTCTACTCGAAATGATCCATTCTGCTGTTTCTTCAATGGCTTCATTTGTTTTGTCTTTTATAATTCAAGAACCCTTATAGTCTTGATGCTTTAGTCCTAAGACTTCTTAACTGCCAGTATTAACGATCATCAGTCGGTTCCTATATTCTTCTAACATTGGCTCTAGGATCTTTTCAATCTACTTGGATGTTATTCTATTATCATGCTGTTGTAGTTAGTCAGCATTGTTGTTGGTCAATGCACTACTGTCATGGTTTGAAATGTGAGCTGTCCCCCAACCCCTAGGTTCATGTGTTTGAATCTTTAGTTGTTTGGAAAGGTCAGGGCACCTGTAAGAGGTGGAGCCTTGCTGGAGGAAGGCAGTCACAGGGGGTGAGCCTTGAGGCTGATTAGCCCCGCCTTACCTCCAGAAGAAGTCTACTTTTGCAGCTAGCAGTTTTGAAGCTCTCAGCCTCCTGGATGAACGTGACTGCTTCCAACTTCTGCCAGTCAGTCATGACTTTCCTGTCATAATGGACTGTATCTCCTCTCTGGAATCATAACCCTTTTCTCCCTTAAATTGCTTGACTTTGAGGGCTGTCTCACAGCAATAGCAAAGAGTAACTACTACAGAAATTGGTACTGAGAAGTGGGGGTTATTGCTGTGAGATTAAGAGCGTCTGGAACTAGAACATGAAGTATTTTGAAGTCCAGAAATTGGTACCAGAGAAGTGGGGTATTGCTGTGAGACTCTAAACCCAGTATCAGAAAGTTTTTGTGAAGCAGAGAGAAGTTGGTAGGTACCTAGAAGTAAAAAAGTATGATCATTGCTGAGATATGGCTAATGTGCCTTTGGAAATATCTATTGAGAAAACTTTGGAACTTTGTGCTGGGAAAGCCTTTGAGTCTTGGAGATGGGGCCAAAAGGGCCATTTTAGTAAGACCTTAGAACAGACTGATGCCATTAGAGACCTGGGAAATAGAAGCCCAGCTTGTGATGGTCCAGAGGGGTGAGGTCTGCTCTTACAGCTGGTAGTTTTGCAGTTCACTGCCTGCATGACATCTGCACTGATGTAAGTCTTCAGCTTCCGATGCCAGCCACGCCTTTTCTGCCATGAATGACTGTATCTCCCCTCTGGAACTGTAAGCTGAATAAATCTCCCCACCTTCCCTTATGTTACTTGAGCCTGAGTGGCCTCCAACAGCAGTGAGAAGAGGATGCCAACTTCCCTAAACGGCTCCTCCATTTCATTCACCTGCGCGGGGACTAGCCCCGCCCACCATGGGCTGGGTTTCTTCATCAACTAGACAATCTCCTGAAGGTTGGCGCAGGGTTAAACTCAATTACTAATTTCTCACAACTGTGCCCAGAATGACTTCCTCTCCCAAGACCATATCATCTTCAGTCACCCAAGTTTTAGCCCTATGCGAACTACATTCAGCATAGTACTAGGCCTGGATAAACATGCATTGACTTTATCTGAAATGACCACGCTCAGTCAGTACTGATCAGACGCCTCCATGTAGCCCAAACTATTTCCTGTAGTCATCAATGAGTCACTTTGCCCACGCTACAACAAATACTGTCACCTCCAGTCTGAGGACACTTATCTATGCATACATGACCACGTGGAATGCTTCAGAATTTTTCCTTTATTCACATGTTCTTGGACAATAGGGTCCTAGGGCAGCAAGATGAAAAAGTTTGAGACTGAAAGCAGCACTTTAAAAAAATCTCTGTTACTTTAATATTCCTTCCCTGAGTTCTGCATTGCTACCTAATGGCATCAGTGACCTTTTGTACCAGCAACTCTGAATTCTGAAGCCACAAACACATTTCTCTCATTTCATTTCACCCTTGCATGAAAATTCAAAAGGGAATTCTCTCTTCATCCCTCACTCAGAGTGGGTATGGTATACGATGTGGTATCGACACTTTTCAGAGGACCCAGAATGTTTTGGCCAGTCCTATGAACGGTAACGTCAAAGCACTTAAGCTTCTATGCACACTGTCTCTGACACTGTTTTCCATATCGATATTATGCCTAATTAACGAGTCACTGCAGTTGTGGTTCTTCATGGGACTGTCTATCAGGAGAACAGCACCAGACTCGCTGCTATTCTGCCCTGTGAGCAGCCAAGGATACGAGCAGTCTGCAATCTTGCCAGAGGTCCTCAGACTTCAGAGCGCATTCACCTCACTGGAAAAGCTGCGGCTGACTCAATGGCGAGATGCACTCCAGACTACCTGACGCAGGAGGTTTGGAGCGGGGCACAATAATTTCCTCTGGCTTTAAGGAACACTGAAAAAAGGAAAACCACTTTTCTCCTATGGTGTGAGATTAAGTTTTGAGTTCCTGGAGGAATACGATTTTGTTCAATTGAACAAGCCCTCGGAACTTTAATCACGTTACTTTCCTTTCAGGCATCTTAAAAATCAAACGCTTGGCAGGAGGGAGACTGGTGGGGAAGAGGAAAGTTTACAGCGGGAATAAGAAGGGAACTGGGATCAGGGAATAAGGGCTGAAAATGACACAAACTCATTGCATTCACATGTGAAAAGCTAAAAGAATATAAATAAACTAAGAATAACCAAGCGCTTGGATGATCATTTTTGAGTAACTAATTTGCGCCAGGCACTTGATACATGGATAATGATAATTACAGTTACAGTCTATCATAATCATAGCATATATTTATGTAGTGCTTAATAACTGGCTGGCAATGTTCTTGTGTGTGTGTGTGTGTGTGTGTGTGTGTGTGTGCGCGTGCGCACGCAGATATATGAATGCCATGGTGTGCAGAACCTTCAGGTATTGTTTCTCATTTTTCTACCTTATCTCTCCCCCATTATCGTGTAAGTAAAAGTCATCCGATCCAATGGCTCCTGAGATTCCCAGCCTCTGTTTCCCATTTCCCAGGGCACATAGGGATTAGAGATGCTCTGGTTATCTGAACTCAGATCCTCATGCTTGTGTGGCAAATGCTGAACCATCTCCCAGCCATGACTGGTACTGTTCTAAGTGCTTTTGGGTGATATTAACTCTTAAAAAAATTTATTTATTTGGGAGAGAAGAAGAGAGGAAGGGATGGAGAAGGCACATTCAGATGTACCGTGGAGCATGGGAGGCTGTCAGCAGACAACCTTCGGAAGTCAGTTCTCTCTACCGTGTGGGCTTCTGGGAAGTGAACTCAGGCCTCCAGGTTTGGGAGCAGGTGCCTATGTAAGTTCTACTCTCCTCATAACCTGATGAGTCGGTGCCGTATGTTGAGCATCCCTAATCTTTGTGCCATCTGAAAGGCTCCATCAACTGAAGGCAGTGTGTGCTGCTGGTACGTGGCGGGCACAGCTGCTGCCTTCTGGAATCTGAGTGTTTCTGAGAGCTGACATGATGCCAGAAGTGGGAAGTGTCACCCCTCAATATCATGTGATGGGTCATAGTTGAGCAAAACACCATGTACAAGTGGATTCAGTGTCTCAAAATGTGAAAAAGACTCTGCCAGCCACTATACACAATCTCATTTAACACACGACTATTATATAAAGTTACCTATTTATGGTTACTCTTCATTGCTAGCTCCAGAATATCTTACTACACCTAGGCAAATCTTTCTGAATCTGAAATCCCAAACATACCTGGCTCCAAGTGTTTTGGGTAAGGGATATTCATTTGGTGTGAAAACTTCCCGTTCACTGACTCAGATAAGTTTAGAATGTTGACAAAGACTGAAGAGGTGGGAATGGACTCATACCCGGGGAGGCTGTGTTATAAGCAACCTCACTCTGCTGCCTCTCATGGCATAGCACCCACATTTACTTAAGCAGATATCTGAAGCTTGGTGACCCTATGCCTACTTACAGATGAGTGCTTATGCCTCAGAGTGGTTTGGCAGCTTTCCGAAGCCTCTCTGCGGGTGTGTGGGAGTGTCTAAGCACCAGATCCAGCCTGCTTCCACCTTTAATTCTTAAAACAAGCCAAGAATCAAAGTTGGAGGTACTCTTTTAAGTTTGCATGTCTGACTTCAGCAGAGGAAGGAGCCCTGAGTGAGTCATTCTACTTGAAGAATTGAGATGAAATGTTTTATTTGCTGTTAACCACATACATCCATGGATAAACCAAAATAACTCAGAAGCCTCCTAGTAAACCACCATGAATACCATGGTTAACATCACCACTGGTAATATGGAGTGTTATTAAGAAACGGTAGTGTCTTGCTGCCTCAGTAGGCATAACTCCACAACCTTGCTCTCTCTGTCTCTGTTACAGCTTTAATGTAATACTGGAGTATAATTACAGAGCATCCTGTCCGCTTCATGGAAATTCCTGCCTGTATCCACAGCAGCATGTGGTTTTTCTTAAGCCCACAGCAGCGACCCTATTACCTGACATTTACCTGTCACACGTTAGGCTCAGCCTCACATTTAACAAAATGTCCTGGAAAACTGAAAATCACTCTGAAACACTACCCAGGATGTGTATGATTAGCAGAGCAGCAAGCCAGGATGGTGAGAAAGAACATTCTATGTCAAGTACTGGTGGCTGTTCTAGAAATAACTGCTTTTCCCCTGTAGTTCTGATCCCCTAGGACTCCTGTCCTTTCTTTAGGGTTCCAGAAAAGCTGCAGTGAGCTCACAGCATTCATGCACTTTCAGTCACTCAGTTTTCTCTGCATCACCCTTTCTTGCTGTGCTTCCAAAGTTCTGGGATGCTGGCCATTCTTCCTTCCATCTCCAAGGGAGGAGAACTCTTGACTCTAGTAGAGGTTTAATATGGGCTTAGATTCAGAGCTACAACACAATCTGTTTTTAATTCAGAATCTCACAGAGGCTAAGTGGAGGCGATATGTTGCCTAGATACTGAGAAAAAACATCAACATGTGATACTTGGAGAAAGACAGACTCATACAGCATCACAAAGGCAAGCCACAGAAGAGATGGATTAGGGGTTCAAGTACTTGCTTCACAAGCAAAAGGATCTGATTTCAGATCCCTAGATCCCACATAATATGTAGGGCAGGCATGGAAACCCACCCGTAACTCTAGTTCTGGAAGGTGGAATCTGGAAATCTCCAGAACAAGTAGCCTAGTCAGACTATAGGCTACCTCTGGGTTTGGTTAGAAACCCAGCCTCAAAGCAATAAGGTAGAAGAGCAATTGCAAATATCATAATTGGCTCCCCATATGCATACATGTATTCTAGCACACACATATGTACCTACCCATGCAAACATGTATACACATATGAATACACACCACATACATGTATATATGAAAACAGAAAAACAAAAGAACAGCCACAAAAACAAAACCAACAATAAAAGCAAACCACTGCAAACTTGTTCAGGTATGATGGTATTTAATATTAAGGAAAATAAATGTCATGTTGCACTTATATAATACTGCAGTTTTCAAAACTCCATTTCTTTGGTAGTGCTGGGGATTAAACCCGGGACCGTACTTATGCTAAGCAAATGCTCTAACCAGTGGGCTATATCATTATCCCTAAAATACTATCTTTTAATGGTTGGATCTGATCATCATGATAAGGACTGATAATGCTCACTGTGTAGATGAACAAATGGTGGCTATGGGAGGTACACTGGGAAATCCCTTGGCTAGTAATGTGTGCTTGAGCCTGGTCTTCCAAAAAATTCCCAGTTCAGTGTTCTAGTCACTTGCATAATGTATTTGAGTTTACCCAGCTACCTAATATACTTGAGCATTTTCTGCAGAAGTGGAAGTGACAGAAGTTGGGAAGCACTTGAAGAATGAAATAGTAATGACGATGAACAATAAGACTGAATGCCCACAGAGACCCCCCTCTTAGGGAAACAATGATCCTGACTACAGTGAGGTTTTTAATGCCCTTACAATGGTTACAGGAAACTGCTTCCTTCCTACAGAGCATTGTCTACGGAATTAGATCATGAAACATGCGATCTGATACCACTGGCTTTGAAAGGAAGTACTGAAACATTTCATGTCAACAGAAGTTTCTCCCTTGAGGTTATCTGAACTTCTTATGGGATCATAAGCCAACACACATGTTGCCAGAGAGATCTGCTTCAAAAGCACAACTCTGGTCATTGTTACCAGTTTACTTGGAACCTTTCAATGGGTCCTTTACATTTTCCCTGTGGAATTAGGTAAAACCATTACTAAACATGATCCTGTGAGTACATCTTTGTATCCAGTAAAACAAACACATGCACATACGCAAAATATTAGAAGTGTCTGTCCTTGGGCAACTTCATTTTCCAACCCAACACACTCCTTAAAGATTGTGTATGGCCTGTGTCCATTTTCTCCAGTGACGGGGTCCAGTGGTTTTTCTTTTTCTCAGAAGGCCAGTTTCCCACAAATCACAGATCTGGAGTCTAATTGCCTGTACCAAGTCATATCAAGTGGTGTCAGGACACGTGTGTCAGGGCATGGACATGCCCATCACTCTTCCTCATCGACAGAGTTCAGGTTCGGCTCAAGTTCCCCCTCAGCCCCTGAACCAACACCAAAAAAGCAAGGCCTAGGCTTCTTATCTGCCTGAGTGAGAGAACTAAGGAGAAAGAAAGAAGGATGGATGGCATGGAACTGGGTGTAGGGTCATGGCATAGTGGTTTATATGGAATCCAGATGGTTGCTTTTTGGAAAGAAGCAGGACCCCCCCCCCCGCCTCTGTGTTCTGTAGCCAACTTCTCTTACTAACTTGAGACAAACGATTCAAAACATAGCCACTTAAAACAACTTCTTTTCTAGGTTTAGAGGTCAGCAGTCCTCAACAGGGCTTGGTGAGACTGTGGTCCTCTGGAGACTGGAGGTAAGGTAACATCTTTTTGTCTTTGCAAGTATCTAGCTTTCTCCATCTCTTGTCCTGTGTTCCCTTCCCCATCTTCAAACACAGCCTATTTCTCAAATCTCCCCCCTTTTCTGAGTCGGTTCCTCCTGCCTCCTCATGAGGACCTACCTGGATTACCCTGGATCAGTTTTTCCAGTCTTAAAGATTTCCAGTTATACACGGTCCACTCTTTATGTAAAAAGACATATTCCCAGGCTCCAGTAAAACAAACACATACAGTCTGAGGATACTATTATCCTAGGGATGATACTATCCTGTCTCATCATTTCCCCACCACTGTTTGAGGCAGAGAAGCTGCTCTCAGCACTCCATGCAGTGAACTGCTTATTCCTTCATTCAACTGAGATTTGAAAGCTTGCTGTGGGTCACACACTGATTGCACTAGATACTGGGGAATGCATAAACCAGAAACGGGACGTGGCTCTTGTTTTCATGGGAGTTTCTGAATTTCTGATCTAGTGGGGGAAAAAGACATTCAGCAATAACATAGATAATTAGCAACAGTTGGTCAGTGACAGAAAGACCAGGCGACCTTACTGAGGTAGGATTTTGGAGACCCATCTACAGAAACCAATTCAAAGAATTTCCTAGGCTGAGACCTGAAGGGGTGGGGATGGGCCTTGTGTCCACAGGTACAGCGTAATCTTGCATGACTGGGAACAACAGACATGGCCTAAACAGGCTCTTTGTCCTCAAGGAACTAAGATTCCTTCTCAACTTGGGTAAAGTGGGAGAAGAAAGGGTTCTATTAAGGAGGTGTGACTACATCCTCAGCAAGTGGGTCTTCCATTTGATATGTGAATGCTGCAACTTCATGGACCATCAAGCTGTATGGGTTAAAATTCTCTGTTGTTTTCCCAGGCAAATCATCGATTCATCTGTCAACCTAAATGGGAATTTAGACCATTCATTGAGGGTCCCATTAACAGGGAAGGGAGTAGATTTTGAGGGCAGAAAGCAAACCACTGTGGGACAAGTTAGGGTGAGCAACAAATTAGGGAAGGCTAGTGTTGGAGACATGACAAACTAGACGGGTCTAGACCCGGGGCACTGAAAGCATTCTACGGGTTTGATGGTTTCGGTTGTGTTGATCAACAGATGGTGAACACCAGTAGGAATTGTTATGCTGGAGGCAGCGATCTAACTTGAAGGGATCCTTGTGTGGAGCAGATGGGAGGATTTGCAGGAGGGAAATGATCAGGAGGCACTCGCCTGGCGCTCATGGAGAAGATAATGGCCTGGAGAACTGATAAATGAGAAAATGGACGGAACAGATGAATTTGCGATAGATTTTGGAGATGACAGACGGAACTTGCAGTGAGTTAGAAATGAGAGAGAGAAAAGTGCCATCAGTGTCATTTTTTTGTTTGTTGTTGAGCGGGCAGCAAACCTATTCAGTTATCTCACTGGTTCAGGGCCATTTTTTTTTTTTTTTTTTTTTTGAACAACTCCAAGAACTGAGATTGCTTAACTGAGTTGGGGAAGGTGAAATGAAGGAAAAGCACATTTGGGGAAACATGAAAACTTGTGTTTGAGATGCCAACAAACTAACCAACCAGACGATGCTGATGCGCATTTGGACTAGTATGGCAATGGGAGAGCTGTTAGTCTACAGATGGTGTTGAAAACCAAGAGGCAGGGGTAGAACCCATTCAGGGAACAACAGAGAAGGGCCCATGAAACGTCAACGCTTAAGGTGACAGGAGAAATGCCAAGAAAACATGACTTTGAAGGAAGGGGTGTTTATTCTCATTAGTGGGTCTTTCATCTGACACATGACTGTTGTAACCTGATGGAACACTAAGCCCCATTGGTTAAAATTCTCTGCTGTTTTCTCATTCAAGTCATTGATACATCTGTCTACCTAAATCTGAATTTAGAACATTTGGCAAAGTCACATGAGGCAATTATGCCATCTACAGAAGAATGCTCTGCAACTTGAAGAATACAAAATGCCATGTTTAAGAGGCAGGATGCAAAGCGTACATAATAACAATCGGAGCTGCAATCCCATAAGTATGTGTCACATAGAGGAAAGTGAGAGGAGAGAAATGTACCCAAACATGCATCATCTCTGAACTGTGAAATCTTGGGAGATTCCCACTTTCTGTGCTGCTTATTCTTTTGTTCTATATCAGAAGGAAATGTCCTCCACTGGAGGTATTGTTACTGTGTGAATCAAAAAATTCTGAGTGATAAAAAGGCATGTCTGAAAATCGTTCCTGTTTCATCTTTTTTTTTTTAAGGTCTAGCCCTCAAAGTTGCAAACCATTGTAACAGTCAGATTGTTAGGAAACATCATTGAAAACACGGTTTTTACCTCTTACTGTTTCATTTACATATTCCTGGGTGAGAGTTATTTGTTTTTCAGGATGAAATCTATAGCAGGTCCATAACTCTCTGTTCATACTTTGTCATAGAGCTGTGAAATTAATTAGTTTTACCTAGACATTTGGTATGCCTCATCCATCTTAGTAACAGAAAAATCTGAATATACTTTCAGAAGTCCCCACACACTAGCCTCCAGAGGTGGGAATGGGTGGGACTTCTCTATTCTAGTGGAAATGGGCAGGCTGTGCCTTCCTGAAGACTATGTTCTTTTGTTATGGGTCTTCCCACAAGACTCCTACTTTGGGTTCAAGGACCCACACCTTCTTATGGGCCTTGAGATATCACCTGTCCTTTGTGGTTTTCCAATGCTCCACCCACTCTTTACATTGAGTGGGTTACTCTGCATATTGCAGATAAATTCAGAAACAAGTGGCTTAAGGGTGAGCAAGGAGTTCTGGCTTAAGACTGTCTGGTTTCATTTCTTGGCATAAGAGCCCACACCAATACCAGGATCTGAGCAAACTGGCCATGTGGTATCCATTGCTGAGAGAGGGACAATCCTCATTAGCCAGGCAGAATGCCTGTCCACGCCTGACAAAGAATGTTAGCTCCCTGATTCACCTCCCTCCATTTAGCTACTGTTCAGGAGATAATCCTACTTGCTATAGGTCGGGCCTTTCCTATCAATTAGATAATATCCTGCAGGCTTGGTCAGGGCTCATCTCAACTACTAAGTCTTTAGATTGTGTCCAGAGCTCTAGCCTTCAATTGCCCAGGTAACACCTGCATTTAACCATCACGGTTTCTCAGGAAGGACCTATCACATGTCTCCACACAGACAGGAAGAGGGCTGGTTTTACAGCTGCTTTCTAAGTTCCATCTTTGAGAGAGGAAACAAATTCTAGATAATTCACTACTTTGGTCACAAACCAGAGATCTTCTTATCTCTACTCAAATTGTCTGAGGCTAGACTGAACCACTCAAACCACTCTTGGTTTCTGCATCCACAGAACCCAGGGCTTTGCTGGCATCGTTCTCCTGTTCACACTATCAGATCTGTTATCCACAGCTGCCATTTTGTAAAGTCTCCACCTTACCCAAGTGGTCACGTTTCAAGACAACACCTCCAGTCTTTACTGCACTAGTAATTCCCAAGCAATTCCTTAGTAATGCCTGAGACTCTAAAAGATTGTGACCCCACCTAGGGTCTCTCTCTTCATCTCTTCTCAAACTCCTCTGGTCTCTCCATCTGTTCACTTTTCCTCCTCCCACTGGGTTGTCATGATTCTCTCCCTGTCCTCTCTGGCCTTACGTTATCTCTTCTGTTCCAATGTCCTCCTACCTTAAGGCTAAACTATAGCTCCCTTGGCCACCAGACTCTTGTGTGGGGGGGGCATAAAAGGGAAAATCTTACAATCTTAAAAATAAATTTCTCCAGCCTAAGAAATTGCTGGCAGGCAATAAAACTGCCCACTCCCCTATGGTTCTCCGAAATTCCCCTCTGAAATGCCATTTGGCCAGAAGGCCTGCAAAAAGCCCACATGCTGATAAGATCATAAAACACTGTGAGCTAAACTACTTTGTCCCTTGTGTATAAAAACTGTATGGAGATGTCATTTGGGGCTGCGCACACGTCACCCTGCCTGTGTGTAAGCCCTGGTACCAGTCTTTCTCTCTCTCTCTAATAAAGCCTCTCAGTTATTAATTTTAACTTTTGGTCTATGTTGACTCTTTGGATGACTCCTCCAAACTCATAATATTCTGGGGGTTCCCCCCAGATGAGGCTGGACTATTTTTCAAGGAGCCGAAGGAAAGGCTCCCCTATAGTCTAGTCCCTTGAGAAGCCCAAGGAAGGCTTCTCTCTATAGTCAGAGCAGAAGGACGCCTGCGAGCTCTGACCAAGCTCGTAGTCTGCGTCTCACTGGGTGGATCTTCGGACCCTGCAACACTCTTGCTCTAAATAAACTCCTATTTCTTAAGTCTCTCCCTCATGTCAGTTTCTCTTTATTCATAGATCTCTACTTGATGCCTACACATGGTCAGACTCACTTCCCATTCCCTTTGTCCACTGACCTAATGGGATGCAGTTCCCCTACTGGGCTTTCACACAGCAACTAGACACAATTCCCCTATCCTCATCCTCCCTATTAGCTTTGTACAGACTTTAGGGGTGGTCTATTATTTTGGGGGCTACCTACATTTTCCAAAATAAGCATGCCGGAACTCCATCTTAACGACATCTATTTCTGGGCTTGAATGTCTTGTGATGAAGCTGTCTGAAAGAAGGTCACGCTGACACGCTGGGCACAAACAGCCCTGGAAGAAACCCAAGGCAAATGCACTCGCTGTGCAATTTTTCCCTCTTTGCTAAGAAGCCTTTTAACAGCATCCCAGTGTTTGATGGAAGATTTGTTTCTGAAAATTTCATAGAGCAGTAGGACAAAGAAAAGGTGTTTCGGAGTTTCTTTCAAATCATCTCCCCTCTACTTATACACTGTCTTGAGGCAATTCTTTCATTGGAAAGGAAAAGCAAAGCAAACACACACTTCTCATTAACTGAAAAATACTGTACTCTTGAGGCATTTGCAACATAGCAGTGGCAAATTATGCACACTTAAGTACCCTTAAAAGAGAGATGCCATCAACTGCATATGAAATTCTTGATTTAGGATAGAGTGGCATTATGAATACTGTTGTATTAATCTTTTAGAGATGTTACAATTTAAACTAAAGACATTCATCATAAATATGACACAGTATAATATTAATAACACTCCTACACACTGGGAAGAAAATTTCACTTGGGTTATTCAAATAAAAACAGTACTTATTTGACACAAACACAAATTTTGATTCAATAGAAAAATTAAGGGTTGCTTTTTCAACCTTCTAAAAATGAATCAAAATTAAACTCCACAAAACTTTAGAATGTTAGGTTTTTCTGATAAAAGAGTTGTTAAGTTTAAAGTTAGTATACTGTGTATGAGAGAAAGGAGAGAAAGAGAGAAGCAAGAAGATACAAATGCTCCTCACTGATGCTGCTGACTGCCTATAGAATCCATTCTTCCTTATTCAGCAATTATTTTCAATGAAGAATAACTGCCCCCTCCCCAGGATGTGTCAGCTGAGGCATGCTACTGGCATCTGTTAGATAAAGGCCAGGGATATGTTAAACGTCCTACCAAGCACAGATGCCTTTGAAACAAAGAATCGCACAAAGACTAGTACTGTCGAAGTTGAGAAATCATATCATGCAGCCATTAAAATTTGAATGGGGGCATTGCCTTTTTCACTTGCAGCGAGGTATCATTAGACAACTTAATTTCTGACTATGAGATATGAGAGCAAATGATTTGCACAACTGTCTGGTCCTACCTTTAGCAGGAAGGAGTGTGTTCTGTATAGTGACAGCTACAGATGATTACACATCCTCTGTAATCATGTTTGGAAGCTATGCTATGCATTGAGAATGGAAGAACAATGAGACGGACACTTCTGCCTCTCATGGCTCTGCAAAGGTGACTACGCTACCTCTGTCCTGCTAGCAAGAGACATGAACTTACACTTGGCTTTAGCGCCAGCATTCTGGTTCTTGTTTGTACACACAATTCAACCTACATGCTGATAGTATATGAGCCTATAATCAATGTTATTGGCCAGAAAAATGATGCGGATTCAAAATTATCTCAAACTGAAAAATGTCCATGTAGATAATATTGCTTAATTAAAAAAATAGATTTTAGTCCATGCTCATTGAGGGAGAGCTAAGCAATTATTGACTGTAGAAAACAAAATGCAAGAACCAATGAGATGACTCAAGGGGTAAAAGCGCCTGCCTAAAAAACTGGAGACCTGAGCTTGGCTGAAAAACTTACATGGAAAGAAAGAATTAACTTTTAAAAGTTATCCTCTGATCTCCACAGGTGTGCCAGGGCACGTGCACCTGTGCATGCACACACACTCAGTCTATCTCATAAATAAATATATACGTTAAGAGGCAGCAAAATACAAGTGTTCTTATCCAGGATTAATTGTAGTCAATTGTCTAGTATGTATCTCAAATGCACACACACCATGTCTGCACAATGCGGATGGAATGTGTCTAGCATGTGCACAGTTGTGACACCACATAATCGATACATTTAAAAAGCAGAACCTACTATTGACTCTTCATTGTGACTTGCTTTTTGCACATAAAGTCCTTTTGTGTCTGGCTTTACAGATGGATGATGTGCTATTGAGTCTGGAATGTTCCCCACAGCTGCGGGGCTGAATCCTTGGTCCCCAACTTGTACTATTTTAGAAATCTATAGAGCCATTAGAAAGCAGGGCCTGGCAGGCCCTACGGGTGAGGTTTTGGAATCGTGGCCTACTGACTTGCTAAGCGATTCCCATCCCTGGACCAAGCTATGAGCTCTTTGCTGGGTCTGCCTCCACGTGAAAACACCACCACTCCTGCTCCTGCTGCCGTGGACTGAGTCTCTTTACGTTGTTCCTTGGCTTGATGGACAGTGACTCTGAAACAGAAACGTTTCCAACCTTAAGTTGCTTCTGTTAGGTATGAGCCACACATTGCCAATGTAAACAATATGTTATGCTTCATGGTTACATAGATTTTCACAGCTCCTAGGTAGCATAATTATTTTAACTATTCTCCTGTTGAGAGATTATGATTTCTCTCTCTGTCTCTGAAAGATTAAACCCAGAGGCTCTTGTATGCTAAGTAAATACTCTTTATCACTGAACTCCATTCTCAGACCTTTTTATTTTTGTTGAGAAAGGGTCTTGTTAAACTATCTAGACTGGCTTCGAACTTGGGATTCTCTTGCTTCAGCTTCCCAATTAGCTGAGATTATGAGTTACCATACACTTTTATATAACAAAGAATATTACAATGAAAATCTTGATCATATATTGCTGAACTTATTTCTTGAGTATTTTGCAGCATAGATTCCCAGAACAATTGCAGAGTTACAGGATATATATGTTTATACTTTTGGAATGTTCTGCCAAGAAGCCTTCTAAAAAAGATTCCATTAGTTTTTACATTCACCAGCAGAGTGTAAGAATGCTCTTGTCATTATATCGTTACTAACACTGGTATCATCCATATTTTTAATTTCCCCCCAAACTTACTGCTTTATTCTCCATTTTTCTAAACACTAGTAGGAGATTATCTTTGCATGCTTATTGTACATTTGTTACTAACTTCAAAATTTTCATTTCTTTATAGTTACACACTAGCAAACACACTTGATGATTTTATACAAATTGAAGCTAAACTGCACTTGCAGAATAATCCCCTTGGAAGCTCTAAAACAATGACTCATGGCTTCTCTTAGGGGATTTTATTCTGGAAAATGTAAGTTCTCCCAGGACAAAAACTGTGCTGATAGCTTATCATCTACAGATAAAATCCTTTATTCTTTTTGTATTATAATAAAATTTTATACTTCATTTTCTAAATTTGAAATAGAAGAACCTACACTCATAGTCACTTTATTTTTCAGTAATAGGGGATGTCACAGTGGGCTCACAGAGAGAGAGGGAGGGGGAGGACGTGTGCAGGAACTCAAAATAGTCTCACGGGGGTAAAAGGGGTTGCAGAAATACATCCAGATGGAAAGAGAGATACACAGACATGGTCAAAGTATCTATCTACAAGTTGTTTACTGCTTGTCATGGTCTTATGTGTTTGGCAAGGTCATGGCACCTTGAGAGGTGGAGCCTTGCTGGAGGAAGGTGGTCACAGGGGTAGGCCTTGAGGTGGATTAGTCCCACCCTACTTCTCCAAGAAGTCTGCCTTTGCAGCAAGCAATCTGCAGCTCTCAGCCTCCCGGATGGGTGTGACGCAGCCTGTCTCCAGCTTCCCCCAGCAAGCTGTGCCGCTTCAGCCATGGAAGATCATATCTCCCCTCTGGAACTGTAAGCTAAATAAATCTCCCTTTCTCCCTTAAGTTGCTTGACTTTGAATGCTCTCTCACAGCAACACAAGAGTAACTATTACATCGCCCTACATCCTAGGTGAGAAAGGCCTTTTAAATGGGTTTCTCTGTAGTGAACAACAATCCTGTGTCTTTAGCTGAAAACTTTTCCCATTTCTTGCTATAACTGCTTTATTTTTTTCCGGGGGGTGTGCATGTGTGGAGCACACTGAGCACTTCACCATTATGCTGGTAAAGTTGTCTTTGTGGGCGCTCATTGTAATCCACACATCACTCTCAATTATTATTTACTTTTGATTTATTCACAATTAAATGGTCCATACACACCAAGATGGTCACACAGCATGGGCATGGAAAAGCTGACAAAAAAACCTACATCTTTTAATTCAAAACCCACACTCAACCCATCACATCCCACTGTGCCACTAGTCCCAGAGACAGCAGCATTGCCTAGTTTTCATTTCAAGGAAGCATGCAGCCCAGCCCAAGACTGCAAACGCTGCTACTGGCTGTGGGCTGTGTCCTGCAGCAAACTCTCCATCTGCATTGTTCACTGTTAGCTTTTCCCATAGTTGTGCTGCAGGTGAGGTCAAAGCCAAGCCTTGTTCTATTTTCACAGAACCCTCTGAGTGAAGTCCACAGATACATGGACACTACTTTTAAAGGTGTCCAAAAGCCAAAGAGGACTGACAAAGAGGACTGATGTCACCAGTTTTGAATTTTTAGAAAATTAATTAGAATTTTGACTGCCTACTAGGACTATGTACAAGACCATTCTCAGCTCCTACAAAGAGACCCTAAATAACTTGTGTTCTCTCATCTTCTCTGACCTCATATTATCTTTTCCTAATTCAGGAGGAATCCTGATCCCCAGCCCCACCTGATGTGCTCTCACTTCTGGCAGCATCTGCAATCACCTACATATATACACACACATGCAAGACATATGTATGAACACACATAGACACATGGACACGTGTACACACACACACGCGCATGCAGAGCTGCTGTTATTTCAAAGACTGATACTCCCTCCAAGAGGGCAAGACTCAGAGACACTTACCATCACTATTGGAAACCTCAGTTTGTGCAAGATCTCATTACGTATATTCTTTGCTGCCTGCCCCAAGAGATCTCAGACCTTTTCCACCCCACCAAGTGACCTGCTGCAGTTTTAAATAGAAGATGTTTGTAGCTAAGTGGAGGAAATAACTCTGCCTCTGTGGCAGTGCTAGCAAGGCCACAATCACACCTCCGCTGCTCCCGAGTGCAGAAGGGAAGTCATAGCAGGAGATTTTCACAGCTCTCCATTCATCCAAACTGAACGAAAGCAGAAAAACAGAAGCAAAACTTCTCACAATGGCAGGAATGATGGGATGGTTTTCCATTCCCTGCTTCAATTTGGATTAGTCATTTAACTTGTTTACAACCAAGCTTCTCAATCTACAAAATCAGATGTAATGAGGAAGTTAATGAAGGTCACAGAAGCAGAAGTAAACCAGCTCCATCTCTGCTGTCAAACCTCTACCGCTGTCATTTTTTCCTTTTGGTTTGATTGTTCACAATGAACTCTCAGAATAGATGAGAAGGAATTATACATATCTGATTACATATCTTATATATAAAATATATGTTCACAATATATGTCACAGGAATAAGCAGTATTTATTGAATATAAAAGCAACACTCAGACATCCGAGGCCTAGAAGGGGAGGGTGGTGATGATTGTTAAATCAGACATGAAACAAAAATAATTTCATAAGGACTTGGGACATGGCTCAGTGGTAAAAATGCTTGTACACAAACAAAGGGACCAGAGTCTAATCCTTGGGTAAAATGACTGCTGGGTGCCACAGTCTACCTGTAATTCTAGTCCTGGAAGGTGAAGCCTGGGAGGTACCAGAGCAAGCTAATTAGTCAGACTAATCCTACTTGCAAGCCTTGGGTTTAATTAGCGACTCAGCCTCAAGAGAGTGAGGCAGAAGAGACGCTGAAGATGATTCCTGATATGTCTTGCGTCTCTACACACATATGCATTTAGGTGTGTGCACACCTGCACACATATACGTTTTCACACACATGCAAACATACATGTACACACCTACACACACACACCAATATGCATACATTAATATAAAAATAATTTCACAAAGAGAAAAGTGATTTTATAGACTGGCAATGAGAAGAGTCATAACCAAGGATACTGATTATTAACATTAATTCTTTTTCCATTCACTGGAGCTGAAAACCTCTGTGGGCCAGCACCAGCAGATATAACAACTAATCAGTGAAGGAAGGTGATAAGAAGTGAGGACAATGACTTTTCTCTAAGTTTCAATGTCTTGTCTGAAAGAATGGGAAGCAAGTTATCCCTGTTTTCATAATGAGCTTATTTTATAATGAGTTTATTTTAAGTGATTATTCTGTTCAGCAGCATTTTGCTACTTGCTTGGTAGTTCTGGCCATATTACTAAGAAGCAACTGACACACAACGCGAAAGGAATTTTAAACAAAAAGATATGAAACATTAATACTAGTTTTCATCTGAAGGGACTTTAAAATTTGGAATTTAGATATTGCCTGAGAAGATTGTTTTTCAATATTTAATAAGTTCTAAGGCAATAATTTTGTTTGTGAGATGTTTCAAGCACTTATATATTTATATAAAAGTCCCTTGAATTATTTTGTGTTTGCCTGAGTGCATATTATATGCAGATTGGATTGTTGTATTATTTCTTATCATATTAACTCCACAAAGGAGAAAACTAAAGTTCAGAAAGACTGTATATCTGACAGATAAATCTGTCATCATCTTTCACAAAAGACCGTAAATTAGAATCTTTCCTAACACTGCACAGGCTGACAGGTGTATGCACATGTACGTGTTTTTTCATGAATCTCCACAGTGAGGTCACCGTGTGAAAGTTGGGGGATAATTTCAAACATGTATACTTGCAGGTCTGGATGAAACATTCTTTGCCTTACGTAGCCCCTGTAAGTCAAGATCCAGGCCTATATGATTTCCCCAAATACACTATGTACTTTAGAACCAAGAAATATAGTTTTTTTCTCTTTTTGCATCTGTGTGTGTTAATCTGGGGGTGGGGCAAGGGTAACGCGAGGGAACATCCTGGATTGCTCTTCTACCTTACACTTTGCTTTGGAGTTTCCCAGGCTCCAGTTACCAGGCCAGAGGTACAGACAGTTGCCATTTCTGCCTGGCAAACTCAGAAACAAGGCTTTAACCCCTAAGCCACCTCCCCAGTTCCAAGAAATGTAGTTTCTAAAACAACTATATCAAGCTCTCAGCCCTCTCTCACCTCGCCTGCCCACAACTCACTTCTCCCAGACTGCTTGCTGGCTTTGCCTCCTGAGTTCTTATCCCATCTCCCTCATGACTTTCCTCCTAATCACCAAGACATTGATCACTCTTCTGCAAGGAAAACACTTTAGGGTTTTGAAAGAGGGACTCTATTCGATACTAGAGTGACACTGAGATGACCAATAGGGATGAGAGAATAAAAGCCCTAAGCTTCTATCTGTCCACGTCTAGCTCAGTGAGTAAAGGCAGAAGAAGAGAAGAAAAAAAAAAACATTCAATGACTTCACAAACCCCACTGTGCAGTTTGTGAATAAAACTGGCATCACGCAGAAGAGCTGAGCTCCTGCCCCCTCTGCCACAAGGAGCTGAGGGATTCCAAGCAAGGACTGGGCCATCCAGGGTTTTGTTGCTATTGTTTCCTTCTATGAAAGGACTGGAAAGGTTTCTCGGCATGTAAGATACTTTGAGTCCACTTTGTGATTTCACTTATTTTTCAGTGTTGGTGGTTAGGAAGCTATCCTTTTTTTATGAAGTTTGACATATTTTATTCCATCATTTTCTCTATGTCTTGTATTCATTTCTCTCCACAATAGTCACCCCATCAGAGAAACCAAGGAAAGCAACTGCATGGTGCCTTTTTTGGGGTTACAGCTTCCCGAGTCAGACGGATAGTGAGAAGGGAGAACAGAGCAGTCATTTCTGCCGTGGGACGGGGGCAAGCGGCCTGTTCGCTCTCAGATTTCCCAGTCATGTCAGCCGGAGCTGTTGATCTCTGCTGAGCTCTTTTTCCTTGAACCCTGAAAGAGTAGCGCTTGCTTTTGGTGTTGCCTCAGATCATAGAGGTTGGTGTCTGAGCCACCCATGGACATCTAGGCTTCTTTCTGTGTGAGCTGCCCTTGGCTACTGCTAGGACGTGGAGAAATAGGGCTATTCTTAGCAGGTTTGTAGAACCTCCTGACTCGGTATCAACAAACCAGTCCTTCAGTGGCCCGGTCCAAAAGGGGCTACGGGTGGCTGTGGCTTATGGATGACCCACTACACAACACAAGTAGAAGTGCCTGGTTCAGTCAACTGCTTAATCCCCCTTTTTGAGGAGCACAGGAAATTGCGATGTGCTTCTGTCACTCAAGCCTTTTGATCCTGTCCTCTGTCCAGCTGCGCTCACCTATGTGCCATCTTTCAGAGTCTGCTTAGAGCTCAACTCTGGCCTCATCTTCTCAGTCACTGAGCAGGCTCACTTGAAGAGAATACTTCAACTCATGACCAGCCATCTTAGCAGAGGGACACAAAAATGACTTTATTACAGCAAAAATCACTGTCATTATGGACCAAAGGGACAAAGCCATCTCTACAGCTCCTCTGCTGTGAATGTGGTCTATTCAGACAGTGACCGAAATTCCTTATACTGTAGATGTGCAACACTGCGGTTGGGATTCTCGCTTGGACAGACCCTGCAGCAAGGCTTTCAAGACACACACCGGCAAGCAGTAGTCTGAAGGTCTTGCATTCTCGTATATGCTCCTTGAGTCTGTCGTACAAAAAGCTTCCTCAACTGCTGATGGTCATTGTCTCTGCTACTCTGAGAATTCTGTACTTTTCTTAACAGCTTCTCTGTCCCACAAACCACACTTCCCGCCTGCCCTCTTTCAGACCCACTGACGTGCTTGCCAGTGCCTGGATTGAATCCTTTAATCTTTCTTTCAGTACCAGTGACTGGCACTTGGCTTGATTCCTTACCAGGAGTGAAAACAGGAAGACTGGTGAAATAAACATACCTGGTGTGGACTATGGTTTGGGATAAGATTCTGAAGTCCAGTTGGGTACGGGATGGGTGGTTCCTAGAGGAGGAGGATGGCTCGCTCTGAACTCACGTGTGCATGACTGCTGGACTTTCCATGCATGGACTGGTCACTGACCAGAGCTGCTGAAGCAGCCAACACCTCAACTGCTGGTCTTGCAAGGGAAGAGGTATGTTGTCATGGAAGGGGAATCATCTTGGCAACAGACTTACACAATGAACACGAATGGAAATACTCATATTTCTACCTCATGATTTCATTCATATGGAATGTAACCACCTGGCATTGGGGGAAAACCCCAAACAATATGGAAATTTTTCAAAGATTCAAAAAGGAACAAGGAAGTACAAATCATGTTCACACACCTGTCTCTGGGCAGAGCAGAATACACAGGAAGGCTATAAGCAACTTCCCAAATGGTTCCACCCTCCTGTGCCCTCCCCTTTGTGACTGCCATGACAGTAGAGCTGGTTAGATCTGATTCCTCTGAGACCCAATTCCTCCTGAGGCACAGGCTCTCTGACTGTGACTGTTTGTGTAAAGAAGTCAAGGGGCTGCATTCCTTAGTTCTGTACATTCTTTGTCTTTGCAAGGTCTATGTTCAAATCTAAACCCCAAACCAAAATCTAAATCTTCAAGCACTGATTCCACAGATGGAAAGAACGAAAGGAAATGATTTTCAATTCTGGCCACTGGGATCAGAGGTCTAAAGAGAGGATAGGACACAAAAGACAGAAAAATAAGTGACTGTGAACTGTTTGACTCTAAACAAGCCAGCTAAGACATCCCCACCCGACTCCAAGGCTCAGAGAACATCTCAGAAGAGGGAGCAGCAGGATTGCAAGAGATTTAAGTGGGGCAGCAGGTGTGATCAAACATTATCTCCTGGACAGAACCAATAATTTCAAGATAGCTATGTATATTTCTTTAAGACCTGCATGGGAATTGTCCTATCAACATTTTACTGTAGAAGGGGAAATATCTCAAAAGGTTCCACACTTTCCTGAGAGATAGATGGAGACTAATGCTGATGGGAAGGAAATGGAAGATACTTTCCTCAGTGGAATACCCACTGATACATGATTTATGCTCCAGCGAATACTCAGGTACATACCACCCAAGACAAATCAGAGGAAACCCAGTGGCTCGCACATGTGAAAAGATCTGAAAACAGGAGGGAGTTTGGCAGGGGAGAAGGTTGTAAGGGGATAAGAAGGGGAGGATGTGGGATTGGGGATAGATGTGAAAATATCATAAATTCACTATATTCACTAAACACTAAAAGAAAAACAAAAGGGAAACAAAGAGGCCAGGATGGTTGAAGGACTGTTTTCATTTATTTCCACGAACAGGATCCACATCTCGTACCTTGCTGCACTATGGAACATTCCCCCAGATGTGCTAAAACCAGACATGTTTACGCTAAGGGATAGCCTGCTTCTAAATTAATATATTTTTTAAATGTTACCTTGTAAAGTCAAGAATCAGGCCAGAGTTTCTCCACCTTGGTACCTCTGACATTTTGGACTAGATACCTCTGGGTCCTGGGTACTAAAGGGTGCTCAGCCCTATCCCCAGCCTCCACCCACCGCTGGCTGTCAGTCACACCACTTCCCCAGATGTGATAATCAAAACGTCTATATATACCACACACACCTGCTGAGGTCCATGACATCATCTAAGTGTAAAACTCACACAACACACACCAAGACAAGTCACTCATGAGCCCAGGAGTCCCCGTCCCATAGTCTACCTGCCCCACTGCCTGGGCCCATGGGATTGACGCAGAGACAAGGGGCCCAGAGAGACTGACACCCAGAGATTTGGACTTGACTCCAGCTTGGCTTTTTTATACTCAGCACATGCTTGTCCTGGGGACTTAAATGTTTCTTTGGCTCCTGTTTCCTTTTGTTAACAAAGTTTTATCAGAAGTACTTCCAATCTCAAAATTCTAAGTTTCTAAGAATACAATGTAGAAAATGTCACTTCAACCCACCTCTCAATTCTTCTTTCTAAATTCATCACTTCCTCCCTTACCATCTCAAATGATGCTGAGTTTTCTCAACACTAAAGGCATTCCAAAAACCACAGTGAATGTCCAGTAACTTTCAAAGAAAAGGAAAAACAAATTCACCTAAGTTGATTGACACTGTGTGCTGAAAGATGGAAAATGCCATGATACATGTGAATTTACCAGCATATTTATAGCCCTGGATTCTAACCGAGGGATCACTTGACTTTATACCTCATGTAGATATTTTCCATATATCATTTCCTTCTTCCGGACATGCTTCATCAACATGACCTGCTCTGTAAACACAAAGAAATCATATGGCAAATGGCACTGCAGTGGACATATGCTAATCCAGGAGATGAAAGAGACCACAGATCTCCTGCAGAGAGCTCAAAATTTGACTTTGAAAATTTTATTCAAGAATTAATTGTTTCATGCTAACAGTAGTACCATGAACCACATCTGTCTTTTTAATCACAGGGGACTGGATTTCATAACTGGATCTGGCAAGTGATCTCATATCCATGTAAGTGCATTACAGAGAGGTTCAGGTACTACAGTCTTGTTTACAGAGTTTATTGATTTAATGGGGATGTATGAAGCAAAATAGGGGAGAGGAAGAAAAGGGGACAAGGATATACAGATATGGGATAGCATCTCCCCTCAGTCCATGTCTGCAGAGAGACCAAGGCAGACAGTAATAAAACCAAGACGTACAAAGTACTCTAGATATGCTTAGTGGGTATGATCAATTATATTGTGGTTCATAGAACAATATTCCCCAAGAAGGACCATGTTCCAATCTGTGGAATCACTAAATATACTACCTTAGTAGGCAAACAAATGCCGTAAATGGTTGTTATCCAGATGACTGGGAGAGATGGAGAATGTGTTGGGTTATCTGGCTGGGTCCATTATAATAACATTACCAGTAAAAAAGAGATGGCTAGAAAGGGTGAGCTACCATCTGAAAAAGATCAATTCTCCCTTGTTGGCTTTGAAGAGGGTTAGGGGCCGAGAGCTATAACTGAAATGGCCAGTGGAAACTGAGAAAGGAAAGACCCCAGATCCCAGGAAAAGATTCTTCTCTCTGAGTTTCTAGAAAGGGGCACAGCCGTGTCAGCCCTTTGATTTTAGCCCAGGAAGACGAGGGTTGGATGTCAATCCCACAGAATTGTTACATTGCAAACTGGTGTTGTTTTAAGCCACAAAGTTTAGGGACATTTATCACAACAGTAATAGTGAACTGATATTTGCATTAATTTGGAAGTATTCCATACTTTTAGGTCCTGTCCACCTGATGCACCCAACCATTGTGCTCTTCGCCTATTAGCCCCAAAACTTACTGTTAATTTGTAATGGGCTAAAATTATAGGGATTGGTTTGCATTTCTGTGGACCTCAGTGGCTGGCACGAGCGGGCCCTCAATGAGCATTTAATGAATAAGTGGATTGGTGATTAACTTATCATGTAGGCTTCTGAATCAAAGACGGTCTCTACGGAAAGTTACTGGACTACAAAGCTGGATGCTATGGAATTTAGCTTACTGGTCTTCTTCCTCCTCACTCGTGACTACTGCAGCTTGGCTCTAGCTCTGGTCATACCTAGATCTGAGGAGCAGATGAGCATGGTGTCATTCTTTAGCTATTTCCAAGTCTGTTTTCCTACAGGATTGGAATTTTCATGTAATACTTTTGAAACTTTCAGGTGTGTTCATTTTTCCTGGACCATAGAGAGGAAGATCATTTTCTTCTCATAGAGGATCAATCTTTTAAAATTCACAGAGTCATTCGAGTTTCTAATCCACAGAATATTTAAGTCTGGGTTGGAAAACACACAAGATAATATTGCTTATGCATTAAAGGAGAGGAAATATAAATCATATGCTTTTGCAAACAGATGAGAAATGAAAGGCAGCCCCTTTCCAGATTTACCGGCTTCCCTTCCACCTTTCCTGAGCACTCTGCAGGCCTCAACTATAGCAATGGCCACACAATACATCACAACACAGCACAATGCAACACAACACAATCAAGAACCTCAACAAGTGTTTAGCGACCATTCATATCTCAAATTTTATAGCAGTAACAGCAGCAAAACATACTTTTTTGTCATGCTTAAACCAGATTTTTTTTTCCAAAATACCCTGTAAACAGTATTAAATCTTAGGCTGCCTTCCATACATATTACTTTGCTATGAGGTAATGATCATCAGATCTGCAGGGAGAAAATTTAAAAGCTTTCCCCAAACTATAGGGAAATAACACAATACCCTGTCTACCTGAATGGATATAATAATGTTGTGAGAGAAGCAGGATTTATTGCTTGCTAGCATTTCAAAAGCTTAGCTGTATTTACAGTGAATATTGTTCCATGACCTGCTTGAATCAATTCTAGGAAAATTCAGTATTCAAATCAATTGAAAAAAAGAAAGCTCTTTGGCAAAACCGGAGTCAGAATAGAATTCTGCTAATTAAGAAAGCAATTTTTCAAGCTAGGAGAAAGGATTATACTAAAGGAAACATCATAGTGTCACTCCAAAACACCTCTTATTCACACATCTATTAACCACCCCAATGAAACAGTTCAAGAGTTTTATTCCTTAAAGTTAGGATGAGGGGCTGGAGAGATGGCTCAGGGGCTAAGACTCTGCCTTGAAAGTAGAAGGTCTTGAGTTTGGATCCCTAATCCCACACAAAAACGCTAGGCAGAAATGGCAGCAGCCTGCATTTCTGGCCTTGGAAGGCAGAGGCTGGGAAAGTCTAGAGTAAAGCAAAGAGGAGGTAGTGCAATACAGAATGATTTCTGCAGTCACCCTTGGACTTCCACAGGCACACAGTACCTTCTGATGCACACGTGCATGCCTGTAATGGGCACGTAAAGATAGATTATAGATAGATAGATAGATAGATAGATAGATAGATAGATAGATAGATACCAAAAATATAAATTAGGATAAAGACTGCCACTTATCGCAAAGGTTCTTTGGTACTTTGATTTTTTAAAGATTAAATTAATATAGTAAAACAATTAAGTCAATGATAAAATATGATTAAGCAAAACAGATGTTGATCCATGAACCAGAATCAAGATAATGTGGGTAACCAGCGAGAAGGCACAACAGAAAAAATATCTTCCTACATAAAAACATTATCATTAAAAAAGCCTCATATAAGTTACATAGGAAGATATTCAACTAAAAATGGATACAAAATCTATGAAGAAAAAATTTATGGAGGGGCATAAAAGACAGTAAATAAGCAAACTCTCCATTCTTGGAAAGAAAGATTCAATAGGTTAAAAATACTACTTCTACCCAAATTTATTAGTACATATAATTTCAACCAAAATCACAGCAGAAAGCTTTTTAGAAGAATGACCTTATAATTTTAAGAAGTTCAATTAAAGAAGTAAATATAAAAATACCACACTATACCATGAAGAGTTTTGAGCTACAAATTATTGTAATTTAAAAAGACATCACTAGCACAAAACTGAAAAATAGAAGTGAAAATCATCTGACAACTGTGTTTAAAAAGAAAGAGGAGATGGGGCAAAGAGTGATTAGTCAATGGGCACAAGATCACAGAAGTAAGTTACAGTGTCAATTATTACGTGGTGGGATGACAACAGTTAACAACTACAAAGAATATTTTGAATGGCTAGAAGAGTATTTGGGATGTTCTCTCCACAGTAAATGCAGATGAATGACACAGTGGATATGCTAAATACTTTGACTTGACCATTATGCAATGTTTCCATGAAACAAATAGCATATTATACCTACCCTTTAGGTACAATTACCACACCAACTGAAAATAAGATAAAATGATTTTCACTAAAAACTGTTTGCAGACTTAAAAGTCTAAGTAGAACTTGGTAACGAAACAGTAATATTATTCAAAAAATAATTCTCAAAAGAATACATTTAAATCAATAAAATTACCCAAAGAAAGCAGCAAGCTTACTAATAATGAAAGTGAATGCAAACATTAATGATGGCGTTTTTATCTATCCAACTGGCTAAACTACATCCAAAAACAGTGTCTAGTACTGGGGATGAATGGGGAAACACATGCCACTCAGTGCGCTGGAGAACTCCATGACGGGATGGAGGTTCAAAAGGCAACTTCTTTTTTTTTGTTTCTCTTACATTTTATTTTTTTCCTAATCATACAAGCTCAATAGGTATCCCCGTCCTCTCCCCATGCCCTCCCCATGCCCTTCTTCTCACCCTCTCCTCTCCTTGTCCCTCCCCCTTCCTCCCTTCCATCCATTTATGTGAACGCCAAACCTCCCTCTGAGTCCTCCACCCTAGTGAGGGTTCAGGACTCAGTGGTATAACTTAGAGCCCCTTCTTGGGCTCCCGTTAGCATGAGTATTCTATTATGACTGTTTAATCCCTAGCCTCTAAGGATCCTACTGCCTGGAGCCTTCTTCCCTGGGGGGGGGGACGGAGTTATTGACTTGTCAGCCATTGTGCAGGTCAGGCAAAGTCCAATCCTAGCTGCTGTAGACCTAACTTGTGTGGAGTATCTTTCATATCATTAGTCCTCCCCATCGTTAGGCTCTTAAGATCTTGCTGCCCCCTCTTTTGCAAGGTTCCCTGAGCTTTAGGATGGGGAGAGATTTGACTAGTCTGGTTCCAGGTGAATAACGTAGGGTCTTTCATGTTCTGAATTATGGTTTGTTGATGTTTTCAGTTTTCCTTTTCCTGCACTGCCTTTGGCTGCATCCCGACTGGTGTTGAAGGTCACCTCCTGACCAAAGATAAAAGACTATTGAAATGAAGATCTTAATATAAGAGGAGACTCAAAGGTAGATGGAAGAATAGGAGTAGGACACAGCAGATTGGGGGGGGAGTCAGTGTCCCATTTGCGGTTACTGTCTATCTGTCAGTCCCTATATCCTCCCTGATTGATGAGATAAAACCTGTTCAGTCCCAAGTCACCAGGAAGGGAAGTGAAAGAGAGCTGTACTAGATGTCTCGCTACTTCTGTGCAATACATGACTGTGGCCTATTTTCTCTACTGAAGTGTGATCCCCTTTCTCCTTTCTTTTGAGGTCTCCCTTCCCCTTCCTTCCTGGTTATAATCCTTTGTGATTACAGTGGGTATTACAGAAATTTACCTTTGAATATGTCATTAAGTGGGTTTGGAACTAGGATCCACTTATTAGGGAGTACATATGGCATCTAACTATCTGTGTCTGAGATACTTCATTCAATATAATTTTTTCTAATCCCATCAATTTCCCGGCAAATTTCATTAATTCATGGCTGAGTAGTATTCCATTGTATAAATGTACCACATTTTCATTATCCATTCGTCAGCTGTTGGGCATTTGGGTTGGTTCCATGACTTTGCAATTGTAATTGCTGCAATGAACATGGTTGTGCTTTTGTCACTGTAGTGACATTACCATTGCTGCATTACCAGGGATTATTCCCAGTAATGGTATAGCAGGGTCATATGGCATTTCAATCTTTAACTTTTTTAGAAATCACCATACTGATCTCCAGAGTGGATGTACAAGTCTGCATTCCCACCAGCAATGTAGGAGAGTTCCCTTCTCCCCACACCCTCTCCAGCATTTGGTGGTGTTTGTGTTGTGGATTTTTGCCATCCTCACCAGGGTGAGATGGTATCTCAGGGAAGTTTTGATTTGCATTTCCCTGATGGCTAAGGATGTGGAGCAGTTTTTAGGATATTTGTTAGACATTTCAATTTTGTCCCTGGAAAAGTTTCTTTTGAGCTCTGAGGCCCATTTTCTAATTGGGCTATTATCTCCTTGTTTAGCTATTCAAGTTCTTTGTGCACTCTGGATAATAGAGCTCTAGCAGATGTGTGGTTATCAGGTGTGAAGGCACACATTCTGTGAGGTGCCTTCAAAAGGTAACTTTCAACAGCGCTAAGATTCTTCATCTTGGTTTCCTGAGGCCCAGCGCCAAGGCCCTTTGCTCACTGCTGTTTCCCCACCTAGTGCAAATCTATGCCAAGTTCCATCTACAAGGGACTTGGAAAAATGGTCCCCCAAGATAGTGTTTGGGGATACCTGGGTGCCCCATGCTTTGGGGCTCCTGTTCTGCTGTGTAGCTATTTCCTCCAAATTGAACATCTGTTCCAGGAGCAAGGAGGGAGGCTAACTCCCCCCACCCAAACTTACAAGGCTCGGGAAGCTCAGAAAGTTACAAGATCCACGAGATCCTCCGGAGGTTGTAATGAGCTGCTGAGGAGAAAGGACGTTCACACCAGCAGAGCTGTCCTACAAGTTTTATGGGAGCTCCAGGGAGTCAGCTTTTTGAGCTATCACATGCTGGGGGGAGCTCTTTGGCAATAAGCTGCCTTTAAGCTACCTACGTTCTTGCAAGTAAAACCCTCACCCGTACTCTGGTAATTACCCAAATAAACTTGGGTGTAACTGTTTCTTTGGTCTTTTGTCAACATCCTTTCTGGGGAGAATCGACCACTGCTCATGTCTCCTCAGGAAAGACACACAAGTGCCAATGCTCACTTGGGTGGGTGAGCAGACGGGGCATGTGTGACTGCACTGCTGATGTTTCAGAAAGAGATCAGTGGTTCACATTCTTCCTTGGTGGAAATGGAGCCCCAGGATACAGCACTGGAGTCTGGTACTTCATACTGGGGAAACAGCCTGTGTTCCAACAAGTACATCCCCAGCAGGGATTCTGACAGCCAAGGAAGGGATGCTGGTGAGAAACCCTCCCCTTGACTGAAACCAGCAGCTTATCACACTGTGCAGCCTCTTCCCACTGTGAATGCATCTGAAATAATCCAGGGCCTAATCAGCTCCTCCTAAACACCACATTTAAAAACTGGCACATGCTAAAAAAAATGATTAGGAAGTGAATGAAAACATGGAGATAAACATCAGTGCCTCCCGAGTGGGCATGTCCCAAATTCCAAAGGGAAATGGAAACCTTTGACATTTTTATTCTGTCAAATACTTGCTTGGAAAAGTTTCTTTTTACACAGCAGAATCTCAGGTGACTCCACCCTCTAACTTTACTCTCCAGTGCCATTTCATAGCTTTAAAATCTCTTGTGTATTTGCAAACTGAAAGCATCACTCATCTTATGTTTTATCTGAAACATTTTACTAAACATACGCTGTTGGGGATGCAGTAGACCTGACCTCTCAGTCTGTTTCAGATAATGAATAAGCTAAAAGTAAATGTATAGTCGGAAGGAGGAGTTTGCCATTTATGCTGCTTAAAATGTCCATGAGTTTCTCTACAATGCATGAAAAGTAAGGTTAGATATCACCTGTCCACTCCTCATCAGCCTGTTGTGTTTAACACAGGCCTGCATTTCAATTCTATTGTACTCTGGGTCCTTAGAGAAAATGACATCTGATTTGCCAGAAGAGTTCCATTAGCCCAGGAGAGCAGTTACACCATGAGAAGGCAGAGATGGAGGAAGAGGAAGACGAGGAGGAGGAAGAGGAAGAAGAGAAGGAGGAGGAAGAAGAAGAGGAGGAGGAGGAAGAGGAGGAGGACATGGAGGAAGCAAAGGTTCTCAAACTCCAGGGGTATTTCTGGACATTTTAAAATGATGGGAAGCAAAAAATGCTTTCTCCTTCTGCGTGTGTTTTCTTAAGGTGTCTTTAATTCACAAAATAGACTTCTTTTTGTCAAACTTTTCCAATGTGCTCTCTCTCTCTCTCTCTCTGTGTTCTACATGCATATGTATATGTATGTGTAGGCCAAAGGTCTTTTCTCTATTTCTGTCCACTGTATTTTTGAGACATCTCTCATTGAACCTGAATCATTTTGGCTGGTCTGGCTGAGATCTGAGCCTTGGGATCCCCCATCTCCACCCCACAAGCACTAGAGATACAGGCACATGCAGTTACTACAGTGTCAACGTTTAGGTAGTTGTTGGGGATTCGAACTCAGGTCATTATACTTCTGCAGCAAATATTTTGCCCACTGAGCCATCTTCTTAGTTCTTTGCATTATTTGTAAAAATAACCCAGGGACTGCCATGGAGGACAGTAAGGATCCTAGACCATCCACACTTTGAGCCGTGGGTCAGTATAGAGAGGATGGCATAATGTTTTTTTCTTTTTCTAAGTTCGTTTTCCCAGGGTTTAAATTACACTGGGGTTAGGTCCATCAAGAATAATAACAATTTCATATTTGAACAGCCAAGGATCATCCTCCCTGAGTTTCTTATAATACTATAATAGTATAATACTATAATAGTATTGATACATTCATAAGTACAGCATCCTATACAAGAGCAAGTTCATCAGTGGCAAATCCAGCTGGGGGTGAGGCGAGAGGGCAGGCATGGGGCCGATGCCCCACCTGCCGTCCTCATGGCCTGAGGAAACACTCCTCAGTTCTGCGTTACATTCTCCCCTTCCCTTGCTTTATGCATGTGTACTTGCCTTTGAAACCATGGTATTGTCCCCCTCCATCCACTTCCTCTGAAACAGCAAACCTGGATTGTCACTGATCCTGGCCTTTTACTTTACCAAGTGTTTATCAAGCTGTTGGGTGGGAGAAATGGGCTGCTAGCCAATGTCACATCTTAACCGTTTTACATTATCACCAGCAACCACCAAGGGCATCTTTACTTCAGTCAGCATCTGGAAAGAAGGAAACTTCAACTGACAGTCAAGAATTCCTGGGAGAGCTAAAGCTCTCCCATGAGCATCCAGGTGCATGCAGAGAGGCTTAGAGATGACACATCATTAACAGTTAACTTTCATGTAACCATGCAATGAGCCAAGACAGGAATAACCAAAATCCCCATCATCCTTGATTCAGAAAAAAAATACAGAGGAACCAAATTGAACTCCTTAAAGGTGTGCCTCCTGTGTTCCAGCTATCCAAATATAAATTCCACCCTTTCTGCCCTTCTTCCCACATAGCTTACCTGTTGCTGCAGAGTTGGAATCTATTTTAACCACTCAGCCATTCCCCGGCCCGGTGATACATCCCTTAACCACTGTGTGCTGTGTGGAACTCTCTAGTCTCACGATCGTTGTGCATGGACCATGCTCCCCAACTCATGGTCTGATTGGCAGGAATAAGCACACACAATCACCACAGAACAAATTCACCCATAATGTAGCAGTTAAGTAGAAGGACCCAAGTAAAGCCTGAGAAAGGAGTGCCAGACAACTGCTTTTTGGGAGGGGGGGCGAGGGCAATAGCAGAGCAGCTTCTAGAGCAAAGACCAGAGAGACCCGCACATATGAAAAGGAACAGGGACGGAAAAGAGGAAAGGGAAACATTTGGTGTTCCCATAATTAAGTGTGTATCTAAGATAATGGAGGATGGGTCATGTTACTATGCGTGGCAAGAACCATAAAGGACTCACATGCTGTGGAGGCAACGCCCTGGTCAGGTTTGCTTCCTTGAGGAATGCAGGTTGACTACTCATTATCCACAATGCTTGGGACCACAGTGTTTCAGATTTTGGAATGTTTAAGTTGAAACATAAAAATCATTTGTTTTGTATGCAATCTATACACAGCTCAAAGGCAATTTTGCACCATATGTTTAATGTGCCTATGTTTTGACTTTATCACATGGGGTGAAGTGTAGAATTTTCTAGTTGTTGTGTCATGCTAAAAAAAGTTTTGGATCTTGGAGCATTCTGGTTTCTCCAATTAGGAATTTTCTAATTTGCTGGGTGGAGAAGGGTCTCTAGAAGAAATATCAAAATAAGAATGTTTCTGTGTCTTGAGTTTCTTTTCTCTATTTACCCAATTCCTGAGGAGCTATAGCCAAATAATCTAAGCAGAATGTTTAAGTTCCCAATCCGCATCTCCAGTTGCTTCTTGACTTTCTCCTTTGAGGGCTCACAGGCACCCCCAAACATGCCCAAATTGGAAGACTTCATTGTCCTTAGCCATTCGTCTCCATCTTGACCAATAGCACAAAATCTGCTGGAAAGCTCTTGCTGGAACTGTGGGATCAACCATCATCCTCTCATTACCCCCCCAATCCAACCACAGCCTTGTCAACATCAACTTTGAGGTATTTTGTAAACTTTCCCCCCTTTTTCCTCTTGTTTCACCATTGTAGTCCAGGACTTTGCACAGCATACTTTGAACAGACGGCTCTTTATACTGAAGGGTGGTTTGTGTATTGTGTATTGTGTCCCTACAATCCTGGTCCTCTAGGATGCACGTAGCACCTTGCCTGATTGTGACACATCGTGTGCTGACTCCACAGGTCCCCAGCTGAAAACAGCTAGCTCACTCTTGCTTGCTCAGAAGCCTCTACCACACTGTGATCTATCAGCTCCTTCTAGTCTCCAGGGCCTAGGAATGCCATGTTCTCTGCCTTTCCTCCACTCTGCCCTCAGCTCCTTGATCTATGCCTGAGCCCACCCTCCAGGTACCTCCTCAGAGGCGTGCCCTGAATATCTTACCTAAAAGGCAGCACTCCTGTCCCTTTTTATTCTCATCACAGCACTTGGTGATTTTTTAATGGGTAATTACGTATCAAGCTTATGTCTTTATCATGACAATGAAAGCATTTTCAGGGTAGGGGCTTCGTCTTGGTCTTTGTTCTCCCTGTAAGACCTAGCATAACATCGAGCTAAATAAATATTTGTCAATTGACTGAGTACACAGTCATAAACCTAATGCATCTCCTATTCCACTCACTGACCACACCCGTTGCAAAGGACAAGGCTACACTAGAAGACTTAGCTTGGGAGAATGAGAATGTTGCTCAGCACTACCTACATTTCAGCCCTAGCTTCAGTGAGAAAGCACCCTGCTCTATAACACAGGTATCGGGTATTAGCACTTACCTAGCAGAGAGAGAGAGAGAGAGAGAGAGAGAAAGAGAGAGAATGGAGGCTCACCTGCCCTATGGAGAGCAAGACAGTGATATAACAGATCCACACAGAGGTTCCGGCATTTCCTTTGAACGGAATGCACTTTGTGTCTGAATCATGCTGGAGATGGGCAAAACAAGATGCAGGAGAGCTGGGAATTTTAGCTTCTCAGTCTCCACAGACACCACAGATCACCTTCTTATCCTTCTCCTCTTCGGATGTTCCAAATATCTCAAGGACTATTGTGTTTCTTACAAAGGGCTGAACTGACTCAATGCCTTTCTCTACTATAGTACAAGTTGCCGACACTAGACCAACAAACAGTGGGCCGAACCCACCAGAACATGCAGGTGTGCATTTGGGAAAACTTGAT
Source organism: Typhlomys cinereus (assembly GCA_023101885.1). Lineage (NCBI taxonomy): Eukaryota > Metazoa > Chordata > Mammalia > Rodentia > Platacanthomyidae > Typhlomys > Typhlomys cinereus. The sequence continues at coordinate 366,287 of JALPQD010000086.1, forward strand.
TCAAAGCAGATGCTCTCCTCTCCCACCCAACGCTTTCTTTATCTAGTCTTTGTTAGCTACTAAGCACATCACTGGTGAGCTATCACCCCCAACAGTCCACAGCATCATGAGCAGGCTGGGTTTTAAAATTCCTTCTCTTGACATTTGGAAATATGTCACATGTGCTGAGTACATTTCACTCCTTACAGTCAAGTTTAAGTTTCACATACAAGAAAAGTTTTGAAGCGATCACTGTATCTGTCCTCTTACTTTCAGTGCTCTGCACAGCACCCTGAAAAGTCTATTTTCCATTTTGGGATTACTGTGTATTGCATAGAAAAAGGTATTCTTCAGGCTATAGCTTGCATTCTGTATTCAAAGGTGAAACACAACCTTGGATGTGGAAAATTGGCTCTGAATCATTGAATCAGGGAGAACACATTTTGTAACTGTTCAATTGTATTTATTTTTCAATCCAAAATTGCTGGATTTATCTATGTCACTGGCTCCTACTTTTACAGCAGATAATTGAAAATGATCTGTATTATTGTTATTATTTATTTTACTATTATGCTATTAAGATGGGCTCTCACTTCAAAACCCAGGGTAGTCTAGGATGCATTATGTAGCTCAGGCTGACCTCAAACATGCTATCCTCCTGCCTCAGCCCAAATGCTGGGACTACAGGTATGCACCACCATACTTGTCTGAAAATGACCATCCAGATGTCAGGGGCTGGATGCTGCCAGACACAGTCTACCTTACAATCCCAACCTTCTTTTGTGCTTACTTGCTCTGTACCTTGGGCAGATGTTCCTTAGCCTCTATCTCAGTTTGCTCATCTGAAAAATGGGCACAATGGTATACTTGTCTTCTTTCATGAAGAATTGGTTCCTGGATCTCCATGGATGCCAAAATCTATGGATGTTCTACAATCCCTTATATAAAGCAGTGCTACATTAGAATATACACTTGCCTGCTCCAAATCATCTCTAGATTACTTATAATACACAGTACAATGTAAGTGCTATGTAGATAGTGGCTTATTGTACTGCTAGGGATGAATGACAAAGGAGAAAGTCTGTGTCCATTTTGTGTAGATGAAACCTTCTTTAAAATTTATTTTCTACTTTTACAAGTATATTGAGTATTCATCCCAGCTTCCCTCCCTCTTTTCTCTCTTCCATCCCCTCCCTTCCCTTCACCATTCTCTCCCACTCCCTCCCACCCTTCTCCCCGTGTGCTTCTGTGGACTCCAGGTTCACTCTGATCTGTCTACTCCTGTGGGTGCTCAGGCTACGTTGGTATATCAAGTTACCTCTCTTCAGGCCACCCCACTGATATGTGTATTTCCCTTCATTCATCCAGCTTTAGATATAAAGGACGAAACCCTTTTTAAAAAATTTTATTTTGTGTGTTTGTGTGTGTGTGTGTAACAGAAGACAGTGTGTGTCTCTGTAGAGGACCAAGGGTGACTTTGCGATTGCTTCTACTTCCTTCTTGCTTGGCTCTGGAATTTCCCAGGCTCCGCCCACCAGGACCAGAAGTGCAGGCTATTGCCCTTTCCGCCTGGTATTTTTTATGTGGGACCTGAGATCTGAATTCAGGATCTTCTGCTTGTGAGACAGTCTTAATCCCTGAGCCATCTCTTCAGCCCTGAAAACTTTTTTTTTCCCCGAATGTTTTCAATCTATGGTTGGTAGAGTCATGGATTCAGAAAACATGGACATAGAGAACCAGGCACACCCGCTCACTGGGGTCTCACAAAGATAAACATGAATTGATAGTTCCTTTCTTTTCCTTTCATGTATGTGTGTATGGGGTATATGTATGCATGCATATGCGTGTGCATGTGTGCACATGCGCATGTATGTGTGCACGTGTTTGCATGTACATGAGTATGTGATGTGCACATGTGTGTGGGTAGATGTACATGTGTATGAGTGGGCGCAGTACACTTGAGTATATGCGCCTGTGGAGACCCAAGAGTGACATCAGGAACCATCCTCCATCACTCTTCCATTTCACTGCTATAATCCTGTGTCTCTGATTAAGCCCACAGCACACCATTTTGGCTGGTCTAATAGTCAGCTTGCTCTGGGGATTCCCAAGCTCTGACTTCCACGGCTTTTTGCATGGGATCTGGGAGCTGTGAACTTAGGTCATTTAGCTTGTAAAGCAAAGGTTTTAACTAGTGAGCCACCTCCCCAGCCCAGATGGATAGTTTGTAAGAGTTCAGAATCATTGCTGTCATAAGTAAACAGCCTTAGTTCTCACTTATTAGTGAGATTGCTTTTGAGATTGCTTTCAGTTGTTAACAATTGTGTTATAGTTCATTGAGTAAGTAGAATTTTTGATTAGCATAAGCTCAAGAACATTAAAAAGAAATCTAGTAGCCAATAATGCCTAGTTCTACATGACAACAAAAATTCTGAAGAAGTACATGGTAAATGCCTTATGAGTATTGAAGTTATTATCATGTTGAACACAAAATGGCTCAAGCTGCTCCCCTTCCCCACATCTGCCTCCAGGAATGTGTCCAAAAGACCTAACAGCCCCAGTAGGCCTGCAGATAAAATAGTGTACTCTCCCAAGGACTCTCTACAGCCCCCAGCCCACCCGCAGCCAAAGAGAAGTTGGCACGCCCTCTCAAGGGCTGCCTACACACCCTGGCTGGGCCTTGTCCCGTCCCAGTACTTTTCCAGTTATGTGCCCCAGCCCTATAAAAGTATCCCCAAGGTTTGACTTAAACGTTGTCTCTGCTGGATTTAGAGTCAGCCATTCTGCTTGCTAATAAAATTCTCCTGTGTTTACTTCGTGCTGGTTTTGATGGGTTTCTGTGTCCCCGATCATGTCCTGAGGTCCAAGGGCTTCCCAGGAGCCTCCCACAGAAGTAACATATAAGACAAACTCAGCTTTCATATAAGACAAACTCAGCTTTCCTTGCTGTTCTTCCTTTTCAGAATCTAGAACAAAGAACTCGAGCACTCAAAATTTGACATTCTTAGGTGACTCCCTAAAAAAAAAAAAAAGCACTGTAAATTGCACAAGGAGGGGAGGGGCGCACCCTCATGAAGACTGTGAGAAACAAGGGGGCAGCTGGTCCGACAAGAGCCCGGCTGGTGGCGCTGGGCGGGGAGGCGTGAGGCTCACATTCAGCCTTTGCACAGGAAAACCAAAGCAGCGCTGCGCTCGAGAGCAGGCAGGTCAGCATCACACAGGCTGCAGAAACAGAACTGCCCAGCCTCCTGGCCTGCCGTCACCCAAACACACCGCATCACGGTGGCTGTTGTCACAGAAGGAAGCCCTGCAGCAGGTTATCAGCTGAGTATGTCCCACGGGGAGTATTTGAGATACGCCACCATGATGTTGACAGGAACTGGGGACTAAAAAGATGGATGGCCAGAGGACAGAGGTACCACACACCTGAGAAGGTGACCACAGCTGTGCCTTCCCAGTGGTGATGTAGAAGGTGGCTACCTCACCATGACTCATTTGGAAACAGACTGACAAGAAGTTCAGATGTCAGTAGGTTCTATCTGAGGCTGATGGTTTTTTTAAATGGTATATGACATCTTTTATAAGGTAATAAAGGGAAAATTGAACTCACGCTTTGATGCTGAGTGGGAAATAAGACAGGGGCACAGGAAAGCATATGTAGAAGGTGGGTATCAGGAGAGGGAGCAATGGTTTATTAATGCTTCTAAATCTGATAACATTATTTAATTACATCTGCTTCCTCACTGGCCAACGGCAGTTCACTGCTAGAAGCTCATCTTGGCCCTTACTTTGGAAGCCACAGCTTGGAGAAGGAGTTCCATTTCCCCATTCTTTGTGCCATCCCCAGGTGTGACTGGAGTCAGCCTTGGGATGCTAAGTAATCATTACCCAGATTCCAGCCTGAGGTAACCTTGCTGTTCCTACAGCTGCGTCTGCAAGTCACGGGTAGAAGATCTTGTTCTCACTGATGAAGCAGTGACTTTACTCCATATTCTGCTGTGACCACTTATGTTTGCATCTGTTACAGCATTTGATTGAGAGCCTGTCAGGAACTGTATCTATTATATTTTATGAATGAAGAAAATGAAGATACAGATCAGAGAGAAAAAAACAACAACAGCCAGGGTTCTAAAGCTTATGGCAGAGTTAGGATTCACACACATCCTCTTCGAATGTGAGTGTGGTTAGGACCAGGGTTTCTAGCTTGGCACTGGCAACACTGAGATGACTATTTGTCTTGTGGGTCTGACCTGTGCCTCATTTGCTTGGTACCCTTGGCCTCCATCTCTTGAAGCTAAGAGCACTAGGGCCCGATTTGGGAGAATCGAAAATGTCTCTAGACCGTGCCAAATGTCCTTGAGCAATAACATTTTCCGCTGAGAAGTGGGTAGCATCTGGAGGATTGAATGAAGGAGCAATGATGCTTAGAAAGCCACAGGTTCTTCTTCCAAGACCCAGAGTGGTCCCTGCTTAGTACAATGCCGCTCAACACACACACACACACACAGACACACACAGAGACACACACACAGACACACACAGAGACATACAAACACACACACACAGATACACACAGACACACACAGACACACACACAGAGAAACACACACAGACACAGACACACACAGACACAGAGACACAGATACACACAGACACACACACATGCAGACACACACAGATACACACAGATACACACACACAGAGACACACACACACAGACACACAGACACAGATACACACAGACACACACACGGACACATACATGGACACACACAGACACAGACACACACAGACATGCACACATACACACACAGACACACACATGGACACACACACGGACACACACACACACACACACACACACACACAAATGTCTTGCTGAGTTGCAGAGGGAGTCTTTTTTTCCCCTTCCCCCCAGGAAAGGGGTGAACTTGCTGGTTTTAGAAGAGTGAGATGGGCATTTTAGAATTACAGGAAGAAAAGAGTGATCCAGGGCATGAGACATGGGTCAGCTCCCTCCCCTCCCAAACGACGATAAGGATTTATTTATGGCACAAAATTAAATATTCATAAACAGGTGTACACAGACATGTCCTCCTCCTCTTGGGCTGCTCTCTAGAAGTCTTCACAGAGGCAGCCGACAGTACAGCTGGTCTCTTCGGGAAGGCCACGTAAAGCAGCTTATGCCTAAACAAGTGCTTCCTTTCAGATCAAAGTGTCTCTGGGCCATTACCTCACTTATGTTTCAAAAGTAATAAAAGACATCTGTCCTTGTAAAATGCGGCGAGGGCCGGGCTTTATTACCTCCCACCTCACCACTGCCAGCCTCCTCTGATAGAAAAACTGGCCAAGTGCCTGGAATGGAACATGACTAAGGTCTTCAAACGCTTAAACGAGATAAGATGAATGAAGAACGGGGCATTGAGGCCAAGGCCCCCAACCTATGCGTATCCTGGTCTGCTTGGTTCCCAGCCATGGTGAACACCAGAGACTCATTGGTGTCAAAAGCAGGCATCTGGCCCTTCCTCCCTCACTCTCACTGCAGCCACCAGAACTGATTCTCTGGAGAGGAGGTGTGTTGTGGATGGGCAAGTTCAGAAGAACTGTGGGTGCAGCAGTGAGCAAGGAGGACAAGCAAAGGACCCACAGCAATCCCTTTCTGGGCTAGCCTATCCCCAGGCAGCTGGGAAACACTATCAATTCCAACTATCAGAAAACAAATGGGACACCCTGTGTCTGGGGATATTAATCATCTCCCTGGTAAGGAACGGGTAAGTGACTTGGCACGCCTCACTGAGCCACCCTGCCATCTGTTGGTTTGGATGGGCTAAGCTGGGTGACTTCACATTTTAAAACACAATACTGGCTTCAGTATTTGACCCACGGGGTTTAACGTCCTTAGAATGAACTCCGGCCATGCCTCCTGCTTCTTTCTAGGCTGGTTATACAATCCACACCAATACTTCTCCAGTTGTGTTAATAGCAGGAAAATTTCGGTAGTCATTCTGATCAGACGTTTTCAGGTCAGTCTTCACTGTGATTTTTCTTTTTTTCCAAAAAGTATTCCTCCTGCTATCATGGTCCCAGACCCTCCACGACTTACAGACTGCCTGCTAGGTATGCACAGTCACCCCGCCTGGTCTATACAACAGTGTCATAGTGCTTTGTGCAGACTGCCTGCTAGGTATGCACGGTCACCCCGCCTGGTCTATACAACAGTGTCATAGTGCTTTGTGCAGACTGCCTGCTAGGTATGCACAGTCACCCCGCCTGGTCTATACAACAGTGTCATAGTGCTTTGTGTCCACAACTGCACTGTTCAACATAGCCACCAGCATGGATCCCCTTAAGCTTAAAGTCATTGAAAATCAGGATAAAAAATGTAGTTCCTCAGACATATTTACCACCTGACCAGCCACACTCAACTTGTGGCCACAGCATTAGTGCAGATTAGTGAAGAAGAACTCCACTTCCACAGAAAGTTTTCTTAGACGACAATATCCTGGGACAAAACATTCAAACTCCTTTGAAACCAGTATGCGAGATCGCACTCAAAGTCCTATGCTTCTAGAACTGCCTATTGCTTCCTACAAACACAGACATTGGGCTGGCTCAGGTCAACCTCTACTGTCTCCAGAAAAATCAAACCCAAGGTCATCATTTCTGCAGACGAGGATGTAAATCAGAAGACACAGTCAGAAAGGAGGGAGGAAAGACAAGACAGGCATGAAGAGATCTGATCCTGTCAACATCCTCTATTAGCTCAGAGCGACCCCCGGCAGGTGGTAAGGAGCTCTCAGCTCATTAGCTGTAACGTCACTACCTTGGCACTCGATACAATGGTTAATTTTTTTTCATGTGTGTATGTGAGGTGTACATGTATGTATTTGGGGGAGTGTTCAAGAGGCACTTAGTGCGCGTGCCTATGGAAGCCCAAGGATGACATGAGGAATCATCCTGGATTGTTCTTCTACCATGCTGTTGTTCTAGAGGTTCCCAGGCTCTGCATTCAAGGACCAGGATTACAGTCGCTACCATTTCTGTTTGACATTTTTACGTGGGGTCTGGGGATCTGAACTCAGGTCCTTTTGCTTGCGAGGCAAAGGCTTAACCTTTCCTCATTTCCTCAGCCCCAGTATTTAGTTCTCTTTCACACAGAACTGTATTTTTCTCCCAAATAAATTGTAGGGTCATGGGAGTTGGAGACTAGGTCTTACTTTTGAACTGTTTTTCTTTCTTGTCTCACTTTTCGACAGCAAGAGTGCATCAGAGGAAGCAGCTTGGGGGCCATTGGCATGTGGTTTGGCCCAGAGGCAATTAAAAAGAAAACTTTTGTATCAATTTCTGATTAAGGAAATGGAGGAATTTCACATCTACATTTCTGGTTGTTTGAAAGATCAGAGTATATGGCAACATCAGGTACATCTCCTACGTAGCTCTAACAGCTGCAGCAGAATATTGCCTGCCCTTAAATTGCCTGCCTGTGTGTCCCCTGTGGTTATATCACCCTGTTTCCTGCCTGTCCTCTGTAGGCTTTTGTGTTTACAACTCTTGCGGAAGACATTCAGTAAATGAACTGAGAGTGGAAATCCTAGACTCTGTAAATACTGCAACGCAGCCATTCATGCCTGGCTTAATGGGCAAACCTGTTTGTTTTACACAGCATCTGATTTTAGCTCTGAACTGAAGACATTAACCTCGTGGGCTGATATTTATTTAATACTTGTTCCTGTGCTTGCCAGGAACTGATAATGGGTTAGAGAAATGGTCAACTGGACAAACCAGAAGCAACCACATAAACAATCACATACAAGTAGTCAGGGCACCCAGGGCACAGCATTCATGTGGAGATCCAAACCCTAGTGATGCTGAGTGTTGCTCGCAGCTGCCCAAGAAATCTGGAGCCTCATTCAGAAAACCCAAGACAAGTTGCTAACCCTAAACCTTAATGAGTTCTCCCTCTTTTGTTACCTCATTAGAGATCACTGTGCCCTACACTTGTTTTTTATGTCTCATTTCTCCCAATCAACTAAAATTTATTTGGGACTTTTTTGTTCCTGGCAGTAGATGAGGAAGAGGGATGTGTTCTTAACCTGGGATTGTCTTCAGTTATAGGAAACAGTGGATCACTAAAGACTTAGAGTCATACTTCAAAGCCACAGTTTCAAGATTAGGAAAGAAATTGAACTTTAAAGACATGTTAACATGGTGCATAGTAGTTCATCAAGCCACTCATCTGGCCTGGGAACTGTCACTCCTAGTTTCCTTCAATTGTACATTTGTAAAGCACAACTTTTATGAGTTCATGAAGGTCGTGAGTAAAAATGTCCAGTTACTGCAGCAACTCATGCATTATGCTGATGGAGAACAAGGGAGTGGGAACAGGACTGCTATTCTTTGGGATCATTAGTCCAGCCAGGTACAGACATACTTCTCATAGTATTTAACTCACACTTCTGTATCTTGTCTGAACCATATACCTTTACATCAACATTCATTGACTATGAACATTCTCTTTGTCTACAACTAGTATAATGATTCTCCTACCAGGAGATGTGTTTAATGTGACACAGTTTACCCTGATGAATGTTTGTAGCCATAAGGTTCTTCTCTAAATATGTGCATGTCATATGTTCAGTTACCATATTCAAATTATAATGGGGAACAATGTCTCACCTATGTGATTTCCAGGATGCACCTTTTTCTCATTTTTCAAAAGAGGGATAATATTTGTGAATTACTGTCTTGCAGCAATTCTCTCATTCTCAAATTTGTGCAAAGCTCACACACACTATTTTTTTTTTCCTCATTATCATCCAGTCCTTTCATCTGGAAAATGGTTTTTCTGGGCCTAGAGATTAAACACATTTGCAAGACTGACTGTGCCTCACATTATCACCTCTCCTAACTCCATCATTAACACTTCCAGTTTGAAGACGTGCTTGCTTCTTGAAGAAGACACAAGTTGAATAGTTCAGCTAAGTTTTGATCTTTCAGCAAAGCAACACTCTTTCCAAGACATGACTGTGTGCTGTGTATCCATGCTATATTTATTAAAGGGTAAGATCCCAGGTGACAGGCTATGGTTTCTGAGGGTACCTTTCTTAGAGGATCTGCATAGCTCCCTTGCATCACTGATATACCTTTTCAAAATCAAAGATCGTTAAAAAGATCTCTATACTATTATATATCTTAAAATGTTTGTGTTTTGGTGTGTGTGTGTGTGTGTGTGTGTGTGTGTGTGTGTGTGCGCGCGCCTTTCCTTTGTCTTCTTTTTTAATTTATAAGAATTATACAGTGTGATTTAATTTTATAACTTTCCCAACCCATTGATTGCAGACTCCTTCCTAGAATGTTACAGGCAACTTGTTTTGCAAAAATCTGGAGGAGCATACACTTAGCAAATTCCAGAGTGTCATGATCTTGTCTTTCTATTTGTCACAATGGATTTCAATCAAGAATCTTAGTACACTTTGATGCCAACTGAAAATTTCTCCTGTAACTGACCCAAAGAAATGGCAGACTGGTAATTTAACTATGTCTACATTGGTCTCATGCTTGACTGGGTAAATAAGATTTTGCTTTTCACCAGTGTCTAAAAATAAATAATGGAGTATTGTAACCTTTGGCTGGATACAGAAATTGTGTAAGGTCTGGCTTCTCTGAACCTTATTCTAACCAATCATCACTTTACCTGGCAACCTCCCTATTTATATTTCTAGAATTTTCTAAGAAGAAAGGTCAGATTAAAAAAAAGTACAGTAAAAGAGCCAAATCTTCTAAATGAAGAGCCAACAGGCAATGTATTATACAGTCTTATGACCTGAAAATATGTCAAATCTGAAGTATCAAGGGTTTTATGACCAAATTTTTTCAAAAAATAATAAATTAAAAACAAAAGTAAGATAGAATAAGCCTTCAATACATAAATCTTCTGCTCCCAAGATAGTAGGTGGGTAAGAACTCTCAAAAACAATGTGGGGCGCATAAGTGAAAAGATGTGAAAATAGGAGGGCGTCTGGCAGGGGAGATGAAGGATTATAAAGGGAAAAGGAGCTAGCACAGGACTTGGGACTAAGGGGTGAAAGCTGAGGTATTATGAATTCACTACATCCACGTGTGCATCAATAAAAAATCAGAGAATGGAGAGAAAACACAATTATGCATAAAGGCAACTTAGAGGAGTAGCAGTGCGTAGGTAACTATTTTATCCACTAATGTTTTTGAATATTAGCTTGCTTGCTAGAAGCCAGGAACTTATCAAATTCAAACAATGGTAAAATAGACCAGAAGTCTAGAACAGGAGATCATATGAAATGGGTTAAAGACATAAGCTCTGGGAATATTCAAAGAAGGAAGGAGAGGAGGCACATTTCACACTTAAATTCAAAGGTAGGAAGTACTCAAATATTGGAATGCAAAGCAGTGAGTCAGTTAAAGGATTCCTATGTAGACAGGGAATAGCACGAATCCTTAAAACCTTCTCAGAAAAAAATAAGAGGGTAGAAAAGTAACTACTGGGCTGGAAAAATGGCTCACGGGTTAAATCTTTTGTCTCAAAAACAAAATGACCTGAGTTCAGATCACAGATCCCATGTAAAAATGCCAGGCAGAAATGGTGTCAGTCTAATTCTGACACTGGAAAGTGGAGTCTAGAAAATCCCAGAACAAAGCAATAGAAAGTAGAAGAATCCAGGGTGATTTCTGAAGTCACCTTTGGACCTCCAGAGGCACACATAGCGCTCTCTTCTACACACCCACCCACACCTACACACATGTACACAACCACACCTACACACAAAAGAAAGTATGAAAAGGAGAAAGTAACTACTTTCTCTCAATAGTCTTCAAATGGTAACTGAGATATGCAGATGAAGGTTCCCCAAAGATGCCCATATCCTAATCCTTGGTCCCCAAGAATATGCTACACTATATGGCAAGGCAGAAAGGGAAGGGGACATTAAAGTTGCCGCCTTGAGGACAAAGAAGTCATCCTGAACTATCCACAAGGACATCACACACTCACATTGGAGTTTTAGAGGTGCACAGACCGATGAAGACCCTGCTAGTCATGTCTGGCTTAGAGACAGAAGGAAGCTATGACACTGGCAATAAGGGCAGCCTCTAGCAGCTGGCAGGACAAGGAAGAGAGTTCTCCTAGCTCTAGAATGTGGTCTTGTGGACACCGGCCAAGCCCCAGTCAGATCTCTGACCTTTACAAGTATAAGGCAATAATACATTTGTGTCATTGGTGTCAAGCCACCAAGTCTGTGCCAAATAGGTATATCATTGACAAGAAAGCAAGACCACAGCAGCTTTGCAGAAAGAAAAGACCTCTCGCAATACCAATGAGCCAAACAAAGGAAGTTTCTGCCTTTTTGTGAGTAGAAGAAAGCGAGTCACTTACCTTTTTGTAGGTTTTCTCTTCGTTTTGTTTTCCGGGTACTGCATCACCATTTTCAGCAGCGGACGACATCTACAAGGAAAAACATTCCTGGTTGGATTTAAATGCTATTCTGCAATACAACCTATTAGTAATATTGTTACCAAAGAGATGCATGTTGACTCTTTCTTCTTGTTGTGTGACTGCTGCTTCTTCAAAGCAAGCAAGAAAAATCCAAGAGTGCTGAAGCAGCAAGCAAACAAATAAAACCCCTGTTCCTCCATCTTTCCCCAGTAGCTCTTTACTTTTAAATTATCTCCGGAATAAACTTAACTCTCTAAGCCTGAAGAAAGATGCTACGGATAGCTAACGCCCTACCATGTTGTATAAGTTTCTGGTTATGAAACTGTTTACATTTTATTTTTCTTCTTGTTATATGTAATCTGTGAAAATATCTGCAAAGTACTTTAAAAAAGTATCAGAATTAAAAAAAAAACTCAGTCTTAATTCTGAACAACTGAACGACTCTACCATTCACATTTTAGACTGTTCATTTCCACCTTTTGTTCTTAGGCATTTTTATATAAAACTACAATGTGATCTCAATCAGTATTTCTCACTGAATACCAATATAACAAGCACGTGCCCTTTTTAGGACAAAAATCTCATTGCAAGAAGAATAATTTTTCTCCACTCGCAAGGCACACTACTGTGTGGACTCCACTGTGCGTCAGCACTTGACTTAATAATGCTAATATTGAGGGATGGTTGAGGCGGCTCAAGGATTTGTGCTACTTTTCCAAATAACAAAATAATTATATGTGTTTGTATCTTTGTCTAACGTCAATACTCAATTCCTGGAATTACTAAGTCATAACAGGGTATTAGCATTTTAAAGCTCTTACTGCATATTGGCAATTGCTTTCCAAGGAGGCTATTCCTCTCACAGTCATATCCCCACCCCAGCAAGTGAGAACTTGCTTCGTTACTTAACAGTAACTACTACAATTGTAGATAACCTTGATAATTTGGCAGGTAAAAGAAAATCTCTCCTTATTTTAATTTATATTTGTGAAAATTGCTAGTAAGTCACAACAATGTTTGCACATTAATAATGGCTCCTTGTATTTCTTCTTTATTTTTATATTTTGAGCTTTGTGCACTTTTACTCATCTATTAGAGTCTAAATATTTTAGCCACTGACTTTTGCCTATAATAATGTTTATAGGCAAAAGATATTGAATGTTTTTTTTTTTAATTTTTTTATTATTATTATTATTTATTCAACTGTGTGCGTATGTGTGTGTATGTGCGTGCACGCGTGTGTGTCTGTGGGTGTGTGTCTGAGTATGTGTAGAACCACGGACGAATTCGCGAACCACCATGGACGCCTCCACCTCCTTCTGCCCCGGGATTCACAGGCTCCGCCCTACCAGGACCAGAAGCGCAGGCCGCCCCTGCTTCTGCCTGGCATCTATACGTGGGATCTGGGATCCGAACTCAGGACCTTCCGCCTGCAAGGCGGAGGCTTAACCCCTGAGCCACCTCTCCAGCCCCAAGATATTGAATGTTTAAATGTGTAGTTTTTCCCTCTTCTCCATTTCTCATGTGTATGTTTGCAGGACACATGTATGTGTATCTCTCTGGAGGTTGACACTGAGAACCATCCCCAACTGTTTTTTCATCTTATTCTTTTTTACCTTTTACTTTTTTAAATTAATTTTTTTTTACCAACCCTATTCAAAAGATGGGGTCTCTAATCAACCCAGAGCTCACCAATAGAGCTACTTGACCAGGCAGCTTACTCTGAGATTTTCCAGCTATGTCTTCCATAGCAAGAATTACACATGAGCTGCCATATCCATCTGGAATTCTTATGTAGGATGTGGGGATTCAAACTCAGTTCCTTTTGCTTGTGTGACAAGCACTTTAACTGCTGATCCATCTTCCCTGTCTGTTTTTTTTTAACTTATTTTTCTATAAGACTTTCATATTTAACCTCAAATTCATCAAAAAAAAAAAAACTCAGCTACTTCTCTGAAAATAAAGAATAACTACAGTGAAGAAACCACACAATACTGAAGGACTTGACATAAAAGGCATTTAATATCCCAGGGAGAGATATGACTTCTGAGTTTCTTATAAACCTTTGAAGCATGATTTAAACCCTGGGATTTTAATATGTTCAGTGTTTTATACACCAAAGAATTTGCCAGACATTTCTCTATCCTAAAAATAAAAGTTTGACTTTATTCCTGATGCCATGATAAAACTCGGAGTCCATTCAATTCATCTATATTAAAGCCAGGAGTCTTCAAAAACAAGGTCTTTTCAAAACATCTGATTTATTTGTTTAAAGGATTGGTTTTTCTAGTTTCCTTGGGATAATACTTTGGAGAACTCTGAATAAAATCCTAAGAAAATTAAAATGCCTGAAAGACTCTAATAATATCAACACAGGCTAAAAAGCCAACCCTCAACTGCTCAATGAAGCCAAAAGACTGAGACTTTCTCTGAATGCTATGTCACAGCTCAGACTTGGCAGGGTTTAAAATGGAAACACTCTGAAGGGCACTTGGGAAATAACCTCTGGGAAATTGACTAGCTGGCACCAATGAGAGGAAGACCTGAGGGTCTCAAAGCACATCATTAGTTTGCAAATCTCCCCTGACTTGACATATGGAAGAGAAGAATAAGTAAACTTTTATGATTTAAAAAAATTTTCATTTATTTATTTATTCTCTCTCTCTCTCTCTCTCTCTTTCTCTCTCTGTATTAGAGGGTACTGTGTGTCCCTGTGGAGGACCAAGGGTGACTTTAGGAATCATCCTGGATTTCTTTTACCTTCTTTTTGCTTCACTCTGGGATTTCCCAGGCTCTGTCCACCATAGCTGGAAGTGCAGGCCCCGGAAGTTTCCACCTGGCCTTTTTACTTGGGACTTGGGATCTAAACTCAGGACCTTGTGCTTGCAAAGCAGAATCTTAACCCCGGAGACATTTCTCCAGCCAAACTTCTATGATTCTTTAAAAAAATTTATATTGGGGCTGGAGAGGTGGCTCAGGGATTAAGCCTCTGCCTTGCAGGTGGAAGGTCCTGAGTTCGGATCCTAAACCCCACGTATAGACGCCAGGAGGAAGCAGGAACAGACTGCGTTTCTGGTCCTGGTAGGGCGGAGCCTGTGAATCCTGGGGCAGAGTAAACAAGGAGGTGGAGGTGGTCTATGGGGGTTTCCGAATTCACCTGTGGTTCTACACACACATACACACGCACACACAATTGAATAAATAATAATAGAAATATTAAAAAAATAAAAAAATATATTGAAAATTCCTTTCAAGGCAAACAAAACAGATACTAATGATAAAAGAAGATCATGATCTATCACTTGAGTTCAAAATTTTCTTCTTAGTCTTTGATAGAATGGCATTTGACAAATGGCATGTGGACTGGGGAAGGTAGAGAAGGCAAATGGATGTTTGGGGACAGACTAGCAAACTGCAAACACCTGTGAACATGGTCACAGTGATGATTCCTATTCACACCCTGGCATGTTGTGCTTCCGTACCACATACAGCACGGGAGTCACAGTTGTGAAAGCCAAGATACACACAGTTAAAGAGACACTGCGTCAAAAACATAGTAATCACATGCATTTCTATATAGGCAGAGGGACAGATATTCTCAGAATCACTGGTAACTGTCTCCAGATGAATTTATAAATGCGTTCTCCAAGTATTAATTTACAAAGAGCACATTAATACTCAGAATTTAATAATGCATCATAATGAAGGACAGAGGCCCCCCTCCATGATTTGTCCCTTTAGATATAATAAGTCTCAAAATTTCCATGTTCTATTTATTTGGTATTTGTTTTAAATCTGGTGAAGTCAAGGTTAAAGGTTACAAAGCTAGATATGATATACAATAAAAAGTTAGGGCCTTTATAACATTTCCACCAGCGTTAATAAAGAATGTAGGATCCATTTCCTTACCTTTGTGAACGGTCGGGAAAGTCATCTGTAGTTGGTGGTGACGGGCAGCCTAGTCATTGTTGAGACTGCTTTATTTCCCTAGGTTCCTGTTAAAACAGAAATCACAGCTCAGGACTTACTGATATTCATACTTCATCTCACCAAAAGGATCAAAGATGCCCATAGGACAACATACAGGTAAGCTGTTAAAATTACAATAAAGGAAGGAAAGCACAGGAAGGGAAGATAAAGATGAACTACAAGGTACCGGCACTATGGACTATGCATGTAACATGAGTGTCGTGACCCGATGTGGTGCTGAGTAAGCTGTGACGTCCAGTTTGAGTTGGAGGTTCCTAGTTGTCCAAGCAAACAGGGTGACGCTCAGTGTCTAACAAGCAGAATCAACCACCTAGGCCGCAGGTTTCAGAGGACTAAGGTTGGAGCCGATATTTTCTTGTGGGTTTCATAGGGTGGTCTTTTTTTTTTTTGACATGTGGGTAATTTTTCAATATTAACGTGATGACAAATCAACTGTGACTTTCATCAGTTGCCTAGACAACATAACTTTTAAGATTACTTTCACAAACCTCTCTCGCTATAATTATGCTTAGTACAGAACAGACACTCATTTTAACGAGTACTGGGGATAGAGCCCAGCTGTCATACATGCTGGGCCAATGTGTTATCATACACCTCCATGCTTTATTTTACACTGAGACAGGATCCTGCTAAGTTGCTGAGGGTGGCTTTGAACTTACGATTTTCTTTACAGTCTTCCAAGTAGCTATGATTACAGATATGTACCACTAAATGCAGACAGAAATCAATAAATGCATCATGTCTTACTCTTATCTCCTCCTAGAAATAGCCAAAGTTAAGTCTATTGTATAGCCTTTCAAAAATCTTCCTTGTTCTTGTACACACACATACACATGTCCCCTCCACATACACACATACACACACACACACACACACACACACACGCACACACACACACACACATTCCTCCATCTATTCATATCAATACCTTTATTTTTCCAAATTGATGCATTGGTCTCATTTTAAAATAACTGTATAATAGTCCATAAGATGAACATACCATCATTTATCCATCCACTTCCTTGTGTTTGAAATTCAGTCTGCTTCCAAGGTTGGTTATCATAATGAGAGCAGAAATAAACAGCTTTCTTCATGCATATTTAATGTTCTAGGGTTTTTATTTCTGAGGGAAAGAATTTTGGGTGTGGAAATACCACATTTCTGTTTGGAAATTCTACTCAGTGAAGCATAGAGCTCACACCTTAATCCTAGCACTTGGGAGACTCAGGATTATTATGGTCTGAGGACGACTCGTCTATGGGGTAAGTGCCAGATTGGCCTGGGCTATGGCGTGAGACCCTGCCTTTAAAACCACACAAAAGTTTCATACATTTATGACACAATCCTTCAGCAGTCACCACCTACCATGATGTTTTGTTGGCATAGAAATGTGGTAGATTTCTTCTGCCTTTCCAAATACACTTTAGGTTTTTATTAACAAAATATGATTATATTCTGGTGTTCAGGAATTAATATGCTTTATAAAATGGGAAGGTTTTCTTTATACATAATCGGTTTTTGTTCCATGATTAATTATCTTGTGGGAATTTGAAATACTAGAGAAAAAGTTTCACAGGTAATTTTACATATGAAAAGTAAGAAAACATAACGAAAGACTTAGGGCTTTATACACTTTTCATCTGAGATTACTGCTTGAAACCTGTATATTAAAAAGCAAACTATTGATTCCAATAATTTTAGCAACAGACTCTAAGACCCTGTTTTACTTTTTTTTAATTTATTTTTCCCCAATCATACAAGCGCAATAGGTACCCCGTCTTCTCCCTCCCTCTAACCCTTCCCCAGTCCCCCTTGTAACCCCCCTTTCCCCTTCCTTTCACACCCCCTCCCTCCCCTTCTCCCAGTACCTCCCCTTTCTCTCCTCCCATCCCCTGGAGCATTCCCCTATGTGAACACCAAACTTCCTTCTGAGTCCTCCACTCCAGTGAGGTGTAAGGACTCAGTGGCATTCTCCCACCCCCCACCCCGCCCCCGGGTTCCCCCTTAGTATGGGAACACTATTATGACTATTAATCTCTTGCCTATAAGGATCCTACTGCCTGTGATCCATGCTAGACCCTGGGAGAGTTGTCAACACATCTAAAACCCTGATTTTCAAGAAAGAAGCTCACTAAAAATATTTTTACTTGGGCTGGAGAGATGACTCAGGGATTAAATCTGTCTTGCAAACAGAAGGTCTTGAGTTCTGATTCCAGATCACAGGTAAAAACTCCAGGCAGAAATGGCTGTGGCCTGCCCTTCCGGCCCTGGTGGGTGGAGCCTGGGAAATTCCAGAGCAAAGCAAGAGGGCAGAAGCAATCCAGGATGATTCCTGAAGTCACCCTTGGTCCTCCACAGGGACACACAGTGCCCTCTCATACACACACACACATGCACACACACATACACACAAACACACATACATACACTAAAATATTAAAAAATATTTTCATTTTTAAAATAGGCCTGTTGAGGTGAGAAGATGGCTCAACAGGTAAGGTACTTGCTGTGTAAACATGAGGGTATTAAGTACATAATACTAATTACTACTAAGCTACTGATATTGTTTATTTCTCCCAAGAAAAAATTGAATCATCTACAAAAAATATCTTTATATTTTTTTTCTTTCTTTCTGCATGTGTGTGTGTTTATACCACACTTGTATATGTGTGCCTGTGATGCTCCAAAAGTGACTTCAGGAATCATTCTGGATTACTCTACATTTTTATTGCTTTATTCTGAGGTTTTTTTGGGCTTTGCCTTCCAGGACCAGAACTGTAGACCATCTTCACATCTGTCCATCATTTTCACATGGGATCTAGTATCTGAACTCAGGTCCTTTTGCTTGTGAGACAAAGACTTTCATCCCTGAGCCATATTCCCAGTCCCTTAAATTAGTTTCGAAATAAAACCAGAGCTTTTTATTTATCTTACCATTTCTAATTTTTATCCTGAACCGCGAATTTATACAGACTATAATTAGCATATTAGCTTTTGTTGTGAACAGGTTTATGCAATTCTACGAAACAATAGCAGACCATCAAAGTTGCCCACAGGAATTTTTCACAGCTTAGCTTTGCCTGGCAAACACTGAAGATTTTGTAACTTTGTCACCAGGCTCAGATTACCAGTATGATCAAGCTTGCACGGCAAGTACTTTCCCCACTGTGTAACCTTCCTACTCCATCTTTCTGTTTTAAAATCATTTAAAAATCTTTCTTTTATCCGTGAAAGCTGCAAGCAATAGAGGCACGGATGTCAAGAGGGCAACCAACAGCTTTCTAATCAGATTTAAGGCCTACTCAACTTAGAAGCTTCCTTTTGCAATGGAAGGAAGTTATAAAAAAAATCACAACTGGTCCAAGTGCAAAAATAAGTGACTGCAAACTGCTAGACCCTAAACAGGACATCTGAGACACCGCCACCCCAAGGCTCAGGGAACATTGAGGAACAGGGAGCAGAAGATTGTAAGAGCCTGGGGAGGGCGGGGATGCTGCCAAAACAGGGCTGTTGTGTCCATGAATTCACTGCGGCTATGTTGTATATTTCCTAAAGACCTGTATGGGATTTGTCCTATCAACACTCACTATGGATGGAGAAAGATCTCAAGAGGCCCTGTACCTCCCGGGGAGACTGATAAAGGTTAATGCTAATGGGGACAGGGGGATGCTTTCCTCAGCAGAATACTCACTGATAACAATTCATGCACCAGCAAGTGCTCAGGCACGTGCCAGATGAAACTCAATGGGTCACACATGTGAAAAGACATGGAAATAGGAGGGAGACTTACTGGGAAGAAGAAAGTTGTAGAGGGGAATGGGATTGGGCACTGAGGTGTTTAAACATCATAAATTCGCTCTACTCATGTATAAAACACTAAAAGAATTAAAAACTCGAGAAGTTTGCAGATGCTACCCTATAGTGATAAAGGTGTTTTAGACAGCAACAACAGCAAATAAGTTAACTTAATTTCATAAGAAACTGTCAACCAAGTAAGTATTTTTAAATAACCGCTGCTTGTTGGCCTATAGTAAAATATATTTATAAGTTTCTGTTTAGTCACTTTATGTGTCTGCTGCTATTCCTTCTCCCTGTGCTGGACTGTGTGTTCTCAAAATGTGAGAAAAAAAACCTTCCTCCCTTAAGTTGCTTTGGCCATGTGTTTTCTTAGAGCTGTACAAGATGTATCGTTGTTTATCACTGTTTCTTAGCTTTTTGTCTTCCCCGGTCCTGATGACTCCGATTTGATTTCATTTCCATTTAGTCAAAGTATTTCCTCAATTAATTCCCCAGAAGCAACATATAAATAGTCTTCTCTGAGTTACTTTAAACAGAGGATTTGTTTTTGTCCTCATATATGAATGTATATACTTCTTGGCTAGGACAAGATCCTTAGTCCACTGTTATTTCTCTCTCTCTCTCTCTCTCTCTCTCTCTCTCTCTCTCTCCTGCTGTGCTTTATCTGAGCTTTCTTTTTTAACATATAGTTCAAAATTTTCATAATGAACGATGTGTTGTTTTCATTCATCTTCCCTGGTAAAATGAAGCTCACAAGAAACTGACACATGGAGGTCCAGCTGCTGACAGTTACCTGACCATCTTACAGAGCCACGAGGAAAAAACTCAGACTCTCAATAAGGAACAGGCTGTGAGTTCTCCAGGTAGCCCTCCATAAATGCTGTTTCTCACACCCAACCTCCTGAGAGAATTGGACAGGGCCGCACTCTCAGCTACAGAAGCTGCAAAGGCCAGCAATGCTAAAAAGCCAATGACTCATGAAGGGCAGTAATTACCTCAGGAAATGTTTTGGTACACAATCTGACGCATGGTTCCCAGTTAGAATGCAATTTAAAAAGTTATTCCTAGTGTCAGTGAAACAACTCGGGGGTTTAAGAGTCACTTGCTGTGCAAACTGGTGACCAAGTTCAGTCCCTGGAATCCACGTGGTGGAAGGAAAGGACAGACTCCCAAAGTTGTCCTCTGAGATCCACACCTGTGCCATGGTAAGCAGGTGCCTTCCACCACACTTGCACAAAATAAACTGAAAAGTGATTCTGAAATCAAACAGAGCCATCTTATGATGTCACATGGTTAGAGTGTTCAAGTAGTAGCTCGGTTAAGAATTATGTACATCGAGCCACGAGCTTTTTTTTTTTTTAATTCTTTATCATTTGTGTATCTTTTTAGTATTTAGTTCCTCGATTCTATTCCCTTAAAGGATATCTAATTTTGTGGATGAGGGAAAAGGCTCAGTTGGTAAAGTGTTTGCTGTTCAAGCACAAGGACCCAAGTTTTTAATCCAACACTTCCACTTAAAAGGCCAAGCCTGGTGGTAAGCATTTGTAATTCTGGGGTTGGGAGGTTGAGGCAAGCAGATACCCAGGTCTCTCCAGCACCCCACCCTAGCTGAACTAACATCTAGGTTGCAGTAAGAGAACTTGTCTCAACAGACAAGGTAGAAGATTCCTGAACACTCCGTGCTGACCTCTGGCCTTCCCATGCTTGTGCACACACGTTACACCTGCGCCCATTCACACGCGCATGAATAATATATGCTGTTTAACAGTTTTCAATATTTGTATGCCTTCACTCAATTTGGGAGTGACACTTAAAAAAAATAAACAGGATATGGTACTCAGGCTGGTCCTAAACTCTTGGACTCAAATGATCCTCCTTTTGTCTCTGAATGTTGGAACTACTAGTGTGTACCACTAGTAGTCACTTCGATATATGGAATGTTGTCAGATAATTTTGTAAACAATCTTGGCATTCCTCAATTCGATTGCACTATTTTGAAATATAAGACTGACTACAGATAGGATATAGCCACTGTTATTGCATTTGAGTGAACTCTTTTGCTGAAAGACTGATAGGTTGAAGTAAAGTTTACAGTTAATAAAGGAATCTAGTATAGCCACCCTTATCTCCACCTCTATGACCCCCATCTCAGCTAGGTTTTTCTGAGTTGATAAAAGAACCTAGTAACAACCCCCTCTCGTTCCCATCTCAAGGACTCCCCCCCACTCCGTGCCTCAGCTGGGTTTTGTTGGGGAGACTTGCAAATTCAAGTGCTTGGGTCCCAAGTAAAGCAAGCACAGTGAACCAACATTTTCAACACATCCTTCAGATTTAGGATTATCTAAACCACTCTGAACAGAAAAGAAAATACAGTCAATTTATCACTGCATGAGAACTGTCAGAGTCTGGTAGGGAAAACAGAAACCACGCTGAGGAATTCAATATATGGAATTGCTTACGAAAGTAACAAGTGAGTTGAAAGCTAAGCAAGGGATGGTGGAGAACGAGCAGTACCAGAAGCCATGCTTTGAAGGTGAGAAGCGCAAGAGGAGACAGTGTCGCCAGACCTCCAAAGCTGACAGGTGTCTGTCGGAGCCTGGGTAATACAGTGAGAGGGGACTGGCCGCAGCTGCGGTACAATAGCTTCTCAGCTTCTGGCTCTGATCAAGTGCGGAAACTGACTATGGTCTAGGCTTCCAGAAGCCAGTTTGCTGAAAGCCATCCAACCCTATTGGACCCCTCAGGCATCCTGGATGAGGCAAATGCCCTGTAACTCGGAACAGAGGGAGAGTCAGGAGTGACGCTGGAGACAAAAATGCCATCGGTGGGACAAAAGACAAAAATGGAAATTATAGCAAAAATAGGAAAGCAGGTGTGGGATGATACACAAGAATCATGATCCTCAATAGGAATGTGGGATGGGAAATGGGCTAAAATGCTGGGAATTTGTTAATAGCTTTGAAATATCACTACCAAGTACTGGGGATCCACTATTACCCCTTCACTGGGTTTAGGTGTGACAGGACAATTTACAATACAATATAATTTACAATGATTACCTCCAGTTAAGAGGTAGCAGGCTGAGGTTTGACCTGGAGATGTTGGACTTTAAATCTAATGTTCTTTCCACATATATGTTCCCTCTCCTACTTATTTGATAAAACAACTAACATTATGCTGGATTTCTCAATTTGTAGATGCAATCAAAAGATTAGGCAACGATATTAAGTTATAAAGTTATTTCCTGTAAAGCTTGCTCTATATTAGTAAGTCTCAACTTAGAGAATATTTCTTAATTTCCAGGTAGGCGAGTCATTGAAAACTCCACAGTTACTTGAAATTTTTAAAAGCTATATCACACTTGGAGGCCATATTGATGTGCCTCGATAGGAACCCTTCAGCTCTGAATTCCCAGCTAGGGTACACACCTTGGCCTTATCTCTGGCTACAGATGAATATGATTCTCAGGCAAGACCAAAGGTAAGTGCTAATTATCTAATTATCTAACAAGGCCAATGTATAGACACAAGAGGTAGGGATACTAGCTATAACTCCTTACTGGTCTTCCCAGAACAAAAAAGTTCATTAAAATCAATGATGTGAGGCTGCCAGGACTAATGGGAATACTGGAATACTGTGCAAGTTCTTAAAGTTCAGGTTTCATGTCCATCTCTGCTACTGACCCTCTGTGTCCTTGGGTGCCTGTCTACTTTTATGAGCTGTGCTGACCCCATAATTTCTTAGGCAGAGCCTCACATTGAGTTTGGGATGAGGAGGGTATGCATTGATTACTCGTTCATCCTGTGTGCTCCTGCCCTAGGGACAGCCATATTCAAATGCTGTCATGCCACTCATTCCCAAGGTTGAGATTTTCACAAAAGAAAAAGCAGTTAAAATAAGGGTGGGCCTAAGTCATCCCTTCAAGTCAAGGCTAATCATTTTTACTTTAAGAATGCTCTTTTGAGCTCATGTTCCATTTGTGACAGCAAACAAATTCATTCTCTCATTCATCCAGCAAACATTTAGAGTATTCCATGTCAGGCAGTAAGCTCGGCTGTGGGGCACGTAAGGACAAAGACAGGTTCTCATCCTTAAAGAAGTCACGTGGGCAGGAGAGAGGAACACTCAACACCTACGATATCACGTGACATTTACTTTGCTCTGGACTGTTGGAGGAAGGACTGAGTAAGCCAATCTGTGGGGACCACGAAAGGTTTCATATGTAGGGAACATGGAAACAGGACGTTGGCAGTTTGCACAGACATGTTAAGACATATAATAGCACTGCTGTAGCTTTCTGAGGAGGCGGCATGACATTTCTCAGTGGGATTTCGTCAACAACAGCAAAATAAATAGCAGGGAAGAAAACTGAAATGTTCAGTGGATCATTCATTTTCCAAGGCTGAAAGATAAATGACAAAAATACATCAAACTGAAAATAATCTTGACATAGTTTCAAAATTTAAAAGTGTCTAGATTTTTTCAGGGAAAAAGCATCTCTGAAGAAATCACATTCTCAGATTTTTCCAAATTTTGTTGAGTATATATTATCATCATCATCATCATCATCATCATCATCATCGTGTGTATGTGCCATGGCACACACGTGGAGGTCAGGGAACTTTGGGAATTTTGGTCTCTCCTATCTTTATATAGCTTTCAGGGACTGAACTCAAGGCATCAAGTCTATGCAGTGAGTGCTTTACCTCCTAAACTACCTTGCCAGTCCACATTCTCAGATTTTTTGAAAAGACAATATTTGCAGAAATGCTCAAAAAATGTATCAGTTCTGTGTTTTGACAGTGGATGGAAGCCACTTACACACATACGTTCAAACAAATGGCATGTTACATGTTTACATGTTTGGCAGTTGTAAAAACAGGACTGCAGAGTCTTCAGTATAAAGCACTCCTATTCTTACATATAAGATAATTTAAATGAAGCTTCAGCCAATGTTGTTAATATTTATGTAAGAGAGCTAATGCCAAAACCAACTTTGAATGGCAGCACCTGCTCTTGATGAATCCAAATGGAAATCCAGCAAAAACAAATTACAGGCTCTTATGTTCACTCATAAAACACATTCATCAGTTCTCAGAATGGCTCCCGTGAAGTGAACAAACACCAAAGCTATAAATGGCGATGACAAGAGGCTCAGCATAAAATGAACCACTTGCATTTCACTTTCCCAACAAAAGGTTATGACAAAGCAAGGTTTTACTGCAAATACTGGGCAGAAGAAAGTTGCTGGGAGAAACAGCCATGAGGGACCTGCTGCTTTGTGGCCAGAGCAACCCAGCAGCCTCTCACGGAAGCCACAGCCCCAATTGCTCCAGCCTTGTTGCACAGCTTGAATAGTAACAGAGCTATGTGTTTCTGAACTGTTTGGCAGGAAAGTTGGAGGGTGGAAGAAAATATCCAGGAGAGTAGAACTATATATAGCTATGCTTTTGACATGTGGGAAGGAAATTCAATACCATTAAAAAAATGTCTTCCCAGTCACATCTAGAAGAATCACAACAAATCTCAACAGGTTGACTTCTCGTCTCTATACAATTCCTACATTTTCTCTATCCCAGTTTTTACTAGACATTCGACAGTTGGTAGCCTTCACAATATTGATTCTTAGCAACCAACTAACTTCCTTCCTTCCTTCCTTCCTTCCTTCCTTCCTTCCTTCCTTCCTTCCTTCCTTCCTTCCTTCCTTCCTTCCTTCCCTCCCTCCCTCCCTTTCCTTCCTTTCCTTCTTTCCTTCCTTCCCTCCCTCCCTCCTTCCTTCCTCTCTTTTTCTCCTTTTAGTGTGTGTGTATGCGCGTGCGCGTGCGCACCACAGTGCAATTGTGGAAGGCAGAGGACCACATCCTGGAGTTGTTTCTCTGCATCCCCCATATAGTTCTGGGGACTGAATTCAGGTTGTCAGGTTTGTGTGGTAAACAACTTTATTTGTTGACTTCTTATTTGCAATTCCCATTTTATTCACTTCTAAGCTGTTCCCTTTTTCCTAAGAGTGCATGCCTCAGGAATTGCTCAGTTATTACTGTAACTTTGTAAACTACAAGCAAGTAAAACCAGTTATGACCAGAAGCTGACTATTTGGTCTTGGAAATAAATAATCAAATTTTATGCTTGTTTTTGCTCTTGCTGCAGTCTCCAAAGTACTTATGGGGCCAATTTGTTTTCTAGTGAGAAAGCAAAGCAATACCTAAGGCTGAAATACAAAGGGCAGACAGTTAATGACCCTAGAGGACTTCTGCTGGGCCAGGTGTTAGAGACTTTGCCTGACAGGATGTCTCAAAAAATGCAGAAAGTTGGAAGGACTTGATGTCATTTGATGTAGATGGAAGATGATGCTAGAGACAGGAGGGTGAGCTAGAGAAAAAATGTTCAACCAAAAAAGTTTTAGATGCTTTTCTATAGCCTTGGGCTAATATTCAACTTAATGGCAATAAGTAACAAAAGTAACTTTGGACTAAGCGTGTGTGTGTGTGTGTGTGTGTGTGTGTGTGTGTGTGTGCGCGTGCGCGCACCGCACACATGTATCCAGTTAGAGGGAAAACTATTAAAATGAACTCTTAAGACATGTTCCTCAGCTAGAGGGCATTTAATTTACTCATTTATTCCAGGACTCCTTTATGTGAGATGCTTTGGGGAATTTCAATGAATCAGGCGTCCCCTGTTGTCAAGGCACACAAATGAGAAGCCCAAACACAAGTCCATGTAATAATGGGAATGTCTCTAGCAGGATTAGGAGTTAATACTTTTACTTGGCTTGGCCTCTAACAAGTATTCAGTCATCACAGTCAGAGAGCTTATGTGGAATGTTCCCAAAAATGCAATGAAAAAATTTAAAAGCCCAAAAAAAATCAAGACCAACAGATCATAAATCAGCTATTAATCACCAAATATTAAATTCCCATAGGGTTTGATGTGTGCTTAGCTGCATACAGGTTTCATATATGTTCATCTGGCAGTTTGTTTCAAGATGTTAAAGGCTGAACTGAAGAATCAGAGCAGAAGTGAGGATTCCAGAGGTAAGAGAGATGACAGAGATCTAAGGTTTACAGGCTTGTGGGCAGGCGAGATGTCAGCAGGAAAGGGCTGTTAGAGAGAAGGAAGGGCCTAGGTGGAGAAGGGGCTGACCATCATGTGTTTGGTAAGAGAGTAGGATTATCCTAACCTGTAGGGTACGGTCAGTTACAGGCTACGTGACCTTGGGATATGTCACACACATATATGGCCATATATATCACATGCTATGAAACATCTTCTGAAAACTATAGTTGGGGACCAATGTGATGGCTCATGGAGCAAAGGTCCCTATGCGCAAACCTAGTAGTCAAGTTCCATCACTAGAGTCCGCATGTGGAAGAGAACTAACTTCTGTAAGGTAGTCACTCTGCTTCCCGTTTCCTGTGGTTCCAGAAGATTCCAACACGCAAGGCTCCACAGCATGGTGATCATGCTGTCTAGTGACTCCCTCTGCCACATTGCCCAGCTGAGCTGCAGGCCCCCCCACCCCGAGACCTCCTGCCATGAGCTCAGGAGGGTTCACTTCTCCACTAAGTAATAGCTTCTCAGAGTCTTCTTGTCTCTGCTTCCAGTGTTTGCTCTCCCTGAACCAGCATTTCCAGGGCCTGGCATGCCAGTCTCCAGTGCCCCTTCTCTGAGGCCTTCCTGGAGGAACACAGCACTAACTTTGCCAACCTGAATTTGCCTTCAGTCAACACACTCCTGCTTACCACTTAATGTGCTTGGGTGACTCTGAACTGCAGCCATGCTCAGTTCTATGAATAATGATTCCAGCTAATACACGTGAAGCACTCTTGTGTGCCATGCACTTTAATAAGCATGAATGAACGAGCACACTGAATTCCTTCAGTGACTTAAAGTAATAGCTCATTGCTTGGTTGTAGAGAACATGGTGTTGTAGTTCGCCTGCATGGTTGCTGATAAATGACCATCAAATGGCTTAAGGGAATAAGGGTTTATTCTTTCTTAGGATTCCTGATTACACTTCTCAGTTCAGCTTGACAGGAGAGCTCACACTAACACCAGAGCCGAAGGAACTGGCCACACCATCTCTACACAACAGCTGAGAGAGGGACAATCATTACTTGCCAGACCAGCATGTCTGGCCAAGTATACAGAAGGATGCCAACTCTTTCAACCAGCTCTCTGTGATTTCTCCAGGGCCTAATCCCACCCACCATGGGCTGGACCTTCCCCATCAGCTGGACAATCTCCTTCAGGTTAGCTCTGGGCTTAACTCAACCATCAACTCCCTACAACTGTGCCCAGAGCTTAAACCCTCAACAGTCAAGTTGACACCTGTGCTTAACTATGACACTCCACCCCTTGTCAACTTGACACAAAAACAATGGCACTTTTAAACTGTAACCTTTCCTTGTCCCCACAGATGTTAAAAAATATAAATACATTTCATGGGCAAATATAAAATGTTCTCTCATTCAAAGTTCAGTTCCAACATTTTAAAAGTTCAAAGTTCTTAACCTTAAATCAGAAATAAGTTAAATACTTTAAAACAGATAAAACATTAAAACAGAACGATTTTTTTCTTTTTTTTTATTATAACGTTTTTTATTATTATTTCTGCTCATACAAACTTAGTAGGTACACCGGTTCCCTCCCTCCCTCCTCCTCCCCCCAACCCCCCTGCTCCCCCTCCCATCACCCCTCCCTCCCCATCCCCCAGTGCCTTCCCCCCCCAAATCCCCAGAGATTCCTTTAATGTGCCTGCCTAACTCTCCTTTGGGTCCTCCTCTCTGATGACGTACAAGGACCCAGTGGCTTTTCCCTAAAACAGAACGATTTTAAACAATAAGAAAACATTAAAAAGATCAAAGTCCAACAAATTACCACATCCTGTACTTCAATGTCCATCTTCTGTTGCTCATCACCTAGTCAAGGTGGCTCAAAGATTCTAGGCATTCCCAGTCCCTGTTTGCAGCTTAAAGTTGTAAAAGCAGAGTTCCTCTGAATCAGACTCACAATCATCCTCACCAGCAGTCCCACAGTTCTGGCATCTCAAACACAACTCCGGGTTCTCCTCTGCAGCTTTAAGCTTCACTATCTCTTGCAGGAACTCTACACCTGCCACTTGGTGCCAAGCTTTTGCTGCTCTCCATGAACCCCTCACTACTACACTCGAACTAGTATCACCCGAGGGACGCTGCCTGATTCTGAAGCAAGGTTGAAAACGTCCCTTAGTCCACTGGAGTTACAGCTGTATCAACTTGAACGCGCTGATGCTGAAAAAGCCTCTTTTCTAGGCAGCCAAACTTGCAAAGGGCAAGAAAACAGCTTTAACTTGGGCTTTCGGCCCCTGAAGGAATCTGAGCTTCCAAACCACGAACTTGCCATATGGTGGTTTTCACGTCTTGCACCGTCCCAGTGCAAGTCACTAGGTTCTCCTTCACTGATACTCATTTCTCCAACAGCAGCAGATATTCTGCTGCCTGCCCTTTGCACATCCAAACCTTCAAGGCTGCCAACACAGCTTTTCTCATCATTTCATCCCCTGCTGACAGAGGTGCAGCAATCCACTGCCTCATAGCTACTCCACATATACAAGTATACTAGTGGAACACTCCTCCATTCAGCGTCTTCCTTGATTCCTCTGAACCGCTGGCATTGAGTGACTCTGAATCTTGAGAGAAGTGATAAAGGACATCCAGCCTTCTTCAACCGAGGGTCCCATTTGCCTTGAACACATCATGGCCAACACCGTCCTTGCCTGACCCATCTCTTTTTCTCATGTACATCATTAGCACAACTCTCCTCTCCTCCCTCTCTCTTTCTCTGTCTCTGTCTCTGTCTCTCTCTCTCTCTCTCTCTCTCTCTCTCTCTCTCTCTCTCAGAAGAGGGTAATCTGGTACCCTCAGAAGTGTGGCAATGACATCTAAATCCAAGGAAATTTTCTGACAAGGCAAATTTGGTCAACATGGGCACTTCTACCTTTCGCCAAGAGTTCCCTTTTTCTTTTATGCAAGGAAACTAGAGAGAAGATATGAGCAAGGGTTTCCTGTGCAGGTCCTCTCCTTTTCACCTGCTTCTCAAATATTCATATTCCTCATTTCCCATAGTCACTTTCTCTCGTTTCCTCTGAATAATCACTATCAACAGTTTCAATTGCAATCTACTTAGGATGACTCCCAAATAACTGATTGTGTGCCTAGGTGTGTGCATGCATGCATGCGTGTGTGTGCGTGTGCGTGTGCGTGTGTGTGTGTGTGTGTGTGTGTGTGTGTGTGTGTGTGTGTCTCCATCTCGCGTGCTCAGAGAATAACTTCAGGTATGACTCTGCCTTCCACCTTCTTTGAAACATGGTCTCTTTGCTGTTTGCTGCTGCATTTGCCAGGCTAGCTGCCCCTTGAGCTTCCAAGGATTCTCCCATCTCTACCCACCCTCATGGTCCTGCAGGAGCCCTGAGACATACAGAGGTATATGCGGGCCCTGGTGATCTGAATTCAAGTCTTCAGGCATCCTTAGCAAGCACTTGACACAATGAGCTAAATTCCCAGCCCCGCCCAATTCCTCCCACTAGCTCTTGACCAGCTCTTTTTTCCTGAGGTCAAGATTTTATTCCCACTTCCTTTCAGGTTTCCCATGTATCTTAGAGGCGCCATAAATTCAGTATGTTCCAACTACATCTTGTCATAGTCCATCTGACTCAGACAATCATTGGCCCAAGCCAAAAGCCATCCCAAGGCTCCCTTAACAGCCTGGTTTCCTCCAATCTGTCTGTTCAATGCTCTGGGGCTCAAACTCTCCCCTCTTCATTGAAACCTCATCATCTCTTGCATAGATCACTGCTTTGGTTGCCTCATTAGTCTGCCTCTTGGGACACACTTTGTAAAGGGACGTTTCTGCAATGCAAATCTGGGTGGGCCATTATCTTTCTTTGATGCCCTGGAATGTTCTCCCACTGCTTGGGGGGCAGTTCTCAGTTTTTAGCACTGCAAATGACCTCTATGACCCTGCAAGGGTGTATCTACCCTTCTGCAGTTTCAAAGCAACCTGATCTCTAATGGAAACATTATTTCTGGATTCTCATTTATCCATTTCATGAGAAGGAATCCACCCTGGCAAAAATCCACACTTTCATGAGACATGCTAAATCCACAGGCATATCTTTATAATGCCATGGTTAAGCTGTGCCTATTGCTAGAGTTTAAAAGAAAAAAAAATAGGCCCAGATCTTCAGTTTTTGAATTTATTTCTGGTCTTTCCCATATGGCTGGCTGCCCCACGACTTGGCATTCTGCTAATATATCAGGATCCTGCATACTCTCTTAGCAATGAGGAGCAGGTAAACCTAGAATTTTTAAATTCAGTCCAACTGTAAAAAATTTTTTTCTTAGGAAGAATCTACTATTGTGATTATTAGAAATGCAAAAGGGGAAAAATGTGCTCCCTTTCCTAAGTGTTAATATTGTTAAGTCCCAAGGAATTCTAAGCCCTTTCCTGCCCAGGCTTGCTTTCCCACAGAGGGTTCTACCTTGGGACTTTCACCAGGGTGTAAGAGACCATGCGCTGCCCCAGCAAAGCACTTTGCTACCCAAACAGAGCTGCGTTGTTGCAGACAGCCAGGGGGCCTGGGAACAGACTAATGTCTTTCAATACCCAAGGAACAGTCTCCCAAGTGGCAGTAGCAGATGGCGACTCAGAAAGGCTGAGGAATACTGAGATAGGCATGTCAACCTGGGGCTTGGGTCAAGACTTTCCTATCTGGGACTTTCGTACAAGGGGGAAGAACTTGCAAGTATTGGGAGACAAGTGCTCATAATATTTTGACACTTGGAACGCTTAGAGTTTCAGCTCCTTCAGCATTTAAAATTCATTGGGAATTTAGAGCACGGGGGTGTGTGTGCTCATATGCTTCATTGCCACACGACCTGGGGAAGCCTCTGCCGCCATCATCAGAGTGGTAACAGCTGCCACCTCTGATTGAGTAAACTCGTCTCTCTGGAGAAAAATGAGAGAGTGTCTCCTTTGGGGAGAGAAAAAGACCCTTTTCACCAGGAGACACAGAGATGGGCAGCTGGGGTAAGGGTTGGAAATCAACCCCAGTCTCTCCTTCAGTGGGGTCCCTTTGTGCTCTGCACGGAGTATGGAATCATACACAGTTGCCATGGATAGGAGACTCTTTGAGGACGATGCTAAATCATTAAAAAGGAAGAGGTGGGGTGCACAGAAGCTGCGGCTGGTCCAAGCTATGCATTGTCCAGTTCTTTGTCATAAAAGTCCTGGAGTGCGGAAACTGTTTCACTTAGTGATCGTGTCTGTGTGTGCATACCCTGGGCTAGATGCTGAAAGAGGCACAGACCTCGCCAACAAGCAGCACAACTCCTTTCCTACCATTCACAGAACCAGGGACAAGGACAAATATACCCCTCCCACCCTTGTCTACTAGGAGCGGGGTCTTGACTCTGACTCCGTGATGCTCCCAAGTATCTTCATCCTATCAGCACCAACATTTTATTTCAAAGAAACTGGCACGGGAACACAGGCTTTGGCATTTCTTCTTTGAGCAAATGTCTGTGTGAGCCCTTTGCTCATTTAACAAATTAATTATTTATCTATGTTTTTGCTACCAGGTTGGAGGATTTCCTTATATATTTTGGGCACTAATCTCATATCAGATATACATTTACAAAGTGTTTCTTCCCTGTTTGGTAGGTTGTTTTGTTCCCTGTTGATGGGTTTCTCTGTCACACAGATGCTTTTCAATTTGCTGTTGTCCTACTTGTTTATTTAACAATTTTTCTTTTGTCTTTGTGTTATGTCCAAGAAAACATTGCCAAGATCCATGTATTGTGAAGCTTTTTCCTTTATATTTTCTTCTAGAATTTTGTACTCTAAGATATTCTATTAACTCTAATCTACTTTAAATTTTCTGTATATAATATGTGTTTCATTCTCTTGGATACAGATGCCAGTTTTCCTAGGGCCATTCGTGGAGGAGATTGTTCTTTCCTCGTTGTGAATACCCAGCGTCCAAATTGAGGATCAGCTGCCCATATGTACAAGGCTTGATATCTGGGCTCTCTATTCTATTTCATTGTCTGAATATCTATTTTTATGAGACATCCATGTTGCTTTGGTCATTGTACTGAATGTCTTGAAGCCAAGACGTGGGATTCCTTCAGCTTTCTTCTCATTATACTTCCTCTTTCTCCTCCTCCTCCTCCTTCTCTTTCTCACCATCCTCCTTCTCCTTTTGATTTCTTTAGCGATTTGAAGCACTTTGCAGTTCCAAATAATTTCTAGGAAATCTTTAATTTTATAAAAATGCCACTATAATTTTGATAGGGATTGTACTAAGTCTGCACACCATTTTAGGTAATATGGACATTTGAATAGCTCTTTTGAGGACAATGCTATTGCTCTTTTATTTGTGTCTTCTTTAATTTCTTTTATCAATGTTTTATAATTTTGAGTGCACGAATACTTTCTCTTTGGTAAAGTTATTACTAAGCATTTCATTCTTTTGGCATTATTATGTATGTGATTGTTTTTCTAATCTCCTTTTTGATATATCACTGTTAATGCATAAAAACACATATAATCATTCAATTTAGAATTCCTCAACTCCTCAGTGTCCTGGGTCAGAATGAGCTGGCTTCTGACACTGTGCATGCCATCTTCTCTTCTCTTTCTACTTCGTGTTCAAGGTTGTAGATGAGGGGGAATATCTGGCCCTCAGGAGGACTAGTACAGGATGGAATAATAGCTGAATTACCACAAGCTTGTGCTGTAGTGTATGTTCTAAACTGAATCACTCACGAGCACAGGATACGTATTACTGAGAGTTTCAGAGTTATAATTCACACTCGACATACTCTTTCAATTTAAAGCTAACACACTAACGGGAGGGTTGGATATCTCGTGAGCAGTTTTACTTTATTCCTCTGAGACAAGGTCTATTTAGGCCGGATTAGTCTCAAACTTGCTATGCAGTCCACAATGGACTTAAACTCAAAATTCTCTTGACTCAGACCCCTATCCATGAGCCGGCATGCTGGGCTTCACATATAACTTTGGCAAGATCCTAGGTCTTCATTTAGCTTTGGACTCAAATGTCTAATAGATACCATGTGTCGGAATCCTTATAAGTCTATTAGATATGATATGTCTTAAAGTCTTAAACAAAGCCAAAATACCTATGTATCTGGGCTTGTTCAGTGTCCTTAATTTTTTCCCCCTCAAGTCAATAAGCTAAGAGCCAATGTAGATTTATCTTTTTCCTTTTAGAATGTCCTTCTAAAGTCCATTTTTTTTCCTCTCTATCTTGATTGCTATCCTCTGCCCAGGGACCAACATATCTTGCAAGATGAATGCAGCAGATTCTACTTAATCAACCAGATGCCATTCTCCATGTGTCAAGAATGATCTTGAAAAGAGTGTCAGCTCGGGTTAGAACCTTGTATGAAATTCCACAATATCTCCCTTGCATTGGAATAAAATCCAAGCTCTTTGGGGTTACCATTGGACCTTGAATGGTCACAGCTTATCTGTCCCAGCAACTTCATTTGATTTGACTTCATGTCATTTCCCCCTCACTATACTGCAGTCCCTAAACCTTGATTTCAGCCACCAAACAACCAAGCTCCTTCTTGCTTAAGGTCTGCATATGCTCTGCCTGTAATGTTTCTCCCTGACCACTCTACCCCAAATAGGTACCTATGGCTCAAGTCCTCAGCCTCTTCTTTGTCCTTCTCGACATCTGTTGAAACTGGTGATGATTTTGTCTTCCTGTTGGTTGCAATGTCCTCTCAACATAATGAAAACTCCAAGAAGTTGAGAGCTTAATGTGCTTATTGTGAGCTAAAACTGCTGATTAAATGTCTGACCCAGAGTAGATACTCAGAAAATTCTTACCAAGTGAAAACTTTTATAAGCATATCAGAAACTCACCCCCAATGAACCTTTTCTAGACCATTGCTAATTAGGCTCCTTAAATTTAAAAAAAATCCTTCCTTAAAAATGAGACCAAAATTCATAAAGGAATCATTATACTTTCAGGAAGCTTAATTCAAATCTAAGCTTTACAAGATTTTTTTAATCTTCAAATGTCTACATTGGTTATTATGTGGCAGTCTAGAGAGAATTAAAAATAAAACCATCATGGATGCTAATTAGTTTATTTAAAACACAATGACAGTGGTATAATAGTAGTACATGCCTTACTTTATTTGCAAAATATTTAAATGAGGTCAGAAGGGTTCTCTGACAGTGTTGTTTAGTCTAAACCTTAGGGTTTTTTTCCTCCATAATCAGTCTTCCTGGTTTGAAATCTCAGAATGTTCAACCCTAGGTGTCTTCAAAGTGAAGATGGCCCTGCAGTGATCTTTATCACTGCCTGGGGAGTTAGGAAGGGCATGAAAATTGAGCAGAGAATCTGAACTACACATTCTGTGTGCATTCTACCTTCGATCTCTTCAAGAATCTATTGACCTAGTTCCTAAGCAATTAAATCCAAGTCAGGGAAAGAAGTAAACCACTCAGACAGGAAGGAAGTAGCTACAAGAACATCTTATGAGGCCTTATCCCATGCCCCAACCTTCTGGGATAAAAATAGCTTAGTGATTTCCTAATAAATAATAAACACGTTCTTTCAAAACCAGAAATATAGGTAAATGAAAACATTTTAAAGTACATGAAAACTTAACCCAAGCAATTCTTAAGCTTGATATGAACATTGTCAATCGTGTTTGCTGAAAATTCCTTGAACACACTGTTCTTCATACCTGCTGCATGGAAATTCTTATCTCTGTGCTTACTCTGGTAAAAGTCTGCTTACTGATACACCTACTAAGCAGTTGCTTTCTTTGTAAACACTTTGCAATTCAAGATTATCCTAGTACCTTGCATATGTATTATGTATTGCAATAAAATACTGCAGCTTTTCTTTTATGTGTTGTGTGCCCCACTAAGAGCAAATGAGGGATTCCTTCACTCATTGTAACCCCAGCCCTAGGCATAGCACCAGATACAGAGAGCACAGACACTGGGTGTGCACTTGCATACGCGCGCACACACACACTAATAATGAAGTTATTCCGTTT
This sequence comes from Typhlomys cinereus, assembly GCA_023101885.1. Lineage (NCBI taxonomy): Eukaryota > Metazoa > Chordata > Mammalia > Rodentia > Platacanthomyidae > Typhlomys > Typhlomys cinereus. The sequence continues at coordinate 401,609 of JALPQD010000086.1, forward strand.
ACTCCTTCTCTAAGATGTTTATATATGGTAACCGTATTTTATAACCCTAAAACTTGCAGGAGGTATGTCTTAAAGGTGTTTAGGCCATTTGTCAGTGCATGAAACAAAAATATGGTGGCTCTAATGTCAAAACAACTGGTCTTTCTGAAATGTCTTACTGGGCAATTGGAAGGAATATTTGACATTTTAACAATTATCTAGAAAGTGGGAGGGATCTTAAGCTGCCATAGCAACAAAAGATGGAAGTGGTGGTGACTTTGAGCCTGTGGGACAGATGTCTAACCCTTCCTGTGACTTCTCATGTCCTCTCCCCCACGCTACAGCCTTTCTGCATTGAAATGGCACAAGAACCACAGCCACTGTTCTCTGACAGTCACGCTAACCTGGGACCTCTGATTGCTCTGGCTTAAAAGGACAAGACTTCAGAGGAGCATCTTCTTATACATAGAATCAAACATTTCTATTTAGATGAGCTGAGGAAAAGGTCACTTCAGATTTATGAAAAAAAAAAACCTCTGAAATATAGACTGTTTTCAGAGAATGCTTTTTTAAAAAAAAATTCAGTCACCTAAGATTCTCCAAGTATGACTGTCCAACAAATCACTCTAGACTGACTAGGAATGTCCTGAGAACAAACAAAATTGAATCAAAATTAACATGTCAGGCATTTCATTTTGGCAAGTTTAAGGAAATATTTGTAGTCTTTAAAGTCTAAAGTGTGTTTAGATGGTCATCCAGAATATTGTTTTTGAAGCTAAAAATAGAACCCTTCTATAGAAATAGCAACGGCAAGGTTAAGATAAACCTGCTATATCTATTGAAGAAAATATCATACGATTACTAATATGACAGAAAAGAATACTTAAAACATTCATTTTGGGAAAAATCGAGTCCCTAGACTTCGCCCAGAGCTTTCGCTGTCAAGATCCCCCAAGGAATCACATTCATCCATGGGCAAAGCATCTGGACACACACCGATTCCATGAACAAACATTCTATGTGCAGGCAAGTACTAGCTGTCCTGATTAGTAAGTATGAAGCGTGCTGTAGTGCTGTAAGACTATATAATAAGCATGCACTGAGTTTTCTCTATAGATAAGAATCAGGTAAGAGAAAGTAAAATTAAAAATGCCCCTTCCTTCAGGAGATGTACCAGAAAGATAAGAGATTAGTTAATGAATTTTTTTCAGACTTTCATTTATTTAAGTAACTAGTTTCTGAATAAGTCATTTTATAATTCTAAACCTTATTATTTGGGGAGACAGAAACAACTCCCATTTCGTAGGTGAGAAAACAGGCACGTAAAAATAATTTGACTATAATCACAAACCAGGCAAAAGGCTTGGAATGCAGTTCTGCCAGTCAGTAGCAGTTGAGCTGTTTGAACTATCACACACACACACACACACACACACACACACACACACACACACACACAGACACACACACACCAGCAAATTGGAAGCACAGTGATTGAGAGGAAAACCAACGCTACCTACATACAGTCCAAAGAGCCAGAAGATGCTTCCCAAAGCAGACAGGACTTAATGGAAGCTGAAAGACCAGAATATTGACCTTAGGAGAGATCAACAATCTGGAAGCATTCTTCCCTCCTGGGTATGAATATGACTCGGATACCCTTGAGGAGTCCACAATAAAGGATAAGAACAGATTGTCGAGTCCACAAGATATCTGATGATACTTTATGATGAGAAGAAATTTTCGCAATTCCAAGTGAGGGAAACATTCTGTTTTTTCTCTATTACTGGTACTCGCTTCTTCCACTATTCGGTTGGCACAAATAAGTACATGAAAAGGAATTTAAAAAAAAAAACTATCTCTAAATAAAACCCAAGAGAACAATGAACTACTTTAAACAATGCACTGCATTCACTCAAGAAGAAAATGTCTCTAGGTTAAGAAACTGGGCCAAACTTACAGATAACTGTGTCATGAACATAAAACCAAGTTTGGGTTTCAACGTGGAAAAGGAAAGCCATGGAGAAAAACAGGCGATAAGGGAAATACATGGACCAGACGGCCTAACCTGGAAGTGAATCAGTGAGCGGTTAGCTCCAATAGTTTATTCATGATTGGAGTGAAATCACTACTTGCAGATTTTTTTTAACCTTACAAAATTCCAGAGCTGGGAAGGGAGAAAGATATCATTTGTCTTTGATATTTATTGCCAATGTATGGACAAAGAGAGGAGGCTGACCTTTTGCTTTAGTTGCTCTTTAGCCTCCAGGAACATGACCTTCTTCACCTTCCCCATCATGTTCTGTTCCTTTCCTTCTCTTAATGCCATCTGAATCAGGCTCTGGCCCCAACCGCCCACTGAAAATAACCCTTAACTGTCAAGTTGCTAAATCCTGTGATAAGTGATCCTTGTCCTACCTGTCAGATGAGCTGCAAGGGGCACACTTGATCTCCATCCTTGCGGAGATGTTCTTGGTTTTCCTATTTTTCCCAAGTTGTCCTTCTCCATCTTTCTTTTCTCCCTGATCTTTAGATGTGCTGGTGTTCCTCAAGACCTAGTTAATATTCTCTCCTGTACTGATTAAATCGCTTTAAGAACCTCATCTACTTTCAACTTAAAAAAGTCTCCCTCTTTTCTGAACTCTAGACGTGGTCATTTACCTGCTTGTTTGCCAACCCCTATTTGGATGCTGCCATGGTTTGAATGTGAGCTGTCCCCCCCCCCCCCCCGCAGACTCATGTGCTTGAATCCTTAGCTAATGTTAATGTTTTGGAAGTCATGGCACCTTTAGGAGGTAGAACCTTGTTGTAGGAAGGCAGGTCACAGGGGGCGGGCCTTCGGGTTGGACAGACCCATCCTCTTCTTCTAGTAGTTTGCTCTTGCAGCTGCCTCTTGCTCTTTCTGCCTCCATGATGACTGTTGTGACCTGAGCCGCCTCCAGCTTCTGTTACCTGCTATGATGGGCTATATATATCTATTCTCTGGAACTCTGCAAATTTTCCCTCCTCTGCATTTAAATTATCTGAGTGTTGTCTCACAGCAACAGAAAGAAAAGTTACTACAACACATATCTAATAAAGATCACTTACTTAACACATCCAAGGCTATTAAAACCCTGTATTCCCACAACCTTAGCTCCTTATTACATTCCATTCACAAACTTTAATATCTTAGTTGATGGGAAAGCCAAACCTTGCAGTTCGTTGAGTACAAGCCCATGGGGTTATCCTTTATTTCTATTTTCTATGTTCCTGTCCACCTTAGATCTGCCAGCAAGATTGGTCAGTTTAGTATTGGGGAGATGGCTAAAGCCATCTGAGTTCAGAACTCCAGATCCCATGTGAAAATGCCAGGTGGATATGGCTGCAGCCTGTAATTCCATCCCTCGAAGGTAAAGCCTGGGAAACCCCAGAGCAAAGTAGTAAGGTGGAAGAGCTGGATGATTTCTTTGGACTTCCACAGGCATATGCACTCCAATGTACTTTTGTACACACATATATACACATGCATGCAAAAGAAAATAAAATCTGAATGTTCTCTTTTCAAAATACATGCAGATTTTAAATATTTCTCCTATCTCCTTTGTTAACACCAATACCCAAACTACCAATATCTTATATCTGGATTGCTGGAGAGTTTGTTTTTACCTAGTCCCCAAGAGCCTGTTCTCAACTTTGCAACTTAAGCAACTTAGCAATTTCTAAACTTAAATCACATCACTAGAACAAAAGTCCTTTACTGGTATCCACCATTCTGTGATAGCTGGGTTTGGAACTCTACATCTGATTACCTCTGTTAACCTCCTCACAACTATTTTTCCTTTTAATAACTCTTCTGCCATCTTGAAGTCCTTGCTGTTCCTAGTTATACATAGTAACACACACGCCTCTCCCTTAAACTCATTAGAATTAGAATATAAAAAAAGTGTGTTCTGACCTGGAATTTTGTTTTGTGCATTAATATATCCTTAGGACTAGCCAGCAGGAGGTTTATAATAGATTTTTCAATCATTTTAATGAATGAATTTCTGGTCTCCTAGGAAGTTGTAAAGAGCTCAGCCATGTGACTGGATTTGTTCCAATAAGATTCTTGCTGCATTCCTTTCTCTTAAGAAACAGTGTGTACCACAGCAAATGCCCCATAACTATTTGTTCAATCAACTTCTAAAGGGCACTGTTTTTGCAAAAACCAAAAAACAAAATAAAAAGTGTGTGCCAATCAACATCCACTTATCCATTAAGTTACTATGAACTGGGATAATTAATGTGCTAGACACAGGGATAAAGGACAAAAATAAAAAGCTTAATTCTGTTTTTTAAAAATTATATCTTAGGGCTGGAGAGGTGGCTCAGGGGTTCAGCCTCCACCTTGCAGGCGGAAGGTCCTGAGTTCGGATCCCAGATCCCACGTATAGACGCCAGGCGGAAGCGGGGGTGGCCTGCGCTTCTGGTCCTGGTAGGGCAGAGCCTGTGAATCCCGGGGCAGAGAAAGTGGAGGCATCCATGGTGGTTCCCGAATTCGTCCGTGGTTCTACACACACACAGACATGCGCGCGCACACATACATACGCACACACTCACAATTGAATAAATAAATAAATAAATTATATCTGAATATTTTATCACACATGTAATGTTATTTTGCATGTCATTTTATGCAGAGAGCATCACATGGTTTACAACGTCCTAGTACTATTCTTCCTCTTTAACATTTTTATCTAATTTATATATATTACATCATGCTATAGTTCATGTATTTTCACTTGTCCATGGTACTACAAAACATTAATGGAGAAATCTATTTACATATCCTTGGAGGAATATTTAGGTTGCTGCCTAGGTTTTCAGCATTACAAATGATGCTGCCAAGATCAGCCTTGTGCAAAATTGTGAGAATTGTTCTAGAGTCCATATCTAGATATAGGATCTCATACTATATTTACTATATATAGTAAAAATAGAGTCAAATCATTCTTCAGAAAGTCTCTTATCAGTTCTAAATCCCAGTGTCAATACATGTGAATTTCCTTTGCTCTGTATTTATGATCATACTTGTTCAATAGCCTAACAATAACTCACAACTTGGGAACAAACTCTATGGTCATAATTCTATCAACAGACTCTAGTTACCTGAGCATCTTCGGAGATTTGGGTTTACATAAACAGGAAGCAGGAAAATGGTGTCATATTTATTATCCATTTTTAATCACTAGTGAAGATGAATTTCTTAGAATATGACAACTAGCATTTGGCTTACTCTGTGGCAAATTCCTTTTGTTACACCGCTTACTATATTTAATGGGTTTTTCTTTGTTTTGATTTGAAGTCCAAATATCTGTTCTTGGCTTGTGTTTTTCTTGAATCTTTTTTTAAATGATTATTTATTTATGGTAGACCAGAACATTTAACGTTGCTGGATTTAACAGCTTTTGCTCATGGTTTTTGATCTACGTGTCTCATTGAGTCACACTTCCCTTCTAGAAGTCATAGATGTGTCTTCAAAATGTTTTAAAGGTTTACTATATAACATTTATAGTTTTCATCCTTTTGGAATTTACTTTCATTTTTTATGTGCAATAGGACAACTTTTATTCTTTTCTACAGGGATTATTGATCAGTGATAAGGTTTATCCTTTATTTTTGCGTGGGGCAAAAAAGCAAGAAAGCACACAAACAGAATTCAGTCCATTGCAGTTAGATGGAGGATGCATGTGAACAACAGGATCCTGGAACAAGCCTCTGGAGAGGCAGGTGTCATCAGAACTGAGGGACCCCTTGGCCTAAGGAATGAGCTAAAGCAAAGCTATCGAGACAGAGGAGGAAGGCAGGAGGAAGGGCCACTTTGTCCACAGCACAGCCAGCCCTGGAAATCAGGGAAGACTGTGAGGAGGAGAGGCCTTTTAAAATTAAGTGGTCATCATTAAAGTAATATACTCAAATTTGCAATTTCAAAATACTTATAGGAAATGAGGTAAACAGACCCAGAAAAAGGCATGAAATTTCAATTCACAGTTAGCAACAGTGAAAACTGATCTTAGATACGGAGTTCCAAGAATTGTAATTCTTGACTTGAAGTAACCTGTCAGCTATTATTATCAGCAACATTGTTTACCAGTTGTTCAGCTGACCAAAGAAGAGATCATTAAGAGGGAAGAGGCTTGAAGTAATTTGTAAACACATCCCACTTTAAATCTTAATAAAGTAAAACCAAGAGCAAGCCGATGTTCAAGAAAGCCACCCCCCTCTGCTCCTGGCAGCTCACAGTGACATTCTGAGACAACATTTAGAAAGGTCAGAAAGAACTGTCCATTCCCTCTCCAACTGCTCAGTTTTTTTCAAATGATACCAGCTCTGAGGAACCGCCTGTTACTCAGCGGTCCAGTGACCTTGCAGAGCAACAGTCAAACTTTTCTTTGCCTTAAAGTAAGGGCCAACATGGCTGACATCACAGGAAAAAGGACTTTGCTTTGCCAGGGCACGCGAGATCTCTCTCGACTGTCTTCTTCCACAGCTGCCTTGTGAGCTAAGCTTTGGCGGTTAGCTGGGCTACAGGAACCACTGCAGCAGCTGGACAAGAACCAGAATGATCCTGGCCTTGCCGCACACCAACAAGGAAGGAAGAGTAGCAGGCTCTCTATTCTCTAGCCTCAGTCGCACTAGCCTGGGAACTTGTTAATAAGTGGTTCCCACATTGCCACATGTATTTATTCTACCAGTTCAAAAAGGACAAACTAAAAAGCAGGATCAACAGGATCATGGGCTTGAAAACCACATACATTCCTGTCTCTTTTAGAACAACACTTGAAATTTGAAAAATTAATCAAAATCAAATCGCAAAATATTTTATATTTTGGAATTTGGTCAACCATTCCAACATATGTATATATATGGGCTATCTATTTAAGAAAGCTGCAAGGTAGAAAATGGAAGGAAATCTTACATGGGCAGAAAAGTGATTATGATTCCAAGCACACATAGAACAAGGTCTGCAGGTAGGAAAGTGTTTGTATATACATGCACAATATTCAAGTGTTTGATGTTACTTGATATATTAAAGTTTTGGAACAAATTGTGGTCTTCAGTGGTCCCAAAAGGTTAAATACAGGGATATCATGTTGGAAAGCTTAAAGTCTTAAGTATCAATGCTATAATATAACCAAAGGGAAGTTTTCTTGTTCTGAATCCTTTTACTCAACAATGATTTTTTTTTCTATAAAGTTAAAAAAAAATGAGAAAAGTTTGGCTCCTTTGAATGTAATGTCAACCTCTGGGGAAAATTCCTGTAGAGAAAGTAAGTGGAAATGTTCTCATTCAGCTAATAAGGGCATTAGGGTCATTTTTTGAACCCTGCTATTTTTTCTTTTTAAAGAATTGAGAAGTTTTCATTTACAGAGGTTTATTTTTATGGTGGTGGAGAAGGCAAGAGGAAAGAGTCAACTAGTCCCTGATGTACATCTAGGAGATGTACATCAAAAGCCAAATCAGCTTGATACTGTGTGAATAAAGTATATAAGAAGATATATGTATGAATAATTAATAATATAAAGCTTATTTATTTAAATAAAGTGATAAAGAGCCAAAATGGATATTTTGGGTATTTACTTTAAATAGGAAATAAGTTTTAAAGTCTTGGATCTGCACAAAGTTTGTTCTGTCAAAGTTTCATCATGGAAGAAAGAAGACCCCCTGAAGTACTATACATCCTTGGGGAACTACTAAGGGTTAATGTTGGCTGTGGGAAACAGATAATTCCTCTTGTGGTGTACCAATACTTCAGTAGATACTCAGGCACACATCTATTTTAGGTGACTCCAAGGAAATCCAGTGTGCTACACACAAAAAGACATAGAAGTAGGATAGGTTGGTTGGAAACGTTTTCAATAGGAGGAGGAGGGGGAATGGAATCAGGTAATATGGGGATAAAGATTAAATTCATTGAATACACCTGCAAAATTGTTAATGAATGAAAATAAATTAAAAATACATAAAACCTTATTAATAACTTTCTTCTCTACTTAACATCTTACATATCATGAGTGAAAATCTTTCCTGATACCTTCCTACAATACAATAACAATAGCCAAAGGCATCATTTTCTTTTTTACATGTATGTGTGTATAGTGTGGGTCTGTACATGCATATAGAGGTTCAGGTTCACGTTTCTTGATTGTACTCCACCTTCAAGCCCAGAGCTTGCTAATCTTGGCAGCTTGCTCTCTCTCATCTCTGTCTTTTGGGTGAGGACTGGAGTTACAGGCTGGCATCATGCTTCACGCAGGTTCTGAGATCTGAACTTTAGACCTTTCACTTTTCCACTGATCACTTTTCTTCCTGACCCATCTCTTCTGTCTAGCAACATCATTTTAAATAAACTTCATCCTTTGATTTAAAATAGGAGCAGCAGTACTAACACAAGTAGAAAGTTTACTCGTTAGCTGGAAAACAGGGCTTCTCTCAAATTGTAAAAAAAATTAGCAAGAAAAAGCAAAAAGGACCGAATTCAAAAATTTTTAAGAACTTGGTTCTGTCATGTGTTACATGAGGACACTGACAGCAACTGCCCTAATCATGAAGATTAAACAAGCCATGTGTTGTATTATGTGTGTGGGGGGTATATGTGCGTGCGTGTGTGTGTGTGTGTGTGTGTGTGTGTGTGTGTGTGCTGGGGAATATGCGTGTGTGTGCACATGCATGTGTGTGTGTGGTGTCTGTGTGTCTATATGTGTATTTTTGTGTGTTTGATGAAAATGGCATCTAGGCTCATACTGAATGTTGGATTAAGACCTTCTGTTGTAAATGTTTGTGTAATAATGACACTAATTCTTATGATTACACTGTCATATTCTAAATCACTTTCCGCCCAGGAAGACACGTTTTTGAGGGAATGGTGATCATCAGAAACTTTCGGCTGCCAGTTAGTGACAATGTTATTTCACAGACAGCATTGTTGAAATGGCAACTCAAGATTTCTAAACTCCAGAGCAATTAGCAGTTATCAGAGGTCAGTGGTGCAGGTCCACAAGGGAGAGTGTTGTCTGTAAAGGCAAAGCCAGGTCCTTCTGCATGCGGAAGCTGCAGAGGGAAATAACTGCTTGGAGTAACTGCTCGCTGCCACGAGGATGACGGCTGCCCCTCAGCACTCCCTCACTGGCCAGCACTGTTAATACGTTACATGTGTGGACCTACTACCCTCCCCACGGCCAACGGCTGTGTTCCTAATCACTTGGCTGAGAAATCCTGGGCAAGATGAGCCATCTAACTCTCTCCCCTCAAGAATCAGGGGATTTAAATAAAATTTTAAAAAGGCACTGAATGAAATAGTACAAAAACATGAAGTGATGAGTAAACATTTCCAAAGCTTTGAAGAGCTTTTTGGTCTTTACCTGAGAAGCTCATGAGTAATGCTATCTGGAATTACTTTTCAAAACGTTTTATATATATTTATATATATTTAATATATATATATAAAACATAAAGTTAAAGTAGCTATTTTTTGCAACTTTTAAACTTTTGACCATGTGTACATACGATGCTGTTTCACTATTTTTTTATTTTTAAGGACACATGCTATAATATGTAGCAAATTATTAAGCCTTTATTATATGAATGGAAATATAAAATGGTAATAAAATATTTTTAAAAGAATAAAAAAGTTTAGCCCCTAAAACAATGGCTGATACAAGTACTTCATTTTTATACATTGTTTCATTTTTAAATAAAACAATTCACAATCAATTTGTCACAAAAAACGCTGCCTTGACTGTCATGAACTATGTGACTCAGATGTTTGCCCAGTAAGTGGAATTCCAGGTTTACCTTCATTTGCTTTCTAACTAAACAAAGTCAGCCATGAGAATTATATAAAGTGCCACAGTGAGACCAGAGTCTCCGCATACTTTGGTATGACAGATAATAGGGTTAACTGCTCTAAGAGTGGAGGGGTCCATCACTGTCTGCTCACTTCTCTGACCATCCTGAATGTCTTCATCAGTCACACTGTATTTTCAGAAGGCTTTAATTATATCACAGTACAATTTAATATTTTCTTGATTAATCCCCAAATTTAGTCAACCCTTTTCCTTTGTCCCTATTATCCACATATAACATGGTGTTCAATGTGTCCTGACCAACGTTTTTGTTCTTTAGTCACTTCTTCATAACAGCTCCTTGGTACAATAAACATTATTTCGCTCTTATCAAAATTCACTCCTGACCCCACCCTCAAAACCCTATATTCCTCAACAATTGCAAAACTCAATTAGATACAATTTCTAGTTTCTGTTTATAATTTATATGTCTCACTAGTCTATCAACTTTGTGCAAGAAGTCCTAAAGTAGTTAATAGCATTTAGGTAAAAGTACAGTTTGTTATATACACAAGAAACAGCTGTGGTATATGTTCCCTTGTTTCAAAAAAAAAGTATACATGGAAGAAATAAGTTACCAAGCCCAAGGCTACTGGATTACCCGTGTGTATCATCTTTCTACATACTTCTGATTCCCCACTATTACTGCAAGAGCAAATTAATTTGACACTTGCTGATGGGTTGCCTACCCTGCTCATTTTTATGGAAGCTTACGAAGTTTCTAGTTTGCTTTCAAGGTCAGCTCTTTTCTCTCTGATGCTCTTCTAGACTCTCCTGACAGTGTCACTGTCTAGCAACTCTAAGAACTTTCCCTGCTAACACAGTCACAGGAAAAAACATTTCAGTTTTTGCTTCCTAAGTCCTGACCTTTCCTGATTTTGTTGCCCAGTACCTGAGTAGTCTCTTGTGATACATCTGCAAGGGCTCAACTGATCAGTGTAAACGACTGGAAGACAACCAGATACAGGTTTTTCTTGATGGTAGATGCTTTTTTGTATGATACATATTCTGATATGCAATAGCCTTGGGTTTGGTAACCATTTTTCCCATTTACACCAATTTTAAAGGAACATAAGGGAACATGTACCACAGATGTTTATTGTGCATGACAAACTATCTAAATGTTCCTACCTGCTCTTAGGACTTCTTATATAAAGTTTATAGACTAGTAATGCCTTAAGAATGTTTTTTGAAAATTAATTTTCAAGTGAGATAAGGAGTAATGGTTGAATGCTACTATGGTCATGAAAATTAAAGCCCTTAGTTCAGACTTACCTGTAGAAAATGTACTTACAGAAATTCTTTCACACCTTCAAAGGAAAGGGGCTGGTAAGGGGAAGAGACATTTAAAAGGAAGAAAACTAACCAATGAGGATGGAGTATGAAAAGCCAGGCAGGAAGGGGAAGGGCCAGATCCTCCAGGGCCTCCTGTGTCAGAATTAATACATTCTGGTAAACTCACAAGAATAGGAAGCAAATAATTCTAAAAGAGAATGAACAATGAGAGAGCAAAGGAAGGAGGGATGGCAGCCTGAATCAGGCAGAGCTGGATTCTAAAGAGATAAAACACACTTGGTGACAAGACACAGGGAGAAAGAAAGGAAGAGAGACGTCAACGTCATGTGGGTTTCCTGTGTTTACAAACATCCGCACTGGGAAATGCAGAGCAACACACCTTGCACAACATAGGTCAAGTTGTTCACAGAAGCTGTTTATGGAAAGGATGATGAATTTCTCTAAAGTAAAAGGATAGAATTTTGTTTTTAAATATATACATATCATCTACACTGTTTAAATATATAATCAGTAAAGTTCATAATCAGTAGGCTTACACTGTTTTCAATTAAAATTGACATGCAAGAAAAAGAGAAAAGGCATTTGCCTCACTAAAAAAAGATAAGAATATAACTTTAGGCAGAAGGAACAATTTATTTAAAAAAAGACACATAAAAGTTATCTAGTATTTGCAGAGTGTGAAGGAAGGATGGGTACTGGGATGAGGTCTTTTAGAATGTGGTCAGACCATGAAGAACCTTACACGATAGCCTGGACTATGGGAATGAAGGGCATAATGCTTTCAAGTATGAAACTGAAAAATAAATCAAGATTATAGTTTAAAACAATCATTCTAGAGCCAGTATGAAGACTGGGGCAAAAGGAGGTGGGAGGCAGACCAGGAAATCACTTAGGCAAAAATTTCAGCTAAATCAGGGACAGGGCGAGCAGGAATGGGATAGGAGATTCAGTTTAAAAATTTGGTGGTTAGCCTGCGTATGACAGGCAGGCAAAAGGAAAACACTGAAGGTGTTTCCACGCTACCTAGTTTAGATCTGATGGTGGCCACCCAGAACAAGTGTGGAGATAATTTTGTTTGGAAGATGCCCGAGTTAAAGCCTCTTGGGAAGCAACTCAAGCATTCTGGAAGCAAGTAGACATAGGTTTGAATTGAGAAGCAGACAGGCCCAAAACACAAGAACATTATCACCCAGAAAATTTTAAATGTATAGACACAGTCTTACCCTTAAAGTTATTTCACTGAACCTTGAGGCAACTGTCAAGAGTTGACCACTTCCATTTATTCTCATAGTTGTAAAACTTCCACATAATTGTTAAAGTCTGTAGGCAATAACTTTAAAAAGTAGTGATTATTGTCTTCTTTATTTCTAAAGTCTTTTTTTTAACCTCTGCCCTTTGTCTATTATCCTGTCATCTATCTAATTTATCTACTTGATAGGTGAGGTATTATAAGTATAAAAATTACTTGCTATCCTTGTCATAATTGTAAAAGAGTACTTCATAATTCTCCCTTTACCAAAACTCAAGTTAAATAATGATTTACCTGTGTTGAATTTCTACTGAATTTCTCTCGCAAATCATTGGCCCTTAATTAATTAACATTTCCAAGAGCCAAGACAGCTGTAGCTTTGACCACAGAGGTTAGACAACTCAGTTGTTTCCACACTGAGAGAAATCCAAGTCATGTTGTACCCTTGTCCAACAGCAGACTAGCGTGGCGGGAGGTGGAAAGGGAGGACCTGTTGGCAAGGAAACACCTGTTTCCTTTCTGAGCAAGGGAACAGGACAAGGTGACAGATGAGCAGGGTAGAGGAACAGCCAAATTTTCCTGAACTGAGGCTGAAGAGGTATTTTACAGTATATCAAAGATTGAGAGACTATTGTCTATCTGAGGAGGTTTGTTTAAGTTCAACAGGGCTTCTCATACATTTACAATGTTGTCTGAAGTGTAAAGAGCCCTGCGTTAGCCTACAATGCACAGAGCTAAGCCTCTAAGGCATTGTGCTTTCAGGGATACATCCTAAAAAATGTGCTTTCTGTTTAAAGAATTTTCAAAAACAAAATGTGAACTTTCTGTAGTTACATTTGTATGATTTACTAGAATTACTAACACCTCATGAGAAAATGTTTTAATGTTTTTACTTTTACATACTTAATTTTAAAAGACTTGCTGCAAAATTTTATAATTTCTTTTCTCAGTCCCCCTTCCTACTACTTCTATACTTAGGAAATTAACTATCCAAGGACTTCTGGGTAAAAGGTAAAACAAACAACCACTGGATTGATAAAACTAATATTTTTCCTAGAGGTATAAATAGGTTATTGTTCTTCAACAAATGGAAATTAGCAATCACTGAAACCATTAAAAATCAGTGTGGTCATGAAGTACGGAATTTTAAAACATCAGTTTACTATACTGAAATTCAACATTTATATTTCATCAGAACTTAATAATCCCATAAATAAATAGAGCTCTCAATTATTTAAAAAAATCAAGGGATAACATATGTATTTAGACATATTAGCAGCGTAAAATGTATGCTTCGACACACTTATTGGGAAGAAGTCTGAAAATATTACTACACTGAATTGAAGGGCAGCCGCAGGAACCTGACATAGAAATTCTCCAGAATAACATTTCAGGAAATTCCAAAAAAGGGGAGGGGTTAAGGGTCCAATAGGAAACAGCCTCGACTTAATCGACAAAGTTCAGTGCTTGCTCTAACTTGATTTTTGTCTCTCCATTAAAAAAAAAAAGAGTTTCAAGACGGGTGAATCACTTCGACGAAAGTTCATCTACTGGAATAAAGGGCGAGGCGGCCGGGGCGGGCGACGCGGGCGAGTCGGCGCCGGTGCTGACTTTCGCTGGTGAGTTGCAGGAAGAGCCGGCGCTGCTGCTGGTCCCGTCCAGGGTGTCGGAGGAGACGCACACCCCGGGATCTGACAGCTGCGCGGCGTCCGAGGACAGCATGTTGGTGATGCCCTGGAAAAATCTCTTTGGCTGATAATCAGTTTCCATGTCACATTTTCTTTTCAATGGTCCAAGGACACTTGGTCTAATGCAGTTGATGGGACTCTGGCTTCGCCGGGTGGAGAAGCGGGTCGTCGGGCTGGGGACGGGGCTGGGCGGCAATCCGTTGCTACTCACAAAACTCTGCAAGGACGGCGAGAAACACTGCTTCCCGATGCCCCGCGTGGGCGACGGCGCGGGGGACACCGGGACGAAGTCGATGCGCTTCGGGGAGGCGGACTTCTCCGCGTCGTTGTCGCTCAGGCTGAAGCTCTCCTCCCACGAGTGGCTGATCTGCATCGCCGTCTGCACCTCGCGCTCGTGCACCGTCTCGCGGTTGATGAGGTCCACGCCCTCCTCCTGCTTGATCTGGTGCAGCCGGCTGCTGTGCATGCGCACCGGGGAGGCCGGCAGCAGCAGGCCGTGGCGGCCGGGGAACGTGGTGCTGTTGCGCCGGGCGCTCGGCGCCTCGGCCTGGAACACGGGCGAAGTGTCACTGAGGCCGTGGATGAGGGGGGCGCTGTTAGACCTGCGGAGGCCCCCGCCGCCGCCCGCGCCGCCGCCCTCCGCCGGGCCGCCGCCGCCCGTCCCCGCAGGCAGCTCCAAGTCCAGCTCCATCTTCTCCTGGGCCATGTCGGGGGCAGGGAGGCGGGGGCGGTGCTCTCAGGGCCCTGGGACTCCCATTCCCCGCGGCCCAAGGCCGCCGCCGCCGCCGCCGCCTTCCAGAATCTGTCAGCAGGCTCGCGCCTCTGCGCATGCGCGCCCCGCGCGCAGGCGTCCTGCGCCGCCCGCCCGCCCGCGAGGCGCCGACTTAGCGCGTCACAGCGGCGCGCGGCTCGGGAGGGGCGGGCCCTGGCCGGCCGCCCGCGGGCACCTTCCTTCCGCCGGCGGCTGCCGGGCTCGGGCGGCGCCCAGGCGCGTCATTGGGGTCGTGGTGTTCAGGAGCAGGTGCTCCTGAAACCGGCGCGAGCCCGGAACGACAGGCTCGGCGATAGGGGGTCTCCGTGCTGGAGAGCGGGCTCGGCCTGGGCGCGGAGGGCTGCTCGGAGGAAGGGGCTCTCCGGGGACTCGGAGGAGGAGACCCGGCAGCGGGAAGCCAGGACCGCCGTGCTGGGCGGCGCGAGGGCGCGGGCAGGGGAGGCGTGTGGCCGGGGGTGGGCGAGGGCGGCCAAGTCTTTCTTAGGAACACGAGCGTTTTCCTGCCCTTTGGAGATCAGGCCATCGGGAGATTAGAATTTGCAAGGGAAAAAAAAAAAAAGGCCAGAGGAGAGGAATTTACACCGAAGCGGTGGTGTGGGAGAGATGGAGAGACACAGTGATTGGAAAGGAGGAGTCTTGTGACTGTATTGCTGTTGCTTTTATCTGCAGTTTTCGGGCACAAATCATTTGTGCTTACTAATATTCAAGATGGGAACTAAATGTAATGAAAACCAGTAGCTCTTCAAAATTAAAAATAGCACATTGATCTTGGCTTCTGTAGTTGTGATTTAAAGCTTTGTATCTCGTTAAAAGAAAGTTTATAATAGTACATTCTTTCAGTCAAATCTGACCGCAT
Source organism: Typhlomys cinereus (assembly GCA_023101885.1). Taxonomy (NCBI): domain Eukaryota; kingdom Metazoa; phylum Chordata; class Mammalia; order Rodentia; family Platacanthomyidae; genus Typhlomys; species Typhlomys cinereus. Next base: position 417,315 of record JALPQD010000086.1, read on the forward strand.
TCCGACCTACTGTGTACCAGGTACAGCGCTGGGAAATGACAGCAATTATGAGGACATTTACTTTGTATTGGGAGGGACTGGAGGATGACAAAATAGGTGAATTTAGCAAGTCTTAGGGAAAAAAAACAGTAGATTGGTGTGGTAGAACACTAATGCTAGAAGTCAGAGGGCGATTAGGTAGACTGAAAATATAAATGATAAGTAGCCATCCGGGGACTGAGTGCTCTGAGAGAGAGAATTGAAAGTGTCAAGAATCAGGACAGCCTAGAGTCTGGGAGCTGCAGGAAAAGGAAAAGTGACATGAGGGCAAATGAATGCAGATCTCACTTCTGAAGAACAGCCAACTGAGGGCTTTGAAGCAGGGAATATTAAATGGTTTAGGCTTTGGTATTAATTTGAGATGGAGTTCTCAGTATGTTGCCCAGGCTAGTCTTTTAACTCGTGTGTCTTAAGTGGTCCTCCCGCCCCAAGCCCCCAAAGCTATGACTAAGGGCATACAACTCCACACCCAGCTTGGTTTCTACTATTAACATCACACAAACGGGGTAGAAAATGAGCTCAGAGGGAGCAAGTAAAGAGGCCAAAGAGATTAGGAACCTGCTGCACAGAACAGAACATTGGACTAGGGCTGTAGCAGTAGTGGTGATATGTTTTAGGTGCAGTGCATTGCAGGTGGATTAAATTTGGATGTTCAAAGAAATATTTAATTCAAAGAAGGATTCGGACTTTTGTCAGAAACTGGTAGATGGTATTATTATATATTGAGTTAAGAAAGGAACACGGGTGTGAAAACTAGTAAGAGTTCTGTTTTGGTAGGGTTGAGATGGCTATTTGATACTCTTGTGCCCAATTTGAATTGATACTCATTTTTCAACCACTTTTTTTTTTTTGGTAACTCAAGAAAATAAGATACAGAGAAGATACATGTTCAGCATTAAATAGCTTGTTAGTAGTAGAAGCCAGTACTAAGATCTGTCTTTTGTTTCCAAGTCCAGATGGATTAGACCATACTTCTAACAGGTTTGATTTGAAGTCCCCGACAAATAAGGGTCTTGATAAAGTAAGTTAAGTATCCATGCCTATGGTTACAGAAACTGGCTGAACTTATTTCACAGTACTTTACATGCAGTATCTCAATTACCATAGCAGCCATGCAGGATAGGTATCAGGGGAAATTGACGCAGAGATTAAGTAATGTCCATAGGATGAGGCTAAGTGTCAGGACAGGACCTCGCTGGCTCCAAAGCTTCGAACTACAATCATGTTTTAAGGGCTGGAAGAAACCACTTCCAGATTGTTAGTGTTCAGGCAATGATAGGAGATTGGATTTGAAGGACTAGGATTTGAATGCATCACATTCTTTATAGAAGCAGTAGATGATTACAGATTGTGTTAGGCTAATAGATGATGTTCATGTAGAACAGTAAGTAATGGGAAAAAAGATGATGTCAAGGCTGGAGATGTGAATGCCAGGAAAAGTGTCTGTATTAATAAATGAGTCAGTGGGTTTTGAAAAGTGGAGTGACACAAGAGATGTGTTTTAGGATCTGCCAGGTATTTCAGAGATGGTATGATGTCAAATAACAGCAGAGCTGAAGAACCAATGCTTTAATCATTACCAGATACTTTAAACACTCCAAAGTCCTACCTTCCACTGCAACTTTGTAAATTAGATACTGATCTTATGAATCATATATTACAAATTAGATAGTGATACAGTAGTAGAGAAAAATTAAGATCCAAAAATTATCAAAGACCCAATTGCCCATATATGGAAGAATAAAAGTTTACATCAATGGATTATAGGAGAACGGGATGAATAACTGAATGGAAGGGGGATCTGATACCAAAGGTGGGAACAGCAGTAGGAGATGTGTTTGGAAGAGAACAAGGAACCTTTATGTATAAGAGGGAGGAGTCGTATGTGACTGGTATTCAGGTACAAATGGTTGCAAGAATGATAACATGCTGAATACCAGAGAGAAGAGTGTCTGAAAAAAAACTAGGTAGATGCGAGATGAGAAAGGATGAGAATTATAATACCCATAGCCTATCTGTATATTACTGAATTATTACTAATGTGGCTTAGATTTGCCTGCCACTGTCCCCCCATGTCTGCAGTTTATTGCTCTTCCTCATGAGCCATGGCAATAGTGTTAAGTGCACAAAGTGAAACAACTGTGTCAGGGAAATTGAAGCAGAGATTAAGTAATGTCCACAGGACAGTCTTATTCACACAGTCAGTTCTCCACACAGTAGTCAGACAGTCCTTTTTTAAAAAAGTTCCAATCATCACTTTGCTGTTCAGAATCCACTGACTTGGTGGACTCTCATTTACAGAAAGAGTCAAGGACATTCCAATGGTCTGCAGTCTCTCTGATTCCCACCCTTTACTGGTCTTTTTTCTAGCTCCTTTACCACCTGCATTCCAACCCAAGAAGCTCCTTGTTGCCCTGCAGCTTCTTGTTGTGTACATCCACGCTGCTCGTTCTCTTCTTTGCACAAATGTGATTGACAGACCAGGCTCTTGCTGACCTTCCTTTATCAAAAGCACCAGCAGTTCCTGACACCAAACTTGTATTACCACACATCTTGCCCTGTTTTTCATTTTCTTGGGAGTGCCATGTGATCTTTCTGTCTCTGTCTAATCTGTCTCTCTCATCTCTATATTTGCTTGCTTGCCCCTTACCCTATTAAAAATGTAATGAGGAGTACCTTTCCCTTGTGTTGTGTTCTATGTCTACTGTCTACTTGATGTAGACACGTACACTTGAGCCACTGTGGTAATGACCGAAGTGAATGAACTAATACAGGTTTGTCCAAAAGAAAAGAAAATTCTGTTTGAACATCTAGCCTAACAGGCTTTCCTGGACTGCTCTTAAGTGATGCCTATCTTGAGAATTTTTATATACCAAGAATATTATTATTACACTACCTGGACCTGCTCATGCAGGTGAGCTACTTGAATGAACCATCATGTATACTAAGAAACTGAAACCATTATGTTTCCATTCCCTTTCAAACATAAGCTGGCACACACTTGATACAATTAAAATATTCAGTGCTGAGGATTCTGAGCAGAATTTAACATTGAATTACTACTTCCTCTCAAAGGAATCAAGGGAAAATTAAGAGAGAATAGTAGTCATAAAATGCAATTCAGTTTGTTGTAAATCAATTATGCCTGAGACAGGATCCAGGGAACCTTACTTGCATCAAATACCCTTTCAGTTTCATGAGTTACATACCACATGTACATAGTTGAGATTCATGTTCACTCTTAACGCCATAAAACCAGACATCTATTCAATAAACTTTATTGTAGGTAATGTTGGATTTCTTGAACTAATGGGTAGTTTCTTCTTAATTCCTATGGCAGTTTTTTTTATTGTTAAGCAATATGATGAGGCAAATTCCACCATATCAAATAAATGTGAAATATAAGCATTGCATTTTTGTGTATAAGGTGAACTGGATGGCAGGTATCTCATCCCATGTTAGCCAGCAGTGCCAATCTTAAAGTAGAAATATTGCAAAAGAAAATTTTCTCTGAAAACATAGGAGCTTGGAATTTAGATGGTACAACAATTTAGGGGAAATATGGCAGCATGAACTACAAGTGTATGCATTTCCTTAGATAAGCAACCCATTCTTGGATATATTACACACCCAAGAGAAATGAGTGCTTGCATTGCTAAAAGATGTATATAAAAATAAGTAATTCTGAATTGTTGTAATATCCTAGATATCCATAAACAATAAAATGGAAGAATGATTTATGACATTCTTTACTCAAGATGTTTGAGTAAAAGCATGATACCAGATGAAAAATCAAGCACCAAAAAGTGTATTCTCTTTGGTTGTGTTTTTATGACAATCAAAACTATGCAGTGAGAGAAGTAGTAAAAATAGTGGTTGGTGGAGCTGGAGACATGGCTCAGAGGTTAAGCCTCTGCCTCACAAACAGAAAGTCCTGAGTTTGGATCCCAGGTCCTATGTAATAAATGGCAGGCAGAAATGGCAGTAGGCTGCACTTCCAGCCTGGTGGGTGAAGCCTGGGAAATCCCAGAGTGAAGCAAAGAGAAGGTAAAAGCAATCCAGGATGATTCCTGAAGTCATTCTTGGTTCTCCACAGGGACACACAGTGCCCTATGACACACACACACACACACACACACACACACACACACGCACACACGCACACACGCACGCGCGCACGTATACACACACATACTAAATTAAAGTTTTTTTTTTTTTTAAATAGTGGTTGGTCTAGTAACAAGTGGGAGGAGCACAAGAAAACTTAATGTGTGTAATCATGGGCCCACACACATAAAAATAAGTCAGATAATTGAAACAGCTCTACTGTGCATAAAATTAGACCTCAAAATGTCAAGAGGGCAAAACAAAACAAAACCACAAGGACTTGGCATGTAAAAAGACTAGAGAAATGGGACTGGACAAGGCTGAAACAAGGAACACGTTATGTTTGCAAACACTAGCTGCGACTGACGCTGAACAGGAATGCTACGCTCCACATCTCCAACAACACCATATCAAAGGAAGAGCAGCTTGCTACCCTTGGCAGTGGGCAGGAGGAAACAGAAACTTACTCTTCAACTTATATTTCCATGGGACCCCAAGGACCCGGCTCTAGCGGCCTCACAAAACCCTGAAGACTTGCTGAGGACAGTCACGGATCATCAGAAGAGCTGGCCTTGGCCCTCTTCTCACGGGGCTGCAAAGCAAGCGACCTCTCACTAGGCGGTAGGAGGAAAAGACTCCCAGCTTCACTGCCTGTCACTTTTCTCCATTGCAACCTCTGTGGGTTGTGTTCAATCCATGACGGCTCTGTGGTGTCCTCACAGCACAATACAAACAGAGCAGAATTAAAATAGTACCCAAAGAATTCACTGGGAACCATTAGAGAATTGTGTCCCTACACAATTCTAGACACTAGTGCCTTTACCATAATGAAAGAAAAGTATCATCTATGAAACTTATCACTCACTCTTCCATTATCAAGGGTCCATTAAGTAGAGGCTTTCTATAGTTTCCAACTTCAAATATTAAAGTAACAGCAAGAATTAGGAATTCATCATTTTTTAGCAACCACTAAAAGCCATTTTACCACTGCATATTCATGCTGGAAAGTGAGGCTCAGGTAAGCAAGTAAACATGACTTAGAGTTACTTTGCTCAAATTTTTTTCAAGGGGTGAGGGGATATGAAGGATGGTTTTAAATAAAAGACTAAGTGTCCTTCTAATCTCTACCCTCTATTAGTTTAGGTCTTTAGAAGAAAAATGAAACCAGTATCTTCTAGTTCTCATGGATTTTATTATTTCATTGTTCATTTCTGGCACCTATTCGACGTCGAACCCCTCCTAGGTCATCACAATCCAAGGCATTGTTTTATTTTGTTTTTTTTTTTTTTTTCAAATTTGTATGTGTGTGTATCAGAGGGCACTGTGTGTCCCTGTGGAGGCCCAAGGATGATTTCAGGAATCACCCTGGACTCCTTCTGCCTCCTATTTGTTTTGCTCTGGAGTTTTCCAGGCTCCGCCTTCCAGGTCCATTTTTGCCTGATGTTTTTACATGTGATCCAAGAATCTAAACTCAGGACTTTCTGCTTACGTGCAGAGGCTTAATCCCTGAGCAATCTCTCTGCCGTAAGGCATTGTTTTTCTATAGCTGCATACTTCTGTCTGCCTTTCTAATGTTAGCTAAGAAGGGGATAAATCACAATGGCTTTCAGGTAAGAACTGACAGATTTCACATACATATAAAGTTAATAAGATTAAAACATTCAGAGACTAAAATCTATTTGCACTTACATTCTTGGGCAATCCAGATGGGTGGGTGCTATAGTTTAGGCATTTTCCCTAAGGCTCATGCCGTACATGCTAGGTCCTCGCCTGTGGTGCTTTCAGGAGGTGAGGTAGTCTTAGAAGATGGGGCCCGAGGGAGATTCTAGGTCATCTAGAGTTGTGTCTTTGGAGGGGCTTGTGAGACAGTGATCTTTTCCTCTGCTCATTTCATTTTGATATTAAGGTGAACAGACTTCTACACATGCTCTCACCATTATGCATTGCCTTACATAGTCCAAATGCAACAAGGACAAAAAATAGTGGATTGAAACCTTCAAAACTGTAAGTCCAAATAAGTCTTTCCACTTTTCAAGTTAGTTACCTCATGCATGTTGCTACAGTAAAGGAACACTGATTACCAGACAGGGTTTAGAAACTTTGCATAAGAGCATAATTAGTTCTCAGCAGGACTATATCAAAGAAAGCTCCAAACCCAGAATCAGCTTGCTATATTTCCAGCACCGTGACCTTGCACCAGCCTGGTGACTTCTGTAGACCTCACTTTCTTCATTTATGAAATAGGGACACAGCCTCTTTGTTGTAAAGATCAAATAGTAGGGCATCTATAATAGGCTTGCTGGCAGCATAGGCCCTACACAGCAGGTCCTATGAACACACTGCACCATGATATGTAGCAATTCCACCATGCTCACGACCCAGCGGCTCACTAGGTCTCCTTCCAATTTAATTCTACAGAAGTGGAGTCTCTTCATCTCCTTCCTTCAGGCTACAGGAGTTTTAAAATCATACTTTTTTTTCTGGAACCTAAGATTTATGAATCAAGTTCAGTCACCATGAGGTAGAAAGTTTCTGAAGTAAAAAAAATGGGCAAAACCATGTTTCCACAATTTCTGCTCCGAGTCTGTCAGAAGAGAGACGAGCCTCAGGGAACGAGGCCATCCATCACTGAGAATGTGACTAGATGGGAACATATTTCCCACAGCCAGCCACTGGTTAATCCCCCAGGAGCTGAGGCGACCTTCCCTGGTAGCGCTGAAGTTTTCAATCGGAACTAATCCCAAGGGCTTATTCTTATGTATTCACTTAAAATCCTGCTTTGAATTACTGCTGTCATGTCACTGTGCTTCTTGATGCGAAATGCACTGCACAGGAACACACATGCTTGACAAACAAGTTGACAAACTCATCATTTCATTTAAAAAGGGGGGAGGGGTGGTAAAAGAGGAAAGGCTGAGGAATGACCCAGGTCTCAATAGCTAATGTTCCTCCAGGCCTTTGCCTCCAAGAGCTAACGCCAATAGACAGGTTTGAGGAGTAGAGCGGATGATGCAGAGAAGTCTGAAGCCGATGGCCCAACCCAAAGCAACATGACTTAGGGAATACTTTTGGCTATGGGATGACACTGTATAACCTAGCACCCAGGATATTGGACAATAGTGAGACTTTACTGCTGAGAAAAGAGACCTTGCAGTTTGTTCTTGCTTTATGCACAGCTATAGAAAGAACAATAAATGCAAAGAAAATATAAAGGCGAGGTGCTTCAATTCTTCCTGTCTCATATTAATTAATAAGTTGGATACAACTGAAATTCAGTATCTGAATGACTTCTCTGCCTGTAGCTAAATTTGTTAGCCAGAAATGAATTTTTGTTAGCGTCATAGTATGGCCACCTGAAGAAGTGGTATGAATTTTTTTTCTTCATGTCTCTTTTGAAAACTCCGGTCCTTGGGGCTGGAGAGGTGGCTCAGGGTTAAGCCTCTGCCTTGCAGGTAGGAGGTCCTGAGTTTGGATCCTAGACCCCACGTATAGACACACACACATACATACACACACGCACACATGCACAGTTGAAGAAAAAAAGAAAAGAAAACTCCGGTCCTTAAAATCAAGTCACTTTTCATGAGACAATGCTACTGTCATTATGATAAGCATATGATGGTAGTTTACACCCAGTGAGGGTTCATGTGCCAAAGATTCTTCTAGTATTTTGTGAATGTCCTTTAATCCCCGCAACATTGCAAGGATAATTATTTTATTGTACACATGAGGGGAGTGAAAGGGACGGGGTTACTACACTGTCGTAGTAGAGTATGGTAGAAACTGAACTTCTGACAATGGGTCATCAAGTTACCTGAGTAACTATCATGCGACCTGAGTTGCCATCATGAGTTGGGTGTTATCTGACCCAGCAAGTCATAAAGTTGGACAGGCGCAGCAGTTATCTATTATCAAATGGAAGTGGTATATAAGAGACAGGGCCCAAGCAGGTTCTGAAGGCACAAGTAAATTGCATGAAGTTGCCCAAATGCCTGTGATTCCTCAGCCTGTTGAGATGTCTGTTCCCAAGCATGCACCTATGGCCTCCTGGGGTGTGTCTTATGATTGGTTAACTGAGAAGACTAGGGCCTAGTTCACAGATGGTTCTGCTCGCTATTCAGGTGCCACCCAGAAGTGGACAGCAGCAGCATTACAGCTCCTTTCTGCAATAACCCTGAAGGATACTGTCATACACTTTGCCTAGAAGGAAAAATGGCCAGATATGCGACTGTATACTGATTCATGGGCTGTAGCCAATGGTTTGGCTGGATGGTCAGGGACTTGGAGGGAACAAAATTGGTGAGAAAGACATTTGGGGAAGAAGTATGTGGATAGGTTTCTCCAAATGGGCAAAGGATAAAAGATATTTGCGTTCCACGTAAATACTCATCAAAAGGTGACTTCAGCAGAAGGACACTGAATCAGGTGGACAGGATGACTCATTCTGTGGACAGCCAACATCTTTCTCCAGCCATCCCCGTCATTGCCCAATGGGCCCATCAACAAAGTGGGCCTGGTGGTAGAGATGGAGGTTATGCATGGGCTCAACAACATGAACTTCCACTCACCAAGGCTGACCTGGCTACAGCTGCTGATGAGTAGCAAATCTGCCAGCAGCAGAGACTAATGCTGAGTCCCTGATAGGGAACCATTCCTCGGAGTGACCAACCAGCAACATGGTGGCAGGATGATTACATTGGACCATTTCCAAGATAGAAAGGGCAGCACTTTGTCCTTACTGGGATAAATAATTATTCTGAGTATGGATTTGTCTTTCCTGCACATAATGCTTCAACTAAAGCTACCATCTGTGGACTCACAGAATGTCTTGTCCCACCTCATGGGATTCCACACAGCATTACTTCTGACCAGGGAACACATTTTATAGCTAACGAAGTGCGGTAATGGGCTTATGCTCATGGAATTCACTGGTTTTACCATGTTCTCCACCATCCTAAAGCAGCTGGTTTGATAGAACAGTGAAATGGCCTTTTAAAGATGCAATTACTATGCCAGTTAGGTTTGGGGTAGAGTACTTCAGGATGCAGTGTATGCTTTGAATCAGCACCCAATATATGGTAGTGTATCTCCTATAGCCAGAATTCGCGGGTCCAGGAACCAAGGGATGGAGGTTGGAATGATGCCCCTTACCTAGTAACCCATTAGGAAAAATTTTGCTTCCTGGCCCCGCAAGTCTGTACTCTGCTGGCTTAGAAGTTTTGGTTCCAGATCAGAGGACGCTTTTGCTGAGAGACACAATAGACAATCCATTGAACTGGAAGTTAAAACTTCCTCCTGGCTATTTTTGGCTCCTGATGCCTTTGAATCAACAGACTAAGAAAGGAATAACTGTGTCAGGAGGTGTGATTGATCTAGACTATCAAGGGGAAATTGGGCTACTTCTCCATAATGGAGGCAAGGAAGAGTATAAATGGAGTACAGGAGTACAGTACTAGGGCGACTTTTGGTGTTACCATATCCTGTGATTAAGATTAATGGGAAATCGCAACAACCCAATGCAGAGAGGATGGTAGATGACCCAGACCCTTGAGGAATGAAGGTATAGGTGACACCCACAGGTAAAGAACCAAGACCTGCTGAAGTATTTGTTGAGGAAATATGGAATGGGTAGTGGAGGAAGGTAGTTCTAAATACCAACTAAGACCACATGACCAGTTACAGAATTGTGACTTATAGCTGCCCAGAGCACTTCTGTTTTATTCTGTAAAGTACAAATGAAACTGTCTAGAATTCTTTGACTGCCCTAAATATAAAATAAATGATAGTGAACTATAGAATGTATTATATCTTTTTTTCTTAGATGTTGTTCTTTTAATTTTGAGGCTGCATTTTTCTGCACAGTTTCATCCACACTGCTGCAAGGCATCTGATAGATAAAAGAACCATGCTTTGATTTCGTATTGATGGAAAGTCAAGGTGTTCCCGTGACTCATTATAATGAAGATCATGTCCTGCCTCTAAGTTTCTAGGAGCAGAACTTCCGGATCAGAAGACAGGTATTTCCAGGCCTCTCAGCAGCACGTCACCTTGGGAAAGTCCGCGGCAACAGGCATCCCCAGGGTACCTCCTGCTGTACATTCTTCAGCCTCGGGTCTACCGTTCTTCTGAAATTCAGATCACAAAGGCTGCATTTTTTTTCTTTGCTTGTTTTTTCTTTTTCACTTTCATCTTCAAAAAATTTATTAACATGTATTTTTTCACTGACTCTTTGTTCTTCCCCAACAAGTCAGCAAATCCTTTATGTGCTCTGTTAGCATCGATCCATCAAAACACAGCCAGAAGAAATTACATTTATTTCTTAAAATATTAGGTCCTCTTTTGCTGAAGAATTTAAAAAAATGTCTTGTACTTATAAAAATAGAACTGTTGCCACTTTTTGGTGTTTTACTTTAAATTTATTCCAACTCAGAATAGAAAATAACTTTTTCTTTCGGGTGACAATAACTAATATGGGTACCAGGCATCCTTTTGCAATAGCACAGAATTCAGTCCAGCACAATTACACTTGGCAACTCCCCTCAGCATAGTATTCTGATCAACACTCCATTATGATGCAGTCTGATCCTCAACTGCTCCACGGAAGAGACCATCACAGTGATGCTAGGCACAAACTGGCTTCATAGCTATGCCAACATCTGTAATGCTAGAATTATTAAAAATTAGAAGGGTAGCTTTGCTCATAGCCTTCTTTTCAAAACGTTCCTTTGTTATGAACAATTGTGACTGATTTCTTTTGGAACAAAATGTGGTGAATGTTCACTTTCTTTTTCTTTTTTAAACAGTTAAGAGCAAATGACCTGCAAGTGAATTCAAGATAATAAGCTGTGATTGTACCATTCCATGAAAGCATTTTTGGCTGAAATGCTTCAAAACAACATTCAGAATCCATATTCAAAGGCAGTGAGTCAACACAGCTTTCTCTGTATTTTTTAAAAAACAATTTTTACTTTAGAATGCATATATCCTATTTAAGATATTCAGCTATTTTATTAATGAAAATAGAAAGTATTTTATTCCTGAGAATAGAAAAATATGCAAATTCTAAAGACCTAAAGTACCTTGACAAAAACCTGTTTTATTACTACAGCAAATTCATGAAATAAATGTTTGTCTCCTAACTGATTATACTATAGTCCCTAAAACATAATAGGTTCCTAAACTATAGTATGAAGGATGAGTTAAATAGCAGATTAATGTAAGATGACACCTGGAAATGTAAAGACGCTTATATAATAAATAAAAGTGTAAATTTCCCTACAATGATGGATTTAGTTGACTAAATATTCCTAGAAGCATGACATAGATTAGATCCCGAAAGCAATGAATGACTACTGTAGAGACCATCTTGTTGAGATGGAAAAAAATTGTAAACACTCTAGGAGCAGGCTGAAGCAAAGATGGTAATTAAAGGTTTTCAGGGATTGAAAAAAGAGCTAATACAAGGAGAAAAGAGAAAGCACAGAATCACCAATATTTCCAGAGAAAGGTAGAGCTTCAGTGATACTCTGAGAACTATCTGCCTAGCAAACAAGGAGTAAGAGAACCAGGCTGATCCAAGAAGATGGCAACATGTGATGAGAGCTGATGGTGGCCCTCCAATACCTCATCGGCATGACTCAGACTCATCCTCTCCTAAGCAACCATCTGATGCTACACAGGAGGTCCACCGGTGCTCGAAAGTACACACTTCGCTGCCATAGTCATCACAGCCCAGAGGTGGACTGTTCCATTTTGCATGTAGATGGATAAAACTGACAGTTCTGTTCATCAGTCTCTGATGGTCTTCAGTGGGAAAAAATTTATGGAGCTCATCAGCTTTGCAAAATAATGACACAAAGCTTACAGATCTACAAAATTGAGAACTATTATTTTTAAAAGCAATTCTTTAACAATTTCCCAATCCAACAATTTATAAACAGTCCCTTAAGCATGGGATATACAGATTTTGCCTACTTTTTCAATGCTGTGATCATTGTTGTGGACAGTAGTTGATGGCATTCATCACAAGTGCTTATATGTTAGGGCCCGTCATGGTTTGAATATGAATTTAAGCCTAAAGCTACAGGCTCATGTGTTTGAATATTTAGTCCTCAGCTGTTTGTGCTGTTTGGGAGAGCAAAGGAACCTTTAGGAGGAAGAGCTTTGTTACAGGAAATATGTCACTAAGGTGGGACTTGAAATTTGAAAACCAGTTCCCACTCATCTCTCTCTCTCTCTCTTCCCCCCTTAAGCATGGCTGAAGGTAACAGCTAGTCTCTTGCTTCTATTGCCATGATCTCTCTGCCTGCTGCCATCTGTTCCCAGCCTTGAAGAATTCTATCCCCTTTGGAAGTGTAAATCAAAACGATTAAGTTCCTTGAGTCAGAATATTTTTTTCACAGAAAAGGAACAGTAATTAGAAGATTCCCTTGCCTAAGCATTTTACTTATACTTCATCGAACACAACACTGCACAAAAGACAGTGGTGTTTTTTTTTTTTTTTTCAAAATGGAGAATTGGGGAACACTGGGTTAAATGCTTTGCCTCATCACACTGCCATGTGAATATCACACTTGGTGCACTGAAATACAAGCAAGCCTTCTGTAACTCTGAGTTCATGTCATGTATGCAAACAACTACAGATCAAAAAACATTAAATAACTAGAGGAAAAAACCCTGATTACTTGGTGCTCAATATGTTCAGATTCTCTTTTTTCTTGTTGGCATTCCCTTAACAATATAGGGTAACAACTGTTTATACAACAATTGAATTAAGCATTATATGTAACCTAGAGAACTTAAAATATGCAGGAGAGATAAGTAGTGTATATGCAAATACTTTGCCATTTTATATTCAGGGCCTTGATCATTCACAGATTTCTTTGGTGTCCTCTGAAGATTTTGAAAACAATCTCCTCCCCACCCCCCATCCCCCCACCCCCAGAGATCAAGGGAGGGCTGTATTTGCAACTCTTGCAAATGCAGCATGCCTTTGCACACCTGTGTTCCTTTGCATAGACTATTTTGTTGACCCGGAAAAAAATCATCCAATTTATTCTTGTTTGACTATCTCTTGTTGATTCTCCATGACTCAGTTCAGGCAGGGCTTACCCTGAAGGAACTTATTCCAGTACCTTGGCATATTCTAGGAAGTCAGACACTCCTTATGTTCCTATGATTACATGAATCCAGTCACATATGACATAAGCATTTTAAAGTTGATGTTCTGAGTCCTGTGTGTGTTGGGCTTGAGGCCACCTCACAGGGCATACCTGGGCTGCTATGGGAAGCTTCCCAATGGTGACTCACACAACTCCAGGGGAGCCCACTCATACAGACTGCAGAGTAATGAGAACTGTGACCCCAGAGCTACACAGTGTGGCAACTGCAAAAACAGAGTACAGTTGTATTCTGAAGAACACTGCAGAGTATGCACTCATCACAGGATCACAGATCACAATGTGAACTAGAGCTTAGTCCTGGAGCCCTTTAAACTATTTCTTTTAAGTTACCACTGAACCACTCAGAAGCGAGTCTATATGATACAGCCTAAACATAGGTATTAATGATGTTGCCAACATATACCCGGGAAAATCTCTCTATCTCTTCTACATTAGCTTCCTCTGTATTTTTTCTAAATGTTAACAGTGAATTTTGAAGATTTCCCTCTAAACCTTTGGTAATGGCATAATTAATCTGCAAATGGATGTGGCATTTCCAGAGATGTAAATAATTATAGCAAGAGCCAGAAAAAAAAAATCAACTCAAAAAACTGGACTGAAATGCAAATGAACACAGTCCAATTTTTCTATTTTAATGAGCATGTTCGCAAGGACATTATGATTCTATATTCAGAAGAACAACACTGCACAACCTGCTCAGTCGGGAGGAAAAAAATGTAGACAAAACTTCAGCAAACATTCAAGATATTAGAAGTTTAAAAAATCAAGCTGAGACGATACATTCCTGTGTCCTTTAAAAAAACACACAGAGTTTCTGTCTTTCCATGGATGGGAACATTGTCTTGGGTTTAAAAAAAGAAAACCCCTTCTACATGTCACCAGCTTTAAGAAACAGCTAGAGATTAAGCAGACTTCACGAAAGAGAAATTCTTTAGCTATTCTAGGACACTATTTTTTTTTTTTTAAACTTGGCTCTAAAAGGGGTGGGGGGAGAGCAAAAGGACCAAAAAAAAAAAAAAATACTACCTCTGAAATGATTAAAACTGAATGACCATGTGACAGAATAGCAGCCCCCCAAAAATGTCTGTCCCTATCCATCTATGTCTATGTTGTATTACATAGCAATAGGGAATTAAGATTGGTAATCAGTTGACTTTAAATAAGATTATCTTGGATTGTCTGGAGGGCCTGATATGATTGTAAAGGTCCTTCAAATGGAAGAGAGAGAAAGAAGAGTCTGTCTCCCAGTGATGTAAGGTGAGAAAGACTCGAAAAGAAGCGAGGGGGTCTCATTTTTTAGAATCTAGAAAAGGCAAGAAGATAGGTTCTCACTCAGAGCCTCTAGAAGGAAGGCAGGCCTGTGGAAATCTTAATTTTACACAATTTTGGGCTTTTTGTTTCCAAAATTATAGGAAGATATGTTTATATCATTTGAAGCCACTACCCAGCAGCAATAAGATGCAGATAAAAGCAATTTCATCCAAAAGAACAACAAAATATTTTGAAAATCTCTAATATATATGACTAAGGGGAGGTGAGAGCTCCTGGAATTATCAAACCATATCTGATGGCCATTCCTTTCTCCACCATAACACTTCCACCTATCCATTTCATAGAGATGATCTGAAACAAACTCGGTGTATATATGCACTTTGTTTATATAAAATTCGTAACACCTTCTGGAGCCAGAGTCAACACAGAGAAGAGAATCTGACCCACTCCTATAGGGACTTTACAAATGAAGACAGCCAAGCCAGAAGACCTTGGGTCAGCCCTCACTCAGGGTCTCAGTTAATTCACTGAAGGACCAGTGCAAGACCCACTTGCCTCTTGTGATTCTTTTTGGTTCTAGTAATTAAGATCAAGTGCTGGACATGAAACTGTGCATGCCATTGCATTACAAATTAGAATCGCAGTCAAATAATTCATAAGCATTTCCTCAAGATAAAAGGGTTCCGTAGGAATATTAAAGACAGAACACTTTAGAATAGTTTAGAGGAAGCACAGAAAAATGCTTTCACACTTTGTGGCAGCTAGGTTTAGCTGAGATTTTGGTACAAATTGATTTGTTCCTCTATTTTGACCATATATGGGAGTGCCCATGAGCCAGGCATTATGTAGTACATAACAGTACTAGGACAAAATTTTGAGCAAGTTTACATTCTCCTTAGACTCACAGAGCTTATAGAGAGATAAACATAGTGAATCTTAGTCAGATATTAAGCTTTGATGGGGAGAAAGTTTCTAGCAGAGTGAGTTCACCTTCATGATATGTCCACGATGCTTGGGCTGCCTGTAAGTACTAACAAGTACATACAAGTAGCCACAGGTATTTGGCATGCTGAACTGACTGAGAACTCTACTCTCAGTTCTTGAAGAATATGTCCCTTACAGGGCTTCCAAATCTCCTGTTGCCTTCACAAAGAATGAAACACCAGGGCTTCTGACTAGCCCTGGCTGACCCTAGAAATACTCCTTTTCACTCCTCTGGAAGCATCACCTTGCACTGCTGTTGTGCAACAGCAAGATGCACAAGTAATGTTAAGCTTCACGGTGCTGCAAGGGTTAAGAAAGATATGGCAATTAATTTTCCTAGTTTTATTTTTCAGCTGAGAAAATCTGGATACTCATGAAGAACATCATTGCTGGATCTCTCTGGGTTGGCGATCATTTCCTATTTCATATTATAAAGGTACTTGCTTCCAGTCTCCATGACGCGCAATCCGCAGCCATCAGGAATGCTATTCCCAAGCTGCTCCTCACAGATCAGGCATTTTCCCTTCTCTGGCAGTGAGGTATTTTTTTCTTAGGTTTCAGTTTTCAGCACTTTGATAATGATGTGTTGGGTGCATATTTATTTGGATTTATTCTGTTTGGTGCTTGATGAGCATTTTGAATCTGGGAATATATGACATGCTTCAGGATCTTACAGTATTTATGCCACTATTATCACAGCATCATACTTTCTTCCTTTTTTGGGAATTGTAATATTGGGAACATTATTCTTTTGCTATTATTCTCTAAGCCTTGAAGCTTTCACCACCAACTCCCCCTTTTTTGGCCCCAGATTCTTTTTCTCTTTATTGTTCGGATTGTTTCAAAGGCTCCTTCTGGTATTGAGTATAGTGAGATTCAAAACTCTTGCATTTCAGAGTTTGCAAGACGGGGAGAAAGTTTTTAGCAGAGTGAGTTCACCTTCATGATATGTCCACGATGCTTGGGCTGCCTGTTAGTACTAACAAAAATCTTAATTTGATTCTTCTCTATAACCTCCACTTTTGTGCCAAGCACTCTGTTTTCTATCTGCTTCCAAGTACTTTGCTTGTTAAGCACTTTTTATAACAGCTGCTTTAAAGTCTATCAGAGCATCCCGACATCTGTGCCATCTTAGCATTGGTTTCTTTTGATTACCTTTTCCTGTAAACTGAGAAACTTTTCAGCTCTTCACATTTCAAGCAAATCTAGAATACCACCTTAAGAGCTGTAGATCTTGTTTAAGCCTAAGTGAGAGAGTTGCTATTTTTGTTCCAGCAGGCAACTGTCCTGGTTAGATTCAGGCTGCTAACCCCTTCCTCAGAGTTGTAGCTCCAATGTCAGTTCAGTCTTCAAAGCCCACATGCAGACTTTCATTTTTGAGCACAATGGAGCACAATTTTGTACTCCTTTGCTACCTTGCTAGCATCTTGTGGGCTTTTTCCTGAACTATCCAGCCACTATTTACTTTTGTAATCTTCAAATAACTCTTTCATGCATTCTAGCTAGGTTTTACAGCTGCATGTGGTAGGAGAGTCCTAGTCATCCTATCTAGAACTGGAATTTCTTGACTGTAGTTGGATTTCATAAAATCTGCAGGATGAAATGCTGCCCTGAACATGGTTACATGTTTTCCAGTAACTAAACTGAATTATTAAGATTTAACTAATAGATGTAAAAATCCAGTTATACAAGTACTCTTTAGGGCTTAGTATTCACATGAGACCAGAGGTTACACTGTGGGACAGAGCAGCTTTGGAAGTCAGATGGAAGAATCCGCAAGGGAGGACAGAGGTCTCACCATCAACAACCATCTTTTACTACAGGTTCTCTTAGAGAAAGGAAGGCATTCAATGTACCAATGCCTTTCCTCCTCAGTGAAACCTGGTTATCTCCAATCAGGAAAATCCAGAGCTGTGTTTTACGAAGTTCCAATCTTTAAGGTTTCTTGGCTTTGAATTGTCAGCAGTGCAAACTCTTTCTCTTAAGCTTCTTCCCATGTCACAAATACAAAATTGTTATTAAAATGAGAGATGGCAAGTCAAAATTCTAGAGACCTGCTGTCAAACACTGTAACTAATGTATATATGGGGCTGCAATATGGGAATGATTAGGACAAAACGATTTATCTTTTTCAGCATTTCCCTTGTTTGTTGGTTGTCTTTTAATTTACAGATGACCTTATAAAACCCAAACTATAAACAGAATGTATGGAAGCTGCTACACATTTTCAGACATTTATTTCCACTCACAAATGTGTCAGGCTGACAAAATAAGAATATAAGGAATTCAAATGGCTTCACATTAAATTTTTAATTCCAGCATCTCGTTTCTCTGACTTTGGTAGGCAAAGTGAATCGCTATGAGTTTGGGGACTGAATAGTACACGTTAGAGGCCGACCTGTCCAAGACAGTCTTTGAAAATATTTATGTAAAATATCACATGGTCAATGGCCCTAAAAAAAATCACTGGAATTTAGTCTTAATAGTAAGACAATGTGTCCAATCTCTAAGCCCATGCTTTTAATACCCTAGAGTCAGTGCCAGATCACTGATCAAAGATGGTCTATGGCAGTTCAAGGGGCAGAGTAGCTCTTAGAGGCCACCCAGTAGCTGGGAGAAAAGCAGTTCAGGTGACCTTAGGCCCCACAGAGGTCAAGCAGAATCATCTGAGCTTTACTATTTGGACTCTCAAAGAACACACGGTTCAGTGGTCATGTGATGACTTTGGTGGACCCTGCGAGGTCTTCCCGGGATTCATCCTCAGGCCTCAGGCCACAGGCCACCTCCCTTTTAGCTCCACATGAACTGCCTTTCGCTTCAGATTCCCAGAGAACAACAAGCTAGTTTTCACACTTTTACATGCTCCACATCTCAGAAAACCCAAGCGATTATAATATTTAGATCAAAGAGTCGCACACACACCCCCATATATAGTGTGACAGCAACCACCCAGACACAGGGAAAACAACCAGATATACAAATACTGGTTATCTCTAGTGATGTTACTTATGTTTTTCAGCATTTTCAACTTTTTAAGAGGGCAAACCTCCTGCGTTACTTATGCAGAGTAACTTAATCATTTTCTTTATAAGGGAACAGAAAAAAATAAGAAAGGACATAAATGCATTTTTGAGTTAGGATTCTCCTTTCATGTTAGAAACAAATATGCTTTATAAACTGTCTGTGATGTCCTTATGCCATAGTTACTCACAAGTGCACTTTCGAAATGCCCACACTGCTAGCTCAAAAAATAGTATCCTAACTTCAGACTCACATGGAAAGTCCTCTGCAAAGTAGGTCACAATAAAACAAAGACTAATTTCTACATCGGAGAGGAGGACCCAGTGGAGAGTCAGGCATACACAATAAAGGACTCTCTGGGAATTGGGGGGGAGACACTGGGGGATGGGGAGGGGGGAGGGGGGAGCAGGGGGCTCGGGGGGAGGAGGAGGGAGGGAGGGAACTGGTCTACCTATTAAGTTTGTATGAGCGGAAATAATAATAAAAAAAACAAAGACTAATTTCTATTTTAAAGTTTAAGTGTAAAGTTTAAGGTTGTATTAATCCTGCCCCTAAAACTAAGGCTTGACATATTATATGATCTTCTGATCTACTTTTCTAACTCAAATATGATACACTTTAAATTCTTTTTATGGAGTTTTCACAGTTCAGCAAGGCCGAGAGGTGGGAATTTCTCAGAATCTACCTAATACATATCTATTTATAAAGTTGGCAATATAGCTTCAAGTGATGAGTTCTAGACTATTAAGTAACTGTTGTGCGGTTATGGATCATACATAGCGCACACGAGTAACACTTTAAAAAGGCACCTGCTTGCAAACCTAGGAACCTGAGCTCCATCCCTAAAAACTCACATGTGGAAGGAGAAATCTGATTTCTGATTTCTTTCTTTGCCTTCTCTCTCTCGCCTTCCTCTCTCTCTCGCCTTCCTCTCTCTCTTGTTCTCTCTCTGCCTCTCGCTCTCTCTCTGTCTCTGTCTCTCTCAAAAAATATTTAAGAAAATATATTTTATTTGGAAAGGAAAAAACTGGCAGTACCAAAGTACTGGAAAAATGCCATAATTCATGTATGACTTAATGTAGAAAAAATAATAAACACTGGAGACAGGAGGATAAAATTAACATTTGTAAATACTACGAAAGCCCACTGGCAGAACTCAATAGCATCACTTCTAAAAAAGACCACAATACAAAAATCAGGTCTCCCTGACTCCAAAACATAACCAGCTAGCAAATATAATGTGCAAAAATTCATAAAGAAAAAAGCTGTTACACAAACTAAAGAAAAGTATAAAGAAAACTAAAGAAAAATATAAAGAAAAACATCTTATAATTTTATAGTAATATGACAATGAACACTCAAGTAGAGTGATACATTGAATATGAAAATTTCATTGCAATGATAAGAATTTATCCCAATTTTAAAATGCTATACAGCTGTAACTAACACAGTTAAAGCTTTATTTATAATTTGATTAAATGACTCTAAAGTCCTTGTCAAAGAATAATCTCCAAGAATATTTTAAGAAAAACCTAAGGTAACAGAGAAGTAAATAGAATGGTACTACTCTACTACCATATATTGATTGACATGTTTGACCAACTATAAGTATAGACTAAAGTCTATTTTGTTCTAAAAAGAATAGTCAAGAATAGTCTTTTATGCGATAGAAGCAGGAGGATCAGGAGCTCAAGGCCAGCATAAAGTAACCTAGACCCTGTCGAAAATAAGTAAATTTGGAATTCAGTGTTCAACTGATAAAGCATTTCAAATTAATGCAGAAAGATGGATTATTGAGTCATGCTGGGTAACTTGGCTATTTTTTTTTTAAAGAAATAGTTGAGCCCTATTTTTGGCCTTACATGAATAAAGTTTAGGGGCAATAAAGTTTCAACATAAAAATTAAATCATGAAAGTACCAGAAGAAAAGTAAGATATGGAAAAGACATAAATAATTATAATAAGGATCAAAGTCAAAGAGAAAATAATATATTTGACAGACTGAAATTGTACATCTCTGAGAAAAAAAAATTTCTTTGTTTTGATTTTAGAAAACTGAAAGGCAACCAAACTGAAGGAAACGTCTATTAATATATGGTAAAGACGAGAATTAATCATTTTAATTAATAAGATTTTCTTTTCATGTGTGTGTCTGAAGGGGTTCACGTGTGTTCATGTGCAAGTGGACGTGTAAGTGTGAGGTTGAGATTGATATATATCTTTCCTTTCCCACCTTATTCCTTGAGGTTCAGTCTCTTAATTAAACCCAGAGCTTGCTGATAGGGCTAGTCTTGTTAGCAGCTTGGAGATCTTTAATCTTCCTGTTTTGAGGCTAAAACGATAAGCGGGTCACTATATGGGTTTGGGGGTCCAAACACTGGTCTTCTTTCTTGAGCAGGAAGCTCTTTAACTGCTGAGTCATCCCCAGCCCTCAATAAAGATTGGTGTGTGTGTGTGTGTGTGTGTGTGTGAATGTGCATGTGTGTGTGTGTGAGTTCATTTTAAAAGCAAAGCATTCTTGAAAATATAGACAAATAACAAAGTCATTTGCAAAAGGATTATGCAAATCACCAAATATATGAATATGTACTTAAGATCAAATAATGTGCAATTAAAATACATTGCATCTTTTCCAAATCCATGCAAATAGTTGACTACTTGCAAACGGTGACTACTTGCAATGTTTTCAAGCAAGCTGGGAATTGGTCTCTCCCACTTATGTTGTAAATCTATATAAATGTTTTTCTACAGATAAATTTGGCAGTGCACACCAAATACCCTAACATCTTACCTGCTGTTGAGCATTTCCAAGAATATATCCTGAGGAAATGACCATGCGTATTTAAAGAATATTTCTAATATTTAATGATTAAAACAATACATTTCGAACAGATTTGTAGAAGATTTTTTTCCAGGGGAAGACTTATGAATAGATGAAATGGAATTTTTAGATTAAAGGATACACTGGTATTAGTCAGTGAGCTCATTATGCTAACTACCAAAAGATAAACAATAAAATGTTAAACAGACTATATGAAGATGGAAAATAATTCATACTCTGTATTTAAAAAACATATTCTAAAACAGCATGTTCTCTAGGCTTCCATTGTCAAGAAAACATGTAAATAAATACAAATGAAAATGATAGAAGGATACATACCCAAATTATTTAAATTGGCTATCATGAGTAGCTGGGTTATCATAAATTTTACTTTCTTGAATCACTCATATTTTGTAAATTTTCTACAATGAAATATATTTCTTTTATTCCAATAAACTATAATTTTTTCACAAAGTAGCCTTACAAAAGATTCTCCTGAGAAAAGGCATTCATATTCCATGGCTAATGATGCTGCTTCTTAAAAACCCTTCTTTGATCGGTCTAGTCTTAGCTAACCATTCTCCATCACAGTGAGATTAAACTAGGACAGAATCTTGTCTGTATTACAGATGTGACCCTTTGCACCCTCCCACAGCAATGCTCGTTCCTCCTCTTTCTCTATCCCATCATAGAAACTAGATAAAGAGAAACGGAGATTTATGAAGGAAACCAAGGTAGCCCCTTCAACTATAAGTCAGATGAAGCAAACATATCCACTAACCAACAAATTGGAAGTGGAGTCAATTGAAAAGCAAATCTCCCCAGGCCCTTGGTTCTCCCACTCATAGGGGAGCATGAGAAACACAGTGTGGCTAGAACACACACTGGAAATTAGCAGTAAAAGTAGGAATAGAAGTTGGCTTGTGGTTGCTAGAAGATCTCTTGGATTGAAAAAAGATTTAAAGAGGATATCCTAAAACTATGGGCATGTAATTTTACATATGTTAAGTTTAAAAGTAATATCCCGGTCTTACAATATGTATATGAATAAACTGAACATCTTTGGACTTGACTGCTCACCTTACAAGTTCAACTTGGAGACATCTAAAATACACAGCTCATATCCACCTCCACTTACATATTGCATTTTAAACTTGCAGCCAACTTAGAAAACAACATATACTCAATTCAGTGAGCATTTAGAGGACATTTTTCAAGGTCAAGATACCATTATCTATATTTTTAGCAAAGATAATGGTATAACAGCAAGTGATTTCTATTTGTGCAATCAATATAGCACCATAACATCTTAGAACAGGAAGCACTAGGTTTTACAAGTGAGTCCACAGGCAAGAATGTTACATATACTGAAATAAACTTTTTATGTACTTACTCTATGTGAAATATAAAAGATGTCACCATTTCCATAACTTTCAAAGATTGGCTAGCGAAGTGGGAAATCTAGGCTTGAGTCCTGACATGACAGAAATTCACATAACACAACACCAATCGTGTTTGATTGTTTGTTTTTCATGGTGGGGGTGGGTAGGGCCATACGCATGCTAGGCTATCATTGAGCTATATCCCCAGCCTTAGAAGCAAACATTTTAAAGAAAATATTATGTACATGATGCTCAGACGGCATCATTCCCATGGTTCCCTGCCTTCTCCTGCAGGGCAGCAATGCGTTCCAGGTCCGAGGTGGCAGCCTGGTTCTTGGTCGTTTCCCAGTGAAGCTTTAAGTCCTCGAGGATTGCCTCCACTCGTTCAGGTGACAGGCAGCTTGCTTTAGTCCAGATCCATTTAACCAGTGTGTCTAGAAATCTTTATCCACAAAGTGAAGAACCACGTAACTCCTGAGAGAGGCAATCTAGGAAAGCATCCGCGAGAACTCACCGATCACATGACCTCCACTGTTTACTGCCCCGGTTCCTGTGACTTCAAGCTTCCTTTCTGGATATCCTCACATTACATGCAAAATATGTCTGAAACTCCAACTCACAAGAGATCAGTTCTCAGCTGTCTGTTGGAGCCTCATAGACAGGCAGAGTTTATTTGAGGAGAGTCTGTATACTTAAACTGATTATTGCAGGTGTACTTCACAAAGAGATTGCAATTGCTATGAATAATTATATGGTACTTTAGAAATGGTCTTCTATATTAATCAAAAAATTACAACTCTCAACATTTTCTGACAGGTTATCATGTCCTTGATACAAGTTTACTTGCTTTTACTACTTTATCTCATTTAATCCATATAATAAGGGTTCTAAGGATACTGGGGCTTAGAGAGGGTTAATGACTTCCTCAAAGCAATCTAGTTTATAAGTAGAGACCCAGAATTATAAGTGTCTGACTGATGCAAAAACCAAGTCTCTGTTCTACTAAGGCCAGTGCCTCCCCTGGGTTTGCCTGACATTAATGATGCCCAAGCAATTGATAAAAAGAATTCCCACAGGCAGCTAGTATAATCCAAAGGTACACAGCTTTCCTTTGAAAAGAACTTCTACAGAGGATGGTGGAGAAGGACCAGAAGGGTTACGCTGTCGAAAGACTCAGCTATTCTAACTGCTAGTTACAAGCACAGGTACTGATGAACACTGGGTTTGATCACGTCAAAGATATTTTCAGTTTATCTACATGAAAATATTCCCACACTACCAATGCCCAAACCTGGTCCTTGCTGTCACCTTCAGCACTCCCACCTTTTAGTGCAGACAATTTATTTTTCAGTCTTTAAAAAAAAATCATTTAACAACAACAAACCATAATTCAGAACACCAAAGACCCTACATTAACCACTTGGAACCAGACCAGTCAAATCTCTCCCCATCCTAAAACTCAGGGAAACTTGCGGAAGAGGGGGCGGCAAGATTGTAAGAGCCTAAAGATGGGGAAGACCAACGATATGCAAGATACTCCACACAAGCTAGGGCTGCAGTAATCATAACTGGACTTTACATGACCTGCACAATGACTGACATGTCAACAACCCCCAAAGTCTAGCATGGATCACAGGAGAGAAGGCTCCAGGCAGTAGGATCCTTAGAAGCAAGGGCTGAAAGTCATAATAGTATTCCCATACTAACGGGGAGCCCAAGAAAGGGCTCCAGGCTATGGAGGACTCAGAGGGAGGTTTGGCATTCACACAAAAGGATTCTCTAGGAGATGGGAGGGGAAAAGGGGGTGGCACTGGGAGAAGGGGAGGGAGGGGGGTGAAAGGAAGGGGAAAAGGGCACTAGGGAGGAGCGAAGGGAGAGGACAGGGTACTTATTGAGCTTGTCTGGTTGGGAAAATAAATAAATAAATAAATAAATAAATAAATAAATAAATAAATAATAAAATCATTTAAGAGAGAAAGAGGAAAAAGAGAGTATACTGCACATAGGTACGTCAGGTAGAGGTCAGAGAACAACTTTTAGAAGTCATCTCTCTCCCAAAGAGCAAACTCAGGGGGCCAGATTTGTGAGTAGATGCCTTACCTGCTGAGCTGTCTCAATCGTCTGCATTTTTCTGCCATATTTATTACCACCCAGTGAATGATACCTTTTAAAAATTTCTTGTGCCTATGATCATCGTGGCTGCATGCTAGTGCAAGTGCACTGACGCCTTTATCATATCCCTGACTGAGTTGCCAGTACTCACTGAAGGGCCTAAACTCCAGTTGCAGCACATTTACCTTCCTTTAAAAAGATGATAGCATCTATTCACAGTACTTTCTAACATCTCACTGAAAACTGCTAAACCCCGTTAAATACTTCACAGGTTTAAATGGAGACACTGACACGATGCTTTGGTGAATCCAACAGCTCACCACTGAGGGGAAAGCTGCATTTATGCAATAATAGTCATACCTCTGACAGACAGAGGAGGATAGGTTGCTGTTATTACAGTTAATCCACAGTATTATCAGATGAGTTTTGGAGACCTGACTGACAGATCCATGCATAGAAGTCAAGCCGAGATTCCTCAGCTCATAAAGACACCGATGGGGAGCTGGAAAGGGAGAAGGGGAATCAATGAAGACAGAAGTTGTTGTTTGAAAACATCTGTACAGTAAAGTCACTTTGGAGCAGCTTTCAAATGCCTACAGAAAACTGTGTATGATAAACTCGTGTGGTCGATTGTGAGTTAATAATTTCCATGTATTTTATTTTACTGGGTACTCGAGCACTGTTCCGAGGCTCTGGCATATATTATGTGATTTGAATGCCTTTACCACAACCCTGTGACACAGGTACCATGACCATTTTACAGGAAATGAAATGGAGATTCTGAGAGGCTGTCTAACCTGCCCGTGATCACTCAGCTACTTGAAGCTGGAGCTAGGATTGAATCCATTTCCTTGGCATTCTTGATAGTAAGGGATTTTGTTCCCTGTATGATATTTGCTAATATTTGTAGACATTTTTGGTTGTCACAACTTGGAAAAGTTGCTATAGTGTGGGGGAGGGGAGGCAGGAATGCTAAACATCCCACATGCAAAGGACAACTCCCCAGTTACCTGGACCACAATGTCAAAGAAGCATGGCTGAGAAAGAGGACTATACAGGACCCTCAGCCATTGTTCTCAAGGTGGAGAAACAACGCCTTTGATGCAAGGGAGGAGAAACTTAAACATGCCTGGAGTGTGCAGTCAGATCACCATCACAAACAACTGCATTAATTTCCTAACCACTCAAAGCTACAGAAGTGTACTCTTTTATTTCCAGTCCTGGAGGCTAGAAATCCAAAATGCTCACTGCTGGGCTAAAATCTGGATTGTGTGTGTGTGTGTGTGTGTGTGTGTTGCTTGGTGTGTGTATGTGTGTAGAAGAGGGCACTTGAGTATATATCCGTGGAAGTCCAAGAATGACACCAGGATCATCCTGGATTGCTATACGCCACTACTGCTTTGTTCTGGGGTTTCCCTGGCTCAGCCTTCTAGGGCTGTAAGTGCAGGCCCCGCCATTTCTGCCTGCCATTTTTATGTGGGATCTGGGAATCTGAACTCAGATCCTTTAGTTTGTAAGTCAAAGGCTTTAACCCCTGGGCCATTTCTGTTTTAAGCCACAGTCCCTGTGACTCTAGGGGAGAATCAGGGCCTGGCCCTTCCAGCTTCTGACTTTTGTCAGCTTTGGTGGTCCCTGGTTTGTGGTCATCTCCAGACTACCTCCCCTTCTACCGGTTTCTAAAGTTTCATTTGGGAGAATACCAAGGGACCACCAAGGTAACCCAGGATCATCTCTACCTCTCACACCTGACCAGACCCTTTTTTAAAATAAGCCAACAATGACAGATTCCAGGCTGTGGGGTCTCTTTAAAGAGCCAAAAGAGAGTATTAATAATTTCACTTCTTCATTGGGAAAAACATACATCCTCTTGATGTCATCTGCACAGGGTGGAGGAAAGAACTTAAACCAGCAGGCCCCAACCTCAGCATGTGGGCTGCCAGAGGGTGAGAGCAGGTCACGCACAAACAGGGGGACTTCTGTCGCTTCAAGCTCCCAGGATGCAAGGGTTTCAAGATATTTTTGTTAACTCATCATTTTCTCAGTCTCATGTAGTGAACACATTTTTCGTTTTCTAAGAAGTGGTCTATTATACAGAGAATGACCTGTAATCCTTGCAGAGAACTGCATCCCTCTTCCTTCCTGACTTTTCATATGCAACAAATTAACGTTCCAGCAGCACACGTTCCCTAGCGCTTGTGCTTTATTATGAACTGAAATCTCACTCTTGCTGTGAGAGGGAGGCGACTGCCCACAGAGGGACGGATATAGTGGGTCTTTGTGTGGGTGGGTGCTGGGGTTTTCATAACCCCTTCAAATGTTTTGATGCTAAAAATACCAGCGATTTAGCCATAAAAGGAATAAAGTGCTGATACAGACTACAAGGTGGATGGACCTTGAAAACATGCTGAGTGAAAGAAGCCAGGCATCGAAGTACACATAGGGATGGCACCATGGAAGCAGACAGACAAAGCACAAGCAGAAACAAAAAAAATGCAGCAGGGCAGGTGTGCAAAGCGCAAGAACTGGGGTGAGCTGGGGAGTACAGGATTGTACCCTGGAACAGTAAAAGTGTCCTGGAGCTAGATCAATGGGAGGATTGATCATTTTTCAGTTAAAACCATTAATTTTATGTTCTGTGAATAGTATTTGAATAAAAAGAAAAGAAAATGGCCTCTATGCTAAGAATACAACCCATCTCCTCAGCATGTGTATTTAATCCATATTGTCTTCGTAAGTTTTAGAGTAATTCCTAGTAGAGAGATTATGATTTATTTTGCTCAACTGGAAACAGAGTTTTTCATCTAGGTTTCCACATCTTGGATTCTGGTAAGAAGTTTTAAAAGTGAACCATGCAGTTTTAAAATTCGTTTTTAATTTTTGTGATTAAAGCATAAACACTCACTGTAAAAAGTCACATGTCAAAATTTATATGAAAATAATGGCAAGGATAAAAACTTTACCTCACATTCTCCTAAAGCTAGTTTGGACTTTCTTATAACAATCCCATAGGATAGTAAGATGGAAGGCTATGGTAACCCTGAAGTGGATTTTGAGTGCAAGGCATTGTTAGTGTAAAGTGCTCAGCCCAGAGCAAGAGCACAATGCTGCTGAATTACATGTCTGCAATAACTAACCCGGGGTTGGTAGTCTATTGTTTGACAATCGATAGCAATTAATCAGCAACAGCTGCAGCTTAGACTTGGCATTATCCAGACAGGATGGAGTAGACCGTGTAGTAAGAGATAAGCTGCCGCCTCCTCAGGGAACCTACCCAGGCTGTGGCTTTGGGGAGCCTGGACAGGCCCTGTGGGACGGACACTGATCAGGCCAGCGCAGTGCTGAGGAAGCCAGGAGGTCTAAGAGGAAAGGCACGCCCAAGGTACACCACTGCCCTGGGAACCCTGCCTCTGTGTCTTAGTGGGCGGCCCTAAGAGGCACATGGCCTGCGGCAGGAAGGGATGTGGAGAAGGGGAGGTCTGACAAGCCCTGGACTTTGTACCTGTCCATATGCTGTGGCTGCCGTAAAGAGGCTCTCTTACTCTCGTCACACAAGGCGGGTTCTGCCGATAAGGAGTCTTTCCAAACCCAGGCGGGATTGCAGTTCCCTGCAGGATGATGTGGCAGTGGGAACCAGGCCATAATCTTGCTACAAGCCAAAGGACAGCTAGATAAGAAGTCAGCAGAGAACACAGAGAAAGGACAAGACCAAGAAAGACACTGTGCTAAGCTTTGGGCCATGCTTGCTGACAACATTATGTGGTCTCGTGCCTCAGTGAGGCTACCTGTAAAATAGGTGGCAGTGTTGCCCTGCTAATCACCAACCAAGACCTTTTGTGTACATGGTATGTGTGCACTGTTCATGTGCGTGCATATGCGTGTGGGGGCCTGAGGTTGACATTAGGTGACTTCTACCAGTCTCCACCTCACCTTCTGGGAAAGGGTCTCTCACTGAGCTGGCAATACTACCTGAGTGGCACGCTCCTGTCTTTACTTTCCATGTGCTAGGATTGCAGGCAGGCCCAAGTTTTCACATAAGTGCTAGAGATCCAACTGGGGGTCCTTGCATTCTGACTGAGCCATTTCCCCAGCCTCACCCAATGAGTTTTTCATAGATAACAGTGAATGAGTGAGAGAGAGACAGACAGAGGCAGCAGAGGAGAATGAAGACATCAATAAACAGAGAGAAAAGAGCAAAAGTTAATCTCTGTGTCGTATCAGCACTTTTAAACTCTGCCCATGTAATCAGGACTCCTGACAGTAAGAGTTAACAGGACATGTACTTGGGGAAGGACAGTCTAGTTTAAACAAAGGTAAAATTTTAAATTCACATTTTCATTCATTTATTTGGCCAATATTTATTCAGCTTTGATTAGGTATACACTACAGAGTAAAACAGCTGCAGTCTATTCCTTTCCAGGATTTAACACAATGAAAGGAAAAGATGATACTAAATAATGTGTATAATGTATTTGTCAATGTTAGCCATCTGTAAAACATACTGTGGAGGAAATAAAGAGAATACAGTGATAGAGAATGAGTGGGACTTGCGTTCAGGGGAGGGGAGAGGCTATCTGTAATGGGAAGCAATGGTTGCCAGCTCTGAAGGGCTTGAAGAGACAGAAGGAATGAATGATGCAGAGAATGAGATGCAGTGTGGCTCCCACCTGCAAACCCAGCACTTTCAGGGCTGAGGTAGGAGGTATGCTCTGAGCTTGGACTATGAAGTAAGACTCTGTCTCACAAGGTAGGGGGGCAGGAAACATCTCAGACCCTGTAGCAGCAATGGCTAAGAACAGAGGAGCAGACGTGAAGGGGTCGGAAAACCTGGGAGTTACTCCTGGATGTCTTTTGAGTCTATGAAGACATGAGTGCAGTGAGGATATGAGAAGTACTACTTCTCCCAAAGGTACCGAAGTGGGGCCTGCTAAGTAAGCCACTGGAAGGACGAGCATGATGTTCGGTTCCAAAGGAGATGGCAGGCCTAGCTGCTTCCAAGGACGTGGCCTAACCCTTCTCACAGCTCCTCCCCCCTTAGACAGTGCAAGTCAGTCAGGTTGCTATTGACCAAGAAGAGAGAATGTTCTGAACAAGTGGACTGCACACTGGTCCCAGAGAAAAAGACTAAGGAAAGGGATGAGAATTTCTACTCCTCTGCCTTCTGGCCAAACCAGGGTCTCCACACCAGGAAAGCCAGAGACACAGCACTGTGAACTTACTGGTAGTTCTCTCAAGAGGTCTGAGGCACCAGAGGTGGCCTGTCTGGATGCTGATGAATACGCTATGGTAGATAGCTACTGGTGTCAACTTGGCAACTGCAGGCTTTGGTTCTGCGCACATAAGTCTTAAGCAAGTCTCCAGGAGACTGTCTAATTGATGGGGGAGACCTAAGGCATGATGGGGAGAACTATTCTCTGGGCGGGTGGATAAAA
Organism: Typhlomys cinereus; assembly: GCA_023101885.1. Classification (NCBI taxonomy): domain Eukaryota; kingdom Metazoa; phylum Chordata; class Mammalia; order Rodentia; family Platacanthomyidae; genus Typhlomys; species Typhlomys cinereus. Next base: position 447,664 of record JALPQD010000086.1, read on the forward strand.
TGGAGGGACCTTGTCAAGGAAGTTGGCATTATTTAGCATACGGGCAGACACACTGTCTGGCACGGGAAATCTGCTCCTCTCTCAGCACTTCTGCGGATATGTCGTGGTCAGTTCCCTTTAGTCCCTGATACGGGTGTGGACTCCCTTGCCAAGCTAGATTAAGAACTGTAACTAGACAACTGTAAGCCAAAAATAAAATACCTTGTTCCCAACGTTAGTGTGGTCATGAGTTTATCAGCAACCACACAGAGTAACTGCTACACAAACCCAAGGAAACCACAGCTGTGTTAGGCTCAGCCGCACTGGGCTCAGCGTCACCATGCTTGGCCACACTGGGCTAAGCTATACTCCTGCCATGTACCGGGCAAAGATGGAAAATCATACTGTGGGCTGTACTAGGTCTAATAGAGACCACAAAGGTAAACTCTTACAATAAGGTCAAAGAGAATGAACACCTCCACCAAAGAAACAGGGTGGAGGTCTCAGAGACAGGGAGGTGTGTCCCTGAAGAACCCACAAAAGGTTCCGCAAGAAGAACCCACATTCAGTGACAGTCCTGCCAAGATACCACCTGCTGCTTCCAGTGCTTATTCCTGTCTCCTCCTCTCCCCCCAGGCCTGAGGCTCAACCCAGAAAAGCATCCAGTCACAGTCTCTTCCCCTGCTTCAGGCTGACTCCAGGAGGAGGGAGCCGTTGTAAACAGGAATGATTCTTGTGTGACACAGACAGCTTAAAGACCTGGCAAATTGACATGTGAGGACTGAGTGTAGCCATGTGACATGCTTTCATCCAGAGGCAGGAAATAGTTTCCACTGACTAAGTTTTAAGGGGAGACCAGATCATGTCTGGCATCCAATGAAATCCACTTGTGAGACTCAGTGGCAAGACCTCCTGTAGAAAACGCATTTTCTAAAACTGAGGTCGACCACAATAATGGTCACAACAGAGATCACCACAGTGTTGAGGTTCACCCTGAAAGATGGGCGATGTTTGGACATACCAGGCAGATCCATTAGCATCTGTGGCAACTGAGGCTGCTGAACTCTCGCTCACTTCAGTGGCTCCTGACCCTACGTCATCTTCTTCTGGAAAGACAAATGTGGTTTAAGAAGGGATCATTGCCACCAGAGCCTACAACCAAACATAGCCCTGATCCTTCAGAAAGAGAATCTGGCAGAATCCCCAGCTTCCAACCTGTCTTCCTTCCCTTTCACCTGGCCGGAAGGATTCCTGGTGCTGCCATCTGGAGCTTAGCTGAAAAAACCTGAGCCAAGAAGTATCCACCAGAGGCTGAGAGCCCCTTAAATTCTAGCCATTTATTCCCCATTTGTCATAAGTCAGAAAAAGCAAATCTTAAAGTGCATGGGCTGTAAAGAATGAAACAATTAATCTTCAAGATACTGGCCCTCTGGTTAAGCAATAGCCCAAAGATCCAACAGTTACCACATCATCAAGTGCCAGTTGATTTCAGCAAATCTTGGGAGCATTGCTTGTCACATCTGGTCAGGAAGGGAATTCCTTTTTATACATCAACACAATTTTTATGAAGTTTAATGGAAACGGAAATGGTCATAAAAGACATTTTGGCATTTGAACTATTTTAGCAATACAAAGCAGAGGATATACAGGGTTCTACGTCTGCTGTCAGTAGCTACAGCGCTCTAAGACCAGGACTGTGTCTCACTGACTAGGGTATCCCGTGGATCTAGCACACAAATTGATGTGGGAGAGGATCCACTGAAAGGTCTCACTGATGACTGGTAAATGAACATTCTGGCTCATTCTTAAGCTCTATTTATTTATGTGACTACTACATTCAAGGTATATTTGAAAAGTCAGCTGTGTTATCTATTTTTCCCAGACCATTTTTTAGCATATTTGAATCCTGTAATTGTAGACTATAGTGTTATATGGTACAGCAGATTTTTCCTGACTGTCTCTTTCCACGTGCCTCTGGGACCATGTCTACTGCCATTCTTCACTGCTGAGAAGCAGGACAGATTAATCCATCACTGGTATTTACCTGGATCAGAAGGAACCAACATTCCAGGTCTCTTGAAGGAAATAACACTTTTATAGAAATATGAACATTACCTGCCTCATGAAAAGACCACTGGGGACAAAGCAGAAAGGAAAAGCTCATGAGCAATGGTTAGGAAGCACCTAGCACCAAAGAAGAAAGTTGGTAACTCTAGGGATCAGGTAGCTCTGTAGATGAGGTGGCTCCTCACCTGTGAGAAAGGAGTTAGCAATTATGAGGTAAAGTCGAGGGACCTCATGTAAGCTCTTGGGATAGAGAACTGCTCTCATGGTCGTGACTTTTACAACTGCTACCTACACAGCCAGTTACAGACACCTGTCTGCATGCTTAGTGATGATGTTATGGACAGCTGCTCCCAAAACTCTCAAAGGACTTGAGATCCAAAATTCAGCTATTTGGAACATGGATGCATTTTCTGTATAAACATAGACTAAGGATTGACCTGACCACTGTATTGGCCAATGTAGTCAAATATCCCACTGCATACTATATTTCTGCATAGGAGCTGTATCTTTAAACTCCAACCAAGTCCAAACCAATTTCAAAGCACAGAGACAAAGAGACGTTTCTTTTTAAGAGTAGGACCACAATTACCCACCATGCCTTTTCCCATCCTAACAGCTAGCATTCTAACCTTCTTGGTCACAAAAAGAACTTTATCAATAGCATGAGCATGGGAGGGGAGCAGAATTAGGAGAAGAGAGAAAAGAGGAGTTTCTGGAGAGAGGGCAGGAGATGGGGTGATGTGGGGACAGAGCAGCTTAATTCTTGGTTCCCCTCCACATCCTTTGGTCCCAAGTCACCACCTTTTATCTGGTTATGCGCAAGCAAATGGAGACTATCGTAGACACCAAATGAGAAACTGTGGGTCGCACGCCAGTGCATCATCATGATTTTAGACATTGCTGGTCTCAGAACTCTCCAAGAAATTGGAATGCTAAACCTAGCTGTTTGGAACGTGAACTGCATTTCAACGCTATGAGTCACAGAATTTCAGAACTAGAAGTTTACCTTATGTAGAAATGCAGCAAAATGTCCTACACTAAATCACTATCCATCTTGTTATCTTGAGGGTGGACAGCAAGAAGGCGCCCAGTGCTCAGGGATGCTAGGATGGCTCATTCTCTGGAAGGCTGTTGTTACTGTTTGTACTTACAGTATGTTCACGAGCCAAGGGCACTGTGGAGGGCGTCTATACCGTCTTCAAAATGGAACACTTCAGAGAAACTTCATCAAGGGCCAAAAGAATATGCTTTGGATTAAAAATTTTATTACCAGGCTTACACACTATTAAGAGAAACACAAATCATTTTATGGTTTGGGATGTAGCCTATGTGTCAGGCCCTGGGTTTGACCCATTTTACTGATAACAATTACAGCAACAAAAAGAATTCCAAGCCACATGTGGTGGTGTTAAGACTGAAATTGCAGTTCAAAGCCAGCCTGGGCTATAGGACTTCCTGAACTACACAAGGAGACCCCTCTCTCAAAAACTCAATAAAATTATGAAAATGAGTGCATGGTTCAAATTTTGAAATTTATGTCTTTAATCATTCTTATACACATTTGCTTAGAAAGAGATAACAACAAAATACTTTGAAACATAAGCAACTGTTTTATGTAGCTATGAAATATGCAATAAGTATAATATATTTACTTGTTTATGAATTTGTTATTCTAGGTTTGGTTCAACAGGCAAATAAGATGGCATTTAGAAATATTAATAAAGAATTTGACGTAAGCAGAGTCCTCGGAAGTCACCTGACCTCATACTTCCATCAGCCCCTCCTAATTTCCCTGTCAAGTGCCATTTGAGCCGCGATCTTCTGGCTCAGGGACAACTAGCCAGAAGATGGCTTGCACTTAGTTCATGTAACATTTACGGGTGAGCTGCTCCCAGCTATTATGGTGTCAAGGTGGCCCGGGGTGAAGGACTAATGAGCGTCATGAGGAAATACTCCATAAGGCAGGAACAGCCCTGGTTACACCTACACTTCTCACTCCATAAATGTTTACCATGAGTCATATCACAGATTTTGACAGGCAAACAGCCTGATGCCTGAAGGAGTTCTAGTGAGCTCATAGAGTCCCTGTTGCTTTCTATGTTGCATCCTTTAACAGACTCTGTGTGTGTTCATACATGTGTATAGGCATGTGTATGTTCATGCATGTGAGTGCAGGCATGTGTGTGAGTGCGGGTGTTTGTATGGGTACATATGAGTGTAGGTATGTGTGTTCACATGCACAAGTATAGGTACGTGTGTGTTTGCACGTGAATGTAGGCATATGTGTGTGCTCATGTGTGTGAGTGCAGAGGTATGTGGGTATGTGCTCATGCTTGAGTGTAGGTGTGGGGGGGGGTGTAGGTAGAAGACAGTCCTCAACTCTCCACTTCTCATCGCCACTCCCCATTTCCTGTAGGCATGTGCTACTGCATCCAACTCTTCAAACTGAGGTCATCATGCTTGCGTGCAAGTGCTTTTACACACTGAGCCATCTCCCGAGCCTGGGAGAGACCTTACTGACGAGCACTTATGGAAGGCACCTCAGTGACTGCAGAGACACTAAGGAGACTTCTGTCTGTTGACACTAACTACACCTGTAGCAGCTGATGCACCTCCCACTGTCTTAACTGTGCCAGCCCCTAACATATCTAATATCAATTGGACTAAAACTCTTTCTAAAAGAAGTCATATCCTGCAGGTTTTAAAGGGCTTTACTGCTGCTCAGTTAGGAATAACATACCACCTAAACTTGATCAAAGAGAACAGTCCAGAGCTTTCACTTGCTCAGGAAGAAAATACAGGCATGCAATGCAAATGTGCATGGAGAAGCCTTGTCCAAATAGATGTGGATTTCTGGTTTGCACCACTGGTCTTGTTGCTGGAGGCTGGAAAATGTTCTAGACAAGACTTGCAAGGACACAGCAGCCAGGAAAGACTGGCTGCAGGTGGTCACATCAAAGAATTGTTTTTCAAATAAGCAAAGAGTCTATACTCAGCAGCCAGAATGGGTAGCTCACTTCCTGCCCTAAGCGCTAACCAAAAACCTAACACATGACACACACCCCATGACAGATCAGTAGCCAATGAGCAGGGTGGTGTACTATTCTCCTAGATGACGCAGGAATGAGCTTTCCTCAGAAGCTGAAGCTAATTTCACATGTCACATGAATTCTGGGCAAAGTCTAGAGCATGCATGGTCAGCAGTGGGGCCCCAAGAACAAGCCTTAAAAGGGTGAAAATGTTCGTACGGGGAAGAATTCGTAGAAGCCCAGTGAGAAATGTAGGTGCGAGATAGCTAAGAAGTACTTCAACCCTGGATCGCCCAGGAACAAGATATTCTGTCAAAATTTACATCAGTATTCAGGGAAAAATGCCGAAGAGGAGGCTGAATGTGCAATTTTTATATCCTTGGAGGTTTCGAGGAGAGAACAGTTCATGCTTATTCTGTGGACCCAAACAATGGTACCCCAATGCAGATCAAGAACATCTATCTATGGACCTGCAAAACAGCTCAGCAGCTCAGTGGGCAAGGTGACTGCTTGAGTTTGATGGCCAGAAGTCCACACGGTGGGAGGAAAGAAATGACTACTGAAACTAGAAGTTATTCTCTGACCTCCACCTGTGCATCGTGGCTTACTTCCCTCTCCCCCTCCCCCTTTCCACGCCCAAGAGCCTAACCTAAGTAAATAAAACAAAATACTCATAAGATTAGAGTGTGTGAAGACCTAAAAGCACAGGGATCCCTTAGAGTAAAAAGAAAAGCACTTAACTATGTTTGATGAGAAATCAGAAGCCAATCAAGACCAGGCAACAACAGCAACAAGGACACACTGAGGCCTGTGAATTGTTTGTAACTTTAGAAATGACAGATTGAAGATACAAAGTAGGGGAATAAAATAAAATTAGCAAACGAGATTGTGAACTTTGTTTAGAGTCAAAACATGTCTTAACTTCCTTGTGACCCAGAACAGCCAGGATTCCTAGAACCTTTGTGACAGGTGCTTCATCTTATCAGCCTGGTCCCCAGTTCACTTGGCTGCACTGTAGGAACCACCCTATGATCTCATTTATAAAAAAAATAAAAGTTCCCTAGAAACCCTTTAAACAAATAACTTCAGAAGGCAAGGCAATCTACATATAGTACTTCCAGGGGACCCTTTCTTGAGAAGTCTATGCCCACATCTGAGATATGTACTAGCCATCCCACAGTACCCCTTTTTCTCTCTACCCTAATACCTACTCTGAAATCTACCCAAAAACCTTTCTTGATAAACTCCAACACCTGCTAGAAATTCAAAGTTACATATTCCCAGTGGTTACAACTAAATCAAAACTCTCGTCCTGGGGAGGAAATAAGAAGTAAGAACTCTAGTAACTAGTACCTAGCTCCAGGGAGACAGAGCAGGACTCATTTGAAATTCCCAAGGAGGTGGACTTGCATCCTGAACAAGAAAATAATGTTGGTCTTCCTTAGATGAAAGGAGTTTCTTCTTAAAACATTTCCCTTAGTAAGTACTTGCCTACAACACTGAAGGAACTTTGTATGGAAGGGTTGAAGATGGGTGGCCCCACGGAGGGGCCAATCCACAGGGTGGGCAGTCTGGAAGGAAAAGGACCCCTTGTTTAGGATTTTAAAAAGTCTGCTCAATCTGAAAGTAGTTATAAGGCTCCACTTAGTCTAGAAATTTGACCAAACTCTGATAAACTTGGGCAGCCTGGTGTAAGGGAGAGAATGGAGGGAAATGATTAGCCGTCCCACCCCTGCCACCCCAAACTTTCAGATAAGAAAACCCAGATCTCAGAAGGGGAGAGCAACTAGGTACCCAAGATGCCTAGCTCACGACAGAGCCAGGAGTAACATCCATTTTCCTTGCTGGTCTGGAAGCTTATATTAAATCTTGCTTTCATGTCAATCATACATAGGTGGTACCAATCTTCACAAATTAAGTCTGAATTAGCCTTAGAACAATCGTCTTCATCATCATGTACTCTTGCATTTGTTTTTTTTTAATTTTTTTATTATTTATTCAATTGTGCGTGTGTGCGTGCGTGCGTGCGTGCGTATGTGTGTGTATTATGTATATGTGTGGGTGTAGAACCAGGGACCAATTCGGGAACCACCACAGACACCTCCACCTCCTCCTTATTTACTCTGCCCCGGGATTCACAGGCTCCGCCCTACCAGGACCAGAAGCGCAGGCCGCCCCCGCTTCCGCCTGGCGTCTATACGTGGGATCTGGGATCCAAACTCAGGACCTTCCGCCTGCAAGGCAGAGGCTTAACCCCTGAGCCACCTCTCCAGCCCCTCTTGCATTTGTTCTTAATAGATAAAGCTTAAGAAAAACAAGAAAGAAAAAGAAAAGTGACTGCAGTTTCAGTTTTAGATACAACCTAAATGTTAAAAAAAACCCAAAAAGACCTTTCTGCTATTTCTTATAAACTATGTGTTTGTTTTGGGACTATTTTTTGTAGCTGACGAGAATCAGCTTCATAATTCATAGTAGACATATTTACTCTCCAACTTTAACTCATTGCATTCTCTGTCTCAGCACATGATAAATTTTTTGTTTGTTTGTTTGTTTTAAAGGTTTCTGTCCAAGTCCTGAGGTCTCTTTTAAGTTCAGGCCAAGGAAAAGCCTGATTACCTGCCTCTAGAACTTCTGGCACTGAGTCATGACTTGGGAACATGAAGGCTCCGTTCTGAATTTATTTAATTATTCCATAATCCACCAATATTTCTCTTCCACTGCACAAGAAGAACAGTGAGATTTTGGCTAAGTAAAGTACTCCATGTTGTGATTGAGAGACACCCATGAAAACATGAAAGGCGATGAACTGCTCAGAAGCTCAGTAAACCTGTGCTGCTGCCTAGGAATAAGACAATTTCCTCTGTGGGCTCACAAGTCATTCATACGATGGTAACTCAGTTTTGCAATGGAGCTATGTTGTGCACGTGTGTGGGTGTAGTGTGTATGTATGTGTGGTGTATGCACACACATGCAGATATGTTAACTCATGCATAGGCAATCCAAATGTTGACTTTGGGGATCTTTATCTTTCACTCTCTACCTTGCTTTTGGAGACAGGGTTTCCTTGCTGAACCTGTAGTTCCTGGTTTCTCCTATTCTGTCTGGCCAGAACTCCACCCCCTACCCCTGGATCTTACCTGTCTTGGTCTCCATAGCACAAAAGTAACACGTGCACCACTGTGCTCAGAATTTATGTGGGTGTTAGGGAGCTAACCTCAGATTCCCACACTTTACTCACTGAACCACCTCGTCAGCCCCAGCAACTAGACTTTTCGAACCCTATAAGGAACAACCTGAGCTTGCTTTAGGTCTTCTGGGACCCTCTTTCTGGAGACCCTCCTTCTCTCCAAGATCCATTGTGGAACTGCATCATATCTGATAACTAATGCCTTTAGCACACTGAGACTTGACCTTATGTGCCTCAGGAAGAGACACTCATTAAATTGCTGAAATGCTGTTTTGCTGTCCACCGAATCCTGCTTAATAATGTCTTTTCTGTTGTGAAGTTCGTTTCTTAGATGGAGAAGGGAAAGTGATTTCTTCACCTCTGTACAGGTCATTTATTAATACCAGCCTCACCCTACTTAGGCAAGAGTTCACCTCTGTCTCCATCCTTCTAGCTCAAGACTCAGCTAGCAGAGCTGTTTGAGTCAGCTGACAAATTCTGTGTGTCACATCATACCAATGTGATCACACCAGGGATGGTCAAAGACTTTGTAGAAGTGATACTACATATAGTTAACTGAAAAACACTGTCTACTGTGTTGGAAGATTTGTATAGTAACATGGTCTTCATAACCATGAACTATAAACTTAGTTAAGTTTTTGGACAGTATACAGACACTTTATATTTCTGTCTTTGTATGTTACAAGATATTCCATAATGTTACATTTCCACTTATAATTTAGAATTTTATTTTCTACACAACTTACTGTAAAGTGTCTCATTTTAAAATTTTGAAATAATAAAGTTTTAAATTAAAAAAAATTTTTTTAAAAACCCAGAACCAAACCCTAGGATAACAGCTACTTTCAATTTGTGGGAAGAGGAACCTGAGGGGGAAAGAAAAGATACAACTAATAGGTAAAGCAAAACTATCAAAATACGCAAGAGATGTAGCACATGTACATACTCAAAAGCTTCTACCAAGTCCAAAAGGAAATTAAATTCACACAACAATGCAATCTTGTTTTGTAACATAAGTAGAAACACACCTTTGAGTGCTGAACAAGAGGCTGAGGGCGCACAAGCGCAGGTCGCACATTTACATAACGCACCTGCCCATTTGGAAAACAAACAGATTTCACAGCCTTTGTCCTCAGAGCCCCACACCTGCACGTTTGTCTTCAGAGAAACATTTTTAAAAGGAAGAAGGGCAAAGTGTAGGAGACATAAAAAATATCATACTGAAGTGTCCAACATCCCATGGGCCTGGAAAGTGTAAAACATGAAACCCAGGGCTAACCTAACGACCTCCAGAATGCCCCAGTGAATGGAACTCTACAGATGTGATTAAATTAAAGCCCTGGACAGGGGAGGTTCATTATCCAGGAGTATCCAAGCAGGGACAGTGTAATCACAAGGGTTTGTGTAAAAGGGAAGTTGGGCAGTGACAAGCAAGGTGGCCAAGGGCAGGGGAGGGAGATTGGAAAAGGGAGAAGGGCTGTGAGGAGGGAGGAAGGAAGCCCCAGGCAGCTGGCAGAGCTGGGGAAACTTGCTTCTGGGCAGCTCTACCAGCACCTCAAATTTAGGATTTTTGACTTCCAAAACTGTACGAGAATAAATCTAACTTTGACACTAAATCTACATTTAAGACACTAAATTTGTATTGCTTACAGTGACAAGAGGAAGCAGGTACACAAACTATTTGCAACTGCTTCCATGTTACAAAACTGATAATAAATAATATTAAAATACAACTTCCAAAGAAGAGAGTATTACAGTATACAAATGGGAAATGGTATGCATGCAATTACTAATATATGAAACATAAAATATATTTACATTAATATGGATTAACAAGTTGTTGATAAAAAAAGGAAAGACCTCTTCATTGGTCTCCCTACTTCTGTCCATCAGTCTCTACAATCCACAGTGACCAGTGTGGTCCTTTTTAAATGTGAAATCAATTACTTTATTCTCTGCTCAGGAGCTTTCAGTGGTTCCTGTGGGCATCAAGAAATAGCCTAAGTCCCATCAGCTACCTGTGTAGCACATGTACGGTGGATCCTGGCTGTGGGGATGGCCATTCCTATAAGCTTCCTGTGAGTGGCATCTCTCTGCCCAGGCATGTTAGTCCTTGCTCACCTCATCTCTCTGCCATCCTGACCCCCATTCTGTCTCACCTGTACTTTATGACACACACTTCTGCCACAGGACCTTTGTACTCTCTGTGCCTGCTTTTCCTAGAGATCTGTGGACATCTCTCTCCCTTGTTTCCATCTGGTCTCTGCCACATGCAAACTAATACAACTTTCTCCGTGGGATTTTCTCCCATTACCTGATATAAACAATGATTCCCCACCCCAATCTTCTATATCACTTATCTATTCTCTATAGCATATTTTATCACCTGACATATTTTTTAAAACAACCTATTTGTCGCCCATTTTCCTAAGCTAGATAAGAACATGAGTTTCAGTGGCTTTGCTCACTGATGTATGCCTAGAACTTAAATGACTTCACGCAGTGGGTGTTAGAGATAAACTTGTCCAGTCAGTGAGGAGCAGAGCTGATTTCAGAGGACTAAAAGAAGCTTCCACTTTCATAAGCAGACTGCATGGATGAGCCATCTAGCTGCATGTAAAAGAGTTGTGGAAGTAACTTCACAAACCAGAAGCTAAGTAGCTGCTGCTGCTATTTTTAGAAATTCTCAGGCTAATTATAGATCCTTCCTTCATTTTTCTGTGCATGGTTTTTTAAAATCCAATTAATCACCAAGTATCCCTTGAAACCACATGAGTTTCTTCAGGTTCTCTCCCCCTACCCCCTTCAGTTTCATCATCTTTATGCAATTAGAATCTCAGGATCTCATCTCTTTGGGTCACATCTCTTCTAAAAATTGCAAAATCTTCATGATGTCCATTGAATGCTTTTAAAATGCTCTAGTAACATGTCATGACCAGAGTATTTTACTTACAACTACAAATTACAGAGGTCTGAGATGGAAGACGCACCAAAATGAACTAAGAGCATCATTTTGTATCACCAAGTACAAACCAACCAATCCCCTCAACAACAAGGAATGTTAAGGGAAATGGCGCCAAGTGAAAGAAAAAGCAAAATAGAGTCCTGAAGCTGGAACAGTTTTATCAAGAAAACAAAACTGATACTGGATTAGAACTCAAACAATAACACAAATGAGTTGCTAATGACAAGGATGATAGATTAAACCCCCCTCCAGTGCAGAAGAATTTGTCATTGCTTTACAGAAACTTCTGCCCTACCGCAGTAGCCATAATTGGACTTTACATGACTTGCACAATGACTGACACATCAATGACCCCCTGAAGTCTAGCATGGATCACAGGCACTAGGATCCTTAGAGGCAAGGATCAGCCATAATAGAGTTCCCATACTAAAGGGGAGCCCAAGAAAGGGCTCTGGGCTGGGCCACTGAGTCCTTACACCTCACTAAAATGGAGGACTCAAAGGGAAATTTGGCATTCACACAAAAGGATGCTCCAGGGAATGGGGGGCGAGGCACTGGGAGAAGGGGAGGGAGGAGGGTGAAAGGAAGGGGAAAAGGGGGGAGGGTTCAAGGGGGACTGGGGAAGAGTGGAGGGAGGGAGAGGACCGGGGTACCTATTGAGCTTGTATGACTAGGGGAAAAAAATAAATTAAAAAAAAGAAACTTCTGCCCTAGATGAAAAGGGGCATAACTATCCAGTCCTTGGGGAGCTGCACAGAGGGACTCCATTGTAAGGTCTGTGGTATGGAAAGGGAAGGAAGTGAAAGGATCAGGCTCCAGTGTGGACAGCTGTCCATTAGTACTTCAGTCAGGTAATCAAAGCAACACCGTCAAGGAGCTGTGATGCTGTGTGATGTAGTGAGGGTAGCGCGGGCTTCCCTAGAACACATCACTGCAGTCTATCAATGAGAAAAATATCAGATAAGTCTACACTGAAGGACCCTCTACAAGACACATGGCAGCAGTTCAAATTGTCAGGGCCAGGAAAACCCGAGACACTGCCACAAACAAGGAGAGTCCAAGGGAACACGTGACAGAAACCTGGGAGAAAAGCAGACACTGCAAAATGTGATAAATGTGCATAAAGTGTAGACTTTAGCTAAAAATCATAATCAACTCATGAACTGGGACACATGTGCCACAGTGATGTGAGACGATGACATGGGAACCTGACATACGACGCCAAGAGTTCTGTTCTCATATCTGTGTCAATTCTCTGCTGTAGTTTGGATCCACAGTGCCCAAAAGGCCCATGTGTTAAAGACTTGGGAATTTGCTTCTGGCAATGTCAAGAACTACAACCTATAGTAGGGAGGGTAAGAAAAAGGAAGTTAGAACACTGGATTTGTGCCTTGAAAGGTAACAGAGACCTTGGTTCCTGCTTGCTCTCTCTGTTGCTCTCTCTCTTTCTCTCTCTCTCCCTCTCTCCCCCCCACTTAGATTTCTGGTTGCCAATTAGGTGAGCAGTTTTCCCCACCACACGCCCCCAAACAACAGACCAATTGACCATGGACTGATTCTTCTGAAACAATGAGTCAAAGTAATTATTTCTCCATTTAAAGCTTCTTTTCTCAGGTTTTCTGTCATAGCAACAGAAACCTAACACATCCTTGAAATCTAAAAATGGCCTAAGATAAAGTTTGTTGAAATTATTCCAAGACATCAGGACCACTATCTTCAAAGTCTTCTCCATTTTTTTTTCTATATCATCAAGTTATTCCTCGGTGTTAAATTAATAGAATAATTTCCCCTGTTGTATTCAAAGCAATGAAAATAGACCAGCAGCTAGGGGGCAGCGAGTCCTGTTCTGTGCCAATATAACCTGAGCTGGCCACTTCCTATTGCCTCTTCCAGTTTGTTTCAAGGTATCAGCCTTAGCCCTCCATCTGTCTGGTTGGCAGAAGACTCCTACCACAACCAGACAGATGGGCTGCATCTCCTTCAGCCTTGCCAAATGCTCCGTGGACTAGCCTTCCTTCCAGACTGTAGACTTACAGGGAGGTGTAGTCTTCCTTCTTTATCAACTCTCCTCTTCCATAGACATTTTTATCCTTTCAAGATCATTTGAAGCCACAGTTACTCATAAGTATCAGAAACTACATTTATGAAAACAAAAATGCAGTTAAAAAAAAAGTAGGAGAATCTTTATCCTGTCCACCTTACACATTTTAAACTCAGTTGCCTGCTACTGCCATTCCTGTCTAATCTAAGCAGATATGCTGGGCTTATACTGGTTCTCCTCTCTCATCTAGGTTATCTTCCCTTTTCTTTGTTTCTTCTAGGCTTGGCTGCCTCTGATCTATGCACAGGGGCCATCCTGTAGGTGTGACACCTTCTCTGAACACCAGTTAAAACTCAACCAGTTTGTACTCACAGCATTCCTATATCGCGTGAGCGGATCTTCTCCGCTGCACTGAGAATGGAGGGAACCTCATTTACTTTCTTTGTGCTTTGATCAATTGAGCTATTTAATAGGTGACAGCAAATATTTGAGCATACCACTGAAAGTTTATTTCACAACTCAGTGAGGTAAGGACATCTCATTTGGTCACTGAAAACCTAAGGAATAAAGTAGTCAAGTGACTTTTCTGTGGTCACCTGGAAGTTGTAGAGCCAGAATTTGAAGGCAAATTTCAAGCTCATAATCACTGCTGTGCATTCCAGCATAATAAATATTAGCTAAAAGTTATCCCCAGTGGAATCTAGGCATGTCAGTAAGGAATCCAAGTGAAAACTCCTGAGTCTACGTACAGCTGTTTCCCCCGGAACCTGGAAGTCCTCAACGGTTTGTATATGGAGCTACAACAGAATAAAAGACAAAGAGTATTTAAAATGCCCTGTAGGAAGCACTGCACTTAGCTGTTACACACTACTCCTATACACCAAGCAGTTAGATGAACAAAGAAACACAACATTCTTACACTCATGGGATACAGAAAAGGCAGAACAAAGAGACCTTCACGGCAGTTGAGTGCCCACGCCAAAAAACCAGAGACAGAGCTGGGCATACAGCTCAGGGGCGGTGCTTGCTAGCTGCGCGGAGCTTCGGATTTGATCTCAACTCTGCAGTCAATCAATACATACACACCCTACGTAAGAGTATACATGAATTTCAGCTTCACAATCTAGCAAAAATGCATCTCAGAAAACTAGAACAGCGAGAACAATCCAAACCCAAATTATTAGAAAAAATAACAAATATTAGAGCAGAAATAATAAAATAAAGATGGGGAAAAACAATCTGCAAAAGATCAATGAAAACAGACTTGTTTTGGAAAAATAAATAGTTAACAGAACTTTAAATGTATTAGGTAAAGAGAAAAGAGACCCAAAAAGAACAAAGTAAAGAAATAAGAAAAACATGCAAGGCTGCTCAATCTGAAGAGTGATAGCAGCAGGGTAACGGTGCAGCAGCAGTCTGCGTGCCGGAGGAGCACCCCAACACTGGTGTCGCATGCATGTGTGGCAGTATGCAGCAAGGTCCCTTTGGCAACCTGCTACTCACTTCCCACAGGCAATTTTGTGGTTGGATGGTCTGCTTCCTAGTGGGTTTCTAAAAATAAGTTACCAGCAATTCAATTACACAACTACATGGGCATTTACAATCGCCCTGAGGCCCTTGCCTAAATTAAACCTCCCTCCTTCTCGTCTATTGTGGGGAAGAAGGGGCCAGATTTCTCTGGGTACACAGCACCAAAACTGGCTCAAGGCTGCCTTTTCTTTATCGTCAGTAGCACCACCGCCACTGCCACCGCTGCCACCACCACTGCCACCAAGATGCTGAATTTTTACATAAATCCTGATCCGCTATGCCAGGCGTCAGTTGTGATACCTGCTCCGTTCAGCACAGAATCACAGAGCTTCGCCCGAAGGGGCCGCAATCCTTTCTGGTAGACCTGACAGCTTTCTCAGGCCAACTGCTACTTAACTCTGAGCAATCCAGAGAACATGGGCCTTCCTATAGCTGGTCAATGTGTTCATTTATTTCTTTTGGGTCCTACTAGCATCTCTTCACTAAACTTGAGTGACTGGTTTGGCTGCCAAACTTGAGCCAATGCTTCTTTGGATCTCCTTTTCATGAACTGTAGGTGGTCGCAGTTCCGATCCATAACTTTACTTATAGCATGTCACGGTTAATCCCAGATGCCGGAAGAGCAACAACTAGAAATGACAAGAGCATGAAACTCTTCTGAAGCCCATACATCAAAACCCACATGAGTGGAGATGTTACTCAGCTTACAGTATGGTGGGTTTATCACTTCATCATAAGCTGAAATATACATTGAAAAATCACTTCAGGTACCTAATCTACCAGAAACATGCTCAGAACATTCATATCAGTGCCCACACCTAGGTAAAGACATCTAACATGCAGTCGATTTAAGACAGAATAGCTCATGCAATGTTTTGAATAATATATTGCACTTGAAAATAGAACGTTTGTCTGAGTGCATTTACACAGCACTGGAAAGGAGAAAAATGTAATTTGAACTACTATAAGTTGCAGGAAGGTTTCAGCTAATCTTGAACAGCACTGTTAAACAAAGGGATCTACGTCATTTAAACAGGAAGACTTTAAAGAGAATTCCGTTAGACTTACTGAAAATTCAATGAGACCCTTCCTCTCCTTCAAGGAATTCATGATGTAACAGGAGAAGGTTTAAGACACACCTACAAATAACTAAAAGTACATGTGGTAAAGTGACCAGTTCTTTGAGAGAAATGGAAACAAAAGTTTGTGTCCAGTATCCAGTGGGAGGGATTCCAGGAGCCGAGAGCAAGCAAGACTGCCTTAGGAGCGGTCCACCCACCGCAGCCCAGGAAGGGCTCTGAGGAGGCTCAGGAGCAGCGAGTATGAAGGACGGGAAGTAGCTGAAGGTTGTTTCAGTGCTTCCTACACCTCCGTCACTCATATCCTGAAAGGATTGCAGTTTGCTTATTATAACACACTTCCTGAAGTGCGGTGGAAAAGAGGCACTTTTCAAGAGCAAAAGTATAACCCTAACATTTTATTACCTTAAGGCTTGACTTAAGTATGCCACTGCATGCATTTGCCTGTGCACCAACCAGCCTGCCTTGAAATGTGAATAGAGAGTTATCACGCCTCTAACATGGCTGAATTTGGAGCCTCGAAGCTGGTTCTCACCCTAAGTGTAGCCACATTCAGTACTTTTGCTGCCTTATTGTAAATTGTGGTATGGTACCCTAATTATGTATTTTTTCCTGGGATCCCCTAATATATTGTAAACTTTTTGAGGTCAAAGACCACATGTGTATTTTCCCCCAGCCCCTCTCTCTAAATGTTATCCCTTTTGCCATAGGCACTTACAAAAAGTTTTCCACACATAAGACTGCTACCCCTATTTCATCAGCAACCTCTCAATAATCCACTGGAGTGGGCAGCTTGCATTAGCCTCATTTTTAGATCTGTTCTTTGGTAAGAAGATGGAGGGATTCAGTTACCTCAGACATTACAAAGCACTCACTCTTGGCATCCATGATCTCAGCGATCATACTAGTATTCTATATTCACAAACTAATGTTAAAGGAAGTATGATACGACTTAGACAGAGAGTCCAAGAACAGCCTCTAAACTCCTAAAACAGTGTTCCACAAACTTGCTCAATCCTTGAAACCAAGTTATCATTTATGTTGAAAGGGATTCACGGGTGTGTACAAACTGATTATTCTCGGCAGAGGTGATTGAGGCAGCCACGTCTGCTCACTTTGTTAATGACTGAAGGACCAGTGATGTGGAGCAGATCTTCAAAGAAGCCAGCTAGCATCCCATCTTCCTCTTCCAGGACAATCTTTTCTTGTGAAAAGGGGAGACACCCCGGACTACCATTTTCAAAATCTCAAATCTGAAACAATCATGGAAACTTTCCATGTTTTCCTTGTTTCCACCCTGTTTGACTTAGTCTTTTGTACTTAGCATATAGGTATGCTACCACACCCATTTTATGGACCTAATGGAGTCTCTGAAATTTATTGTTCCATTCCAACACAATCTGATAAGACAAGCTCAAAGGTTTAATTTCCCAACATAGTACAGGTCAAATTCCAGTACAACAGCTTCTTTGGGCTTTTTGAAATCTTCTGCTTTTCTGGAATTCAGCTGTATAGAAGATCAAAGTATGTTATCTGCTAAGAATTGAGACTTTAGAGTTTCTTTCTCATGTTGTAATTGGATATGGACTATCATCGTGGATCTAAAACTTTCTTTGAAGTAATTTTTAATCCAAAAATAAATTTCATCTGCTGACACGGCTCACTTTGGAGAATCAATGTCATTTCCAGCAAGTCCCAAAGGGCACTTCTACAATCTCATCATTTTCACCTATATGGGAAGCAGAGTCATCAACATTCCAGTTTGTGGCTGTTGGTATCAGACATACCCCACATCTTGTTGACCTTGTCTGTTATTTTACATATCCTGTAACAGCCTTTCTTCAAGTGACATATTCAGTGAGGCATGGTGGCTCATGTCTGGGATCCCAGCACTCAGAAGGCCGAGTCAGGAGGATAGTAATTGTGGTACAGGACCAGCCTGGACTACAAAGAAAAAAATAAACAAAACCCAAAATGAAAACAGAACAAAAAGTGAATTATATTCTCTTATACTCTTCATGCTGTATTTGTATGCAATTTAAGGCACAAAAGGGAAACAAAGTCAGGGCAATCTGTACGTAAGTACTCTATGCTTCCTTGTTTAAAGCAACATATGATTATAAGCAATTTTGTGCTTATTTCAAATGGATTTCTCTATAATACTTTATCTACAAATAATATTCTGTTCTTATGAGCATAAGTGATTATAGTTTAATCATTTCTCCAAATGTCAGACATTAACATTACTTTTAGCCTTTCATTATTATGATTAACATTGTGCTAAAAGTATTTTTTCTCCTGGCTAAACATGGTGGTATATCCCTGTACTCCCTTCACTGGGAAGGCTGAACAAGGAGGATCTTTGATTTCAAGGTTAACATGCATTATATAGAGATCCTGTCTCAAAAAATTTAAATACTGTTTCAAAGGACATGTTCGGTCAAATGACTTTTGTTGCTTTGCTACAGGGCACATACACTTCTATTTTTAGTTTCAAGTTTTAAACTAATTTGAATGATAAATAATACATGTAAACATGTAATATAGCCCAGTAATATCAACCTTATAACATAATTTAATTTCTTTTTAACTTAGCATTTCCTTAATCATTGGGGGTGCCTACTTTTGCCTATGCTGATGTTTATGTACAAAAATTGTAGTTCTTAATCTTTGGCCACTTATCCAAATAAAGACTAATGGTCACATTAGTCTTCATATTCTTAGCAGAAGACTTTTTATACACGTGTATGGGGGAGTGCATACATGTGTCCATGGATGCTCACATGTGTTGGAGTGTACATGAGTATGCAAGGTCTCACCCAGACTAGAGTTCTATTACCCAACTGAAGCTTTCACTGACATTTGAGGAATGCCCAATTCATTTTAAACTAAAAGTGCTTTCTTAGATGACTTCAGAGAGGCTCCCACAATGCACCTTAACAGGAGAACTAACTCAAATGTGATGCTGGTGCTAGGCTGTTTGCACCCACATAAGGAGCAGCAAACACTACATTGCATGTGGTGTCACGTTTTCCTTGGAGTCCTCTCCTACTGCTTTCCCATCTCACAGTATTGTTTTTTTTTTTTTCTTAACAAGTAAATATGAGTTTGACTTTCTTCAACAAGCTTCATATCTATGATTCATCTCATAAGAGCACCCATGTTCTTACATCCATGCTGACGCTCATCATTCTTTAATAAAATGTCTCATTTCTCCCCTTGGCCTCTAGGGAATAAGAAAGGAAAATCCTGCTTTATAGGGACCCCTTGACTCAGATCTGCTTACACACACACACTTGCTATAAACAGGTTGTCCTGAGCATGACCTCTTTCTATAATTCCTATAAAATAAATTCTCTAAACATATGTGACTTGTTCCAAGGCCCTCAAAGACCATCATTCCATTTGGCTTCACAAAGTGTCTTTGATCTAAGTCAGGAGCCAGAGAACAGATAGTCATTCCATTGACAAAGAAAAAAAAAAAAAGACACAGAAGAGGTCAAGCCACTTGACCAGAGTTCATCAGAATGTCAACAGAGAGGGGCCAGATGAGTGGTGCAGGGGAGATGTCAAAGGACATCCTCTTCCTCTTAAGTTAAAGAAAACAATAAATGAGAAGAATTTCGTATTGGCTTTATGGACTTTCTTGGTACTTGCCTTTCTCTCTCTCTCTCTCTCTCTCTCTCTCTCTCTCTCTCTCTCTCTCTGTCATAACCATTGCAAACATTTTTAAGGCCAGGTGTTTCTGAATTAGTTCAAGGAATATCAACTAATACAAAACATACAGAACTTCAAGTTACTCCCTTTTCCTTTATTCTTCTAAAGGGGAATAAAACTGAAACGTAGCAGCAGCTAGTGTGTAGAAAACAACCAGTCCTTAAATTGGGTGGGGACACGGGGCGGGAAAAGACATAGTCCCTGCTGTAGGGACCTGAGTCTGCTTATAGAGATAAGTTGAGAAGCATTGACAAGCTAGCCTCAAGGGAAAGTGCCAAGAGTCATGAGGAGAGAGAGAGAGAGAGAGAGAGAGAGAGAGAGAGAGAGAGAGAGAGAGAGCCCCAAGAGTTATGAGGAGAGGGGGAAGGGGAAGCGCCAAGAGTCATAAGGAGAAATAAAGAGAGAGAGAGAGAGAAGAGAGAGAGAGAGATTGTTCTAGTCCTCAACATTCTCTTCCCATTCATATCTACGAAGATCACCAGATACTCAAATTTTGACCCTGCCCCAATAAGTTTCAAATCTGTTCACTTTTTCCTATCCTCACAGCCTTCACTGAAATTTATCTGTAATTTATTTTGGTCCCAATTCTTGCCCTTCAAATTCACCTCCCAAACTATATAGCTCACACGATTGATCTAAATATGAGCTCATTACTTGCTCGTCCAAAAAATTCTTCTATTTGCTGCCTCGCTGTCTACAGAGGAAAAGTCTGAATCTCTTGAAATATCCAACAAGATGGCATCTATAGTGGGACCCCAATACATCATGCCATGTCTCTTTCCACCCATACTATTCCTCCATATACCACATTATATAGCTGTAAGCATTAAGATCTATAATTTCGTGTCTTATGCCTTGTGCCCGATACATTGTTAAGTTCTGAATTTGGAAGTTTCTGTCACTGCTATAATACTAAGACATGACAATAATAACAGTGATAAATAATGACCAACATTGGTATAAGGCCGGACTGAGGGTGGCCCCATGGGACAAACCAAAAGATGGAAGGATGGTGGGAGGAGACAGAGCACTGATGAAGCTAAAGCAAGTGCTATAATTAGACAAACATGGAAAGCCAGGAAGGTATGGAAGCTGTTTGGGAAATGTCATGCTTGAAATGTGTCCCCCACAGTCTCATGTGTTTGGCAAGGTCATGGCACCTGGAGAGGTGGAGCCTTGCTGGAGGAAGGCAGTCACAAGGGGTGGGCCTTGAGGTGGATAGTTCCACCCTATCTCCAGAAGTCTGCCTTTGCTGCAAGCAGTCTGCAGCTCTTAGCTTCCAAGATGTCTGCAGTGATTTAGCCTCCTCCAGTTTTGGCCAGCCAGCTATGCTGCCTCAGCTATAAGAGACTGTATCTCCCCTCTGGAACCATAACTGAATAAACCTCCCTTTCTCTCTTAAGTTGATTGACTTTGGGTGCTCTCTCACAGCAATAGTTAAGAGTAACTGCTACAGGAAGCAAACGTAATAGTCCAGGCCCAAGGAGTTAGTACAGGAAAGAGAGCTAAGAAGAATAGAAGTACTTCAAAGCAGGTGGCTACACAGTTGTTAAAATTTCTGAAGTTGCAAAGAGAGGGACTGAAAACAACTTCAGAATTTGGGAGGGAAACAGGCTGAGGTTTTCAAAAGGCAACCACACAAGCATAGAGTTCTTTTATTTTAATTCAATGTGCGTGCATGCATGCTTGTGTGTGCATGTATGTGTATATGTGTGTGTAGAACCACAGGTGAATTCGGGAACTACCATGGACCGCCTCCACCTCCTCCTTGTTTACTCTGCCCCAGGATTCACAGGCCCCGTTCTACCAGGACCAGAAACGCAGGCCGCCCCCATTTCCGCCCAGCATCTATAGGTGGGGTCTAGGATCCGAACTCAGGACCCTCTGCCTGCAAGGCAGAGGCTTAACCCTTGAGCCACCTCTTCAGCATAGAGTTCTAACAAAGATAAGAACGGAGTCCCAAGGACAGCTGAGTCACTAAGAAAGAGGGAGACATAAGACCACTGAATTGTTCCAAATGGTACAAACCCCCCAAACCAAGAGAGAGAAAAAGACTACAATTTGGCAACACACAAAGCCAATTACTGAGGCAGGGACTTGAAGCAGTGGTCCAGCTAGAAGCCAGATTATCAGAAATTAAGAATTTAGACATACATGAATGAATGAATGAATGAATGAATGAATGAATTCAGCCAATGTTAACTACAGGTCATCTCTGTGCCAGGTACTGTTCTAAGCACTGGGGCGGAGAGTGGGGAAAGGGGGGGAACAAGGTGAATGAGAAGGAGTGGAAGTTGAAGTTTCAGTAAAGGAACCACACAAATGAAGAAAGGAACCCAGAGGTCATATACAGGAGTAGCATTCACATTTATTTACATTTATTTATTTATTTATTCACTTATTTATTTGTGTGTGTGTGTGTGTGTGTGTGTGTGTGTGTGTGTGTGTGTGTAGAGGAGGACACTGTGTGCACCTATGGAGACCAAAGGGTGACTTCATGCTGTGTTACTCTACCTCCTTATCGGCTTTTCAGGCTCTGCTTTCCAGAGCTGAAGTACAAGCCACTGCCATTTCTAGCTGGTGCTTTTATGTGGAATCTGGCATAAGAACTCAGGTCCTTCTGCTCTTGAGGCAGAGGTTTAATCCCTGAGCCATCTCTCCAATCCAATGTTGAGCCTCTATAATACTGGTAGGCAAGTGGGCAGGATACTTCACACAGTTCCAAAATGCTTCCAGAAGTCTTTGGCACATGTGAAAACGACTATTTCTCATCTAAAGTTTGCACAAAAGGAAATGACGCATCATGTTTACATTATAAACAGCCGTGTAGGAGAGGGAGTTTCTGAGAAATTGCTAAACAGCCCAACTCCACACATGTCTTCCAAACAGGTTTCCCGTGCTGCTTCCCATAAACAAAAGTCACGCCTCCCTCTTAACTCTTAGCTTGATAGACAGAACTCTCTCATTTGCTAAGTGATACATTTTGGGGAAAACAATCAAAGGTCATCATTTCAAAACAGCTTGCCAAAGTAATGATTCAATTGTTTTTCTTCGGATAATGGGTTCTTAAGCCAAAAAAGAGTCTACTTTACATTAACCCTTAAAAATAAGTTAATTTTTCATTATTTCCTTCTCTTGTTTTGCTGAGGGATAATGAAAACCAGGCAACTTTGAGGGGGGGGAGGATGGTCTCTGCAGTTTCTCCAAGGGAAAGAGAAAGATCTTTGGTAATCTACAACTCTAAGATATAAAAATGGAAATGGGAACTGTCACCCAAATACACATTGGTTTTTATCACTACAATTAAGTGAAATGAAAAAGTCTCCGAATCCTTACTTTCGACTACATAAAGTAGAATACATTATAAATATTTGATGGAAAGAAATGAACAGGAAACAGTGCCCATCTCAACTTACAAAGCTACCACTTTGTGCATGTCAACAGTCTCAAAGAAAACCTGAGAAAAACATCCTCTTTCCGGCCCAGTCAACTAAGAAGAGGCGGGAGTGTGCTGACCCAACCAGCAGGACTCCTAAGGCCCTCTCTCAAAAACCCCTGCCCTGCTCTCCTCCTTAAAAAAATACCAATTGCAAAGAATAATTGAGTCTTTTGGAAAACTGCAATTCAGATGACATGGTTATTACCTGGGTCCCAATGTCACATCAGATTCTCTATAGTACAGCAAACCATGAATAAAGAAGCCATTAATGTACAGGTCTGAAATGTCCTCTACAGGCTCTTAAGTTTGAACACTTGGTCTGCAGCCATCCATGGGGCCTAGTTGGCTAACATAGGGCACCAGGGTCAGGCCTTTGAGTTATGGCTCACCATGGTTTGGATGTAGCCTCCCAAACCCCTCCAGATTCCTCTGCTACCATGACTTCCCTGGTCTGATGAATCATATTCTCTGAACCAGGTGCCAAAATAAATCCTTACACTGTCTATGCATACATTTTTCTGTCACAATAAGAAGAAAAGCTAAGTAATATAGGGGGAAAAAGCATAAAGACAAAACTTCTTATAAATACATTGAACTGAAGGCAGAGATATTTTTTAGAAAAAACAAAATGGATCCAATTGATATAGGGCAAAGAACATTGCTTCCCTAAACAGATTGTAAATCAAAAGATACACTTTCTTCCACATAATCACATACAAAGGGGAAAGATGTAACAACTTTGGGGAGGTTTCTATTTGAAAAGAAATGACCATAATGAATATTGATATTTAAAGTGACATGAAAACCCTGTGCAAATGTCGTTTAGTCTAGAAGTAAAGGGTCTGCATTACCACGAGTTCCTTGACTCCATTCTCATTATGTGCTTATATGGACAATTAAAAAGGGCAGACTTGATGTATCAGTGAAGTGAAGGCGGAGAAAAAAAATCACTTTCTCAAATTGTCTTGACATGGTTTTTATACTATTTTTTCTACAGTATTCAGGTTCTTACTAAAATAAATTAAGTCAAACTTTAAGGTACATATCATATGAAAAAAAATAACCATGTATATAGTTTAAAGGCCGTGTCTCGTGATCATGAGTGGTCAACAAGGTGGCCTTAGGACCCACCAAGTTCCGGCATGCCTACTTAATAGAAATTAAAATGCTATGGGTACAGCCTGCACTTGATCATCCAACCCGAGTCCAACAGAGAGTGAAGAGAACACTGGATGTGGAGCAGAGGTCGTGGGAGAAACATGAGGTAACAACAGACTAGTTCATGCTTTCTAAAGCAAGGGACCGGAAATGGGAGTGAAATTGACCAGGTGGATCACAGTTAGGGCTTGAAGGCAGGAAGAAACATGACAGGAAGTAACAGAGTCAGGTGGGTGGAATTACTGTTTCACAAAATCATTGTTTTGATTATATATTTTAAAAAATTTTTAAATGGTGTGTGTGTGTGTGTGTGTGTGTGTGTGTGTGTGTGTATCCCTGTGAAGGATCAGGATCAGGGTGACTTCAGGAAATATCCTGGACTGCTTCTACCTCTCTTATGCTTCGCTGGGATTTCCCAGGTTCCATTCACCACAGCTGGAAGTGCAGGCCACTGCCACTTCTGAATGGCATTTTTACGTGGGACCTAGGATCTGAGCTCGGGTCCTTCTGTTTGTGAGGCAGAGTCTTAATCCCTGAGCTATCTCTTCTGCCCTTGATGTCTGTGTCTCTGTATATACTAGGTTCCAACACAGAACGTGTTTCTTCAAGGGACTGGCTAAGCCACACAATGGAGATGTCTGTAATCCACTCTAAATTTATTGAAATCTAACCCCTCATTTGATGACCTGGCATTTGGGAAGTGATTAGGTCATGAGGCTGGAACAGAGTGAGTGCTCAGAAGGTCCGCTCCTGTTCTTCCTGCCTTAGGAAGATGTAATGAGAATTCAGTCATCAGAAACCAGAAGAGCATCCGCCCCTGAAACCAACCTTGCCAGCATCCCGCTCCTGGGCGTTCAGCCTCCAGAATGGTCAGAAATAGATTCCTGGAGCTTGAACGCATGCAGGGCACGGCACTTTGCGCAGGAGCCTGCGTTAAAGCACGCAGGTGTTTCTTTCACGTTATGGCAGGTAAGTCATGGCGGCCCGGGAGCTGGCAGTGATTAATGACCACGTGACAACCGTTTACGAGGCAAAAGCTTTAACCCCTAAGCTATTTCCCAGGCCCTCCTTGTACAGTTTTCATTTCTATTAACAGAGCAACTGACAAGGTCAAGTGGAAAGATTAAATGTAAACCTTAGGTCAGGTCTGTTTCTTTATTTAAATTGTGGTGCTAAGCAGGTTCTCATACATGCTAGGCAACTGTTTTGCCACTGATCTGTATTTCCAAACTTTTTTTTTTTTTTTTTTTTGCTTTTAGATTCTCACGAAGATGCCCAGGTTCTCTTTAAATTTATAATTTTCTGATCTCAATCTCCCAAGCTGGGACTACAAAATATGTGTCACCAAGCCTAACAAATTAGGCTAACTCACATTTGTCCGTCTCACTGGATGCCAAGAGTCCATTTCTTATTCCAATTGAAAGACATCTGGATATTAAAAAGAACACTATTCTCTCTTTCCCTAATAACTGCTTGCTTTTAAGGATATGCATTGTATTTGCCTTTATCTTCTTTATCTGATTAAATGGTATATTTTTGTGATGGGTCCAAACAGACAAACCTTTTAAAGTCTCACTCTGGCATCTTGTCTGAAAATAAGATGTGCAACTGCCCACTGATGTGTAAAGTGTGTCAGAAGAGACTAAGGACTGTATTCTTGAGACCAGAGGTTTTTGAGGACAGTCCCTAGTAGCTTTACTTCTCTCTTCTTTTCTCAGACATTTCTTCACTTCCAGTTCCTTGTGACACTCTCCTTTCTCTTATATTTATGATTTGACTTTTCATTATTTCACACATATATTTAAAAATTCAGAGGTAAAAATGGTCTGCAGCAAAATGTCTCCTTTCCATTCTCCCCTCCCCCCAAGATCCTGTTCTCTTTCCCAGAGACACAGAAGGATCACCGGTACCTTCAGTGTACATCTGAAAGGTGAAGTACAGGCCACCCTGGGGTAGTTACTGCAGTGAATGGATCATGTGCCATTCGGCAAGTAGTATTAACAACGTGATGTGGCTCATACATGACCATCTGAACATCTGCTTTCTTCCCTGGGAGTTCATGAAAAGGACTTTTTGAAGGATGAAAAGTGGCACCCATTGACTTGTACATTCAATAAAGTCTTACACAGAACAACACCATGCTGACTGCAAGGACACACAGGGAACGAAGCTCACAATGTGGGAGTATTCACCTGATAATGGCTTGGTGTGGGCACTGAGTGAATTCAGTAACCACTTTACTGAACCATCGCAGACAGCATCAGGCCGGCCCTGCTTCAGTTTGGTATGCAGTGAAGACCTCCTTGTAAAGAATTGATCTAACATATGGTTGACCAGCTTAAGGAAGAATGGGGGGTGTGGAGTGAGAGGGCCAGGGGAGCTGTAGGGAGGGTCAGGAACTGGCTGATAGCAGGACTGAGCTGCAAATAGTATAGAGCTGAGACTAGAGTGGCAGGCAGGGCTGGGACTATACAGGGTCCTTTGCATAAGTGGTTCAGATCTTTATTACAGTGGAGGGCATTAAGAAGGATGAAGTAGGACCATGTGATTCTCCCCAGGGATGGCTAATCATCATTGTCAACTTGGCCGCATCTAGACTCCCCTAGGAGACACACCTCTGGGCATCTGTAAGGGCGTTTCCAGAGAGGTGTAACTGAAGTAAACTCTGAATAAGGACAGCACTCTTTTTCTGAATGAAAGGAGCTGAGAACTCACTAGCATTCGTCTCTGCTTCCTGGCTGTGGATGCGAGGTGACCAGCCACCTCACACTTCTGCCACCGATCTTCTCTGTCATGCGCAACTATGGATCAAAAACAAACTTTATCTTTCTCAAGTTGTCCTTGTCAGGTATTCGTCACAGCCACAAGAAAGAAAATGATACCAGAAAACTGGTACCAGAAGTAGTGGTTGCTATGAGAAACCTAACCATGTGGCTTTGAACGTTATAAATAGGATTAAATGAACCTTTTGGGTGAGAGTTCAGAAGACAAGAATATCAGTAGAAATTCAGACAGTAAAGATTGTGCTCATGTGGTTTCAAAGAGGAGCAAGAACTCCATTGGGACCTGGACTATTCATGCTATATTCTGGAAAAAAAAATCTGACCCCCCTTCAGTCCATATCCTGATAATTTAATTGAAGCTGAGTTTAAATGTAACGGACTAAGTTGTTGGAAGAAATTTCAAGACAGCATAATATTCAGGCTGCAGTGTGGTTACTACTCACCATTGCTATTGAAGCTTATAATGAGAATCCAAGTCACAAAGATTACAAATATGTATAGTCAGGTAAGGAATGGATTCAGATGGGACAGTGCAAATGAAGCATCTGTAATTGTTAAAGAGATGAACTCAATAAGGAGAAGCCTCACACTTTACACTACTACAATAGGAAAGGTGCCAGAGGGCAAGATTTATTCCCTCCCTCCCTCCAAAGGTTCCAGCTTATAAAACTGCAAATGATTTTTAAGGGAGAAAGACTGTACTCAAAATATCACTGAAGGAATGTTACTTATTTGAAAACAACCACATTGGGAAGCATTTTCCTAGGTCCAGACATGGAGATACATAGAAATCGCTATGACAGAAAAATCAAGAGTTTTATATATAGTGTCACAGAAGTTTACACCAAGCTTCCAGGAGGCCAGTGGGGATAGACAATGTGAGAGAGGCCACTGTGGAAAGCTATTAAGGAGAAGTCCAAGTTGCAATGGAGATCCCAGAATGCTGGACATGTCAGGACCATTGGTCACTTGCCAAGGAAAACCAAGGGTAAAGAGTGAAACTGACCCTAAAGAGAGTCTATGTGTGCTGCAGGCAGCAAACCAGGAAGGATAGGGCTACCTAAGACTGCTGGAGCATCAATGATGCCATCATGAGCCCCAGATATGGGCATGGGGCTATAGGACTTGGAATTTGTCCTGCAGGGTTTTGATCTTACTTGACCTGATCATTTCTCACTATGCCCCATTCTTCCCTTTAAACATGGGAATATTTATCCAGTCCCATTGTATTTTAGAAGTAGATAAATATTTTATTTTATAGAAGTTCATGGTTAAAAGTTGGTTTGGAGATAGGCAAGATGATTCATTAAATAAAGGCACCTGCACACAAACTTGGACACCTAGGTTCAATTCTAGGAGTTCACATCGTGGAAGGAGAGAACAGATTTCCAAAAGTTGTCTTCTGACTTCTACACACATGCCTTCTCTCCTCTCTTTCTCTTTCTCCCTCTTTTTTCTTCCCCCATTCAAGTAAATAAATAAAAAATATTTTTAAGTAGTTTATCTTGGGCTTCAGAGAAGACTTTGAACTTTTGAACAGTGTTAAAACATAAGACTGAAGGGGAATTCTCAAGGTGGAATGAATGCATTTTGCATCATGAGATGACCATGAGCCTACATAGGTGAAATGCTGTGGTTTAAAGTGTTTAAAGTATGGCTTAACATTTGGGTGTCAAGTTGACAAAAGGTAGATTTTTGGAGGATAAACTTTACTGCCAATTTCACTGTTTAGAAATCACATTGGCGATGACACACCTAGAAGTTTGAGGGTGTTTCTAGAGTGGTTAACTGAAGAGGGTAGACTCACTCTGAAAGTGAGTGACACCATTCTATAATCTGGAGTCTCCCACTGAAGACAAAGGAAAAAGACAGAGGCAACTGAGCAGCAGCCTATGAAATGGTGTGACCCACATTCATTCACCATTAACCTCTCTTTCATCTGGACTGTGCACAAAGTGTGACCAGCTGTCTCATGCCTCTACTGTGATGCCTTCCACCACAATGGATTACACCCCTTAAATTGTGTACTCAAAATAAATCTT
The DNA here is from genome assembly GCA_023101885.1 of Typhlomys cinereus. Taxonomy (NCBI): domain Eukaryota; kingdom Metazoa; phylum Chordata; class Mammalia; order Rodentia; family Platacanthomyidae; genus Typhlomys; species Typhlomys cinereus. The sequence continues at coordinate 476,680 of JALPQD010000086.1, forward strand.
TCAGCTAAGTCATGTTTGTCGTGTATTTTGTCACAGCAATAAGAAAAGCAATTAATATATCTCACACTACACACACAATTGAAGAAGCTTTCCTCCATCTATTTTGACTCATTTCTCTTACTTGCAGCGACAGACAGCATGGATTTTAAACCACAGTTTAAAAATATATATCCTACCAGCTATGCCAGGATAAGGCATAGCACAGACAAAAGACAGCCCTTTGGGAAAAGAGTTAAGTTTTACTCTTGGTTCATGGTTAGAACGCGCACCTGCCACAGCTGGCCACAAATGAAGAGGACTTAAGAGCAAGGTCAAACCGACTCTAGCTCGAGGTGGCGTTCCCTGATTTCCCATTAGAATGAGTGAGCACCCTTTGGGGAGCCCCAAGGCATTGATGTTTGGAGGGGGGTTGGGTGAGTCCTCAGGATCACACTGAAGTTTTCACCCTGTGTCTGTAAGAGCTGCTGATTGTAGTTTATGAATTTGGACCCATCTACAAAAGCAAAAAGAACATGTTAGGATACTATTTGGAACACGTTCTCAAGCCACGCAAAAGGGCCAATGGCCACCAAGGTGTGTAAACTAGCAGCCAGATTCGTCAGCTTTCATGCGGATTACGTGCGCTCAAGAGACAGTCTCCATTCAGCTCTGACCATGGCAAGCAGGATGGCTGCAGCATGGGTAATGGTTAATCGAGGGCTGTGGTGTATACAGAGACTGCCCCAGAGATAACTGCAGAATGACAGGACGCAGAGGGACTGGGGAGAGAGATGAGGAGTAACATCGTCACAGAAATTGATGGCAGATGTGGCGGGTGGAAGGGTGGAGGCAAGGAAGGCTCCAAGCTCCTGCTGCTGCTACCTGGTGCTTGGTGTATTACCTAGGAAGCCTGAGAGAGGATCAGGTGTGGAGAAAGGAGATCATGATTCTTATCTTTGTTATGTAGAATTAGAGGTGCCTTTGGACTATCTGAGTGCAATGTCAGTCTATTATCTAAAGCAGAGAAAGAGAGAGAAAGAAAGAAACAAAGAGAAAGAGAGATTTCACATAAATTACATTTTTTTACTTATGATCTCCTTTTTCAGAGTTCTTACTCCAAAGCTCTGTTCCAAGGTCCCCAGCATTAAACAGAGAAAGAGTATAGGCTTTACAATCAGGGTGGGGCGGGGGAAGAGGTAATAACTTCAGCTGCCATCTTTCGCTGGTTCCGTGCTTCTACAATCTCTCACTGGGACTTAGGGTCCCTCTAGGCTGGCTGGCCAGCTCGCTGCAGGGACCTCCCCAGCCTGGGGTCACAAACACAAAATGGGTGCTGGAAACTGAACTCAGGTCTTCATATTTGCATGGCAGGCATTACACCCATTAAACAATCTCTCTAGATCCATGAACAGTTTTTTATTTAGATTGTTCTTGCTAAAGAAGGGAAGTAACTAAATAGTACCATGAACAATTTTTTAAATTAATTAATGTATTTATTTATATGTGTGTGCGTGTGTGTGTGTGTGTGTGTGAGAGGGCACTGTTTGTGCCTGTGGAAGACCAAGGGTGACTTTGGGAATCATCTTAGATTACTTCTACCTCCTTCTTGCTTCTCTCTGGGATTTCCCAGGCTCTGCCCATCAGGGCCAGAAGAGCAGACCAACCCAGTTTCCATTTGGTGTTTTTAATGGGACCTAGGATCTGAACTCAGGACCTTATGTTTGCAAGACAGAGTCTTAACCCTGAGCCATCTCTCCAGCCTGAACAAATTAGTTTTTAAAAAGTTGAAGAAAATGAAATGAAATAAAAAGGTCATCAGATGGCTTAGCAGGTAAAGTGGGCTTGTGGGCAACCCGGCAATCTGTAGCCAAAAGTTGTACTCTGATTGCCATACGCACCATGGCACACACATATTCATATTCTCTCTCTCTCTTTCTCTCTCTCTTTCTCTCTCTCTCTCTCTCTCTCTCTCCCCCCCCCTTTTCTCCCTCACCTTCTGTTTCTCCCAATAAATAAATATTTTTCCAAAAGGTTGGAGTCTGCTGACCACTACAATTGAAACTACATCTATCAATCTACTTGACATTTCTAAAACAGCTCAAAACATGACAGAATTATTGAAATAATTAAGAAGCATCCCTAGATATCATATCAATTTGGACACAGAAATTGTTCTGTCTCCCTCTTTAAAATTCTCACTCATCATCTGCCATACAGTCTTCAAGAATAAGAACACCAGCAAAGCACAGTATCTAACCCTTTTCACTAACAGATAGTCACAAATACCTATGATGTATTCTCCTCAAGGAAGTCACGGGATTCCTCTTTTCAGTTTCTGTTGCTGCTTTTGTTTCCTTCCTTTATTACCAGCCATTATGATCAGGCGGTCACAATGGTGGACACAGTTTTAAAAGGAAAGAAAGAAAAGGTATGACTATGTGTTAAAAACCTATCATGCAACATGCTCAGTTCACTGTATCTCCTGTGCCCTGTCTATCCAAAAAAAAAAAACACATTTTTATGGTACTGGCTTCATCTTCTTCCCTAATCTTCTTGATCAGCTTTATTGAATGGAGGCTTAAATGCAACTTTTTATTTTCCTTAGGAAATGGATGACCTTTCCACAGTCCTGTATCCAACTTTAGGCTCCCAGCATTCCCCTCCACTAAAAGACACACGCCCATATTTTTTAGAGTGGGGGTGACACTAAGCACTCAGTGCTGTCTATTTCTTGATAATTTCACAGTGGATTTTATAAAAGTATTAGGGAAAGATGTTTGAAGAACTTACTGTTCGATCACTGTGTCAACTCCCCCCACTATACTACATAACATTGTTTACTTGGTCCCATAAACAGCGTAGAAGACAAGGAACACTTCACGGAGCTGAGCACTGGAGTATGGGACTTCAAGTGGCAGCTCCAAGACACTGCCAGCTGATGGAACAAGCCGTCCTTACCTGTGGCAATGTTCCAAGCTTTCCCACAGGTACCCTAATTTGGACAGAATTCATGTGTTTTCTTGTGAGATCATCTCCTTTGTACATTTCTGAGGAAGCTAAGAACAAGAAGATACAAGTTGAGAATAAACTGTACAAAAATATTAAGGCAGACCTAATCTTTCACAGGGCTAACCAAAACTCAGTAATGCCAGTCAACTCATTATGACTCGGTATCCTCAAATCTTCACCAAAAAGATAAACTTAAAGTTCATTTGTTTTTTTTTAAAAAAAAAGTGAAATAAAACAAAATGCTGAATGTCCTTCTACTTTCCCTCATTCTCAGAGGAAATACCTCCTGTTCCATAGATAAGGCCAGGACTGAACAGCTGAGATACATAATGTACAATTCTAACTGGGCAGCCTCTAAAGAAATAAAAAGACCCCTTCCAGCTGCAGCCAGTGCACTTGATACAAAGAGAAAATGTTTCTCCCAAACAAATACATTTAGTACTTGATGTTTTTCAGGGTAACAATAATAAAGGCTCCAGCCACAGGAAGAATTTTTTTTCTTGAATATTAAATGCTCTGAATGACCATTTAACAACAATACAACAAAATGCAAATTAAATGTATGCATATTTATGATTTTTCTGGTTGGATGACAGGGCCACCTTTAGCTTTTGCCTTTATTTACCAGGGAAAAAGGCCTGAAAAACCAGCATACATTTGTGGTTCTATTCAAAGAAGTCCCTTTCTTAAAGCCCTAGCTGGAACAAAGTATTAATTATGTCTGCTCATGTATCCCAGTAAAGAGAAAAGTGAATCTATGAGAATGGACACTTTCTTCATAATTGCCTTTTCCTGGACAAGACATTTTTAAACCATAAACAGTAAAGCATTTACAAATGCACATACTGTCTAATAATTACTGGCAAAGGAAAGTTTTCTGTTTACCTCTATGACATGTAGATGGGAAAAGCACATCATGATTAGAAAGTCTTGGCAGGACTTGGAAAGTAAACCTCCTTCATAATGCAGCCTTGTTAGCTCTGCCCTTTTCACTAGCATCGCATGGCCATGAACAGCCAATGTGCGACTGCAAAGATGTCTCCAAAGCCAGCATTTGAGTTTTTATTTATTAGAAGGAGTCCTTGGGCTGGAGAGATGGCTCAGGGGTTAAGACTGCTACAAAAGCAGAAGAACCCGAGTTAGCATCCTGGATCCCATGTTAAAAACGCCAGGTGAAAATGTTGATGGCCTGCATTTCCAACACTGGAAGGTGGAGCCTGAGAAATTCCAGAGTTAAGCTAAAAGGAGGTAGAAGCAATTCAGGATGATTCCCAAAGTCACCCTTGGGCTCCACAGGCACACACAGTGCCCTCTGCTGCACACAGACAGACAGAAAGACAGGCAGACAGAAACACACACACATACATACGCACACAAAACAATTAATTCATTATTGAATAATTTATTAACAAAACAAAAAAGGAATTAATTCAACCCCCCAATACGAACAGCAGGATGTGTTAACAGTGTTCAAGAAACACTGCACTGTTTGTCATCTGTATAGAAAAAACAAAAACATGACTTTTCTGGATGTCGGAAGGAGTAGAAAGAGTACTCTTAAAGGGAACAGAAACTAGGTTGACTTTGCTAATTAGCTTCCCCCTCTGAAAGCAGGCACCAGTATCAGCAGCTATACAAATGTCGCCCCTTGTGAGTGAGTAAAGAGGAGGGGCTGGTTTCTCCATCTCTAGGTATGCACTTTCACAAGTCAGTTTCTAGGAATGTATCCTTTAGGCAGCTACACCTTACTAACAGGAGGGGCAAGCAGAGGAGCATATGACATATGAATCTATTGTCTATGGGGAAAAAGAAGTCCTTCGCATGAGACTCAGGGAGCACCGGTGAGCAGCCATGGGCTCCTGTACCCATGGCTGTAGAAGCCACGCCTCTCATAGATAGTATCTTCTGAGAGATGCGATTTACATTTTACAACATGCATCCTTAGGAATGACTTCATTTATCTCAACCAATTCAGCTATTTGGTGGGTATTTATTGTAAGCAGACTATCAAGATCAAGCAATAAATAGATTAAGGTTAGGGTTATTCAACTAACACATACTTGACAGTGTTTCACTCCGAATATTTTCAAATCGGATAAAGACACAAAAGAACACAGAGGGTAAAATAAAAATAAAGTACATTTGCAACTTGTGTCACCGTCCATCAAGGGTCGTGTTGAGAGTCAGGAGAAGTACACTAAAGCCGGAATAGATAAGGCAAATCCCACAGTCTGAATAAAGTTTTTCTTCCCTTATAAGAAATGAAACAACTGGACCACTAATACATTACTGAACATTAGAAGATGTTGAAACTGGGAAAAGAAACATCATCTAATAAGGTCTTTCTGTTTTGTATGAGAAAGACTTTAGACTTAGAGGTGGTATGATGTGGCACAAATGTTAGTTACCGACCAACACCCTGAACACATGATCTCTTCACGACCAGAAGTCAGACAACAGTGGGAGGGGGGGAGCCAATAAACTAAATATCAGGAGATGAGACCCACTCTCGTTTTGGAAGCTCCATTCTCTGTCAGATTCTGAGTGCCCCCGTAATACACAGAGAGACTGTGCTGACCACACTAAATACAAGGCAACTCTGGAGTTAAAAACAAAACAAAACAAAAACAAACAAACAAACAAAAAAACCCTTAGGCAAGTAGATAGCTGCAGCTGGGTTAGGAATAGCAAACCTGGCTGTAACTCTCCTTACAGCCAACCACTTGTTAGCTCCCATTCCTCCTGATAACATGAGGGAGTCACTTTTGCCCTGCCTCCCCAGAAATGGTTAAAATTAAATGAGAGTACTGTAAAAGATTTAGAAATGTCGTTACTGCTGAGACTGTAAGATGCTATGATTGAATCCCTCTAGTCTACGCATGCAGTGTGGTTGTGTGGTCAGCAGTGTGCAGCTTCCCTTCCCAGAAGACTCGAGCCGACACTGACTTACAACTTTCTCAGCAGCCTCCTGGGTCTCCACGACTGTACACAGAACCCAGCACTTAGCTCAGAGATCAGACACGGCACCTGGGACTCAACCTTGAACTTGTCTGACAAAGGTTCTTTCCACGGCTTCGGCTCTGAAAAAAGCTTCCACGAGTCTCATTTACTTCATCCCACTTGGAGTCCTAAGGAAAACCAGTCTTTGGACTTTGTTGCACTCAGACAACTGCCAAAACAACGCTTCAGTGTCTCCAATGAACTAGAGAGAAGTCTGGGACGCTTCATCGGCGGGACAAGAGGGGCTCCCCAGACCGAAGCTCAGGAGGGACGGAGAGGGCCATTTCTGTCACATTAACAAACTGTGAGTCCTTCCCACCCTGGCCTTAAGGGACGTCCACTTTAGCGTCAGCTCGCCAGCTGACCGCGAATGTCATCGATGGTCAGTGTCAGCAAATGTTACTTGGGAGTCAGACACAAGGCTCCCCTTAAATAGGATCGCAGTGACTAGCATCTCCTTGTCTGCAGCCCTGATTCCTGCATGTTAGATGAAAATAAAAAAAAATACCAGTGTGCCCAAATAACTTCTCTGGAACAGGTTTCTACCCATGCTGGGCACTACAGAGCAGCTGGGGGAGGGGGCGGTAAGAAATGAGAACATACTCATCTGCATAGATGAGAGAGATAAGCAGACAAGCGTTGGCCTCCGCGGCTACTGGCACCAGCGGGGCAAACCCTGCTATGGGCATTCTCCTTCTTCATCGCCCCTCACTCTCAAACGCGACCCCCCCACCACCGCACCAGATGTTGAAGCGTCACACTGACAGGGTTGGTGGAAAGCGCGACCCACAGAAATCAGTTCCTGCGCTTAGGCTGGAACAACCCCGCACCTGTTCCATCCCGCGCCAAAGCCAGGAATGACCAGAACACCGACAGCCAAGCCCCTCCGGAGATCCCAGGGGCGCCTGACAAGTTCGCCGCGGTTTAGTTAGAGGGAGAGTGGCGGGGGACACCTCTCTTCCGGCTCCCAAACTCTGTGGGTTCCCGTAATACAGATAAGGAGTCTCCGGCTTAAGTAAGCCCAGAGCAAACGGCAAGCGTCACTGCGGCCCCGGGGATCCGGATGGCGAGCCGGTGGGGTGCCGGCGGGGAGCGCGCAGCTGTAGCCCCAAGGATCGAAGGTCCTTCTTCCGTGGTCACGGGCGCCCCCTCCACGTCACCCCCAGCACAACGCCTCCACCCCAGTGGAAGGGTACAGACAGTCAGGTTTTAGCCAAGAGACGGTCCCCCCAAGCCCCTATCGCCCTGGCTGGAGGCGCTGGAAACGCGCAGGAAACTTACCTCCCCCGGCCGGCGTTTCCGAGGCTCCGCGGTCCAGACCAGTTGCGCCGCCGTCGGCAAGTTGTCGGGATGTTGCGGCTTCACTCCGGGAAGAAGAGCCGCGCGGGCGGCGGGGCCGGGGGGCGGCGGGGCGGGGCCGGGGGCAGCGCCCGGGGCGGCAGGTGCCGGTCGGAGCCGCGGGGCCAAACTCGCCCGGGACGCGCGTCGGCGGGCGCGCGCGCCGCGGCCGGTGTGTGAGTGTGTCTCTGCGTGTGCGCGCGAGTGTGCGCGTATGTGTGTGCGCGTGTGTGTGTGCGCGTGTGTCGGCTTTCCCCTTCCTTCCCCGCCAGTCCTCCGGCCGCACGGAGCAGAGCGGCTAGCGGCCACCGGCGTCCGGCGGCTCCGAGGCCGCTCCTCGCCCGGGAGCGCAGCGGCGGCAGACGCGAGCTCGGAGTCCGAGGCAGTGGAGCGGCGGCGCCCCCCGGGCTCGGGTCCCTCGGCGCGACGCGCCCGAGACGGAACGAGGCACGGAGCGAGCAGGCTGCGCCGCGGCGGCCGCGGCTCCGGGAGGCTGCAGGCCCCGCCCGCCGGCCGCCAGGCTCTTCCCCTTTTCTCTCCACCCCCTGCTCCATCCCGCACGCCCTGCAGCGAAGTCAGACCGGTTTGCAGCAGCCGCGGCGGCCGCAGGCGGACCTGGGCGCCCGGGTCGGTGCGTGGGGACCGGGCGCCTCTTCCCGCCACCGCGTGCGGGGGACAGAGAACAAGGTTGAAGCGGCGCCCTAGAAGGAGCAGGTTCCTCCGGGGCTCCAAGGCTAGACCGGGGCTTCTCGGCGGTTCTCAAAGTCTCGAAGCCGGGTTGAAAGGAACCGTGCTGGGTAGGGCATGCCCTGCCTCGGGCCACGGAACTTGGCTATGCCGGAAGGTCTGCCGTGGGACTCAATGTGTGGGAAGGCGACACTTAAGCACAGGTACTCTTCTTCCCCAAGAAAGGTCAAGATCGGACACGGCCGCTGCCCCTCTCGAAAGGACAGCAGGTGCTCCCAGGAAGTAAGCTCTATCCAGCAGGTGGGGGTAGGCTGGCGAGGGGGGTCCCGCGCAAATTCGCTGTCGGGGGGGGTGGGGTGGGTGCTGGCTGAGGCCACCTGTGATACAGCCCAGGTCGCTCCAGCGGCTCAGCGGCCAGGGTCCAGATCTGAAGATTTCTCCGGGAAAATGTCAGGACGCTAACTTCATTTGTCGAAGGCATGGAGAGAGATGGGTAGCGGTTCTTCCCGGTTGAGTCCACACAAGTGGCAGTTTGCGTTCTCATTGCTTCCTTTCACTTCTCCCTTCTCAAAACAAAACGCCCCCCACACGTGGAAAATCTGGTTTACATTTTGTTCCGGGAAGACAAGACCAGCACTTGATGATCCTTCATGCTACCTATCCCAGGAGACTGGGTCTTCCCAAATGAATTTGCTTGGGAAGATATTCTCTGGATCCCTGCACTTTTCACCTGTCTGGGAGTTCAAAATCTCTTCGTAATACCACCTCCATATACTTGGGTAGGTTTTTTGTGATTTAATACCGGCCTCGAGTAGAACACAATACTTCCTTGATAACAACAACAACAACAAAAACCTCACTATTTTTAAAGTTTATTGACGTAAACACGAGGAAGAAAACTAGACATGATTGCTTTTTGGGTATTTGCAAGCATTTCTTCCAGGTGTAACTAATGATCATCAGTAAGGATGTGAAGCATCCTTTTACTTAAGACCTTCTGACTTGGGTCTGATTTTACTTTACCCACTATCTTAGATTCATTAAAGCTTAGAGCAAGAATGTATCTAAGGACCAACCTGCACACTATGGACAGGAAAACTAAAGTAAAACTTGAAGGAGCCCAAGGATCACAATACAGTTCCCTCGGGTCTTTCCTGAAAGGAAAATAACAGAAACACTGGGTTAGTTGAGTTCAAGATGGGGCCAATAGAGGGTGAGGGTGGAGAAAGGAAGAGATCTAGCAACCAGTCTACTGACTGCTGGGAATCGCTGTGTAGGGGGCAGCATCTCACCATTGTAAGTAGCAGGTTAGTTAGGGTCTGGGTTCTGGGAGTAACCAGTGTCCTTTGCTACTTAGATTCTGATCTGAAATTCAAGGAACAAAATGAATTTGATTTCTATAGAAGCGATGTAAATAAAGATAAAAAGTCCTTGTAACACAGGCAAAGTGAAAACAGGTAAAGGCAATTCTGAGTGAAATCACAGTGGGTCTAAAGCGGTCACACACGTTACAAATCTTGTAGCCCCATCCAGTCCTTCCTTCCCATTAGCATGTAGGCTCCATCAATCATAGATGCCATGTCTTGGGCTTGGATAGGAAAGTCACAAAGCCAACTGACTCCTGTTATTTAGAGAGCTCACTCTATGAAGCCCAATTCTAAGAAATTCTACTGCAACTTTAAGATTTCAACACAAGTGTGAGTTTGATAATGGAGTGAGGTACTGTGTAATGTGAGACTTGAATTTCTTCCTAATTTTAACTCTATCAGTAGGAATTCAGGAAACTACCTTTTATCAATGATAAAACATCAGTGTCATTAGCAAAAGTGACTGGAAGACTATTTTTAAAATCATAAAATGCTAGTTTAATTGTTTTACTTCAAATATTTTTCTACTTGATTCCAGATTTTAATATTTAATATCTTAATATTTAATATTGCCCTTACTAAGATAACCATGCATATGTTTCTTGTGGTAGATGTGAAAATATTAATGGTTCCCAATTAATGATCTCCCAGGGTCATGTGATCTACTTTGGCCAATAGGATGAGAGCTGACTTGACTGCATCTGCTCTTGGAATTCTGCCATTAGCAGAACGGCAAACCTGCGCTGGAGCAGAGCTGAGTCATCAGAGGGAAGGCCCTCCTTGACCAGCCGACCCTCAGTTGTCCTCAGAGACACAAGCAGGCTCAAATGAGATCAGTTAGACTTGGATGAAATTAGCAGACCACACATCTAAGCCCTGGGATCTTAACAGATAGTTAGTTGCTGTGGTAGTCTACTGGCTTCATTTGTCCACGACTGCATAACAAACAAGTCCAAAACTCAGTACCCCCAAACACCAGTCATTTACTGTGTCTGTCTGTGTGGACTGACTCAGCTCAGCCGAGCTCAGGATGAGGAAGTTTGCTTGATCTCAAACAATTGGCCGCTGGACAGGGCTGGAAGGTGCCAGAAGGCTTCACTCGGACATCAGGTATCTTTACTCACTGTGACAGCTTACTTCCTCTTGAGTGTCTGGGGTTTCCCTACAACAAGGTGGACATACTTCTATGGCCTCTGACTTTCAAGAGAGAAGGACTGGCAGCAGTTCTCTTAAGGACTGATCTTGGGAGCTCTACAATGTTGTTTCAACTTTATTCTGTGGGTCAGGTCAAGTCACCAGACCTACTGGACTGAAGAGGAAAGGAAGCAGATTCGGTCATGATTTTAAGGGGCAGAATGTATGGAAGAAGAATAAAAGGGATTATGAGTTAAGCACCGTTTGGAGACTATCATTCTCTAAGGTTTGGAAGCTTTGGTGCACCACATGAGATACTCAATACTGGAGGGATAATGGCTACCATCTTGCAGCCATTTTGCCTTGAAACTGCCATGATTGTCCCTACCATTCCTTAGTAATCCTGGTCTGTTTTCTCTGCATAGTATAAATAAACAAAAATCACTAAAATAGCCTGCGACTTCTCCAAATGGACTCAGGTGCTCTTTCTCTCTGGCATGTGCCCAGGGCCAGACACATACATGCAACTTGGATGAAGTCACTTTTGCTCTGACCATTATAGAAAACCCCTTCTTTCATCACAGATTTCAAGGCTTGATCTGTCCTACGCCCAACCAAGACATATTCTGCCCATAAGTCATCAACTGTGTACAGTTCTGATTCTGTGCCTACCTTTCTTCACCTTCATGGAACCTAATGGCTAGCTCTCATACAGGGAGTCTGGATTACTCCAGGACAGTTACATTCTTCTTTGCTGTGGAACTTTCTGGGGCTTTCTCTGGAAGGAGTGAAGTTGAGTCTAAGTTACTAAGGCATATAGCATTTTCTCTAGTGATGTGTAAAGTGACAAAAAGGACTCTAATAAATATTCAAAGAGGAACTACCTGAGAAATTTGAGAAACATTCATCAGCTGCATACCATTCATCTGTCATGTATGTTATAACCAGGGACTAAACAAGAATTCAGAGGAAAGGTTGAATCTTTGGTCTTCCCTTCAGGGATCTTCCTAGCTTATTGTTTTTTTTCTTTTTTTAACTAAACTCATTTCTAAATAGACAAAAAAAGCTTAAGTGCTTTGCTCATTTCCACATATAGCTTGATTTTATAATTTCAGAGAGCTAGTTTACCCCAAACACCCCCTGTCATCTAATTTCAACTTCATATTCAAGATTTAACAGTCTTGAAATCTCCTATGCACATTTCTCTTTTCCTCCCTTCCTTCCCTTCTAATCTCTTAATCACCCTCCCTCCTTCTTTTCTCCATTCCTTCTCCATTCCCTCTCCATTCCCCTTACTCTAACTTTCTACTTCTTTCTATATATCAAAATAGCATTGAATTGGGATTGATAACACCTGCCTTACCTCACATTTGTCTCCCCCACATTTGTCTCCACAGTGATGAAAGTTGTGTTCTCTCTTGATTTCAGGTTCCTAATCGGCCTCACATTCTTCTTTGCTGTGGAACTTTCTAAAGTGGGTGACACTGAACTTTTCTAAGTTTCTAAGGCATATGAAGCATTTTCTTTAGTGATGTAAAGGGACAAAAGACCCTAATAAATATTTAAAAAGGAGCTACCATAGAAATTTGAAAAACATTCATCAAATTCCTGATCTGCCACACGTGTGAGACACAGGCTTCTTATCCTAGGACCTTTACCTATTTTCTGCATGATCTTCAGTGGCATGATTCGGAGGAGTTTGAACATCAAGGATTTGGAACCCTTTAAAAGAGGTACACCTGTATGATTCACAGTACCTCAGTACTTTTGCCTATTTCCTCTTCTAATTTGAAAACAAAGCAATTGTACCAAGTGTGATCTGTTTAACTCTGCTTTCTGACAAAAGGTTACCATTATCCCCACTCTCTTCAAAACTTTCTGATTAAATCTTCAGCAGAAACAATACTAAAACTGGAGGTGCTATATTAGCTCTGCAAGTCTAAGCCTAAAAATTTTCCCCAAAAGATTTTAAAATATTTATCTTTTTTTGGTGTATGTGTGTGTGTGTGTATGTGGGGAGGGGCAGGTACTGTGTGTCCCTGTGGGGAACTAAGGGTGACTTTGGGAATCATTCTGGATTGTTTCTATGTCCAGTGATTTCCCAGGCTCTGCCCACCAGGGCAGCCAGAAGTGTAGGCTGCTTCTATTTCTCCATGGGACCTGGGATCCAAACTTAGGTCCTTCTACTTTCGAGGCAGAGTCTTAACCCTTGAACAATCTCTCCATTCCCCCCACCCAAATATTTTGAGAAATACAAAAAGCTAAGATTCCTTTATAGAATTCATGCCAAAACGAAAGTATATGTGCACTAAGATCATAACTGCCTAAAAATTTACACATTACTCATAGAAGAAATCATTAAAAATTAAAGTGTTCCTGTTAGAATGGGGGAAGGGTCTTTTCTTGAATTGATCTTTATCATTTTTATATTCCAAAAAAGCATATACCTGGTTTCCACCTGTCTGTATTTCCTGCCAGTTTCACTTCTGTTCTCTTTTCTTTTTTTTTTTCCATGTTACAGACCCACATGAATACCTATTCTAGGTGAATTTTTGCTACAACAATATAAAAATGATATAAACCAAATGATGGGTGATGTGAAGAGGGAAAGGAAGAATATCAGAATGGAAGCTAGAAAGAAGAAATAAAGAAAGGGAATTTGCTGGATGGCCAAGAGAGCCAAACTGTATTTTAAAGAGCATCCCAAAGACACTTAACATTTATATCTATATTTCTCTGTAAGTCTGAAATTGAGTTTTAAGGAACATGTAAGTTAGAGGCCTTGATCTCTTTTTTTTTTTTTTGAGTTTGAAGATGATGGTTAGTGGCTTTATTTTATGTAATGAAATTCTACAGGAGAGGCCTTGATCTCTTGATTAGACATACTGTCTGGAAAGCTTGTCTTGGAAAGCATACTGTCCCAGAAGAGTGGACGAGTGAGCGGGCTGTGTCCCGGGAGATGGTTTGGAAAACTGCTGTACCCTGAACATCAGCAAGTTGAAACATCTTTCTTAAAATTTAAGAAAATCTCTGTGAAACTAGGAACTAAATCTTTGGGGCTGCCTTGTCTCCAAATCGGAAAGTCCTCATCAAAATGTCCTGAAGTCATCACCATTGAGCAAAAATTCATGCTAAAATTCTCTGTGTTGAAATATGAAATCTTTTGTTTTCCAACTCATTGACATACGAAAAAAGTTTATCATTAGTAGGAACACAGTTGGCATGAGATAGGTTATAATAAAGGGGTGACAAGTCTAGAAAGAGTAGCAGGAAATACAACTGACTCCAAAGCTGAAGTCCCTTGTTGAAAATGAATTATATCTGCATGTAACTAACAAAGACTCCCACTTGCCTTTGTTTGATTCCCAGAATCAATCCCTCCCATATACTTTAATAAGACACAAATGTTATGTAAGAAGTTGTTATATTGTTTAAGAAATAATGGCCAGAAAACGTGTTCATTGATGCCAGATAGTTTTCTCCCATATTTTTGATCTTTCATGGATTGAGTCCATAGTGACACGACATAGAATGTATAGACTATAATGGACTCTACTGAAAGGCAAGAGAAACAAGGAAAGACAATGGAATTGAAGAAGCCACTCAAGCATCCTAAGTGTAGGAACAGCTTCCACTTGAGCTGCACCAGCTGCCTGCTTGCAGTCGTTTCAAGAAAAGCCATTTACACATCAGAATACTACTCAGCCATCAAAAAGGTGAATTAATAAAATTTGCTGGGAAATGGATGGAATTAGAAAAAATTATATTAAGTGAAGTATCCCAGACACAGCAAGTTACACACAGTTTGTACTCCCTAAGTGGATCCTAGTTCTAAATCCATTTAATGATATATTGAAAGGTAAGTCCATGTAATAACCACTGTAATCACAAAGAGTTATAAACAGGAGGGAAGGGGAAGGAGGATCTCAAAAGAAAGGAGATAAGGGGTCACGCTTCAGTAGAGAAAATAGGCTACAGTCATGTATTGCATTTAAGTAGCGAGATATCTGGTGCAGCTCACTCTCCCTTCCCTTCCTGGTCACTTGCAACTGAACAGGTTTGATCTCACCAATCAGGAGAGGATATAGGGACTGGCAGATAGACAGTAACCATCAGGAAAATGGGACACTGACCCCCCCCTGCTGTGTCCTATTCCTATTCTTCCATCTACCTTTGAGTCTCCTTCTTATGTTAAGATCTTCATTTAAATAGTTTTTTATCTTTGGTTAGGAGGTAACCTTCAATACCAATCAGGATGCAGCCAAGGGCAGTGCAGGAAAAGCAAAACTGAAAACAACAAACCACAATTCAGAACACCAAAGACCCTACATTATTCACCTGGAACCAGACCACCCAAATCTCTCCCCATCCTACAGCTCAGGAAATCTTGTAGAAGAGGGGGTGGCAAGATTGTAAGAGCCTAAAGATGGGGAGGACCAACAGAGATGCAAAATACTCCACATAAGTTAGGGCTGCAGCAGCCAGAATTGGACTTTGCCTGACCTGCACAATGGCTGACATGTCAACAACTCACCCACCAAAGTCTAACATGGATCACAGGGAAGAAGGCTCCAGGCGGTGGGATCCTTAGAGGCAAGGGATTAAACAGTCAGAATAGAGTTGCTGTATTAAGAGGAAGCCCAAGATGGGGGTATGAGCTATGCCACCGAGTCCTGAACCCTCACTAAGGTGAGGATTCAGAGGGAGGTTTGGCGTTCACATAAGTGGATGCTCCATCTAGGGGATGAGAGGGAGGAAGGGGAGGCACCAGAAGAGGGGGAGGGAGGGAGGGGATGAAAGGAAGGGGGGAAGGGGGAAGAGTTCAATGGGAGACAACTGGGGAGGGGAGAGGAGGGGAGGAGGGAGGTTGGAAGTATCTACTGAGCTTGTATGATTAGAAAAAAATAAAATGTGGGAGAAAAATTTGAAAAAAGTTAAAAATAAATCCCATTTTTACTGTGTTCAGGATGAAAATTACAAAAAAAAAAAAAGCCAGGTGGTCAGAGGGAGCAAGTCGGAGGCTGCCATGGGTGGAGTGGCAGCTCCCAGGGCCGGTGTCTGAGCTTTGTTTTCTGAAGGGGTGTGGCATAGTACACATGATGCTGACACCACAAGGAGTAAGCTGGGGCACAGCGGTAAAGGTCTTAAATCAATGACGCCCCCTAAGATTTTAAAGCACTTCTGAGTGCACTGGTGAGACAGCAGGAATTTTTGCTTTTAACATTTTTTTTTAAATGAAGTGACTGTCCTGCCTTAGAACAGTTTAGACAGAGATTCTTAGTAAGCTTGTCATTTCCTTTTGGCAGTATTTGAAGCTGAATGCCTTGCTAGCAAAATGGAATCTTGCTCTGACACCCCTTGAAAGACATCGCCAAAAAGCTGCCATAGCACCCCAAAATATTTCACTAGGGTCAAGGAACCACGTTAATCAGGGTATGCAAACGGACACACCACACACCACTGAAATGTCAGTGCATTGTGCAATGAAGATTCGTTTCTTGTCAAGTCACCGTGCTAAAGGATGTGGTGGTGGGGAGGGTGTGAGGGACTCAGTTCCTTCTATCTCCAATAAAGAAATAGCTCCAAAAAAAAAGGCGAAAGATTTAAGATGTTAGATGCAGAAGTGGCGGATTATTCTGGCCATATTCCACTGGCCACACTCGGATCCATGGCCCAATTACCTACAGGCAAACTGGAAAGCTATATATAGTGTGCCCAGGAGAAGGCGAGTCAGACACAGTGAGTGCTGTGCTTCCTGCCCTGCACCCCCCACACACATGCTGAACTGAAGACAGGGCCATTCATCTTAGGCTTATGTTGTACAGCTACGACTGCAGGCGTATGACAAAGACTTCAGTAATAGTTTCTATTCCTCTATGCTTCCAGCATGGTATTTTCAGATTGGATTCAGCCGTGTTTGCAGGGATTGGAGGTGGGATGGCACTGCTGTCTTACAGTATCTGTAGATAATATGGGATCACGAGAGGCAACAGCCTATATAGTTTGAGGAAGCCAAACTCTCAACCGAGTGTTAAACAGTACCTTTGGGGGCTGGTTGTAGCTCAGTGGTAGTGGCGCAGCTTGCCTAGCTGGTGTGAGGTTCTGGGTTTGATCCCAGATCTACAAAAATAGCAAAAGGAGAAAAGTGTCTTTTCTGGGGTTCTTGCCACCAGGACTCTATTGATTCCACTTCCACAGGACAAAAAGTAATTTCTCCAACCAAATTTTAGAGTTGCAATTGGGAATGCTGAAGCTTTTGGGAAAGGAAATACCATTTCATATATAAGTTGTGTCTTTAGAGAACCACAAGCTGCAGCAAAAGACTAGACTTCACCCTCTAGAATTTCCACTTTGGCTTGTATTTTCCATACAACATGCACATGTGCGTGCATGGGACTTTCCATTTTAACTTTGGAGTTATTAATATAAAAATGTATCTCTTAACACTAAGATTTATAGTGGCATTTCCAAGAGATATTTAGAAGAAATACAGAAATACTGTGCTTTACACACAAGAGTTTGCTTGGGGGCTGGAGAGATGGTGCAGGGGTTAAGACTCTGCCTCCTAAACAGAAAGTCCTGAGTTCGTATCCCAGGTAGAAATAGCAGCAGCCTGTACTTCTGGATCTGCTGGAGCCTGGGAAATCCCAGAACAAAACAAAAAGGACGTAGAAATAATTCAGGGTTATTCCTGAAGTCACCCTTGGTCCTCCACAGAGACACACAGTGTCCTCTGAGGCACACACACACACACACACACACACACACACACTCACACACACACACACACACACACACAAACACACACACACTAAATGAATAAAGGTAAATCTAAAAAAAAAGAGTAGGATCCTTAGAGACACGGGATTAACAGATATAGTAGAGTTCTCATACTAATGGGGAGACCAAGAAAAGGCTCTAGGCTCTGCCACTGAGTCCTTACCTCCACTAGGGTGGAGGACTCAGAGCAAGGCTTGGCATTCACAAAAAAGGATGTTCCAGGGGATGGAAGGGAGGGAGGAGGAGGCACTGGGCAAAGGGGAGGGAGGGAGGGGGATAAATGGAAGGGGAAAGGTGGGGTGAGAGTACAAGGGGGGACTGGGGAGAGGGGAAGGGAGGGAGAGGATGGGGGGTATCTACTGAGCTTGTATGATTGGGAAAAAGATAAAATGTGGGAGAAAAAAAAGAGGAAAAAAAAGAGTGGAGAAGAGTTTGTTTGGTATCATGATAAAAATAAAAGATGTTCAAACTTGATGTATATTATAATCTCAAAAAATATACAGAATCTTTCAAAGTCCTGAAGAGACACCTGCCAAAACATTAGCTATTAATTGCCTTTGTGTCAATATTAGACTGTTTAATTTAGACTGTTTAATTTTTTTCTTGTGCTGACTTTGCAAATTAGAAAAAAGATAAGAAATGGAGGAAAGATAATAAAAAGCTACGTGCATCTAAAAAGTGTAAAAACATTTAGAAATAGAAAAAGAAGTCACTCTTAATTTCTTCACCCAAAATAATCATATCTAACTTATGGTCTTTGTTTCCTATGCTTTTTAAAAAAAAATTTAATGCTCTATTTAAGGCTAAATAATGTGCGCAAGCGAAGGATCCAAACGGTAGATATATAAATGGCCAATAAATCTATAAAAAGATACTTAACATTATTTGCCATTGGGGATATACACGTCTAAACCATAATGACCAAGTAGAATGGATAGAATAAAAATTTTAAATAAAAGACAATAAGAATTTGTTCATGCATAGATGGGGAAATTAGATTTTTTTTTATTTCCGCTCATACAAACTTAATAGGTGCCCCGGTCCCCTCCCTCCCTCCACCCCTTCCTGGACCCCCTTGCTCTCTCCCCCTTTTTCCCCTTCCGTTCCCCCCCTCACTTCCTATCTCCCAATGCCTCCTCCCCCCATCCCTGGAGCATCCTTTAATGTGTATGTCAAACTTTCTTCTGGGTCCTCCTCTCTGATAAGGTTTAAGGACTCAGTGGCGTTTCCTAGAACTCTTTCTTGTGTTCCCCTTAAGTATAGGAACACTATTGTGGCTATTAATCCTTAGCCTCTAAGGATCCTAGTGCCTTTAGTTTATGCTAGACTTTGAGAGGTCAATAATGTGTTGGTCATTGCGCAGGTCATGCAAAGTCCTATTATGATTGCTTCGACCCTAAATTATGTGTAGTATCTTGCATATCATTGTTCCTCCCCCATCTTTAGGCTCTTACAATCTTACCACCCCCTCTTCCACAAATTTCCCTGAGCTTCAGGATGGGGAGAGATTAGGCTGGCCTAGTTCCAGGTGGTTGATATAAAGTCTCTGATGTTCTGAATTATGGTTTGTTGATTTTTTCTTCTTTTTTCAGTTTTGCTGTTCCTGCAATGCCCTTGGCTCCATCCTGATGGATATTGGATGTCACTTCCTGGCCAGAGATAAAAAGCTGTTAAATTAGAGTCTTATTATAAGAGTATATTCAAAGGTAGATGGAATAAAAGTAGGAGACTGTGGTGAGGGGGGTCAGTCTCCCATTGCAAAACGGTTACTTTCTATCTGCCAGACTATATGCCCTCCCCTTCTGGTGAGATCATACCCCATCAGTTGCAAATGATCAGGAAGGAAAGTCTGTGAACTTAACCAGATGTCTCATTGCTTACTTGCAGTCCTTGATGGTGGCCTATTTTCCCTGCTGTAATATGATCCCCTCTCTCCTTGTTTCTGGTGGGGCCCTCCTTCCCCATCCCTCCTGTTTATAATCTTTGCAATTACTGTAAGTATTACAGAGATTTATCTTTGAGTGTCTCTAAGTGGGTTTGGTACTAGGATCCACATATTAGGGAGTACATACGGCACTTAATTTTCTGTGGCCGGGGTACTTCACTCAATATAATTGCTTCTAATTCCATCCATTTCCTGGAAAATTGCATTAATTCATCATTTTTGATGGCTGAGTAGTATTCTATTGTATAAATGTACCACATTTTCCTTATTCACTCATCAACTGTTGGACATTTGGGTTGATTCCATGACTTTGCTATTGTAAACAGTGCTGTTATGAACATGGTTGTGCTTGTGCTATCCAGGTGAATTTTTGCTGTATGGGAGGTTATTCCCAAAAGTGGAATAGCAGGGTCATATGGCATTTCAATCTTTAGTTTCTTTAAGAATCTCCAGACAGCTCGTCAGAGTGGCTGTATGAGCCTGCATTCCCACTAGCAAGGTAGAAGAGTTCCCCTCTCTCCACATCCTCTCCAGTATTTGGTGTTGTTCGTATTGTGGATTTTTGCCATCCTGACCAGGGTGAGATGATATCTCAGGGAAGTTTTGATTTGCATTTCTCCGATGGCTAAGGATGTGAAGCATTTTCTAAGATATTTGTTAGACATTTTAATTTTGTCTCTGGTAAAGTTTTTTTTACGTTCCAAAGCCCAATTTTTAATTGGCCCATTTGTTTCCTTGGTGTTTAGTTTTCTAAGTTCTTTGTGCACTCTGGATAATAGAGCTCTGTCAGATATGTGGTTAGTGAAGATTATCTCCCATTCTGTGGGTTGCCTTTGTGCTGGAGTTACAATCTCTTTATCTGAACAGAAGCTCTTTAATTTTACAAGATCCCATCTGTTGAGTGTTGGTTGTAGTGACTGTGCTATTGGATGTCCATTTAGGAACTGTTGGCCTAGCCCAATCAGCTCGAGGGAGTTCCCAACCCTTTCAGCTAAGGTTTTTATAGTCTCTGGCCTTATATCGAGGTCCTTGATCCATTTGGAATTAATTCTTGTACATGGTGACAAGTATAGGTCCAGTTTTAATCTTCTGCATGTGGATATCCAGTTTTGCCAGCACCATTTGTGGAAGATGTTGTTCTTTTTCCATTGAAATTTTTTGGGCCTCTTTGTCAAAGATCAAATGGCTGTAGTTGTGTGGGCTTATATCTGGGTCTTCAACCTGTATCTGGTGATCTGTGTGTCTATTTTGGAGCCAATACCAGACTGTTTTTACAACTATGAATTTGTAGTATAGACTAAGGTTTGGTATGGTGATACCTCCAGCAGTGTTTTTGTTACTCAGGATTGTTTTTGCTATCCTGGGTCTTTTGTGCCTCCATATGAATTTTGAGATTGTTTGGTCAACTTCTTTAAAGAATTGCTTTGGGATTTTAATTGATATAGTATTGAATCTGTATATTGCCTTTGGTAGTATGGTCATTTTTATGATGTTGATAATGCCAAACCAGGAACATGGGAGGTCTTTCCACCTTCTGGTGTCCTCTGCAATTTCTTTCTTGAGGGTTTTAAAGTTTTCACTATAAAGGTCTCTTACTTCTTTGGTTAGGTTTATACCGAGGTATTTCAATTTTTTAGGGGCTATAGTAAATGGGATTGTTTCTCTCAGAGATTTTTCACTTTTTTCATTCTGGGCATATAGGAAGACCACTGATTTTTGTATGTTTATTTTGTATCCTGCCACCCTGCTGAACTTCTGTATTAGTTCCAGAAGTTTCCTTGCTGATTTGAATTCCTTTTATTTCCCTTTCTTGTCTTATGGCTTCAGCTAAGACTTCAAGTACAATATTGAATAGAAGTGGTGAGAGTGGACAGCCTTGTCTAGTTCTTGATCGAAGCGGGAATGCTTCCAGTTTTTCCCCATTGAATATAATCATTGCTGTTGGCTTATTGTATACAGCTTTTATTATATTGATAAAGGTTCTTCCATTCCAACTGTCTGTAGGGTTTTGATCATAAAGGGCTGTTGGATCTTGTCAAAAGCTTTTTCTGCATCTATCGAGAGTATCATGTGGTCTTGGACTTTGGACTGGTTTATATGGTGAATTACATTTATTGATTTGCGTATGTTGAACCAACCTTGTTTGCGTAGGATAAAGCCTACTTGATCCCCATGGATGATCTTTTTGATATATTTTTGAATCCAATTTGCTAAGACTTTGTTGAAAATCTTTGCATCTGTGTTCATCAGAGAGATTGGTCTATACTTTTTTTTTAAGTGTATCTTTATTAGGTTTTGGGATTAAGATGACATTAGCTTCATAGAAGGAATTTGGTAGTGTTCCTTCCTTTGCTATTTGATGGAACAGTTTAAGGAGTATTGGTGTTGTTAGAACTCTGGTAGAACTCTGTGCTGAATCCATCTGGTCCAGGACATTTTTTGGTGGGAAGACTTGAGATTACTTCATCTATTTCCTCATGTGTTATAGGACTTTAAATAATTCACAACTTCCTGATTCAATTTAGGTAAGTTGTGTTTACTTAGAAATTCATCTATTCTGGGCTGGAGAGGTTCATCTCTTTTGTGTTGTCATATTTCACAGGAGTATACGTTTTTGAAATATGACATTATAATTCTCCGGATTTCCTTGGGTATCAGTAGTGATAACTCCATTTTTCATTTCTAATTTTGTTAATTTGAGTGTCTCTCTCTTGCTTTTGGTAATTTAGCTAAGGGTTGTATCAATCTTATTGCTTTTTCAAAAACCAGCTTTTCGACTGGTTGATTTTCTGTATAGTTTTCTTAATCTCGATTTCAGATATTTCTCCCCTTATTTTGCTAATCTCCTCTCTTCTACTGCTTTTGGAATCAGATTGCTCTAGAGTCCCTAAAGCTTTAAGCTGCATTATTAGGTTATTTATTTCTGATGTTTCCATTTTTTTGATGTAGGCATTAAGAGCTATGAACTTACCTCTTAGGACAGCTTTCATTGTGTCCCAAAGATTTTAGTAAGTTGTATTTTTATTATCATTCACTTTCAGGAAATCTTGAATTTCTTTTTTAATTTCTTCCTGAATCCAATTCTCATTCAACATCATAGTATTGTTTCCAGGAGTTAGTGTATTTTATGTTGTTTGTTGTGTTGTGGATGTCAAGCTTTAGACCATGGTGGTCTGATAGGGTACAGGCTATAATTTCAATTTTCTTGTCTATGTGGAGATTCGTTTTGTGGCCCAATATATGATCTATTTTGAAGAAAGTGACATGTGCTGGTGAGAAAAATGTGTATTCTTTGGTGTGTGGATGAAAAGTTGGATAGAGATCTGTAAGGTCCATTTCTTTAAGGGTTTGATTAAGTTCCAAAGTGTCTCTGTTAAGTTTTTTAACCTGTTGATCTATCCCATGTTGAGAGGGAGGTATTGAAATCCCCAAGAATTATCATTTTGGGGTTGATTTCTCACTTTAGACATTGTAGGGTTTGCTTAATGAATGTGGGGGGTGGCTGCATTGGGAACTGCATGTTCAGTATTGTAAAGTCTTCCTGGTGAATTGTACCTGTGACTAAAATGTAGTATCCATCTGTGTCTGTTATGATTATTTTTGGTTTGAAGTCCACTTTGTCTGATAGCATAATGACTACCCCTGCCTGTTTCCTGGTTCTATTAGCTTGCAGAATTTTGGACCAGCCTTTTATTTTTAGGATGTGCCTATCTTCTGTGGTGAGATGGGTTTCCTGCAGGCAGCAGATTGATGGGTTATGATTTTTAATCCAAGTTTGTAATCTATGTCTCTTGTTTGGTGAGTTAATTCCATTAACATTTAATGTTACAATGGAGAAATTATTTTTAATTTCGGACATTTATTATGTTTAGTGGCTTTTGTAAGTGTATTGTTTCCCTCTTAGGTTTTGGTGGTATTATACTTCCCTTCTGTCCTCCTGGATATGCTTGTTTTTTTCCTCAAGCTTGAGTACCATTTCTAGCATTTTTTGAAGGCCTGGTTTGGTGGACATGTATCCCTTCAAGTTGTCTTTGTGCTGGAAAATTTTTCTTTCTCCTTCGATCATGATGGATAGTTTTGCAGGGTATATCAGCCTGGGTTGACATTTTTGCTCATTCAAAATACGTCTCTTTTTGCTTTTATTGTTTCCATTGAGAAGTCATTTATTATTTTAATAGTTTACCTTTAAAAGTGAATTTTTTTTTCCCTTAAAACTCTTAGTGCCATTTCTTTGTCTTGAATGTGGAGTGTTTTAACTATTATTTTCCATGGCGAGTTTCTCTTTTGGTCATATCTGTTTGGGGTGTGGAATGCCTCTTGTATATGGATGGGTCTCTCTTTTTTTAGATGAGGAAAGTTTTCCTTGATGATAGTTTGAAAAATTTCCTCAGGTGTGATATTTTGGGATTCTTGCTCTGTTATTCCATGAATACGCATGTTAGGCTTCTTCAGGATGTCCCATAACTCTTGAATATTTTTGGCTTTAACAACATCTTCCATTGAGCTGGTTAATACTCTCACTTTGTCTTCAAGGTCTGAAATTCTATTTTCTGCTTCGTTAGTTCTGCTGATAAGACTCTCTGTTGAGTTCTGGGTTGAAGATAACTTCTCTTTTAGTTCAGTTTTAAACTTTGCTTGAGTCTGTTTTAACTGCTCTATGCCTATTTTTGTTTCTTGTACTGTTTTTCTCAACTCCAAGTGTCTGTTGTGTTCCTCTTCAGAGTGGTTGATATGGTTATTTAATTCCTCCCAGATTTCCTCTTTCATAATATTGATCATGGTAATGATTATGTTTTGAAAGTGGTTGTCTTGGGTCAGGCTTTCTTGGCTATTTTCTGTGGATTTGATCTGGTTGGAATCTATCATTATGGGATTAATACCTTCAGTGGGAGATTTGTTTCCTTGGGTTTTGTTTCTCATGGATTTGCACTTTGACTTGGGCATTGTCGTTTTATCTCTTAAGACTTTCTTTCAATTTCTGTGTGTTTTTGACTGAACTGAATTAGTTGGCCTGGAGCAGCGCTTGCTCTGACTTGCTGGTGGGAGGAGCTGGGACTAGTGGGTTATCTGGGGCTTAGGGGTGAGCAGGAGGTGCATACCTGTGGCGCAGTGTGTCCTCGCTGGACTGCTCGCATCCTGGGTGTGTGGGGAAAGGGGAGAGTTGCTGGTCGCAGGCGCAATTAACTTGGGGAACTGGGCAATAGCCCAAGGGTCTTCCCTGGCCAGGAGCAGCGCCTGCTCTGACTGGCTGGTGGGAGGAGCTGGGACTAGTGAGTTACCTGGGGTTTGAGGGTGAGCAGGGAGTGCTTACCTAGGGCTGGACTGTGCGCGTCCCGGGCAAGTGGGGAAAGGGCGAAATTAGAATTCTTATCAATTGCGGGTGGGAGTACAACAATGTGAAGAAGGCTGAGGAGATGGTTCAGGGGACAAGATACTGGCTCCACAGACATGGAGTTCAGATCCCCAGAATCCACATCAAAGCCAGGCAGGTATGGTGCCCATCTGTAACCCCAGGCAAAGACATGGAGTCCTAGAGCAAGCTGTCTAGTAAAACTATCTGTTTGGTAGGTTCTGAGTTTAATGGAGAACCCCCCAATAAATAAATTGGGGAGTGATTGAGGAAGACATTCAACATCAACTTTGGCCTTCACATGTGGTATGTACATGTACTGGCACACATGTCTGCACTTACATGCATTCAGTGATCACACATATACATATGTAGAATAATAATAAAAAAAGGGGAAGATACTTTGGAAAAATCCGGCCAGTTCCTCAAAGGTTAAGTTCACAGTCAGCATATGAACAAGCAATTCCACTCTTAGGTATGTATCCAAGAGAAACGATAACATGTTCGTCGTTCCCAAATGTTCATGAAAAAAAAGTGAGAACAAACCACCAACTAGCAAATGAATACACAAAATGTGCAGTATCCACAATGGAATTTTATGGGGCTATAAAAAGATTCATGTTAAAATGTAACTAAATCTTGAAGTCATTGTGCTAACTGAAAGAAGCCAGGCCTAAAAATTTTTTTTATTTGGTTCTATTTTTTGAATAAATTGTCTAGAATCTACAGAGAATGCAGAGGGGTGAGGTCCTTAGGAATGATCCCTACCGCATGAAAGATTTGAAGAGAGAGATTGCCAGTGCTCTAAAGTCACAGCACTGATGTGAGCATTGCGAAAAACACTCACCTCTATACTATTTCTTCTTTGTATGAAAAGGGGTGTGTGTGTGTGTGTGTGTGTGTGTGTGTGTGTGTGTGTGTGTGCGCGTGTATGTGTGTGTATGTGTGTGTGTGTGTGTGTGTGTGTGTAGAAGAGAATACTGTGTGCACCTATGGAGGCCCAAAGGTAATTTTGGAAATCATCCTGGATCACTCTGCTTTCTTATTACTTTAGGATTTCTCAGTCTCCCCCCTTCCGGAGCCAAAACTGCAGGCCACCACCATATCTGCCTATCTGGTACTTACACATAGGATCTAGTATCAGAACTCAAGTTTTTTTTTTGCTTGCAAGGCAAAGACTTAACCCCTGAACCATCTCTCTAGTCCTCACCTCTATATTTTTAATAGATGGGATGAATGGTGTGTAAATTATAGCTCAATAAAGACATTTTAAAGTAAAACCAGACAACAAAAATTACAAAGAAGAGTAAAATTAAAAGTAAAATTTTCATACATCAAAGTGCTCCGTAGGTAGCTGTTATACTCATAGAATGAGAACTTATAGTGGAAATCTTTGGGTCTAAAGCTGGATGAGTGAAGGGAAATGCACATATAATTGGGGTGGCCTGAAGAAGGGTAACGATATACCTTGGAGGCCTGAGCCCCCACAGAGGTAGACAAGCTAGAGTGAAACCAGGAGTCCATAGAAGTATACAAGTGGAAGGATGAGTGGGAGTGGGAGGGAATGGTGAAGGGAAGGAGGACGATGAGAGAGAGGGAAAAGGGAGAGAAGCTGGGAAGCATACTCAGTATCCTTGTAAAAGTTGAAAAATTTTTTTAAAAGTAAAATTTTTCTATTTACCCTCTGACCTCTAGTTCTAATCTCCAGAAAAGACATTTTTTTTAAAGAAGTGTTTGGGCTTTTTGCTCTTCTGTTGGTTTTAGTTATATCATTAAATAATGTCCTTAATATCTCTTTATGGAGCTACTGCTTCAAGATTTATGTTTGGCATTATACTCTGAAGTAGAGAAAACTAGCAATTTTTCAGTATCCCATGTCCTCTCTCAATTTGATTTCCAAAGTTTTTGTTCTTATTTTTTTTAACTAAGATATGTTCTTTATTTCTGATTTGATTTAATGCCTTTCTCAGAATTTGGATATGTAAACCTAGTGAAGTAAAAACACCATGAAGAAGTTCAGAATGTGGGCTAATGCTCTAAACACAGACATCCAGACCCTTCCAGCTTCTTTTTTTTTTAATACATTTTTTATTATTATTTCAGCTCATACAAACTTAATAGGTACACCAGTTCCCTCCCTCCTCCTCCCCCCAAACCCCCTGCTCTCCCTCCCCTCACCCCTGCCGCCCCATCCCCCTGTGCCTCCTGCCCCAATTCCCAGAGTCCTTTCTTGTGCATGCCTGACTCTCCTCTGGGCCTCCTCTCCGATGATGTACAAGGACCCAGTGGCATTTCCCTGAACCCTTTCCTGTGTTCCCTTTAAGCATAGGAACACTACTGTGGTTGTCAATCCCTTGTCTCCAAGGATCTTGGTGCCTTTAGCAGATGCTAGACTTTGTAAGGTCAATAGTGTGTTGGACATTGCGCCGGGCATGCAATATCCAATTATGATTGCTTCGGCCTTAACTTGTGTGGAGTATCTTGTAAATCATTGCTCCTCCCATCCTTTTGCTCTTATACTCTTACCGCCCCCTCTTCCGCAAATGTCCCTGAGCTTCAGGATGGGGAGAGATTAGTCTGGCCTAGTTCTAGGTGGTTGATATAGAGTCTCTGAAGTTCTGGATAGTGGTTCATTGATTTTCTTTTACAATTTTGTTGCTCCTGTAATGCCCTTCACTCCATCGTGATGGGCACTGTATGTCACCCCCTGGCCAGAGACAGAAAGCTGTTAAACTGGAGTCTTATTATAAGAGCACATTCAAGGGTAGACGTAATACTTCCTTCCAGCTTCTTAAGCATTGAAGTATCCGTGTTGAAGTCATACATACAAGAGTGGGCATCCATGTTTTACTTCTTAATGTTTATTTATTTTTCTCCCACATTTTATTTTTTTCCTAATCATATAAGCTCAATATATACCCCTGTCCTCTCCCTCATCCCTCCCCTTCCCTGTCGTCTCCCATTTTACTTTCCCCCCTTTTCCCTTTTCTTTCATCCCCTCCCTCCCTCCCCCTCTCCTGGTGCCTTCCCTTCCTCGCTTCCATCCCCTGGATGGAGCATCCATTTATGTGAATGCCAAACCTCCCTCTGAGTCCTCCACCCTAGTGGGGGTTTAGTGGCATACCCCAAAGCCCCTTTTTGGGCTATCCATTAGTATAGGAACTCTATTCTGACTGTTCAATCCCTTGTCTCTAAGGATCCCACTGCCTGGAGCCTTCTCCCCTGTAATCCATGCTAGACTTTGGAGGAGGGTGGGTCATTGATATGTCAGCCATTGTGCAGGTCAGGCAAAGTCCAATTCTGGCTGCTGCAGCCCTAATTTGTATGGAGTATCTTGCATCTTGTTGGTCCTCCCCATCTTTAGGCTCTTATAATCTTGCTGCCCTTCTTTTCCACAAGGGAAGCTTTAGGATGGGGAGAGATTTGGGTGGTCTGGTTCCATGTGAATAACGTAGGGTCTTTGGTGTTCTGAACTGTGATTTGTTATTGTTTTCAGTTTTGCTTTTCCTGCACTGCCATTGGCTGCATCCTGATTGGTATTGAAGGTCACCTCCTAACCAAAGATAAAAGACTATTGAAATGAAGATCTTAACATAAGAGGAGACTCAAAGGTAGATGGAAGAATAGGAATAGGACACAGGAGCGGGGGTGGGGGGGTAGGGAGTGGGGGTGGGGGGGGGTCAGTGTCCCATTTTCTTGATGGTTACCGTCTATCTCCCAGTCCCTATATCCTCCTTGATTTGTGAGATCAAACCTGTTCAGTCCCAAGTGACCAGGAAGGGAACTCTCGATACTTACATGCAACATATGACTGTGGCTTATTTTCTCTATTGAATATAGAGTATTTTCACTTTTACTATTTCAGGTGATGTAGTCAAGACTCTTTTTCCTAGTTTATCAATTTGAGACACCACCAATTACCAAGAAGAAAGCAAATTTTAGATTCCATGGCTATAACTACATGGGACAAGTTCAACCAAATGAAATTCTGAGTTCTCTCCATGGAATGCTGCTGCTTGCTCTGCTTAATTATGATGTTAAGAACCTAATTAAATGTCTTTCAAAGAGCGTCTCCAAATTTGGCTTAGTGATATTATAATTATCTGAGGATTGATTGTGGTGGAGGGAAGTGCTAACTATGCTACCTGGGAGTGCCAAGAGGGAAGAGAACAACTTTTCATCTCATCCGCCACCCTGCATGTTTACTCAATGAGTGCTATTTCGTACATTTCTAGAAGAGACCCATTTGGCTGATGGGACACTGAGTACCAAGAAAGTTGGAGAGGCAGCCATGGTATCTGGAGAGTTGGTGATTCTGGAGCTCTGAGCCTGTAGGAAGCGTAATCTGCTGTATCCCTCTAACATTGGTGCTTGAATCTGGTTGCCATAATGATAACCTTAGACCAGGTGGTACTAGAGGATGGTGGAAAACCACTGGGAATGGAATGTTCTTTTGGGACTCAAGAGATAGGAGACAATAGGAAGGGCAGTGGCTTTAAACACATCCCAGATATTCCAATGATAGATATCACCTGAAAGAAAGTGTTTAATTACAGTAGCAATAAAGAAAAAATGCGAAGTGAAAGAATTAAGGCACTTCTGAGTATTTCTCAAGCCAAAGAGTAGGCGTTGGTTGCCTCTGTACTATGTACCTTGCCCTTATCAGGTGATTTACCTATGTGGCCTCATTCAATACTCTGGTTGGAAAGTGATCTTATCAGTGTTCACAATGAAACAACTAGGGACCATAGAGAGGCCAGGTTCCCAGAGCCCACAGACCTGAGGATTCCATTGTCTCCAAATACCTTAAGTCACCAAAAACCAAGTAGCAATTCAAAACTGAATGCTGGGGCTGGAAATGTGACTCCACTGGCAGAATGCACGTCTGTTAGCATTCATGAGGTCCCAACCTCATGCCCTGGACATGACGACACACACCCAGAATCTCAGCACTTCGGAGGTCAAAAGATTAAGAGTTTGAGCTCATCCTTTCCTACCTACTTGGAGAGTTTGTAGGCCTAAGGGCGAAATGAGACCCTGTCAAAAAAAAAAAAAAAAAAAAAAAAAAGCAAACAGGGCCCAAGAGATGCTCCCATGGCTCAGTGGTGAAAGAATCTAGATTAAAGCACTTGTACATGAGTCTGGTGGCCTGAGTTCAATCCTGAAACCCAAGTAAAAGAGAAAGGAAAGAATGGACTCCACAAAGGTGTGCTCCCCACATGTCAGCTGTGGCGTGTGTCCCCCCACATTGTACATCTATGCACAAACGCCTACCATAACAACAAATAAAGATTAAATTAAAAAACTAAACAGTATTTCTTTGGGGGAAATAATAGATATATATGATACTTATTTTTTCTAGAGAACATCTAAAAGTTATGCAATTATCTAAGCCTATATTCATTTTGGCGAATCTTATTTGGGTGAATATGCTCTAGAACTAAATGCATATGCCAGAAATCATTTGTCATGTTGATTTTTTTAAACACTAGCAGGAAATACACTCATCGGTCAAAGACTGACCATTTCTAAAAAGGAGTCTTTTAGTCACATGCAGAAAGAATACATAATGTTAAGACAAAATTGGGATCTGTTGATCCCGTGGGAACAGTGAACCACATCACGCACAACGTGTGTGTGTGTGTGTGTGTGTGTGTGTGTGTGTTATTGTGTTCACAAGTCCATGCAGACTTTTGATAATTGGGTTTTTTTTCCTTGAAGCCAAGTGAGCTGTAGTGTACTGAGTTAAAGTTCCAGAAACTAATTCTGTATTCTCTGCATGGGAATTCATTCAGGGTTTGAAGTGTGAGAAAAAGTGGAAGAACTGTGGTATTCTGTGAAAACCAAGAATTTTCGTCTCAGAGTTCTCTTACATGTTCCTAAAGAACTTTTATTGTGATATATAATGGTCCCCAAGATGACACAGTATAAAGTGATGCCTCTGAGCTACTTCTGAATCTTGTGGACACACTGACACATGCCCTTGTGGACTTTGTATGAACACATTCTTAAATATTGTCTAAGATTTGCACTGAAAGCCCTATGCCAGAAGAGGAAAGATCTTGGTAAAGCCGCGGCATAAGACCATGGTGTTCCTGGCCATTTCAGCATCAATCTTGAACCCTACCAAACCTTTCCTTCTGCCTGAACGCTCCTACTATCACACACACGAAAAATCTTCCAAGATGACACCCCTCCCACACAACCCCCCCCCACACCTCCAACTCTAACATTAATAGCCTTCCTCCATCCAGTGAGTCTTCATGGGAAGACATCAATGTCACCTCTGAGTTTCCTACCCTATGGATTTTATTCATTCAGTCAATGTTTCACAGGTCATTTCTGTGTGCAAGAGAACCTAGTTTTTTGTAAAATGTCTGTACCTTACTTGTTGCACACAATGCTTTCGACTATTGCACAGAATGTTTGATCAATATTTGTGAAGCTGCAACTAATTCCTTCTAGAAGATAGTGTTAATTTCTGTACCCGTCATTTCCTTCATTCCACTATCAGTGTTTCAAGCATAGTCCCATAGACACATGGATTTTGGATCGAATGTGTCCTTACACACACACACATCTTTTTTATAATTTCAGGAAAACTTAATTTCTCAACTTCTTTGAGTTCTCTTCCTCACACATGAAATAGAGATCCAAAATATGTCACAGGGGCTTAGTAAAGATTGAAAGTACTGGGCTGGGGAGATGGCTCAGGGGTTAAGACTTTGCCTCACAAGTAAAAGAACCTGAGTTCAGATTCCAGATTCCACATTAAAATGCTGGGCAAGAGTATCAGCAGCCTGCACTTCTGGCCCTCAAAGGTAGAGTCTTAAGGGAGGAAGGGAGAGTTATTCAACTTACGGCTCCAGCGGGGAGATACAGTCTTTCATGGTGGGAATGGCATGGGTGGCAACAGAAGAAGGAGGAAGCTTGAATCACATCCATCCAGGAGGTTCAAAGTTGCAAGACTGTCAACTGCAAGAGCAGACCTTTTCTGGAAGCTGGTTGGAACTAATCCACTTCAAGGCCCATCCCCTAGGACTGCCTTCCTCCAGCCAGGCTCCATCTCTAAAAGTGCCATGACCTTCCTAAACAACTAAAGATTCAAACACATGAGCCTGTGGGGGACAAACGTACATTGCAAACATGACGCCTGGAAACCCTAGAGCAAAACAATAGGAGGTAGAACAATCCAGGATGATTTCTAAAGTCACCCTTGGGCCTCCACAGGGACACAGATTAAAAGGGCTCAATCATCAACTCCAGCTGATTATTTTTTTGAGATCCCTCTGGTGACACCCTTCCTCACTTGTTTGTCCAGATTGGGGGAAGGGCTCCTTTCTTTGCCTCAAACATTCTAAATCACTTCCAAGAGAACTTGTGTGTGGATACTGCCCTATCTTGAATGACAAAGACTATGAGGTAGGTATCACTTAAAATGTGACCCATAAGACTGAGGTGCTGGATTTTTTAATATTAATTCCTTTCAATTGGCTCACAAGGCTCTGACAGATCCCTACTGTTAATATGCTGTTGCTGTCTCTCACCAGATGGAGCTCCATGATGACGTTCATCTCAAGGGTGATGGTGGCATCCACAGTGTCTGGCACACAGCCAGGTGTCCAGTAAGCTCTCAGCATGGTGCCTTTCATAGCTTCAGCAGCATATCTTTTTTATTATTTATTCAATTGTGTGTGTGTGTGTGCACGCATGTGTGTGTGCGTGTGTGTGTGTGAGTTTATGTGTGTGTGTAGAACCACAGGCGAATTCAGGAACCACCATGGACCGCCTCCACCTCCTCCTTGTTTACTCTGCCCGGGGATTCACAGGCTCCACCCCGGGATTCACAGGCTCCGCCCTACCAGGACCAGAAACGCAGGCCGCACCGCTTCCGCCCGGCGTCTATACGTGGGGTCTAGGATCCGAACTCAGGACCTTCCACCTGCAAGGCAGAGGTTTAACCCCTGAGCCACCTCTCCAGCCCCAGTATATCATTGTATTCTACTGCTTAGCCCAGCCATACACTGTAGGTGCCTGGGAAATTCTTTGCTAAATGAATTAATTGGTTTCTTAGTCTTACAAATCAACCAATCATCTGCTCCTGGAAAACGTTAGCTACATAAGTGTCTTTCTAAACATTTCTTTGTGTTCATATAGCAATTAGAAGCATCTGCTTGCTTGCTGTGTGGCTTCCAGTATGTTATCTCTTTGCTTCTCAGTTTGTTGTTCTTTATCATGGGGGCATCAGTGACATGACCTTGTTTAGATATAGAAAGCATTAAGTGTGACTGATAACAGCTATCATTTTATACAGATTATGAAACATGGCACCATGAGGTTTCAGTGTTAATTATGTGAAAACATATAAAAATTCAAGCAGTAAAGTTCAGAGGATAGAAATTCTAGTTAGGAAATTGAGGCATCGATTCTGTGAGGTCATCAGAAAAAAAATCCAAGGGCCAAGCTGACACTACAGTGAGAGGCTATTTGCAGTGGGGTTGGTCTCTGATGAGGAAGACTGCTCACCTGGGGCTGCTGGAGCTCAGCTGTAGGTGCTTTGACTTTGATCAGGTTCAGCAGACAATGCCCCACGCC
The DNA here is from genome assembly GCA_023101885.1 of Typhlomys cinereus. NCBI lineage: Eukaryota > Metazoa > Chordata > Mammalia > Rodentia > Platacanthomyidae > Typhlomys > Typhlomys cinereus. The sequence continues at coordinate 509,864 of JALPQD010000086.1, forward strand.
TTACGAGTCTGTGTGGAAGATGCATCGGTGTCAGGCGGTCATGTCAGGCATCAGCAGTCGTGTCAATTGCTCTGTGAGGAGCAGCTGCAGGAGGCTCATCCTTTGCTTATCCACAATGACAGCGTGAAAGAAGGGGTGGGATGAGACAAATGAAAGAGATGGGCAAGCTGTGGGGTTCTTCTGCTCACCCTAGTTCTCTAGTTCCAAGGATGTCAGACACACCTATCTTCCTGCCTTTTTGAGCATTCTTAGGCTTTTCCATTGATTTTTTTTTTTTACCCTCAGTCCCAGTTTGGGATCCCCATTCGGAGATGAGGTGTTTTGGTAGTCTGTTTTAGAAGAATTTTAAAGCCACCTTTTATTTTATAAAATTAAGCAAAAATAAACCGGGCATGCATATAAAATTAAAAAAAAACAGTATCACTTCAATAGATTTGTAACTGTCTCTGTTTATCTACTTTGTCATTACGCTGGCCCAAGGGGCCATTGCTCTTCTGTGGCTGGCCTCAGAAAACACGCACCTGATCCCTTCCTTGCCTGCTAAACTCTAGCTGCTGTGTACTGTTGGGCAAGATTTTCAAAGTACTGCCCATTAGGTCTTGTCATTCTTCTGCTTAACCTCTCCAGAAGGTGCTGTCTTAGAGGAACAGTTTAGTTCCTCCTTGTGACCTTTTAGGTCATATCTGATCTAACCACAAAGCACTCATTTTCAGTTTCCGGGTTCTCTCAGCCCCTTGCTCCTAAAAGTCCATTCACACTTGTCTTTCACTTTCTGTTTCATGATCATGTCAAAGTGGTTTTTTATGCACAGAGAATTTGCATTTGCTGTTTCCTCTGCTGAGAAATCTCTTAACCTGTATTTATTGTAGTCTTCACTTGACAAAACTGTAACTTCTATGCTATCTCACTCAAGAGAGTTCTACACACACAATATTGCAAGGTGTCTTTTATTTGCTATCTAATATCACCATTCACATTTATGTTTCTTCTTCATTAACTGGTCTATCTTTCCTCTTCATTAGCTCCGGAAGACCACGGCTCCATACATTTATACCACCTCAAGCACCCAAAATGAAGCCTGGTACTTCATTAGTAATCATTGTTGAAAGGGAAAAAAGCATGGTACAGACAAAAAAGACTAAAATGCTGAGTAGTGGGCTGCGTTGGAAAGTTTTATTTTCTTTAGTATTTTACTAATATATAAATATGTATTATAAAATATTTTTTTAAAGAGTGTGGGTTCTTTTAACTGCAAAAGTTTTAACTTTGGCAAAAAAAATTAACGTTGACATGAAATGTCAGTTGATCGGTTTCTGTTGGCATGATACTGACTATAATCTTTGGATCTATGTGTATCTCTTTTGTGGTATGCATATTTGGGTTGTACATGTGCATATATGCCTAGGGTGTGCATGTGTGAGGGTGCACATGTGTGTACCATGTGCATCTGTCGTGCAGAGGCCCAAGGTTGAAACTGGGTGTCTTTTTTGATAAAGATTCTCATACCCTGAACTTACCAATCAGCTAGACCAGCTCGCCAGCTTGCTCCGGGGATCTTCTGTCTTTGTCTCCAAATACTGGGATATAGATAGCTGCCATGCCTATTTGGCTTTTGCATGGGTTCTGAGGAGCACATTAGTCACAGAGCATCTCCTCAGCCCAATGTCTGCTTCTTGAATCAGACATTATGAGATATTCCTCAGAGAGGACTCTCAGCCATAAGTCCCTTGGCATAGCTGACACAATGCACTCCTTCCTCATTTGGGGTCTTTTTTCAACACTGGGGTGGTCTTGTGCCTCTCAACTAGTCCCCTGCCTGCCTCCTTATCTCCAGCTCCTTGAGTTCTGTTCAGCTCTGGCCCAGACACTGTGGAGATCAGCGATGGCATGAGATGACTTACACTGCTCTAGGGAACACAGACTGGGGCCCGATGAGCACCGTGGGCTCATTCCCCGAAACACTGGTTCATGCAAGAACTCAAAGAGTCACTGAATAGTGTTTAGCATTTAGGAAGAAAGCTTCTGCTATCTGGTCTGCTCCAGAATGGTTCTGATTTCAAGTTATGTGTGAAATCTAAGTACTTTATTAAGCTTGGGCAAAAGGGGGCAATCGTTTTGATAAAAAAAAAAAAAAAAAAAAAAAAACAGAGATGGGAGAGATGACTCGGGGCAATGATGGCCTTTGCCTCAAAAGTGAAAGACCGGAGTTCGGATCTCCAGATCCTAGGTAAAAAATGCCAGGAGGATATGTCAGCTGCTTATAACTCTGGCCCTTGAGGGCAGAGCCTGAGAAACCCAAGAGCAAAGCAATAAGGTAGATAAGCAATCCAAGATGATTCCTGATGTCAACCTTGAGCCTCCACAGTGACATACACTCAAGTGTTCTCTTGTACACATGCTTGTATGCACATGTGCATCCACTCACATGCAAAAGGCACATCCACACATGCAAGCAAAAAATTACGAAAGGTTAGAATAATGCAAGAATTAATCACACAATAAATAATTACAAAGCCAGGCCAGGTTTCATAAGATTTTTAAGTTTTTCGCTTGCATTTGGGTCTCTTAACTAAAAAAACAAATATTTTGGATACGGTATAGATTCCAAATATTTTCTCTTTCTCACATATCCACATAAACAATATATCAATATCAATAATAAGTGTCATCATCCTTAAAATATTACATTTTTATTCAATTTTTAAAAATTATACAAAGAGGGCTGGGAGATGGCTTAGCCAATAAAGTGCTGGCTGTGCCATCGTGAGATACTGAGTTCAGTGTCCGTGACCTATGTGAAAAGCTGAGCAGCCAAGTGTGCCTGTGATCCTAGCACTGTGTGCAGAGAGCAGAGGGTGCTGGGCTTACTGGCCAGCTAGTCCAGGCAAATCAGGAAGTGCCAGGTTCAGTGAGAGACCCTGTCTCAAAACACAAGTAACCATTTTGCAAATGGGTGATAGACCCCTCCTTCACTGTGGTTTCCCACTTTTATTACATCTACCTTTGAATGTGCTTTTATCACAAGACTCTAGTTTAACAGATTTTTGTCTCTGGCCAGGGGGTGACGTACAATGCCCATCAGGATGGAGTGAAGGGCATTGCAGGAGCAGCAAAACTGCAAAGGAAAATCAACAAACCACAATCCAGAACTTCAGAGACTCTATATCAACCACGTAGAACTAGGCCAGCCTAATCTCTCCCCATCCTGAAGCTCAAGGACATTTGCGGAAGAGGGGGCAGTAAGAGTGTAAGAGCAAAAGGATGGGAGGAGAAATGATATGCAAGATACTCCATACAATTTAGGGCCGAAGCAATCATAATTGGACTTTACATGCCTTGCGCAATGTCCAACACACTATTGACCTCACAAAGTCTAGCATCTGCTAAAGGCACCAAGATCCTTGGAGGCAAGGGATTGGCAGCCACAGCAGTGTTCCTATACTTAAGGAGAACACGGGAAAGGGTTCAGGGAAAGGCCACTGGGTCCTTGTACGTCATTGGAGAGGAGGGCCCAGAGGAAAATCAGGCATGCACAAGAAAGGACTCTCTGGGAATTGGGGCGGGAGGCACTGGGGGATGGGGAGGGAAGGGGGAGGGGAGGGGAGTAGGGGGTAGGGGGGGAGGGAGGGAACTGGTGTACCTATTAAGTTTGTATGAGCTGAAATAATAATAAAAATGTATTAATAATAAAAAAACACAAGGGAAGAGAGATAAGGAAGACAGCGAAGGTGGGCTTCTGGTTTCCACATGGGCATGGTCACATGTGCGCATGCACCACACAGACATGTGCGTACACACAAATGCACAACAAAAAATTAAAATACAAAGTAGGAGTTTTATTATAACATTTACGGAAGTGCACACAATGTAATTCGATCATATTCAGTCCTTAACTCTCCCTTCAACTTCCACATCCCTGCTAATCTGTCTTTTCCTTTATATCTTCACCCATCTTCCTAGGTGCTATACATGAGGAAAAAAAATTGTTACTTATTTTTGTGAGTCTGGCTTTTCCTCTGTGTGTGTGTGTGTGTGTGTGTGTGTGTGTACAAGAGGGCACCTGACTGTGTGTTTCTGTGAAGTACCAAGGATGACATTCAGGGAATCATCCTAGATTACTTTACCTCCTTATTGTGTTGCTCTGGGGTTTTCCAGGAACTGTCCTATCTGCCTGCCAAGCATTTTTATGTAGAATCTGGGGATCTGAATTCAGGTCCTTTTGATTGTGGGGTGAAGGTTTCAATCCAACTAACTCCCTGGCCCCTGGCTTTTTCTTTTCTTTTTTCTTTTCTTTTCTTTTCTTTTCTTTTCTTTTCTTTTCTTTTCTTTTCTTTTCTTTTCTTTCCTTTTCTTTTCTTTTTTCTTTTCTCTTTCTCCTTCCTTCCTTTCTTTCTGTACTTTATATGCTGATCTTCAATTGTATCCATTTTCCTTCAAATACTCCAATTCCTTTCTTTTCCCTTTCTCCTTACCTTTCCTTTTCCCTCTGTTCCCTCTCTCCTTCCTCCTTCCCCTCCCCCATCCTCTTCTTTCTCTTCCTTCATTAATTTTCTTTCTGCATACTGGACAAGTACTTCACCACTAAGTTATTCTCCAAGCACTATTTGTTTGTTTGTTTTTCTAATCCTATTTTGAGACAGGGTCTCACTAAATTGCCTAGGCTGAATCTGAAATAGATCTGTAGCCCAAGCAGGCCTTAAACTTGTGATCTTCCTGCTTTGACTCCCAAGTATGGGATTACACGCCTGCATCACAAGATGTACCTCATTCTTCCTTATGTTTCAATGAAAGTCACAGTGCAAAGAACATATACTACATTTTTTTTATCCATCTATCCATGATGGTTTTTGTGACTAATGCAGCCATAATCTTGAATTTTTTTAATTTATTATTAATAGGTACACCAGTTCCCTCCCTCCCTCCTCCTCCCCCTGAACCCCCTGCTCCCCCTCCCCTCCCTCCTCCTTCCCCTTCCCCCTCCCCCAGTGCCTCCCACCCCAATTCCCAGAGAGTCCTTTCTTGTGCATGCCTGATTTTCCTCTGGGCCCTCCCCTCCGATGACGTACAAGGACCCAGTGGCCTTTCCCTGAACCCTTTTCCGTGTTCCCCTTAAGTATAGAAACACTGCTGTGGCTGCCAATCCCTTGCCTCCAAGGATCTTGGTGCCTTTAGCAGATGCTAGACTTTGTGAGGTCAATAGTGTGTTGGACATTGCGCAGGGCATGTAAAGTCCAATTATGATTGCTTCGGCCCTAACTTGTATGGAGTATCTTACATATCATTTCTCCTCCCATCCTTTTGCTCTTACACTCTTACTGCCCCCTCTTCCGCAAATGTCCCTGAGCTTCAGGATGGGGAGAGATTAGGCTGGCCTAGTTCTAGGTGGTTGATATAGAGTCTCTGAAGTTCTGGATTGTGGTTTGTTGATTTTCCTTTGCAGTTTTGCTGCTCCTGCAATGCCCTTCACTCCATCCTGATGGGCAATGTATGTCACCCCCTGGCTAGAGACAAAAAGCTGTTAAACTAGAGTCTTGTGATAAAAGCACATTCAAAGGTAGATGTAATAAAAGTGGGAAACCACAGTGAGGGAGGGGTCTATCACCCATTTGCAAAATGGTTACTTTTTATCTGCCAGACTATACGCGCTCCTCTTCTGGTGAGATCATACCCCCTTAGTAGTAAATGATCAGGAACGAAAGTCTGTGAACTTAATCAGATGTCTCATTACTTATTTGAGTCCTTGATGGAGGCCTATTTGCTCTGCTGTAACATGGTCCCCTCTCTCCTTGTTTCTGGTGTGGCCCTCCTACCACATCCTTCCTGTTCAAACTCCTTGCAATTATTGTAGGTATTAAAGAGATTTATCTTTGAGTGTCTCTAGGTGGGCTGGGTGGGTTTGGTACTAGGAGCCACCTATTAGGGAGTACATACGGCACTTAATTTTCTGGGTTTGGGATACTTCGCTTAATATAATTGTTTCTAATGACATCCATTTCCTGGCAAATTCCAGTAATTCATCATTTTTGATGGCTGAGTAGTACTCCATCGTATAGATGTACCACAGTTTCCTTATCCACTCGTCAACTGTTGGACATTTCGGTTGATTCCATGACTTTGCTATTGTAAACAGTGCTGCTATGAACATGGTCGCACTTGTGCTGTTGAGGTGAACCTCTGCTGCATGGGGGGTTATTCCCAAAAGTGGAATCGCAGGGTCATATGGCATTTCAATCAGAATGGCTGTATGAGCCTGCATTCCCACCAGCAATGTAGGAGAGTTCCCCTCTCTCCACATCCTCTCCAGCATTTGGTGTTGTTTGTATTGTGGATTTTTGCCATCCTGACTGGGGTGAGATGATATCTCAGGGAAGTTTTGATTTGCATTTCCCTGATGGCTAAGGAAGTGGAGCATTTTTTAAGATACTTGTTAGACATTTTAATTTCATCCCTAGTAAAGTTTCTTTTAAGTTCCAGGGCCCATTTTTTTAATTGGGCCATGAGTTTCCTTGGTGTTTAGTTTTCTAAGTTCTTTGTGCACTCTGGATAATAGAGCTCTGTCAGACATGTGGTTAGTGAAGATTTTCTCCCATTCTATGGGTTGCCTTTGAGCTCGTGTTACAATCTCTTTATCTGAACAGAAGCTCTTTAATTTCACAAGATCCCAACTGTTGAGAGTTGGTAGCAGTGACTGTGCCATTGGATGTCTGTTTAGGAAATGTTGGCCTAGACCAATCAGTTCGAGGGAATTCCCTACCCTTTCAATATGGTTTTTATAGTCTCTAGCCTTAAATCTAGGTCCTTGATCCACTGTTCTTTTTCCATTGGAATTTTTGGGCCCCTTTGTCAAAGACCAAATGGCTGTAATTTTGTGGGCTTATATCTGGGTCTTCAACCCTTATCCATTGATCTGTGTGTCTATTTTGAAGCCAGTACCGGGCTGTTTTTAGTACTAGACTAAGGTTTGGTATGGTGATACGTCCAGCAGTGTTTTTGTTACTCAGGATTGTCTTTGCTATCCTGGGTCTTTTGTGCCTCCATATGAATTTTGAGATTGTTTGGTCAACTTCTTTAAAGAATTGCTTTGGGATTTTAATTGGTATAGCATTACTTTGTATATTGCCTTTGGTAGGATGGTCATTTTTACGATGTTGATTCTGCCAATCCAGGAACAAGGGAGGTCTTTCCACCTTCTGGTGTCTTCTGCTATTTCTTTCTTGAGGGTTTTAAAGTTTTCATTGTAAAGGTCTTTTACCTCCTTGGTTAGGTTTATACCAAGGTATTTCATTTTTTTAGGGCTATAGTAAATGGGATTGTTTCTCTCAGGGATTTTTCACTTCTTTCATTCTGGGCATATAGGAAAGCCACTGATTTTTGTACGTTTATTTTGTATTCTGTTACCCTGCTGAACTTCTCAGTTAGGTCCAGGAGCTTCCTGATGGATTTTTTGGGATCACTCAGGTATAAGATCATATCATCTGCAAATAGGGAAAGTTTGACCTCTTCCTTGCCGATTCTAATCCCTTTTATGCCCCTTTCTTGTCTTATGGCTTCAGCTAACACTTCAAGTACAATATTGAATAGAAGTGGTGAGAGTGGACAGCCTTGTCTAGTTTCTGATCGAAGTGGGAATGCTTCCAGTTTTTCCCCATTGAGCATAATCCTTGCTGTAGGCTTGTATACATCTTTTATTATATTGATAAAGGTTCCTTCCATTCCTACTCTCTCTAGCATTTTGATCATAAAAGGCTGTTGGATCTTGTCAAAAGCTTTTTCTGCATCTATCAAGAGTATTATATGGTCTTGGGCTTTGGACTGGTTTATATTATAAATTACATTTATTGATTTGTGTATGTTGAACCAACCTTGTGTGCCGGGGATAAAGCCTACTTGGTCCCCGTGAATGATCTTTTTGATATGTTTTTGAATCCGATTTGCTAAGACTTTGTTGAGAATCTTTGCGTCTGTGTTCATCAGAGAGATTGGCCTATAGTTTTCTTTTTTAAGTGTATCTTTATTAGGTTTTGGAATTAAAACAATATTAGCTTCATAGAAGGAATTTGGTAGTGTTCCTTCCTTTGCAATTTTGGAACAGTTTAAGGAGTATTGGTGTTATTAACTCCTTAAATGTCTGGTAGAACTCTATGCTGAATCCATCTGATCCAGGACATTTTTTGGTGGGAAGATTCGAGATTACTTCCTCAATTTCCTTATATGTTATAGGACTATTTAAATAATTCACAACTTCCTGATTCAATTTAGGTAAGTTGTGTTTACTTAGAAATTCATCCATGTCTTTTGTGGTATCATATTTCACAGAGTATAAGTTTTTAAAATATGACATTATAATTCTCTGAATTTCTTGGGTATCAGTAGTGATAACTACATTTTCATTTCTAATTGTGTTAATTTGGGTTTTCGCTTTCTTGCTTTTGGTTAATTTAGCTAGGGGTGTATCAATCTTATTGATTTTTTCAAAGAACCAGCTTTTTGACTGGTTGATTTTTTCTATCGTTTTCTTAATCTTGATTTCAGATATTTCTCCCCTTATTTTGCTGATCTCCTCTCTTCTACTGCTTTTGGGATCAGATTGCTCTAGTTTTTCTAAAGCTTTAAGGTGCATTGTTAAGTTGTTTATTTCTGATGTTTCAATTTTTTTGATGTAGGCATTAAGAGCTATGAACTCACCTCTTAGGACAGCTTTCATTGTTTCCCAGAGATTTTGGTAAGTTGTATTTTCATTATCGTTCACTTTCAGGAAATCTTGAATTTCCTTTTTAATTTCTTCCTGAATCCAGTTCTCATTCAGCCTTATAGTGTTAAGTTTCCAGGAGTTAGTGTACTTTCTGTCTTTTGTTGTGTTGTGAATATCCAGCTTTAGGCCGTGGTGGTCTGATAGGGCACAGGCTAGAATTTCAACTTTCCTGTATATGTGGAGATTCATTTTGTGGCCCATATGTGATCTATTTTGGAGAAAGTTCCGTGTGCTGCTGAGAAAAATGTGTATTCTTGGTGCATGGATGAAAAGTTCGATAGAGATCTGTAAGGTCCATTTCTTTAAGGGTTTGATTAAGTTCCAAAGTGTTCCTGTTAAGCTTTTGACCTGTTGATCTATCCCATGTTGAGAGGACGGTGTTGAAATCCCCAAGAATTATTGATGGGGGTTGATTTCTTGCTTTAGACGCTGTAAGATTTTCTTAATGAATGTGGAGGGGCCCGTATTGGGTGCATATATATTCAGTATTGTGAAGTCTTCCTGGTGAATTGTACCTGTGACTAAAATGTAGTATCCATTTGTGTCTCTTATGATTTTCTTTGGTTTGAAGTCCACTTTCTCTGACAGCATAATGGCTACCCCTGCCTGTTTCCTGGTTCCATTAGCTTGCAGAATTTTGGACCAGCCTTTCATTTTTAGGATGTGCCTATTTTTTGTGGTGAGATGAGTCTCCTGAAGGCAGCAGATTGATGGGTTGTGATTTTTAATCCAAGTTTATAATCTATGTCTCTTAATTGGTGAGTTAAGCCCATTGACATTTAATGTTATAATGGAGTAATTCTTTTTAATTCTGGACATTTTTTATGTTTAGTGGATTTTTGTAAGCTTATTGTTTTACATTTATATTTTTGTGGTATTATACTTCCCTTCTGTCCTCCTGGATACGCTTGTTCTTTTCTTTAAGTTTGCGTATCATTTCTAGCATTTTTTGAAGGCCTGGTTTGGTACACATGTATCCCTTCAAGTTGTCTTTGTGCTGGAAAATTTTTCTTTCTCCCTCGATCATGACAGATAGTTTTGCTGGGTATATCAGTCTGGGTTGGCATTTTTGCTCATTTAATACTTGAAGTACGTCTCTCCAAGCTCTTCTTGCTTTTACTGTTTCCATTGAGAAGTCATTTGTTATTTTAATAGGTTTGCCTTTAAAAGTGACTTGCTTTTTTTCTCTTGAAGCTCTCAGCTCCTTTTCTTTGTCTTGAATGTGGGGTGTTTTGACTATTATTTGCCGTGGCGATTTTCTATTTTGGTCATATCTGTTTGGAGTGCGAAATGCCTCTTGTATTTGAATGGGCCTCTCATTCTTCAGTTGAGGGAAGTTTTCATTTATGATAATTTGAAAAATTTCCTCAGGTGTGGTATTTTGAGATTCTTGCTCTGGTATTCCATGAATGTGCATGTTAGGCTTCTTCAGGGTGTCCCATATCTCTTGAATGTTCCTCTCAAGTACCTTTTTGGCTTTAACAATCTCTTCCATTGAGCTGGTTAATTCTCCCACTTTGTCTTCAAGATCTGAAATTCTATTTTCTGCTTCGTTAGTTCTGCTGATAAGACAATCTGTTGAGCTTTGGGTTGAAGATAGCTTGTCTTTTAGTTCAATTTTAAACTCTGCCTGAGACTGTTTTAACTGCTCTATGCCTATTTTGTTTCTTGAACTTTTTTTCTCAACTCCTCCAAATGCCTGTTGTGTTCCTGTTCAAAGTGGTTGATTGGGTTGTTTAACTCCTTTTGGATTTCCTCTTTCATAGTATTAATCATGGCAATGATCATACTTTGAAAGTTGTTGTCTTGGGTCTGGCTTTCTTGGCTGTTTTCTGTGAATTTGTTCTGGTTGGAATCCATCATTAAGGGGTTAATTCTTTCGGTGGGAGATTGGTCTTCTTGGGTTTTGTTTCTCATGGATCTGCACTTTGACTTGGGCATTGTTGTTTTGTTTTCTAGGGCTTTTCAGTTTCTGTGTGTTTTTGACTGATTTAATTGGTATTATTACACTTGGGCAGTTATTACTAGTGCTTGCCTTGGTGTTGGGTATGTTTGTCTTTTGTTATTGTTATTTCCTAGTTGAGGCTATTAGGCTGTTAGTACATCAGTTAAATCAGGTTAAGTAGACAGGGGGTGAATATTAGTATGGTAATGCACTTTTACGATTTAGTATTTTGGTGATATGTGAGAGGGAATGGTGTACTCCCTGTAGTTGTATATGTTTCTAGGGTTGCTGTATGGCTAAGTTATTCTACAGTGATTAATATTAGAAATGAACAGTAAGGTGAAAAAAAAGGAGGTTTACTTATCTTTGGGCTGGATGTGAAGAAACTCTCCCATGTGATAGGATGATTGTAGAAGTTTTCAGATGTATGGCCTTTAACACTTAGAACTTTGCTTGAGTTTTCTTTGGACTCTATTGAATTCTGAGTAGCAGTGTGTCTTCTGTAGACCACGTGCGTGCATGGAGGGGAGGGGGGCCAGAGAGACAGAGGGGCTGATATTGATGGCAGAATTCTTCACCTGGGGCCTGGGACTTGGCTTAGTGGGCCTCCCAAGCTCCGGGGATGGAGAATGTGAGCAAGTCCTGTCCATTGGGCGGATAGGCAGGCGGGAGGAAGAAATGGGCTGGGGCCCAGGGCATGGCCCAGGCTAAAACCCGAGGCAGCCTGGGTGCCGCTGGGACACAGGGCGACCTGGGGGTCTGGGGCTGGGCGGACTCACTTGGGGATTGCGGATGGGCGGTGGGGCGGACCTAGATGTATGTTAAAGAGAGACTCTATGCACTTTCAAATGCTGTTCTCCTAAAATATATGTACAGATTCCAAAAAAATCTTGATCAGTAGCTCAGCAGAATTTTTTGTCAATATTGACAAGCTAATTCTAATTCTAATATTAATAGAGAAAGAAAAGTAAGTTACTTAGAAGTCAGTTTTGAAAAAAAAATTGAGAGCTCACATCACCTTACAATATGAATAATAATAATAAATAATAAATAAAGTGATTGAGTTTTTACAAATATGAAAAGGTGACAGAGAAAGATTTTTAGCAAATTCAATTGGAACAATTAGATATCTCTGTGATTTATTAATCAACCTTAACTTCTTCCTGCATGATACCCAAGCTTTAACTAAATAGTTATTGTGGCTGAATATAAGACCTAAAGGTATAAAGCTTCTGAAATATAGTATAAGAAAAAATTGATCTTGAGTCAAGCAAAGATTTCATTTTCTCTTAGAAACACAATCCATAAGAAATAAACATAAAAGGGCTGAGAGGTGGCTCAGGGGTTAAGCCTCTGCCTTGCAGGCGGAAGGTCCTGAGTTCAGATCCTAGATCCCACGTATAGACACCGGCCGGAAGTGGGGGCAGTCTGAGCTTCTGGTCCTGGTAGGGTGGAGCCTGTGAATCCTGGGGCAGAGTAAACAAGGAGGACGTGGAGGCGGTCCATGGTGGTTCCTGAATTCGTCCGTGGTTCTACACACACATACACACACACACATGCATATACCCACAATTGAATAAATAATAAAAAAAGAAATAAACATAAATTTGATTTTTAAATCAAATATCCAGATGTAAAGAGTGAAACTAGATCTCTAGCTCTTTCCTGTACAAAAACCAACACAAGATGAACAAAAGACCTAATGCAAAGCCAAAATATTTTGAAACTCCTGGAGGAAAACACTTTGATATGTAGATATCGGCAATCATTGTCTGAATAGGATTTGACTGTCTTAGGAAATAATAGCAACAATTGACAAATGGGTTGTGTTGAATTAAAAGGCTTCTATAGAGCAAACGAAGCTATCATTGGAGCAAAGATTCACTTTATCAATGGAGGAAAAATCTAAGGCATTTATCTAACTGGAGACTAATATTCAGAATATATAAAGAACTGAAGCAAACACCGAAAGACAAAGTAACTGAATCAGTAAATAGGCAAATGAACTAGACATTTTCTTTCTTTCCTATGAATTTTTTCATACAAACAATATGAAATCTGTCCAGATCCCCTTCCCTCTCTTCCACTCTCACCCCCTTCACCAATCCATCCCTGTCCCTCTTGCCCTCGTGACTTTTTGCTTGTCCACATGAGCAGAGGGCTACAGGGCTCCCTCAAGTTATCTGTACTAAGACCATCCCGCAGTGGCAGTATAAGGGCAGGTTACCTTTCAATGAGTAAACCTGTATGTGGGGACGCTCCCCTACACCTGTCCAGCACCTGCTCCTAGGATCCCACTGTGTGTATCTGATTCTCCTGAGATCCTTGCTGGTCCATGGAAGAATACTGAGATACAGTCATTGTGTGGACATGGCAGGGCAGATCTCACTACAGTGAGCTCCAGAGTGCAGCAGCCCTGTGGTGACTGGGTGACCTGGATGGCAGTGTACCTCCCCACTTTTACAATCTTACTGCTCCCTCTTCTGAGAAGTTCCCTGAGTCTTATGATGGGGACAGATGGCGCCACTTCTGTCCCCGCAGCCATCCCCAGGTGAGTGAGTCCATCCACCCGCCCAGTCCCCGAGCCCCCCAGGTTGCCCCGGGTCCCTGTGCCATGCCCCGGCCTGCCTCGGGCTTTGGCCTGGGCTGCGCCTGGGTTCCTAGCCCCTTTCTCCCTCCCGCCTTCTTGTCCGACCAACTGGACAGGACTTGCTCACGTTCCTCCATCCCTGGAGCTTGGGAGGGCCACTAAGCCAAGTCCCAGGCCCCACGTGAAGAATTCTGCCATCAACATCAGCCCCTCTACCTCTCTGGCCCACTGGGGACCCAAACAAGTGGTCTACAGAAGACACACTGCTACTCAGAATTCAATAGAGTCCAAAGAAAACTCAAGTAAAGTTCTAAGGGTCAAAGGCCATGCATCTTAAAACCTCTACAATCATCCTATCACATGGGAGAGATTCTTCACATCCAGCCCAAAGATAAGTAAACCTCCTTTTTTTCACCTTACTGTTACTTTCTAATATTAATCATTGTAGATTAACCTTTCCATACAGCCACCCCAAAAACACAACTCCAGGGATCATACCACTCACCCTCACATATCACCAAGATACTACATTGTAAAAGTGCACTACCATACTAATATTCACCCCCTGTCTACTTAACCTGATTTAACTGATGTACTAACAGCCTAATAGCCTCAACTAGGAAATAACAATAACAAAAGACAAACATACCCAACACCAAGGCAAGCGCTAGTAACAACTGCCCAAGTGTAGTAATACCAACTAAATCAGTTCAGTCAAAAACACACAGAAACTGAAAAGCCCTAGAAAACAAAACAACAATGCCCAAGTCAAAGTGCAGATCCATGAGAAACAAAACCCAAGAAGACCAATCTCCCATTGAAAGAATCAACCCCTTAAGGATGGATTCCAACCAGAACAAATTCACAGAAAATAGCCAAGAAAGCCAGACCCAAGACAACAACTTTCAAAGTATGATCATTACCATGATTAAAACTATGAAACAAGAAATCCAAGAGGAATTAAACAACAGCATTAACCACTTCGAACAGGAACACAACAGGCATTTGGAGGAGTTGAGAAAACAGTTCAAGAAACAAAAATAGGCATAGAGCAGTTAAAACAGTCTCAGGCAGAGTTTAAAATTGAACTAAAAGACAAGCTATCTTCAACCCAAAGCTCAACAGATTGTCTTATCAGCAGAACTAACGAAGCAGAAAATAGAATTTCAGATCTTGAAGACAAAGTGGGAGAATTAACCAGCTCAATGGAAGAGGTTGTTAAAGCCAAAAAGGTACTTGAGAGGAACATTCAAGAGATATGGGACACCCTGAAGAAGTCTAACATACACATTCATGGAATACCAGAGCAAGAATCACAAAATACCACACCTGAGGAAATTTTTCAAATTATCATAAATGAAAACTTCCCTCAACTGAAGAATGAGAGGCCCATTCAAATACAAGAGGCATTTCGCACTCCAAACAGATATGACCAAAATAGAAAATCGCCACGGCAAATAATAGTCAAAACACTCCACATTCAAGACAAAGAAAAGGTGCTGAGAGCTTCAAGAGAAAAAAAGCAAGTCACTTTTAAAGGCAAACCTATTAAAATAACAAATGACTTCTCAATGGAAACAGTAAAAGCAAGAAGATCTTCGAAAGACGTACTTCATGTATTAAATGAACAAAAATGCCAACCCAGACTGATATACCCGACAAAACTGTCAAATGACCATCCTACCAAAGGCAATATACAAATTCAATGCTATACCAATTAAAATCCCAAAGCAATTCTTTAAAGAAGTTGACCAAACAATCTCAAAATTCATATGGAGGCACAAAAGACCCAGGATAGCAAAGACAATCCTGAGGAACAAAAACACTGCTGGAGGTATCACCATACCAAACTTTAGTCTATACTACAAATCCGTTGTTGTAAAAACAGCCTGGTACTGGCTCCAAAATAGACACACAGATCAGTGGATAAGGGTTGAAGACCCAGATAAAAGCCCACAAAATTATAGCCATTTGGTCTTTGACAAAGGGGCCCAAAAATTCCAATGGAAAAAGAACAACATCTTCAACCAATGGTGCTGGCAAAACTGGATCTCCACATGTAGAAGATTAAAACTGGACCTGTACTTTTCACCTTGTACAAGACTTAATTCCAAATGGATCAAGGACCTTGGTTTAAGGCCAGAGACTACAAAAACCATATTGAAAGGGTAGGGAATTCCCTCAAACTGATTGGGTTAGGCCAACAGTTCCTAAACAGACATCCAATGGCACAGTCACTGCTACCAACTCTCAACAGTTGGGATCTTGTGAAATTAAAGAGCTTCTGTTCAGATAAAGAGATTGTAACACGAGCTCAAAGGCAAACCACAGAATGGGAGAAAATCTTCACTAACCACATATCTGACAGAGCTCTATTATCCAGAGTGCACAAAGAACTTAGAAAACTAAACACCAAGGAAACTCATGGCACAATTAAAAAAATGGGCCCTGGAACTTAAAAGAAACTTTACTAGGGATGAAATTAAAATGTCTAACAAGTATCTTAAAAAATGCTCCACTTCCTTAGCCATCAGGGAAATGCAAATCAAAACCTCCCTGAGATATCATCTCACCCTGGTCAGGATGGCAAAAATCCACAATACGAGCAACACCAAATGCTGGAGAGGATGTGGAGAGAGGGGAACTCTCCTACATTGCTGGTGGGAATGCAGGCTCATACAGCCACTCTGGCGAGCCATCTGGAGATTCTTAAAGAAGTTAAAGATTGAAATGCCATATGACCCTGCGATTCCACTTTTGGGAATAACCCCCATACAGCAGAGGTTCACCTCGACAGCAGCACAAGTGCGACCATGTTCACAGCAGCACTGTTTACAATAGCAAAGTCATGGAATCAACCCAAATGTCCAACAGTTGACAAGTGGATAAGGGAACAGTGGTACATCTATACAATGGAGTACTACTCAGCCATCAAAAATGATGAATTACTGGAATTTGCCGGGAAATGGATGACATTAGAAACAATTATATTGAGTGAAGAATCCAGACCCAGAAAATTAAGCGCCGTATGTACTCCCTAATAGGTGGCTCTTAGTACCAAACCCACCCAGCCCACCTAGAGACACTCGACGATAAATCTCTGTAATGCAGTAATTGCAAGGATTATGAACAGGAGGGATGGGGTAGGAGGGCCACACCAGAAACAAGGATTGAGGGAACCATGTTACAGCCGAGAAAATAGGCCTCCATCAAGGACTGCAAGTAAGCAATGAGACATCTGGTTAAGTTCACAGACTTTTCGTTCCTGATCATTTACAACTGAGGGGGTGTGATCTCACCAGAAGGGGAGGGCATATAGTCTGGCAGATAATAAGTAACCATTTTGCAAATGGGTGATTGACCCCTCCCTCACTGTGGTTTCCTAATTTTATTGCATCTACCTTTGAATATACTCTTATAACAAGACTCTAACTTAACAGCTTTTTATCTCTGGCCAGGGGGTGACATCCAATACCCATCAGGATGGATTAAAGGGCATTGCAGGAGCAGCAAAACCGCAAAAGAAAATCAACAAACTATAAGCCAGAACTTCAGAGACTCTATATCAACCACCTAGAACTAGGGCAGCCTAATCTCTCCCCATCCTGAAGCTCAGGAAAATGTGCGGAAGAGGGGGCGGTAAGAGTGTAAGAGCACAAGGATGGGAGGAGCAATGATATGTGAGATACTCCACACGAGTTAGGGCCGAAGCAATCATAATTGGACTTTGCATGCTCTGTGCAATGTCCAACACGCTACTGACCCCACACAGTCTAGCATTTGCTAAAAGCACCAAGATCCTTGGAGGCAAGGGATTGACAGTCAAAATAGTGTTCCTATGCTTAAGGGGAACAAAGGAAAGGGTTCAGGGAAATGCCGCTGTGTCCTTGTACGTCATCGAAGAGGAGGACCCAGAGGAGAGTCTGGCATGCACATTAAAGGATTCTCCGGGGATTGGGGGAGGGGAGATACTGGTCGGTGGGGAGGGAGGGGTGAGGGTAGGGGGAGCAGGAGGGTCAGGGGGAGGAGGAGGGAGGGAGGGAACTGGTGTACCTATTAAGTTTGTATGAGGGGAGATTAATCTGAAAAATTAAATCTGAAAAAAATCATACATCTAGTTCCCTTTTTCATTGATATATTATAGATTTTGCATATAGATTATGTATAGTTTTGTTAAACTTGCATCTAAATATTCTCTGTGGCTGCTATCTTAAATGGTACTTTTCAAATGTTGCTTTCTTTTTTTTTTAATTTTTTTTTATTCAATTGTGCGCGTGTATGTGTGTGTGTGCGTCTATGCGTGTATGTGTGTGTAGAACCACGGACGAATTCGGGAACCCCCATGGACCTCCTCCTGGTTTACTCTGCCCCGGGATTCACAGACTCCGCCCTACCAGGACCTGGAAACGCAGGCCGCCCCCGCTTCTGCCCGGCGTCTATACGTGGGGTCTAGGATCCGAACTCAGGACCTTCCGCCTGCAAGGCAAAGGCTTAACCCCTGAGCCACCACTCCAGTCCCCAAATGTTGCTTTCTCATTGTTCATCAAGGATATATACACTATTGGTTTTTGTGTATTGTCCTTGAATTTTGCAACCTCGTTAGATTGAGTGGTTTTAAAAAGTTTCCTTTGACAATTTGTACATTTGGTTGTAATATTTTCATTTTGAGTCTTTAAAGTTCCTTATATATTCAGATCTTCACTCTTTATATATTTGCGCACTACCATAACAAATTATCTTATTCTTGATAACATGAACAGCAGAAAATCATTGCTCACTCTTCTGGAAAACGGAAGGTTCGAGACTAAGATATGAGCATATCTGCTGTCTGGAGAAGGCTTGGTCTCTGTCAAGACGTAGCCTTACCTGGCCCTCACATGGTAGAAGAAGCAGAAGGAGGGAAAGGAAAAAGGGCAAACAGACTCCCTAAGCTCTTTTTTTCTTAAGTGCAAAATATTTATTTGTGCGTGTGTGTGTGTATCAGAGGGTACAGTGTGTGTCTCTGGAGGACCAAGGGTGCCTTCAGGAATCATGCACCAGAACTGGAAGTGCAAGCTGACACACTTCCCGCCTGGCGTTTTTTTTTTTTTTTTTTAACGTGGGACCTTCTCCTTTCTAGACAGAGTCTTAACCCCTGAACTAGATTTCCAGCCCAAAATATCTATTTCTTTAAGACTCTTGCATGCATTTCATTAGCATTAATAACAAGTTTTTTTGTGTGTGTGTATGTTGCTTTTAGAGTTTCTTTTTGCATATCCTATTGTTAAAATAAGTGTCCTTAAAGTTTAAGTTTTCTAAATGGTTAAAACGAAAAATCTTCAGACATGTCCAGAGAAAAAAATTTAACAATCAGAAGTTGACTGAGTGTGGCATTAGCTCTTATTACTGAGGTAGTAGCATTCATGTCAGGATTGGCAAATTATTTTTGATTAATGGTTAAAGCTCTCTAGCTTGCTGAATCTTTTATTTCTTTTTTTCCTCTCCTCCCTTCCTTGTCTCTCTTTTCTCCCTCTCTCCTCTCCTTTTCTTTTTCTCTCTCTCCCCATTTTCTGAGTTTAGAGTTTCATACATGAGATGCAATGAATTTATGGCAGTTTCTAATTACCCAACCCCATCGCTCTTCTTTTCTCACAGCAAACTTTCTTCTTCCCTACAAGTGTCCCTCTTACTTTCACACCTTTCTGCATGTGTAAGGCCCGCTGAGTTTCATCTGCGCTGTCTTTAATGGCATGTACATTGTTAGTTGCCAGAATCATGTTAGTGAGTGTGTCATTGAGAAAAATAGCCTCAAGCTCTTTTGCAAGACATCAACTAATCCCACACTCAAGCAAGTGAGTGTTTTCCTCACCTTATCACCTGAAAGCCTCATCTTTTAATGCTACTGTCTTAGTGGCTAGGTTCCGGCATGTGAATGGGATGGGGAACAATGATACTCAAGACACAGCATAGAGTAGGTGGCCTGTCTGATGAGACACAATCAGGGAAGGACTTCAAGGTCCCAGGGGTCCCATTTTTTTCTAGATTTGCTTTTTCCTTTACTACCTATATTGATTTTTCCTTTACTGCCACATGCTATGGTGACTCTGAGAAACATGCCACATAACACACAAGTCACAATGATGGATTGTTTCCCAGTGATCCACTAGCATGCCTTGTATTCACTGTAATTTCGGAACGCCACATCTGTTACCTTTAGTGTGAAATAATATATTCAGAAAAGTATAAATCATTCAGTTTGATAAATAATAAGTGTTTGTGCACATGTTTATGTAATAATATCTTGGTTAGGAAGTAGACCAATACCAATGTTATAGAAAGCTCCCATGTGTCCCCAATCATGTCCTTCTTCCTCCTTAAATTAAATACCCTTCTTATTTTTATGTTATATACCAATTTCTTGCTGGTCTTTAAATATTTCCTATTTACATACGTTTATCTCAGCAAAATGTTTTAGGTCAAAATAACAAAGGGCAGAGCTATTGAGATAGCTTAGGTCTAGTGACCTGAGTTCTGTCCCCAGAAGTCCATGTTATGGTTGGAGAGAACTGACTTTCAAAAGTTATCCTCCAACCATACACAAAAGGACACAAATGTGTGTTGTTTCTTCTATATTTCTCTTGCTCGCTGTCATAAGTAAATAAATAAAATATTTTAAAATGAGAAAGGGCAAGTTATGTTAACAAAGGTGTTCGTACCTCTGCTAGATACTGAGGAAGAAACTTCCTTGAGACAAAGCTGCATTAGATTCCTTAGTAGTTCTCAAGAGACTATTTCCAGGTAACTCACAGGGCACAGACATAAAAGATAAGGGGAGAAAGATGAACACAGACTTATAGCAATGCTTCCCTTCTGGGGGCTGCCTCAGTTAAACCTCCACAAAAAACAAGAATCCAGTAGCACAGAGATACAGAAGAGACTACCTAGAAAACGCTTCCCGCTAGACTCACCATACCCCAGAAGCATTGGAAAGAAATGGAAACAACTCATGGTTTATCAATGAATGAATGAGAAAAACAGTGTGATACACATATGCATACATGCAATGGAATATTATTTCATCTTTTTTTTTTGGTATGTGTTTGTGTTGTGTGTGTACAAGAGGACAGTTGAATGTGTGTCTCTGTGGAAGCCCAAGGGCAGCTTTGGGAATTACTCTGGTTCGCTCTACCTCCTTATTGCTCTGCTCTGGGGTTTTCCAGGCTCTACCTTCCAAGGCTAGAGATGAGGTCACTGCCCCCTTGAGTCAGCTCCTCAGCCTTATTATCCCATCTTAAGAAGAGTAAAGTTCTGACACTGATTCTAGCTTGGAGAAGTTGCATTCACACATGCGACCCACACAGACAATACAGGCCTGCCTGGTCTGTTCCTCCTACATATTATATTTATATTATAAAGGTCATATACTTTAAAGACAAAAATTTTGGTAATGGGCCTAGATAAGAACTACAAAATCTTAAATTTCAAGTAACCTCTGGGGAAGGAACATTCTAGAAGATATGGGTGTCATCCTTACCACGGGCCACAGAGCCTCCTTTGATGGCATTATGGTTCATGATAAGGCTGTTCTTTCAGACCACCCATCCTCATACCACCCCCAATTCTAGAGGCTACTGCCCATCATGAGCCATCATCTAAATGGGCACCTGATCCACACCCTTGACTTGGCTCTCAGACAAAGACATCTGGGTGGAGCAGTGGCCAATAATTGAACCAAAATTATTCACGCCTTTGGCATCCCCTATAACCCACAGGGACAAGCCATTGTGGAAAGATCCAACAGAACCTTAAAAGGCCTTTTCGCAAAGGTCACATCCCCTAATCCAAACGTGACCACACTTGGCTCTGACAGAGGCCCTATTTCACCTTAACTTCCTCACCTTTGATGATTCAGGACTAATCCCTGCTTATAAACACTGGGCTTTCCTGCCTCACAATAGCCCCCCTGCCTCTTGTCCGATGGAGGGATCCCATCATACTGCTGTGGCAGGGACCCCCTCCCTTATTAACCGGGGTCGAGTTGTGTCTTCCCTCAGGATTCTACTTCGCCAATATGGGTGCCAGCTCGAGATGTAAGACCAGCAACGGAGAATGTGAAGCCTTCCCGGGAACTGGATTCAGAAAATGGCACATCTCGACGGCAGCGCTCCATCAGTAAGACCACGCTGCAGGTGCTTGTGACCCGTGAACATCCAAGCCACGGCCCCCCTAGAGACGTGGTTCAAACTTGGATTGCAGAGATTCATGAGGCCTCAATCTAATCTGCTGTCCGCATATCACGACATGCCTTTCAGAGGTGAGGTCTTTCCAGGGTCGGTGGTCAATGACGGGTAAGGTCCTGTGAGACAGGACAACCTAATACAGGCACAATCCGTCATGCTAGACTCCCTCTGAGGCGGGATCAACAAGGTCAGAGCAAAGAACTCTGGCTCCCGCTGGCTGTCAAAATAAATAAAAAGAGTGGATATGTAGGAGGAACGAACCAGACAGGCCTGTATTGTCTGTGTGGGCCACATGCATGAATGCAACTTCCCCAAGCTAGAACCTGCTGCCATGCCTGATGCTGACGTCAAACCACCTGGCTGAGAGGACCAACCCGGACAGGACAACGCAGCAAAAGCTCATGCTGGAACTTATGGGATGTTGGGTGGGGTATATAAGCAGCCTGATATTTACAATAAAGGAGTCTGCAAGCCTCCTTTGCCACTTGCCTGACTCCCGGTCTGCAATGTTGACTTTGTGCCTGCTTATCCCCACCCCACAAAGGTCTCCATGGGTCCCCAAGACTGCTACAATGCACCCACTGAGAAGCCTTTTAGGTTCCAAGGATGTGGTCCTAGGCGCAGAACCAAGCAGAGGACATTGGTTAAACCCAGTTTAACACACACACACACACACACACACACACACACACACACACACACACACACACAAAAGCAGAGAGACATGAATGTGGAAGAAAATTTGTAAGGAAGTAGGGAGGGGTAAGGCAGGGGAGTATGGAAAAGGAGAGGTGGAGGGGAGAGCAAAATCATAATCAGAATGTATTGTGGACATATATGAAATTGTCAAGAGCAAAAATCATCAATAAAGAAAAACGTACACATTTGTAAGTATGTTTGAGAAAGTGGGCATCCTTGTGTATTCTTGGCCATACATGCTGGTCTGGGAGGTAAGGATTGTCTCTGTCTCAGGTGTTACGTGGATATGGCTTGGCTAGTTCCCTCTGCCCTGGTGCTGTGCATACCCTCCTGTCAAGCTAGACTAAGAACTATAACTGGACTATATGAGAGAAAATAAGCCTCTTATTCCCATAAGCAGTTTTATCATGATTTTATCAGCAGCCAGGCAGCATGCATGGGCAATAGTTTAGCTAAGTATAGAATTCTAGGGAGGAGCCATTTTTCATCAGAAGTGTGGATGAATGCCTCCATAGTTTCTTTAGTCCTAATGCTCCTGTTGAGAAATCTAAATTTATTCTGATTATCTCCCTGCTGTGGGTAAGATATTTTCTCCCTTCTCTTTGCTTATACTCCTTTCCTGGGTCTCCTGTCTTTTGCATCTTTCATGGGTTTAGCAACCCAATGTAAAAGCTATCATACTGTTTTCCATCTCTGCAAACCATGCTTGCATGTCTCAGGTTTTTAAAGCTTCCCATCCACTTGCTTACTATTTGAGGATGAGCTTCACAAAACCAATTTGCTCTTAGTGTCTGATTAACCAAGAGTGTGGTCCTGAATCCAGTTTCCCCAACAAGAATCAAGGAAACCATTGTATTTCCCAAAAGCCGTATTACCCCCTATCATGCTAGGCTCTGACACAAGTCTTCATGAAGAAGAAGCTATAGGATTACCACAAGCTAAATTCTATGCAGAGATGCAAACAAGGATATTGGGTACAACATAGGTTAAACAGAGGCTGCTAGCCACATCTTGGTATGTATAGAGAGGGGACTTTAGTGAGTTTGCCTCTTCGCTTGCTTCAAGACACATGTGCTGGGCCTCAGCTAACTGCCTTATAAATGTCATGTACTCTGAAAAGATGCAAAAGCAGAGAAAAGCTGGAAGAAGGATTCTGAAGGGAAGGGTTGTCCTACAACAGTGCAATGATTGGAGGAATGGCAGAAAACTAAAGATCTGAAAGATGAGAATGTGTTTCAGGCTGGGAAGGAGGGTGAGTTAAGTAAGAACTAGTAATGGTGAGCAAAATCACCTAATTCAGCAGATGCATGACCAACAAGAGGGGCTGGATTAAGCATCAGTTGCATGATTAGGGGTAAATGAGAGTCAAAGGAACCAAGTATGAGGCCAGCGATGATGATAATAAAAACAACAACCAAATTAACAGTGCTAATTAGTATACCAGGTGTTTCGATGCATTATCCCTGATCCTCATTGCATCCTCACAGATATGCGCCAAATTCCCAAGAAGCATCCTTGATCTCTCACTATACTTGCAAAGCAGAAGGTCCCAGAATCTCAGGGCAGCCACAGCTGTCTATTTCTAAATGTCAGCACATCAGTCTGCCACCTAATTTGTGCCAAGTTTATTTGTTCATTGAGCACATCAGGAACTATTACTAACTATTAAACTACACGCTGAAAACAATATCTGTCACTAAATGAGAGAGAGAGAGCCTTAATCACACTCTCTAAAATCTGTTAATTCTTCTAAAGTTTTGTTCATAAGACTGCTAGCCATACTCCAGTTCCTCAGTGCAACTTTTGAGTGGAAGTTTCTCTCTGTCTGAAGAGAGTCAATGTTCCTGACTCAGGCATCCATTCATGAGTGGGATCCAAGAGCTCTTCTTAGAAGTATCACATCTGCCACTTACACCAGACAAGGGCAGGAGCAAAGGATGCTTAGTACTCTCATCTGCTATTTAGATTTATAGAAATTCAGCATCAAGGGGGAAATGCCAAGAAATGATTCTGCCTCTTCTGAGGGGAATGATGCTGGTGTGTCTCAGTGCAGAATATAAGAATGATAGGATGCTTCACCCAAGTCCTGGCCTACATGGGAACAGTCAAATAATCTCTTAAGTTATAAAAAGCATTTTGTTGGATATGAATTCAGATTCCCAGATGCCATGTGAAGAGTAGGGTGGATTTGGCTGATCTGTCTGTAATTCTGTCCTCAGAAGGCAGATACCATAAATCTCCAGAACAAGTGACTTGCCTGATAGGGTGACCTATTGATTTTGTCTCAAAAAGAATAAGATAGAAGTATATAGGTTTATTTCTGATATCAACTTTGGGCTTTCACATGCACATGTGCATCTGCACACACTTGTGTGCACACACACATGAGTAATCATACACACACACACACACACACAAACATACACAGGGAAAAAAGATATTTTATTAATAAGATATGTGATCTTTTTGGATTTCAGTTTCTAAAGACTGGCTTTCATCCTTGTGCCTCTTTAAGGACCAAATGTAAAGATGAGGTGCTCAAATATTAGTTTTGGGGGTGATATTTTTCTTTTCCTTCTTTCCTAACTAATCTCATGCATCTCGATGAATAAGTGAATGACATGTGCTAGAATAAGAATGAAAATTATCCCCTGTGCGGCTTCCATGCTGAAGAACACTGGTTCCTGGACAGATGCCTCAGCCTCAGCGGGGATTTCATTAGGAATTTAGATTTGCAGGTTTATTGCTAGAAAATCAGAAGCAAATCAGAATCTGTGTTTTGACAGGATCCTTAGGGGATGTGTGTGAAAATGAAAGCTTAAAGGACACTGGTGTGAAAGTTATCTATGGAAGTTTCCAGAAATATACATGAACCCAATTCAGACCTCAAAGATGAGGCCAGGTTGAAGAGAGGGAGGGACAGGCACTAAAGTGATGATGAGCATGGAGAGGAAGGCATCTCTAGATGCACTTGGCAAGTCGATAGGATGCTATGTAGAGAAGAACATTGTGTGACCTTGTGCAGGTCTCTTATACAATGGTCATTTTACTTCTGACAATGTAGTGATTCTTCCCATACTCACAGCTAGTTTCAATATAACTAGGGGTATGCATGTGGTCATAAAACTCTGACGAGAAATTTTTTTTTAAATCTAAACTCTTTCTGCAAGTGGAACACATAAAGAAGATATTCAGGAATAATTTTCACTGGGAATTCAGTTTTTCCAAAAACATAGGTTGAGATATTCATTCCCAGATATAGTTTCTCTTTGAACGCTATACTCAGCTTTGTCAACTGTCTTCTCAACCTCTCTCCTTGGACATCTTACATATGGTGCACATAAAAGCATGCACCTCTCCTAAAGACCCCGGCATCCAAGTTATGTCACTCCTATTCCTGAAATATCTCTAATGTTCTCTATGTCCAAGTGTTACCACCTCAGTCTTGGCCACCGTCATCTCTTTGCCTAGAATCTGGTAACAGCTCCTTATTTAATTCATCTCTTCTGCCTAGTTTTAGCTTCTATCCTTTCTCCCTTGAAAAGAAATTGGAACATTATACCACATCACCACAGTCCTCATCTAAACTTTTCCCATTGCATTTAGTGAAAAATTAAGTCTTGTCAAATCTGTTCCCTCAAGTTCACTGACTAACTCTGTCTTATATTTCTGTCTCAGGTTGATGTCCCCACCTAAGAGAGACTGCCTTCAGGCCAACTAAAGTGAGCATCTTTTGTGGTAATCTTGTTCACCCTCTGTTCCCTCCACAACATTTGTTACAAATTAAGACTTTTTTATTTGTTTGTTTTCTGAGTGGTCCTTACACCAGTGTGAGTGCCATTGAAAGTGTGGGATTATTTTCGTTAAGTGCTATTGTTTGCTCTGTGAATCTGCAAGGTGGCTACCAAAGGTCCAAATCATCCTTGATGAACACGTGGAGGTCAGAATTTCATGCACAGCTTCACTGTGCCAACACTGAGTTGGGATTTTCTCAAATCTTTGCATTATGAGTAGATGCAATGGAAGTTGCATCTCTCAGTTGCTCAAGCCAAAAAGTTGGGGATCATCTTGACTGGTCTATCTTCTTTACTCTGACATCATATCATGCACAGATGCTTTGAATTTTATCTACTAAATACTTTCTTCACCATTCTATGTCCTGCTGTTTTGTTATCCCACAGAATAAAAAGAGAAACCACTTTTATCTTTAAGTGAGCACCATTTTAAACACTTTAAACAAATTGTAATTTAACCCTTCCCAGCTATTTCCCTTAGCTCCTAAGAAACCTATTTTCATAGGAGGAGACTTATCCAAGCTATTAACCAAACCAGCAAGAGGATCCCCTGGGAAACAGTTCAGATGATGAGCACAGGATACCATGTCTCTATGATCTCCTGTTTGGATACATCAATGATCTCCCCACTCTCTATATTGCTCCTTCTTTTCCTAAAAATCTTCCATGTTGCCTCCCCAAAGCTTCCCCAGGAGTGCTGATTGGATTCAATTTATTCAAAACTATTCAAGATTCTGCATCTCATACAAGGTGAAGTCACAATTTATTGCTGTGACTTCAGGATTTTTTTCCCCCAAGTTGGGCTCTCAAATCCCATGTTTTGGGTCTTAGTTATATTACAAATCTAGGAGCTGATCTTTTCCTTTTAGTGTACTTCCCAACCCATCCTTGACCCTTTTGTTATTTTGGAAGAAACTAATCCATTCTCTACATCTCAGATATCATGTCTTCCTTATTTATGACTTCTCAAATCACCTGAACTATATCACTAGCATCTGTCTCCCTGACCCGGCTGTAATTCTGGAGGGCACAGACAATGCTTAAGCATCTCTGGTGCACTAGGAAATGCCTGACACATAGTAGGTGTTCACTGGATAAAATGGTAAATACTGTGAACTTCAGGGTGTGGAAGGTGATAGTTAAAACAGAATAGAATCTCCCTAGTGATTTTTGTATGCATGGCTTCTAGAAATATCCAGTTATCAAGTATATATACACCTAATACAAGATTCTTTTCTATAAACTTCACAGTGTGGCAGGAACCATGGGGCAGGAAGACATAGTTGATTATGGCAGGACAGAAAAAGGGCTAAAATCAATTAAAGTGGGAGGAAGGACAAAGCTCCTTATGGTATTGCTGAGAGAGTGAAGAGAGGAAAGGAACCTACATGATTCCAGAAAACAGAGAGCCCATGAGCTTTTGTGAGCTACGTTGAGGACTTTTGGTTTTATCCTAAAACTTGTGGGCAAAACTGTGAAGGGTTTTAGGCAAGAGACTGACATAACTGATTTTTCTTTAAATAATCATCCGGATGCTGAGAAGTAGAGGGAGAGATAAGTTATTCAATAATTGAGATTATGAGGTCACAGAGATTCTTATGATTGAGGAGAAATTTCAGTGGATAAAGTGCTTGCTATGTTAGTCTGATGACCTGAGCTTCATATTCCAGAACATGTGTTTAAAAAGAAAACAACTGTGCATAGTGGTATAGGCTTGTAATACCAATGCCAGGGGAGGTGAAGACAAATAGATCTCTAGGGCTCACTGGCCTCACGAGCCGCGCCTACTTAGGTAAACTCACAATTCCAGAGAGAGAGAGAGAGAGAGACCCTGTTTCAAGCTGCTGAGAAATGACACCTAAATGTGACCCCTGGCTTACACACACACACACACACACACACACACACACACACACACACACACGCCAGAGGTAATACAATTCTTTTGAAGGTCCTGCTGTGGAGAATGACAAGGAAGCAATCTGAGCTGAGTTCCCAGGGTAGAATCATACAGCCTAGTGACTGGACATGAGACAGAGAGTTCCCACAGCTCCCAGGCTGAGGGATGGCAGAGCCATGGGCAGAGGGACAGAGAGGCAGGGAAATGGGCCTGTTTGTACATGGCTAAGATTGTAGTGCTCGGCGGCAGCACCAACAGCCCAGAGAAGCTACTCGAAGTTCAGGGGAGAGGACAAATGCTGAGCTTGACCAAAGGCATGGAGATCAACACACGACTCTTCGAAGGAGGAAGGGGCAGACTAAGGACGGACTCGGAAGAGCATCTGCACAAGCATAAGAGGAAATGTTGATGAAGTGCCCTACTTTAGAGAAAACAGTCTGAGATCTTAATGTGCACCTGCAGTTACACACATGCTGAAGATACGTTAAGCCATACCCTCACTATTAGACCACTGGCTTCTCTATAGTCAGAAGCAGGTATAGCTTTAATAACTAAAGGACATGAGTCTATTTTTTTTATTTATTCAGTTGTGCGTGTGTGTATGTGTGTATGTGTAGAACCACAGGCAACTTCGGGAACCACCATGGACGGCTCCACCTCCTCCTTGTTTACTCTGCCCCGGGATTCACAGGCTCCGCCCTACCAGGACCCCGCTTCCGCCTGGCGTCTATATGTGGGGTCTAGGATCCGAACTCAGGACCTTCTGCCTGCAAGGCAGAGGCTTAACCCTGAGCCACCTCTCCAACCCTGATTTTTTAAAAAATTTAAATTTCTGATATAAAATGAAGGAGATATGTGATAGCATTTATTTCTTTGATTTACTCTAACCTGAGGCATGCATATTTTTAACTTTTTTACAAGAATACTATTATGCGTTGATAATACATGAGTCCAAACATGGCAATCGTATTGAAGTTTCATTGTTTCCTGAGAGAGAGAGAGAGAGAGAGAGAGAGAGAGAGAGAGAGAGGAAGAGAGAGAGAGAGAGAAAGAGAGAGAGATAAGCGGGTATACAGAGAACTTAAGCCTTTTCTAAATGCTTAGTCTGTAGCCCTTGCAGCAATTATTGACAGGTATGTTAATCTATGCGTTTATGCAGCAGGCAGACTTTGCATCCAAGCACCTGGAAATCCAATTAGCTTGGTCTTGATTGGCTTTGTGCAGGGTAATGCCACAGTCTCTCTCTTCTTCATCTCCTGCAGTGCTGTGTTCATATGAAAATGAAGACACAGAGTTTCCATGCTCAGCTGCCAAACGGGCTTCCTGTGGTGTGCTGTCTGTACAGAACAACTGCCCATAAATGAGGAGCTCTTTCCACCAATAAGGGGCTGGGCAATAGACTGCACCCTAGAAGAAACACAGCAGCAGTTACTGACTCTGACCCAATTACACCATTAGCAGCAGGGCATTTTCCAACCCTTGCTGAGGATAAGACTATCAGTGAGCTGCACAATAAGGAACTATGGTGAAAACATAAGAAAGAAGAAATTCAAAACTCATTATGTTTTATTTTACTGCTATTGTGACAGTTGCTATTGTAAGCTTAACATGATCTGGAATCGTAGAAATAGGTAAGTCTCTGGGCACATCTGTAAAGGGTTATCTAAAGGAGGTTAATTTAGGTGGGAATACCTCTGCTAAACATGGGGGACCCCATTACACAAGCTAGGGATCCAGACACTATAAGAAGGAGAAAGCTAGCTATGCACCAGCATTAATCTTTACTTTGACTGGGTATGCCATGCAACTAGATGCTTCCAGCTCCTGTCATCATGACTTCCATATGGTGATGGATTATATGAAACTTGAACCAAAGTTTCCCTCCCTCCCTCCCTTCCTCCCTCCTTTCTTCCTTCCTTCCTTCCTTTTCTCTCACTTCCTCCTTTTCTCCTTGTCTTCTTTCTTCCCTTGATCTCTCCTTCCCTTTCCTTCTCTTCTTCCCTTCTTTTCCCTCTTTCTTTCATTCCTTCCTTCCTAAGTTGCTTTTGATAGATATTTTATCATAGTAACAAGTAACTAATACTATTATTTAGCAAAGACATTGCCACTCTATTTTGCACTGGTCTTGCAAAGCTACAACATCCTTTCTGTAGAAATATTCTAAATCCCCTTGGCCTCTTGTCATGGTTTGAATGTGAGTTGCCTTCCCGCCACCACCACACACAGGCTCGTGCGTTTTATTCTTAACTCGAGTTAATGTTCGGGAAGGTCACGTCACCTTGAAGAGGTGGAACCTGCTGAAGGAAGGCACGCCACGGTCAGCGGCTCTTGCGTTTTGGTGGCTGAGCCCTGTTTCCTCTTGTTCCCTCTGCCTTTATGATGACAGCTGCATCCTGAACCAGCCTTCAGCTTCTGCCGCCCACTATGTCTTTTCTGCCATAGCCAATTATATCTTTCTTCTGGAACTGTAAGCCAAATAAATCTCCTATTTCTCCCTTAAGTTCCATATGAGTATTATCTCACACTAACAGACAGGAGTAACTACAGCAGAGGTATAGAGAGAACTTGGGGTTGGGACATCAATTAGTGAGCCTGAGCACGAACCAACTAGCCTCTGACTAGCAAGAACCCCTTCAAAGGCCTTGCAGCTATTAACTTGCCTTCTTTGTCTTAAACAGTCACATCAACCATCGGATCCAGATTGGTCCTTAGATTTTAACTTAAATGTGTATAATAAGTGGCATAAACCACTAATTATATCATAAGACTCAATCTCCTTCTCTAATAGTTATGGTCTGTCAAATTTCAGCCCTGTCTGCTTAATCAGAGGATATTTATCAGACTTTTTAGAAACAGGGTAGGACATATGATAAATTTTTGGCTATAGGACATGAACAGAAGGAATGTAAGAAACTTTCCTCTTCAAGGGTATGTGTTTTCTTTTTCTCTTCCCTCTTTCTTCTGGATGACGAAAGACCTGAGCCCAGAGGCAGGCATCTTGGTCCCAGAGCTGGAAGCCACATGTTTATGTGTCAGATAACAGCAGCCTCTGGGCTGTCACTCTAGACATCGAAAAGTTCTGTACTCTGGGGAAGTTTTTGTTACAGCAGCTCACCCTCTACCGTCTGCTGTGTTAAGCCACCGTGTCAGTGTGACTTGAGGCAATGTGAAATGGGGAGGTGGCAGAGTGAGCCTAAGTCAGAGGCTGTGAAGATATTGCAGGGTGGGAAGCCAGAGAAAGGTACAAACCCAAGTGCCTAGCAAAGGACTCACTGTGAAGAAAGGATCCAGAGCCAAGTGGGGCAGGCACAGGACCAGATTGGGAGCAAGACGGCGGGTCCTAACTCTCACCTTTCGGTGCCCAGGACCTGTTGCTGAGGTTTAGGTGCTAAAACTGAGTTGCAGAAAGGGCTGTCTGAGGGGTCTCTGAGCTGTGCTACCCATTGGGCCCTTTCTTTGACATGTACTTTCCCACTTCACTCAGGGATGGGCAGCTGAGTATGAGCTGTCATTTGTGGGCCAGGCAATTGTCCCTCACTGTTGGTCTCACAACCCTTTAATCCCTGATGCTGTAAGGCAACATTCATGCTCAGACATAAAGGGAGAAGGGGAGATTGATTTAGCTTATGGTTACAAAGGGCTTAGAGGGAGAAGCTGGAAGGTTACTTCAGGTCAAAGCAAGAGCAAACAGAGGAAGTACTGAAGGCCACCAAACTCAAAGCCCACCCCTTTTGGCGTGCCTTCTTCTAGCAAGCTGTACCTCCCAAAGCGTCACAATCTTCATAAATATCAACATCAGCTAGCGATACAAATGCATGAGGTTGTGGAGACCAACTCACATTCCAACCATGATAGAACATGAATGAGAGATCAAAGAGAGAGTAGCAATTGGCAGTAGGAAAGCATTGCTTTCATCACTAACAAAATATCCCACATAATGAATTAAGGGAAGGAAGAATTATTTTAGCTCACAGGTTCAGAGACTACAGTTCATAGTCCTTGGCTTTGTTGATTCTGGACCCACCATGAGACACCCACCCCATCATGGTGGCAAAAGTATGTGAAGGAAGAAACTAGGTATTTCATGGTGAGCAGAAAATGAGAAAGTAATGAGGGAGAGGGTGGAACCTTCCAAAAAAAAAAAAAAACATCTCCCAGGTGCCTTCTTTCTACAACTATGCCACACATCCCTGAGATTTCTAGAACCTCCCTAAATAGCCCCAGTCAGTCTGCATTCAACCCATCAGCTTGAAAAGGATACTTCATATTCAAATCACACCAAGCGGTAGGAGTGAGAAGATGCTAAGAAAAAAAAATGGGAGGAAAACGGGCAAAGCCTTTCAGCAAAGGAAAAGAATCCATCTGGGAAGCAGGTGGGTACAGAAAACGAACTATCAGCAAGCACAGGCTTAGCTCTTCGTGAGATTCTATGGCTTTGCAGCTTTTAAAGAGGTGGTTTTCCATTATACTTCTGTCTCTTGCCTCCCCCCAAACCAAACCCATTACCAAAATAAACAATTTAAAGACACAAAACCTAAATAGAAACATTCTCCTAAATTTTCTGTTATTCTCTAACTTGATTCACAGTAGTCATGATGACACTACCAAATAAAAGAGAAAAAAAAAGTAGTTTTTTTTTTTTCGGTCCTAAAGGTATGATTGTAAAGTCAGGAAAGTACAAAACATGCCATTTTTTTGCATAATTTCTCCAGACAAGCTCCATGATACAATGACACTATGTCATTGTTCATGTTCACAGCAGATACAGATTTAGACTAGTTTGTGTGTATTTTGTCTCCCGGCTGAAGAGCTGTTGGAACATTACATGCCAGCAATGTTACAGGGAGGGGAAGTGATTGTACTCTCTGTTCTGAAGACATCCACTGTAAGGAGCTGTTTTTCTGAACATGAAAAAAATGATAGCCCTAAATTACCTGGCAAGACATCTATGGGGCCCACAGCCGTTTTTGCCTTCTCTGACTTGCCATCATGAACTCTTGGAGAGCAAAATGAGTGAGGAGAAGCAGCCATTAGAAAAGGGATCCTGTCATTTCTGCTTTTGGCTCACATTTCTTCTAGGACATCCTCATCTCCAACTTGGTTAACTTTTCCGACACCCCATCTGTCCTTGAGGCCACAAGCCTTTGCAATTCTGTGTCTGAATGCCCATTTGCCTGTTAGCTAAGATGGATATAAATCTCAGATCCTCATTGAGTTGGTGGGTTTGGACTCCAGTAGTTGCTAGGCAGTATTGGCAAGTTTCAAATATGCAGTGGCAGCATATTCCCTGTGCACACTTAAAGCAGAGATAACAACTGTAGCCTGAGTGAAAAATCTAACTTGCTGCCTAGTTTTGTAAATAGACACAGAATTCATTTGGCGAGATTCACGTCTATCAGAACATAATCACATCTATCTTTTTCACATCTGCAGCTTCTTTCAGGTATCAGTTGCTTTTGCCACAATATAAACTATATACTTTCTAGTCTTTTGAAATGACTTTGCTGAACTTTACCTAGACTAGGAAGCAATTATGCGCAATCTAGTGTGTGACTCCATGAATATGCTCAAAAAAGTCTTGTGAAAAAGGAAAATGAGGAGAAAGGAAGCAGTGCATAAGGAGAAAACTGACCTTCCCTCAAGTAACACTTTAAATAGAGGAGAAAGAGAGGAGAGAGAGAGAGAGAGAGAGGGAGAGAGAGAGAGAGAGCTCAGTTGGTAAGTGCTTGTTATGCAAGCATGAGGACCTGAGATCAGATCCCACAACCCATGGAAACAGGTGGGAACAGCAGCATATGTGTGTAACGCTGGTGCTAAGGGAAGTAGGCAGATGACTGGTCACTAGGAGCTCATTGGCCAGCCAGCCTAGATGAACTGACGCGCCCCAGGTTCCCATGATACCACGCTGTCTCTTATGGAAACATGGAGTCAACCTTAACAAACGGGGAAATGATGCAGGTTAAGAAGTCGAAAGAGAAGGATTGTGGACTTCACCTTCTTACTCTTGGAGAAGAAGGTTGCTGGTGGCAGCTCATCCATGGAAATACTCTGAGGAAACCAAATGTCCTGGAATAAGCACAACTTTTGAATCCCGAGTCTGCGTGGCATCCTATTGATTCCTTAGTTCCTGGTCAGCCGCACTAGGCAGCTCCTGGTTAGGAGCAACATACTTCCTGCACTTACAGAGGACGGTGCAACCACGTCATCACAGTGACTCTAATTCCTGGATTCGCAAGCAGACAAACTCCAGGTCTGAACTGCAAAGAAGCCGGTTCTCCTCACTGTTGTGCTACGTTCTACACAGCACCACTTCCTGGAAGCCAGCTCCCCAGCATCCGCCTACTCAGGTCCCAAGCCGCTGCACCCTCCCCCATGGCACCTCGTTCCTGGCATTTGGGAGGGACAAGTGCAATGTGGCGCCTAGGCACGTGAGTCCAAGTCCTCAATGGCATTTCTTACTTACCTGACTTCAGGCAAGCTATTTCATCTACTGAGCTTCGCTGTTCACTTTCTTCCAGTTGTGACATGGTAACAATAATAGAACCTTTCCTTAGAGCATTTTTAGGAGACTTGAGTCAATATACTAAAGTACTTAGAATAACACTTAGCACATAATAGCTACTCAACAAATGTTACATAATGTTGTGTTTCCAGGTTTTCATGTACTTAGTGTCTTTTTGCTACATTGATACATTAACTTGGGTCCTAATCACTTTATCTCCATATAATTGTAATGAATTCAAAACAGAGGAGACTTGTGAATCCACGCTGCAGGAAAATCCTCCTATCATGTGCTGAATTCCTCTGCTCTGGCACTGTGGCACACTTTATTTTTTATCTTTTTTTTGTGTGTGTGTGTGTGCGTGCGTGCGTGTGTGCATGCGTGTGTGTGTGTGTGTGTGTGTGTGTGTGTGTGTGTGTGTGTGTGTGAATGCCCAAGAATAACATCAAGAATCATTCTGGATTGATCTATCTCCTTATTGCCTTGGCCTGGGATTCCCCAAGCTCTACCTTCAAGAGCTGGAATTATAGGCGCCACTACAGCTGCCTGGCATTTTATGTGGGATCCAAATCCAAATCCTTTTTGTTTGCAAGGAAAAGGTTTTAACCCTTGAGCCATCTCTCCAACTCCACATTACAGTTTTTAGAGATATTATCTGTGACCTTTACAACACTTTGCTAAGTTAAGGTGACAGGAGGAAGTAAGTTATCCAAGATCACGTGGCTGTAAGTGATAGAGTCAGTGTCAAGATAAGGAACCTGGTGATTATCTTTTTTTACACTTGTCACTCTGCCATGATACCAGACTTTAATTGTCATCTCTTTGCTCCTTTCCTTCCTTCCTTTCTCCTTCCCTCCTTTTTTTCCTTCCTTCCTTTTTTTAGACAAAGTCTTATTTAGCCTAGACTGGTGTGACCCTGAATGTTCTTGAACTCAATAGAGCTGTTTCAGACTCTGGATTCTCCTGCCTCCATCTCCCAAGTGCTGAGATTACAGGCACGCACCACACATCTGATTTAGGAGTTGGATTTTTTTTTTTTTTTACCAAATATTTAAACTTATAAAAATTTAATCCCAAATTAATTTCCTAATTATTTTTGGCACTTCTCAGCCAAATGCTGTATGTTAGTCAATCTAAATTACTTGCCATCCCACCATAGTCCAAAGCTGATGCCCACCTCCTCACCTCTGTTTATAGCAAAATTCTGCCTGGAATCTTTTCTCATTGCTTTACATCTGACTAAATCACAAGGAGATCATAAAACAAAGCTTACTGCCTAGAGGGAGCCAACCTGAGTGTCAAGAACTGTGAAGTATTTGAGATTTTTACTTGACTCTAGAGCTAATATTTTTTAACCTACCATTTCATTGGTGATGGTAGAAACTTGAAACCTGCCAAAGAGAGGAAAGGCAATATTTGACACACTGCAGCAGGAGTAGACACAGTTCTACAAGGTGTCCCAGTTCTGTAGGGTGAGTGAACTGACATGCACAACGGGTTGCAATGCAGGGGAGCAACCCCCAGTCAATTGAATCTTTGTGCAATGGACAGTTACATGCCTCCCTTTCACTGTTTCCTGGTGCTGTAAGTAAATCCTCCCTTTGCTTTCTAGGGAGACTTTGACTCTATATTTCAGTTATTCACTGGACAAAGGTCCCTGAAAAGATAGCCCAGACACATGAAGCACAGGGAAACAGGAGAGCTCCATGAAGAACAGTCTGCACATGCTGATAACCCAGACTTCCCTGCTAGTAGTGCTTTCCTGAGTTTCTAAGGGTAAAGCCTGAGAGGCAAACAAAAGCTTCAGAGAAAACAGTCTCATAAACACTGACAAAGGATTGGGAAGGTACAAGTTAAGCCAAAATCAAAACAAGAACCAATCCATTACATCATTAAGTGTGTGTTTTAGAAATTATTGTTTGGCTAAAACCAAGTTGTTGGTTCAGGTTTAATAACAAAAAGAAAACATCAAGCCTATGTCTATATTTATCTGCTCTTGTTATTTCACTTTAATCAGTGGGTAATGAATGTCTATGTCCAAAATACTTTGCAGAAACCAATATTCCTAATGATAAATGTTTATTTGCTTGGTCAAGTTTGCCATATTTCACAAATTTAACTAAAGTTAAAAAACAATTTGACTGTTTCATGGCTTTATAAACTCTGAAAGCTATATTCGCTGAATGTTTGTTAATTCTGCTGAATTGCCAGGATCTATTTAAATTTAGCTTTTGTTGGCATCAGTGTAGGAAAATAATAGCTGGTATTTTAGTTTTTGTTTTGCAGATAGCAAAATAAAAATTCCTGTTTTTTTTACTAACACTAATAATGGTCAACATGTCAACAGAAATATTTTATGTATTACTTATTTTATATATAAAAGAATAAAGTTAATGACCAAAGAATGAATGAATAGTACATATTTTATATAATATATAAGAAAGTTTTCTCAGAAGCAGTATTAGAATAACACTGCGATTGAAATGACAAATTATTGAGTACATTTTGTTTAAAACCTTGCTATAGTCAGTAGTAATAGTAGAAATATATATTTTTTCTATTTATTTTTTCCATATTATGGATATTAAAGTATATATACTTCTTCATTTAAAAAATAGCCTTTTTTGTTTGTTTCTTAATATGCAAAGTGTCAAGGTTCTTGATGGTATTTTCAAATATAGTCTGTTTTGAGTGGTCCTCCAAATCCTATAATATCAGAAATAGCGTTTCAAGAACAACTAGACGTTGTTGAGTTTTTTTCTCTATCATAGCCTCTTTTTCCACCCTAAGCAGCTAAGTTCAGGAAGTCTTTGTTCATGCAGGTGGGCACCATACCAGGTGGTGATTCTGGGCAGGAACACATCCTCCTACGTTATGTTCCCGGTAGAAGTCACAGCAGCCCGTCCTTACAAGGCAGTAAATCTAAGTCTCCATTCACCAGTAACATGGGAAATTAAATTTTTCAGTGGTAAATCATCCATTAGACAGTACTTTGACAAGTATGTGGCAGAAACAGCCTTACAGCATCAGGACATAACCATCATACAGTGGTCAGAGGCTTGAGGTCTGAGGAAATCAACATCTATTTAGATTGCTAAGTACTCACACATCTCCAAATGCTATACGACACAGCATATATTTGCATAATTGCTGAATGAGTAAGGAAAAATAGCATTAAAGTATCTTTCCTAAGAATTGAGGATCCACAAGAATTTGTCTGCAGTCTCTCAAGGGTTCCTGGACAATGATCATAGACAGCTGTTGACCTGAATTATCTTTGATGGCAGTGTTACTACCTGGTCTTCCAGCGTCTTCACTCACTTCTTGGCTATTTTCAAAATCCATATTCTGTGCTTTGTGCTTCTTGGAGCTAACCTCCCAGTCTTCACACGACTCTTCTGAATTCAATTACTTTAAATACCTCATATAAGTGAAAATCTTACAATGTTTGTGTTTTGTGACTTGCCCTTTTACTTTTGATATAACACACACATACATACACACTTCAGGTTAGTTTTGCCACTTTCCAGCCTGGCACACAGCACTTAAGGGTTAGGTGTGAAGACCCTTTCTATTCCGTACTCCAAACTGCCCTCTCTGCCACTCTATACATCTGTCAACAAGTTCAAATGCTAACTCCATTGGCGTCCCTGAGAGTGACTTGTGTATACCTGAAGGCAAGAATTAAACAATGGCAGAACCTCTTTGGGCTTTGAGTAAGAACTTTTGAAGTTCTGATAAAGCATTTTTTTTCCCAGAGAAATATACAGGCACATATGGTTTTCCTCAGAGCCTCAGAGCTTGATTTGATAAGGTTTGCCTCCTAAGCAGAGACCGAGATAATGATTTACAAATACGTGGTTAATTTGGAAGGGATTGCTAGAATTCCTTCCTTGAGGAGATGTAAACAAATGTCTGCCCTGTCCTTAGAGGACTCCAACGACAAAATATGATTCCACCAAAGTTCAGTTTGGGAACAAATGAGTTTTTTTGGCTTTCTTACAGAGCATGAGTGAGGGTTATTTGCAGGTAGGTGGGTGGTCCCAGAGCCAGGCACCCTGGAAAGTCTCACCTCTGCAGAGATGCAGTCTCACAGCTGCATAGATGAAGACCCCCTTCTCCCATAGCTAATCCTTCATCATCTATATAAGGTAGCACCTGCCAAGGACATGAAACCAGGTACAATTAGGCCAGAATCACAACCGACCTGAAAGGAACAAGATTCTCGAGTGAGTGGCCAGCGACCCTCCCTGCCCCTTCTTCTGTACTGGAATTGCCAACAGTCGACACACCAATGTTGATGGTCTCCTTTGAATAAGTACAGTTGTTCTGTCGAAGATGTTGTTTCGTTTGGGGGACAATGCAACAACAGAAGGCAGCACTGGGGAACACTATGAGGAAGGAAGACAGGGAAGGAAGAAAATTCAACAAAGGCATGTTCGTGGATATTGTCGTGGACGAGGTAAGCTCGTTTTCTCTGGGGCCCTGTGAGAGAATATACAGAACAGAATATCCCATAACGTTGACCCTACTGAGGGGGTGAAGAGTCCGGGTCTTTGTTTACCAACTTTCGCCTATTCAATTTGTGAAAACTATGCCAATAAGCTTCCAGCTTCTCTTAAGCGGCTCTGCCACAGTTGTATCGTCAACAAGAATGCTGAACAGGCACATGTTTGAAAAGAAGGCTTACAGGTGTATTGGGATTGATTATAGAAGCTAAAATTAATCTCTGGCTAACTCAAAGGAATGAATATAGCTCCAGCATCTGCAGACCTGTGGCGGCTCCTCTACTCACTCGGGCTGTCGATCTTTAGAAGAGTCATGGTGAATGATCCTTTAGATGTGTTTTGGATTTAGTTTGCAAATATCTTATTGAGGATCTTCACAACTGTATTCATCAAAGAGATTGGCGTATAGCTTTCTTTTTCTTTATGTGTCCTTATTTGGTTTTGGTATCAGGACAATACTGGCTTTATAAAAGGAGTTTGGAAGTCGTTCTTCATTTTTATATTTTATAAAATAATTCGAAATGTATTGGTGTGTCAATAATTTGAGAAATATTGTAAGACTGAGAAAATCTGACACTGAATCCATCTGGGCCTGGGCTTTTCTTTGTTGGGAGATTTTGATATTCTTTCATTCTTATTGTTTGTTATAAGTCTGTTTATTTATTTCATTCTGGTTTAAATTTGGTAGGGAATACATATTTAGGAATTCATTCATTTCTTTTTGATTGTCTAATTTAGTAGAATATAAGTAATTAAAATATGTTCCCATAATTTTCTAGATTTTCCTGGTATGTCCTTTCTAATTTCGAATTTTGTTGACTTGGATTCTTTCTCTTTTTCTTTTGGCACAATTGACTAAGGGTTTGCCAATCTTGTTAATTTTTTTCAAAGAACAAGCTCCTTGTTTCATTGATTCTTCCTTTGCAGCTCACATAACCTGCCATTCTGTTTAGGCTGTGGACAGCTTACTTGTACTTTCAGACCCAACTCTTTGATTACATATCAACAAGTTCAAACAAACCCCTTATGAATCAGTCAGTAATAGAAATTCCTGTTATGACTGCACCAGATGCACAACTAGCACAGCCCCCATGTGTATGGATGCATTGCTGTCTTTGCTTATCCCAGATGCTCACTCTGGGAGCAGCAAGGAACGCCAACTAGCCACTGGTACTGTACTTAATTCTATGGCTTATGAGAATGAAACACATGCAGTAATCTGCAAAAAATTAAATGGAAATGTCTTTCCTGCCACTTCAGATTGCATTTTATTAATTATTCTTCTTCCCACAGAGGACGTAGTCAATTTCATTAGACAATAGACCAGAAACATGGGCACTTTAAGTATGAAAAGCAATTTAAAAAAACCCAAGCACGAGCATCATAATTTTGATTGGTGGTTTTTGTTTTTTAATTAGAGGAGGTGGGTGCAGAGTGGGGACAATTAAACAGCAAGTAGGATCCAGGGTTCTTCGGAGAGTTGAATTCCTTCCAAAGAATTGGACCTGTGGATACAAGCTCATCTGTAAATGGAGAATTTACAGATGATCAAGTTAAAGTCCTTAAGATGGATCCGATCCAATCAGCACATTGTTGGTCTTATACAAAAGGAATTTAGGGCTGGATATATGACTTAGTAGGTTCAGTAAGTGTGAGGCCTTGGTTTAGTTGCCCACACAAAAAAGAAAAATGAAGCTTAGACACAGGCGAGCAACATGTAGGAAAGACAATATGAAAACAATGAGAGGATGTGGGAGATGATGATGTGAACAGATACCTGGGAAGTGATCTCCCTCGTAGTCTCAGAGGCAATCGGCTCTGTCAACATTATCCTGCTGAACTTCCAGCCTCCAGAATGGTGAGCCAATTCTTGATGTTTCAACCATCTGTGATACTTTTCTGTGGGCATCCTAGGAAAGGAATATAGGTTCTAATAAGTAAACAAACTTAAGTCCGAGCTTGGGAATGTGGATGAAGCAAGGAAAGGGAATAAAGGACACAATATGTAAAGAACAAGGCAGAAAGTAAGAACGGGAGTTTCAGCCTTCATGGCTTGCGCCTGGGACTCACCAGGGAACAGGTGAAGTGGGAGAGACTTGCTCTCTGGATATATGACTTAGTAGGTTCATGTGTCTCACTCTCCTCTCTCCTTCTTTTCCCTGGAATGCCCCTACGTTTCCCCCACCACTTTGAGAGGCTTTGTCCTCCGTCTCTTTCCCACTCTGTGCTGAGGTCCCTTCTATGTCCCCACAGTGCTTGGGCTTGTTGCATGACAATGTTTGTCCCTCTATATTATAACAGTCTCTCTGAGAGTCTCCCAACCAGACTGAAGTCTTTGAGCTCATCAGCTAGGTAGTTTCCTTTTCTTTTTTTTCTTTCCACTATGGGACAAATTTTTGCTGAAGAAAACTGTCGAGACACATGGGCAACCATCTGTGCTGTGCTGGAAGGCAGCATGGTAAGAGAACAATGGTCACTGCCTCCTAAGCCCCTTGACATTCTTTTTTGGGGAACCATAACTGAGACTCACACATGAACTGTAACTCTGAAAAATGTAATTCCCAGCTTAAGCAGGTTGACGTAGTATATAGATCACCACACTCGTCTCTCATCACACAAGCATGTATATACTCTCTTTTACAAAAATTACATTTAATTTATTTAAAGACATAGTTGAATAACACTTCTATATAATATGGTACTATTATCTCTCTTTTCACGCAAAGAGGTCAACTGTCTCCCAAGAGAAAACACACAAAAGCTTGGGAGTTACCTTTTCTTCTTTTGGTGACATCCAGTCCTTTTCCTGCAGACTTAAATTCCACTTGGAGGCCTTCAGCAAACACTAAGATCTAAAGTTAATAGCTATTATCACATCCTATGTTGGGTCCTAGGAGAACTGAAAATGCAAAAAATGAAGATATTGAATAAGTACACAGCACTCAGGATAGATAAGCCATTTGTTTGGCTGTCTCCGGCTGCAATGTTTCTGTTCTTAATTCCACTAATTTGTGCTCTTTTATCTTATTCTGGGTTCCTCCTGTTTTCTGTAGATTACTTTGTGTTCCTCTCAGCCTCGTTTATGTACCATGCCATTCTCTTGGCTTTTACATTTTATCGATCTTATTTAATTAGAAATAATTACACTTTCCATTATACTTTCTCCTTTGACTCATAAATGAATTATAGATCTATTTTTAAAGATACAACAATCTTTACTTTCCAAACAATAATGAATCATACAGATGTGCTCTTTTTGATGACTATAAAAATCTGAACACTTTCATTTCCATTCCCAAAAGGAACAGTTCTTTACAAGTGATGAGCATCTCAGTAAAAGAATCAACAGAGCAACTCAAATATCTTGCTGTTAACCTATCAGCCCAAAATAATTCAGAGAGCTGATATCAGTATCTTTCTTTGACTACCCCTTCACATCACATAATTTCTACAATTTGTATGTGTGATTATTTGAAAACTTTTTAAATGGAATTTCCCCTTCCTGGTGTTTGTAATGTGATATCTTTACATTACATTTAATCATTCTAGTTTCTTAAGGTTTGCATTTTATGGACTATTGGATGTAAAATAGACCTAAAGTTAGAGTCATGCACATTGTTTGAAAGCATAATGTGCATTCCTTCTTTCTCTGCAATGATTCATGTAACTTCAGAACTTCACAGTTCTCCTTGATGGAGAGGATATAAAATTAAATGTCAAGTGGTACCCTTCTTTACTATGCACTACCATTTGCAGAAAGCACAATTTGGT
This sequence comes from Typhlomys cinereus, assembly GCA_023101885.1. Lineage (NCBI taxonomy): Eukaryota > Metazoa > Chordata > Mammalia > Rodentia > Platacanthomyidae > Typhlomys > Typhlomys cinereus. The sequence continues at coordinate 552,544 of JALPQD010000086.1, forward strand.
TGGGGTGCACCAGAAGTGCACAGTGATGACTCTGGAAGATGTGTTCTTAGCAAAGTTTTCGCCTTGCTGCTCCCAAGCAAAGCAAAGTGATTTTACTGCATTCTGTCCAATAAGTAGGTGCACCAGGACTTTCACCCCTTGGCCCAGTCTTCCTAGAACCTGAAAGAAATTGATTTCTTAATCAACAAGGCAGCAAGTTATATCAGTCATAATATTTAGGGAGAGGGAAAAAGAAAGGGTGATGAGAGAGAGAGAGAGAGAGAGAGAGAGAGAGAGAGAGAGAGAGAGAAATGGATTTAAAAAACCCAGATATATGAAACACCTAAAGTTAAACCTTAGTATCACTAAATAACCTGCCTGTTTACATTTTTCTAATTGTCTTTACCATTTTGAATAAGGGAGCCAAATATATGATTTAAGCATTGGTTCATAGGTCTGCTAAAATTTTCACTGAGAAATAGTATATTTTTTCTTGACTTTTTTTGTTGTTGAGAAACCTGGTTTGTTCTGTAGAATTCCTCACAGTCTGCCATTTTCTGATTATGTTCTCCATAGTATTTACATCTCTTCCTTGTGTTTCTTGTGAGTTGCAGTTAATTCAAAGCTTTCAGTTTGCACCTTTAGTAGAAGCAGGTACTTCAGCGTGTGGCAGCCCAAGGGTGACATGAAATTACTCTGGATGCCTTACTTCCTTATTGCTTTACTCTGGAGTTTCCCGGGCTCTGCCTTTTAGGGCTGGAAGTACAGACCACAGCCATTTTTATCCACCATTTGTTACATGGGATCTGGGATCTGAACTCAGGTCCTTTTGCTTGTGAAGTAAAGGCTTTAAAGCCTGAGCCATAGCTCCAGCCTCCCTATAGAATGCTTTGTGTTGTGTGTATTGTTGTGTGAACACTTCCTGGAGAGATGCCATAATACAATCACCATCTGTTTCCTCCGTGACCCACCAAAATAACAATTATGCCAAACTCCAAACTGAAGAACCCACGGGTTTATCGAACAGTGAAGGTTTCTTAAACAGGAGCCAATCCCACCCGAGCATGATTGATGGCTTCACCATGGCTGCACAGATGAAATTGCCTCAGTTAACCTTCTTCAGTCTATATAGTTTAATGCCCCCCCCAGAACTCAAGACCAGGAGGGCATGAGCAGTTAGAGCAGAATTACGTACAGGTAGGCCAGAGTCCTAGGTGAGAGTCTATGACTTTCTCAACCCTCTGTCTCTGAGGGAGTCGATGGACAATAGCCATGATCTTAATGATCTCAAACAAAGATGGTGCTGTTTGTTGGAGAAAAACATCATACGACAATAAGGAAAAGATTAATATCTGATTGCCCCTATTCCTATGATATTAGTAGATATTGATAATCATTGCTTAGATTCATTGTTCTTCAAAGTACTTGAAATCGTGATGCTTATCATTCGTTTACAGATGTTCATTAAACACTTGTATAAATAGATCCTGTTGCCTGAGCCTCCATATTGGGATTATAGGTATACACTACTACCACCACTCTTGTTTATGCAATGCTGGGGATGAACCCCAGGCTTTCAACATGCTAGGCAAGCACTCTCTCAGCGGAAGTAGACCCACAACACCAATACTTATGGGAATGTTTCTGGTTACCTTGAGTAACAATTCACACCATAATATTATGGTGAATGAAACTTCTTTCAGAATAACATAATTTTAAAATGATGTAGTTGACATCTTCGAAGACGATTACAGATTTTTTTGCAGTTAATGGAGCTAAGTCATAGATTTTACACATTTGATTTCTTTCAACACAACAGTTGTTATTTTTAAAATAATTTTGCAGGCTAGAGTGATGACTTGGGGGTTAAGACTCTGTCTCACAAGCAGAAGGTCCTGAGTTCAGGTCCCAGATCCCATGTAAAAATGCCAGGCGGAAACAACAGTGGCCTACATGTTCAGCCTTAGTAGGCAGAGCCTAGGAAATTCCAGAGTGAAGCAAAAAGGTAGACACAATCCAGGATGATCCTGAATTCATCCTTGTTCCTCCACAGAAACACACAGTGCCTTATGATACACATACACACACACACACATTCACATGTGCACGTGCAAAAGAAATAAAGTTTAAAATAGTTTTGCAATGATTCTTGTAATTATTGTTCCATCCTTGGTCCATATGACCTTATTAAAATTGACTTCAGAGTCTTTTTGATATGATCACCATAGTCTTCAAATACATCCTTATTACCTATATCATAAGCTATTCTAGATTCACATTGGATAGTTCCTGAGTTAGAATCTGGATTTCCCAACAAGTCTGGAATTAGCCATGTCTCGAAAGAGTCCTGGTTTAATCTTAGTTCAAGCTGTTATTTTTGCCTGAAAATGTAAGTGATCCTTTGAGAGATGAAATTTGGTCATTATTTCTTGGTATTTTCACTGTTTCTCTAGCTTCTTCATCTTTGCCTTTGGAAGCTGTGTTTGTCATGTATGCACATGAGTGCCTGAATGTTCTGCTTTGAATATCACTCTCTTTCATCCTGACAGCCCTATGCCCCTGTTAGATGTAGGTCAGATCTTCTCATTCTATAAACACTATTTCTTATTCTCATTTTAATAGTTTCTATGTCTTGGTTTTTTGGGGTGCATTCTAAATGGTTTCTACAGATTTATATTCCAAATTGATAGTCATCCTCTCAGTTGTATTTTACTTATATTATTGTTTCCATGCGCTTTGACTTCATTGACAATTACATTTTCAGTATTTTTTGTTAATTTTCTATTTGATCTATTAGTTCTCATAATTGGTTCCCCACACTCTTAAGTCTTAATGATTATGAAAATGTATTTGTAACCCCTTAGTGTCTCTCTTACTGTGTGCCCTCCTCTCAGTGTGCACTTTGGGTGTGCATGCATCTGCCTGTCAGTGAAAAGCATAGGTGTGACAGCCAAATCCATTTCAAGTTTTATTGTCCACCTGGGGCTGCTCACATGATGGAAGCTGTGTTTGAGACTTGTGAAAAGCTATGTCTGTGGTTATAAATTCTTAGGAAAGATTTTTTTTTCCTCCCAGCAACATCCAGGTGAAACCAAAATTTCTGGTGTGTTCCCTGTCCTGGTGAGCAGATTTCAAGCCTTTGGTGGGAAGGGCCATGGCTTTGTGTAAATATTTATTTTCAAGTCCCCCTTTTATCAGGAGCCCACAATCACTGAAAGTCAAGACTTTAAATGATATGACCTTTTTCTTCTCAAGCTTCCCTGAGGTCAGTCTGTGTGGTTATCATACTAGTTGTTGATCTCCTCTTGCATTATTGGCCATTGTTGGTTTCCATGTAGGTATTAGGTATTTATGATGCACATATGTGCTTATTTTGCAAATACTGTCTTATAAAGGGATACTTTATTTTAAAAAAAATTGAATCTAGAAGGGGTTTCAGGCCATGTGATTTTGCTTATTTCCTGACACGGTGATCTCATCTCTAGTTTCATCCCAATGAAAATAATATAAATACATAGTTGCCTGCATGGGCTATTCAAAATACCAGGATGTGGGCAGACTCCCTGCTCCTCAGGTAAGGCCCCTAGAACATGCCCTAGGCCCCAGGTCATCTATGCACCCCACTAGCCTCTCTGCCTTTCTGCCCAGGACCCTAACCCAGGCGCACTCTGCTCCTCGGGTAAGCCCCCTAAGTGACTCCCCAGGCCCCAGGTCACGTGCGGGCTCCACTAGTAGCCAGCTTACCTTTCTGGCTCTGGGGAAGGCCCCTAGATCACTCCCCAGGTCCCGGGTGATCTGCACGCCCCATGAGCCACTCTGCCTTTCTGCCCCGGACCTGGACCAGGGCATACACCCTGCTCCTCAGAATTCAACAGAGTCCATTGAAAACCCAAGCAAAGCTGTAGGGGACAAACACCATTCATCTGAGGTCCTCTGAAATTATCCCATCCCATGGGAGAGAATCTTCACACCCAGCTCTAAGATAAGTAAACCCTTTTTACCATCTTGTTTCTCTCACTAATTAGTCACTATAGTTTAACATTTTCATATAGTCACCCAAAAACCCATACAACTTCAGGGACTATACATTCACCCTCACATATCATCAAGGAAGTAAACCTAAAAAGTGCACTACCATACTAATCTTCATTCCCTATCTACTAAACCTGACTTAATTGATGTACTAATCTAGAAAATAACCCCAACATCAGACAAGTGTAACCGACTCCAAGGCAAACACTAGCAATTGTACTTGTATTGTCTAATTCAGTTCAGTCAAAAACACACAAAAACAAAAGGAAGGTCACAAGAGACAAAACAAAAATGCCCAGGTCATAGCACAAATCCATAAGAAACAAAAACAAAGACAACAAATCTCCTACTGAAAGAATTAACCCCATAATGATAGATTCCAACCAGAACAAATTCACAGAAAATAGTCAAGAAGCCATACCTAAGATAATGATTTTCAAAGCCTGATTTTTGCTATGATCAAAACAATGAAAGAGGAAATCTGGGTGGAGTTAAATAACTGCATCAACCACTTTGAATAGGAACACAACAAGCACTTGGAGGAGATGAGAAAAGAAGTTGAAGAAACAAAAATAGGCATAGAGCAATTAAAACAATCTCAAGCAGAAGTTAAAACTAAAAGACAGGTTATCTTCAAACCAGAAGTCAACAGAGTCTTATTAGCAGAACTAATGAAATAGAAAATAGAATATCAGATCTTGAAGACAAGGTGGAAGAACTAACCAGTTCAATCAAAAAGGTTGTTAAAGCCAAAAGATACTTGAGAGGAATGAATATTCAAGAGCTATGGGACACTTAAAGAAGCCTAACATGCGCATTCATGGAATATCAAACAAGAATCCCAAAATACCACATCCAAGGAAAATTTTCAAATTATCATAAAGGAAAACTTTCCACATCTAAAGAAAGAGAGCCCATCCAAATATAAGAAGCATTCCACACCCAAACAGATATGACCAAAATAGAAACTCACCAAAGCAAATAATAGTCAAAACATTCCACATACAAGACAAAGAGAATGTGCTGAAAACCTCAAGAGAAAAAAAAAAAAGTCACTTTTAAAGGTAAACTTATTAAAATAACAAATGATTTTTCAATGGAAACGGTGAAAGTCAGAAGAGCGTGGAAAGACATACTTCAAGTATTGAATGACCAAAAATTTCAATCCAGTCTGATATACCAAAAAAAACTATCAGTCATGATTGAGGGTGAAAGAAAAATTTTCTCCCATAAACACAACTTGAAGGCTTACATGATCACCAAACCAGGCCTTTAAAAACTGCTAGAAAAGATACTCAATCTTAAAGAAAAGAACAAGCATATCCAAGAGGACAGATGGAAAGTATAATGCCACCAAAACCTACAAGCTAAATAATACACTTATGAAAGCCACTAAACACAAAAAGTGTCAGGAATTACAAGTAATTTCTCCATTATAACACTAAACTGTCAATGGAATTAACTCACCAATCAAAAGACACATTACAAACATGGATTAGAAATCACAACCCATCCATCTGTTGCCTATAGGAAACACATCTCACCGCAAAAGATAAGCACATTCTAAAAGTAAAAGGCTGGCTAAAAATTCTTCAAGCTAATGGAACCAGGATACAAGCAGGGGTAGCAATTATGCTATCGGACAAAGTAGACTTCAAACCAAAAAAAAAAATCATAAGAGACACAGAAGGATACTACATTTTAGGCACAGGTAAATTCATCAGGAATACTTCACAATACTTAACATATACGCACTTAATATGGGCTCCTCCACATTCATTAAGCAACCGCTACAACGTCTAAAACAAAAAATCAATCCCCAAATGATGATACTCAAGGATTTCAATACTGTACTCTCAACGTGGCCAAAAACACATCGGAACTTAATCAAACACTAACTGCAATGGACCTTACACATCTATATCGAACGTTCCATTCACGTAACCAAAGAATACACATTTTTCTCAGCAGCACACGTAACTGTCTCCAAAATAGACCACATATTAGTCCAGGAAATGAATCTTCACATATATAGGAAATTTGAAATTGTAGCCTGTACCCTATCAGACCACCATGGTCTAAAGCTTGACATCTGCAATACAACAAACAGCAGAAAATACACTACTCTTGGAAACTAAACACTCTGATGCTGAATGAGAATTGGGTTCAGGAAGAAAGCATAAAGTAAATACAATATTTCCTAGAAGCAAACAATAATGAAAATACAACATATTAAAATCTCTGAGACACAATGAAAGCCTGTCCTAAGAGGTAAGTTTAAAGCTCTTAATGCCTATATAAAAAATAGAAATATAACAAATAAATAACTTAACAATGCAGCTTAAAGCTTTAGAGACACAAAAGCAATTGAGATAAGAAAAGAATCAACCAATTGAAAAGCTGGTTCTTTGAAAAAAATCAATAAGATTGATACACCCCTAGCTAAATTAACCAAAGTCAAGAGAGAGAAAAATTCCAAATTAACAAAATTAGAAATGAAAATGGAGTTATCACAATTGATACCCAAGAAATAAAGAGAATTATAAGGCCATATATCAAAAACTTATACTCCATGAAATTTGATAACACAAAAGAAATGGATGAATTCCTGAGTAAGCACAACTTCCCTAAATTGAATCAGGAAGTTTTGAATTATTTAAATAGTCCTATACCATATGATGAAATCGATGAAGTAATCTTGAATCTTCCCACCAAAAAAATGTCCTGGATCAGATAGATTCAGCACAGAATTCTACCAGACATTTAAAGAACAACTAACACCAATATTGTTCCATAAAATTGCAAAGGAAGGAACACTTCCAAATTCTTCCTATGAAGTTAATATCATACTAATCCCAAAACCTAATAAAGATACACTTAAAAAAGAAAACCATAGGCCGATTTCTTTGATGAACATAGATGCAAAGATTCTCAACAAAATCTTAGCAAATTGGATTCAAAAACATATCAAAAAGATCATTCACTGTGATCAAGTAGGCTTTATTGTCCGGGCCCACGAACCAGCACGAACCCGAACCTAAAAACATGAGAAACTGAAGTGGGAGCAGTAGTAATTGAAAGTTTCAGGCTTTGGGTCAGAGGGGGCCTTGGATGTCCTCTTATCATCCAAGCCAACTTTATTGTAACATACATGGGCTTTATAATCAAGGAGCAGGGCCAAATTCTTTACAGGATTATGTAAAGCGCATACATTTCGGTTACATCTACTTGTTGTGGGACCAGACATGTCACCAGGTATGCTAAACAGGCATGGCGCCTTGTTGCTAGAAGAGAAAGGAATGTATGCCTCAAAACAGAGTTACTTAGTCTGTGCATAAGATATCTCAGATAAGCAGGAAAGGGGGAAGAATAAGGGGGGAAGAACAGCCCAGCCAGTTTCTAAGAGAAACAAAAGCGATCCAAACAATCTGGAAGTTCTCTAATCCCAAAGGGGGGGAGTTAGGCCTGCCATTGTCTTGCAGATAAGAGGCAAACTCAACCCCCCAGGGGAGGAGTCCCTCAACAGCCCATTCAGTTGCTAATGTATCATCCAGAGAGTAGGCTTTGGGCCTAACAACCCCTACACTTTATCCCAGGCACACAAGGTTGGTTCAACATATGCAAATCAATAAACATAATCCATCATATAAACCAATCCAAAGTCCAAGACCATATGATACTCTCGGTAAATGCAGAAAAAGCTCCAACATCTTTTATGATCAAAACTCTAGAGGCGGTTGGATTGGAAGGAACCTTTATCAACAAAATAAAAGCTGTGTACAACAAGCCTATAGCAAGGATTATACTCAATGGGGAAAAATTTGAAGCATTCCCACTTCAATCAGGAACTAGACAAGGCTGTCCTAGACTATCACCACTTCTATTCAATATTGTACTTGAAGTCTTAGCTAGAGCCATAAGACAAGAGAGAGAGAGAAAGAGAGAGATAAAAAAGATTCAAATCCGCAAGGAAGAAGTCAAGATATCTCTATTTGCAGATGACATGTCGTATACCTGAGTGATCCTAAAAATTCCACTAGGAAACTCCTGGAACTAAGACATAAGTTCAGCAGGGTGGCAGGTTACAAAATAAATGTGCAAAAATCAGTGGCCTTCCTATACACCAAGGATGAAAAAAGTGAAAAAGTCCTAAGAGAAACAATTCCATTTACTATAGCCCCTAAAAAAATGAAATGCCTTGGTATAAATCTAACCAAAGAAGCGAGAGACATTTATAATGAAAACTTTAAAACCCTAAAGAAAGAAATTGCAGCAGAACCCAGAAGGTGGAAAAGCCCTCTTATACTCCTGGATCAGCAGAATCAACATCATAAAAATGACCATTTTACCAAAAGCAATATACAGAATCAATGCTATACCAACCAAAATCTCAAAGCAACTCTTTAAAGAAATTGACCAAATAATTCCAAAATTCATATGGAAGCACAAAAGGCCCAGGATAGCAAAAACAATCCCGAATAACAAAAACACTGCTGGAGGTATCACCATACCAAATCTTAGTCTATACTACAAATCCACAGTAATAAAAACAGCCTGGTACTGGCTCCAAAATAGACATGTAGATCAATGGATAAGGGTTGAAGACACAGATATAAGCCCACACAATTACAGCCATTTGATCTTTGACAAAGGGGCCCAAAAAATTCAATGTAAAAAGAACAACAAATGGTGCTAACAAAACTGGATATCTGCATGCAGAAGATTAAAACTGGACCTATACTTGTCACCATGTTCAAAACTTAATTCCAAATGGATCAAAGACCTTAATATTAGACCAGAGACTATAAAACCTTAGTTGAAAAGGTAGGGAACTCTCTCGAGCTGATTGGGTGAGGCCAACAGTTCCTAAACAGAAATCCAATAGCATAGTCACTAGAACCAACACTCAACAGATGGGATCTTATGAAATTAAAGAACTTCTGTTCAGATAAAGAGATTGTAAACCTAGCAAAAAAGCAACTCACAGAATGGGAGAAAATCTTCACTAACCACATATCTATAGAGTTCTATTATCCAGAGTGCATAAAGAACTTAAAAAAACTAAACACCAAGGAGACAAATGGCCCAATTAAAAAAAAAATAGGCCTGGGAACTCAAAAGAAACTTTTCCAGGGATGAAACTGAAATGTCTAACAAATATCTTTAAAAAATGCTCCACATCCTTAGCCATCAGGGATATCATCTTATCCTGGTCAGAATGGCAAAAATCCACAATACAAACACCACCAAATGCTGGAGAGGATGTGGAGAGAAGGGAACTCTCATACATTACTGGTGGGAATTCAGGCTTATAAAACAACTCTGGCGATCAGTTTGGTGATTTCTAAAAAAGTTAAAGATTGAAATGCCATATGATCCTGCTACTGGGACCACTTCTGGGAATAATCCCCCATAATGCAAAAATTCACTTCAGTGACATGAGCACAACCATGTTCAATGCAACACTATTTACAATGGCAAAGTCATGGACTCAATCCAAATGCCCAACAGTTAACAATGGATAAGGAATGTGCTACATTTATACAGTAGAATACTACTCAGCCATCGAAAAAAGATTAATTCATGAAATTTGCCGGGAAATGGATGGAATTAGAAAAAATTAGACACAGAAAATTTGATACCATATGTACTACCTAATTGGTGTGGATCATAGTACCAAACCCACTCAATGACATATTCAAAGGTAAATCTCTGTAATATCTACTGTAACTGCAAAGATTATAAACAGGAGGGAAGGAGAAAGAAGGTCCCTTCCCAGAAAAAAAGGAGAGAGGAATCATGCTTTAGTAGAGAAAGTAGGTCACCTTTGCCTAGGCTTATGTCACTCCAATCTGCCAAAGGTAAATAAAGCTATGTGTCTTGGAAACACAGCCAAATGTTCACGTAGAAGAGTGATTTTTGAGTTTGGGGGGTTTTGTTCTGGAGAGATTTGCTGCCAGTTGTTGGGATTTATAAATGTTTTCTCCTGTAGGAGGCAGATTCTGAAGTCTGACCAGCTGAGACCCATTTGAAAACTGAAACTGAATATTTTGGCCTCCCCGGTGGCTAAGACACAGCAGGAGGAGTTCATAGTTCATTTTTACGAAGGTGTAATTATATCCACTGACCGCTGTGCGCTGTGCGCTGTAGTCAGCATCCTTCCCCAGGCCTCCACACCTGCTCAGACACCTGCTAGCCGGAGGATACGAGAACAGTATTGAATGTCTTACTCTAGGTCACCCAAGGTCACCCACTCTGACCTCAGGACAATAGAGATTTGTTCCATTTTTATTACCTGCAGACTCATACTTCAGGAAGTGTTCTTTAATGAGGCATGCAAGCTATCTGAAAGAGAAAGAGAAGGAGAAAGAGAGAAACTAAAACACGAGAGTTAATTTTGTGGCTTTTGGGTGTCCCAGAGGCTGAGACAGGCACAAGAATGTGTAAGAGTTCTTCCTCTGCTTACGACATTCCTGACAAAGTGTAATGCTGCAACCCAAGATGGACCCAATGAAAACTAGATGCTTTATTCAAGCCCTGGGGTATACAGCACGTGCAAGGGCTAGGGTTCAACCCAATATTAAAAAACAAATCTAAATGATTGCTTTCTTATCTCTGTTCTCCATCATGAAGTAGGATGGATATTAATGAATATTTTATTGTACTTATTACTGAATAGCTATTAATTATTTATGAAAATTTTTAAAACGAGAAAGCTGGCATTCCAAGAAATCCAGGGACTTGGGAAGCAAGGGCACATGGACTGAGGTCATGCATTTGGAAGTCACATGGCTTTACAGGCTGGAGTGCCACCCTTGATGCCGACTAACAGGGTGACTTTGGGTGAATAGTTAATTTTGAGAGACTCATACTTTATGATCTGTAAAAGAGGGTGGGAAACACTGACAAAAACTACTTTCTTTGTGCAAACTCAATGAATTGACACATTCCAAGTGTTGGACAAGTCACTAAACACACCAGGAATATTGAACCAAGGTTTGCCTTCCTCATCCTCAAAGTCAACACACAGCCAGGCAGTGAGAGTCGATATGCTAACTCTGGTTAAATGAGTCTACTCCATAAAGCTGAGGCAGCTGAAGGGAACTCAGCGCCCAACAGGTGCTAACATTGTTAAATCATTATTGAAATATCCATGAGTATTTGTGAGCATTCCTTCTGATACTCCTGTGAATGGGCAAAGACTATGAAGGATGCAGCAATTTGAATTCCAACCTGACAGCTGGTAGACCTTCTTGTCACCCTTGCTGCCCTGAGAAAAACAACTGTCCAATAAGGTTACGCCCACCAACCTCTCATTCTGAACACTCCCTGGAGATCATGGGCGAACTCCATGATAACCACAGCTGCTTGGTCTGGCTTTTTAAGACGCTAAGTTGGACGGCTTGAAACAGTTTGTATCCCATGTTTCACGACCACAAGTCTTGCTCTAGATGGCCCTGGCTCCATTTTTATGTAGGCTGCGGTGGCCTAGCCTGGGAACTGCTATGAAAGGGACAGAGGCGCTTTCATTTGTAGGAGGGATTTGCTGTGATGAGCGCAACCACCGTTGTCTAACGCCTTAGTTATTTTTCATGTGGCTGTGACAAAAAAAAAAAAAAAAAAAAGAAACCAACTTAAGGAAGAAAGGGTTTCTTTTGGCTCACAGTTCAAAGACACAGACTGTCTCCAGACGGCAGCCAGTCATGCCGAGTCCACAGTCAGGAGGTGGAGAGTTACGAACGCTGGCGGTCTGCTGACTTTCTCCCTTTGGGTTTAGTCTGGAATCACAGTCCATGGAATGCTGCCACCCATATTTAGGGTGGGCCTTCCCACTTCCGTTAACCCAAATTAGACCTAAAAGACTCCAGCTCGCTGACCGGCAATGAAACTTCCATATGTTTAGTTTGCAACAGCTAAATTTAGAGAAAGGAATTGGAGGTTTGAAGAAAAAAAAGGGGGGGCTATACAGAGCTGGGAAAATGGTTCAGGGGTTAAAGCCTTTGCTTCAGAAGCAAAGGGACCTGAGTTCATATCACCAGATCCCACATAAAAATGCCAGGTAGATGATAGAGTCTGGGAAACCCCACTGCAAAGCCTTAACATGGTAAATCAATCCAGGATTATTCCCAATGTCACCCTCTTGGGTGTATATATCTAAGTACCCTCTTACACACACACACACACACACACACACACACACACACACACACACACACATCCCTTCCCCACCAAAAAAAAATAGGCAAAGAAAAGCATGAAGCCCAGTGCTGCATAAGCCAGTCCTTTCTGTACTGGAGCTTACCCCATGTGAATCCTTTGGCTTCCTCAGATCCCGGGGGAAAATCTGTCAGTTGAATTAAAGGCACTGCCTCCCTTCCCACTGTGTGTGTGTGTGTGTGTGTGTGTGTGTGTGTGTGTGTGTGTGTGTGCGCTTGTGTGTGCAGATGTATCTACAAGAGGGCCTGTGGAGATACAAGGGTGACATCGAGAAGTATATAGGATTTGCTCTACTTCCTTATTGCTTTACTCTGGGGTTTCCCAGGACTGGGACTGCACCCCCCTGGCATTTTCACATAGGATCTGGGAATCTGAACTCAAGCCCTTTTGTTTGCAAGGCAAAGACTTAGAGCCATCTCCTCAGACCAAAAGTACTGCTTTTCAATCACTAGAGCAGACTCTACTAGGCTTCTAGATTGTGGTGAGAGAAATTATGGTGTTGTATACATTACATTGTTGCAGGTCAGTTCTTCATGTTCTTTCCCCCACAGTTCCTTTTCTCAACCCTTCCCCTCCTTCTTTCCTTTTCTCTTATCACTGGTCCTGTTCTTCAGGGTCAGCTCATGTCCAGTCTCCTCCCTACCTGATTCTTCCCTTTCTCTCTTACAGAGACAACTTACTTTTTAATTCAAGCATGTAATTGGTTTCTGTCTCATGTGGACCAATCTTTACCCAAAAGGTTATCTACTTCCTTTGATGGCACAAGGTTTGACATTGTAATAAACCTAGAATGTCCTGGATAGATAAGAGTTTTGTATGAATTGTTGCTGAGAATTGGGCTGATTGGCCATTTGCGAAACACCCTCCTGGTAGTGAAGGCCAGCTGAGAATTTGGCAAGGAATAAGACTTGGTCCCCACTCTCAATGAACTCTCTTCCCAGAGACAATAGAGCAGACCATGGGTTTCTAATGAAAGGCACTATGGCCGAGGTTAGCAGTGTGGGTCTAGAAGTGCTTAACAGCAAAGTGGATGCAGCAGTCAGCTTGAGGTATTTGTCAGCTTTGAACAAGAGGGGAGTAAGTTTTTTTAAAATTTATATTTATTTATTTTCCCCAATCATACAAACTCAAAAGGTACCCCGGTACCCTCCCTCCCTCCTTCCACCCTTCTCCAGTCCCTCTTGCACCCTCTTCCTCTTTTCCCCTTCCTTTCACCCCCCCTCCTTCTCCTTCTCCCAGTGCTTCCCCCTTGCCCTCTCCCATTCCCTGGAGCATCCTTTTGTGTGAATGCCAAACTCCTCTCTGAGTCCTCCACTCTAGTCAGTGCCATTGCCCAAAGCCCTTTCTTGGGCTCCCCTTTAAAATGGGAAAACTATTGTGACTGTTGGGGAGTCGTTGATATGTCAGTCATTGCACAGGTCATGCAAAGTTCGATTATGGATACTGCAGCCCTAACTTGTGTGGAGTATCTTGCATCTCGTTGGTCCTTCCCATCTTTAGGCTCCTACAATTTTGCCTCCTCCTTCTGCAAGTTTCCCTGAGCTTTAGGGTGGGGAAAGATTTGGCTGGTCTGGTTCCAGGTGATTAATGTAGGGTCTTTGGTGTTTTTTTCAGTTTTGCTGTTCCTGCACTGCCCTTGGCTGTATCTTGATTGGAATTGGAGGGCACCTTCTAACCAAAGATAAAAGACTATTTAAATGGAGATCTTAATGTAAGATGAGATTCAAAGGTAGATGGAATAGGCGTAGGAGACCACAATGAGGGAGGTGTCAGTCTCCCATTTGCAGGATGGTTACCATCTGTCTGCTAGTCTCTTTATAAACCCTCCTTAATTGGTGATATCAAACCCAAGAGGAGAGTAAGTTACAAGACTGAGCCCAGAGTACACTAAGTGTTCAAAGTTAGTGACAGGTACTTTCAGAAATGAGAACAGCAATTGTTCAGATGCCAGAGTTAAACAACATGCTGAGCTCAGAGAAGCTCATCAGGTAGAGTGGGGCTGCTGTAAAGCTATGGTAAGGTGCTGCGTACCTGGTTTTCTGTACAGCAAGACTCTTCTGCCCAGGCCAGTTCCCATGCAGCAGGGCATGGAAAAGGCACAGGGTTGAAGGAATAGACAGGGGCACCTGCTTCTGTATCTGCCAAATGACCTTTGTCCAGGCCATCATTGCCATCTCCTACCTGAGATGCAGACAGCAGAGCCCCTGGTAGTGAACCCAGAGGTTTCATTGCGCAGCCTCTGTCTCAAGGAAAGCAGAGTATGGAAGATCCTGAACTGTGATGGAATGGTTCTCTCTTCTTCCCAACGTGGATTGTCGGAGGCAGCCCCGAAACAAACAAAAAGGCAGATTTGTTTTCAGTGAGCCGGAACAGTTTGCCCTACGGCATCTTGTGAAGTCACGGCCAGGAGCAATCCAGTTAACTTGATATAAGAGGATCAGTGAGGTAGGTAACTACAGATGTCTCAACAATTGAATGCTTGAGCTTTAGACACATTTGTAAAGAACTAGGAGATTATCTAAGTGATGAGGGAAGACGCGGTCCACGAGGAGCCATCCCTGGACATGGAGGAAGCTGGTTTAGGAAGTTGGCATTTTTTGACATACTTTGGCAGACCTGCCATCTGGCAAGTGAAGTTTGCCCCACTGGCAATGATATAACCAGTTCCCTTGTCCCCTGGTGTTGGTATGAACTCTCCTGCCAAGTTGGACTAAGAAATGTAGCCAGACAATCATAAACGAGAATGAAACCTCTTGTTCCTCCCTAAGCCACTTGGCCATGAATTTATCAGCAGCATGCAGAAGAGCAGCAACAATGGGTCAGGTCAGCTCTTTGGTCGTCAGAAATGTGATCTGCCAAGTGAGACCAGGCTTCCTTGACAGAGATACTTACTTGACTTCCGGCAGTGACTGGTCCCACCAGAAATGCAGAGAACATTATACTGCAGCTCCCTCACCTTAGCGTGGGGGTGGGATGGACAGAATGCTAGAAATGGCACCGAGGGGAACAGCTTCTCCCCCATGTCCACATGAACTTACTCGGTGTGTGCATGCTGCAGTTACTCTGCAAGTTGCCGATATATTCATAAATAGTTTAGAGAAACAGGGGTTTTATTCTAGCTTACAATTATCCAGTTGCAATCATTAGTCAGTTTGGCAGGAGAGCTTATGTCAACCCCAACGGCCGAGAGTACTGGCCACACCTTAACCATAGGACTGCTAAGAGAGGGGCAAACCTTACTTGCCAGATAGCATTGTCTGTCCAAGTATGCCAAAGATTGCCAACTTCCTAAACCAGCCTCCTCCATCTTACACACAGGCCCAGGTTAAATCCTCCCTACCTAGGTTGGATCTTCCCTCATCAATTAGACAATCTCCTGCAGGCTTGATCAGACCTTAACTCAATGACTGATTCATTATAAATGTGACCAGAACATCAACCTTCAAAGAAGTCAAGTTGATACCTGTAGATAACTACCACTGTGGGGTCTCATCTGCCAATCTTAGGCGGAATCTCAGGCGGGTCGTATTGAATATGGGACTCTGCTGCTGAGGAAGTTACATTGGCTTAAATTGCACTTGACTGGAATGTGTGATCATCCTCCTTGCCTGAGTGAAGATAATAGAGAAACTCTGACAATGACCGAGTGAGTCAATAGAAGCAGGTGGTGTTGCAATACTCAGAGGAGCCTGTGCAGGCTGGAGAGATGAGGAGCGCAACTCTCAGGCAGGTGATAAGAATGGCAAGAATAACAAGCCAGCCAGGAGCGCATCCTGCATGGGTGGTCTGCCAGGGACTGCACTCCACCATTACCTCAGCTTCCTTGCCTCATTCCAGTGAAGCAAGTACTCTGACTTCCTTTCACAGTGGAGATGCCTGAGGCACCGAGGAAAGGTTCCTGCCAAGGGTCCCCGCAATCAGCAAGTACAGATGCAATATCTGAGCCCCAGATTTTGCCCTGATCCCAACTTCTCTGCTCTTTCTACCTAACTGCCCATGTTAGCCAGCTTGGCTGTCTGGACCTGAACACAGGGAAAACCTGCTAGGACCAGGCAACGTACAAATTCCTAGGGATTAAGGAATAAAGAGGCCTAAATCCAACTGTGCTTGTGAAACTGTTCCAGAGAAAGCAACGAACTATTTGTGTGGGTTCTAGCTGGATTAGAATGATGAGGTTAGCTCCCAAAGATGGTAATAGTCCTTCAGACGTGGAGACTGCTATAGCTTTCTAAACATGTATTTCACTCAAAAGCCCATGTTGAGCAGGCATTAGGCAAACTAGTCTTGATGCTAAAGGGAAGAATATGGCACCATGAAACAAACAGGTCCTTAAAGCTGAAGGTCCCCAGTAGTGGCTCCAAC
This sequence comes from Typhlomys cinereus, assembly GCA_023101885.1. Taxonomy (NCBI): domain Eukaryota; kingdom Metazoa; phylum Chordata; class Mammalia; order Rodentia; family Platacanthomyidae; genus Typhlomys; species Typhlomys cinereus. Next base: position 569,134 of record JALPQD010000086.1, read on the forward strand.
CTTACCCCAAACTAGCTTGTGAGTTACTTCTGGCAAGTTAACTCACCTTCCTGGTGCATGGAATGATTTAGATTGTTGGTGAAAACAGAATAAGTTGGCTGAAGTTTAGTGTAGTCCCTGGGCCTACCTCACAAGGTTCAGAAGAGATCAGATGCAGTCATTGTATCAAACGATAACAAAGTGTCACAAGCTGCTTCAATTAGGAGCGTTATTCCTTGGAAGAGCTTTGGGAAATTGGAGGAGGGCATCCCTGAAGGCCAAGTAGGACATGGCCTCTTAGATTAAGGACACAGGAAACTGTAGTGTCTTCAGCTATTAGAAGTCTTCTGCTGCTCAGTTTTTTGTGATCCATTTGAAAAGTTGGGTGGAGTGGGAGACTGAATGACGGGGTACAGAATTCTCTCTAGCTTTAGATTCAAGGGTCTTCTGAATTGCTTAAAACAGTGTCACAGGAACTTGGCTGTCTGCCTTCTTTGCTTGGAAAACCATGTGTGTGGAGTGACAGTTCCCAGGGGTGTGGGGGGGGGGGGCTGAGTACTCACAACCTGGACTGGAGAGTTCCCAGGAGGACAATAGATTTTTTCATTCCAAACCTCAGTTTCCCCAACAGAAAACAGTATAACTTACCTTATCAAGTGTCTCAGACACACAGACTAGAAAGGCAGTAAAGGGAAGGAGAATTTATTTGGGCTTTTGGAGGTTTCAGCCCACAGTCATTTGGTCTGCTGTTTCTGAGCCCGCATGTAGGGAAATAGAGTATAGTGCATAGGAGCATGTGGTATAGAGATAGGCAGAGAGCAGCATGGGACAAGGACAGAACCTCAAAGACGCCCTTGACTTCTGTTCGCCAACCAGGCTCCAGCTCCTGAAGTGACCAGCACCTCCCAAAGTCCCTCCAGTTGAGGCCTGGACTTCAACGCAAGAGCCTGAGGAGGGACATTTTATATTCAACCCATAAAACAAGGTCATTGCAATTTTTAAAAAAGTTATTCCTGGGGCTGGAGAGGTGGCTCAGGGGTTAAGCCTCTGCCTTGCAGGCGGAAGGTCCTGAGTTCGGATCCTAGACCCCACGTATAGACGCAGGGCGGAATTGGGGCGGCCCACGCTTCTGGTCCTGGTAGGGCGGAGCCTGTGAATCCCGGGGACAGAGTAAACAAGGAGGAGGTGGAGGCGTCCATGGTGGTTCCCGAATTTGCCCGTGGTTCTACACACACACATACACATACTCACACATACATACACGTGTACACCACATGCACAATTGAATAAATAGTAAAAAATTTTTTAAAAAGTTATTCCTGTAAGGAACTTAGTTAATGTCTGAAAAATAAATGCAGGCTGGTACTAACATTGCCACATGTGTAGAGTAATTACTGATAGTAATAGACTCTGGTTTTCATTTGCCATCCTCATCTCCCAACACATTTCTACTTCAAGTTCAATCACCTTTAAACAAGATCTTATAGACTTGGTAAAAACTTAAATCAAACCAAACATTGCAATTATACTGCAAAAATCTGAAATAATCACTTTCCTTGGATCCAGGTTTTTCCCTCCATGATCTAAACTGGAAAACAAATTAGAGTAGAGATAAATCATGAATAAATAATACTCAAGGAATTTATATTCCATCAACTCCTCAGATGAGAAAGCAAACTTCCATGTGTCAATCATGATCAGTGTCTCATAAATGTTCAGTCTTGTGGGGTTCTAAGATAAGTCCTAGGCACCCCCTGAACAAATTCGTGCTCTGAATCATGACACATTTTCCTGAATTTCCTGATTCAGTTTGCAGGGCTTCTTCCAAAAAGAGGCTGAAGTAAAAGAAGGGCCTTCAATTTTTTAAATGCTCTTTATGTTTGCATTTTAATTCATTTCTGGCTTACAATTTGAGGAAAGATTTTCTTTCCTTTTAAGAGAGAGAGAGAGAGAGAGAATAGTATTCTTAGACATCCAGCAGCAGTAATGGAAAATCCCCAAGCTAGAGGCTCAGTGCTCCTGAAGTTCCCCAGAAAAGCCCCCAGCAAACCCTGTCAATCATTCCATCTTCTCCTTGCCTGAGGAAACCAGAGCTGAAAGGGAAGTAAACTAACATGCATGTACACATTCCGGGAACTGCTACCCACAGGCCAGATTTCTCTAAGGCCCATTAAAAATGACCCAAGATCCACACCTTAGGGACAACACTGAGCACCAGGAGTCCATAGGAATCTGCTCAAGGCAAAGCAGTTCCAGTACCTCTGGGCTGGGTTTGGCATTTCTTTGAGGCAGACAAACACCTCTGAAAAAGATCTCAGAGCCAAAGAAAGCCAAGTATCTGGGGATGACGTTGAAACAGACATCGTCTTTCTGTTCCATAAAAGACGGCCCTTCCAACATGTCATGAGAGACTAGAAATCTCACTTGCTACATATGAGCCTGGACTTAAAGTCACACAGACACTTGTCATTCTGTTTCATATAGACTAGATAGGGCTGTTCCCTTTGTACGTAGCACTTTTGTTTTGATTCTCTTGACTTTCTTCCTTGTCTATGCTGTGGCTATTTCTATTCATCCTGTGATAGTTCAAGAAGCAACATCATTAATGAGGGGATGGTGCTGTAACCTTGGAGTTACAGACACAAATTTCCATCTTTCTGTGGGAGATCACCTGCCTCCCTTCTCTTCTCAGGCTGTTGTGTCTGAATTGATTTATCCATCACCATCTTTTCTGATGAGGTACTAGGCTGCGAGGCAGTAAGAAGCTGCGCCAGGCAGGTAATGGGCCTATTTAGCATTTCCCTCATGTCACAAACTCACCACTCCTTTGCAATAAGAACATGTAACCTTCATTTTCCACAACGTTGAATTATACTTTATTATTTATCATCTGTGCTCTGGATCACTAGAGACAACACCATAGCTAAAGCCTAGAATCCTTTTGCTGCTATTGTGGGACAAGCCAGAGATCAGGGCTATCATGTAGCCCCTCTCACCTCAGCACCCTTGTTTCTAGAGTTCCGTGTGTAGTATCTTCAATTTCATGGGGAAGCTATGCAAACTTCAGTTTCTTAACAAATCCTGATTCTCACTACTGTAGTTCAGAAGTCAGGAGATCTCAGTGAGGTGCTGGAGAGAGAAAGGGAGAAAGAGAGAGAGAGGCAGACACACACAGAGAAAATGAACTAGAAGTGCTTAGCATTTGAGGACTGTAGAGGCTCATGTGACTGCAGCTTTCTCAAAAATGACAAACTTTTTTAAAGAAATTAAAGATTGAAATGCCATATGACCCTGCGATTCCACTTTTGGGAATAACCCCCCATACAGCAGAGGTTCACCTCGATAGCACAAGCACGACCATGTTCATAGCAGCACTGTTTATAATAGCAAAGTCATGGAATCAACCCAAATGTCCAACAGTTGACGAGTGGATAAGGAAACTGTGGTACATCTATACAATGGAGTACTACTCAGCTATCAAAAAGGATGAATTACTGGAATTTGCCGGGAAATGGATGTCATTAGAAAGAATTATATTAAGTGAAGTATCCCCAACCCAGAAAATTAAGCGCCGTATGTACTCCCTAATATGTGGCTCCTAGTACCAAACCCACCCAGCCCACCTTGAGACACTCATAGGTAAATCTATGTATTACCTACAGTAATTGCAACGATTATGAACAGGAGGGATGGGGTTGGAGGTCCACACCAGAAACAAGGAGAGAAGTGACCATGTTACAGTAGAGAAAATAGGCCTCCATCAAGGACTGAAGTAAGCAATGTGACACCTGGTTAAGTTCACAGACGTTCGTTCCTGATCATTTACAACCAAGGGGGTATGATCTCAACAGAAGGGGAGGGCGTATAGTCTGGCAGATAAAAAGTAACCATTTTGTAAATGGGTGATTGACTCCTCCCTTTTTTATTACATCTACCCTTGAATGTGCTCTTGTAATAAGACTCCAGTTTAACAGCTCTTTGTCTCTGGCCAGGGGGTGACATCCAATACCCATCAGGAGTGAAGGGCATTGCAGGAGCAGCAAAACTGCAAAAGAAAATCAACAAACCATAATTCAGAACATCAGAGACTCTATATCAACCACCGTAGAACTAGGCCAGACTACTCTCTCCCCATCCTGAAGCTCAGGGACATTTGCGGAAGAGGGGGCGGTAAGAGTGTAAGAGCAAAAGGATGGGAGGAGCAATGATTTGCAAGATACTCCACACAAGTTAGGGCCAAAGTAATCATAATTGGACTTTGCATGCCCTGCGCAATGTCCAACACACTACTGACCTCACAAAGTCTAGCATCTGCTAAAGGCACCAAGATCCTTGGAGGCAAGGGATTGGCAGCCACAGTAGTGTTCCTATGCTTAATGGGAACACGGGAAAGGGTTCAGGGAAATGACACTGGGTCCTTGTACGTCATCGGAGAGGAGGGCCCAGACGAGAGTCAGGCATGCACAAGAAAGGACTCTCTGGGAATTGGGGCGGGAGGCACTGGGGGGTGGGGAGGGAGGGGTGATGGGAGGGGGAGCAGGAGGTTCAGGATGAGGAGGAGGGAGGGAGGGAACTGGTGTACCTATTAAGTTTGTATGAACTGAAATAATAATAAAAATGTAAAAAAAAAAAAAGAAAAACATTTAAAAAAATTTAAAAAAGGAAAATTAAAAAAAAATGACAAACTTTGGGATGGCAAAGACAAGCATACCATCTTGAACAACAACTTCCTGCTGGCTGGGCCCAAATCCTTATCTGTTCTTCAGTTCTCACTTTACCTTGGTGTCAATCTTACTGGGGTCACCCATGGCACATGTGGTCAACTGCGTACCCTTTCCCTCTCTCAGAAACCATACATGCATCAGTTATCTCTCTTCTCTGAATGGGGTTCTTCCTGTAAGTTTAAGCCTACTCCTGGATTTAGGTACTAAACCTTTCCTACACCATATTCCACATTTGACTTCTTGCCAGTCTTCCATTAGAGCCAATCTCTTTACCAAATCAGCCACTCATTGCTGCCATCTTTTCACATGGGAATCATTCTTTAGTCAGTAACAATGTGGTTTCTAGCTCAAACCTTGCACTAAAGACACTACCTAAGACCTTTAATAGTGGCCGTGTTTTCAAATCTGGAAGATTTTTCCCAGTCTTCACGTCACAGCCTGTTCGCCCACACAGAGCACAATCCCTCTTCCCGGGATTTCCTTCTCTGGAACACCTGATGCTACCTTTTAGTACACCTCCCTGGCCATTCTTCTGCTGGCACTTTCTCCTCCTCTTTCCATTGGACATTGAAGTTTCCTAAGTCTCAGACCTAAGCAGCCTTTCTAAGCCATCATTCTCAATCATAATATTTAATCAAATCATGTCAACTTGTACTCCAGCAGAAATTGCTGCTCTGTGTTCCAGGCTTAGATACTCAACTCCTGGCTAGCTACGTCTCTGCTGGAAAGGCATTCTTCTCCGATTTCTCCAGTACCAAAGTTGTGCTCCTCCCACAAACCTGCGCCTTTCACTTCGTTCCTCATTTTAGTGTGTTGTCAACATTATCACCCACCATGAATCATCTGCATGCCTTTCTGTTTCTCGCCCACCATACCCAACTTGTCACCAAGGCCTGTCTCACTCACTTCCTAAGTGTCTCTCAAAGCAATCTTGATTCGGCAGTCCCACCATCACCAGTCAGTTCTACTGCTGTTGCCATCTTTTTTCCATTTTCCTGGGCTTCCTCCCCAGCCACCCAGTTTTTCCAGATCCATTTCTGTCTCCTCATTGCTACCAATCATGCCATGTCTTTCTTAAAAATTGCAGTGACATCACCAATCAGAGAAGGCATTGAACAAATCCTCCCAGGAGGTGGCAAAGACTACCTTTCCATAGTGTCCTTTTTCTTTCTTCTCAAAATGATTGAGCTACGATCCCCTTTCAAGGGTGAAATCTATCATTAAATCTTCAGAATGATATAATCAAACAAAAACATTTATAACACTCACAAACTGCAAAGAAACAGAAGTCAGGGATGGAGGAAGATCCCAAAAGAACATTGACAAATAGAACATCAGAAGGGAAGAAATAGACACAGGCAAATATAAATACTTGTTAGTAAACCATCTAAACACCTCTCATTCGATCCTTAGATAAGAAAAGATCTAAGCACTCAACCAAGATGAATTCCATTGCAATGGAAGATCAGTGAGGCAGAAAACCACAACTGACTAGAGTATAGAGTATCAGTTGCCCTGGAGTATTCAGCCCTAATCAGGCAATCCAAAAACCTCTCCCCATCCCAAGGCTCAGGAACTTTGTGGAAAAGGGGGTGGAAAGACTGTAAGAAGACACTACACCATACTTCCTTTTAAATATCTATTATTATACCTATATATTAGAGGAGTTCTTAGCCTCAAAGTTGAAACCTCCCTCCATAAAAGAAGGTATTTATTACAGAAAAACACAGCTGGCCAAATTGAAGAAGATAAGTTACTGTGGACTGCATGGCCCTAATCAGTACATCTAAATCACATCCGTCCCCACTGCTGGGATTAGGGAGCATCATAGAAGAAGGATTGGTAAGATTTTAAGAGCATAAAGTGGGACAATGTTGCACCAAACACTGTCTCCTAGATGTGACAAGAACTGCATGGGAACTGTCCTATCAACATCTCACCAAGTAAAAGGGAAAGAGCTCAAGAAGCTCCACAGCTCCCTAAGAGACACATGAGAACTAACACTTATAGGGATGAAACGCATCCACAGTAGTATATCCATGACTCTACGACACTTGCTGGAGCATGAATCATGCCAGACATACAACATCAAAGACAAACTAAATGAAGCATGGTGGGTCACACAAGTGAAAAATTTAAAAATAGAAGGGAGTATGACAGGGATATGAAGGTTTTTCAGGGGAAAAGGAGGGGAAATGAGAATGGAAATTAAGGAGAGACAATAAAAAGAAATATTCTGTTACAGTAAAAAAAAAAAAAAAAAAAGAAAGACTGTAAGAGCCTAAAGCTGGGTGGGGATTCCACTGCCCAGGACATTCAGCCAGGACAGGGATGTTTCATCCGGGAGACACTAAAATAAAATTCACACTCACCAGATTTACACAATGGCGGACATATCAACATTCCACCATGAACCTGCGAGGATAGCTCAGAAAAACTACAATGGGATTCCAGCAAGGATATCTCAAGAGAATCAACTACACTCAGTGGGAATCCTAGGGGCATGACAGACATGCGGGGGGGGGGGGGAGAGCTTCCCTGTCTGTGTGTTTACCCAGTGAGCAGCCACTTATACTGTCATGGAGGCTTGGTGTCTTACTAGGACAGACACTCTGCAGCCCACACATGTATTGAGACATGAGGGTAGGAGGGACAAGGAATCGGGGCATAAACAGAAACTCATTTTGTTAGTATATCAAAAAGTTCTTAATTTGGGAACTAGAGAGATGGCTCAGAGGTTAAGATTCTGTCTTACAAGCAGAAGGTCCTGAGTTTAGATTCCAGGTCCCATGTAAACATACCAGGCACAAATGGCGGTGGCCTGCAACTTCTGGCCCCTAGTGGGTGGGATCTGGGAAATCCCAAAGCAGAGCAAAATGGAGGTAGAAGCAATCTAAGATGATTCCCAAAGTCATCGTTGGTCCTCCACAGTATACTCTGATACACACACATACACACACACACACACACACACACACACACACACACACACACACAGAGTTTCTAACCTTCTTTAAGGGAGGAAGTAACTAGAAAAGCTCTTACATCCTTGTACTTTGGTTCACCATGCCTGGAATTTACTCAAGATAATTCAGACTCAGGCCTCTACTTTGAAACCTTGAGGACGGGAGGCTAGATTAGAGATAGACACAAGATGTGGAAAGCCTGGGTTAAACATTTTGTAGAAATGCTGTGCAAGCATTCCTTGGGTTCCCACTTCCAGACTTCAGTGTGAACAAACTAAATTATGTTTAAACTCACCACAGTTGTTTCCTGGTTCTAAGCATTGAGCTTTATTTCTAATTGCTGCATCCTGCTGTGTAAGGTCCTTGGAGTCTGCACTCCACTCTGCAATGCAAGCTGCTTCTTGCCCCTTCTTACTAACCTTACTAACATTCTTCAAGACAGCCATGCTGGCTTATTGCTGCTCAGACACAGCATATATAAACAACGGTACCATAGTTATTCTTTGCAATAACTAAAATATGTAAATACCAATATTCTTTGAACAATACTTAAATCAGTACCTATTAATCTATTTAGATTATCACTAGAACTTGTGATCTCTAAATTTTGAGCTTTGGTAGTCAATTGTTGTTTGAGCATTGTCCAATTATCTGTGTCCATTCAAAATATGTATTCAAACAACAAACAAAATCAACTGGGGAAGACACCATAACATCACCGTTGTTCTTTCTCCCAAACATTGCTCTCAGTGCCCAGTCGAGTCTTCTGTCCTTAATCTTTTAACAGATAGTTCTCAGAACAGCCTAGAAGGTTTGTTAAAGCACAGGTTGCTGGGCTCCCACCCCCACCCCCATCTAATTCAGGATGTCTTATTTCTGATAACAAATGCTGAAAAACTTTCTTCTGGAATAATGTGCTTGATAATAATTTTTGTGCTTGAGAACACTTGAAAATGACAAAGCTCTTAACAGAATACCATGGAATAGTGTCATGGCTAATGCCCTCATGAAGTAACTTTAAGTTATCAATGGTATTGAAGTGAGATATGGGATTTGAAAGATGGAATATAAACATAAAATATTCAGATCAATCAAAAATTTTTGTAATTGCAAATAATGATTTCATCACAAAATATTGTGTAGCTCTCTACATTATCAAAGAAAAGAGCACATCAATGTCATTAAGTCCTGCTCTTGAGTTTTTCAGTTACAGTTTCTCGTGAATAATTCACACTTTCTAATAGTTTGATCAAAACCATTTTTTAAAAATCAGAAAAGAGATTACAGAAGATACCAGAAGATGGAAACGAGGGAAGACAGTGGAAAGTACATGGGATTAAAGGAAAGTACCTTCCCCTTCCTCCCTTACCCTCCCTTCCTCCATCCCCTGGAGCATCTTTTTGTGTGAATGCCAACCCTCCCTCTGAGTCCTCCACCTTAATGTGGGGTAAGGACTCAGTGGCGTAGCCCAGAGCCTTTTCTTGGTCTCCCATTAGTATGGGAACTCTATTATGTCTGTTAATCCCTTGCCTCTAAGGATCCTGTTGCTTAAAGCCTTCTCCCCTGTGATCCATGCTAGACTTTGGGGGGTCATTGACATGTCAGCCTTTATGCAGATCATTCAAAGTCTGATTATGGCTACTGCAGCCCTAACTTGTGTAGAGTATCTTGCATATCATTGGCCCTCCCCATCTTTAGGCTCTTATGATTTTACCGCCCCCTCTTCCGCAAGGTTCCCTGATCTTTAGGATGGGGAGAGATTTGGCTGGTCTGGTTCCAGGTGAATAATGTAGGGTCTTTAGTGTTCTGAATTATGATTTGTTGTTTTCAGTTTTGCTTTTCCTGCACTGCCCATGGTTCCATCCTGATTGGTATCGAAGGTCACCTCCTAACCAAAGATAAAAGATTGTTTAAATGAAGATCCTACTATAAGAGGAGATTCAAAGGTAAATGGAAAAGAAGTAGGACACAGAAATGGGGGGAGGGGTCAGCGTCCCATTTTTCCAGATAGTTACCATTTATCTGCCAGTGCTTATACCCTCTCTGATTGTTGCGATCAAACCTCATCAGTCGCAGGTGACCAGGAAGGGAAGTGAGAGTAAGCTTCACCAGATGTCTCACTACTTACTGCGATACTTGACGGTGACCTATTTTCTCTCCTAAAACGTGATTCCTCTCTCCAAAAGTACCTCCAGTACTTTTGTCATGGGCATGAACTAAGGCACAGAGCATCCTGAACCCCTCCCACCTGCACCTGAACCAGTTTAGAAGCACAGCTAAGTCCTGGCTAGCTGCAAGTACCAGCTTTAGAGTCAGTACTAAATGAATTTAGGGCAAAGTAGCCTTTTTTTCTTTGTATGTGCACATTCACAGTCATTGATACCTCGACCAGGAGGTAGTAGTGTTGCTCTTTCATAGTTGGGAATCAAGGCTGAGACCTAAGTAACTTGCTCTGGGTCTGTAATCCAGTGGTTTGAGCAACTCAGCTCTAATCTTCTAATATCCCAGAATATTTTAGAATTACTGAAAGCAAAAGCCATATCTCATGCAAGAAAAACACTGTAACATCCTTACTTTATTATTAAGAAACTACGCATCTAACATCCATTCTTCATTTCTGCATGTCCACTATCTCTTTAGCTTTGGTTCAGGAGACTGGGGGAGTTGAAAGTTAACTGTTACATTTCCACCCATATTCTGTACAGTCTGCACTCGTTCATTCCATTGAACTTCCCTTCTTGGTTCCAGGCAGCGAACACATCACAGAAGGTCCTTGCCAAACACCAGCCTTTGATCTTGGACTTCCTAGACTCCTGAACTGTGAGAAATAAATGTCTGTTCTTTGTAAATTGCCCAGTCTTATGTGCAGCTCTTAACTAAAGATTAACTAGCAACTGGTCTGTAGTAACTGTTGTAGAACTTACTTCTGCCTTAAGAAAGTTTGGAATGTCAGCGATAAGACTTTTTTTTTTTTTACACTAAAAGCATTTCATATATTTTATGTTTTGCTATATAACTGTAACTGAACATAGAAGGTATAAGAAATGGAGCTATTTACTAACACTGGGATTATGTTATCTTGAAATTATATTATTTAGTTTATTAAAAATAATTTCTGAGCTGGAGAGATGACTCAGGAGTTAAGCCTCTGCCTCACAAGCAGAAGGTCATGAGTTTGAATCCCAGATCCTGCATAAAAACACTAGGTGGAAATGGTGGCAGTCTATGCTTCTGGCCCTGGAAAGCAGAGCCTGGGAAACTCCAGAGCAAAGCAAGAAGGAGGTATTGCAATCCAAGTGATTCCCAAAGTTGCCCTTGGGCTTCCACAGGAACACACAGTGCCCTCTAAGACACACACACACACACATACACACACACACACACATGCAAAAATATAAAAAAAGAAAAATTAAAATAACAATTTGCCCAACCATGGGTACTTGGTTAAATCATCACAAAATGGACCAGGAAAACCCCTATCACCCCCTCCCCTGAACATTCCCATGGGTACTATATGTGGTCTTTGAAGTAGGTCTTAGAATCTGAACCCCAGCCTTTTTGCTAAGACAATGTTTTTATGTTTCCATTTACCTTGTTCCTTTCTCAATTCAGTTGCACTTTCTTCCCTACCTACTCCGCTTCAAAAGCTGCTCAAAATGTGTCTTCCCTGAACATCAGTATCAGACTTCTGTAGTCACCCATAACTGGGCTGTCCTAACACCACAGTCCCTGGCCACCTGTGGCTATATGTTCATTTATGCTTAAATATTAGTTAATAGATATGAAAGTCATCATTATTAATAATTGCCAACCTGATATCTAGCAGGCAGGCCTCCAAGCCCACCTCACAGGGATTCTGCAGCTTAAGGTTGGCTTCTGGATATGTCCACGATGTCTAGATTGGATTGATTTATGTGGGAAGACCTAGCCAAAAAGTGGGCAGCACCGTTTCCTGGGCTATATAAAGCAAGGTAAGTATTGGCGAGAAGGTATGCATTGATTCATTGCTGTTCTTGCTGCAGATATGATGGGACCACAAAAAATGCACTCCTTCCAACTCATTGGGTTTCTAATAGACTATATTTTAGTTCTAGATCCTTCATAACTACTCTGCAAACACATGGGTGGGAAGGTTTTTCTCTGACCTCCGCAGATGTTGATATGACAATTGCTGGAAGACCATGGAGACTTAGCAGATGCTGCTCCATCCCGGGGGAGTTCTGCAGCTCAGTACTTGTAGACGGGAGATCAGATCTGCACAAACATCCCTCCTCAAACTCATAGCATCCAGATGTTTGAGTTTTCTCCCTCCATAAATATTTGCAGGGGCCACTGACAAATGGCTTGTACCTTGTGGGCTGGAAATAAAAGAATACTGGATGTTCAATGGAACGAGTTTCAAGTAAACACATAATTCCCTTAAGTTCCATACATTTCAGACATTGTTGATGTGGAAGGGGCATACTTTATTCTAAGGTGTATTCATTTTATCTGAAGTCATGGTACAGATTCTGTTATGGTTTGGATCTGAAATGTCACCCACTGGTGGTGCTGTATTGGGAAGCTGTGTGTGTTGTGTGGATGATAGAAGTGGGCCACTGGGTTTTTGAGGGTCAGAGCACTGTCCTGCTTCTGGGCCCATTATCTGTTTCCTGGTCAGCCACAATGTGAGAAACATCTACCCTATCTAGCCACCATGCCTTCCCCTGTGAACCAAATTAAACTCTCCACATTGAATTACTTCTATTGGGCATTTTGGCCCAACAATGACAAAGTAAATAATACATATTTCTACCTCAATATAATCCAAGCCTCAGGTACAGAGAAAATATAAAATCTAAATTAAATTTAGGCTGAACAAAGAAAGACTAAAATTCTGAATATTTTGAACATCTGAGAGGAGTCATGAATAGAAACGTGATAACACACACGCACACATGCATACACATATACACGCACAATTGAATAAATAAAAAAAAAAAGAAACATGTGATAAGAACACTTTCCTCATTTCCTGTGGTCATGACAGCCAGAACCAGGAATTAAGACTGATTCCAAATTTACAGAAAAGGTAGTTATTTTTTCTCATGTTTATTCTTTTTTTTCCTTTTTAAGTATGTTCTTAAAAATTTTTTTTTAATGCTAACAAGGTATTTTTGAGTACTCTAATATTGGGAATGGGTGTATAGGTTTAGGAATGTAAGTGGTTTCATCTAGAATTTGACAGCCACCTTAAGTAAGAGTCACAGGTGCCCCATTTTGTGCATCATTTGCATCTGACCTTCACAGGTGGTGTTGCAGTCCGCCTGCATGGTTGCTGATAAATGACCATCACACAGCTTAAGGGAACAAGGAGTTTACTTTCTTACGATAGTCCGGTTACAATTCATAGTCCAGCTTGACAGGAGAGCACGCACCAACACCAGGGCTGAGGGAACTGGCTACCAGAACGGCTGAGAGATGGACAATCCTTACTTGCCAGACCAGCATGTCTGGCCAAGTGAACAGAAGGATGCCAACTCTCTCAACCAGCTCTCTGTGATTTATCCAGGGCCTAATCCCACCCACCATGGGCTGGTCTTCCCCAGCAGCTAGACAATCTCCTTCAGGTTTGCTCTGGGCTTAACTCAACCATCAACTTTCCACAACTATGCCCAGAGCCCAAACCCTCAACAATCAAGTTGACACCTGTGCCTAACTATGACACTCCACCTCTTGTCAACTTGACACAAAAACAATAGCACTTTTAAACTGTAACCTTTCCTTGCCCCCACAGATGTTAAAATATAAATACATTCCATGGACAAATTTAAAATGTTCTCTCATTAAAACTTCAGTTCCAATATTTTAAGTTTAAAGCAGATAAAACATTAAAACAGAAGGATCTTAAAACAATAAGAAAACATTAAAAAGATCAAAGTCCAGCAAATCACCGCATCCTGTACTTCAGTGTCCATCTTCTGCTGCTCATTACGTAGTCAAGGCGGCTCAAAGATTTGAGGCATTCCCAGTCCCCGTTTGCAGCTTAATGTTGTAAAAGCGGAGTTCCTTTGAACCAGGCTGAATCTCCACTCGCAGTTGTCCTCAGTAGCAGTCCCACAGTTCTGGTATCTCAAACACAACTCTGGGTTCTCCTCTGCAGCTTTAAGCTTCACCATCTCTTGCACTGCCACTTGGTGCCAAGCTTTTGCTGCTTTCCACGAACCCCTCAGTAGTTCGCCCAAATCAGTATCACCTGAGGGGCGCTGTTTTATGTCTCATCATTTTGGGGCATCATGCTGGGTGGGGCATTTGTAGCCAGCTGTGGAATGTGGGGTAGCATTCAGACAGAAGTAATATGAGAGTCTTGCCCACTTCCCTGACCTTCCTATCTTGGTGCCTTCTTAGCACACTTTCCTAGCTTTGGTACACACTCGGACATCTCAACACCTATTAAAAGAATAAAAAATAAAGAGGAAGAAATGTGTTGCCAAGGGTTCTGGAGATTAAGATAACAAAGTACTTATATAAGGAAGTTGAGTCTGGCTTAATTAATGGCTGGTAATGGTTGTTCTAAGATCTCCACAACCCTGAAGACATCTTTATTTTACAGATGAATAGTTAAGTCTTGAAATGATTTCATCTCTTAAGCGAAGTTACACAGCCCATTTAAACACAGGTCAGTTTGATTCAAAAATGTATCTTCTCCCACTCTGCTATACCAACATAGCTTTTCAGTTCTAAGAGATTCTGAGAAGTGTTTGTAGATGGGATTCAGCCCCCACATAGATCTGACGTGCAGCAAAATTGCTTCATTGGTTTCGTTCTTTCCAGTACTTGAATTGGAATGCATTTAAGTTGGATGGACACTTATCACTTAGCCTTAGCTATCACCTTTCTCTCATTTGTGACACATGGCATTTGGGGAGCTCTCATCAATATCATTCGACACTCGTTGCACATACAGATAAGTAAGTTCCAACACAGAACATTTCTAAAGGTGCTCTTCTGGAGTCTTCCACCAATATTAGGAGATCCTATATTAGGATCAACACCCTGCCTGGAGCAGACGGAGTGAGTGATCCATATAATCTTACGCAAAGGTCCTCCCTCCCAGGGATTTGAATTAGATTAGAAAGAAAGCTAAAGAAAATCATGGAAGAACTGGAGTGAGAAAAGACTCGGTTCAAGGGACATTTTCACTTTGTTAAGACCTAAGGCTCCAGCACATATCCAATCTGTCTCATGTAAGAAGAGACAGTGGAAACACCGGAGGAACAAATGATAGAGAAATGTCCTTCCATAATGTGTGCCAGAGAGCGTGGAAGTGAGGGAGGGGATAGCTGGGAACGCCGGATGGTTTCCCCCAGTCACCATACTTCTGAGCAGCAGTCAGTGTAATTCCCCTGATGCCATCGTTGAACTCCTGCTGCCAGTGATGTTGGTCTGCTTCGGCCTCTGGCAGCAAGGAGAAGCAAAGGCAGCAGGTGCAGGTGGCCTTGTGCGTTATAGTTCAGCCCCGTTTCTGGCTGAAGCTCATTGCTTCATCATCTACTGAGACGAGACCAAGACTAGTCACAAGATCCCACTGCCATTGGCCAGGCTGTTTCAAACTGCTCCTGCTTTAGGTCACGTCTATCAAGGATTACGAGAAAAGCAGTAATGATTATGGTGACCATGTAGTAGATCATCTAAGTGGGGATACACTTAAGAATCAATGGGGACACTATTAATAACTATTTGAGGACGACTGGTATCAAATCAAGGCTCATCTGGGTAAGGTGGGAGGCACGGTAAGTCTAGTGATAGGGAACTTAGATTCTAGCTTAGAATCTTCTAGCTATTTTGCCCAGGATATCATGTGATACTCATGACCTTCTTGCTGTGGGTGGACACTGACAAGCTGGCCAGGTTGTGGTGGGAGACTTGACCAGAGTTCTGATAAGAATTGAATGGGCAGCCTGTAGTCTCCTTCTGCCCCTCCTTGATAAAGTCCTTCAGTAGAGCAAATGAGACCCTAAATGCTAGGCCAAGTCACTGCAGGGACCCCAGGAGCCATGATTTTGCAGCTATTCTTCAAAACAGGACCTTCACTTCCCAGGGGACTCCTTAAACTCACTGATACACACCAGTCCAGGGAGAGTGGCGGGACACTTAAAACACTGTCAGCTGAGATACACCTGAAGGAAAGAGTACATATTTAGCCAGGAGAATGGAAGTGCTGGCATGGGCTAGCGACTTGTTACCACAGGCAGGAAGGAGTAGGCTCCCCGTAGGTTATCCCGACTACAGTCAATCAAATTCAAACTCAGTGTGCTTTGTGAACTAACTCTCTCTCTCTCTCTCTCTCTCTCTCTCATTTTCCATTTTTGAGAGAAATATTTTAAACTCTAAAAATAGCACATGGGGCTGAAGAGATGGCTTGGTCATTAAAGCACTTCTTGCCCAAGCAAAAGGAGTGAGCTCAGATCCCCAAGTACCACATAAAATGACAGGTGGACACAACCCACTTCTAGTTCCAGCCTCAGAATCCCAGAGCAAGCTGGCTGGCTAGGACAGACTAGTCTTGTTGATGATTAGAGACTCAGCCTCAAGAAATAAAGGTCAAAGAGTAGTCAGGACTAGTTTCTCAGTATCCACCTCAGGACTCCACATACTATAGATGCATGGACACACACATACACAGGAACCTACACACACGCATCCATACACATGCAAACATGTCATAAATTAACTCCATGTACACATAGACATCAAAATGGAAAAAGAAGAAGAGACTAAAAAGAGCATATGCTATTTTCTATAAAGATTCAAACATTAACAAAATATATGAGGTGGCAAGTAGATGTCTCCTTTTCTCCCTTACTTAGTTTTACTCTGTAGGAATACTCTAAATGTTTGCCTTTTCATGTCGTTTAAGCACACATAAACACAGTCTGAACAAACATATGTGCCTAATATATGTGCATATAAAATATATTTTTAAAAATATAGCTATAAAATGACCCTGTCTCAGTAGGTAATGAGCAAAAGACACTTCAAGTTAAAATTTCTATGAGTTCTAAATGTTATATAGAGATGCCATGTTGAAGGTCTGAAAAAAATAAGACTTTACTTACCCACTCACCGTGCATAACTGAAGCTAATATTGTTTTGCTGGTTTGTGTGCACATTGGTTTTTTTGAGACACATCTTGCTGCTTTATCATGGTCAAGTGATCTTCCCACTTAGGTACTGCACCCAACTGATTCAACATTTTTCCATTCAGAAATATACTAGATGCTTGGAGAAATGGAAATGGACATTTTGCTCTAATGCTTTGTTCCTATTACTTCTGCTACTCAAAGCTGGACCGGCTGGCTGACTAGTTTTAGCCACCAGCTGTGTTCTAGTAGAAGCAGTCTAACTAGTTGCTCAGGAAGTTACAGAGATTAAAGCTCCAGTCAGGGGCTGGAGAGGCGGCTCAGGGGTTAAGCCTCTGCCTTGCAGGCGGAAGGTCCTGAGTTCGGATCCTAGATCCCACGTATAGACGCCGGGTGGAAGCGCGGGACGGACTGCGCTTCTGGTCCTGGTAGCGCGGAGATGGAGACGTCCATGGTGGTTCCTGAATTCGTCCGTGGTTCTACACACACACAGACACATGCGCACACGCACAATTGAATAAAAAAAAAATTAAAAAAAAAAAAGCTGCAGTCAGAAAAGTGGGGAGAGGGACTGGGTACCTGCCTCGTAGTGCTTTGATTCCCTGACTTCTGCTTCCTTCTTACTTAGGCTCTGAGGAGGCCACGCGTGGTGAACAGCAGCACCTACATAGCCCCTTCTCCCCCTCCTCACCCCGCCTCCTCACTCCCTGCTCCAGGAGGCAGCTGACGCATTGGCTGGTCACAGACGCTGCCCACCGCCATGTCACCTGGAGACAAAAGTGCCTGCAGGCAGCAGTACTTGTCTATTTGGGCATTAAGCTTCCATACCTAGATTTAAAAGAAACCAATTCCTCTAAACGTTGCAAGTTTTAAGTTTGCGGCAAATGCTGTACATTCCCAAGAGCCTGGCAGGGAGGGAAATTAAGTGTTCGCCTCTTTCCTGTTTTAACATTTCCTCAAGATGGGATTTAGTGACTAGAAAAGATAATATTAAAATATCTGACCTTAAGAAAGAATACTGGATCAATCTTAAGTGTTCAAAACCCTTTCTGCTTGCAGGTAGGTGACACAGATGTGCTTCTTTCCTTTTTTATTTTGAATATACACACACACATGCATATTCCAGAAACTTGAAAAATATCTATTACTTTTATCCATACTTACTAATTATTAACATTTTGACATATTTCCTTGTTATATGCTATTAATAATATCATATTGCTGGAAGTTATTGTAGACACCACTAAACACACTAGCAGTTATCTCCTAAGACTATAGACACAATCCCCAAAATTAGCAATGGAACAGTGATATGAATCTATTACTGAATGCAGTCATAGCCAGATTATGCCAGTCTTTCTCATGTTCTTCATACTCCCAATCCAGTATTCACATTTATACTTCGCTGTTTCTTAGCCTCTTGTTTCAGAACAGTTCCTCTATCTGCGTCTTCAATGATGTTGGCATGTTTGAAGTGTATAACTAAGGCTTTTTCCGCACACCCTTCATGTGGGGTTTGTCCAGTGTTCCCTTGTCATCACATTTCACTACACAAAAGCTATGTGCTCCTCGGTGCAGTATCTCAGAAGCTGAGGTCACTGTGCCCCATTAGTGGGGGCAAGAACTTATCAGGGGTTTGACCTAGTATCCCACATGGCTTCTCTATTTCAGGAGAATCTTTCCCTTGATTAAAGGCTTATGGGAGGCATTAGCAAGTAATACCTTGCTTTCTTTCCTCTGAAACCCCCCTTTGGGATAATAAATGATTGTTGAGTGGGAAGATATTTATATACTAGGGAAATAACTTTTTTACAAACCAACTGGTTGATTATCCATCAATGGGACTGGCTTGAATCAATTATAATATTGACATGATAAATGCAAGTTTTTGGAAAAGGGAATATCATAAATTTGAATTTCCTGTATGCATCCCTCTCCAATTATTCTTCATCTAACATGAAAAGAGATGCCCCATTCAAACCATTTGGGCCAATACATGCCATCTGTGACTAAAAGTCCCTGACAGTATCTCCTTCCCTCCCCAATTCAAGATCCATATGGAAGACCAGAGGAAGGAGCCCAATGGAGAGTCAGTGCTGACTTCAGCACTGGAAGAGCCACTGATTCCTCTGCAATAAGCGTGTCATAAAATGGACTCCTCACGGGCTCCCCCAGCCTTCACCTCACCACCGAACATCACCAGCAGCTATTCTGTTGTCTCAGCCAAAAATCTGACCCGCACTTTCTACTTCTCCCTTTCCTGACTCTCTGACCAAGTTTTACCTGGGGAGAACATCCAAAGTCCAGGCTACTGTCGCTGCTCATCCGTTCTTCTAGGAGCCTCCTGCCACCCCCAAGAAGGTCTGTGCTACGGTCTGCTTCGCCCACATCAGCCAAAATGACCTTATGAAGTTCAAACCCTCCCGTGTCCCCCAGTTCCCTACTCTACTAAATCCTGCGGTAGCTTCCCATGGCTCCAAGGTTGGGCAATGTAATAATTTCAGTCACTGAGCTGTGGGTGCTAAAGGCTCCCATAGACGGGTCTGTCCACTGCCCCAGTAACATTTTTTTTTTTTGCCATTTTTGTAGTTATCTTTCTTTCTGCTTCTGTGAGACAACTCTCAGTCACAACTTAAGGGGAGGAAGAGGAGATTTACTTGGCTTACAGTTCCAGAGGGGAGATATAGTCCATTATGGCAGAAATATTGTGGAAGGTGGAAGAAGCTGGAGGTGGCTGCTTCAGATCACTGAGCCGTCATGGAGGCAGAAGGAGCAAGAACAAAACTGCAAGAGCAGGTCGATGCAGGAAGCAGCGCCTGAGCACCGAAACTGTGACATCCTGTCCTCCAACTAAGTTCCACCTCCTGAAGTTGTCAGGACCTTTCTAAGCATTGACGTCATCTAGGATGTGAACACAGGGGTCTGTGGGACAAATCACACTCAAAGCATGGCAGTCTTGCATCATGGTGCCATTCCTCCTTACTGGTCTCATTGGGCCATATGGGTCATAGTTACCTGGAATACGTCCTTGAAAACACTTGCACAAAGCACATGAGCACATGCCAAGTAGAAATCCCTTAGAAGCTGGTGTAGCCAGCTTGACTTGGCATTTCCAGGAATTGCAGAAGCTGTCCTCAAACTGTGATGCCTTCTCAGTTGTGATAAATTTCCACCCAAGTTAGCTCCTTAAACAGCTTGCGTGGAATTAGATGGGGCCATTTAAAATATGAGCCACCAGGGGGTGCATCATGACCCCACAATGGGCTTGAGGAGGAATGAGGGCCACATTTGTTACTTCTGAAAAAAGTTATACACATATTAAATAGATGTTATATATAATATTACATAATAATATATATGATTGTATCATATATATTATATCGATATACATGTTATATTAATAAGCATATTATATTAATATTTGGCTTTCCATTATATATTATTATATATAATCTATTATATATATTCTTCTGACTACCATGTGAATTCTGAATGCAAGACAGTCACTTTATTTTCTACCAAGATTATTATTTTCAGGACAAGTGAGAAGAAAAGCTTTTTAATCATAATGAACAAAAAAATGAAAATTTATTTTTATTCCTTCCAAAAGTCAAGCTTCATTTTATTTTTTTTCAGCTTTATTTAGTTGTGTGTGTATGTGTACATGTTCATATGGGCATGTGGGTATACCTATATATGGAGGTCAGAGGTCAATTTAGCTAGACTGACTGGACAGCAAGCCCCCAGGAGCCTCCTGTCCCCACCTCTCAGTGCTGGGGTGACAGGTGCGTGCCTAGAACTTTACATGGATGCCAAGGACCAAATGTAGTGCTCATGCTGCATAGCAAGCACTTTGCAACCTAAATCATACCCCCCAGGCCTGAACTCTTGCTTTGCTGAAGAACTTTTAACCCTTTGTGTTACACATTCTTATTAAAGTTAACTCCAATGTAAATTCTTCAAAGCATTAAAAGCTGTCAGGTAAATTATCAGCTATTTTTTTCTTCAGTATTTACTGTTCCAGGCAATGTAGTAGAAGTTTTTTTTTCTATAATTACCGTCATGATTTGAATGTGAGTTGTCCCCTGCAGACTCGTATATTTACAACTTTAGTGTTTGGACAGGTGGAGTAGCTTTAGGAGGTGGAGCCTTACTGGAGAAAGGCATGTCACGCGTCTTGGGGTTGGGAGCCCTGCCTGTTTCGCCATCTACTGCTTTGCTTCTCTCTGCCTCCGTGATGGCTGCAGTGGCCTGAGTCATCTCTGCTGCCTGCCTTGCCTTTTCTGTCATAATGGAAAGTCAAATAAATCTCCTTCTCCCTTCAGCTGGTTGCATAAGTTCTGTCTCAAAAAGCAACTGAGAAGAATACGTGCAACAAATGCCTTCAACTTGACTCCATCTCCAAAGCAGAATTTGAATGAAGACTCTCAGATCCGGCCATGCTCCTGCTCAGCTAGTCACAGAGTCAGTCTTGTCAACCTCAGCCTTCTCTGTGACGGCCACTGCCGCCTTTTTAGGGATTTCTCTTCCCCTTTTCTCTGTGGGTGCAGATGCTTCCAGATATAATGCCAGACTCCCTTTACTATGCTTACAATAGTCCCACCAGCTTTCTAGATTTGATTTTTGTTTCCCAATCAAAAAACAACACATCCCATGCTCCATGTTTCCTCCTACTACTACTCAGCACCCCAAGTTAGAATCTCCAAGTCAGGTGCCCAGAGGGACAATGCTAAGCAGATGCTTCAATCCACTTGGACACATAATGAACAATGTTGTGAGGTTTGCAGGTCATCCAGACAGAGAAATCTACAGGGACAGAGCCAGACCTCAGGCAGGTTGTATGCCTTTCCTTGTAGTTCCCTTCATTGAATGGACAAAAAAAGTAATTTCTACTTCAGTTGTTTAAAGACTTATCATTGAATATGTCAAGCAGATAGTAGGTGCTTATGAAATTCTTCTCCTCCAAAAGAATAAAATGAACACTAGAGAAATAGACTGTATCTTAAAAATCAGTAAAAATAGTGGAACAATGCCTTCAAAACTCCAAGGGAAAATGTATACTCCATCCCTATCAATTAAATAGAAAAAAAATCTATACCCAGCCAAGCTGTCATTTAAGTATCTGGGCAGAATATAGCATTTTTATCCTCTTTGACATTTTTAGGTTATACTCTAGAAAAGTGAATGAGTAATTCATCCAAGGGAATTATTTCATATTTCTTTAGACTCCATATTTCGTGGTCTCTCTAATGAGAGAAACCTTGTGGTTTGAAAAGAGCTGGTTCCTTGTGGGGGGTCTAAGAGACAGAAAAATCCAACCCAAGATATAGAGAATGCCAATGAAGGGCTTTCCTAGCTTTGGGATGCAGGAGGCAGAGCATCATGAACAGGGATGGCTGGAGGCAGAGAATGAAGCTTCAAGGAAGACAAACCAGGAACATTATGAAATCCGATGGATGTGAAGGGTAATGCTAAGAGGGATGACGCATCTTCTGGAAATTTGAATAGAAACAGTGACACAGAAAACGAAGGAAAAAATAAATAAGGCAGGTACTAGAGAAGGAACTGAAATCCTTCCTAATATTACTGAACACAGCAGAGAAGAATATTTATCATATTGCAATGATCTATTGCCGATTATTGATTTAACTGCCCCAAAATACAGAAGGTGATAAGGACAAAAATCATGGAAGTGCTAAATCAGCAAGCTAACAGAATAATTATTCTTTTTTTAATAAACAAGAATGATTTATTTATTTAGTGTGTGTGTGTGTGTGTGTGTGTGTGTGTGTGTGTGTGTGTGTGTATCAGAGGCACTGTGTGTCCTTACAGGACCAAGAGTGACTTTGGAAGTCATCCTGGATTACTTCAACCTCCTTTTTATTATTTATTTAGTGTGGGGGGGGCACCATATGTCCCTGCAGAGGACCAGGGTGACTTTGGGAATTATCTACATCCTTTTTGCTTCACTCTGGGATTTCCCAGGCCCCACCCCCCAGGGCAGAAGTACATGTCTCTTTCGTTTCAGCCTGACGTTTTTTATATGGGACCTGGGATCTGAACTTGGACATTCTGCTTTCGACACAGAGTCTTAACTTCTGAGTCATCTCTTCAAGCCCAGAATAATTATTCTTAAGTTATCAAAATCACAAGTCAAATATCATTAAATTATCTAGAAATATAAGGGAATATGTCAGAGGAAGCTAGTGATATATTTAGAAATGGATGTATTGAGAGCTGTATCCATAGCTCAAGATCAATATTTTATGTTGTAAACAATGCGATATTTGATTCATTAGAATATATACATGTATTACTGCAAGATGAAGATTCTTCTTTAAAATCTAGTAACTGCAGAACTGAACCCATTAGTACTTATGTACAGTCTGGGGTTCTGATCAGTTTCGTGGCTTGGGTAAATGCTTTTACCTTTTAGAGCTTCAGTTTCTCCATTCTGGAAGAGAACATTTGAATTCACAGGTTATCACAATTATCATCAAAATGCAAATTTATAAAATGTCTTGAAAAAAACTACCCTGAATTTTACAAACTCTTCCTCTTTCCTTGGTAATATGCTAAACGAAAGCAAAATCATTTCAGTTGACCAGCTTTGCAGGAAACACTTTTTCTTTCTTGACAGAAGGCTAAACAGACTCTCGAAAAGGTCTCACCTTTACCTTCCCCATATTTTCCCTTGGGACAGTTTTAGTAGTTATTGAACCATAATTCAATGTCCAAGTAGATATCCAAGAAATCCTCTCACCCGAGAGCCCCTGGGCATCCCTTGTCTGCTTGGAACTAATGGAGGCCCAAGACGGGTCCGACCGAGACCGGTGGCTGCATTGGAGAGAATTCTTTCTCTCTTCTCTTCTAGTCACGCTCCCTAGTCAGGGGCGGCTGAGTCTTTCCAAACACGGAAGAAAATCAAGGCTGCAGCTACCAAGACAGAGAATAAACCGCAGCCCTGCCACCTGCTGTGTTTTCTTTCTTTCTTCTCTGCTGTTTGGGCTCGCATAGCCCACGCAGGTCGCTGCAGACAACCACATCACTCTGGTAGTTGAACCTTCCTTTCGCCCTACGGGCTTTCAGGCACGACTGTTCTTCCGTGAAGCCAGAACTCGCTTCCCCAGCTCCAGGCAATCTGGCTGTGTGCAGGTGAAGTTAACGGGGCCTACTAATTTTCAAGGAACCAGATGCTTACAGACTAGAGTCAGCCCTGGAGATAGTGACCACGAGGGCACATTATGATAGAATCCCAGTCCAACTTGGTCACAGAACGTGTGTGGTTGGTGCCAGTGTTAGCCCGTGATCCTGGGCAGCGAGTGGCCTTCCGCTCATTAGCTGTGTCTTCTGGTGCTTTCTGTTTCTTTCCTCGTCATCTTCCTGTTTGTGGTAGGTCTGAGCCACTGTGTCACTTGTTTCTTTCCTGGGTGGGTCTGTACTGTGACCTTGAGAGCTGGTGTGGAACCTGGCTTGCACCGCCGGAGAGGAAGGCAGTCTTTAGAACTCTGGATCCTGGTGCTCCAGCCAGCTCGGGACGCCTTGAGAATTCCGAGGCAGCCAGCGGATAACCTTAATTGAATCTCCTGGGTTTGAGCTTACATAATTGTATTTTATTAGTTACTTCAAAAGAAAGACCCAGATGAGAGTTACGCATGTTTCATTTTAGATCTTTTTTTTTTTTTTTTTTTTTATTCAATTGTGCGTGTGTATTTATGTGTGTGTGTGTGTGTGTGTGTAGAACCACAGACGAATTCGGGAACCACCATGGATGCCTCCACCTCCTCCTTGTTTACTCTGCCCCGGGATTCACAGGCTCCGCCCTACCAGGACCAGAAACACAGGCCGTCCCCGCTTCCGCCCGGCACCTATACGTGGGATCTTGGATCCGAACTCAGGACTTTCCGCCTGCAAGGCAGAGGCTTAACCCCTGAGCCACCTCTCCAGCCCCGCATGTTTCATTTTAAAAAGAACATTTTTAAATATATTTGGAGGAGTTCAAATGTGTTACATTTTCATAACAGAAAACTTCAGGAGTGGGGCTAAGGGGCAAAAAGGAATTTCTAGAAAAGAAAATACAGAAATAAGTAAAATAAGTAATTCTACTCACTGGTGAGCATTTTTAAAAATTTCCTTTATCAAGTCTATATTCATTCTTATTTATAAAAATGGGATATACACTAGTTGTCCGATACTATTCCGGCCATCAGCCGCTTCTCCCACTGTAGTTTTGTTGAACACCACATGTGCCTGAGCGTCAGTAGGAAGGTCCACAAGAAAGTTGGCTGGTCTCTGGACCATTCTAGGTACCCCTGGCTTGGGTGAGGGACGGAAGGGGAGAGGAAGAAACTTTTCTATTTTTTGTATCTGAATATTGTCCAGATGTATCTGAGAAAATGGTGGTCACTTCATTTGCGAAGTTGAATTGTGAGAAAGCGAGTCTGAGGGGCTAGACTGATGAAAGGAAGACCTGCTCCTTTCCCAAGATGGACATCATGATACATGCATTGCAAGACATCAGCTTTGCCTTTTGTGCTATGCAAAGTTTTCTCTTGCTGCAGCCAACAACAACCCATGTGACAGCCTCTTTCCAGATTGTTCTTCGTTATTTTGAGTTTATATAATTCTCTCTAGTTAAATACCACAATTAATGTGACTACTTCTATTTTTAGTGCTGAGTTCATTTTCTATTATTTATTTATTTGTTTATTTATTTTTGAGATAGGTTAAAGCCCAGACTGGCCTGGAATCCACTATGACACCTAGGCAGGCTTCAGCTCTCCTCCTCCCTCAGCTTCCCATGTGAGCGAGTTACAGGTATGAGTCACTGAGCCGGGCAGACACAGCTCATGCCATGGTTTTTGTTGTTGTTGTTGCTCTGTGTTGTTGCCATAGCATTATAAAAGGGATGATTTACACTCATTTCTTATGTCCTTAGTTTAACTTGCACATTCAATGTTACCAACAATCTTAACACCTTTTATGCACATGCTGAATAACCTAACAGTTGTTATTGATAACTTTTCATTGTCCTTTAGAGCAACTTTCCTGTAAAGCCTAGCTGTCTTTTCTTTTCCTCCTCCTCCCTCTCCTTCTCCCCTTATTCCTCCCCTTCCTGCTCCTCCTCCTCCTCCTCCTCTTCTTCCTCTCTTCTTCTTCCTCTTCTTCCACAGTGACTTATCCATCACCATCAGAAGAATCATCATCAGAAAGCCTTGGGCTGAGGTGTACCTGAAGGTTCATGAGTGGCCCTGCTGGGTTCTGTCCCCAGCACCTCAAGTGTTATTCCACATTGCGAATTTATTTTATGAAAGGAAAGCAAAACAAATAAATAAAGTGTTGTAAGGCTGAGAGGGCAATGAGAAAGAAAGACAGATGAGGGATGAGCGACTACAATAGCACAGGTTTAATTTGGGAAAAACCTGCAGAGGGGAGACCTGCAGAACTAGAGCCCCACTTTCTTCTTATAAGACTTGGGTAATTATACAACAAAGAAGCAGAAGTAAACTGTTCTTTTGTCCTGTGTAGGAATGGCTAAGGCTGTTGCTAATATGTGGAGTTAAGGAATGTCAGATGCTCATCGAATGTTGCTCATGGTCAGTGGTCATTAAGGGTATGATCATGTTCCTAGGGATAGTTAGGGAGGGAGGCAAGAATCTAATGAAGCAAACTTTTAGTTCTCAGCATGGTTATTGTTTAAGTACTCTAGCACTGAATCAAAATAATCTTGTAAAATGATGTGACTATGGCTAATAAGGATGTCTTGAAATAGATGTTTTTAGCTCTTGATAACATTCTTCACATTTATCTTCAGTGTGAATGATTAGAATCTTCTGACGTTAGATCCTAGGCTAAATATGATTATGTCTGGTTCATGGGTCTCAGCTGTGGCAGTACACTTGGAATCACTTGGAGAACTTCAGAAAAACAAAAGAAAACTTGTAGCAAGGCATAATTAGTATACTACAATTACATATGAATAATTGATATGTTTGCATATGCATACAACCATGAAGCCATTCTTGCAACCAACACATGTATCCACTACCCCCAAGTTGCAGAACTCACCATCCTGGTTGCCTGATGTTTTGAAAGCTGCATCTCACACATTCTGTCTCTTTGAGTTTCCTCAGATGGAAAGGAGAAATCTATTTATTGTTCTTGCATGGTGGGAGTGGAAGTAGATATTTCCTACCTGAGGCATTTTAAAAATATAATCTTGGGACTCAGAACAAACAAATGCTATTTGGGGAAACAGTTTAGAAGTCATATGTCTGTATATTTCTTATTAAGGTCTAATTTATACTCAGTGGAATTCATTCTTTGCATACAGTTCTGTGAGTTTTGTTATGTGTACACAGTCATGTAATTACTATTGCATTTGCATAGAACAATTGCACACCTTCCCCAAACTCCTCTATGACTCTTGTTGTCAGCCTACGATGCCCCCACCCCTGTCTCCTAGCAATTACTATCTGTTTTATCCTCTGATGCAATTGCCTGTTGTGGGATATCATGTAGGTAGAAGCACAGTACACATTTTAACCCTGGTTTATTAAGCTGAGAAATGATGCATTGGTGACATATCAACACTATGGATAACTGTGTCTGTAGCTTATTTCCATTGCTGACTGTTGTTCCACTGTAGATGCATCATGACTGGGATCTCAATTCCTGGTTGGAGGGAATGTGTTACATGTCAGCAGTATGATTGCAATGTGATGGTCATTGAGGATTGCTGGGTTTGGTACAACAGCTCAGGAGTCAAATTAAGGGACAGGGAGAATAGCTTAGCATGTGAGGTTCCATTTGCTTTAGAGTAGTACACATCCCTCTTCCGATAATGCATTTGCAGCCTGAGACCCTTACTAGTTACAAACCCCACCATCCAAACGATGCACCTCATAGTCTGTTAGCAACCCAGGACCCCATCTACATCAGGCTACATCTCACCCCAAGTTTCTCTTTTCCATAACAACGACCTAATATAGGTGTATTCTAGTCAAAAAGGAAGCCCCAGACAGTAATTGGGACCCCTGAGTCCCTCCACTCATGTGATTTGCTCTCACTCTTGGCAGTGTTCCAACACGTTGATTTAAAATAAAGTTTTCCTACTACTTTGAAATCTGTGTGACTCCTCTTTCAGTTCTTTAAATAAGACTTCAAGAACCTGGAAATACAGTGCCCAGACCCCTGACCACCGGCAGCAATGAGTCTCCTTCCTTTGCTATCTATCCTCTCATTCAAATCCTGCTATGTGCACTCAAGATCCAGTGTTCCCTAGTGGACTCGCTCTCCTCTTAAGAGCTGACCTCTCTGGAATGTTTCAGTGTCCATTCTATGCACCAGTGTTTCCATTGTTCATTTGTACCATTCATGAAGATGCACACCTTCCACACTCAATTTCTCATACAATTCTCTTGGGTTTCTGAAATCACAAAACCCAACATAATTAATAATTAGGATTTTCCAGAGAGATGATCGATAGTGTATTTTTCATTCCTTTTCAGCACACATATGTTTTGTATACTTATAAGGATAAGTATTAATTTGTGAAGTCATGGCAGCAGCAAATTCCCAGGATCCACCATCCACAAGCTATAAAATTGAGGAAACCAATAAAGTAGTGTAGTGTGAGTCTAAGGCTCAAGAATGGAGGTTGGGCTTGACCTATGCTCTGAATCTGAAGGCTGGGGACCCTGGGGCTCTGATCTCCATGGGGAGAATAGATTGTGGCTTAACTCAAGCAGAAAGAAAATAGGCCATTCCTTTACTTTTTGCCTTTTCTGTTGTTGTTTTAGTTAGATCTAGGATGAATTGGAGGATGTCCATCTATAACAGGA
Organism: Typhlomys cinereus; assembly: GCA_023101885.1. Taxonomy (NCBI): domain Eukaryota; kingdom Metazoa; phylum Chordata; class Mammalia; order Rodentia; family Platacanthomyidae; genus Typhlomys; species Typhlomys cinereus. The sequence continues at coordinate 597,768 of JALPQD010000086.1, forward strand.
ACATACCCTATGGCATATTTATATATGGTGGCTAGGATGGATGAGCCAGGATTAGATTTATCAAATTGAAAAAGATCTTAAGAAAACATAACAAGTTTAGTTTTCAGAAATATACAATTTGACACCCTTTGTCCAAAATTTACAAGATATATTATTATTTTGTACATCAGTAAGGCAGAAAACATGAAGAATCGAACCCTGACAAATGCTTTCTTGTCATTTATAACTGTACTAGAAAGAGTTTTCAGAGCAGAGGGGATGTCTTGGAGGTTAAAGCCTTTGCCAAGCAAGCAAAAAGGCTTGAGTTCAGACACACAGATCCCACATTAAAAACAAAAGCATGGTTCATATGCCAGCAACTATAATTATAGCCCTGGAAGGCTGAGTCTGGCAAACCCCAGAGCAAAGAATAAGGAAGTAGAATAACCCAGGATTATTCTTGATGTCACTCCTGGGTTTCTACATGTATACACACTCAAGTGCTCTCTGGCACACACACACACACACACACACACACACACACACACACACACACATACACTCATGCATGCAAAGAAGTTTTCAAAAACCATATGTTATACAAGTACGGAAGAGAAGAAAATGAAATCGGGGTATTCACTAAAGGCTTTCATACTTAAATTTGACTTCTTTGTTTTCTACACAATGACCTGTCCATCTAGACAGAGTACTGGTGCCATCTCATTTCAGAAAGAATCTGCAAAAGAAGGAGAAGTCATAGGCATTGGACTCTTAACCTAGTTTTGCAGCAGCTATGCCTGACCTACTTTCAGTCTGCTTCTGGACCACTGCTAACGTTTCTTTTCAACACCCCCCACTACAAATAACACACAGAAATTAAGGGTATAAAGAGTGTCTTGTGATGGCCAGAATCCCCTCCTGCTTCTGAGACTTAACCTGCAGATCTAAGCAGACTCCTCTGTTGTTGGAATATTTACAGGTGGTGATGCTGTGGCACAAGACTACCTGATCAAGAACTGTTGTAAGATCATCTTGATTTCAGTGCTAATAAAAATTATGTGCTCAAGCAACAGGAAATATAGTATCTCTGATGCCCTGATTGAATGACTCATGCAGTGGATTTGAAATGGAACCCAGTGGTTTAGTGCTTGCCTTGTCTCAAGACTTAACAGTTTGATGTCCAGTGCCAAAAAAGCTTGTGTAAAAATTATATGAATCTATGCACTGGGAGTGATAAACAGCTAAGGACAATGACCAGGTGGAGTGGAGGTATATGGCTGGGCACTGAAACACAAGCAGCTATAAGTGAATGGTTCATATTCTGTTCCCTATACTAAGTGATAGGCACATGACAAGTACTTGTATTATTTTCTGTACGTCTGTGACATATATTTCTCAATAAAAAAGGAAGCTGGTTCATTAGCATACCAACACAATATTGCCGGGAACCAACTGTGTGGCTCTGAGAAACCTGGGCAATTCTTGCTTTCTGTTTATCCTTGTAAATGTGTGGATACTTGCTTTATAGGAATTGTAGAATGTTGTGAAGGTCAAACAGCAATTCCTTGTGGTCACCTTTGTTGAACTATAAGAATCACACAGAAAGGTTACTAAAAGGATCATCTCAAGAACTAACCAAATGTAGATACACGTGGCAGAAAGTCATAATAGTGACCCCAGTGGATCAGGGCTCCACTACTAGTGGCTCACTCACTCCTATTTTAATTGATGTGTCTATTTCTCAGCCCTTGAGCCTTGTGACTTGCTTTAATCATTAGAATATGATACAATATATCGTTCCTGAGCCTAGACCTTGGTGGTAATGAATCTTTGAGTACAAGCACTACTTGTCACTTAGGATGTGTATTCCATTAAGGTCGTGCTGTATGCAGAATACTCACAACTACATTCATTGCAACTTAATAACAGGAAGTAATCTAAAAGCATGTTGGTGGGGGAATGAATAAAATGCATGTATAAACCACCCACTGTGCTCTGAAGAAGTCCAGTGTGTCCAACTGGAGATTAGTAGTTATGATGGCAAGAATGCCCACACTGCCAGACCAAGTGCCAAACGTGTGTGAAGCCATCTTGGACCTTCCAGCCCTGCTGGCCCTCCAGCTAAATGCTGTGGACCAACAGAGAGCTCTCAGTCAACTAACAAGGTGGTGGAAACATGAGGAGCTGCTGGGAAGTGGGTAGTGATGAGGAGTAGCCATTTTTCTTAAGCAACCATATATTTGGATGTTTGTGCTATTCCAAAAATCTAGCTGATGCTGAAAGCCTTTGAGACTCACTGACCCTTGGCTTCCAGTTTGGTTTGATTTCTCCTGAAGACCACACAACACTGCTATTGCTCATTTCTGCTGTACAAGTGTTTCTTAAGCAATAATAAGCACTTGTGTTAGTAAGTACTTCCCACGCACAGGTGGCTGGCTAGGTGCTATGAAGACGAGCAAAGGCACTGGGGATGGATCAAATTGCAGCTTGTACTTGTGCTCACACTAAGGTAACAAGATGTGAACTCTAAGAATTCAAGAGGACACGAAATCAAAAACTGCAGTCAGTCCCATCTCCATGGCTCCTGCATCTGCAAATTGAATCAACATCTGACAGAAAATATTAAAGAAGCAATGGGATCAAATATGTACAGACTTTGCTGCACCATGATTCCCTGAATACAACATCATCACAACTATTCATTCTAGCATTTACAATACATGAGGTATTCTGAGAAATCCAGAGATGATGTACATTACTCATAGGAGTGTGTGTACATGAGCACTTGGACAGGCTGCAGGGAGAGTGTGAAGTAGATCATGGCAGAGGCTGAGGACTGCATGCCCACGCCATGCAGAGGAGAGTGGGCATTTGTGAAGTTCTTACTATGTAGCAGGAGCTGTGGCCTAATTCATTGTCTTCTTACAACAGGCCCACAGATAGGGACACTGATGAGTCCCATCTCATATAACAGGAAACGGAACATTGTGTAGTTAAGTTCCCAGCAGCCCGACCATAACTTGACCCATGCACTTGAAACTGTTGGATGGACACAGTGAATGCAAGGAGACATGTTAGTGTGGAATGGTCAGGGAGATGCATGGCCTTAGTTGGACTTGTAGGATGGACAGATGTTGGAGTGGCACAAGGTAGGTGGGTTCTAGGTGGGGTCATGGCATGTATGGCAGAAGAAGGGTACCCAAGAGCAGCCATGCTCAGTAGCTTAGGATCCACTTCCCTCCCTCCACAAGTGCTTGCCATCCTCCTAACTGCTGTGTACATCTAGACAAGTCAGACACTGCCTCAAGCCCGAGGCGGGCCTGGCAGAGGGCAACTCAAAACAGTAATTCAGCACGGCTTGGCTCTTCCTGCTGATGACCAGTTGAGGCAACGGTTACTCAGATCTGATTCTGTACTTTTTGTCTCAATAATTTATAAATTACTATGGAGTTTGTAAAGGAGAGGCCAATTCTTGTCTATTCTATATTATTTTGGGTGAAATTATGTTACTTGTTGTGCCTATTGCATTAGGATGGGGATGGAAGTTGCTTACCACCTATGGGTGTGGTCTCTATTCATAAAGACTCCAGAGGCATTTTGGGAAAAGCAGTGATCAGATTAACATGTTGCAGGGTTCCAACCAGGAATGGACACCAGATGCCAAGTGGAAAGTTGATTTTATTCATCGGACAGCAGGCATCACTAGCCAGTGGGCGTGTGCTGGGGGAGTGGGGGCCCTGAAATGTGGCAGCCAGCCATTTCCCAAATGGAATTCTATACATACGTACAGTCCCTTCAGGTCTAAGCCAAATGGAAGGTCACATATTGTTGCAGACAATTCTGGGACCAGTCATTATACCAAGCTCTTTAGATAAACTTGTACCTTTTTTGGTGAATGACCAGGTGGAAATTTTTCATCAGAGCCTTATAAGATTAGCCCAGTTTATAAGATGGATTCTCTTTTGCTCATTACTGTTCTGATTGATCACTTTTCTCTGTTTCTGTGAGACACCACTGAGGCTCAAACCTTGAAGTGAAAAAAGATGTTTTATTTATCTTATAGTTACAGAGGGGAGACACAGTCTTTCATGGTAGAAAAGGCATGGCTCACTGGCAGAAGTTGGAGGCAGCCTAAGTCACGGCAGACATTATGGAGGCTACTGCAAGCTCAAGAACAGCACCCACTATTCAAGCAGGGTGGAGCTAACAAACCTCAAAGTGCACCCCTTGTGACAGCCTTTCCCCAGCAAGACTTCAACTCCTAAAGGTACAATGACCCTCCCAAACAACTAAAGATTCAAACACATGAGCCTGTGAGGTCAACTCATATTTCAAACCATGATACTCCAACCCCGACCCCCACAGGCTCATCACCATCTCATTATGCAAACCACACTTGGTCCAACTTTAAAAGTCCTCATAGACTGCATCAGTAGTCCCAGCAGTCCAAAAGTCCAAAGTCCACAAAGCCTCCTGTAAAATCAAAGACAAGCTATATGCTTCTAACATACAATGGCACAGAATGAACATTCCCACTCCAAAAGGGAAGAATGGGGGCATATCCAGGAAAGATTGGCCCATAACAAGACTGAAAACCAGCACGGCAAACTCCAAATCCTGAAGTTCTATGTTCAACAAGATGGAATTCTTGCTGACATTGTCTCAGTTCCAAAGGAGCTTCAGTATACTCCTCCGGCAGAGCTTCCTGTAGAATACATCACTCTCTTGGGCTGCTTCTCCCATGGTATACAGCTTTCCCTGACAGATGTACCATATTGTTCTGGCATCTCTAACATCTTCATGTCTCAATGGCAAACCAGGCTTTAACTCCACAGCACAAACTGCCCTCTCTGGGACCTCTCTGAAGACTTGCTGCCACATACTGCCCAGCTTCTGCTACTTTTTGAAACCTTGGAGGAGATATCCACAACTTCCTTCCTCTTGCATCTCGATGCCTTGAAAACCAGGACCACATGGATGATGTCACCAGGTTCTGCAATAACCTCTAGTTGGAAATTGGCTCCTTTGATTCACAGATGGTTCAGCTTCTCTGTGTTAACTCTGGGAAAAATCTTTTTTGAGCCTTTGATTTAGAGGAGCAGGCAATGCCCTTGGAACTCTGATCTTCAGCTCTTCCCTTCCAAAAGAATTTGCATTCTTATGGGTGGAGCCTTCCCTCAGGATCTTGCTCTCAGAGACTAGAAGTGCAGGCTGTCACTTTTCCCTACTGGCATTTTTATGTAGGATCTGAGATTGGAACTCAGGTCCTTCTGCTTATAAGGCAGAAACTTAACTGCTAAGGCATCTTTCTAGCCCAAGCAGCAGTATCCAACTTTGTTATTCCTCCTCAAAACATTAGAGAGCTCATATTCTGTTGAGCTTTAGTAAAGGCATCTAGTTAAAAAAAAAAGCATTCAAACTAGGCCTTGAAAGATGGAGATGTTGACAAAGAGGCCAGAAAGAAAAGATGTGCCAGGCACTATAGCTAAATAAAGCGAGAATCTTGGGCTGAATATACATAAGGGATGGCTGCAAAATAAAAGAGCTGCTTTGGTGGAAGGATGCTTGCCTAGCACGAGAGGGGCTCAGGGTTTATCTTGTCATGGCTTGAATGCCAATTGTTTCTCAAAGACTCATGTGTTTGAATACTTGGTCCCCAGTTGGTGGTGCTGTTTGGGAAGGTTGATGGAACCTTTAGGAGGTGGAGTCTTGCTGGAGAAGTATATTACTGGGGGTAGGGGGAGACTTGTGGTTAGATAACACTCTTCCTCTCTCACTCTCTCTGATCCCCTTAAGCTGCTTGAATCAAAGTATTTTCTCACAGCGGCAGAGAGTAACTGCAATGCACGCCCAGCATGGCAGGAAGGAAAGAAGGTGGAGGAGATGGAGGAGACCAGGACTTGTGAAATATGGGAGCAGTAAGATAAGTGGTTGGCATGGTGCTTGCAGGCGGAGCTGCAGCAGGACTCCTTTGGAAACGTGGCATTTTGTTCTGGTAAAGGAAGAGAAAGAAGTACATTATGTAAGAGCTGTAATTCTGTCTGGCCAATTTTCAGCCTTACAAGTAGGGTAACGGCTGGTAGGTACAAGTCATATCACTGGAAGAACATTCTATTCAAAAAGGCCAGCAGAGTCTACCTAAGTGAACCTTGAAATGCTAAGGAAAACAACTGTGTATTTCGGTAAACTTTTTAAAAATATACCTTGACACATGGTTGGGCAGAAAAATAGAAAACAAGAAAGGGAGAGAAAATGAAAAGTAATGCTACTTGGAAACTTCACTATGTAGACGATCTCTAGGAGAAATATTTCTCAGGTTTTTTCCCCCAAAAGGAGACTTGTATGTTAGAAATAGATTGGTGCTGTCTGGAAAACCCATGTTAACAGGATGATTTGTCACTGGGATGGTGACAGAGAAGACCCTCTGAGCACAGCTGTGAGTGATTGCCTCGATTGGGTCACTGCACTGTCTTGATTGCGGATGTAATGTGACCACCCAGCCCTTCCCTCGCATCACCATGTCTTCCCTGCTAGGACGGACCCCCTTCAAACTGTAAGCCAAATAAAGTCTTTGCTTGAGTTGTTTTTTGTCAGGAATTTTGACACAGCAAGGAGATAAGTAAGTAGCACAGTGACTCTCGATAAGGATCAACATCACGTTGACCGACTGCTAACCTATTCAAGTGTTTAATCAATTCATAGCTAGTATTCATCTCAGATTCTTTTGAATCCATATATGTCTGTTTTGATGTCAATCATTCACTTTTGATGGCACAGGAAAACTGTGTCATGCATCACAGCCAAGTGAAACTCCTTGAGAAGCAAGACCAAAAGACTTCAGAGTGCTCCTGGAGTTCTAGGCAGTGATATTTATCTTACAAAAGCTAATTTAGAAGCAACATTTAAGAAACCTAACATATAACAGATTAGCTACAATTTTAGAGTTCAAGGTAAGAAGACAATATTTTTTTAAAATGAAGAGTTGCATGGCTGGTGAAATGGCTTGGAGGTTAAATGTGCTGGTTGTACAAGCCTGTTGGAATTCTATCCCTGGAACCTGCAGGGTGGAAGGGCAGAGATGACTCTCAGAAGTTGTGCTCTGACTTCCACACTTGTGCTATAGTATGTGAGCACACATTCATATATACACACACATACACAAATGCACACACATTAAAAATTTACAAAGAAAGCACCAGAGTTTTTTATCTTTTAAAAGATAACTGTAACATTTGTTTTCTTTATCAACAGCACAGAATTAATTTAAATTTCATTTAAAATTTAGGCGCATACATTCTATTGTCATGAGCAAATACATTTCATGAAGTAAAGAAATAATATGATATCTTATGTTACATTAGGTGATGTATAATAACTAATACCGTTTAAGTTAGAAACTGGACTTCAGGTGATATTAATTAAGATGGTTTTAGAAAACAGTTTTAGTATCTCAAAAAGTTTAGTTGAGCCCATCCTTTTTTTTCTTTTTCCATTTTTATATGTATGTGATATGTGTATTTTATATGTATGCTGCATGTGTTGAGAGCATGTATGAGTATGTGTGCATGAGCATGTATCTGTGAAGGCCCAAGATCGATATTGGGAACCATCATTGATTCGTCTTCCACTTTATTCTTTTGAGTGGGGGTCTCTAATCAAACCCAAAGCTCACAGAGAGGCTAGTCTGGCTGGCCAGCTTGCTCTGGGGAGTTCCAGTGTCTCCCTTTCAAGGCTAGATTTGCAGGCAGACCACCACACCCACCCTTTTATGTGGAATCTAGGGATCCTTTTGCTTCTAAGTCAAGTACTTCAGGCAGTGAACCATCTGCCCACTATATAAACACATTCTTAAAATGTTGAAAAAGACAGGCCATACATCTATGCGTCTACACATACACATGAACATACAAGCATATATATGAACATACACCTCCATATACATGTAGATATTTAAGTGCTACCTTTCCCTTCCCTACATGATTCCTGTGAATTTCTGTGGTTCTCACAAATATTCTGTTTCTTCACTTACTAAGAAGAGTGGAAACCAACACAGTCCCCTTGAAGCATGAAAGACTTGATTCCTTTTCTCTGATTTCTCCAAGAAATGTTTTAATACTTACTGGGAAATTTGATTTTCTTTCCTTTTCTCTGCTTATGAGTTTTACTTGTACTGTGATAAAGTGTGGTGTTCCATTGCTGAGAAAGATTTTGTTTATAATCCATTAAAAAATTGAGTGGCAAACCATGAAGACCTTCCTATCTCAACCAGACCCAGGCCACTATGAACATTTATAGCCAGAAGAGAAGTCCCAATCCAGAATGATGGATGAGCTAGATTTTAGCCAGCTAGGAAGGCATGTCTTTTTCACATGATGATGTACTGACCATGCATCTGAGGTAAAGTCTCCTCATTAGTGTATCTAGGAGCTGTGGATCCAGACCTGCGCTGCTGTCTGGTTTCAGGTGACAGAAGGGCATCTCTCCCAGAGTTCATGGAACCATCTGGGCCGGGCGAGTCACACTTCTGCTGAGTGAATCATTTAGTGTTGAAGAAGGTCTTGGAACTTCTCCAAGCCCACACTACTGTGTGTGTAAAAATCTACAGTATACTAAGGAATGCATTCTTAGCAATGTGTACAAAAGCTACTTGAAAATAAATCCCTGTGCAATCATTATCGTCATTGCATTAATCATCAGGCTGTGCTCAACACATCCAAGATGAAGCATGTTGCCGTATTCTAAGAGCCCTTGGTGGTACCGTTTGATGATACCCATTGCTGAAGAACAGGGGTGACTCATTTAAGATGTGGGTAGGCAATTTGCAGCCCAGGCTTGACCTCTGCTATGTGACTCTGAATTAACTCTGATAATGGCAAGCAGCCATTTTGTATTGTTTGTGACTAACATGAATTCTTGAAACATGGGTGATTTCAACAGATATGATAGATCCTGCAACTTTTATGAATGGACTAAGCAGAAGATACCGGGGCTTGCCGGAGGGACTTTCACATGATGAATTATCCCACTGAGCTGAAGTGTTTTTCCTGGGTTCAAAGAGTTTGTTTTCACAGGCACCATTAGAAAGCCTGGTTCCCAGATGAAAGTATCTTTAAAATGATGACATTATGAACAAATACAAATCTAAAATATCATAGGAAGAAGATTGATTTGCTCACTGCCTCCCTCTAGTGATCTTGTGTACCCACAGCTGGTTCTGTCCGGTCAGGGGATTCTGGCGCCCTCCTGTGGAGGGCAGGAAGAGGTCTCTATACTTCTGAGCTTGCGAACGCTTTGCAAAGCCTGCGAAGAAAATCTAGGCCTGTCAGAGGGACATTTGTACATTGAATTACCTCTGCCAGGACAGCGACTATGTTTCCACTTAAAGATTTCTTGAAACAGAATCAAATCGATTCTCATTTCTTCTTTCAAAGTGATTCAGTTTTATAACTTCTTTTGAGAGCCTGAAACTTGCTGTGTGTCTCAGGCCTCAAACCCATGAGCCTCCTGCCTCTGCCTTTTCAGTGCTGAGATTACAGGTACATGCCACTCTGCCTACCTCGAGTGTCTTTATGACTAAATACCTGCTCTGTTTAATTATCATGTGGCCCTGGAACATGCTCTCAGAATTGGCCAGTCTTGGAAGTACAATATTGCCTCATTTGTCAGACAAGGCCTATGGATGAAAGCTCCGCTGAGCAGATGCTGTAGGCTCCAGTGAATTCAGGTGCACATGACAAAGCCATCTTGACTTACAATGGCCAGAACTGCCTGGAATAACCCTAATCAGTTTTCTAACAAATTATAAGTGGCAAAAACCATCAGAGCTATGCACGGATCTTTAGGACCAGGCCCCAGTGCCTGGATGTACCGATTCTCTGCTTTGCTGTTACCTTAAGATAAACCACTAGGACGAGGTCACTTTTGTTCTAGACTCTCCTGATCCAAGCTATGGACTTGCTGCCCTCCAGGCCCGTGTCAGCAAGGACACTGTGTGATCCTGGATCTGTTGTCATTCTTCAGCCTACAGAACCTTGGAGATGGCTCTCACCAAGGACGCATTGCTCTGAAATCCATCATACTGTTGGTTAGGTTTACAGGAGAAGGTCAGGCTGTCCTGGTTCTGATTTAGGGTCCATCACATACTAACAAATAAATCAAAATACTGTTTTCCTTTTTTATAAATGAGGACATTATTTCCTTATGTGGTGAGGACAAATGGAAAGTGTGCGATGGTTGGTGTGGTGTCTAGTTCCTGACACCAACAGATTGTTAATTCTCACCAACTAGGAATGATCAGCTAGAAAGATGATTTATGTATGTATGTGTGTATGTATGTATGTATGTATGTATGTATGTATTTAGACAGGACCTCAATTTGTAGTCCATGGTGGTCTTGAGTTTGTGATTCTAAGTCTCTAGAATGCTGGGCTAACAGGTCTGTACCACTACACTAAGCAAAAAGGACACCTTCCCCCTGCCCACTGTCATGTGCATGTGTGTGTGTGGGGGGGGGTGTTCATGTGTATATCATGTTCACAGGTGTGTAGGAACACGTATGCGCACAGTGTGAAGGCCTCAGATTGATGTTGGGAATCATCCTTGATCTCTCTTCCTCCTTATTTTTTGAGATGCGGTCTCTAATCAAACCCAGAGCATGCTGTCACGGGTACTCTAGCTTTCCTGCTTGCTCTGGGGATTCCCAGGCTTCACCTTCCAGGGTTGGAATTTCAGGTGGGCCGCCATAGGCCCCGGGGATCTGATCTCTGGTCCTTTTGCTTGTACAGCCAGTGCTTTAACCACTGAAATACACTCCAGAACAAGAGGGACGCATTTAACACACTCACTCATTACATTCTTTCTAGCCTTTTGAACAGACAGTGATGACTGATATTAACCATCTTTTTCAAAACTTAGCAAAACCTAAGCTTAAAACTGCCCTGACTCTATACATACAACTGAAAAAGTGCTGAGAAGCTGCTGGGATTGGAGTTATGCTTCTCTCAGGTTTTCTACTATCCAGTGGGGAGGTCGATATGGACCACTTGTGACCTGCAAGATTTCGGGAATCCAGGTTCCTTTCTCTGCTTTTGCCTTTTCCCCAAGCTTGTCTCTGAAAGGACTCCTGAGCCCTCCCTTCATCCTGTCTGCTGCAGAGCTACCAAGGAAGCAGCAGGCCGCTCAACACTGTTTTCTGCATGGAATGCCCAATCTTCTCTTTGGAGAAGACATGACTTCCTTTCCAGACGTGTGCGTGCCCTTCAGGGCCCTGTGTTCCACTCCAGGTGACGAAAGAGCATTCCTTGAAGTCTTTGGATGGAAATCATTAGGTTAAAATGGCTCTGACGCCTTGGATCTGTGAGCAGTCTGATATCAAAGTTACCATCAACATTCAAGCAAAACCTAAACTTAAACATAGACTCACCGTAAACAGAAACTTTCCATCTTGACCAATAAATGTGTTTTCTTTGTCTTGCTTTGATGAATGTCTTGTAAAGGTCTCCTCTCCCTTTCCCCAGTGGAGTTGGGGACCATCTCTGCTGCACGCAACATATGAATCAGGAGAATGCTTAAATTAAATGAACATATTTTGAGACTAGAGACACTCGGGGGGTGCCAGCTATTAACATTCTCTCCTAGTCAAGCATGTAAAACATTCCTGAAATCCTGGTTCTGGGGGTGAGGGAAGAAGGAAGAGGATCAGGAATACAAGGTCATCCTCAGTTACAAAATGAGCTCAAGGTTACATTAGGCGAAGTGAGACCCTGTCTGAAAACTCTGGAGCAACGACAACAGCAAATTTCCCCCAAAAACAACAACATTTTCTCATGGGGGCAATGGGTATGTCATCAAGACTCTCCCACCTGTCACTCACTCTTTGGTCTCCACCCAGCTGTGTGTAATCCTGCCCCAGATGGTCTTGAGGGCCAGGTGTGCTGGAGTATAAAGGGAGTGGAAGGCTTACTGGGATTGAGGACCCAGTGATGAGATCTCAGTCATGTGGGTGGGACTTTTCAGGGATGTTCTTAGACACGACCTCTGACCTCTGACCCATGTTCCCACAAGTAACTTTAATGAATTCACAGTTCACCAAGCTGGTCTTGATTGGAATAATTTTTTTTGGTCCTGTGGGATCCTATCAGAGATGAACAGTTGCTTCTCTACCTCTTAGGAAAAGTTACACAATGCTTTGGATCCTTCAGCATGGTCAGGTTGGTATGAGAAGTTATCTATCACACTGGTGTAGAGCAATGGATGCTCTTATGTCTGAGATGCAAGGCGAAGGCATGAGTTTGTTGCTAGAGTGTGATGGAATAATTAAGGCTTGACAAAGATTAAAAGGGGGGGGGGCTGGAGAGGTGGCTCAGGGGTTAAGCCTCTGCCTTGTAGGCGGAAGGTCCTGAGTTCAGATCCTAGACCCCACATATAGACGGTGGGTGGAAGCGGGGGGGGGGGCTGCGTTTCTGGTCCTGGTAGGGCGGAGCCTGTGAATCCCGGGCAGAGTAAACAAGGAGGAGGCGGAGGCGGTCCATAGTGGCTCCTGAATTCGTCCGTGGTTCTACACACACACACACATACACACACACACACACACACACACACACACACACACAATTGAATAAATAATAATAATAATAAATAAAAAAATAAAAGGGAGAGAGGAAGAGGGAGAGAGAGAGGGAGAGAGAGAGAGAAGAGAAAAAGAGAGAGAAAGGACATATTACCAGTGAGGTCATGAAATTCGCCTGCAAGTGGACAGGATGATGTCTGCCAGGCTTACAGGACTCTGGGAAAATCCATACACGACACAGCTTGAAAAGGGGAGGATGCGGCATAACACAGAAGAAGAGGGAAGATAACTGGTCCCTGTGATGAGCAGGCCCATCTGCAGCGGCAGCAAAACGTCTACAAAGAAAGGTGCATGGAAATTCGTCAGTGTTAACTGCTTGCTTTTCATTACTTTGACAAAATGCCTGATGACCAAAGAAACACGAGGAAGAAAGGTCTTGTTGCGGCTCACAGTTTGGACTATAGTTCATTATGGTGGGAAGCCAGGGGGGCAGTTGAGTTGACAGCGATTGACTATCACAAGGGTCATGATGATCAAGAGAAAGTCTGGTTAAATCAAGAAAACCCTCAAGCTCAAAATAAGAGAGCAGTTCCGTCCGCTTCACTCGACCAGAGGCACATCACTACCACTATCCCACTATCCCAGACATGCATTGTGTTTATTTTAGCTGAGATATATAGTTATTTAGTAGAAAACTCATACATTTTCCCATATTGAAGTGGTTATGTTCAAATAATATCTTCCCTCTTAAATCCCTGAAGAAATAACCCCCAAATATGAGAGGTTCTATAGTAGAAATATGTGATTCTCAGGTCCGATACAGAGGATTGGGGGACAATGTTATAGAAATTCATTTAAAAAATAGGATCAGATACACAGTTTGTTAGCAAAATCATGTGTATCTTACAACCTTAGAATCAAACAAGGAAAAAGACAAACAAACAAAACAGTAGCCGCTGGTTCTCAGGTTCCTAATGATTGATGCTTCAAGTTGAATGGGTTCTGGAAAGTTGAACCTCAGTACAAACGTTGGGTAATAGTGGTAAAGGTGGGGGGAGTGATCACTGAAGGTAGGTTATCTGTAGTCACTACTGTCTATCACAACCACTCAGCCAGCATCCCTCGTGGCTGTGTACACGGTGTCTCAGCTAACTAGGAGCGCGAGAGTTAGTAAGCTCCGACAGGACGCGGTAGACACAGCAGCTCCTCTGAGACTACGCTCCCTGAAAGGACATTCTGCAGGAGGATCGCTTGCTTGCTTACTTTTTATTTCCTTTTCTTTTTTTAGCAAAAATCATTTCCTTATTTCTTAATGTTTTGCTATATGTTTGTTTAACATTACACTGGAACCAGTTCATCTGCAGTGAAATCCTAACCACCCATGTTGAACTTCTGGCATGACCATCCTGTCTTTTGAATGGACAGCTTTTAAAAATGAATTCATAGTGTTGGTGTCTAAGAGGAGGATCTCAGGTTCAGCTGTGTCCTTGAATCACCTGAGAATGACACACACATATATATGTAGTGTTCATGTGTGTGTATGTTGACTGTGGGCGGTTGCTACATATGTGTAGGGGCCTATGTACAAGAAGGCACTGGAGTGCATGTGCCTGTGCAGGATTACTCTTCCGTCTTATTGCTTTGCTCTGAGGGTTCCCGGGTACTGCCTTCCAGGGCCAGGACTGCTACATCTGCTTGACACTTGTACATGGGGTCTGGGGATTGGAACCCAGGTCATTTTTCTGGCAGGGCAAAAGCTGTAACTCCTGAGCCATCCCCCTAGCCCAACCTGAGAAATCCATTTTGAAGCATGTCATCAGTCAATCATCCTGGATTCAGAGGGTAGGGCCCAAACGTCAGTACCTTTCCAAAGCTTTCCAATATAGCTACAGTGCAGCCAGAACTCGTGCCCACAGGCTGTCCTGCCCCGGTGCTGTTCTCTAGATCCCTAGGAGAGGACAAGGACACAGCACTGAGAGACCAGGCAACCTCAAGTGCTGACTTTGTTTGAAGGAGATGCTTTCAGAGGGGTTACTGAGGGAGTGCGTTGAGGGGGACACCGTGTTTCTTCCAGCTGTTACAAATATGGTTCTTTAAGCCTGATTCAACCTTGAGAGTGTTTGGCTGTGTATTTCTTCCCCTCTTCTAAGCACTGCCTGCAACAATTCTATGTACTAAACCCACACTATGGGAATCAGACCTTGACCTCTAGCAGATAGGAATTCAGGCCCCTCATGACTCCAGAGAACCTGGTTTAAAATGAATGTTGAGAAGAGGCAGAACATATAAAGAAAGAACAGAAGGTTTGGAAGCCTAAGCAGTAGCGAAGGGCCTAGCCCATAATTCTCACTATGAATGCCCCACTTGGTTATATCCAAACACGGCCACAGTGGATCTTATATTAATGTCAAGCTGTTAATGTCACCTAATCAAAACAAGCCTGCTATCAGGGTAAAGCTTGAAGAGAGTTATTTCTAAAACTATGATATATTTGCAGTCATTTTTGGGCAGACAACTCAAAAGTCAGCTTAGTAAGGAATCTGTGATAGAGTTCTCTCCACATCATGTATTCATGGAATGTGATGTAAGACTGGAATGATGGGACTGGGAAATGACTTGGGGTTAAAGCCTTTGCCTCGAAAGCCAAAGATTTCAGATCCCTAGATCTCATGTAAAAATGCTGAGCAGATATGGTAGTGGCCTGCAAGTACAGCCCTGGAAGGCAGAGTCTAGGAAACCCCAGGGCAAAGCAGTGAGGAAGTAGAACAATCCAGGATGATTCCTGATGTCACCCTTGGGCCTCTACAGGCACACACACTCAAGGCTCTCTTGTGCAAACACACACACACACAGTTGAAGGCATTTTAATTCCTTGTTCATTTTTGTGGAAGTAGAGGCTTAATTTTTTTTTCTAACTTTATTTTGCATGTGTGCATGCACGCATGTGCGTGCGTGCATGTGTGCGTGCGTGCGTGCGCGCGCGCGCGCTGCGTGTGTGTGTGTGTGTGTGTGTGTGTGTGTGTGTTCAGAGGGCATTGCATGCCCCTATGGAGGACCAAGGGTCACTTCAGGCAGGCACCATCCTCCTTTTTATTTCGCTCTGGGATTTCCCAGGCTCCACCCAACAGGTAAAGTATAGGCTGCTGCTGTTTCTGCCTGGCGTTTTTAACGTGTGGCCTGGGTTCTGACATCAGGACCTTCTGCTTGCAAGGGAGTGTCTTAACCCCTGAGCCATCTCTTCAGTTAAGCCCTGGACTTAATTTTTTTATTAGTTGACGGGATTTTAGCCTGTGTGGTCAGCATCCCTCTCAGATCTCTATCAGTTTGTATACTGCACTGACCTTCCTTTCCCCTGTGGATGCTTTCAGGCCCATGTGAGCCAGGAAGTCATGGGCTTGAGACAGGAAGCCCTGATAGATTTTCTTTCCTCCTTTCCCCAGCCTCAGCTCGGCCCTGCCTTGCTGGGTCCTCCTTCAATTGCTCCCTTGGGGCAAGGTTTTGCTTTCCTCAGAATCGTTTTTTTTTCCCCCTCAAATAGTTTTCCCTGTCACTTAAACTATGTAATGCCAATACTTGTTTACTTTTCCATTTGTTTCCCAGCCCGCTTTGTGGGGGACTGGAACCGTCTATCACTTCCAGCATGCACCGTGGTTACAATTCCAGGGGATGAACAAAATGAGTGGCAAATACAGGAAAATGAATAAAAGTGGTTTCAACATCTTTGCTTACTTATGATTATACCCTTCAGAGGGAACCAGACTTGTCCGTCCGACCATGTCTGTAAAGGCACATCTGGAAAGGAAACATTTCGAAACTCAAGGTTCTTCCTGCTGCTTAAGAATCTGAAATTAACACCAGCTTTGAAGACGCATTTATTGGTGTTGGAGACTTAGTTCAGATGGCCTCCAGCATGGGAGAACAGAAACCTTAAGGAGACAGCTGAACAGGCCACGGAATGTCTTCTGGTTTGCCTCCAAGCCTGAAAGCCTTACATCACTAATTAGATTTTGAATACTTGCAGAGCATGTCTCTTATGGGCATCCAGCACCCACTGGGATTGCTTCTGTGAACTCCCCGGGCATCCCAGCAACTAGCAGGGCTGAGGGGAAGGGAAGGAGAGGTAAGTGTCAAAGCTGTCAGCCCCTCATCCGTGGCCGTGTGCCCCGCACTCCTCCCTGGAACCTCTGCCAACAGATGTGGGATCTGCACAACCTTTGCTACAGTCTGAGGAAAAGAAGATCCTCCTTTTTTTATTCCTTGAAGTTTTCATATGCAAACATAACAAATGTACATGTTTTCATCCCATACTACTCACCCCAAACTCCTTCCATCCTACCCCACTCGTTCAGACCCCAAGCACCCAATTAAAGCCAGGCATGGCAGCGAGCATCTCTAGCTCTGCTGCTGGGGGCTGCAGGGACAGTACCCTGGCACTCCCTGCCCAGTCAGACTGGTGACCCCCAGATTCAGTGTGAAACACTGCCTCAAAAATCAGGGAGAGTGACTGAGGAAGTCACTCGACACTGACCTCTGGCTTCCACACACATGCGTATGCACACATACAAACATACATGTTCCGTACCTACACACACTACTAAAACCTGTACATACATGAGCACAAATACAGGAACACACATACACATGTACAACACCTACACATAATTAAAAGAAGGTCATTGAGTATATGCAGTTTTCATATAAGTAACACATGAACACATGATTGCAACAGCAGAACTCCAGAGTATGGTCAATTTTCAAAAAAAAAAAAGTAGTTTGTCTTTAGAGGAAATTTAAAAAGATATCAGCATATGTGCAGAGCTGTCTTTTATTTTTTTTCTCTCATCTCTGTTATCTTACATATTGTAGATTGGAACTCTGGTATTTTGGAAAAAAGCCTAAATATTGTTAACTTTCTAAGGCTTATAAATCCCAGGACATGAATACTTTTCTTCATCTTCTTCCTCCTCATCCCCCTCCTCTTCCTTCTTTATTTTCTTTCATTGGTTTGAGTTATTAATAATGGAGTTTTAATGTGAGGTTTCCCCCCAGGCGCATGTGTTGGCTTGCCAGCTTAGCTGACGCTAATGTTTGAGGAGGTGGTAGGAGGCGGCCTTGCTGGAGGAGGGCACAGCACAGGGGCTCCCGCACTCTGCTCTTGCAGTTGTTGCTGGCTGTCTCCGTCTCGGTGATGACTGCAGTCACCTGAGCTTCCTCAGGCCTCTGCCACCGCCATGCCTTTCGCCGTAGTGGACTGTACCCCTCTGGAACTCTAAGCAAATAAATCTCGCTTTTTTTTTTCAAGCGTTTTGAGTCCGAGTGGTATTTCACAGCAGCACAAAGAGTTACTATACCAATCTACCATATAGGTATTAAAAATTTGTTCATGGTCTTTGAACTTGGCACACTTGCAAAAGCCAATCTTAAAAGGACGGATCCATGGAGATGCACCCACACTTTAATAGCTAGAAGAGGTAGTTCTCAGGGTTCCTTCTTGAAAAGTTTATTTCTGCTGTGTATACACAAGCGGCTGTTACGGTGACACACCCTGAGTCAAGGCACAGAAGCAATTATTAGGAACCAAGTTAAGTTTTTGGAAAATCCAGGCTCCACCACACACACACACACACACACACACACACGAGATCCTCACTCTGTAGATTGCAAACACAGGATCATTTATTTAAAGGGAGACGTGTGATTTGTAAGTGGACCGTGATGAAATCATGCGAGTGCTGTTTGCTGTTTTCATCAGTCACCCCAGTGCTTGACAACCTTTTGAACTGCTTTCTCCAAAGGGAGATTCAGCTCAGCTCTCATCCTCTGAAAAGCATCATAAGCCACTCTGCTGGGCTCAGCGATTCATGTCATCTAGCCTCTCCATAACAATTGTTTGTATTTCTGAGTGTCCTCCAGCAGGATTAGCAGCTAGCTAGCATTGAGCGGCTTCAGAGGGATGAAGTACCCAGAAATGAATGTGGCCATGATTTGGAAGTCACTTTTGAATCTTCTCTGAGGATAGTGCGTGTCCTGAGCTTGTCGCATCCCTTTATCTAAACTGGCTCAGGGATGTCTCCACGGTTCTAAATTGACATAATGAACCCTATGGGAACGAAGCTACAACTTCCCAACTTTTTCCAGCTTCTGTTTTATGAGGAAAACAACTAGTGCTTAGAACACATGGTATTCCTTAAGCAGTGGCTCTTGGATGTGTGTGAGCATCAGTCACTTTGTGACTGTTGAAACACAGGTCATTAGGTGCTAGCCCAGCTCTTACATTCAGTGGGTCTGGAGGAAAATCCGGGAACAAGAATATCTAACAAATACCAAGGTAGATGCTGGTACAAGGGTCAGTAAATATTGTGTGCATATGTGTGTGTGTGTATGTGTGTGTGCAGATATGATTTCAGATGTGATTCCTAGGGAGAGAGACAGAAAAAAGATTAAAAAGATTGATTAGAATATAAATGCAGCAAAATATTAATTAGTGAATCAAGACAGGTATAGGGAATGCTTCATTGGATCAACTTTTCTCTAAGTTTTAGATTATTTAAGAATAAAAGTTGTACATGACCACATGCAGATTTGCGAAGCAGATTCTTGGACAGTGGTTAGAACATGCACTTTGGACAAGCACAGGGTGTGATTTTGGGTTATGCCCTTCGCCAGCTTTGTGAAGCTGAGTCTTTTAAGTGGGGGAAGCTGCATTGTGCTGCAGAAGGCTACCTGCCTAGAAGCACCAGGGTACTGTTGGAAAAGTCGCACTGGGCAGAGAATCCGAGTAGCCAGGTGTGTCTGTAAAATGGCGGAGCTTGATGAACTATTTGTAAATCTTTTGCTCAAATCAGTTCTATGTATAGCTTCAGCTGAAAATCAAAATAAACTCAGAGGTGCCCTGCGACACTGAGTCCACCTGCTTCCTCTGTAGCAAAGGAAGGAATCACAGGCCCTGGAGACTATCCAACGCACGGACGGGGACCTGTGGAGCTTCATTCCGGCTCCAATGCTTCATCCTCAGATTTTGATCTAGTTCCTCAAAGTGATGACAATACAGAACATTGAATTCCAAAAACTTCTGTTCCTCCAAATCCTTCCCAGGCTTCTTCATTCTTCATCTTCTGATGGCTCCGCATGGAAGCCATTATTAAGCTAATTTTGTAGATGGGCAAACTGTTTGCCCTAGGCTTGTGAGGGAAACAGAGGAGGGCCAAATCTGACAGCAGCAGTCTTTGCCTCTCACACAGACAGAGATGAGACAAGTACCAACATTTGTTCCAACCGTGAGCACCTGAGTTTGTGCTGGTTTCATTTGATTCGGAGGTTTAACTTTCCGTATAACTGTATTTCTAGAGCCCAGGAGCAGCTATCAAAATTTTCAAGCAATTTCACTGAAGTTTCCAGAAATCTTCAGATGGAAAACACATGGTTAAAATATATTCTGTCCCTGTGAATTTAGGTATTTTCCCATGAGAAATTACAGATTGTTATTTTCCTTGTACCTTTAGTCAGACAGATGGCACAAGACAGGGAGCAAGTATTCTGGGAGATTTCTGTAGCAATTGCTGGAAAACCTGAGCCTATTTTGCAAATGGCTGGTGCAGTATCTAGGTTGAAGGTGACGTATAAGAGACTCATTATAATTTAACAATATCTACTGATTACAAGCCAATCAAATGCCTCCTACCTAAAAATTTGGAGGGAAGTGTGTGAGGATGGTATGGGAACACTAATAAAGCCAGTGACTGTGTCGTCAATATGTTTTTGCCTTAAACCTCAGCAATCCAATTAAGCAGCAGCAGAAATGAAATCCTGATAAGCTGAGTTAATTATCTGCTTCTTTATTATACACTATAAAAAAGGTATCATCGGACTATGGCTAAGAGTATGGGTTTGGAGTCAGACTGCTTCTGTACAAATCCTAATACTGCCATTTATCAACAGAATAAATGGGAAAAAAAGCTCTTTGGCTTTGCTTTCTCTCAGTTTCCTGTCTATAAAAATGGGAACAATAAAGACGTCTATTTCTTAAGGCTGTTAAGAAGATAGCACACATGGAAGATAGGCCTAGTTGTTAGAACAGCGAGAGGAAAAGACAGCACAAACCCAGGCTTCAGGCTTCATCCCCGAGGACTGAAATTTATTTAGGGAACTCTGTCGTGGGAGTAGAAAGTGAATCACTGCTGTTTTGGGGCTAGGAATATGGGGTCTATAACACTTAGAACAGGGGGCAGGTTTCAGTTTGAAACTGATTTTATTGGTCCACTTTCTTGCTCTTTTCAGTTCTTCAGGATGACCAGCATCTGTGAGGGTCTTTTCAGTCTGTTTACTTTGTCAAATATTATTAACATTTTTATGGTTGGGTAACTTAGTTTCTTCAGTTTGTGGTCTGGTGGCTTCTGATCTATCTCTAGTGGTTCAGCACTATAATCCCAACTCCTTGGGAGGCTGAGACAGGAGGATGCTACATTCAAGGCCAGCCCGGACGACACTGTAAGCTCAAGGTGAGCCTTGGCATTGGATGCCTGGATGTGGCCTTGAAGGGAAAGTCTCCTTGGGCCTTGATGCCAGTGGCTTGGCTGCAGCAGGAGCCCACCTCAGCACACCCCACCCCAGCACACTCCCACCCCAGCACACTCCCACCCCAGCACACTCCCACCCCAGCACACTCCCACCCCAGCACACTCCCACCCCAGCACACTCCCACCCCAGCACACTCCCACCCCTCCACACTCCCACCCCTCCACACTCCAACCCTACCACAGTGAAGAGCAACAGAGCCAAGAAAGTATGGACCCAAGCTTCAGGAACCAAAAGTTAAAAGAAATCTTTATCCTTTTAAAAGTTGCTTCAATCAGATATTTCGTCACAGTACTGAAGAGATAAGTGAGAGGAGGCATCCTCTTTGCTTGTGGTGTTTAAATGTTTTGAACTTCCACCACTTTGAGTGTTTGACTTTCTTCATTACTTTGCTCAGACAGGGGCAGAAGGACAGGTTCTAGAAGCTTGAAAGGCGTGGTTGACAAACACAAACAAACAAACAAGCAAACAAACAAACACCGAAAAAAAAAAAACAATCCCAATATTCGGGAAGGAGAGGGCAGACGATCATGAGTTCAAGGCCAGTCTGGGTTATGAGACTTTTTGAAAAATAGTCACAATAATTAATATGAAAATAAAATGGAGAGATTCTTTTTAGTATATATGTGTGTATTGTGTGCATGTATAAGCAAGTTCTCATGTGTGTAGGGACATGTGTATGTGCATATGTGTAGATCTGAGATTGATATAAAGTGTCATTCTCAATCCTTAATCGCTCTCCATTTTCTTTCTTATTTTCATGTGCGCGTATACATACAGTGCACGAATGTGTGTATGCATGTTTGTATGGGGGTCAGTACATCTGTGTGCAAGTGTGTACGCATGTGAGTGTGTATGCATGTGGAGGTCCAAAGGTGATATCAAGAGTATTCTCAGTCACTCTTGCACCTTATTGTTTTTAGTTTTGGTCTCTAATTAAAGCCAGAACGTGTCATTAGGACTAATCTAGCCAGCCCTAGCTTGCTCTGGGGATTCCTGGGCTCCACCTTCCCCATGGACTGGAATTGCAGAAGGTTCGTTATGCTTGCCGAACATTTCACATGAGACCTGGGGATCTGAACTCTGTTCTTTTAGCTTGTGCAGTAAGCACTTTAACAACTGAGCCATCTCCCTGGCTCCTTCCCTTTAGTTTCAGAGGCTGGTTTCTCAGGGAATCTGAAGCTTTCTTTGTAGTCCAGCCAGTTTGCCTGGAAGGTTCTTTGACTTTGCACCCAAGTGCCAGCACGACAGACTCTCACCACCCCTGCCTGGATTTCATGTGAGTTGTGGGGATCTGAATTCTGAATCTGGTCCTCGTGCTTCCGTAAGCAAGTGCTTTGTCCATGGGGCATCTTCCCAACCCCGATTCTTTGTTAACTAACTGTAGAAGAGCAGCTGTGGGAAAACTAAAAGAGATTGTGCATGTACCGCCTGCAAGTCAGTTGCTAGTAAAGAGCAAGAGCACGATAAATAGGACTCCTTAAAAATCAACTTTGTTTCTTTAAGAAGATAACTTTAAAACTCTTCCTAAACAAGCAAGAAGCAATTGCTTGCTTTATCTTTGTTCTTTTGGTTTATACTAGACTTTTTAAATTAAGCTCAATAGAATCCCCGCATGTGAAGAAACAATTACCAGCCGTCCTCCTGCCAGCCATCTCTCACTGGCTTGTCGCTCGGAAGGAACACTTTCCCATAGAAACGAAGTTATAAATAGAGTCAGTTCCCAGGGGGACCTTCACATTCCTCTAGAACTGTAAGATAGTTAAAATAGTCGTTGTTGGAGCCGGGAACACTCACTCCCACACCACCACCTGGGTCTCTCAGCCTGTCAAGTGTCCCTGGCTAAAGGGTTACCCTGCTTAAGACTTGGGCCCGCCTAAGATTTTTGGAAACCTTGACCGTAGCAACTCATTTGGTGGCACCCATGATCAGTGATGCCTGCTACCCCAACAGTCCCCAACAAGACCCCAGTGGGATTGTCCTGTCAAGAGTAACCTTGCAGCACATCCTAGTAAATGGTGTATGGTACTTGGACTCAGGGTAAGGTAACCCTTAAATATGGTGTCTTGTTTGGATTTGTTTTGTTTTTAACATACAAAGACTCTGAACATACCCTTCCTCACATTATCAGAAGCCAAGAGCTAGGCCCTCTCTACGGTTTCCTTTCTCTGCATTAAAACCAGTCTGGGGCTGGAGAGGTGGCTCAGGGGTTAAGCCTCTGCCTTGCAGGCGGAAGGTCCTGAGTTCGGATCCCAGATCCCACGTATAGACGCCGGGCGGAAGCGGGGGCGGCCTGCGCTTCTGGTCCTGGTAGGGCGGAGCCTGTGAATCCCGGGGCAGAAGGAGGTGGAGGCGTCCATGGTGGTTCGCGAAGTCGTCCGTGGTTCTACACATACACAGACACACACACACACAGACACACACACACACGCACGGGCACATATACACGCACATGCACACAGTTGAATAAATAATAATAATAAAAAAAATTTTAAAAAAAACCAGTCTGTAGGGCTGGAGAGATGGCTCAGTGGTTAATACTTTTGCCTTGAAAACAAAAGAACCTAAGTTCAAATTCAAGAACCCATGTAAACACTCTGAGTGGAAATGGTGTCCATCAGTCTTCATTTTTGGCTCTGGAGAGCAGAACCTGGGAAACCCCAGAGCAAAGCAATAAGGAGGAAGAGCAATCCAGGAGGACTCCTGATGTCTCTTTTAGGCCTCCGTAGGCACACACTCAAGTTCCCTCTTGTATACATGCCTGCACGCAACCTCCTAAAGTTGCCTTGACCTTCCCAAACATCACCTAAAGACTCTAACACAGAAGTCTATGGGGGAGAACTCATATTAAATCGCCATATCAGGCTAGAAGGCAATCATGTTTCCTTTACAAACTGGCTTTAATTTGTGTGTGGGGGTGTGTGTGTGTGTGCGCACGCACGTGCACACTTTGCATGTGGGTGGCTATACATATGTGTACAGGCCTGTACACGAGGTGGAGCCTTGTTGGAGGAAGGCACGGCACAGGGGGTGGGTCTTGAGGCTGGTCAGTGCTGCCGTGCTTTAGCTAGGTGTCTGCCCTTTCAGCTTTCATTGAGCTCTTGGCCTCCATGATGTCTGCAGTGCCCTAAACTGCTTCCAGCTTCTGCTGCCTGCCACGCCTTTTCTGCCATAGTGGACTCTATCTCCCCTCTGGAACCATAAGCCAAGTAACTCTCCTTTTCTCTCCTAAAGTTCCTTGAGTTTAAGTATTGTCTCACAGCAGCAGAAAGTGTAGCCAGTATACCCAAAAACCCCGTGATCTAAATACTGAGGAAGATGCCGATATCCTAATGGGTTTCCCTTACTAAATGTTTGCCCCTGCACTCGCTCAAATGCCAAAGGGAGTTTGTCCTTGATTATTCATTCTCCAAAATGATCACTTATGTCTCTTACGACTAGCCACACTCACATTCTCCTCTATAGAAAAGGGGAGACTCTCGTGTGGTCATACTCCTGTTATGCCCCCATCTCATCCTAAGGCTTTCCCCTTTATGTGTGCCTCTCCTTCTATTTAGTTGTTGTCAGTTATTCCAGATGATTTGAAGAGGATGCCAGAGAAATTTCCCCCACTTCTGCTCTGAAGCGGGGATGGCCCGTGTAAACCATCATAGGAAGAGGTAGGCCATCTTGCAGCAGGAAAAGTGAGTGCTCCGGGGGAAGGGGGGGTTGCGAAGAATGTTCTTTTTCTTTTTTTTTGAAAATAAGCTCTCACAGGATGCTGATGATATTGGTTAGGAGACAGAAAGTCTTAAATGAAGTGATTCTTTCCAGTCGTTCTCCAATACCAGCCTGCCTTCGTGCTATTGGAGTCTATTGGTTCTTGTCGCTTGAAGGACAGAATTCAGTGAAGAGACTTAAACAGTTTGAACAGAAGTTCAAACAAAGTTAAGCAAAGCAAATGCTCAGAACAGAGATTGGGATGGGCCGCCCCAAAGCACAGACCTCGGTGAGTTCTGTGTTATGGATTTTAGAGATGTTTTTATTATAAATATTCATGGATGCTCTATTCATGGGGTAAGGCGACCCCTTTTTTCTTCTCAAATCATGGTGCGTTGGATCTTTTTTTTTTAAGGTATTTCTTCCCATGACCTCATAAAAGGAAAGACATGCTGAAAACACCATGCGAGTGATATTATAATGCCTTTTGAGGATGCAAAGGCTTTGTTATTGTAGACATGTGGGAAAACATCCTGGTGCCTTGTTTCTGGTGCAGCTTCAAAGGTGTCTAACTGCAGAGGAACTCTCTGACTGTCAGGAGGCACAGCTGTGAGATGTTACTGCAGTAATCTTCAGTCACCTTCACTTGGGTCCTTGCTTACTTAGTGTCATGACTTTTAGTAACTACTCCTTTATTTTCTACTCTGAAGTCTTAAATGATGTCATATGTGTGTGACGTGGTTCTGGGGAAGGAACTCAAGGTCTTCTGCATGCTAAGAATATGCTTTTTCACTGAGCTATGCCTCTAACTGAAGCTCACCCCCCGGGTGAGTTCATTTCTGTCTCTGATCACCAATGTTCTCCCAGTCTGCAATTGAAGAGTGTGAGTAGAAAGTGTTGAAATTCCACGTTCACGTTGCAATGTGTTCCTTTAGCTCTTTCCTAGGCTTGCATGGATGCACACATTCCACTTTGTGCTTCTGCACAATTAGGCACCAAAAGAAGCCACCAAAAGTTTACTTCCTTGTCATTACACTCCTGTGAGCAAAATTCATGACCAAAGAGTCTTTGGACTAAGCTTTGCTCTTTGTAAATGATTACTCACCATACTTTGACTACTGCTTTCCATTTCTGTTTGCCGCGGGTGGATACCCATGGAAGGGGGGTGGCTGAAGAAATATATTAAAATGGTACACTTCAAAGACTTTATGTTCCTTAGAAAAGACACACAGCTGGAATATTTTAAAAGTGCCTGTTAATAACTATAAGTCACAGTAACATTTCCTCTCAAACTCTGCAATCTTGTAGAACTGTATGAAACTAAGTGTAGTTTTTCACAAGTAAATCTATGTTTAAATGCTGGATGGCCCTGGTTTTCTCTGCTTTGCCAGCCTGCCTTTTCTACAGTATGCTCAGAAGAACTAAATGGAAATCTTTCCTAAATGTCATAGCAGCAACTTCTCAGGTAACTCAAGTACTACTTACTCCTATGAATATAGGTTAGCATATTTAAATTCTTTGGCATGCATGTATGTATGGTGTGTGTGTGTGTGTGTGCATGTGCGTGTGTGTGTGTGTGTATGTGTGTGTGTGTGTGTAAGAGAAAGAGAAAGTCCAAATCTAAAAAGATATACATATATAAACCTCATAACAAATCTGTGAGACCTACCTATATTGTTCTTATTCTCAGGAAACTGATATGCAGAGATGTTTCACTTTATAATGCAAGGTCATTAACTGAAATGGTAGTGGCAGAACCAGACATTGTCTTATTAGTATTAGTTATTAGTCATTTATTTGTCTTTGAACCTGACTCTATTGGTTTACATTACTCAAGAGTGAATTCAGGGCCTCAAACACGTTAAACAAGTGCCCTACCACTGAGCTATATCCTTAGCCTTAAGTTTACTTTAAATGGGAACTCAAGTCTCTACTGTAAAAAGAAAATCAACAATTATGAAAATGGAGACAATACATGCAAAGCAATGCTATTAAACTCTGGTTTGGATCTCTGACCTACCAGTCTGGGCTTTTCTCTCTTCTTACGAGGAAGGAAACCCACAGACAGACGCAGAGGTGTGGAAGAAAAGTTAAAACCAGAATAACATGACATATTGAGGCAAAGAAATAAAATAAGCACAGAGCCAAACCTCATGAATGCAGCCATACCGAATGAAAAATTTTCAAGCATGCTTATTTGCTTATTACATGATCTGGTGGGTAGATTCTGATGATGTTCCCCTTGTTCTGTGGCACTGCCCTAAACTTCTTCCCTGTCTGAAAGTGAGACCAATCTCCAAAGGTCAGACGAAACATCCATAGAGCCTTGCACATTATAGATTCCCAAGATATCACAGTCAGCGCTGGCAGAGAAAAGAACCCTGGGTTTCTGTAGCCAGGGCTAGTGTGCTCTTGTCTCGTTTTAAACAATCAACAGAGCAGGGGCGCGGTGTGTGTGGGGCGTGCGAAAACTCACGTTCTGCAATGGCACAAGGGGTGGAGCTTTGGGTGATGCAAGGAATCCCCAGCAGGTGATCAGGACACAGAGGAGGCTTCGAATTTGAATGTGTTCACATGGCAGGAAAACAAGGAGGTCACAGACTCTCACCCCTCACAGTGGAGGGTCCTGTGGGCTGTCGGACCTTGACAGTCTAGAGTAATGAGAGGCCATAGGCACAGGCTTTCTGAACCTTCACTCTGTACTCGCCCATGAGCCTCCACTCTAGGTACAGAAAGTTCATTATCTCTATTGTCTAGGTCCCTGGATGGATCTTAGGCTACCAAATTTTATTGGTTTTAGTGCTATCTACTAGTATGCTAAACTGTTTGTGGGCTCCCTTAGAAAAACAGAAAAACGAGGTTTTCTTGCCAAGCACTGATTACATCAACTGTCTAATAAAAGGCAAGCCCATCCAGAGAGATAGTAGTTCTGCCTGGAGCTTTGTCCATGTCTCCAGACACTTTTCATCTATGAGACACAAGCTAGCTGCAAGCTAGGGAAGCTCTCCTGGCCCTGACAGCTGGCCCTTTGCATGAGAAGATAATGACAGAGAAACAAAGTGGGCTTTCAGTGACAGGTTAAAAACTCAGCACTGAGTTGAGCTGTCCAACTAAGGACCAGATGATGGAGAATAGGAAGCCCAAAACTCTGAGTGAGCAGGTGGGGTACGGGATCTATGGTCAGGAGGACAGACGAATCATAATCCCAGGAGTATAGTCAGTGGTACTGAATTTTGGAGGCATTAAGTCCATGTTTTTCCTTATTGCTAGAGCCATCTGCAAAAACGTGTGTGTGTGTGTGTGTGTGTGTGTGTGTGTGTGTGTGTGTGTGTGTATTCTTTAGAATAAGCAGTTTTTCTTCTAAAAGTAGCAAACACTAGCTAGGGGCGTCAGTGAGTGAGATGCCAGCCATTGAACCAAGGGAAGATATTCCTTTTAAAAGGTATCTTGCTCATAGCCCCCAAAGACGATGATCACATAGCCTGTGGGTGAAAGGTAGCAGCTGGGCCATCATGAAGCTAGTGTCTACACCCTGCCCTCTGCTCAGTGATGCTGGGACCTTCCTCTGCAGTTCTGACAGGAGGGTCTAGAAAGCGAGGAAGAGGCTGGGGTAGGTTCCCTCCTTGCTTGAACCTTCCATCACCCCAGCAGGTCCTTTCTCCCCAGCGGAAACAGCAGCCTGCATCCTGCTTTCCCTCACGCTCCAAGCCAGCCTCATCCTGTCTCCTTTCCAAGCACAAAGAGCTGATAGGGTGCTCCCCACCCTCAGGAGCCCACCACAGTTCTCTCCATTTGAGGCAATGGCTTGCTCCAAGAACCAGCTCCTTTCTTGGGAATGGCCTCCAGCCCTGGCTGGCTAGTAGAGGGAGACAAAGGCCTGGTACTTTTGTCTCAGTTGGGAAATCTTTTGAGGGTCATCAGTTCTGGAGTTCCCTGAAGACTGGGACTTTGAGGGTCACAGTCACAAGGGGAGTCAGCTTCCTTCCCGCCCAGTTCTGCTGTCACCACCTGCCGCATGCAGTTCTCCATCTCCGTGTTCTCAGAAGCCAAAAGTAACTCACGGCTACTGGAGTTTAGGGGCAGAGCATTGCTTCTGCACGTGGTGTAAGTGAAGAAGGAGCAATCATTTCAGGTTCTCAGAAAAATACTCACCTCAAAAGAGAGGGGCATGTCACGCGGGTTCAGAGTAAAGACACAGTTCTGAGGAAAGGAGAGTATCAATTCGATAGAAATGCAGCAGTGTTCAGAAGTGAAGAGATGATGGATATAATGACTTTCCTTGGACCTTTCCTTCTCCCTGAGCCTTGACTGAGGCCTCGGTCAGACAGGGAGAACTGCCAGGGAGACGTGCTTTGAATGCAGTGTGAATGCGCGTTATCAGCAGAAGCCTCCTGGGACATTAGGCTCCTGTTTGCCTCTGCCTCTGGCCAGTAGCATAGGGTTACAGCAAATGGCCTGGGCTTCCTCTGTGTTGAGCAGAGATTGAGCAACAGTGGCCAAGATGCTGCTGAAGTTCTAGTTCCTATGGAGGATATCAGACTTTATCATTCACTGAGGAGTGATTGATCGATCGATCGATTGATTGATTGATGTTGGCAGACTCCTGTACCCCAGACTGGTCTCATAGCCTTCATCATTTCTGACACTGACCCAGCTTAGCTTAAAGAGAGGCTGCCTGCAGCAGACAGGAGCTTGTATTTGCATTGAGGGGAGTAGAGGAGAAAATGGGTGTGGCTGATCTCTGTAGTGCTTACAGGACACAATCCTCTGTGGACTGTCCTGGGACACACCTGGAGAATGTGCAGTTGCTCTTTATTAAAGCCTGACACATCCCTTTTCCGGCACCTCTCTCTGCAGCTCACCCGTGTTTTTCCCATCAGCCAGCAGGTCAGCACAAGACAGTGACGCACAGGAGATGGGGTGGGAGGCAGGGGTCAACCACGCTGTAATCTTTAACTATATTACTTAAAGCAACTGGAGAAAGCTCGCTTTAATTTTCAACTTCAAAGGGAAGCCCAGTCCAAGGGCATTATTACAGTATCTCTTAGGGAGGCATGGGAGAGTCGCAAGTGGAAGGCATGAAACATAAAAGAAACAAGCTTCTGCTGTCCAGGGCCAGGGCCCTGGCTGGCTTCTGTTTGCCTCGAAATAAAAAACAAATAGAAG
Organism: Typhlomys cinereus; assembly: GCA_023101885.1. Classification (NCBI taxonomy): domain Eukaryota; kingdom Metazoa; phylum Chordata; class Mammalia; order Rodentia; family Platacanthomyidae; genus Typhlomys; species Typhlomys cinereus. Next base: position 627,754 of record JALPQD010000086.1, read on the forward strand.
CATGGCAGAGAAGCCTGGTGCGGCCCGTGAGCATGCCTCACGACCACTGGAGGACATGAGAAGTCACAGTAAGGTTGATCACTGTTGGAATTTCCTTTGCCAGTATCTTACTGTGAAATGAATGGCAAAGTCGCATGTGTTCAACATGTGAATTTTGGCTGCATTTGACAGTCGTTCCCAGATGGGAAGTCATAGGGCATACCAGGGCGGGTGGTCAGAAACCATTCAGAAGGCCTTCTGTGACAGGTTATTGATGTGCAGTTTGACCTTTATATTTAAAGAGGGTTTCAGTTTATCTAACTGGGAAGGAGGTCATGGCTTTTCCTAATGCAAGAAATGCAGGATGAGCAGGTTTGGAATAGGCAGCGGAGAGAGAATGTGGCAAGTATAGATGATGGTAAATAATTCCCTTTTCAATCTCTGAGTGGTGAGCTTGACCGAAGTAGGTTTGGGCCTACCTGCATGTCTTTGAGATTCTCCATGCAATTCACATATCCATATTCCGGAAACACAGTCTGGATGTCAAAAGGTGACCACAGTGTATTGTCATGTCGTTACCTAATTCTCAGTCCATTTCTTCTTTCGCTTTTTCATATGTCACAAAATCCAGAGTTCCACTGAGCATTGCAAGACTGTGCTACTCTCTGCTAACAGGTCCTCTTTTCCTTTTTTGTGGAGAGAGGCAGATCAGACCTTCTGTGCATACGCAGCAGTGTTCAGTTTCAATAGATCCAGCCACTACGCTTGTGCACATCGCCTACTTCTTGCAATATGTGAAACTGTAGCCCAAGGTAAACATGTCTCTAGGCTGCTGGCGATGTCTGTATCTATAGAGCCCTAGGCAGTGTTTGTTGGGAATTGTTGTGTGATTACTGTTTACATTTTAGATTTTTGGTATAGCCTCTTTCTATCAGTTCATGGGGCTGCAGACTCCCTCAGAGCTTCTACACAGGGGTCTGTGACAACCCTGTGGTCCCTGGCAAATATCAAGTATATTAGTGAGTCCTGCCCAGTGTCTGATGCTTCAAAACTTTAAGGAACACCCAAAGAGTTTAGAAAACTTCCAGGAAAGAGCAAGCTTGGTTAAAGAATTGCAGCACCCCTTGTACGTCATCGGAGAGGAGGGCCCAGAGGAGAGTCAGGGATGCACATTAAAGGACTCTCTGGGAATTGGGGCGGGAGGCACTGGGGATGGAGAGGGAGGGGTGAGGGGAGGGGGAGCAGGGGGTTCAGGGGGAGGAGGAGGGAGGGAGGGAACCGGTGTACCTACTAAGTTTGTATGAGCAGAAATAATAATAAAAAAAAGAATTTCAGCACCAAACCTAAAAGGAAATGTAAAAGGAATTCATATACCTACAGTACACAAAGGGAAAACGAGAAGCGATTAAAAATATATAGAATTGGATGGCATTTCACTGAAGCATTATCTCAGGAATTCTATTAAGCAATTCATTCTTTATTTAAAAATCTAAAGTGGGACTGCTCAATTTGATGAAATGTGGAAAGACTGATATAGAATGCCTTTCTTGACTTTCTCCTGGTCTGATCTTTACTCATTCAAATTTATGGATTACCTGGCCCTGCCAGGCACTCTTCTGACAATTTTATTATTTTACTTCTATTAGCACAAGAACATATTCTTCTAAGAAACATAAATATGTCACCAAGACGGAAATATCGATGTATTTGAGATATCTTTAGTAGAGTTCTAGTATAATTTCAGCCACCTCAATACGAGGCATTCTTCCCTTGCATGGTATTCAAACCCTCATGGTCTCTTCCTGCTTTTCCAGTCTGCTAGTCCATCCTACTCTTGCTGATCTGCTTCTCCTGTCCTGTTGGTCAATTTACCTATGCTTGGCAATGTGAGTGTGCTAAACCTTTTCCTCAACTCCCTTTGTTGTAGCCAAGTTAAAAAAGAGCCATCAGTCTGCTAAGTTAGACAGGAAAAATACTAGCTGACCGCTTCATGTACCTAACTCCACCTTACTGTAATTCTGGGGAAAACAACTAGGGTTGGATCTCTGTGAAGCATTGCTGCAATCATGGTTTAATTAATCATGGTTCAGTCAAACACCCAACATTAGGAAAGTCCTGCTTATGCATACTGCTAAAGTCTGGCTTCTGTGAAAAAATGCATGCATCTTGTCTCTTGCTTAAGATCTTCACCTTTAAAAACCCTATGCCCCCAATTCTCAGGGCCATGCACTGGATCCCAATTCTCTGGTGTGTGGTCACTGATTCACTTCAGTAAGGTCTCAACATCTGGTAAAGTTTCTGGCGTCAGTATGGTGAAATCCTGAGTGGCCCCAGACCTTTTGTAACACCTTAACTGAGTATCTGTCTCCACAACATTTTCTTTGATGCTTGGAAACTCCCCAAGCATTTAAGTTCATCTGTAAGACTTTGCAACCTGACTGTTTAATGTTGATCACCCTCACCTTTGACCTTATGATTATACTGCAGTTTAACAATATCATGTCCCTTTCACATTTGGAAGCTAGTTTGCTTGCCTTACAATTGCTTTTCAAAGGACACCCCCCCATCTTGTTCTGAGTGAGATGTGAGGTGTGTAGAGTTAGTCGGCTCAAATACTTCTGGCTATTCAAGTTTTATGGTTTTTTTTTTAAATTTTTCCCTGACCCTCTATTCAATTTACTCTTTTTGGTTCCTTATGGTTAGTTGGGGACATGTAGCCATTTATTGTCAATGAGGTAAAACAAGTTGGTATGTCACATCTCTGGGCCAAAATGTTAATTGTCAATGTAGGGTTCCCAGGTTTTTATCTTGATTGTGAAGTTCCTCCTTCAGTTCTCCAGCCCTCAAGCGACAATGATGTCAACTTAACTGCAGAGCCCATTTGACCTCTGATGAGTACTGTGACTGAACAAGAAATTAGCTTTCAGCATTTCAAGCCACTGAGTTCTAGTGTTGTTTGCTGCAAAGCAAGGCCTATCATGACTGGACTGACAAAAAGGAATACAAGGTGAATAAGCACTGTGAACTTAAAGTGCTTTGGAAATCCCCAAGAAGCTGTGATTTGTACTTACCAATTATAGATTTGTTAAGAAAATTGGCGGCCATAAACTCAAATGCCAAGAGAGGCTTCGTGATGTGCCATGAAGAATGTTGCTTCAGACCCTGAGGAAGTCATGGACCCTCTCAGCATCTCCCATCGTGGTGGGAAGTAAACAGGGTGTACTGTTATGTGAATGAAAGACAGCAAATGAAAGTGATGGGCACGTGGTGACCGTCAGGAGATTAGTCGATGGATTGCCTAGCTGTATTTTTACGTTGCATTATGAGAAAGTGAGAAATGGCAGAAACTGCATGTTTCTGTTTATTTTTCTTAATTGCGTATGTGTGTGAGTGTATGTAAACAAGAGGGCACGTGAGTGTGTGTGCCATTGGAGGCCCAAGGGTGACAACGGGAATGATGTCACCTTATTATTGCTTTGCTCTGTAGTACTTTGCTCTGGGATTTATCAGAACCTGTCTTCTAGGGCCTGAATGGCAGGCTGCTGCTATGGCCCCCTGACATTTTTGCATGGGATCTGGGGATCTGAACTCAGGTCCTTTTGCTTGCAAGGCAAAGACTTTAACTCCTGAGCCATCTTCTCAGCTCTACATGCTTCTATTTAAATCAAGGTATTTGTTTTTCTTCCTTCCTATAAGTTACTGTCAAATTGATCATATGTCTTTCTTCAGAAAATCTCTTGCTAAATTCAAAGAAATAATTTATGTCTAAGTCCATTTTTCTTATCTTAAGAAATATTTTAGTGAGTTATTCAATTTCCCCCTGTGCTAGACACCAGTGATTCACATTGAATTAACAATTGCATTGAGGAAAGAAGAAAGAGAGAGAGAAAAAAAGAGAACCATCATTTACTTTTCAGGGTTTGGGAGGGGGCAGAAAGTGAGTGTCATCTGTTTTGCAGCCCTTAATTGTATTTATCAAGTAGAAGAATCCTGGGTTGCTGATGATACAGCAAAAATCAGAGTTGTGCTTTGCCTTCCTGTTTTGATTTCCAACCATCATTCCAGTGCAAGAATCATTCATTCCAATGCACTTAAACAAAGGTTTCTAACCATAGAGAAACACAATTCCATGATAATTTATAGTTACTGTCACGGTATACTCATGACTTGATGAAGTCCCAGACTGTTATTTCAGTTGTTTGACATAGAGAATGAGTCACTTCTTTCTACAATAGTGTAGATAGACCAATATCAACTTTTTACTTTTGAATATCCCTGTGTGTTACTTTCTTTTATTATTATTATTATTATTATTATTTAATTGTGTGTGTATGCGTGTGTGCAAGTGTGTATGTGTGTATGTGTGTGTGTAGAACCACGGACGAATTTGGGAACCACCATGGACGCCTCCACTTTCTCCTTGTTTACTCTGCCCCGGGATACACAGGCTCCGCCCTACCAGGACCAGAAGCGCAGCCCGCCCCCGCTTCCGCCCAGCGTCTATACATGGGGTCTAGGATCCGAACTCAGGACCTTCTGCCTGCAAGGCAGAGGGTTAACCCCTGAGCCACCTCTCCAGCGCCCCCTTTCATCTTTCCATTGTTGAATGAATTCAGCACCAAAACAACCCAGAGGGAACAATGGGTTGTTCCCATTTATGATTCTTGGTTATGTTCATCAGTAGTAGGCACGTTACTAACACCAAGGGAACTGGCCATATCAAAGGCACAGAAATTTCTGAAAGAGAAAGGCATACTTTCTGACTTACCAGTCTTCCTGTATATCAAAAATATGGAATCAATTCTACCTTATTGATCTGCCCAGGGAAGGCCCCACCCACTTGGATCGTCCCACATCAAGTCAATAATCTCCCACAGACTTGCTAAGAACTTGTATAGCTAAGTATTGAGATCTGTATTGAGAAACATGTTCCGAAGATAGTTTTTTTTTAATTTCTAGGAACTCAATAATAGGAAGGAAAATCTCAACTTTCATTTTTCCATTTCAACCAAGGATTATGCGTACACAAAAGCAGCAAAAACATAGGAAACTTTTAATTTTCTCTAAAAAGCTGATGCTTCCACTTCCGCTTTCCTCAAGCATCTTGTGTGAAAGAAATAAAATCATGAAGTGTACTTCAGGATGATGAATTGCTAAGTTTCACTAAAAATGATCATTATAAGTCATGCTTTCAAAAATCATGTTGTTCTAGTTAACATGCAAAAATATGTTCTAGTGAAAAAAAGCAAAATATAGAGTCAGGCAGACAACATGACCCTAGTTTTGCAAATGGCGTCCACTGATATCTCCATGCTTTTTAGGAAAAACATGGGGCATGTCATCAGGGATTGGGCAGACCTGTCCACTTTTCCTCTCTCCTACAGCTACACTGAAATATCAAAGAAGAAAAGCTGCAACCGCAGGTTGGGTGTTGTGAAGATTTCCTGGAATAAATAGAAAGGAATTGACAGAGCAATAAAGACGGAAGACAGCAAATGAAGGCTACTGCGAAGGTCAATGCGGTGTTCAATTCACCTGCACTGGGAGGATGGCACGCTTAGGATTAACCAGCGCAGTGCAGGGAGGGGCCTTGTCAATAACTGTTTGGTCCATAAATAATAACTCGGTCATATTATGTACGAGCTGCTGGGCCCATCAGGAGCATTCGGTGACTTCTGGCTGGAGTGGCTGTGACTGAATACCTGCCTTTGACACTGAAGCTGAGTGTTCTACTAAAAATAAAGCAAACTACAGAGTCAGGCAGGCAACGTGACCCTAGTTTTGTATTCTCCTGGGAAACACATGAAGCTCACTACGCAGAGATGCCATCCAGACCTGACGTGGCTCTAACTGCAAGAGCCGGAGCGAGGAGTGGGGCTGCTTCTGAGAGGACCTCTTATTCTGGGGAGAGGAAAGCAACCCCATGCTCGACTTGGCGGTGTGACTCTTTACTCTGAGTGTGCGCACATCCACAGGAGTGACTGTCAGTCACCAGACAGAACAGTCATGTGACCGACACAACCAGAATCTCAAATCATCAAAGATACAACCCAATGCTGTATGAAATAGAATAAATGTCCAAACGGGCACAGTTGGATAGTGATTTGGACCCTGCTCAGGGACTTCTTGCAAAACCCAAGGAGTTTTTTAAAAAAGAGACTAAAGTTCTCTATCCATCTAAAGAGATTGCAAGGGAGGGGACAAAGGGAACTGAGGTGACTTTACAGTGTTGCACAATCCTTATAAACTCACAAGCTGACTGTATTTTAGCCACTGATTCACTTCAATTTATGACAATTTTGCTCTCAGATCATCCCATTTGGGGATGGCACCATTCACAGCCAGGGGCCAATTTTTATCCCCAGAAATGGCTACCAATGCTGAATGACATCTTTGCCATGGGTAGGGGCCAGGGTTGCTACTAAACATGATACGCTGCTTGCCACTGTGTGTATTATGACTCAAAGAACACAGAATAACATTCTCAAACAGACAAGAATCACCGAGCAGCCAATAGGTACTTGGGAGATTTATTTACATGGGACCCTGCTCTGCACGGAGGGCCGTGCTTTAAGGACAGAAGCCCCAGTTGGCAGGTTTATACACTTTTTCTAGGTTTTTGGCTCCTTTGTTCTCTTTGGTGGGCTTTTGCTTTGTGATCAACCACACATGTTTTAGAGCCACCAAAAGGGAAATTTTCTTAGCACTTAAGCATGTTTACAGGAGCTAGAATTTATGATCAAACAGTTTAAGCATTTCTTTTAACAAGCACGATTGATTACAGCAGCTGGGCTCAGAAGATAATTGTAGAGAGAAGATTTCGCCAGAGAATTCCAAAGCATAGTTACAAACTGCTGTTATCTTCTCCTCCGTGAATTTAGATACAAATCTTGGGTCAAAGTTTTGTTTACTATTACTTATTTACACTTAAGGTTATTAACTACAGAAAGCCATCTTTTCCTCGTCACAAATACCCACGGTGGATTTTGAGGCTGAGATATCTAGGAGCCTGGAACCCTTCAGTTGGACTCCTGTCATGTCCCCTAGGCATGATTCCGGGGAGCTAGTTGTGTTAGCTTCTTTGCTTTTTGGTTTCCCTGACATGCACCTAGAATCAGCCATTTCTTACAGAAGTGCTGGGTTGCTTTCGGACAATGGTTAGAGAGAACGGAAGAGCTGAGTGGGGTCGATGAACCTTGCCTCTGGGTGGCCAGTGCTTCTGGAAGGTTCTTCAATGTGGATGGTACGTGTTCTTCAGAAAGAAACTCAGGAATTCATGATTATTTATGCTCAAATTTAAGATTATGAATATTTTCTTAAATTCTGTCATTTTATTTATATCTTCTTTTAGATTGGAAAATTTGAGCAGTACTCATGTTAACTTACTCAGTAACGCACATGTACACACATTTATGTGTGTGTGTGTGTACACACATATGTATAATAACATATATTGACTGATTACTTATAATACTTTATTATAGTCTTAGGAACAATAAGACTATTGAGTGCATATGAGGACTAGTTGTAAGATTTGTCATTTAGTAGATAATTTCCCATTAAGTGGAGATACTGCATTTTAAATTTGCCTAAAATGATTACCCTATGACATGTAATTGCCCTGATAAGAAGGTGGGTTCATTTATTTCCTTTCAAAAAACAGAAAATAATTCAACAGTGCTTTGCCTTTGAGTTCTGATTTTGTCTTAATTATGTAGGAGATCTTAGATCTAGAGTGTTTATGAATGAATACCTTTGAGGAACAAAAAATTTTTCTATCACTTAAGTGACTTTAGAGAGGCGAGGGGAAGGGCAACAGAAGATCAATACTGAAACAAATTTCATGTAATGGGGCACAGTCCTACTTCACACAAGTCCCAAGCCCACTACTAATACAGTAGTCAATTCTACCCTGGCTTTGAGGGTCCTGCGCTATTCCAAAGGGCCAGAGTTTGCCAAAGATTCTGGAAGATATGGAATCTGTTCTGGCTTATGTGGATTATGTTGGAAGGTGATCCCTTTCAGCAGAATTTCTCTTCTTTTTTGTTTCACAAGCATGACTCAAACGAGACCAAATTTAAAAGAATCAGCCAACTGGCCTAGGAATCAATCAGCCAACTTGGCTATTTAAACATTGCTTGGACATAGCTCCCTTCTGATTGACACTAGCTTGGTCATGCCACCCCCACACACTTCACACTGTGGTTCTACCCCATCCTGGTCCAGCTCATCGTCTGTCTGGAGCCCTACTGAGCTCGTAGCTGGGGGAGTGGGGACCTCACACGGTGGCTTGCTTTCCCAGGCTGACCTTCCTGAGAAGCTGTGTGTCTTTCACAAACCTCAAAAAGCCCATTATTTCAGTCTTCTCCTGAACGGGAGAAGGGAAAAGGAGAATGGAGGAAATGGTTCAAAGTAAAGAAAACAAGAAGAGGCAGGAGGAAGTGACTGGTGCTCAATGAACCCTCAAGTGTGAAAGCTAATCCAGAAAGTACTTAGCCACCACCACCACGAGGTCAGGCCTCCTGGGTGGCACCCCTCTGTTACACACAAGCTCACCCCCTCCACCTTCCACATAGCCTGGCTTCCTGAACAAAAGAGACTTTCTGAAATCTGCTCTGCTTTTGTGCTTGGATAACTAGGCACCTTCGGGAATCCCAGCCTTAACACATCATCAGTTGCTTCCAAAGTCTCCACTGTTGCCTTCTTCTGGGACATGCCTTTCACATCGTCGGAAGAAGGGCACTGGCGGGTACACCCTAAGGACTGAGTGACGTTCCGATGTCCTGGCTGTTGTTCTCAGGAGCAAATGAAAGGTGAGTTTCAGAGGCTTTGATGAGTGGGAGGCAGAGCAATGCCTGGAAGTTCACTGCACACCACGTTCAGAACAGTGCTCACGGGTCTGTCACGCACAAAGGACCAGTGTTAAAAGAGTCACTGTGTCTTAAGATGTTTGACTCATGGTCAAAGAACATGTTACTGTCAATTTCTAAGTCAGACACCTGGTTGACTGATCAGTTTTTAGAAGCGGGGGGAGAAGAAGGATAAATTGGCAATTTGTAAAGTAAGGCATCACCCCTTGGTGGCCGGGTCCCTTGTGGAGGATGGGACTGGGGATGGAGGAGACTGGCTTCTAGACCCTTCCTCTGTGAAGATGGGCGTGCTCTTCCGTGGTATCCCCTCTCCCATCTGTGACTGTCAGGACTCCTCGTCCCCTCTCTGCATAGCGTCTCAACCCCACAGGGCTTCTGGTTCTGTCAGTTCCAGGTATGGACAGAGAGATCAAGAGAAGGGACACTGGTCTGCAAAAAGGGACGGATCCTGAAGACAGGATGAAGTTAGAAAGCTCAGCCAAAGGGCCAAAGGTCCGTGAAACTGACCCTTCCTGGCAACTTGCTGGTGTTTGCTGACTCCATGGGATTCTTTTCACTTTGCCCTAAAAATCCAGTTGCTGTTCTTCTGTCATCGCAACTGCTTCTCTGCTCTTCTCGTTCTTTTGGATTCTCTAGGAATAAGATGCTTCTTCTCAGAGTCTGATGCGTTACCAATCTTCACTTAAAGTTTTCATGTGTGTGTGCATATGTGTGCATGTGTGTGTGTGTGCATGTGTGTATCCACATTCGTGTGTATAAGAGCACATGCATGTATGTGCATGTGGAGACCCAAGGTGGACATCGAGTATCTTCCTTGAGCACTTTCCCTCTTATCCGTTTAGTCAGCGTCTGTCTCTTGAATGTAGAACGTGTAGTCTACCAGCCAGCTTTCTCGGAGGATCCTCTGGCACCACCTTTTGAGTCCTGGAATAACCAGTGGGTGTGGCAGGGATATAAACTCTGCATGGCAAGTGCTTTAACTACTGAGTAATCTCCCCAGCTCTCAGGGGAAAAAAAGATATGTTTACTACTATTGACTGTGTGAAAAGAAAAAAATACCACAACACAAATAATAAGAGAACGCCAAGTACCCAAGACTTAAAAAAACTGGAAGTCATTGTTATAAGGATCCTTAGTCATTTTTGAAATATTAAAGGGACAATGACTTATAGAGCAGTGATTTGTGTGACTCAGATCATAGCAAAATTATTTGGCAACAAAGATTCAATAATCAACACAATGCACCAACAACCTCAAGGTCTGTAGCATTCTAAATCCTCATGAAGGGGCTGCAAGGCTCCTGGGGGCCCATGTCTGCACTGGTATTTTCCTTTTCTCACTTTATTTAGCTGCTTCCTCTGTTGATAATGATGGCAAGGATTGGAGCTGATTGCAGTAGGGTCCTTTGGCCACACGCTGTGATGAGCACTTAACATGGATTGTCTATTCTCTTCCAAACCCTCATGAAACTGCTTTAGTTATCTATTGCCACCTAACAAATGGCTTCAGAACTCAGTAACTCAAAATAATTTATACTTAGAGGTTTAGCTTCTGAGAGTAAAGAATGAAATTTTGACTTGGCTCCATTCTCTGAAGTCAGTCAGTCAAATTGCTGCTCAGGGCTCATTAAAAAGTCCAATTATGCAAGAGTTTATGTAAGAAATTGCTCCTCTGGCTGCATGGGTATTGGTAGGGTCACTTCTGCAAGGGCCATCACTGAGGGGTTCTTCATTGGCTGACGACCAGAAGGTGTTCTCAGCTCCTGAAGGATGAGGCATTCCGATATGGCCACCTCACTTCTCAGAGGTAATGGGATCTTAGCAAGATGGAATGCGTCCCTCTTTTGTAACCAGTCATAGAGGGTATACTGTCCGTGCTAGAGTCTATTGGCTGGAATCAAGTTACTAGGGCCAGCTCACACGCAGAAGAACAAAGGAGGCAAGAGTTACTGGGGGTCACCTTAGAAATCTGACAATCTGAGGACCAGTAGGGGAAGGAAGGAGAAGTTGTTTTTAGACTGTAAAGGCTGGATGAAATCTAGAAGATGGAAGCTGTTCAAGGTTGTTATTGAAGCTAATGAAGGTGTGGGCTGAGTATAGAATAAGGCAGTGCTTTATACTGTGACCTTCAATGTTTCCTCACTATCTCGTCCTCTTAGCATGAGGAAAGGTGGGTACGATACTGAAGTGTGTCGTGAGAACTACTAGGACACTGTCTTGTCCGTCGAGTAGCAGATGGGAAACAATGAGAAAAGCGCAAGTGTGGAAAAGAAACAAAGATTAACTGAGGAAAACATCTCTGGGCAAAACTGACTCAGAAGCCCTTCTGGGTCAGTTTTGTGGGTCCGTCAGGGTTATGGCAAAGCACCATATAGTAAAGATAGGAAATAAGGCACGGGTCAGATGTGGCATATAGTGTCTGCAACCAGAGATGGTCAAGATCAAGAAAACAAACGCCAGATAGACTATATGAAGCTAGCACTGAAAAGATTTTTAAGGCAATGTTATAGAGAGTCATGACATTATGATAGTGTCAAGAATATTTTTAGCAACGTCTTCTGAAATGAATCTTATTTAAGATGAATTTTCCTAGACTGGTAGAAATAACATCATAAAAAGGACTAGCTAACAAAAACTATATGCAGATTCAATGCAATGATAATCAAAATTCCATGGCAATTCATTACAGAAACTACAAAACAATCTTAAAATTCATATGGAAGCACAAAAAGCCCAGGATAGCAAAAACAATCCTCAGTAATAAAAACTCTGCTGGAGGTATCACTATATCAGACCTTAATCTATTCCACAAATCAATAGTAATAAAGACAGCATGGCACTTGATCCAAAATAGACACATAGATCAATGAATAAGAGTGAAAGACCCAGATATAAGCTTATACGCCTATAGTCATCTGATTTTTGACATAAGTGCTCAGAAAGAATAGCACCTTCAACAAATGGTGCTGGCAAAACTGGTATGCATATGCAGAAGATTGAAACTGGATCTTTACTTGTCACCATATACAAAAATCAATTTAAAATGGATCAAGGACCTTAATATTAGACCAGAGACTATAAAAACCCAAGAGGAAAGAGTAGGGAATTCCCTCGAACTGATTGGCTTAAGCCAACATTTTCTAAACAACACCCTGTACAGGAAACAGAGTTAATATTCAGCAAGTGGGATCTTATGACGGTAAAGAGCTTCTGTTCAGCCAAAGATATTGTTAGCCAAGCAAAAAGACAACCCACAGAATGGGAGAAAATCTTCACTAGCTGTACATCTGGTAGAGACTAATTTTCAAAGTGCATAAATAACTCAAAAAATTAAACACCAAGGAGATGAGCCTCGGAATTCAAAAGAAACTTTTCCTAGAACAAAATTAAAGTATCCAACAAATACCTTAAAAAGTGTTCCATCTCCCTCACCATTAGGGAAATGCAAAGTAAACCACCCTGAAATATCATCTCACCCTAGTGAGAATGGCTAAAATCCAAAACAATACAACTTCAAATGCTGGAGAGGATGTGGGGAGAAGGGAACCCTCATACATTGCTGGTGGGAATGCAAACTTACATAACTGCTCTGGAGATCATTATGGCAATTTCTAAAAAAGTTAAAAATTGAAATGCTATATGACCCAGCCATACCACTCCTGGGAATATTCCCAAAGAATGTGTCATGTTACTGTAGAAACGCGTGTACATCCATGTTCATTGAAGCCTTATTCACAATAGCAAAGTCATGGAATCAACCTAAATGCCCAACAGTTGACAAAGAGGTAATGAAAATATGATATATATTCACAATGGAATACTACTCAGCTATCAAAAAATGAATTAATGAAATTTTCTGGTAAATGGATGGAGCTGGAAAAAGTTATACAGAGCATAGAAAGATACAGAGTATCCCAGGCATAGAAAGACAAACGTCGAATGTTCCCCCTCATAAGAGGAACCTAGTACTGAGCTCTCCTAATGACATACTCAGGGGGAAATTTCTATAATATCCATTTTAACCACAAAGGAACATAACTAGGGGGAGTAAGGGAAAGAAAAACCCCAAGAGAGTGGAGACAAAGGAACACAGTTAAATAGAAAATAAGGCCACTGTTAAGACAAGCCCATAAGTATTGAGACATCTGATCCTGTCCACTGTTTGTTTCCGCCCCATCCACTGTTGCTTAGACAGTTTTACAGCGCTGGGGATGTGCTCTCTCTCATGGAGGCATGAGGGGAGGGTATTAGGGGTTACTAAAGAGCTGATTGGTCACCTTGGAGGCTAAGCCATTCTCTACTGAGTTCTATTTCTGTTCTTTCCTCTCTTTTAAGCCTTTTCTTATATAAAGGACTTTTTAAAAACTTTTTAACTGTTTTTTTAACTTTTTTTTTTAATCATTGGATAGGAAAGGATCTCAACACCCAGACAGCACACAGTAGAAGGGCAGTGAAACAGCCAGCAACAGCCAACCAGAATGCAGAATGCCAGTGACCCTGCAATGCTCACTCAGAATCACGAAGCCAGCATGCTTTGTGAGATGCTGTGTGAGGGGATGCGGGTCGACAGGTAACAAGGCAGCACACTGCGGCATGGACTACTTGCTTCTGTGTGGTGGTTGTAAAGGATACAACTTTGCAGGATGCTCTTGTATCAAATGTCTGTGGACTTTTTTTTTTTTTTTTAAGACAAGGAGGGATAGGACTTCCGTCATAAATTTACAGTGAGTCAGGAATGGAGGCCCTGCGGAGAGATGCTGAGCAAGTATTCAATAAAAATGCCTGCTACTCAGAAGTAACCAGACACTGGCAACACCTGGACCTTGGCAGTGAGAAAGCATTCAAACCAGAATCAGAACAAGAGACACAAGATTGTCCTTCTATAACCATCTTCAGGAATCCCACAGATTCCCAAGGCTCTGTGCTTCCTCTTCTAGCATTGCTTCTCTCTTCCTGTAAAGCCATCTGTCAACAGAAGGATCAAGCCCAGACTTGGCTCTTGTTGGAATTTTTCCAGCAATTGAATGTGGGGGGGATGATTTCACTGAGGGAGGCAGGACAGCGATGCCAATAACTTCAGGAAATACCACTTTCACCCAAGGGAGAAAAAGAAATCAGGAAAGGATTCTTTGTCAAACCACAAAGGAGATTTCACATAGAGAAACACTAACTTCTCCAGTTCATAGTGGAAAATTACCTATGCGTGAGAGACCAGTGCCTTTGGAGTCCAAAGATTTGAGACCTCTTTCAATAGCTGAACGCTACCGAGGTGCCATCCACTGACAGGGGCACAGGTCTACGTGCAGTTCCCCTGCTGCAGGACTCAGTGTTATGTGCCTAGTTTCCCCTGAGAGGATATTATAGTAGCTCTCCGTGGTTAATGAATAGCTTTCCTGTGCCTGCTTCATTTAATTGTCCAAAGGCCAGTTGGTCCTGCGCATAAGGCTGCGGGGCTGGCTGATGAGTGGGCTCCTCTGAGCAGTACCCAAGCAGAGGAGAGGCAGGCTCACCAGGTTCCCCAGGTGCAGGGATGCAGAACCGGTCTGCCCTAGTTCTCTGCGCTCTCACCCTCCTCGTGGGCTTCCTAATGATTTGCCTTGGAGCCTTCTTCCTTTCCTCCAGCTCTATATCCCAATGTCAGAGGAACCTGGTGGCGGCCTATGTGCTTCTGCCTCTGGGGTTCGTGATCCTTCTGAGTGGAATTTTCTGGAGCACTTATCGGCAGGCAAATGAAAACAAAGGGGTGTTTGGTCATGTGCTCCGACAGCAACTTGCTCCCAGGGACCCGGCCCTGGCCACGGTGGACAGGTATGTACTGGACGGCAGAGGAGATGGGAAGATCTGTGATGGGTCGGTGTGGAAGGTGAGGTAATTTCTAACCGCATGGGGATATGTGTGTCATGGGGCTATGCATCTAATATCAAAGTTCTGCTGTGAGGCAATTTTCTGGTTGTCATGGGGGAAAGAACAGTGCTGCCTTGGGGGGGAATGAGGAAGTTAGGGGAACTTTCTTTAGGGTAAGAGCTCACCACTCCTGCTCCTGTTATAAACCCACCTAAACGAGTCCTAAATCCAGTTTATGCATCGTGTATGCTCTCACTTAGAAGCGGGTTATGACTGTCACTTCATGACTGAGTTCTAAAAGGAAGCCCCAAGCCAAATTCTGCCACAACAAATATGTGAGGAGGTGTAAAATTAGTTCAGCAACTTCTGTGGCTGAGAGAAGTCCAGATGACTGTCCTTCCAGGTGTGCTGATCGCACCCTACATGAAAGATTCGCTCAATGCAAGATGATAAAAATGTTCATTAACAACGAATAGATAAACATAATGTACACATTGGGATGATACACAGCCTTCAGAAAGAACAAAATCCTGACACATGCCACACGTGCTGAAAATAGTATGCTAAATAGTAGTTAGCCAGCCAGAAAGGGAAACTATTGTGTGCTTGTGCTTATATAAAGTAGCTGTACTGGTCACATTTCAAAGCTAGACTGGAACAATAGCTCCTAGGGCCTGGGATGGGGAGTAAGAAGAGTCATTGTCTAACAAATCCCGAGTTTTATATACTTTATGCCCCCTTCCCACCCTTACATGGGATGGGCAAAAGGATTTATGGACTCAGACAGCCTCTACCTTAAGGAAGATGCTTGAGATTTTAATCTTTAAATGGTCCAGTGTTTAGTGAAGAATTAGGAGATCAATAGTCAACTCACTGACCATAAGTTGCCTGAATCTTTTTTCCCTTTGTTAAAATACATAGAACATAAATGCACTAATTATGAGGACACCACTCAGTGCCTTTAAACTCACCCACAGAAACCATCCTCGGAACTTTTCTCTCACACAAATAGAGTAATAAACGAATAAAGTGTTTTAGCTACCTGTGAACTTTGAATAGAAGTCATATGTGATGTGTTGTTGACATTCACTCTACTAATTGCAGCAACCAGAACCCATTTACCCATTTCCAGTGTTTATTATACTAACCAGTAAGGTTTTAAGGCTTGATAAAACATAAGGATAATGGGAGTAATTGTTGAAGTTGCTGCAAAGGTAATGAATATGAGTATGTGTGTGTGTGTGTGTGTGTGTGTGTGTGTGTGTGTTTATACATGTACATCTGAAATTTACCAATATGCATGTTGTTATATTGCCCATGCTGGAGTACTCAGAAATAAATCATGAGTGTCTCAACATTCCCAATTTGCATCTCTTTCTGGCCACATTCTGAGATGCTTGGACTACAGAGAAGCTGGGAAGCTCTGTTTCAGACACTCTACAGAGCCCTGCAAGCAATGTCTGTTCAGTGAAATTCAGCGCAGCAGTCTTAGGAGCCTCTCAGATGACTGCAGGGAAGGGCTCACCTTTCTGCCCGAGTGAGTGATTCAGCCTTGGCTGTTTCAGAAGCTGAGCCTCGGTGTCGTATGGTAGACAGACAGCTTCTCTGGCTGTTTGGCTCTGGGCTTAGTAACATTTGGAGTGAAACTGTGGCTACGCATGGCAGTCCCTGTTCTGTTGTGGTTACATGCCACAAACATTCCCTTTAGGTGGATTCCTTCTATAAATACACAGCTCACCAAGCTTCCACCCACTCTGCCTGACCCCACCTCCACCCCATTCATGGTGGAGGAGCCAGAGGGATTGAGCAATTGGGAAGACAGGCAGGCCGGCCAGCAAGTCCATCGGCTCCAGGGCGAGTGACCTCTATGGCCACTGGCAGGTCGGCATAGAAAGGTTGAAGCTGCGATCCACACAGAGACATTAACTGAAGCTGAGAGATGAGTGTGCGTATATGCAGTCTTGGAAATAAGAGATTCGAGAGAGTACAAAGACAAAATGGCACCTGCCTAAGTCAGGAACTTGCATGCAGCTGTATTTAACTCACTATTGTGTTGCCTGTGAGACCCTGAAGTGGAGGAGAAGGTGGCATTTGCCGGTGGGAGCAAGCACTGAGTACCGGCTAGAGAGAGGTTCCTTCCAGTCAGTCTCCATGTCTCCAACGGCTCGCTAAGGCTCTCACTGAATGGCCATTTCCAGGAGTGAAGGAGCAAGAGAGAAGGAATAATCTAGAATACCTGTGTGGCTTGGGAGGGGGGAAAAGAGGGGAGGTGGGAATCGGGGAATGAATTCCAGGCAAGCACGCTCTGGCTGTAAAGGGTTCTTGAAGAATGTGCATTTTTTAGAACATAGGGATGCCAGGGTAGTGCATCTGTTTCGAGATCAATGTTTCTTAACAGTTTCACTTCACACCCTGTGAGTGGAGAGAGGCGGCCATATGCTTCTTCGCCCTCAAAGCTCAGTAACACGTCTCTGTGGCATTTCATCCTGCAGGCCCGACTTCTACCCTCCAACTTATGAAGACAGCCTCGGCGCCGAGAAACGGACCTGTCCTGTCGGCGGAGGGATCTTGGGCATTCCCCCTCCTCTGTACACGGAGACGAGCCTTGAATTTCAAGTTGAAGATGAAAATGATGGCCAGCCGGAGGCCCCGCCATCCTACCAAGACTGTGCAACAGAGCCAGGGCCTTGAGCGCCCGCCCCGAGGCTGCGGGTCTCCGCGCGGAGAGGGCGGCAGGGGCGTCGGCAGCACTCAGCACGCACCTCTGCGGGATCCACTGCTGAAAAACCGAGGGAGCCGGGGTTGGGGAACTGCTCAGGGACCCTGAAACAGCGGAACAGCCTTTGGTTCCCAGGACACGTGATCATTGATGCCAGGACAACTTTGGGGGACAGGGTGTGGCTAGCGCCCAAACAGCGCCCACTCAACGCAACCTCTGTAAATGTGAGGACAAACTTTCTGACCCACTCCCCACCCCCTCAACTCAGCCCAAACAGCGAGGAATACCTGCTGCTCCTGGGAGCACCGCAGCTTTCACAAGCTGCAGTCCGAAAGAATCTCAGAGGGGGGGATTCCGGGACGCACGTTCAGGGTTACCCCACCGATCATGTTAACCAGGCGACAGCAGTGTTCACTCATGGGGGTACCCTGGAACCCAGGAATGTTATTTTGTATCATTATATCTTAATTATGTGTGAGGTTTTTTTCTCTATGGAGGAACGTGATGAATATTTGCTTTCAAATGGGTTCAAACACAAAATGCCAAGTAATTTCTTAGAAAGGTCCTTGTGGCAGCAGATAAGATACAATTTCTTAAACGATTCAAGTTAAATTGATAAAACATTGAATTTGTGACACACAGAAATCTGGGAGTGTGGGATTTGTACCAGCCACAGATGGTATTAATATATAGTTTGCTACAAATCTTTGGGAGTTTAGAAAATATCTATATATATATATTTTCCAAGGAACCTCTGTGTAAATCTTCAAGATCTAAAAGATTAAAAAAACTATGATAACCCAATAACACCTCTTCATTACCAGGAAGTTTGTATTTAAAAGTCATGGATCTTGATCTCTAGACTTGAGCAGTTGTTTAAGAACCTAATGGATTCCCCTTGGTTTTATTTTCTTCATGTACATTTTTAAGTCAGTCACATCAGAGAACATGGAAGAATTATAAGCTGAATCTTTTTTAAATTTATGAAATATCAGTATGTATGTGAGTCAGAAAGAGGAGAAAGTTAATATAATGTGTAGAGATTAGTGTTTGTAGATTTGGGGGGCTTGATCTCGGGTCATCAAGCTTGTAAGGCAAATGCTTTGACCTGCTGAGCCACCTTGCCAGCCCAAAGGATGAGGACGTTCATATTCCGGGCTTGACCTTTCTCCTCAGTCAGGTGGGCATTGGTGCTGGAGTTATATCCCACACTCATGACATACCTTTCAAATGGCAGGCTCACGACCAAAAGCCTCAATCCATCTGTAAGAGGTGCTGAGTAATGTACAGTGACTTAAAGAAAGGAAGGCAGTAGTCCCGGGAGGGATGTGGGAGGAACTTCTCACTAGATTGGTTTTGACTAGGCTAGCCTACTGTTCTTCCTTTCTTCCAATAAGCACCTTGTATTTCTTTCCCCATTTAAAAAAAGGGGGAGAGGTCCTAGCAGAAATTGGGGTTTCAGGTGACTACAATATCGCCAGCTGCTGGAGAAATAGCAGGTATAGTTTTAGAGTTAGTAGGCTTCTCACTTAAAACACAAGCCTGCCATGTTTTCTGCCTGGGAGCTGTGACCCCCCCCCCCACACCTCATAATGCAGCTGCCTTCATTTTTAGGATGCATCCTACAGAGGGACCATAATGATTGGCACGGAGAGTCACTGGACACTAAGAAGGAAGCATGCGTCTTTCAAGAAAGAGTGCCTTCAAGATGGGTTGGGTCTCCAGCGTCTTCTCTCCATCCTTGCTGAGTAACCAGAATAAGTACATCCTGATACATAGGATGACATATGACCTCAACCCTGGTTCATGAAGTATGAGTTTGGGAATCTTTGCTAAACCTCTGACCATGAGGCGTAGCAGATAGGAAGTTCCACTCATAACCATTCAAAAGGCAGGTGATCATTTATTAGCAGTGCAAGTTGTTATTCCATTCTGGTTGCTTCATCCCTCTACTAATAAGTTTCCCAGATGTAATCACATTTATTGGACTAAATAAACAGCATCACTGGACTTCTCCCAGAGTGTGCATATAGACGGTTTTCAACCATTGGTGTCAACTAAAGCAAACGTTAAATTTGGTTTACAAGGCAAATTGGTTTAATCTCTTAACAGAATAAAAATTATGTTCAAACTTTCTTTTTCACCATTTTCTGTATCAGAAAATTATATCAGCAGAGGAACATATACCAAAATATCATTCTCCCCAATGTAAAGGTGAATTACCCTCACATTATCAAACACCAGCTCTTTTTGAAAAGGAATACTGATGTTGAATGTGGTAGCATATGCATGTCATTCTAGCACTCAGGAAGTGAAGGCAGGAGGATTAGGACTTCAAGCTCAGCCTTGGCTACAGAGTGAGTTGGAGGCCCAACCTGGAATACGTAAAACCATGTCTCAAAAAAAGTAATATTAACCTGTAGTTCTTGCATTTAAAAAATACATTTATGCTCTGATTCAAGAATCAGGAACCTGGGCATGACTCAAAGCAATCCTGCATTTGAGAGGCCCAGCAGCTAACCCCACAGGACTAGTCAGCCAATCGTGATCTACGATCTACTATATTAGAAAATGTGTGGATAATGTGTTTATTATTTCTTGAGGAATGCTCTCTTGGTGAAGTACCTATTAATATCTCCATTCCTTCTCAAATGAATGCTGGTGGATTGGAAAGGATAGCTCTACAAAGATCTGGTAGGGCTCTTGGACTGAGACAATGGGCAGAAGAAAGACTTCATTACAGGGGGCTCACTCCCCCTCTTCTCTGCTGTTTAGACACTTCAGTATGATAATCTCAGGATGTCCGCCTGACCAGCACCCAGAAGACAAGGAAGAGAGGGTCAGTTATAGAATAAACAATGCTGTATCTTCACATATATGAGATGTATTAGGGTTAGTTTCGATCCTTCTTTGCAAAAATTCCCAAGTGTTGCTACTGACATGCCTGTTTATCAAGATTTTACTCGAATGTATTATCTTTGGGAGACATTGCTCCCACTTGACTCCATGGCAGGGCACATGCTACATACTAAAAGATGTAGAAAAAATAGAGAACTGTGTGTTTGTAAGGCACACACCTGCACTGTGTTCTATAAAGTGCCATGACAACACAGGGCTGACTCACATACCAGTGTGCTGTCAACTGCAGGAGCTATTTCTACTGGTGAAGAGACTCCAGCTGCTTGGAGCATAACAGGCATTCTGCTAAGCTCTGCTCCCTCAGATAATCTCTTGCTCTTTGTAACTGCTGAAGAGCCAAACGCTGATTTACTGGCAGTTACATCATTTCCCAAGACCAGGGTGTCTCAGACCCTCCTACCTCAGGAATGGAAATCTCTTCAGGGCATAAGTCTGGGACCTCACTGTCCACCTGTTTTAGAATACACAGAACCTGATCCAGCCTTGGGATGGGTGTCACCTTGCTGTCATTACCAGTCCCCACAAGTGCTTTCACATTCTCCGCACCTGCTGTAGCTAATGAGTCTCAGCACCAAAAAAAGAACTTCATGCTTTACACTGACCCAAGCGATGTCACCACACCCCTGCCCTTGTTCCATGCAAACAACTCTCAGTCCAGGGCTGTAATCGCGGAGGCCTGTGGGAGATCACTCACATGACAAGCCCGCATCCTGGACCACCGCACCCCTCAGTGGGTCTCGAAAATTTTGGACATGTGCGTTAAAACAATAGGATTTGATAAATGATCTCACTTTAATGGTGGATAGTCATTCTTTCAAAGACAGCTAAAAAGTTCAAGAATCCTGGAAGACGCAAAGAAACCTTTTGTTTTAGAATAAGACACTTGGAAGATGATACTATAAAAAAAATAGTGTGTGTGTGTGTGTGTGTGTGTGTGTGTGTATGTGTGTGTGTGTGTGTGTGTGTGTGTGAACAAAATGGCACTTGAGGGTGTGTGCTTTTGGGAGGCCCAAGAATGACATCAGCAATCATAATGCTTTGTTCTGAGATTCCCCAGGCTCTGCCCTTCAAAATCTGACTTGCAGATCACTGCTCTATCAGTCTGGCATTTTTATGTGGGATCTGAAATCTTTTTGTTTGTAACACAAAGGCTTCAACCACCAAGCTATCTCCCCAGCCCATCAACAGAGCATTTATTAATAACATTCTGGATCCCTTCCTAGCACATATATATGTACATTTTCACCTGATTGGGTAGGATGCTGGCCTGCTGGAGAATCACTACCCTGTGGTGGCTTGCTACTTTGTGGGGGCACATGTGAAAGTGAGGGAAACCCTGAGTGGCAGAAGGTCATCAAGGTCGTCCTGAGAAGTACAATGCTATATCCATAGTCCCTTCTGCAACTCGCTCTGGTGATTCCCACGAAACTCTTGCATATTCAAGCCATTCACTGTTAGGGGTTGATTGTTGGGGACTCCATGTATGAGAGCATCAAATCATCTCATAGGGACCAGTGAGTTGCTGACTTTCACCTCTCCTGAGAATAAGGCAAGAGCACATACTTGCAAAGTCTAATAACAAAAACTTGAGTTAATGTAGAAATAATAGCTTAACAAAGTGAACTTGACAGGCTCAGAGGTTGGATTCCAAAACAACCAAAGAACTTTACCTTTGATAACATGGCCAAGAAAGAACTCAATGAAAACACATGCCTGTGGTCCATCTGCTATTACACCCTGTGTCTGCATCAGAGCCACCTGTCACATTCATCGCCAGACCAAAGCCGGTCTCCTCTCAAGTATTCTTCCCTATCACTGACTTGCTAGTTTTTGTTCCATTCACCTCTTGGTGGAATTATGTAAATGATTATACATCCCAAGAGATCCTATTCTTCATGGAAGCTGTCTCATTCCAGTGACCCATCATCAACAAGTCAGTTGTTTCCTCTGTGCATTTATTCCTGCAAAGCATTTTTTGTGCCTCTCTGAATATTTGTGAATAGTTGTCATAGCCTCCTGTTTCCAAACTACAATTTTTTAAAAAAAATATTTATTTGCTATCACTGTGTGTGTGTGTGTGTGTGTGTGTGTGTGTGTGTGTGTGTGTGTGTGTGTGTGTATGTGTGTGTGTGTATCAAAGGGCGCTGTGTGTCCCTGTGGAGGACCAAGGGTGAATTCGGGAATCATTCTGGATTGCTTCGCTCTGGGATTTCTCAGGTCAAATTGCAAGCCACTGCTGTTTCCACCTGGCATTTTAACGTGATCCAAACTCAGGACCTTCTGCTTTTGAGGCAGAGTCTTAACCCCTGAGCCATTCCTCCAGCCCCCAATCTACAAATTTCTAGAGCAGGAATCTTATCCATCTTCCTGCTGTACTTAAAAGAGGAACCTGCCTGGAGTAGTTACTCAACCAGTGCTTTGCTGAAAGAGGAAAGGAAGGAAGGAAGGAAGGGAGCGAGAGAGGGAGGGAGGGAGGGAGAGAGGGAGAGAGGAAGGGAGGGAGGGAGGGAGGGAGGGAGGGAGGGAGGGAGGGAGGAGAGATGAATATCAACTGGGCCACATATGAGTTCATAGTGAAGGAAAAACAAATAGAATGTTTAAGTAAAGACAAATTTGAACTCAAAGTTAGAGATGATTTAAAAATCAGCCACTTAAGAAAAAATATTTTCTTGCCTAGAGTTAATATGCCTAAGAAAGTTTCTGATTGTGCTGACTAACATACTTACGATTGATGAATAATGGATGATTACTAGGGACCTTTAATTGAGAGACAGAGAAGACCAAAGTTGTAAGATAACTTTCCCATTGGTGATAGGTTTCATAACTGTTTCTCTCTATTTTGTGCTTGTGCATGTTCAGATATGTGTGTGTGTATGTGTGAGAGAAAAAGAAACAGAGACAGAAACAGAGAGAGACAGAGAGAAATGAACGTGCATATATGTGTGCATGCCTGTGGAGGCCTGAAGTTGATGTCAGATTTCATCTCTAATTGCTCTCTCTCTTTTTCTTTTTTCTTCATTTTTAGGCAGCGTCTTTCAGCTGACCCTGAACTTGACAGTCAGCCAGGTCAGCTAGCAGCGTGTCCCAAGGACAAGTAAGTCATCGTTGTCTCCTGGGCTCTGGGATTACAAGAGGCTGCCACATCTACACCACTTTGAAGTGGGTTCTGGAGACCCAAACTGCTGTCCTCATTCTTGTGGGGCAAGTGCTTTATCCACTGAGCCATCTTCCCAATTAAAGCTCAAAACCACCTTCCTACTATTTTGAAATAAAGAATGTTATAGTGAAAGGCTGGATGGTGTTTTAATTTGTGCCAATTCCCACAGAACAAATTTGAACAAATCGTTTTTCTGTTCCATTTTTTAAACTGCATTCCCCTGGACATCACAGTGAAAATGATTCTTGCAAGTATTCTGAAAAGTAGATTGATTACTATTGGTGACTGGTGGTAAAACACATGAATGAGCTGATGCCCACAATTCTGTAATGTGGTTAAAATAAGGATTTTCTATTTTATTAGCTACTGGATGTCCTGACAAGTTTTCTGACAGAAGCACAGATAGGAAATGGAAGCAACACCTTCCTGGGCGTGTGTCCTTGCCTGCACTGACCTTGACCACAACAATAGTGACAGCTTAACTGTCAAAGTGCACTACGTCATCTCTGCAAATGACAACAGTGATGATGGTTCCCAAGGGAGCAAAACAGACATGTCCATGATTCTGCTGGAGCTGCAAAGCAAGCTGGATGTGATTCTCTGACTCTCCCTCTCCTCGGGCCTATGACCTTCCACTGTTTCCTCCAGAGCCACTTCATCTCCTGTTTGTCCCTGTCCTTTTCCGAGACGTGGCAATTAAGAGTGGAACAAAGAAGCACAGGAGTAAATTTTCCCTTGTGGGGAAAATCGGAGCTGGTGCAAAAGACGGTATTTCTCCTCTTTGGAAGAATTTATTCAAGTTCATGTATCACCCCTGTGTTGTAACCAAGCAAGCATCTCCCCCAGTTGAAGAATGTGGTTTTCCAGAAACTCCTTCCCCAGCTGCACAATCAATGGCTGCATTTGAAGGGATGGAGTCAGCTGGATGGCTAAAGTAATGCTGCTTGTAAACTTAAGAGAAAAATACCTTTCTGCATGATTTGTCGGAAGCGTGCCATTGTGAGTCATAAAAAGCTATAGAAGAAGTGAGAGAGATGAATGCAGGGATGTGGGGAGATTACGGAACATGGGCCATGGGGTAGTTAGAAGGAAACAGGTGGGTCCAAAGGGTTCCAAAACCTTGTCCCATGGTAGACCTGACCTTGGAGGCCAAGTTAAGCTCTATCCGAAGCCAGGAAGGTCTTCTGCCTGCCCAGAGCCCCCAAGGCTATAGGGGGTTTAATTCTGGCATGGTCCTGTTTTTCGTGATTTTGGAACTTCTTCCTATGGAGCACCGACAATGCACGGGGACTGTGACTGACAATTTCCTAGCCCACTAATTTTTCCCAAAAGGGGAGGCCCTCTTGTGTGAGGAAATACAGGTATCAACCAAACATGGAAATCCGAGAGACAACGAAAGACCCTGTTGCCCTTGGAGGAATGAGACAAACCAAAACGAAGGGATTTTTTTTTTCTTTTCCTACTCCCCCCACCCCACCCCATTACTCTCGCCCCAACAGCAAATGGTTTTGTTTTTTCAAAGTCGTAAGAGACACAAACAGGAAGCACGAAGGCACTGTGAGGCATGCTCTGCCGAGCGAGGGTCTTCCTTCTCCCACTCAGGTGATGACGGTGGGTCCCCTTCGGCCAGTTCTCTCGTGAATCTGGGATATTTTCAAAGCGATGGCTATGAGCGGGCTCAGCACTGCCTGGAAGAGGAAGGAGGAAGATGGTGAGCAACTTGAATCTGCTGCAGGATGGACCAGGGATGGATTTCTATGGCTAGCATAAGGACTCAAATTCCAGTTCGTGCTTACAGACATGGAGGGCAGGGAGCTGTCTAGCTGGGGACTGGAGTAGGAGAAGGCACAGTACGATACGCTCTGAGATCTTCCTCAATTTCAAAGGAAACTTATCCAATGAAGAACTGAGAGAAACAAAGGGGTTCTATTCTGGTTCACAATTCTCCATTACAGTTCTTAGTTTAGCTTGGCAGGAGAATTTATACCAACGCCAGGAGCCAAAAGAACTGATCATGTCATATCCACAGGGATTTGCTGAGAAAGGGGCAAATGTCACTTGTCGGTTTGCAAGTCTGCAATGTATGCTGAAGAAGGCCAAACTTTCTGAGGGAACCCCCTCCATCTTACCCATCTGCCCAGAAAATGGTCCCACCTATTATGTGTTGGGTCTTCCCATGTGAATCAGACATTTTCTTTCGGGTTTGCTCAAAAATTGCTTCAACTGTTAATTAATTCTTCACAGATATGCCAAGAGCTCAGTCCTCAACTGTTGAGTTGACACCCATATCTAACTAGCACAGCAGGCAAGTGCACAAACCAATCACTAAACAGAAAAATGTAAATTAAGGAAGTCTGGGAACCCGCAGCCTTCCTCTGATACATCACATCTTCACAGTTACTTTCCCATCATACGCTCCCCAACACGTCCT
This sequence comes from Typhlomys cinereus, assembly GCA_023101885.1. Lineage (NCBI taxonomy): Eukaryota > Metazoa > Chordata > Mammalia > Rodentia > Platacanthomyidae > Typhlomys > Typhlomys cinereus. The sequence continues at coordinate 653,672 of JALPQD010000086.1, forward strand.
GGAGACTCATTCATCTTGAGAACATAGGTCTAAAGAACCTCCCCTCCTGATTATTAGGAGATGTCCCAATGCTGATGAGGTAGGAGTAAGCCGTACTTCTTTCCATCTGTAACATAGTGGCTCCCCAGTGTCCCCAGAGAGGTGTCCGGTGGCTTAGACACCTCACAATAAAGTCCATCAAAGGCCAAGAACAGAAAGACAATCAAGAATATTTTTTGCCTTATATTAGCTTGTCCAATCACAGGAGTAAAGCATTGTTTTCAAAAGCTGAGGGCACACGCCCCTAAAGATGACTTCAGATGATGTGTGGGTGCAGCAGAGAGTAAACACCCGTCTGTTTTTCGTCCTTTCATCCTGAGCTTTTCACAGAGGTGACACTGTTTATACTGACCTTTAGCACTTCAACCAACATAGATTGTGCCCCTACCAAGAACTACCAAAAAACTATGAGACATCCTCATGCATATTTCTATGGAATTCACATCAACAGCACACTCTCTTATCAAGTTGACTATGCAGAATGCTGCTACAAACTAAATACATACATACATACATACATACATACATACATACATACACACATAAACAAACAAATAAGTAGATTTGGTTCTGGGGAGCGCCAAATGCTAAGACAGAGATATTGATAGAAAAGATATTGGGCAACACTGAGAAAGATTCTATAATTCTGGAAAACAAAGCCTGTCCTAGGAGGGAGGAGAATTCTGTGTTTTGGACCTAACAGTTTCCTGGTGACTACAATCATGAAAGATATTCAAGCGTTTCAGTTACACCCCAAGAACATAAGAACAGAGTACTGCAAGGAGTCAGGCATGTCCTGAGTCTAAAGAGAAATTCTACAAGATATGGCAGTTGGCCTAGTGTGGAGGGTCCTAAATGTTAGGGTGAGGTGTGAGAATTTAATTTATTGAGCGAGGAGAGCTTGAACATTCCTTGGTCCTGAGCGATAATATCATCTGAGCCGTACTTTGGAAACGCTGATTTAAAAGCAAATCTGGTTTCTTGACACATGTATAGCTAGCTCTTACAATTAAATTGCATAGCCTCAATGACAAATAATCATGAAATAACTTCATTTCATTGCAATCATTAAACTGGAATGATTTTAATGAAATAACCTCAATAACCAATGAAATGTGATAGCAAGAGTGGAGGGTATTTTTCTACAAAGTTAGTACTGAAACAATAAGGAGTAATGATTAGCTAATCTTTTTGTTCAAATTAGATGTAGGTGAAAATACTGTTAGTGTTGAGAAACGAAAAAGTATGTAAGAATTTTTCAGGGCCAGCAAGATGGCTCAGGGGATAAAATTGCTTGCCCCATACATCTGATGACCTGAGTTCAATTCCCAGAATCCATGTGAGAATGGATGGAGAGAGAACCAACTCCACAAAGTTATCATCTGACTTTCACATGCATACCATGGTATGTGCATCAACATACACAAACACACACACACACACACACACACACACACACACACACACACACACATACACATACAGATACAAACACACATACATATATTATATATACATAGACACACACTTATACATATGTACAGATATATATAAACATACATATACGTATCTATACACACAAACACACATATGCACTCCTACATACAGATACATACAAACACACACATGTACACATCTACACATACATACACACATACGAGCATACACATAAACACACACATATATGCACACATTAAGATACATGTACATAAGTACGTACGCATAGCATGGGGCAGGAGGAGCGTGAGCAGCAGGTGCAGGCATGCACAGCAGGCCATGGAGAAACAGGCAGAAGCAAGGCCATGACCTGTCATGGATCGCCTGCAGCACAGCAGGGAGGGGAGCCAGCAAGAAGGCTGGTTGGGTTCACATGCACAGTTGATGTCTAGGGGGCTCTGCAAAGGAGTCTGGGCCCATCGAAATGCTCCCATGCTTCTTCCTTCCTCTTCTCTTTCTGTATCTCCACCTCCCCCCATGCTACTATGAACATTGCAAAGAATGGAGAATTACTAATTCACTTAGAGTCATGCCCCACTCCCCCCGTGTTCTGATGCCTCTTCACATCTTTCTTGACTGTGTTCGTAGAAGACTATGAACTCTGTAGATATCACTCCTGCAGAATGAACTTGCTAGTTGAATTAGAAATGCCCCCCCAAAAAATTGTTAGCAGAGACAGATTTGCAAGACTGAAACCAAAGGTTAAAAAATGACTTTTTTTTCTCAAGTTTGTACTGCATTGAAATCTCTCTCCGCTCACTCTTCCTCCCTCCCTCTCTTCCCTCACTCCCTTCTTCCTCTCTCACTCTTTCTTTTTCTTTCTTTTCTCAGAATAGTTAAGTGGATGAACTCTGAAGCTACCTGCCTGGGTCCCTCGTGAACTGTGTCATCTGAGTAAGTCCCTCAGGTTCACTAAGCGTTAATGTTCCTCACATGGAATAGCAGCTAGTGGAAATGGCAGATGCACAAGTGATGTCATCATTATATAGACCAGTGGTGGAATCAGAGCATGCAAACTGGTCATCTAATGGCTACTGAATCCACTCCATGATCTTGTACTTTGACCAATATAAAATCAACGTAAATATTCTCAACTGTCAAGTGAATGCCTTTAGAAAGCACTCCTGTTCAATTCGACAATCCCCTATTATCATAGGCTCTGCTGACGAAGTATCAGTCTGTCATTTGGACTTTTGATCCTTTCTTTAGGGTTTGCCAGGGACCACGCCCTGCAGTCACACTGGCCTCTTCATGAGCAGCTGGTTCCCCGAAGCAACAAGGTGGGGATGTCAATGGAGGGGGGTGCACACTCACAGGACTGCTCCCTCATGGGGAAGATGTATCAGGAAGCTCCTGATCAGAAAGCACCTGTCCTTCCTGTCCTACGTCAGATGTTACACCTCCCCAGCTGGGGTCAGGGCTGCACAACCCATGCTATGGCTTAGATATAGTGTGTGCTCGTTCCCAAGGGGTCACATGCTAGAAGCTCCGTGGTGGCAGTTCCTAGTGTTAGGTCCTTGATCAGTGTACCTTCAGAAGAGACTGTGGGATCCCAGCCTGTCTAGCAGTGGGATCCCTTCCTTTCCCACAGTCCTACCTCCACACCATCCTCTGTTAGACTTTCACCAGTGAGCAAACCAATGTGGCTGCCAGACCTTGGACTTCAGTCTCCCAAATGGAGGCAAATAAACCTAATTTTCATAAGTAGTCCATTTCAGCTATTTCATTATCACAATGAAAAACTAACACATCCCAGGACCCAGTGTAGAACCTGTGCCAGGACTGCGGGGTGCCCCTGGGGATTGGTGATTCTCAGACACACACAGTCATGGGTTTTCCTCACAGTGTCCTTGAGAACCACAAAACCCAGCTAGGAAACCAGCCAGCTTCCCCTTATTTCCTCGAATGTATACCATCTGCTGGGTTTCTTAATTTGGATTGTGTAACAGAATCCGAATATATTTGCATACTAGTTCACGTGTATCCAAACTAAACTCTCCACAGGACGAGTTGCAAATATTTGTTCCCAAAGCCTTTGTTGGTCTGTACTCAGAAACACTCCTAAACTGGTGAGTGTGAACTCCCTCTTTTCATGCCCATACCTTGATCTCCTGTGGCAGTTATTAGTGCCACACATCCATACCTCCCTTTCCTCCACTCCCTGACTCAGGGAAACCGACTTTCCAGGCAGCCCCATGGTCAGGTTGAGCAATGTGGCTATTTCTGGTCAGCAGGCTAAGACTAGAGGTGCTATTGTCAATCAAAGCTCTTCTCTCTCTGGCAATAACTGGCATGTCCCTGGCTTCCATTTGCTTTTTGTTCCTGAACCCTGGAGAAAGAATATGACAGAGGAGAACACCCACCTAAGACATGATGAATGTTTCTGCTCTCTACTTGATTTCCTGATGGTAGCGATTATACTCTTCACTCTCTACAGCACAGCTAGTTTTCATACAGGTCCCTGAGTCATGAAAAGATTTCCATGCCGATGGTGCTTGATCAGGTAGCTATATAATACTTGTATCAACAAGTCTATATCTTACTAATTGTTAGGTCTCCTACGTCTAAGAATTAATGAAGGGGGCATTAAAATATTCCAGGATTATTAAGGGTTTCTCTATTTTTCTTCTTATACTATTGTTAGTCTTTGGTTTGTAAATTCAAATTTATATTGCTTGGGGGAAATGAAGCCTTTATTCTTTCCATTTTGAAGAGTTCCTCTGTATTTTTAGCAATGTTTTGAACCTTAGGTTTACCTTCTTAGAAATGTATAAAGCTATCTCTTTCATTTATTAAGTGTGTATAAATATAATTTGTAATTTTAAACCTTAAATTCTGAAGTTTTTTCTCTTTGATACGTATTTTTCTTTTTTTAAATTTATTCAATTGTGTGTGTGTGTGTGTGTGTGTGTAGAACCAAGGGCGAATATTCAGGAATCATGGTGGACTGCTTCTACCTCCTCTTTTGCTGTGCTCCGGGATTCACAGGCTCTGCCCACCAGGACAGGAAATGCAGGCCGCCCCCGCTTCCACCCAGCGTTTGTACGTGGGGTCTAGTATCCGAACTCAGGACCCTCTGCTTGCAAGGCAGAGGCTTAATCCCTAAGCCATCTCTCCAGCCCCTTGATAAGTATTTTTCATATTGAACTTCTATTTGTCCTTTTTTTTAGAATCCAGACTTCGACTTTTGCTGGAGCATATACTTTATATTTAAAGAAATAACCCATATATTTGAACTTAAATCTTATATCATAAATCATTTTACATGCTTCCTATTTGATCAACATGCTTTTTAATATTCATGTAGTGGAGGGCTGGAGAGGTGGCTCAGGGGTTAAGCCTCTGCCTTGCAGGCGGAAGGTCCTGAGTTCAGATCCTAAACCCCAGGTATAAACGCAGGACGGAAGCAGGGGCAGCCTGTGTGTCTGGTCCTGTAGGGCGGAGCCTGTGAATCCCGGGGCAGAGTAAACAAGGAGGAGATGGAGGCGTCCGTGGTGGTTCCCGAATTCGCCCGTGGTTCTACACACACACACACACACACACACACACACACACACACACACACACATACATACATACACACACGCGCACACATGCACAATTGAATAAATAATAAAAAAAATTCATGTAGTGGGCTATTCTGTCCCCCATCCCAGAAGAGGGTATATGATTCTCTTTTCTTTTTTTAAAAATTGTTATCTAGGAATCACACCATGAAATCTTGACCTGTCAATATTAAATATCTAGATCTTTACTTTCCACCAAGAGATAGAACATGTGAGGCTAAGGATGTGGCTTGGCTGTGATTCCTTCCCTAGTGCTTTCAGTTAAATTGCTTGTACCTTTACTTGTCTATAATATTTATATAGAACTTTATTTTTTGCACCGACTTGACTTAATTGTCAATCAAACTATTATTTTTTTGTGCTTGATTTTCTGTGATTTTAGTTTATAGACTAGTTAGGCACCGGTGTCAACTTGACAGTTGAGAATTTGAGCTCTGGGCACATTTGTGGAGAATTAGTGGTTGGGTTAAGCCCAGAGCAAACCTGCGGGAGATTGTCTAGCTGATGGGAAGGCCCAGCCCATGGTGGGTGGGACTAGGCCCTGGAATAAATGACAAAGATCTGGTTGAGAGAGTTGGCATCCTTGTGTACACTTGACCAGACGTGCTGGTCTAGCAAGTAAGGATTATCCCTCTCTCAACCATTATGTAGAGATGGTGTGGCCAGTTCCCTCTGTCCTGGTGTTGGTGTGAGTTCTCCCTTCAAGCTGGACTACAAACTGTAACAAGACTATTGTAAGAAAATAAATCCTTTGTTCCCTTAAGCCATTTGAACGAACTGCCATGCAGGCGAACCGCTACAATATAGATGTGAGTTTTTCTTTCTGTCTCTTGCTTGGCTACCTAGATCCAGTTGATGGATTTCTTGTATCCATTTTAGGAAAACCCAAGCTATTGCTTTTTGGGGGTTTGCCTGTACTCTAGTGATCTCTCCTCACCTTTAGAGTCTATTTAATTTTGTTAGACCTCCTCTAGAATCCTTCAGTGGCTCACTCTGTAGTAAATCTTCATTTTTTATCTCTCCATCCACATTGTATCCAGTTGTTCACTTTGTTTTTTATTTTAACTATAATTTTCACTTGTTTAATTTCATCTTGTTTATTTTTATCAGAGTTATTTGCTGGTCTCTTGTATCCTGCATTGGAATTTTATAACAATAGTGAAAATAATTGCTTTATCATCAACACTGTATAAATCTCAGCATCTGTCTATTTTAGATACATATGATGTCTGTTGATTCTAGTACATGATACTTATATCTAAAGTGACTTGCAATCTTCTATTGGTTATTGGGGAATTTGGTTTGGAAACTTACTTGCAGAAATATCTTGAGACCTCAGATATTGATAGCTTCCTTCTTTTCCGTCTGTGAGACTTCTGGCAATCTAAAAGTTCACCCCACTTTTAAATGACTCCCTTTGTGTTATCCTCTGGAACAGGGGTTGTTATGTCGGTCTCTGCCTTTGATAAGAATTTAACTCTAGCCATTTTTTCCTTTAGCTGCATGAAGTAGTCCCGGCTGCCTCTTACCTTATGCTTTCTTTAGCAGCGCCAGGTGTAAAGGAGCTGTCACCTGTGCACTGCGCAGCTCACCAGAAACACCTGTTCTTTAGCACTCTTCCTAGAAAGGCTGATTGTCCTAGACAGAAAGTGTCCCATCTCGTCTCCCAAGCTCCATCTCCTTCTTGTCCTAATTACTGACTTGTTGAGTCAGAGGTAATGGATACTTCTAAAAGATGCTTTTATAGATTTCTTTCTGCTTCTTTTTGTTTTCTTATTCTCACTCAAGGTTTGTTTTATTTTGTAATTGTACTACTGCCGATATTTAAAAATAACAGTTTTTTATAAGGATCAAAATTCTTTGCATTTTTTAAAATCAAAAAACCTTGTAGCCTTGCTACCATATATTAAAAGGAAGTAACTGGAGAGAGCTCAGTGTCCCCATCATGCTGTACTGCCGGGCTCTCGCCCGAGTCCAGACTTCCCATCAGTCTTAGTGGATAGCTGAGTTTGTTACCACTGCACAAGCAACAATTGATCAGAAACAGTGAAATATGAGTAGCATGGTTTTGAAATGCATAACTACATACCTAAAAATCTAGGAAAAATTCTTCTTGTCTGACAGAGATCCCTGCTACAAGGGGCTCAAAGACCACAGGGGAAAGCAGGCATGTGTGTACAAGTTATGTGAAATTTTTCGGAGAGAAAGGGGACTGAGATTCCACCTGTCCCCAAGTCACTAGTTCCTGTGATAAAAATGCCCAATATATACTGAACGAATTGTGACTGAGACACAGAACTGTCCTCGTGTAAAGCAGCCCTCTCCCTCCGAGCCACTCTGTCGCCGGCAGAATCACTAGGAGAGGGACGTGCCCAGCAGAGCTGTGCAGATCTCAGGGCCATGCCGGCAGGAGGGCTCCCACTGAGGTGAGCCCCAAAGGTGCCAGCTCCCTTCTCCTCCCACTCGAGGAACCACCACAGCCTAGTGGGGACCCTCGCCGGCCACACAATGGAGGACCATCACCATTACCTTCTTTCAGAAGAACACATAGGAGCCCACCCCAGACTGGTGTCACTGCTTCTCTGGGAAGAATTAACAGGCTCCGCACAGCTGCCACCCCACAGCCTGCTTGGTACCACTGACATGGTCTTCGCCAGCTCTCAAAGGATACAGCCTTCCAAGAGACCCAGCTCATTCAAGAGACTTGTACACAAAGGTGTCTCTGACTCAGACCTGACTTCCTACCAGGCTAGAAATCTTGGACTGGAGGGTTGCACCTGAGAATGCTCTTGGAGGATCGGGTGGGTCGCTGTTAATTTATGCCAGAGTGAAGGTGGACATGCTGGGTATTCCGGGCTATTTTTCAGTGGTGCATAAGCAAATGCATATTTTTCCATGGCATGTTCCATCACCCCAGTTAAGAACACGGGTTCTGGGGCTAGATTCTAGGTTCGAATACCAGCTGTGTGATTTTTATCTGTATTTAAGTCCTCAGGGTCAACTTTTTCTCCTATATTATACACAGATAGGTAGTATTCATGCCCATGAGGTTGGATTGTGGTGAGAATAAGACAAGCAAGAACCGCAGAGCTCCAACCTTGCTCCTACGAGGCAACCATATGGTATACACCATTGCGGTTGTTTGTCTCACAGAAGGAAGCGTGGCTACTAGGCAGTAGGTTGAAGCAACAGGACCTGCCTTCTGCTGTCATAAGCCCCTGGGATTTCGGCTCCCTTTGCCCATAAATGAAGCTCATTTATCTTTTCTGATGACAAATAAGATAACAAGAGATCAGAGAAGTGTTTTGCGGGAAAGCCACATAAATCTCCTAGGTGAGCGAGGCACTTAGCTGGGCGAAGCCGCTTCACTTTCTGTTTCTGTACACGGATCCTGTAACCAGGAAGAAACACAGTCAGATGGCGGTTGGAGGAGACGATGGTTAAAATAGATGTCACAGCAGCTGGAACACATTTCTTAAGGACATATACATTTCCTAAAGCAATAGCAAGGTTGACTACTGTGAGTGTTGAATGGCTGGAGTGAGCCACAAAAGCAAAACGGAAGGTGAATTTCCAGCAAAAGGGCTCCCCGAGGCTCATCAAGGACACAGTTTGGCAGAGCACTCATTCATACCAGGGGCTTAAAGGCAAGAAATGAGAGAAGCTTATTTTCTGCAATACAAAGCCATCCGTGGGACCCACTGATAGCGAGCGCACTCCGTCACAGGAACATGTGTTTTTCATGTTCTTTGCCTTTAAGACTTAGCTGCCATCCAACCTGTGTTTTAAATAATTGCTCTTTTCCTAGTAATTGAAGTTGTGCTAGACTGTCTGCCAACAAATTTAGCAAGACTTTCATGTCTTGGAAAAAATCAAAGTAGAACTTTCTTTACCTCATCCAGGGCTTATTTCGAAGCTCTCAATCTAACTGTGATAATCTGGAAAGAAAATAACCTGGTTGCTGAGCTGAAGCTGAGGTTGGTTTCTATGGAGATGCTAAGGGAGGCTAGGTTTCCTGCTTCCCTTTTTGTTAAATGACCTGAAAATCGGGAATGGGTCTTGGAGGACCATGGAAGCATTTTTCTGGGTTGTTTTCTACACCCTTGATAATTTTCCAGGTGTGGGAGGAAATAGCAGAGGCCAGGTACCCAGATAACTGTATGCTACTTGGGTTGGCATAGGAAGATTTATCTTGAAGGAAATCCAATCTTGCTAAGCAGAGGCAAAAATAAGGATCTCAAAGGTCATCTACAGAAGATTTCTCAGGCTTAATGTGCTCATGAATCACCCACAAAGCTTGTTACCCTGCAAAATCTGCTTAGTACATCTGGGATGTGCTCAGATGGTGCTCAGTCTGCAATTCTGAGAAGCAGCCCTTTGCCGCTGCTGTTGCTAACACTGCCAATCAAGTGACTGTCCTTTGGACCATGAGAGTTCAAAGGAATGAGAGGCCACTCATTTTCTGTTAAAATAAATGCCAAATATGTAATAAATTATATATAATATACAAAATAAACAAAATATACATGTTTTAGACATGCCAGTTGAAACCCAGTGGGCCACACACACAAATAGGTGCAAAAGTAGGAGGGAGACTGGTTGAAAAGGAGAAAGTACTAAGTGGGACAGAAGACAGAGATGGGACTTGATAGTAGGGAGTGAAAACACACAAACTCATTGTGCTTATGTATGAAAGTGTCAAACAAAAAAAAACCTGTTTAAGGATTATAAACAGGAGGAAAGGGGAAGGAGAGCACCCCAAAAATGAGATAGGGGATCACGCTTCAGTAGAGAACATAGGTCACCATCAAGTATTACATGTAAGTAGCGAGACATCTGGTGCAGCTTACTCTCACTTCCCTTCCTGATCACTTAGGACCAAATAGGTTTGATCTCACCAATCAGGGAGGATATAGAGACTGGCAGAGAGATGGTAACCATTCCACAAATGGGACACTGATACCCCCCTGCTGTGTCCTACTCCCATTCTTCCATCTACCTTTGAGTTTCCTCTTATATTAAGATCTTCATTTAAATAGTCTTTTATCTTTGGTTAGGAGGTGTCCTTCGATACCAATCAGGATGCAGCCAAGGGCAGTGTAGGAAAAGCAAAACTGAAAACAACAACAAACCATAATTCAGAACACGAAAAGACCCAACATTACTCACTTGGAACCAGACCAGCCAAATCTCTCCCCATCCTAAAGCTCAGGGAACCTTGTGGAAGAGGGGGCAGCAAGATTGTAAGAGCCTAAAGATGAAGAGGATCAACAATATGCAAGATACTCCACACAAGTTAAGGCTGTAGCAGCCAGAATTGGACTTTGCCTGACCTGCACAATGGCTGACATGTCATCGACCCCCCACAGTCTAGCATGGATCACAGGGGAGCAGGTTCCAGGCAGTGGGATCCTTAGAGGCAAGGGATTAACAGTCATAATAGAGTTCCCATACTAATGGGGAGCCCAAGAAGGGGTTCCAGGCTATGCCATCCACCCTAGGGAGGTTTGGCATTCACACAAAAGGATGCTGCAGGGGATGGGAGGGAGGAAGGGGGAGGCACTCGGAGAGTGAGAGAGGTGGGTAAAAGGAACAAGGAAGGGGGAGAGTGCAAGGGGGAATGACTAGGGAGGGGAGGAGGAGGGAGAGGATGGGGTACCTATTGAGCTTGTATGATTAGGAAAAAAAATAAAATGTGGGAGAAAAAATATATATTCTATAATATAAGAAATTCATTGTTATAAGCCATTATTTGGCACAAATATTATTATAAAATATTAATTCATACAAAATAAATCTATATGCAGATTTTAGCATATATCAAAACACACAAAAAAAACCTGTTTTGTGATTCCTTATCAAACTTTACTCATGGAAGGGAAAGTGCGCTTGTAATAACTCAAAATTCTGAACAATGCTAGCATGAGCCAGACCATGATAACATGGGTTGGAATGAGCCACAACCTAGAACCATCTGCATAGTCGAAAACAATGTGACATGTTCAGCTGGAAATCTCAGGACATGATCATAGCATCTTAACGTTTCTGGAGACACCACATTGGCCGTCTTCATTGCTATTCCCAAGGATGCAATGGAAAGCCATAGACAGAAGCAAGATAAGACCTGTTGCTTGCTGGTAGATGCAGACTTCCTGGGAGAGTGCTGTCGAGCATCACTGTCAAGGCACTGGGGTGCATGATGGGGTGCAATCATGCCTGTTAACCCCCCTGGACGCTCACTCACTAGAACAGCTTGGGGCAGAAGCTGCTTGCTTCCCCCACACTGTGACTGTTGAACAGGGATGATGCATATGCTTTTCTTTTTTCATGCTGTTTATCCCTTTCTTCTGGTATAGTGCTGCTCATTTGAAAGTCACTACTAAGCAACTGTTTAAAGCAGAAAGGTAGGTAAGGCACCTGCTCACAAGCCCAGCGACCTGAATTCAAGTCCACGTGGTAGAAAGAAATGATAACCAAAAGTTGTTCTGTGACCGCTACCTTCTACCCATGTGCTATGTATGTATTCTCTCTCTCTCTCTCTCTCTCTCTCTCTCTCCCTCTCTCTCTCTAACTACTAAGTGGGACATTCTGATGAAAAAAACCTGAAAAAGTAATTTAACTTCACTTATACAAGCATACTCAAGAAAATTTTCTTTCATATTTGGTTGCGGTCAAATGCTAGAAAGGTCAAGCTCTGAAGGCCAAATATGGGGATTTTTATAAAATCTTAAACTGCATCTGGATACACACACAAATGCAAACTCATACCTTTTATGGAATACATCATTGCATGTATGTATCACTGAATGTAACCTGAAATCCTGAATAGTTTGTCATGTTCAGATGCCCTTGAAGCAAAAGTTAACATGTGACACCAGTTCTCCAACTGGTTTAGGTACAGCCATGAATTGAGAATGTTTTACACTATTAAATGAGATCTAAAAAGCTGAAGGCTTTATGGCACATTAAATTATGTTAAGTCAAAATATGTTACCCATAAATGTATTTTTATTGGAATACAACATCATTAATGTGTTCCATTATCCATGGCAGTCTAGAAATCGCACACAGACAATATGATTAATTGGGACTCAATTTTGGCCCCTCCCCACATACCCCCAAGTTGTAGCTTCAGAATGTGACTGTTTTGGAGACAGAGGTAGTCAAGTTAAAATAAAGTCATCGGGGTGGGTCCTAATCCCATTATGACTCGTGTTGTAGTTTGGATGTGAAATGTCCCTAAGAGTCTCACTAATTAAGACTCGTCGTCCAGCCTGTGCCGCTACCAGGAGGTCTAGTCTAGTGGCGGAAGCACACCAGGCCCAGTCTCTGAGAGGATATTGGGACCCCAGCCTCTTCTGCTCTTTTCGCTTCCTGGCTATCAAGAGGTGGGCAGTTTACTCTGCTCTTCATTCCCCACCATGATGTGTTTGTTGCACATAGGCAATGTACACAACCAGTCCTGGGCTGAAACCCCTGAAACTACAAGCCAAATGCATTTTTCCCTCTTCTAAGATGCCATGGAGGTGGCAGGCTTCTTCTACAGAGGGAACATCTGGATATAGACACACAGAGGGAAGACAGTCCGAAGAGACAGGGGGCAACACGGCTGAGCACACAAGGACAGAGGCCTGGAACAGTCTCTGCTCACAGCTGTAGATGGAAATGACTCTTGATACCTCGGTTTCAAACTTCTCCCTGGAGCCATGAAATGCTAAGTTACTGATGTTTAGCCCATCATCAAGCAGAACTGCTTTTGTTATGCAGGTTTTTGCAAACCTGTGAGCTAGCAAAACCTAAAGCCTTTACTAATGAATCTTTATAGAAAAAGCTTATGGGTCCTGCTCCAAGGGACTTATTTGTGTGTTCAGCACCGTGAAGCAGGCAAGCATATGCCTGAGACCCAGCAGCGGAGACTTCCGGAACCCTCCTTTCCTCTCCCACACCCGCTCACGCTTATGCTCGATGAGCATATCATCTTGGGTAGAACAGCAGCACTGAACAAGCCCAAAGTCCTAACATCCTGCTCTGAGGCTGGAAGGCAGTGAACCTGATCCACATATTCCATGGGTGTGAGGCCCTGAAGAATGGGAAGGGCGAGATAGATGGAGAGTCTCAGGTTCATTACAAACCTTTCTCCCCAGCAGAGTATATGTAGCAGCTCATGGCATGAGTTAAGAAGCTCTCTGATAAGGTTTTCAGAAGCTCTAAGCTCTGAGGCAAGCTTTCCACTGATCAGTTAGCTGCTATTACATCAGTTAGCTGCTATTAGTAGGTTAATACCAACACAGGTGAATTCCATTCAAAAACAAAACAAAAAAAATGATCCTAAGGACCCATGGTAAAGCCTCACTGAAACCAACATCAATATTCTACTCAAAAAAAATCAATTAAAACAAAACAACAATAAAATGGAAGAATCAGAGATAGCCTAACACTGCTTGCACTGCCTGACCCAGCTTTACCCATGGGAATGGCAGTGAACCTGCCTTCTAGATGTCCCATGTTGTCCCCATGTGGCCTGGTGGGGCATGTTGTGCGCTCTTAGAGACCATAAGCCACAGGTTGTTTCCTTCCATCATTTCCTGATTTGTAGACCTTGCCATACCCTAATAATAATGAAACTTACAATTTCAGTCACCTCGACTCCCTCATCCAGCTCCTATTCCCAAACCATGAAGCACAGAGAATGTAATGGGCCCCAGCCAACCGAAGAGCAATTCAGAGGACAATTTCTATCAACAGAAAAGCTCAGAAATGAGGCCTTAAAGGGCATCAAAAACCGGTTCCATGATTTCATTATTTTCCCTCCTACCCAAGACCTAAATAATCTGGCAATGAGCCATCATCATCTTCCTGATGTTGGTCACACTTCCCAGCATTCCTGGGGCAGAACCAAAGGCTCAGGAACACCCCGAATGCATCTGGAGCAGGGGTTCTCTGTGGTGCCAGGACATCAAAGCAGGAGCCGAAGGAGACCCAGGAAATGACTCGGGGTGGGTCCTGGACAGCAGGGGCCATGTGGCCGTGCCGTGACGTCTAGTGAAGCGGAGTCCCACAGCCCTCCAGACACTAGCCGACTACATGGATGAGTCCAGTGCTTTCTTCCCAAGGTCGCGGCCGGCGAGCAGATTCACTGTCGGTATTCATTTGTGATGACAGGGCTCATGCTTACGAGCTCAGCAAACGATTTACTGTCTACCAAGAAAGGGCACCACTTCCAAGAAAGCCTGAATCACCACATCACCGCCCAGCCATGAGACTTGCGTAGCTTTCTACTCGATTGTGCAGCACATCTGGACTGGACAGAGAAGATGCTGGAAAAGTCTGACTGTGCTGGCCAAAGCTTGCCAAACCCATTCGTCTGGCAAGAGGAGTTATGACCAGTGACCCTCTGTACTTGTGGGGCCAGTGCAAATCCATTCATACTTCCATTTCAGGCTGAGTAAGCCGGACCAGCAAGACTCTGTGATTTGTGGACATCTACAGCACGGGGTTAGCCAATAGCTGGGTAAGCACGCACCACAGACATTGCAGAACAGGACTTTAAACAAAAACCTTTGTTTGACAGCTTTGTGCATTATATAATGAAGTCTCACTCCCGCTCTCCTCTCTTATCCCCTTCCAACAAGTCCCCCTCCTACTTTCATGTCATTTTGTGTGACCCACTGGATTTAATTAGAATCTCCTGCCCAAGCGTGGGTGGGAGGTTATTTTCACATCAATTTGAGAAAACTTGGAATAGCATCAGAAGAAAAAAAGATAAAATTATTGTTAGACTTCTTTATGTCTATTTTAAAGTTTGTTTTGTTTTCATTTTAAAACTACATGTAGGCAAGAGAAAGAATTTTTTTTTCAAGGTTCAGGGTTACTGAGCCTAAACCCAAACCCAAAGTCAGAGTATGCCTTTGAACTCTTCGGGGCTCTGTTCTTAAGGCCACTGGGTTTACAGGTGCACTTACAACGCCAAGGCACAGTTCTGGGATTTGGATGCTGTCACAAAGGGGGTATGATATGGGCTGTCTATAGTTTTGACGTGAGGACTCGGTGGCAGCCACCCATTCTTCCACTGGTCGTAAATGGAGCATAGTGTGGGTGGACAAAGCTGTCTCACACTCAGTACTGGAAGAGAGTTGTTGTCACAAAGTGTTGGCTGAGGAAAAGGCCCACTGACATCCAAGCTCTGCTCGGTGTCACCAGCCCTGGGAAACATCTGCCTAATACCCAGCCAAGGGAGTTTGCATGTTATCAAACACCTGGTTAATGGAGGAAGCTTAGCTCCGGGGAAACAAGGCACGGCGATGGTGGAGTAGAGGACCAGGTTCCCGAATGGGAGAAAGGACGGTGAGCGATTCCCCTGTGTGCTGTAACACAGAGAATCCACACAACTCACCTCCAAGTGAGTTAATTTAATGACTTGGTTTGTGAGGTCACAACGTCAGTAAGTTCCTATCTACACCACTAGAGGGAGACCTAATCCGTTTGGCAGGAACTTGTTTTGTTTTTAAATCTTATTTTTTTAAAAAATCAATATTTTAGTATCTCTATTTTTTAAAATTAGAAATAGTGCAAACAGCATGAGGTAGTGAGTGAAATCTCTCAAATCTTTTTTTTTTCTTTTTTGGTTTCTTCCAAAGAAAATCATGAATAACTGCATCTGGAGTATCTTTTTAAGAAAAAATATAATAATCATTACATACATATCTGCAAAGTTCTTTCATATACAAATATAAAGTTAACATAGCAATACTTGCAAAGTCAAAATGTTGACAGTATGTGTTGAGTAGCTCTCCAACAAATACCTACAATGTTGCTTTCCTATTTTTTTACTTTAAGAATACATTCTAGAACATATATCAAAGTCAATCTAAATTTATAGATGAAGTGTAAAATGATAGTAAAATACATTTAAAAGCAACTTAAGAAAAAAAACAAAAAACTTTTATCAGAAATAAAAATGCAGCAACTACAAAAAAAAAAAAATCACAATCGCAGAAGGAACATTTCCGGACTGAAAAACCCTTACAGACATTGTTGTACTCAGTTCTTTCTAACCTTGTCCAATTTAAAAGTTATGATTTGGCACTAGGATCCTGGGAGGCAAGGGATTGACAGCCATAGTAGTGTTCCTATGCATTAAAGGGAACACAGGAAACGGTCTGGGAAATGCCACTGGGTCCTTGCACCTCATCGGAGACTAGAACCCAGAGGAGAGTTTGGCATGGACATTAAAGGATGCTCCGGGGATGGGAGGGGGAGGCACTGGGAGATGGGGAGGAAAGGGGGAGGGGAAGGGGGCACAGGAGAGTGGGGGTAGAGGGAGGGAAGGGACCAGTGTATCTGTTAAGTTTGTATGAGTGGTAATAAAAAAAATAAATAAATAAATAAAAGTTATGATTTGCACCCATATGGCCACAGTGACTTCTAGAAAACAGCAAACCACCTAATGTACGTGAAATAGCAAAGCCATCGCTGCTGAGAGATGGTCCCAACAGCCAATCTGATCCCTTCTAGTTCAGCTTGAGTTTATTTCCTCAAATTACATATTCATTAGCTATGGAACAGCTGGTCATCTTTCTCCACCTCATATTAAGTTCCTGAAAATGTCCGGGTCATGCCTCTTCCCTAGGCAGAGCCAGCCCTTCAACTTGTTCAAGCAGTTTATAGCCCAACCCTTTCGCCATGTGTTTCTGGTCTAAGCTCTCTGGGCCTTGCCTCCCCTCGCACCGTCTTAGCATGGCAGCGAGCAGTACACACTAAATTCTAAGGAGAAAAGCAAATGAAGTATTTCCACATGGTTTCCTTTGCACATCTGGCTATTAAGACATTGTTATGCACATTTCCTTCTTACATAACAAACTGATGCTCTGCTATGTAGTATACTTATGTATTTGACTCTAAGATCTTGCTCTCTCTCCCAGGGTCCCAGACATGCCCACAAATATATACATGCGAAAAATAAAAATGTGTCAGTACTTGAGCAGTCCAAAATTGATTGCCACCCTGTGATTATCATGGCCCTTGACAAAACCTTCCTTCCATTGCCTTCTGGTTCTTCTATCATTAACATCATTATAACTCCTCCACCCATGAGCTCTGAGGGACAGGGAAGAAGCTGAATGAATGAACCAGGCACTACAGTCCTGCCAATAGCTGGGAAGGCAGGAAGACGGGAACAGTGGGGCTGTTTCTAGTTACCTGTGCATTTAACCCCATTTGGCTCAGTCTGCTTTCCAAATTATTACCAGCTGGTTTGAGAGCACATCTGAGGTCTACTGATTGCCTGTAAAATTAAAGTAATCTCAGTTGGAGAACTATGTAAATTTTTGCCATCGGCCTTCGGTGAGGCTGTCCTTCATAGCCCAAGAACCAAGAAGACTCGAAATGCAAACGCCTTGCCTCACAGAGCCCCCCCCCCATGCCCTCTTCACTCACCACCAATCCAAAGGCAAGTATTTGACATCAATGTAAAACGAATGGCATGCTTGCCTCTATAAAAGGCTGCCACTGCGAATCTGCTTGCAAGGTTGGAGATGCTCTTGGGTATTGATTATATCACATGGTTTTCTAGTGGAATCATTAGCATCATTATGAATACTTCTCTGAGGCAACCAATCTAAGTCGTTTAGAAAAAAAGTTTTGTTCATGTGTTTTAAGTATCTATAAATGAAACAATTCCTGGGAACATTCAGATAGCCAAACGTCAACAAGGCAGTTAAAGGGAACTCTGCTCTCTTGCAAAGCAGCCTGAATGCAGATAGTTACAGAGTTAAGGTGGGGAAAACATAACGATGACTTGTTTCCGATTATCAATAGACTTGCTGCAGACTAAAGAGTGCTTTACTAGCTGTGTGGGTAGGTGGGCAAAGGGAGCTGCTCTCTGGGCAGTGGAGAACAGACTGAAGAGGTAGAAAGGTTCTCTTTTCAGCTGAAAAAGCACAAACTAGTCTTTGCCTGCAATGCCGCTGGTTGGTGGAAACCCAGCAGCTTCTTAACATGTCATATTTTTGACCTCCGTTCACCGTTAACCAGGACTTTTTTCTTCCTGGAACTCTTGGAGGGCAGAAGCACTTGTACTGAAAAGCCACATATACAAGGAGTTCCAAAATGCTCTAATTTAAGGACCCAGATAGAATTGAATAGCAATGAACACGGGTAGCCCCCCCCCCATCCCTTCATCCCTTTGTTATTATGAGACCTGTGATAGTTAGATGCAGGTGTCAACTTCATCACTGCAGGCTGAGCTTTGGGTACATCTGTGAAGAATTGATTCTTACGGCAAACCCTACGAATACCTGCAGGAGATTGTCCAGAGGATGGGGAAGACCCAGCCCATGGTGGGCGGGACCATTCCCTGGATAGGTGGATAAGATGAGGGGGAGCTGGGAGGACCAGTGAGCTCCATGAGCAAGAATCCACCGCTGTACTTCTCCGCTGGTTCATCAACACAGTCTGGCAAGTGAGACTTATTCCTCTCTCAGCTACGGGTGTGGTGTGGCCAGATGCCTCAGCTCCTGGTATCCTGAGCTCTCCTGCCAGGCTAGAGAATCATAAGCCAGGATAAAAGCCCTTGTTCCTCTAAGATGCTTGGTCACGAATTTATCAGCAAATGCAGAGTAACTGCAACAGGACCTCTTAAGTTTCTCCTCATATAATACTATCATCTAAATCGATCATGTAACAGGGCTTAGGTTCGTGAGTCAGTGACACAGGCTATTTTGATAGTTCTGTTTTAAACCCAGAATATTAATTAGATCATGTGCTACATATGCTGCGTTCTATCTAGACGGGACTCAGAAAACAGACTTGTGCTCTAAAAGAAGAAAATACCAGCGATCGCAAGGCAACATCCCGCAGCCGTTCTAACTGGCAAACTCTTTACAAGAAGGGGACGGGAAACACACTGAAGTGGGGACTAAAAGTTAGCCCCCCTTTATGGTTTCTTTTACTCACATGGCCTTCTAGAAGTAGGCCTATGGAGGACTTGGCTGCAATGAAAACCTTAAAAGAAAGGACCATTTACTTTTCTAGACCACTTGGGAGACTAATTTGTATAGAGAATGTCTACTGGCCTGGAGGTACTCCAGAGAGGATGTAAACAAATAAAAATAAGCCAGTATCAGAACCACTTACCGTGTGCAAATAGGGAAAAAAATGTTGAGGGGAAAAAATAGTCTCAAGTCTGAGTGAGTCAGAGCTGAGGAGGCCAGGAACATCATTCCTCGCCGATGCCGAGCTCCCAGCTGTAATCTTGCGCTCCAACACGAGACACAGAGGACAGTTTTACTAGGGAAAAGAGGGTAAGCATCCGGCGAGGATCCTGCCTGGTTTGGTACTATCTTTGGTGAAGTGTACTCACTAGCAAATTATTCTGGCGGAGCCTGGCCCATTCCCCGCACGGGCATCTTTCAGTCCCTAGACGAAGGACAAGAACTGAATGCTGGTGTGCGCTCTGATCACATGCGCTCTGGTGATCTGAGAATAGCTGCGGTCTCCACCTCTCTCTCCCGTGGGATGTTTTCCTCCAGTAGGATCTTTGAGTTATGGGATTACATGGAAGGATCCATGGTGCTATGATTACTGAAGGTCTTTTGACATTCAACAAGAAAGACACCAAAACAAACAAGCTAACCTGTCAACTAAGAAATCTCTCAACAGAGTCTTACTCCAGCCAGGAAAAACTGCATGACAGTTCTGCGCAGTCAACGTGGGAATCCACCCACATTTCTGCTCCTCTATTTTTTTTTCCACAAAGATGTGAGGCTGATGTTTCAGATCAAGGAGGCACTTCACTGAGGACCCCCAACTCTGATCAAAATAAAGACCAAGAAACAGGAGCAGCAGAAGTGAATATATGAACCAACAATGGACTCTTTCTCTATTGGTCAATACTGTTCGACATATTAGTGAATGTGGGAGAGGTAGGTCTATGTTTGAGGCATGTAGGAGTGCCTCAGAGAGGAAACTACATTGATCATGGTTTAACTCACTTTTTTTCTAAATCCCTTGGGCTTCATACTTTACATGAACACAATCAAGGGTCTGACAAATTTGACTTTAACTTGTTTACTTTTCTAAACCATGTGCCCTTCTTTTTGGTATGCATGCATGTTACAAGACGGTACTTGAGTGTGTGTGCCTGTGGAGGCCCATTGGTGATATCAGGAACCACCCTGGATTGCTCTACCTCCTTTTTGCTTTGTTCTGGAATTTCCCAGGCTCTACCTTCCAGAATTGAAATTGTAGGCTTCTTCCATATCTGCCAAGCGTGGCATTCGGGGATGGGAATTCCGGTCCTTTTGTTCATGAGACAGTCCCTATTTTCCTTTCTTCTTATTACCTCAGTTAAGCTGAAGGACAGGAGGGAATCAAGTTACTTGGGAAACCCTGGCCTGTATTCATCACAGATGCCGGGGAGCAAGTTCTTCTGTTTCACAAGGCAGTGGAGGAATTAAGGTTGTATGAAATCAGTTTGCCTTGTGTTGCAGCTATCAGCAGATCTTTCCACGGAAGCTCTCTAAATTTGCCAGGAGCGGCAAGGCACACATTTCTAAGAGCCCAGCCCTACTTGCATACCTGTGGTTCCTGGTTGTGACCACTGGGGTCCCTCTCGTAGCTCTCCGCATACAGTCTGATAGTGGCACGCACACCACTGGAGGAGCTGAGCCGGAAGACGAGCCGGGACGCATCCGAGAAAATGATCCTCAGGCCCTGAGACAGAGCACATCACAAATGGCTGTGTGAACAAGTCCATGCATAGGTAATCGTAACTGATACCTACCGTGGCTAGGAGAATGATTCCAGGTTTGAAGCCCATCGGGACCATGACTATAATTGGCTCTGGACATTTGCCCAAGAGGGATGTGTGGTAAACCCAAAAGCTACTTGAGGTTATCCATTTGCCTCTTTATTCTATTTCCGTTGCTTTGTGGTTAATGTTGGCAGAGGGCTAGGAGCAAAACTATGAACAGATGCTCAAGTTTTCTTCATCTGGTGATAGGAGAACTGGAAAAACTGGAGGTAACAAGGACAGGCTAACATTTAATAAATGTCCCCAGGGCCAGAGCTCATACCTTAAGAAGCCCGATGCAATTTACCTATTCATTTAGCAATTTACCTATTGCTGTAAGAAAAAAAATATCCTCCCCCATTTTCCTCCCTCCCTCTCCTTTTCCCCCTTCCCCCCAGTCTCTCTGTCTCTCTCTATGCTGAGTCTCCCCGTGCTGGTATTACAGGCTTGCACCATCATGTGAGATGAAAGGTGACTCATTTCAAGGCTAAGGTTTCCCCTACATAATATTCAGCTTGTTTCATGTTGGTTTCTTTCTCACATGTGGCTCGGCCACTCTTATATTTTTCCCACAGTAACAGTAACAGTAACGCAACTCCATGCTGTCTCCTCTACTGAACTGTAAGGGCGGCTCCAAATAACCTCGCCCTCTTGTAACACCCTTTCTTTCTCACTTGTAAGTCCTGGACACTAGGGTGGCTGGGGCTAGAACTATGGCTGCATGTACTAAGTGCCAGAGATGAATATGTTTTGGGCTAAGAACATCTTTACTCTCTGTATTTCTTGTCATTCATGGAAGGAATTTATAAAATTTACATCATGAGATCATCAGTGTGAGACACACACACACACCTCAGTGTGTCTTCACAGTATGACTTTTGCTGAAGGAAACTAGTTTGCCTAAAGCAGCGATGAAGGAATTCTTGTCGACAAGCCTGGTGGCAGGGGTTGCGGAAGAGAGAGAAAGAAGGAAAATGCCTTGATGAGTTGCTGTTTCTTAAAAAGAAATCTTGGGTACCTTTGATGGCAGACAAGCGTTTTTCCTAAGCAACTTATCCTTGAACGTCTCTGGCCTAAAGTCTTTTTAGCTAAAAATTAGGCATTACCAACATTATACTATGACTGCTGCATAAATCTGATTACCAACTCCTTCCTCCCACCCCCACCTGGCCATATCTGAAGGATAGGATGCTGTACCCATTGGGATGGTTTTCTGTTTTTCTAAGTTTTTTGGACATACTTTGTCACAACCTCCAAACAATAAACAAATGGGAATCATTTTCATTATTGGCCACTAGGTACTCCACTGACCTTTCCAAAAAGGATGTTATACCCTGTTTATTCATTGGGCAAACATATTAAATTGGCTCTTAGCTGTCGGGCTAAGTCCTGAGTCCATAAAGGTAAGGATTAATGTTTGTCCTGCATAGGCTGGGAGCATCCATTTCAATCACCAGCCATTCTTTGCTTAGCTGACTTTCTCTGGTGGACAAGAAACAAGATCCCCAATGGAGCAGAAGAATAAAGTCCCGAATATCCAGAAAGCATCATACACCAGGCTATGGTCAAATCATCCGCAAATCCCCCAGAGCTCAACAACTGACCTCACAGAATGTAATTTACAACTCTTTGGAAGCTGTCATTTATTGTTTAAGCCTATTGTGTTGTTTCATAGTTAGGTGCTGCAATGAATACATAGCATAAACAATTTAAAGGAATGGAGGCATTTTTTAAAAAAAAATTTAGTTTTTCATTTGAGGGGGAGAGAATGAGGGAAAGGGAGAACGAGGGAGGAGAGCAAAAGAGAGAGAGTGAAAGACAAAGACTAGAGACAGAGACACGCCATAACACGTGGGTAGAGTTTGAACTGTTAGAAGTCACTTCTGTCCTTTCCATATGGGCTTCCAGGGACCAAAGCCAGGTTTGTGCGCAGGCACCTACCTCTTGCTGGCCTTGCGAGGCCGTTTTATTCCTGCTTACATCTCTGGGTCATGGCCGAGCATCATGGCAGAAGATTGATACCAGCATTGGGAAGCAAGGGAACTAGCTACCCGCTGGCTTGCCAGTCTGCTGAAGCCGGTAAGTTTTCTCTCCATCTTAGCCGCTGGTCCAGGAGACAGTTATACTTGCTGGATCTTCCTACATGCTTACATAATCTCCTACAGAGGCGTGCCGGGAGGTTTGCCATAAAGATTCTTTTTAAAAAATATTGATTTACTCTCTGCATGTGTATGTGTGTGTCAGAGGGCACTGTGCGTCCCTGCAGGGGACAAAGGGTGACTTCAGGAATCATCCTGGATCATTTCTACCTCCTTCTTGCTTCGCTCTGGGATTTCCCAGGCTCCACCCACCAGAGCCAGTAGTGCAGGCTGTTGCCATTTCTGTCTGGCATTTTTACGTGGAACTTGGGATCGGAACTCAGGACCTTCTGCTTGTGAGGCAGAGTCCTAACCCCTGAGCCATCTCTCCAGCCCCATTAAGATTCTTTACAGATATGCCTAAAGGCTCAGTTCTCAGTGTCAAGTTTATACCTGTAATTAACTTCTGTACCTGTTTTCCCTTTGTCAATGATACATGGGACACACCACAAAACTCGTTGCTTAAAGCATCACATATGGCTTATCTATAAATTGGTTAAAGCAGTTCTAAAGCATAAGCCCTAATACACCTATTGTAACAAGTGCTTCATACCATAAACCATTTGCTTATGGCCAGTATGTGAGACATAGGGATTCAGGTCGTAATGAACCTAATGAACTAAGCCTTCTAAAGGCGAAACCATGTTTTCTTCTCCTGGCTGTAGTCCTATTTTTGGTTTTACTATGTGCTCCACACAAAGACCCTTGGGATTTAGTAGGTGCCTGAGAGATGCTGAGAAGTACAGTAGCACACTTCAGCTTCCTGGACAGAGTTTTAGCTATTTTAGTTCAGCTCTCTTTCCTAGGACAGCAACTGTGAGCTGAGAAGCCATGTTGTTCGACAGACGATTCATTCCCCATGAGGGCATCACTGTGCCTCCTCCACATGCAATGCAAGGCCTTTGTGCTGCGGCCGTCCTAGCCTCGTGGGTGATGGCTAATCTTCACGTGACCAGACTGAGCATTACCTAAGAGATCTCCCTCTGGAGACCTGTAAGATTCACCTCGGGGTGAATCTGTGAGAGTGTTTCCAGGCAGGATTAACAAGAAGAAAGACCCTCTGTCAATGTGGGCGGCACCATCCTGAAGCCGGGTCTTGAATGACTAAAAAGGGAATAAGGAAGCAGCTACAGTGACCAGCATTCGCCAACACGCAGCCTCACGCTTGCCATAGAGTCACTCCTGCTGCCTCCTTCCTCACAGGAAGCGCTGTATCTCCTGCGACCATAAGCCCAGCTGAATCCTCTCTCCCCGCAGTCGCTCCTTGTCAGGCTAAAGTGCTATGCCTTGTGCGTGCTGCTTACACATGTGACTAGCCGGATGGCTTTGCTCTGAGATTCATGTGCTATTTCCATGAGCAGAATACACTTGTAAGCCGTGTTCTCTTCCCAGAATAAATCATTACCTACTGTCAGTAAAACAATATGGCCAAAGTCACCATTAAACAAGACAAACCAAATTTCTAATCATTCCTCACTTTCTCTTTTTTTGTGCCTCTGTGTGTGTGTGTGTGTGTGTGTGTGTGTGTGTGTGTGTATTGTATAAACAAAGAAGCACTTTGAGTGTGTCCCTGTGGAGACCCAAGGGTGGCTTCGGGCCTCACTTTCACTCAGCAGTTTTTTATGTGGGATCCAGGGATCTGAACTCAGGTCTTTTTGCTTGTGAGGCGAATGCTTCGATCCCTGAGCCACCTACCCAATCCCTGTTCCTCACGGCCGTCCCTTTCCTTTCTCTGTCAGATTGTCTCAGGAATTGGCACTAGACTGCACATAGCTGAAATTTATCCTGCCACAACTTTTATAAAATCAAGTTTAATTGGGACGCAGCCATGCCCATTCGATTATGGACTGCATTGCCCATGACTGCTTTCTTTAGCACTAGAGTTGTGGAAAAAATACTCGGGACAGAGATCATTGACCCACACGATCTATAATATTTATTGTTTAGTTCTCTATAGAAACTGCATGCTGATCTGCGATGTAAACTGTTACGTCATGCACAGCATGGAATATTTACCCTTTGACCTCACAATAGAAAATGTGGCTGTCTGCCATATCGAAAATTGAGTGGAAAGAAATGAAGTTGATTAAGAATATCTCGAGGATGTCCAGTCCTTCCATTTCCCGGCTGCTTCAGTGTCTAGCTACAGATTACTCTGGACTGCATTTAGCCCAAATGGACTTATTTTTTACCACCTATTCCTGATATAAATGAACTGACTGGATTGTAATTTAGATTTATATCTCACCACTACTGTGGGTGCTAAAGTGAATTGTTTAATAAAAACCAACTTTTCTAATTTCTGTAGGAATCTTGTTAGAAGCCAAGTGGAGCTCCTCCCGGTGTGAGCAGTTCTGTCAGGAGCCAAGTGTAACAGGGCTTCTCCTTCCCCGAGGTACTGGTCTTCTTCCTTCTGACAACAATGTACTTTGCAACTAACCATATTTCCCTTTGCAAGATGGCTGCCAAGAGACTTGACACCAAATCTGCAGATGGAGTCCAAGCGCATCCTCAGGACTTGTATAACTAGGACTTTTTCTTCCTTTGTTCTTCGTTATATAATTCCCCAGTCGTGGTTTCTGTTTCTTATTTATAGAGTAACAAGTTCATTATGTGTTTCTATGGCCACACATCCTCTGGAAGAGACAAGGCCCCAAGCACGGGAACAAAACAAGGTCCCATCGCAGCCTTAATCTTGAAGTGCTGGCATTGAGTATGTCTTTGGATGATTCATTAGCTGATAGGCCCTGAGAGGGCAAAGATCTACACACCACATTCATCTCTGTTTTAACAGCATAGCTGGGACAACATAGCTGTCAGTCAGATACAGGTGTCAACCTGATGGTTGAGGATTTGAGCTTTGGGCACATTTGAATTTTTTTTATTTTTTATTTATTATTTATTCAATTGTGCATGTATGCGTGTGTGTGTGTGTGTGTGTGTGTGTGTGTGTGTGTGTGTAGAACCACGGACGAATTCGGGAACCACCATGGACTGTCTCCACCTCCTCCTTGTTTACTCCGCCCAGGGATTCACAGGCTCTGCCCTACCAGGACTAGAAACGCAGGCCACCCCCGCTTCTGCCTGGCATATATACGTGGGGTCTAGGATCCAAACTCAGGACCTTCTGCCTGCAAAGCAGAGGCTTAACCCCTGAGCCACCTCTCCAGCCCCTTTGGGCACATTTGTAGATAATTATTTGAGTTAAGCCCAGGGCAAATCTATAGGACATTGTCTAGTTGATGGAGAAGGCCCAATGGTGGAACTAGGCCCTGGACAGGTGAATAAAATACAGAGAGATGGTTAAGGAAGTTGGCATAACTTGTGTATACTTGGCCAGACATGCTAGTCTGGCAAGTAAGGATCATCCCTCTGTTGGCCACAAACAGGTGAACTGTAACAATGCCTGAAACAAATTGATGCCTGATAAACAGGTGTCACTAAAATGTCACTAGATGTTCAGCAACTGGAGTGAGGCACAATGGGGGCCTTGCTGAGAAAGTCCCTGAAGGACTCTCCTGCAGACTGCCTACATGTTACTGATAAATCCATGACAAAATGGATTATAGGAACAAGGGGCTTTATTTTGGCTTAAAATTGTCCTGTTACATTTCTTAATCCATTTTGGCAGGAGTGCTCAATACCAAAATCAGGGGCCAAGAGAACTGGCCACACCATACCCACAGAACTGCCGAGAGGGGGACAAACCTCCCTCGCCAGACAGCTTGCCTGTCCAAGCATGCTGAAGTATGCCAAACCCCTGGATCGGCTCCTTCCACCTCATTCCCGTCAGTTAGACAATCCTGCAGGCTTGCTCAGGGCTAACTCAACTCAGGGCTAACAACTCTTCACAACTCTGCCCAGATCTTGAGGCTTGAGTTGTCAAGCTGACACCTGTAGCTGATTAGCACAGTCTCCCTTCACCTTCAGGGAGGACCTGCAGGTCGAATGAATATATGCCCACACTCGTCATGGTGGACTGGGACTAAGCTGTAGACGAGCAGTAATAACTAGAAATGGCCAGACGCCTCACTATCATGGGTACTTCTTCACTGCCCCAACCCGTGTTCCCTTTCTTACAAGGTCCTAATGAGACAAGTCAGCTTTGACTACAAGCAGCAACAACCAATCGATATGGAGTCCCACTCCTGGCCGCCTGATCTTCAACAACCTGCAAACTCAAATGACTGTGCATTGGAATTAGCTAGAGGACGGGAGTGTCTTTGAAAACAGTGGTGCTAGGCTCTCACTCCAGATGAAGGGAGTTAACGCACGTGAATTATAACAACTCCCCTGAGCGCTGGGATTGAAAAGCTCTTCAGGTGACTCGCACATTGTGGCCCAACGGCAAACGCTGCATTGGGAGCTCGTCTCTGAGTCACCTGCCTCGTCTTGCGGGTACCTAGCTCATGCTTTATGTCACTTTTAAATGAAAGTCCCTTTAGGATTTGAGCTTTGCTGCACACCTTACTGTGTGCCTACAATCTTAGGTGGGCCACAACAGCTGGGCACATGAAGTAACGCTGGACCACTGAGTCCGGAAAACCCCTCCCAGGTCCTTGTCAGCAGGAGTCTGGTGGTAAGAACCTCCTCATGAGCCATCTGACACCAACTGCTTCAAGCACAATCTTCTAAGACCTTCTCAAAGCAGCCATGGAGACATCCATGATGCATCTGTAGCCACAGCAAGTACATTAGTTGTTAACACACAAAACTAAAAAAAAACAAATAAATAAGGGAAGAGAGCCTGTTGCC
Organism: Typhlomys cinereus; assembly: GCA_023101885.1. Taxonomy (NCBI): domain Eukaryota; kingdom Metazoa; phylum Chordata; class Mammalia; order Rodentia; family Platacanthomyidae; genus Typhlomys; species Typhlomys cinereus. The sequence continues at coordinate 681,457 of JALPQD010000086.1, forward strand.
ATTGGCAGAGGTCAACCATAGGGCTGGCCATTGAGGGGAGTGCACCCCTCAATGACAAGAGCTGAGCTGGGGTTTCCCTGCCTTTGTCGTCGCCCAGAATGTTTTAGGAGCCAAAGGCCCCTGCTGCATCTTACCTGGCACAAGTGCTGTCCAGCAAGCACCATCCTGCAGCGCCCCTGGCAAGTGCCCCAGCCAACTCCAGGCACCACTCGATTGCTTTTCCTTCTCAGATTTGCTCCTCTTTGATTTGCCGTCACGGACCGTTTGGAAACGGTTCAGAAACGACAATAAGATGCGCTGGAGCTGGTATTCTGGTGTGGCCACTTCCTAGTTAGCGGTGGGCAGTGAGCTCACTAGGCCTGTTTCCTAACTCAGATGAAAAAGCACGAAGCCTTGCTTCTGCTAATCTGGGAGCACAAGATCAGAAAACATATACAAAAAATGTAAAAGTGTCAGTCATGGGCCAGCGACATGGCTTGGTGGGTAAAGGGGTCTGTACAAAAGCATGGTGACTTACGTTCTATCCTCAAAGTTCACACAATAGAAACAGGACCAGCTTCTGCAATTTCTCCTCTGACCTCCACCCACAAACCATGGCATGTATGGAGACACTGTCTCTCTAATAAATAAATTAAAATCCTTAAAAAATTTTGTGTATTTGAGAGAAAGGGAGAAAAGCAGAGAAAGAGAGAGACAGAGACAGAGACAGAGACAGAGGCAGAGGGCACACACGCTTGCCATGGTATATGGGTAGACGTAGAGACAACTTCAGAAGAATGTGAGCTTCTGAGGCTAGAACTCAGGTCACCAGCTTTATACACTTAGCTATCTCATTGGTTCATAAATTAAATATTTTAAGAGTGTCAATTATTATGAAATTACTACCATCCCTCTTCTGCTAAAATCAAATAATTGTGCATATGATTATCAAATAATGCCATAATGCTGATGGCTCATGATACCAATGCATGCTGTTCATTTTTAAATTGAGCAGAATTGAAGTTCATTCTAAGAATGTTGCCTGTCTTCTGAAGTCACCGTTGACTTCATCATTCTCTTTTCATATCTTCTTCTCGAATGGCCTTTTTGACGATAAAAATACTCCTCCTAATTAACCACGAGACTGTTGATGACCTGAATGACTTCAAATAAAGTCCAGGACGTGTGTGTGTGTGTGTGTGTGTGTGTGTGTGTGTGCAAGAGGGCTCCTCAATGGAGACCCAAGGTTGACATCAAGAATCATCCTGGATTTTTACACTTTCTTATTGTTTTGCTTTGGAGTTTTCCGGGTTCTGCCTTGTAGGGCGGCTACTATATCCGCCCGGCATTTTTACTTGGGATCTGGGATCCAAAGTGTGGTCCTTTCATTTGTGAGGCAATGGTTTTAATCGTTGAGCTATCGCCCCAGCCCCGCTTCCTCTTTTTATGGAAGAAGAAATGGTCAGATTATGCTCAGTGTAATGGTTAGTGAATACAGAACTTAAGACCTTGGTCTAGGTCTTCTGAAAGCCAGGTTATGACTTGATGCTGACCCAAGCAGCAGTCATGTCGGCCTCGCAATGGAGATAGAAAGTGTGTGTGATCTTCTTCAACTGAGCTACACTTGAAGGTGGGGACCTGGATGTGGGATATCTTTGGGTCTCTATAATCCAAGCAGTCCTCTCATCACATTAGGTAGCATTTCCCGAGGCTCATTTTACAAAAGAGCACTTAGGGTGTCATTTGGCCCTGTGCTCGTGTCCGTAGCCTCATGTGAAATACTCGCACAATTTCTTCTGTGACTTGTATGGTCCTCAAAGCTGGCTTGGAGTCTTCTGTACGTAAGTATGTGATAAATGTTTGATAAACGAATGTCGTGGGGTTTGTTATTTGGGTTTGTTAAAGTTCTCATGTAAATCAATGCGGAGAGGTCCGCAAGTTGCTAAATCCACACAGAGCTGCCAGATGTGAGTTTGGAGACCATCGGATGAGTTGCAGCCAGGAGCGGGGGAGACAACTGTGCATCACCAACAGCTATTTGGCAGCATCTGACCGACTCCAATACTGATGCAGAATGAATTCCAGAGGAAAACAGCATATGGTCCTGAAATCTGGTACATCATCCCACATAGAGTCAGTTGGCCACACCAAGCAGTGAACCTGGAGGCAGATCAGCCTTGGAAGAGAGTCTGTGAGCCTAACTTGGATATTATCTCCCACAGGAAATCCTAGCCATTTATCTGGAAAGCTTCAAGGTAAAAATATTGCTGTGTAACATCTGAACCGTATTTTGTGGCAAAAAGCATGCAACCCATAGAGCAGGGATTTGGATTGAATATACATATCTTCCCACACACAAGATTGCCCACTTTTCTTTGTTTAAGTGATAGAATTAACCACTAACATGAGTTCCAAATCAGTTGGAGATAGCAATTCCTAGTCCATACAGTGTCTTTGTGCAAATGATAAAATGGTACCCACCTGGATGCATAAAAGACAGAAAAGCAGTTTTCGACTTTGCTAGATTAGATTTTGGTTTCACCTTCCTCATTAGGCTGGGGACCTTTCTTCAGTGCACTGGCTATACAGCTAGACCCAGGGACATACTGTCATTTATACTTTAAAATCACAGCTTTTTGAATTCCAAAAATTATCCAGGGAAGCCAGGGCCAAATGACACCCTAAGTGCTCTTTTGTAAAATGAGCCTCGGGAAATGCTACCTAATGTGACGAGAGGACTGCTTGGATTATAGAGACCCAAAGATATCCCACATCCAGGTCCCCACCTTCAAGTGTAGCTCAGTTGAAGAAGATCACACACACTTTCTATCTCCATTGCGAGGCTGACATGACTGCTGCTTCCCTTTATACACCACACTAACCCCACATCTGAGATACTTTGGAGCCACTTGCCATAGACACAGCAGTGCTTCCTCCATTGTTACCAGTGGGAGCTGGTGGCCTTTCTTTTTTATATTTCTGTTTTCCAGCCAAGGTCACTGATTTCCCACTTGACAGGATCTAGAATCACCTTGGAGGCAGCCTTTGGCATGCTTGGGAGAAATTCCTAGATCATGATTGGAGTGGAGTTATCTACCTAAACTGTGGGTGGTGCGATTCATGGATTGGAGTTCTGAAATGAATTAAAAAGACAAAGAAAGCTAAATGCTAGCACTTATCATCCCTGGTTTCTCTCCTGGCTGTGGATATGCGATGTAGAGTGACATCACATTCCTACCACCGTAACATCCCTGCCAAGACAGACTGTACCTTTGAACTGTGAGCCAAAATAAATGCTTCTTTAACTTGCTTCTGTCAGGTATTTTGTCATTGCAATGAGAAAATAATTACTGCAGTCAGTGTCTTGACTTTCCAGAGATATTAACATTTCAGTAGGAAGGGTTAGCGTCCCCTACAGACATCCTAAATCTACTTTTTTTTTTTTTTTGTCAGAAGAGAACTCATTGTAACTGAACTTCCATTGTTCAGAAACAAAGGAAGGAGAGCCACCTTTCTAACAAGGAACAGTTACCAACCATCTATTTTCAAGTCAGTGGTCAGTGGGTCATTATAAAGAACTGACAATGTATTGGTCCCTGAAGAACAAATAGGAAAATCTCAGTAAAACTTGCAATTGTAAGTTATTTTTATAATCATTTTTAAATTTTACTTATTTATTTGATGTGTGTGTGTGTGTGAGTGTGTATCTGTGTGTCTGTGTGTATCAGAGAGCATTGTGTGTCTCTGTGGAATATCAAGCATGATTTCAGGAATCATCCTGGATTGCTTCTACCTCTTCCTTGCTTCCCTCTAGGATTTCCCAGGCTCTGCCCACCAGGAAGTGAAGGCCGCTGCCATTTCCACCTAGCGCTTTTACGTGGGACTTGGGATCCAAACTCAGGACCTTCTGCTTGCAAGGCAGAGTCTTAACTCCTGAGCCATTATTTTTTAAATTATTTTTTAACTCATAAGGTTCTGAGATGTCCAACAAAGAGGCACATCTAATAAAACAAAAAGTTAAATTGTCATTATTTGTCTCTATTATGGTGCGGTAGCACGAACATTGATGTGGAGGATTTTAATTACAGGTACCATAACACTCCGTGGAATGGCTACAGGATGCCTCAGCTCATCATCTGGAAGCTTAAATGGTCATTCAGAACACATTGAATTGAAGAAAGGTGCAGGTTCTGGTAAGATGATTTCGCCTGAGCCAGCTCCTGCTTACTCTACAGGGCATGGCTTTAAAATCATCTCCCCACAGAGAACGTTCTAGAATCCTGGTGTTTCGGTTATTCTTCTGCGGCTGTGATAAAATGACCTGAGCAACTCAAGGAAGAAATGGCTCATTATTTGGCTTTTGGTTCTGGAGGGGAAGTATCATGGAGCCCATCACAGCGGGGAACTCATAGTGGAAGAGGAAGCAAGTGGGGCAGGATATCAAATATCAAGGCTTGTCCCTATGACATACTTCCTTCAGCAAGGCTCTAAGTCCTGAAGGCTCCATAGCTTTGTCAAACCGCACCACCAGCTGGAACCAAGTGTTCAAACAACATGAGCCTGGCAAGGGTGGAAGGCTGCCATTCATTCAAACCATGCACTCGGTCTAGATGAAGTGACCTAATATGCATGTATGTCCAGTATGTTCTTTTATTATGACATTGATAACCTCTATAATAATTACTAAGTTCAAATCAAGTTGTCTTCTCTAATAAAATGCAATTAAGCAGGGGGCAAGAATCTCAGCTTCCTGTAAGTTCCTCTACCATGGGGTTGAGTAGCATGTAGCAGCTATGTGGTAAATACTCATCTAATGGAAACAACACAATCAAACTTTATTGATAGCCTCATATTTTTCTATATTAGGAAAGGAATGCATATTGATTATAGGGTTTTTTTGTTTGTTTTCTCAACGTCATAACATACTTGTTATGATTACTTAGCATACAAGGACTAGATCTGGGTGCTGACTTTCAGATTTAACTAAACTCTCCAGGTAGGCTCATCAATGTGATTGTAATTATTTCCAGATCTCTACTTCTGGGGTCAGATATGCTATCATTGAGCCATGAGATCACCAGAGTTCTACTTTCAGAGGTATAAGCCATGGTCTAGCAAATGACATGTGACAGAGACCAGTGGTAAGTTGCTCTTATTACACTATCTTTACTGGCTCACAGATAAGGTTGTCATCAAAGATAAAGGTTGGAGTAGAAGGTTGACCAATTAGCCTCAATGAGAGAGGCACTCAGTTTTAGAACTCTAGTTTCCTCAAATGACATTGTTCAGTGGCTTTTACAGGATACTGTGGATGGAGATGACTCAGTATGTGTCCCCGGAGAGATGCTGGCACCGAGGTCTAGCACTCACTAAGGTTACTAAGGTACTATGTGCTGGAGCTAAGGCATGATTTTCTGGCTGTCAATTACTATTGTTTTGTTTCTAAATACTGAAGTGAAAAAGTACAGACGCTTTCCTGCATATTAAAATAACAACTCTCAAAGTGAGTTGACTTCAGACTCAGTCTTTAAAGGGGGTTCTTTCTCTAAACTAATTTCAAGAAGTTCTGTCTTTCAGGTTAAGAATATCCAACTGTTTCCATGCATTTGGTTTTCTGCATCAACTAACTGATGTGTATTTATTTATGTCAAGTTTTTAAGCATCGGCTGAACAGTTCCTCACAAGTGATTTTAGGATCATATTATTTTTGAACTTTCTAAATGAAAACACAGAAGTTGGAAAAGTATAAAAAAAGACTCACTCAGTTGCTTAAATTTTGCTCCCAAAATACTGAAGTTTCTCATTTGAAAGCAAATTCTCAAGATATAGGCTGTCTTGGGCTGAGGCCACTGTAGTGACAATAGGCCAGCTGTGAGCGTGAGATCACTTTTGCCGAAATTCTTTTCATTCACACCACTGAGATTGGAGTCCTCCTTCCATCAGCACTGATAGAGTTTCCTAGATGTGGGAACTAAGTGGACATTCTGGGTCAGAGATTACAAGTTGGGGATCCCAAGGAAGGGATGATAAGAGACTATCTTAGTATTGAAAATGTTACTTTGGACACTGATGGTAGAGAAGAGAGAGAGAGAGAGAGAATGTTCAACATGCAAGAACCCTTGATATTTACACAATGAATTCACCCTTGAATCAACAGTGAAAAACCTCCAGACTCCACAAATTTGCCAAACCTTCCCTCATCCTCCCATGTTATGAGACATTCACTGAGGATGCCTTACATCGGTCAGCAATTTGCCCTAACTCCTGCTCTACTCATATAGTTGCTACTGCCTTATTTTTCTTACTCACATTTGAATAAAGGGTCATCAATCATTCACGGGGCAAAGCAGTGATAGATCCAGGAAAGAACTACAGTAGAAACGAGCCTTGTTAAACTGCTGTTTCTAAATCTAACAGATTTTCAGCATCCAAGGTCAGAAAAATGTCAGACACGTGGAGGCCTAAAGACAGCACAGAAAATCCCATGAAGCCCAGCAGACCACAGCATGACCAATAGTCCCTGAGAATTCTCATCAGAAGCGGGGAACTCGGGGGCTTCCTTCTTGCCCCCTGAATGACCCTACAAGGTCTCAAGCTCTCTTCCCTGAACATTTCCACTGCCGTGGGTTGGCTAAGGACTTATCACCACAACAGGATTGAAATTTTGTTTTGGTTGGAAAAACATTTCTATTTTATCTTTAGAGATGTATGTGAAATGTTCCTCCCCAGGATCTGTTTCCTGACTCTGACCTCAAATTCAGGACAAAAGAAGACTGGGCTGCCTGAACAGACCTTTCCGTCTGTGAGTCAGAACGTATGTGTTGGGGAGGTAGCAGTGGGGGCAGAGAAATGTGAGTTTGAATCAGTGAGCGATGACTCGTGTTTCACATGACACCTTGAAAAGTATTTTTTTCCCATTGCTTTTCTTATTATATAACGTTGCTCCTCAGCTGCCCAAAGCTTCCTTTACAAGAATGCTTGCTTTGGTTTTCTTTCGTTACCTTGCTGAAGCTCAGACCCAGGGCATGCTAGGCAAGTATTCCACCACTAACCCATGTCCTCGACTCTTCTGAGGATACCGGTTTAGATCCCCCTTTAGCTTTGGCAATGTTAACCATTCACTAGTGTTTAAGTCTCCTGAAGAAATTATGAGATAGCCATTTACTATCCCATTTTCTCACAAAGAGATTCCACAGGAAGTGGATAAATGGTCTAAGATAACCTAGAAAGAAGGTGGCAGAAAGTCAGGTATGGTGGCTCAGGAAACTCAGTAGGAAGATTGATATTGGTTCAAAGACAATTTGGACTACATGGTGGGTTCCAGGCCAAACTAAGTTATGGTAAGAAATCCTGTCTCAAAAAATTCTACAAAACATAATTGTCAATTAACTTTGGCGAGAATGTGGAGAAAAAGGAAGCCTTGCGCACTGCTGGTAGGAATAGAAACAGGGGCAGTCTCAAGGAAATCAGTATGAGATTCCTCATAAAATTGAAAATATATTCACTATATGACCCGCCATAATCCCTCTCCTAGCTTTACATCTGACACACTAAGGCACTGAACCATAGAGACAGCTGCATTTCCATATTTGTTGTTACACTAGTCACAACAGCCACGAGAGGGAACAGATGAATAAAAAAAGTGACATGCATTTTATTTAACTGTAAAGGAGAATTAAAACTTAGTAGGAAAAAATGGATGGAATCAGAGAGTATTATATATAATATATAATACATATATTATATAATAATGTATATAAGTGAAATAAGCCAGATTCCACAAACCACATGCAGATTCTAGATTTAAATATTTGTGTGTGTGTATGTATGTGTGTGTGTACATGTATGTAATGTGAAAGGGGACAATGCAAGGAGAGGAAACTAAAGGGAGGGAAGGGGAACAAGACAGGATAATAGAATAAATGTGAAGTGAAAGCAGAAGGGGGGCTTATTTTGTAAGGGAAAGGAGACCACCAAAGAGAGGGAAAAGGGCAGGTGTGAGAGAAGACAGTGGGGGAATGAAAAGAACAAATTATAGTGTATGAAAATGTCACAGTGAAACACATTGTTTTGTATGATAACTGAAAAATTTTTTTAAAGAAAGAAGGTGGCAGAATTGAGGCTCAAACTCAAGGCTTCCTAACACCACCTTTAAAGACTATTCTTTTTTTTTTTTTTTTTTGGTATATGAATCACAGGACACTGTACTTAGAGACCATTTCTGGATTAAAAAATTGCAAAAATTCTGTTTAAAAAAGTTTTGTTGAAAATCGTATCTGTTATCTCCTTTTTTTTCCTTTAGTAAGTTGAATTTAAGTCAAACAAGAAATAACTAGGAACCTCCCATTAGTGTAGGGTCATCCACCTGAATCTCAAATCTCACTGTGAACTCTTTTAAGGCTACAATAAACAGAAGATGGGGAATGTTTGTTTATTTGTTTTTTGTGTGTGTGTGTGTCTGTACATATCAGAGGGCACTGTGTGTGCCTATGAGGCCCAAAGGTGACTTCAGTAATCATCTTGGATTGCACTACCTCCTCTTTGCTTTGCTCTGGAGTTTCTCACTGCCATTTCCACCTGGCAGTTTTATGTGGGATCCAGGATCCAAACTTGAGTTTGCAAAGCACGGACTTAACACTTAAGCCATCTCTTCAGCCCTGGGGAAATGTTTTTTAATGTTAGGACATAACAAACATTATTTTCAAAAGTATATATCCAATGGTGTGTGTGTGTGTGTGTGTCTGTGTGTGTGTGTGTCTGTGTGTTTGCATGAGCCATGTACACATATCTAGGGGTTTGGGGGGATCATTTATCATTTCCTCACACTGACAACTCATTCAAATTAATAATTCTAGTAGGGACAATGAACTAATGTATCTTGAGGGTGGATTAGCTACCAGCCAAAGTACCTAGAACTTTCCAGACCTCTCTCCACACAACTACCATCCTACAAAGTACTGCCCCTCAAGCTGCCATTTACAGCAGCTAAAAGCACCCCCAAAGTCACAGGTCTGTGCAGTGATGAACCATATTTCGACCCTTCAGCCATCTGATTTCAGGCAACAGACACCCAAGGGGACCATAGTGATCTGTCTCTGGATCAAACACAGCATGATGTTTCTCTGGGTTTGGTCAACAGAGGCATAATTTTGCTTTTTTATGAAGATTAAATTTCTTTCCTTCCTTCCTTCCTTCCTTCCTTCCTTCCTTCCTTCCTTCCTTCCTTCCTTCCTTCTTTCCTTCCTCCCTCCCTCCCCCTCTCCTTCCTTCTCTTTTTATTTCTTCCTTTCTTCTTTTTCCCTTCCTTCCTTCCTTTTTCTCTTCTCCTCTCTTCTCCTCCCCTTCCCTCTTTTCCCCTCCCCTCTTCTCTCTTCTCCTCTTCTCTTTCCGAGAGTCTCATGTGGTCCAGGTTGGCCTCAAGCCTAAGATCCTCATGCTTCACTTTCTGAGTACCAGGATTTCAGGACTATTCCATCACCATCACACTTAGCTCTACTTCTATTTTCATTGAAAAAATAACCCACAATTACAGTATGTTGTATTCATAGTTAGATACAGGATGAACTTGATAGTTGAGGGTTCAAGCTCTGAGCACATTTGTAAAGAATCAGTGGTTGAGTGAAGCTCTGAGCAAGCCTGCAGGAGATTGTTCAGTTAATGGAGAAGGCCTAGCATATGATGGGCAGGGCTGGTCCCCAGGCAGATAAATAAGATAGAGTTGGTTAGGGAAGTTGGTATCCTTTAATATACTTGACCAGACACGTCATTCTGGTAAGTAAAGATTGTCTCTCAGCAGTCTTGTGGATACATGGATATGGTGTGACCAATTCCCTCAGTCCCTAGTGTCAGTGTGAGCTCTTACACCAAGCTAGACAAGGAACTATAAACAGACAATCATAAGGAGGAATAAATCCCCTTGTTCTCCTATAAGCTTTTTAGTTGTGAACTTATCGGCAACTGTGCAAGTTAACTGCACGCTTGCTTTAAAATAAAAGGACTTCAAATAAAAAAGGTTTTAAAATAATCAGCAGCAGCGACAGGTCTAGCGGGGATCACAGGGGAGAAGGCTTCAGGCCTTCTCTGTGTCTATGACTCTGTAGGATTATTAGAGGTAAGGGGTTAAACAGACATAACAGGGAGCCCAAGAAGGAGCCCCAAGCTATGCCACTGAGTCCTGAACCCCCACTAGTGTAGAAGACTCAGAGGGAAGTTCAGCCCCACATGAACAGATGCTCTGAAAGATGGGAGGGAAACAGGAAGCACAAAGAGAGGAGGAGGGAAGGAAAAGGATGAGGGGGAAGGGAGGTGGAAATGGGGAGGGAAATGCAATGGGGGACAATGGGGAAAAGACGGGGGGGAGAAGAAGGGGGTACCTATTGATTAGGCAAAAAATGTAATAAAATAAAAAAATTCCCTTTTCACCCCACCCCGCTCCGCCGGTGTGCGAGGTCCAGCCGGGCCTCACCGCGCACTCTAGGACCCCAGATCAGCCCACAGGGACCCGGCTCCGACTCCCACCATCCAGCCGGAGCCGCGCGGGGGCCGAGGGATGAGGAGGACCTCCCCCTGCGCCCGGGCCCCGCCCCAGCTGCCCTCGGGTTAAATAGCTCCACACCGACGCGCCCATCGCCCCTTTTCACCCCACCCCGCTCCGCTGGTCGGGACACGCGCGCGGTCCACCCGGGCCTCACCCCGTGCCCTAGGTAAGTCCCCGTTCGGGCCCCGCCCACCAGTACCCCAGGCCAAATAATTCAGTTTAGTGAAATTGAGAGATCTTAAGAGTTAAAATGACAATGCCAAAGTCAAAGTGCAAATCCATGAGAAGCAACACTCAAGTAAACAAATTTCCCACTGAAGAAATTAATCCCATAATGTTAGACTCCAACAAGAACAAACCCGCGGAAAAAGGCCAAGAAAGCCTGACCCAGGATAACGACTTTCAAAATATGATCATTACCATGTTCAATACTATGAAAGAGGAAATCCGGGAGGAATTACATAATCGAATCAATCGCTTTGAAGAGGAACACAACAGACATCTGGAGGAGTTGAGAAAAACAGTGCAAGAAACAAAAAGTGGCATAGAGCAGTTAAAACAAACTCAAGCAGAGTTTAAAACTGAGCTAAAAGACAAGTTATCTTCAACCCAGAACGCCACAGAGAGTCTTATCAACAGAACTAATGAAGCAGAAAACAGAATTTCAGACCTTGAATATAAGTGGGAGTACTAACCAGCTCAATGGAAGAGGTTGTTAAAGCCAAAAAGATACTTGAGAGAAATATCCAAGAGATATGGGACACCCTGAAAGAAGCCTAACATGCGTATTCATGGAATACCGGAGCAAGAATCTCAAAATACCACCCCTGAGGAAATTTTTCAAATGATCATCAAGGAAAACTTTCCTCATCTAAAAAAAGAGAGGCCCATTCATATACAAGAGGCATTCCGCACCCCAAACAGATACGACCAAACTAGAAGCACACCACGGCAAATAATAGTTAAAACACTCCACATTCAAGATAAAGAACTGGTGCTGAGAGCTTCAAGGGAGAAAAAACAAGTCACTTTTAAAGGCAAACCTATTAAAATAACAAATGACTTCTCAGTCGAAACAGTAAAAGCAAGAAGAGCTTGGAGAGACATACTTCAAGTATTGAATGAGCAAAAATGTCAACCCAGGCTGATTTACCCTGCAAAACTATCAGTCATGATCGAGGGAGAAAGAAAAATTTTCCAGCACAAAGACAACTTTAAGGGATACATGGCCACCAAACCAGGCCTTCAAAAACTGCTAGAAATGATACTCAAGCATGAAGAAAAAAACAGGCATATCCAGGAGAACAGAAGGCAAATATAACACCATTAAAAGCGAAGCAATATACTTATAAAAGCTACTAAACATAATAAATGTCTGGAATTAACAATAGTTTCTCCATTATAACACTAAATGTTAATGGACTTAATTCACCGATCAAGAGACACAGATTACAAACTTGGATTAAAAATCACAATCCATCAATCTGTTGCCTGCAGGAAACCCATCTCACCACAAAAGATAGGCACGCTCTAAAAATAAAAGGCTGGTCAACAATTCTACAAGCAAAATGGAAGCAGAAAACAGGCAGGGGTAGCCATTATGCTATCAGACAAAGTGGATTTCAAACCAAAAAAAATTATAAGAGACACGGATGGATACTACATTTTAATCACAGGTACAACTCACCAGGAAGATTTCACAATACTGAACATATATGCACCCATACGGGCCCCCTCCACATTCATTAAGAAAACCCTACAGCGTCTAAAGCAAGAAATCAACCCCCAAACGATAATTCTTGGGGACTTCAACACCGCCCTCTCTACATGGGATAGATCAACAGGTCAAAAGCTTAACAGAGACACTTTGGAACTTAATCAAACCCTGAAAGAAATGGACCTCACAGATCTCTATCGAACTTTTCACCCACGCACCAAAGAATACACATTTTTCTCAGCAGCACACGGAACTTTCTCCAAAATAGATCACATATTGGACCACAAGATAAATGTACACATATACAAGAAAGTTGAAATTCTAACCTGTGCCCTATCAGACCACCACGGCCTAAAGCTGGACATCCACAACACATCAAACAAGAGAAAATACACTAACTCCTGGAAACTTAACACTATGATGCTGAATGAGAACTGGATTCAGGAAGAAATTAAAAAGGAAATTCAAGATTTCCTGAAAGTGAATGATAACGAAAATACAACTTACCAAAATCTCTGGGACACAATGAAAGCTGTTCTAAGAGGTAAGTTCATAGCTCTTAATGCCCACGTCAAAAAAATGGAAACATCAGAATAAACAACTTAACAATGCAGCTTAAAGCTTTAGAGAAATTAGAGCAATCTGATCCCAAAAGCAGTAGAAGAGAAGAGATTAGCAAAATAAGGGAAGAAATATCTGAAATCGAGACTAAGAAAACGATAGAAAAAATCAACCAATCAAAAAGCTGGTTCTTTGAAAAATCAACAAGATTGATACACCCCTAGCTAACTAACCAAAAGCAAGAGAGAGAAAACCCAAATTAACAAAATTAGAAATGAACATGGAGTTATCACTACTGATACCCAAGAAATCCAGAGAATTATAACATCATATTTCAAAAACTTATACTCTGTGAAGTTTGACAAACACAAAAGAGATGGATGAATTTCTAAGTAAACACAACTTACCTAAATTGAATCAGGAAGTTGTGAATTACTTAAATAGTCCTATAACATATAAGGAAATTGAGGAAGTAATCTCGAATCTTCCCACCAAAAAATGTCCTGAACCAGATGGATTCAGCACAGAGTTCTACCAGACATTTAAGGAGTTAATAACACCAATACTTCTTAAACTGTTCCATCAAATAGCAAAGGAAGGAACACTACCAAATTCCTTCTATGAAGCTAATATCGTTTTAATCCCAAAACCTAATAAAGATCCACTTAAAAAAGAAAACTATAGGCCGATCTCCCTGATGAACACAGACGCAAAGATTCTCAACAAAGTCTTAGCAAATCGGATTCAAAAACATATTAAAAAGATCATTCATGGGGACCAAGTAGGCTTCATCCCCGGCACACAAGGTTGGTTCAACATACGCAAATCAATAAATGTAATTCATCATGTAAACCAGTCCCAAGTCCAAGACCACATGATACTCTCGATAGATGCAGAAAAAGCTTTTGACAAGATCCAACAGCCTTTTATGATCAAAACGCTAGAGACAGTAGGAATGCAAGGAACCTTTATCAATATAATAAAAGCTGTATACAACAAGCCCACAGCAAGGATTATGCTCAATGGGGAACAATTGGAAGCATTCCCACTTCGATCAGGAACTAGACAAGGCTGTCCACTCTCACCACTTCTATTCAATATTGTACTTGAAGTCTTAGCTGAAGCCATAAGACAACATAAGAGGGATTCAAATCAGCAAGGAAGAAATCAAGCTATCCCTATTTGCAGATGACATGATCTTATACCTGAGGGATCCCAAAAACTCCACCAGGAAGCTCCTGGAACTAATTGAGAAGTTCAGCAGGGTGGCAGGATACAAAATAAATGTGCAAAAATCAGAGGCCTTCCTATATGCCCAGAATGAAAGAAGTGAAAAAGCCTTGAGAGAAACCATGCCATTTACTATAACCCCTAAAAAAATGAAATACCTTGGTAATAAACCTAACTAAGGAGGTAAAAGACCTTTACAATGAAAACTTTAAAACCCTAAAGAAAGAAATTGCAGAAGACACCAGAAGGTGGAAAGACCTCCCTTGTTCCTGGATTGGCAGAATCAACATTGTAAAAATGACCATCCTACCAAAAGCAATATACAGATTCAATGCTATACCAATCAAAATCCCAAAGCAATTCTTCAAAGAAGTTGACCAAAACAATCTCAAGTTCATATGGAGGCACAAAAGACCCAGGATAGCAAAAACAATCCTGAGTAACAAAAACACAGCTGGAGGTATTACCATACCAAACCTAAGTCTATACTACAAATCCATAGTTATAAAGACAGCCTGGTACTGGCTCCAAAATAGACACACAGATCAATGGATAAGGATTGAAGACCCAGATATAAGCCCACAAAGTTACAGCCATTTGGTCTTTGACAAAGGGGCCCAAAGAATCCAATGGAAAAAGAACAGCATCTTCAACAAATGGTGCTGGCAAAACTGGATCTCCACATGCAGAAGATTAAAGCTGGACCCGTACTTGTCACCATGTACAAGTCTTAATTCCAAATGGATCAAGGACCTTGATTTAAGGCCAGAGACTTTAAAAACCATAGTTGAAAGGATAGGGAACTCCCTCGAGCTGATTGGGCTAGGCCAACACTTCCTAAACAGACATCCAATGGCACAGTCACTGCTACCACTCTCAACAGTTGGGATCTTGTGAAATTAAAGAGCTTCTGTTCAGATAAAGAGATTGTCACACGAGCTCAAAGGCAACCCACAGAATGGGAGAAAATCTTCACTAACCACATATCTGACAGAGCTCTACTGTCCAGAGTGCACAAAGAACTTAGAAAATTAAACTCCAAGGAAAACACTGGCCCAATTAAAAAATGGGCCCTGGAACTTCAAAGAAACTTTACAGGGATGAAATTAAAATGTCTAACAATTATCTTAAAAAATGCTCCACTTCCTTCGCCATCAGGGAAATGCAAATCAAAACTTCCCTGAGATATCATCTCACCCCGGTCAGGATGGCAAAAATCCACAATACAAACAACGACAAATGCTGGAGAGGATGTGGAGAGAGGGGAACTCTCCTACATTGTTGGTGGGAATGCAGGCTCATACAGCCACTCTGGCGAGCCGTCTGGAGATTCTTAAAGAAATTAAAGATTGAAATGCCATATGACCCTGCTATCCCACTTTTGGGAATAACCCCCCATGCAGCAGAGGTTCGCCTCGATAGCACAAGCTCGACCATGTTCATAGCAGCACTGTTTACAATAGCAAAGTCATGGAATCAACCTAAATGTCCAAGAGTTGACGAGTGGATAAGGAAACTGTGGTACATCTATACAATGGAGTACTACTCAGCCATCAAAAATGATGAATTACTGGAATTTGCTGGGAAATGGATGTCATTAGAAAGAATTATATTAAGTGAAGTATCCCAAACCCAGAAAATTAAGCGCCGTATGTACTCCCTAATAGGTGGCTCCTAGTACCAAACTCACCCAGCCCACATTGAGACACTCAAAAGTAAACCTATGTAACACAGTAATTGCAAGGATTATGAACAAGAGAGATGGGTTAGGAGGGCCACACCAGAAACAAGGAGAGGAGACCATGTTACAGCAGAGAAAATAGGCCTCCATCAAGGTCTGCAAGGGGTGACATACAGTGCCCAGCAGAATGGAGTGAAGGGAATTGCAGGAGCAGCAAAACTGCAAAAGAAAATCAACAAACCACAATCCAGAACTTCAGAGACTCTATATCAATCACATAGAACTAGGACAGCCTAATCTCTCCCCATCCTGGAGCTCAGGGACATTTGCGGAAGAGGGGGCGGTAAGATTGTAAGAGCAAAAGGATGGGAGGAGCAACGATTTGCAAGATTCTGAACAATAGTTGGGGCCAAAGCAATCACAATGGGACTTTGCATGCCCTGCGCAATGTCCAGTGCACTGTTGCCCTCATAAAGTCTAGCATCTGTTAAGGGCACCGAGACCCCTGGAGGCAAGGGATTGACAGCCATAGTAGTGATCTTATGCTTAAGGGGAACAAGAGAAAGGGCTTATGGAAATGCCACTGGGTCCTTATATGTCATCGGAGAGGAGGACCCAGTGGAGAGTTAGGCGTACACAATAAAGGACTCTCTGGGAATTGGGGGGGAGGCACTGGGGGAAGGGGAGGGGGAGGAGGGGGGAGGGAGGGAACTGGTAAAAAATTTTAAAATGTATAATTAAATTTTTTAATAAAAAAAAATTATCAGCAGCAAGGTGTGGAGGAACTGAAGTTCTCACACACTGCTGGTGAGAACATCAAGTGGGATTGGAAGGCTGGACAGGAGCACCTTTAAGATACAAAGCAGGTCATTTATTTGGGTCAGCAATCCCACCCTAAATTTAATACCAAGAGCACTGAAATCCATGTGTGTTCAACAACCTGTACTTGATATTCATAGCCACATTAGTCAGCAATGGTCAAAGTGAAAGCCACACGAAAGTCACCATGCTTGTCTACACAGTGGCATATTATATACAGAACTATATACAGGAATGAAGTGTTAGTAATACAAGAAATGAAGCAATGTTCCCAACTTGCAGCTGCTAAGTGGCATGACTTGAGTCTGTCTTCTAGTTTCTGTTTTCTGTCCTCTGCTCGCCTTTTTAAACTGAGGATTGTGGTTGGTTCACTGCATCACATATAAAGACTTCTAGAGTGAAGGGTTAATCTTGCAATGGAGATGAACCGTATGGCTCCATCACAGGCAGACTATGAGGGCTGGTGAGGTAACTCAGTGGGTAAAGCACCTGTTTTCAAAACCTGGTAACCCGAGTTTGGTCCCTAGAAACCCACATGGTAGAAGGAGAACACTGACTTTTTCCAAAGTTGTCTTCTCCATTCCAACTATGTGCCATGACGTGGTGCATTCTCTGTGTCTATGACTCTGTCTCTCTCTGTCGCTCTGTCTCTCTGTCTCTGTCTCTGTCTGTCTCTGTCTCTGTCTCTCTCATAAATAAACAAATAAATAAAAAGAGAGAAGAAGGCAGACTAGAGGGATAGGTAATGAGAACAACAAGAAAGCACCAGGATTTGAAGGAGCCAAAAGGCAGGGGAGGATGATGAGGACAGAAGAAATACTAGTCAAGTTAGAACAACAATGATGTGTGATGTATTTTATCTAGTCCCCAGACACAAGCAACTTCTGCCTTGCTTGTTTGTACTTACAAAGAATGTTTTAAAAGATTACAATTTAGGAATGTGGGGCTTGGAGTCTTATCTTACTGTTGCTCAGTTTGTGTCATTTAAACCATAGATGTGAATAACCACAATGTGTTTCAGAGGGATTGATACTTGCCATAGCCAAATATACAAAACTAAGAAAAAATAATTGTAGAGTTACCAGCTTTTCTGCCACACTTCACAAAGATGATATCACAATGGAAGTGCCATTGCTTTTACTACTTACCTGTGCAAACCATTTTTTCCATAATTTTTTTCCATTTGGTACTTATGGCTAATCTTCCAACTATTCCTTCCCTACCAGGGACACTGAACCCATCTGCCTGTGGTTCCTTGACGACATAAGGAAATAAGAAATGGAACGTGGGATCCCAGACACAAAGGTTTTATTGTTCTAGAAGCTTCTCTCAATCTATCACCAAGAACAGTCACCACATGAAAACCTTTAGGCTGCAACCATCTGGTCTATGCATGCTCAAAGTGTTAGCTCATCAGTTAGCAAGTGGACAGAAAGATCCAGGTTCTAATCTGCCCTCTGGCACTAACTAATGAGGTAACCTCCATTGAGGGCTTTCTCTTCCTGGCTACAGAGCTCTGCTGTGCAAAATGAAGGGCTCAGAGTAGAACTGCCCTATAGATTTCTCCAGGTCTGCACGCCTTGCCCACCCACTCTGCCGACCCATCCACCTTTCCCTACCCAGTACCTGCTTCTTTGTCACGGTGCCATCCACGGGGTCCACATACTCGAAGCTGTCTGTCTTTGCAACACTGTAGATGTGGCTCCCCACAGCAAACTGCTGGCCAATGAAGGACTTGTCGGTGACCAGGGCCTCCAGGTCCCTCATGACGTAATATGTTGCCTTGGGATCCAGCCCCTCATAGTCAAACCTGTTGGGGGAGGAGGACAGGACAGAGAAAGAACAAGACCCAGTAAGAGAACCACCCATGGGGTAAGCTCCCTCATGCTTCTGGTTTCAAGAAAGAAGAGCGCAGAGAAGTACCCATAACTAGTCTGTCTTCATCCATTCCAAATGGCCCTTCCAATTGAGTCACCTTGGACAGTGACCTTGTAAAAAATTAAATCATGTCACTCCCTTCTTCTAGGCCCTTTCCAAACACCTACCACATTGAGAACAAACCCAAAACCTCAAGTCAAGTCGACTGCACACTGTGGGAGCCAATCCTACTCCACTTAGCTTGCTGTGACCAAACTCTGTCACACTTTGAGATGCCACCTAGGGTCTTTCTCTTGCTCGCTGGTCCCACCACCTGTTCTCTCTTCTCTCTCTACGCCCATCAGACTATCATGGTGATTCTCTCCCTGTCTTCTCTGACCTTGATCTATCTCTTTGGTTCTGATGTTGTCTAGACCTGCAACCCTAAATAAACTTCCATTTCTTAAGTATCTTCCTTGTGTTAGTTTCTCTTTAATCATGGACCTCCACATGGTACCCACATATGACTGGAGTCATTCCCCATTCCTTCTCCCTACCAACCTAACACACTAAATAGCTTCTCCCTCTTTCCTCATATTTCCTCAAGTGTCTCTCATATTTTTATATTTTCTTTTACATTGCCTTAGGGATTCTTGGTCTTGTTTTTGGTTTTTTTTTTTTTTTTTTTTTTTTTTTTTTTTTTTTTTGCTTACTATCTGCCTTTGTCCTACAAAATGGGAACTCAAAAGAGCACAGACCTTGACTCACTCATCCTTTGTGTTTCTAGAGAAGAGAAAATGCTAAGTAAGTAATCTAGAATAAAGAAATGATAGGAATGCAGAGAGAGAGAAACTGAACTTAACATACTATAAAACTCTCTTGGACATTTGGAAGAAATACCACAATTGTTCCATTAAAGAAGCCTTTCTGGCCAACAATATCAAATGTAATAGTGGGGTTGGGAGGGGATTAGACAAATGAAAGACTGAAATTCACCCCCACCTCATTTACTGCGGTGGAGTTTAAAACATGATAATGCATACCATGCAGTTGGTATAATGCCAGGCGTCAAAGCTTAAAACTGTTCATTGCGTTTTCCTTTAGTTGCTATCCTAAGAGCAGCAGGGAATCTTGACGCGCTCTCCTGAACACCCAGCAGGGCCTGTTTACAAAAGAAGCCCAAGGCACAATGGCTTTAGAAGGACTTAAATTTGAGCTTCCCTCAGCATGGAGAACACCCAGAGCAAACAGAGAGACAGAAGCTCTGAACAGTAGTCACTGCTTCTAAGAGCCTGGAGGACATCGGAACACCTGCCTACAAGGAGAGGCACGGACTATGCCGTGTTCTGCTGTGGGCGACCTGCCTATATTCCTTCTCCCTCCCATGCCTCAGAAACAAAAGCAAGGTCCTCAGACGCTGTTCTTAGTTGTGTCTGACGTGAGGTTCTCTAGATACAGTAATTCAGAGGGGATAAAGACCCAACAAAGAGCCATGAGTGGCAGGACGTGCTTGTCCTCCCGGCATTCAGGAGGTTCAGGCAAGAGGACCAATCACAAGTTCAACTCAACCTGGCTATATAGCAAGACCCTATCTCCCAAAAAGAAGGAGGAGAAAGAGGAAGAGAAGAAAAAAGAGAAGGAGGAAGAGAAAGTAGGGAAAGATAGAAAGAGGAGGAGAAGGGAAGATCCAGGCAAGCAGAAAGGTGCAGGCAGAGAGATGGGATTAGGAAGTTGAGAGCCTACTAATGGGGTAGATCGCATCCACTCTACAGCCGAGCTCACTCGAGCAGCCTGTCTGAAGCTGCCTCCCATTTCCTACCTCTATGGACCCTCCAGTCACCCACCACTACCAATGGATGAAATCTTTAAGCAGAGAATTACTTCTGGGCACTACTCAGATACAGATAAGGGGAAGTGGAAGAATTTTCTCAGATAAAACCTTAGCCTCAGTGTTAAACTGCAGTTGTTTTATTGTTTCTTTCCTGCCAAGAAAATTGTCAGGCTAGAAATAATTTATTCCAAAAATACCTCTTGACTTGGCATTTGCTGGGACTGAAGGAAATGTTTATCTTGCATTGTACCTATTCTTTCCTCCCTTTTTCTTTATCCCTGTGATCTTTTTGGCCAGAGATATATAACATAATTCAATGTCCCACAAGAAATTATATCTCCATTGAAGTCTATCCTCTAACCTGGTATTTGTTATGAAAAAAGTGATTAGCTTTATAATCTTGGCCACAAAGGATGGAGTATATTATAAATACACTTATCATAATGCCATTTTTTCAGAACACTGGCAGGAACTTTGATAACTATTCCACAAATTATGGGACACATCTCTGATTCAAAGTGATCTCATTAAGACAGGCATTGGCAATCATAACACATTTTATCACATTGAACCTTTTAGAAGAGCCTCATGCAACAGAAGAGTTCTGTATGCTTTTGTATGAAAATTAAATGCATAAATGAACTCCACAAGAGTCAAAGGTTGAGGCCTTTGTTAGAAATATGTATAAGCAAATCCAGCTCTTATCTGCCCTGAGAATCCCTATTGTGTGATCCAATGAATGATTTGAAACCCTTTGTGGACTGTCACATCCCCAGACATTTTGGAACCAAGGAAACAGGAACCAAGACTATTATGGTATTATCTATATTTCCTAGAGTTTAATAAGCACCATCAAAATCTTCCTCATTCTCTGACACTTATCTAAGTAAAGGACTTCTTAAAAGAAGAAATAACCATCTTAGAAGGGGAAAGACTAAAGTTCTTTTCTGCAACTGAACACCCAAAGCTGATTGCTACTCATAAGCAAAGAAAAATGAGCAGAGGCTAACCCCTAAACCTCCTTGACCCACACAGAACTCTCCATAGTGAATGGCCTTTCCTGCCATCCTCCAAACCGTGGCCTGGCACGAGGTGTACACACCTGGCACATATCTAGGTTCACATTCCTAGCAAACAATCATGCTTCGAGAATGCTCTTGATCTCACATTCTTCGACAATCAAAAAAGGGACAGACAACACCTACCCATAGTTCCCACCAACCATCTTTCATTTGCCTCCTTTGAGGGTAATATTGCTTGTTTTCTGCACCTCTTTTCACAACGGCAAACCTGAACAAAACCTGGGGCTCCTGAGCCACGTCAGCAAAGGGCGCTGACTCCGGCACATCGGACATGACATTCACCATTAATGCGGCAATAAGACTGAGGTGGGAAGAGGATTTCCAAACCTCCCTTCTTCAACGAGAATGGACAAAGAACTAACGAGAGGCTTCTGCTTTGACTGTACGAGTACCTTGAAGCTACTGTAGCTTCCAATGGATTTCTCAAAGCTCTGTATCCAGATATCCTCTAGAGAGGACCTCATATCTCCACTGACAAGATGAGGGAGCGATATCACTAAGGAAGAAAAATTGTGCTTTCTAGCTGGTAAGCCTTGACAACACCCCTCAATACCCCACTCTGTGTGACCCAGCTTCAGCCTTTTAGTCCTTTGGATAGACATTTCTGAAAGATGTCTTCTTAAACTCTAATACATCTGTTTTAGAAAATGTCTGCACATTTGCCCTCTTGTCTGGAATTTATTTTTCTAGCACTTTGTCTTCTCCCTTCAACAATAAAACTAGGATGCTTATATTAATTTTTTTTAAAAAAGAAAGAAAATGTAAGTAAGGATAGTTCTCCAGGGCACAGGCAGATGCTACCCATTCTTACCTGCAATAGTAATGGCGGCCGAATTTGGCCCAGTGATCTCGTACAATTTCTTCCACACTCTGCTTCCGGGCAGCAATAATGGACAGCCAGACCAAGACAGCCCAGAGGCCATCTTTCTCCCGGAGGTGATCAGAGCCTGAGGGAAAAAGAAAGACTCTGTTGTGAAACCTCTTCTGGGGGAAAGCCAAAGGAACAAGCAAGACAGACCAAGTTAGCAACTCGGTGTTACAGTGATGCTGGATGTATTTACCTACTACGCGGAATCGGTGTGCCCTAAGAACCTGCAGCTGAAATTCAAAAGATATAAAATAATAAACAAATATAATAATATCCTGAAAGTTGCTGAAGGAATCAAAGAGCCAAGTTGACATCATGTTAGTACAATGGTATCATTAATTCATCTTTTTGTTGAGTAAACATTGATCGCTTTTCTATATCCTGGGACCTAGAGAGTTCTTTACTCAGAAGTCTGAATTGTAGTAGACAGAGTCAGGCAGCAGAAAAGTGGACAGAGGAGCAAGATGCATCAAATCAGGACAAATGCTTTGGAGATATTAAACTGGATGCCGGCATCAGAGAGCAGCAACCATAGCTGTTTTATCTTCTGCTGAACAGTGGCCACATGAGACACATCTGGCCATAACCTCCACATGGGAACTTACTGGGGGGGATTGACTTTGCAGGTATAATTAGTTAGGGACTTTGAAATAAAGTCATCATGGGATACCTAGGTGGACCTAAATCCAGTGACAAGTGCTCTTATAAGAAGCAGCAAAAAGGGGCTGGAGAAGTGGCTCAGGGGTTAAGCCTCTGCCTTGCAGGCGGAAGGTCTTGAGTTCAGATCCTAGACCCCATGTATAGACGCCGGGCGGAAGCGGGGGCGGCCTGCGTTTCTGGTCCTGGTAGGGCGGAGCCTGTGAATCCCGGGGCAGAGTAAACAAGGAGGAGGTTGAAGTGTTCATGGTGGTTCCTGAATTCGTCCGTGGTTCTGTGCACACACACACACACACACACACACACAATTGAATAAATAATAAAATAATTTAAAGAATTTAAAAAAAAAGAAGCAGCAAAAAGACTCACCCAGAATTAGGCCAACCTAATCTCTCCCCATTCTAAGAGAATGTGGTGGAGAAGAAGGGGTGGAGAGATTACAAGACCATAAAGATGGGAATGTCCACCACTGGACAAGACATTCCACTCAAGGCAGAACTGCTATATCTAGGAACTCACTACAATGAAACTTGTCTTTCCCAGACCTGCGTGATGACTGACATACCAACATGTCCCCATAGACTACCTAGGAACTCAAGAAAGATAAGAGCATACAGTGGAAACCTTGGGCATTAAAGCTGGATGAGTGAAGGGAAATGCCCCTATCCGTGGGGTGGCCTAAAAAGAAGCAACTTGATATGCCACAGAAGCCTGAACCCCCACAAGAGTAGATAAGCCAGAGTTAATCCTGGGCTGGGAGGAGGCAGGAGAGTGGGAGGGAGTGGGAGCAATTGATGAAGGAAGGCATGGGAGAGTATGGGGGGAGGGATGGAGGGAAACAGGGATGAATACTCAATATGCTTGTAAAAGTAGAAAAATTAAAAATTAATCTAAAAATCCATTAGTTAATTTAAATATAGATGGGTTTATATTGCATAAGAGGAAAAAAAAGAAGCAACAAAGCTGGAGAGATGGCTTAGGGGTTAAAGCTGCCGCCTCATAAGCAGAAGGACTGAGTTCAGGTCCCAGATCACATGGAAAAACACAAGGTAAAAATGGCTGCGTTCTGCACTTCCTGTCCTGGAAGCTGCTGCCTGGAAAACCCTAGAGCAAAGCAAAAGGAGATAGAGCAATCCAGGGTGATTCCTGAAGCCACCCCTGTGCCTCCACAGGCACGCCTAGTACCCGCCCCCCCCACACACACACACAAGAAAAGAAAAAAGAAAAAAAGGGAAAGAAAGCTGGGGAGAGGAATTCCTAATCTCGTTTTAGCTACTTGGTTTTGCTGGCCGTCTCTTCTCCAACACGGATGACCATGGCCCCTATTTCTTGGAGTTCTGGGGGGGCTTAAGCAACTACATACCTGCAGGTATTTACAACAAGGCTGAAATATCCCAGAGGAAGCATGTGGCTGTTGGTAATTCTCACATAACACCAACAGTACTGATTCCTCAAAGCACACTTTGAGAAAAACTGTTTTGTTCTTTACATAGGTCTCTTTTTTTGTTTCTTCTGCCTCTAACTACAACAATATCTTAAGTCATGAGCCTGGAACCAGAGAGACCATTTCTTTTTTTTTTAATTTATTATTATTGTTATTATTATTATTATTCAATTGTGCGTGTGTGTATGTATGTGCACGCGCGTGTGTGTGTATGTGTTGTGTGTGTGTGTGTGTGTGTGTGTGTGTGTGTGTGTGTGTGGCTCCGCCCTACCAGGACCAGAAGCGCAGGCCGCCCCCGCTTCCGCCTGGCGTCTATACGTGGGATCTGGGATCCGAACTCGGGACCTTCCGCCTGCAAGGCATAGGCTTAACCCCTGAGCCACCTCTCCAGCCCAGAGAGACCATTTCTTATGGGTATTGAGGAGAGACAGAAAACACTCAATTTTAAGACAAATGAATAAATATATATTAAAAAATCAGTGGAGACTCATTTCGCAGAGCTACTAAAACTTTGGAACTGAATTAACAATACTTCAGTTGAGTTAAATATCTGAGAGAACCTCTCGCTGAAGCTACAAACTATTCCCCATGTCTGTTATACTCACAGAGGAGAAAACATATCACGAGAGAAGACCACTACTTAAACAAAAGGGAAAGGGGATCGTTATCCTTCAGTCCTTAATACACTGGTCAGAGTCTGCTGTTGACACTGGTCCACGTCCCACTGTGGCTGGCTCTAGGTGAAGAAGACCCTAGGTATTAATCATCACACTATAAAGTGACTGGTTTCAGCCAGCGAATTCTTCACACTGCCACAAAAATGGAAGAAGTTTGGAAGATTCAGACTTAACAATATGGCCAACTGCCAAGAAAACAAGTCTAGGAAACCCTGCCCAGTGCAATCATTTCAAAACCTTCTGTCCTTTTATAGCTGAAAAAAAAATCACTTTTACTTACTGGCTGGAGAAAAATACCCTTTTGTTCTAAAACAAGGGCTTTGCATACCTTGGATCTCCAGCTGGATCACATTACCTAGAGATAGAACCATTAGATGCTGTTAAGTCCGCAAGATAAGATGTCAGAATCTAGTGGCACAGAGACACAGAGTTCTTTCAGATGGCAAAAAAAACCACCCACAACCCCACAATCATTTGCAGATAACCACATCATAATTTGTGAGTTGTACAGCTTTGCCAATAAACACACATGGGTCTAGATTCACAAGAGGCAGATGATCCAGTGAAATTAACTCTGCTTTTCAGCATTCTTTGAAGAAGTGATAGAGACATGACCAAAATTACAATTATACTGATGTTTTCATTGGACAATCAATTGTTCTGTGGAGAGGGCAGGAGGGTCCTTTTACTAATACTTTAAGGACAGCAAGCTCAATGCCCTGTCGGAGTTTGATGAATTATATAAAGCTAGAGAATGCATGAAGGAACCAAGCAGTGTTCTAAAACTCCACCTTAAACAAAATCAAAACACAGGGAAAAACATTCACACACTATATATGACAGAGCTAATAGACTTAAACGTCAGTAAAAAAGAGATGACTTCCAGCTGACAACTGTATGGAAGACAAAGACAAGCAATTTTGGGGGGGGGTTATGGGGCAAAGGGGTCACACCAAAGCTCTTACACATGCCAGGCGCGTGCATCACTGAGCCGTGGCCCAAACAAGTGGGTTTCAAGAGGAAAATGATAAAGGTTTCAAGCGTGTGAATAGATGTTCCACCTCACCATTGCTCAACAAAAGTCAATAAAATGAGATACATTTGGGGGCTATCCCATTAGCAAAGCTTGAATGGGGCACAGATTGCGCAATACAGCGTGAACGTAAGTAGGGAGACTTTACTAGAGGAATTTGATGGTAACAGACCTTTCCATGTTGCTCATGTTTGGGCCTAACTGTTCTATTTCGACACTTAAGATACAGAAGCAGCTTAGAGAAAAAACTAGAGAAATAAATATTAACTGTTGAATAATAGAATAATTGTAAGACTCGCATAAAACATCTTATATAAACAATGTTAAATAAAAATATTTAGTAAAACAGAGCTTTGTTTATTCAAGTGTAGTGAATGGAAAAACAGGTTTCTCAAAACTAATATCCTTTGAATCACTGTGGAAGGTTTAAATGTATGTGTACATGAGGGTACACATGTGAGTGATAGCTGAATATGCATGTGTACACTAAAGTGCACATGCGTGTGATAAAGATTAATGTATGTGTACACTCAGCTGCACGGGTGAGTGACAGAAGCAATAGTTATGGTTGTTGCCTCTGAAATGACAAGACTGAGTATTTCTCTTTCATAAGAGGAACTAAATTGAAACCTTAAGCTTGTCAATATATATAAATTTCTGTTTGACTTGGCTACTCCAACCTGTGGTCTAGCTGGGACCAGACACGTGAAGGCTTTTCACCGATCAGCTCCTTCCATCTCATGTGCATGCAAATGTTCTCGCCACCTTCTCATGGCTGTCTTGTTGCCCCTGAATAAGACCAGCTCAGTTTCGGAAACTTGGTTCTTCTGCTTCTTTGGGCTTCAGCACAGTCAAAGCTACCACTCACTAGGGCAATGCAAGGAGAGTTTGCGTCTAATTCTCAAAATCTATAAGCACCACTCAACCTGCCTTCCTCCATCCAAGCTGGCATAGCCAAAGACCACTCTACTTTCATCTACTCGGCCCAGAGCCAGAACCATCCCGCTGCGTGCTAGAAGGAGGGCACCCAAATTGTCCCTGCCATGACTCCAGACAGCCAGCACAGAACGGATCCACTTGCTTGTCAGAAATGTCACTGCTCCTTCTCTATTCAAGTCAAACTTGGAATTTTCTCAAGCTTTAAAACCACATTCCTTGAGGAAGCATATTGCCCTTACAAAGAGATAATAAATGAGAGAAAAAGATAAAAGAGGGCAATAAAAGAGAAAAGGACAAATCACTGTCTTCACATGGAAATCCTTGAGTGATGAATTAATAAAACATCTTGTACATTGTGAACGGATCAAGCCATTGTAACTGAAACTCACACTGGGAAACTGTAATCTGTCAGTTAGGAAAATATAGGTCATCTAGCATGTGCTGGTAACTGAACTGCAGCGTGGGTTATCACAACCTGGAGCATATATTAGAACTACCTAAAGAACTTTAAAAATGCCAATATTCAGCTCTTCCCAGGCCAGTCCCGCCAGATGTGAGGAATTCTTTTGTGCTTCAGAATGCTCTGTGAGTGACGCTGTGGCAGGAAGGCCAGGAGCTGCTTCTAGAGAGGGAAGTACCACACAGTCCCACGTTGGGGTGGTGCCTTCAGCTTCTGCCTCCTTTTGCTCTACTGCAGACTGAACAATTGTGGCCAAAGATCTCAGGTTCAATGGATGGCACTGCCATTGCTCCCAGGGGAGTTCTCCCCGGAGTCAGGTCTGGTGTGTGGTTTCCCCTTCCGTGCGGAAAAACAAGGACTTGGCCAGCATCCAAATGACCAACTCATCCCAGACTTTCCCAGTCTTAGCGGGAGAAGTCCCACACCTCAAGAACCCTCCAAAAGCAGGACATGGTCAACCAATAAGAAAGTTCACTTGCTCAGGGAGTTTCCTGGAAATGTTTAGGTAATGTGCTCATCTGCCATGCCCTAAGATACACATTCCCTGCAACCAGGAAAGAAAGATGGCTGCACATATACACGTGCCAAGTAAACCTCCATCTAAGGAGGAGAGCAGGAGGGACCCTAGGTCCCATGCTCAGTTATTTTCGGCATCTGCTATCCAAGGTTCCCTTTTTAAGAGATGGATGTTATGTCAATCATATGAGGTCATGTGACTGCTGATTTGCAAAAGGATGTTTTGAGCCTGGGCAACTTGGCTGCAAAAGCTATGGTTTTTACCGCTACAGGAATATCCAGTGATGACAGTGTTCCCTAGGGACAAAGACATAGAGTTTATGTGGTGAGTCCTTTCAAGGGTATAATCATGCGGTATAGAAAATGAATTTGCACGTTTTCCTTCTCACACCATGTCACAGGAGCTTCCATTTGCACATCACATTTGCTCACTTGCAAATGATTTTAAGCCCCCTCATCCTTTTCTCATTTATTCCAGACAGGGATTTATTTTCTTTACATAGCAGTTGTGTGGTAAAACCAGGGGCTGAACCTTCAGATAAATCAGACTTGAGAACTTGTTACTGAATGTTTCCATCAAATCCTGTTTTTCTCAAACTACTTCTGTTCACCTCTTTAACATCTGGGGTAAAAAAGTGAAAAGTGAACTTCGCTAAAATATGGTCACCTTTCTATACCAAAAAAAGGTGTATTCATCTATGTAACTGTCGAAGAATAAAAATAAATGAAAAAATTAAATGTGTCGGTGTTTACTGATGAACAGCACAAAGTCATCCTGAATGATGGAAGCAGGCCAGTCAGCTGTGACTTTAGAAAGGCCAGGCTGCAGCTGCTATGGTCCATATGATTCTTGATGGACACAGGGTGGAGCAGTATGTTGATCACATGTAAAACATAATAGCAACATGCTTCCTACAACGTACTTCTGACTAATGTGATCACACCACCACTCTGCAAGTTCCATGGGAGAAGGTGTGCAGGAAACTTCACTGAGTGAATAAACTGATGATAGCATGATGTAGTACTTGTCTGATGCAGCACTAAGGGCGAGGCTAGGAGAACCAGCTAAAACAGTTTGCAGGCCATCTTATCAAAAAGATTCACCCTACAAATGAGAAGACGGAGGTACAGAGATGCTAAACCATTTGTCGGAGGCAGTGGAATTACACAGCAGGAGTATCAAGATTGGAGCCAGCTCTGTTAATCCCTGGTCTGTTTACGGGACGCTCTCTCCCCAAGTTACTCCAAATTGACTCCATCTCTATCAAAAAGAATAACAAGAACCAGCTGTCATTCCTGAAACATCAACTTCAGGGGTTGAGGAGCCAACAAAACTGGGCTTGAACTCTAGGCTGGCCAAGGTGATCTTAGCCAGTTGGTCCAGTGACTTCCTCTGTAAAGCAGGAGTCACTGTCATCCCTCCCTCATTGCGTGGTAGTGAAGACCCTGTAAACAAAGTGCAGGGGGTGCCAAGCATTGCCCTGATCACTTGGGAGCTACACATCACTAATACAGATTCGCACTATTGTATTCAAACATGTCCTAGGCAACCGAGCCTGCAAGCCAGAGGTGGAACCCAAGCTGCAGACAAACTTGCCTCATAAAAACGTACTCATAGAGAAAGTGGAAGCTCTCATACATCCCACCCGTGCCTCCATCACCAAGGCTGCTGGAGACAGCAGGATGCTCTAAGAATCGTCTCCAGACAGGTCAAATGCTGAGCTAGAAATGTCTCCAGTGGGTTTCAGGATGCGACGTGTCTCTCTACAGTCATCATATCTTGTACCCCCAGAAGGCCACTCAGTGACTAGGAATCTCCAACAGTACAAGCAGTGAGGACTCGAGGTATAATTTCAGGAACCACATCTCAATCCCAAAGAACAAGCAACCTTGCTTGGTAATGGACACTGGGCAAAGTCCATTGCAAGTCTTAAACCTGTGACCAAGGGCCATGCTCTCCTGGAGTTCCCAGTCTCAGAATGCACTAGTGAGCACAGACACAACACAGCCTCGGAAGCCCCAGTTCTTTGTTTCAAGTCACACTGCACTCCCTCTTGCCACCTTTCATCGACTTGGAGGATTAATGGGAAGGTCAATGGAATTGGACTCCATGGAAGGATTCTGTGTGGTGGAGACATTCTTCCTGCTCTGGGCAGGAGTTCTGCTTTAGCATGGGGGATGAAGGCTTGCAGAAGGTCTTGAAAGGAGTTTCAATTTTCCAACATTGCACTAAGACTCTCAGTGTCAATCACAGCAGCTCTGACTCTGTCCAGCTGAGATTAAATTACACATGTGCCATTTTCCAACAGAGAAGCTGCTCTCCCACTGCGGATAATTCTGTCATCACACCATGTCACCCCACTTCTGAGGCCCACCCAGATTTATGCTGGCCATGGAGAAGAAAAACATTATAGCAGAACCTTGAGGATCTGAAATGTATAGGTATGTGGTTCTCTTCTCTCTCCTGCACTACTGGACAGATCTGAAAAGAGTCAAGTATAGAATTAATAGCCCCTTGGTAGGAAATAGATGCTAGCCTCCCTCTATTTGTGTAACTGTATGAATAAAAGAGAAAGACTTAAGCTGATCAATATTTCTGCGACAGGGCTCCTTGAATTAAGATGTGTGAGACTAAGGAGATAGCTTGGGAGTTAAATTCTTTACTTTGCAAGCAAAAGAACCTAAGTTCAGATCCTCAGATTCCACATAAAAATGCCAGGAGTATATGATGGTGACCCGCAATTCCAGCTCTGGAAAGGGGAGCACAGGAAACCCCAGAGAAAAAATAAGGTAGAAGAGGAATCCAGGATGATTCCCGAAGTCACCCTTTGGACCTCCGCAAGTACACACACTCAAGTGCACTCTTGTACACACACACACACACACGCATGTGTGTGTGTAAGTCATATGTTGCAAAACAGAAGTGAAGGATGGCCTGAGAGTATTAACAATTGCTCAAATACTGGGGGAAATAAAATGTTCTTACATAAAGTAAGTGGAGAATAAGTCGGTAATGCAAACCACAAGACAATAGAGCACAGAATGACTATGCCAAGACAATAAGAATTTAGTAATACTAAAAGCATCGTTAAAGTTGGAATCAGCCCACTGTAAAACATAGCCACTTCCAAGTGAGTGTCAGCACCCCAGACATGGGAAATGAACAAGTTAATGGCACAAATTACAAACACCTAAAATTTTTTTCATTAGGGCTTGGGGGATGGCTCGGTGGGTAAAGAACTTGGCACACAAACATAGAGACCTGAGTTTGGATCCCTGGCATGCACATAAAGAGCCACATGTGCACGTGAGCACTCACAAGCAGTTCTCTAGAGCTCATTGGCCAGCCAGCTTAGCCAGAGTGATGAGCTCCAGGTTCAGTGACAAATTTGTCTCAAAAAATAAGGTGAAGAATGTTAAGGAAGATAGCCCAAAGTTGATTTACGTCTTTACAGGTGCGTGCATGGGCATTTACACATATACATACAAATAAATATACACACAATCACATGTCACATAGGCACACAAATTTGCTCATTGGCATTGGCTTCAGGAAAAGAGATCTTTCTAGAATGACTTGGTTGACTATAAATTATAGGATGACTATCAAAACTAGAGATGGTGACATAGCTCAGGTGGTAGAGTGCTTGTCTATAATGCACAGAACTGTGTTTGATCCCTAGTACCACATAAGCTGTGTAGTGGGGAACATATGTAATCATAGTGCTCAGAGGTAAAGGTAGGAAGATCAGAAAATCAGGGTCAACTTTGACATCAAACAGAGTTTGAAGCACTGTGTTATATATATGTATACCATGACTGTCTTTTTGAAATGTACATTTTGATTATAACACAGTTTACAGGGTCCTTTCCCATCTCTTGTAACTGCTCTGTAAGTTTTGCTTCTGATGAATGTTCCCAAAAGTCATGGTTTCAAAAAAATTCTATAATTTTATAAGTACATCCATGTAACAATGATAAAAAATACAACTATTAATAATGAGAGGATAAAATGCCAAAGTCGAAATCTTCCTTCACTCTACCTTTCCCTCAATCCTACATCTATATATGATTTTACATCAAAGAATAAGGTCTGAGCAAGATTAGTATGGTTCCGGTCACTGGAGTATTTCACATGAGAAGCAGAAGAATTCAGCAGACTTCAGAAAAACAGAGGGTTCTCAAGGCTTGCTGTGACATGGTCTCCTCCTGTCATATTAAAACCTGAGACGATGTGAAAACAGCCAATTTAAGAGCACCAGGTTGTACTTGCAAATTTACAGGGGGGAAAAATCTGCTGTGACACTTTGGATAGGTTGTGTTAGTATCTGGAGATGTGTATGAACTTCTAAATTTCCAGAAAGAGATGGATGTATACAGCAGGTTTAGGGATGCTGTGGTAGATTTCAGAGGTTCATTTTTAAAAGTCATTATTCTAGAAAACTCAACATAGAGTCCTTCCTTGAAAGCAAAAAATAGTTTGCGCTGCCTGATTATATCCAGCAGCCTTGTCAAGCTTTTGACACCATTAATGAAATAGTGCTACCAAAAATGGTGGTCAGATTTGGAGACCTTCTGGTCTTTCCCACAAAGATCAGCTCTTTATCATTACCTGCAAGAGGCAAATTCCAAACTAGGACAATCTATATACTCTAAAAACACTGTGGATTCTTAGAAAACTGATGTCAATGATGGAAAACATAGGAACACTGTCAACAAATACAAAACAAAAAAAAAAGAATTTCAAGTTTCTAATTTTAGTACATCCTCTTTGTGTATGAGAACAGATTTCTTCAAAATTGGAACTTTAGAAGAAGTCCAAATGCCATTCAGATGAACAATCCTTTATTTGACCCAAGTATTACAACATCTTCTTTTTCCCTTTTATAAAACAGTGTTGTAAGGATATTCCCAGAACACAGGTGAATACCTGCTTCTAGCATCAGACAAGATTTGGCTCTTTCTATGATCCTGGCTCTTTGATAGAACAATGAATGCAGATCCATTACACAGAATCTAGAACTTCTCATGGGAGATAAGCAAGAACACTGATACTCCATCTGCTACCTTGCACACTCAGGGAGCTAGAGACACATAGAGGGCGCTTCCATTTTAAGATATATCTGGTTTCTTGTGAGCCTATTCCTGGGCAACATCTCAGCATTCTCAAGCCTGAGGCACTTCCATATTTCCAAATTTCCTTGGCACTGTGCTATGCATTCCTGGTTGGTACACAGCTCCTGCCCCAGAGGCACTGGCAAAAGTCTCCACTTGAGAAAGCTAAGGTAAATACTGGAAGCTTCTCCAAATCTGTCATCTCTTCATTTCTTCTGTGATTACCCCTTGATTCTTAAAACTATATCCTAAGATAGAACAGACAGCAACCTAGGATAGGCCACATTGCTGGCTCTGAATAGCAGGCTAGGGTCTTGCATGTCAGGCTCCCAATCCTAATGGAACCAAAAATACTGATTGATATGCCTTCCCTGTTTCTGGCTGTAAATCAGAATGACTTGTGGATGTTTCTTTAAAATGCAGATTCTCAGGCCCTATTCAACCAGGGATTCAAAGCCAGGGTAGAACAGGAAATCTAGATGTTTTACAAGATTCCCTGTAATGTTGACCTAACCAGCTCTGAGCCTTCCCAACACCTAACATTAAAGGAGATCAATGCAAGGGTGGGAGAGGCCATCTTTCTTCTGAATGAATGGGTGGCCTCATTGCAAGCACTGGAGCAGTTATTTACTGCCCACATTTGAGTGACGGATGGTGTCACTGCTTTCAGGGAAAGCCTGACCTGCACGGTCATGCGTGGCCAAGCAGCGTGTGCTGAAGGTCAGCAGGCCTGTCTTCCAGTTCTGCTGTAATTCAATGCACGCGGGGACTTTCCTTGGCGCTGGCATCCCGCGAGAGTCATCCACTCTGAGCTCAGAGGCTCCATCTATCAAACCTTGCCAAATAGCCAAGGAGGCAACATTTTGAAAGCCCTTAACAGGAAGCAAATCTCTTTGTGCTCTCTTAAAGAAGAAATGATAGACAACTATAAAAATGAAACTCTTTTAAAGTTCCTTTCCAGTCCAGTGTTGTGATCAGCATCACTATCTGAAGCAAAGCTTATTGAAAGTGTCTGCAAAATAACCCCCCCCCCAACATACACACACACATGCAGAACAGGTTCCTACTGTCAACTAGGGAGGGATTCCCCCGCCCTGCCATGGATCAAGGTCTGAGGCAATGGACTTCAGGAATTGTCCCTCCTCATGGTGTTTCTAATACTGCTTCATGATACCCTCCCACCCTGTATATCAGAAGCAGCAAATGTCAGCTCATGGGTCAAATCTAGACTCATGCTTGTTTCTGTAATTCACATTTTATTGGAAGACAGCTATGCACACTTATTTATGCATTGTCTATGGCCACTTTTGTGCTAAAGTGATAGAGGAACAATTTTGACAGAGACCCTCATGGCCTAAAATATTTACTTTTTTGTCTTTTGTGGAAAAAGTTTGGTGACACTCACCAAAGATTTCTTTCAGATTATTTCACCATGATTTCTCTAATAAATATATTTTGCCAAGAGAACTTCTGTGCACATATGTGTGTGTGTATGTAAACATTTTCAAAGCAATCTCTATTGAGTGTAAAGCATGCTTTCTTGAAGCAGTTCATGTAATACATTAATCTCATGACTCCAAGTGATTCTTAATCCATATTTGGAAAAGCATTATTCTAGAAACACCAACCAATTGACTGTTTTACAAGCACAGCAAGGGTACTCCAAACCTTTGTTGAAATCAGGTTAAGTCCTTACTCTTTCCTAGACCTGTGCACACATCCTCCCTGTTCTTCAAGCATAAACTCAGCTTCTATCTCTTTCAAAACACATGATTTTAGTGGTTCTCAGATGTCTGAATGCATGCCATGTCATATATGTGTCCATGCACACATATCATACAGATACACACCCACAATAATACTAAAATTTTAAGGCAGGTTTAAACTTGGAGTTCCCCATCCCACCTCAAAAAAAGTGTCAGAACCAGGCATGATAGAGCACACCTGTAACCTTAGCTACTCTAAAGATCAAGGCAGGAGGACCATGGGTTCAAAGTGATCTTGGGTAGTGAGACTCTGTCTTAAAATAAAGTTTAAAAGGTCTGGAGACTTAGCATAGGGGTAGAGCACTTATCTAGCACATGAAAGGTTCTGAGTTCATTTCCCCAATATCACAAAATAAAATTGATAATAAAAAGATTGTGAATTATTGAAATCAGTGATGAGCTCAATGTTACATTTGTCTATTCTTTATATATTTTTTAAATTCCCATAACAAAAAAGTTGTTTCAAAGAGAAATTTAAAAAAAAAATTGGCCAGAAGAGGTGAATCACATAGCATACATTCTTTTCAGTTTCTCTGATTTTTAACATTTTTGCCTGTAAGTAACTCTTCCTCCAGTCTTTGATATATGGAAGACTAGCATGTCTCTAAGAGGGGGTCACAGGCTGTGGCCACCCTCCCCAGTAGCATAGCCCGGCAAGCCTACCAGTGCCAAAGCTCTCTTCTCCACAGAGGGAGCATCGCCCAGAGTCCATCAAATTTGAGAAGAATCTCCATCCAGTTGGGGTCTCGTACACAGGGACCTTCATTGACTTGGCCACTCTGAAAGATCAAATTGAGACAAATTATCAATTCATATGCTTTCCTCCTTTTTTTCCAGCACACTAAGAAGTTTTTTTCATCTATCAATTCCATAACTATATTTCAGAATCACATGGATAGTTGCTGATGACTTTTAAGTTGTAAGTCAAAGAATGGTTAGTTAGCATATACTCCAGTGTTTTCCAAGTTTACTTTCTCCATGATACAGAAAATGTTAAAGGTCATATATGAAAATTTTCACATTGGTTTATCCACATAATTTTCTTTGTCTTCTTTGTAAGAATCTACTTGGAGACATAAGAATCTAAATGAAAATGATGGGAGTGCAAATATTTGGGATTATTGTTAGTATCTACTGAAGATGACAATATCCATATCCTACCTATGCCAACTCTAGAAGTGACACATAGTAGATACTGTGGTACAGTGCTCAGACTCTACCTCCAAAACACACACACACACAAACACACAAAAAAAAACTGGATTTTTTTATGGTAGGAGAATTCACCATACCAGCATTTAAGATTTAGTGGCCGCTAGCTAACTACTTCCGCTCTCCCATCAAGAGATGTCTCACCTAAAGTCACAGTTTCATCCCTTGGTCAATCCATCCAGCTAACTGGTCAGTATGAGATGTTCAAAGGCCTGGTTTCTTGTTAGATTTGATACAAACCCATAGGACCATTTTGGCTCCAGAACCCCCCAATGGGTTGGTTGAGGCCTTTTACATGACTTTAATCTCTCTCTCTCTCTTTCTCTCTCTTTCTTTGCTTCCTTTCTCACTGTCTGTCTTCTAAAATTTGGTTGACATACTGACATACTCCACAAAGACCCATATGTCAAGCTTGGTCCTTGACTTGGTACTATTGGAAGGGGTGAAAACCTTTCAGTAGTAGAGTTTAGGGAAGAAGAAAGATGCATATAGAATAAAGGATATGAAGCAATAATGGTTAACTTACATTTGGTATTTGGTAAAGCAGAGGGGAGAAAATCTAGAAACTCTTGCCTCGGGAAATTGAACTCTTCCCTTCCCACAAGACCCAAATATGTTGAATGTGCTGGGGATTGAAAAATTGTTTACATCCCTTTTGGGTTTGCTTAGAGAAAAAGTCAACAACAAAGATGTGGTCGTCACGTTGTTCTATTTAGAAACTTAGACGGTCCTTTGCTGCAAAGGTTCCATCATGTCTCCTTTTTGGTGGTTAAAAAAAATGCAATAGCACTTACAGGACTTCTCTGAGCTGCTAATTTCAGGGTCAAAAGCTCAAGGAAGGAAGAATGAACTGCCCCAAGCCCAGAGGCAGTACAGGGGAAGCCTAGGTAGTGGTTAATTTAGCAAATGGGAATGTGCGAGAGTGCCAAACAGAATGTACAACGTGGGGCAGAGGTGAAGGTGAGAGAGAGGGTAGCCCAGCTTTGTCCGGAGTACTCTTGTACAGTCAGAGCCAAGTTGGCAGGGCTGAAGGGAAGGGAGAGGATTTCCCCAGTTCCCACCCTTCCCAATTAATCACTGTCAGGAGGGCACCAGGCTGGGACTGTGGCTGGATTGTAAAAAGCGGATACTCTCCTGCGAGTGCCGTTAGAGCTATGCAAGCTAAGATAACAATATGCGTAATTAGACTCCAGGATCCTGAGCACCAGTTGATTGTGTCCTCCGGTCAAAAAGGAATTCCCGTCCCTCCTCCCTCTTCTAAACTTGGGAGTCATCCCAAGCCCAGCGTTCAGCAGATGCCGCGCCTTGAGCTGATGCTGGCAGGGAGCCCTGGGGCCTCTACAGTCCTCGACAAGAATGACTCTAAACGATGCTGCTCCCTCTGACGATGCCACCCTGAGCCGGAGACAAATAGGAGGACCCACTTTCTTAGAAAGGACACAGAAAGAAGGAAAAGAAGGGCAGTCTCTGTGATTCTATTGCGAACAAGGCACAGTTCAGCTAAGCCTGGTTTTCTAATAACAGTCTTTCCTCCCCCTTTCTTATCTTCTTCCTTTCAGTGCTGGTATTGAGCTCTAGTCAAGAACTGTGACACTGAGCTACATATTCGTAGCCATTAACAACAGGCTTAAGCCAATTTTATGGATGATGCAATTTATCCTTCCAGGTAAAATTAAAACATAAAACATTAGCTCTTGCTCTAAGATGACTACAAAAGGTTTTCAATCCTATATAAACTTTAGCAGAATGCTATATCATCTCAGCGTTGCCTTACCCTCAAACCCGCTTGACAAATAACACGTCCCCACTCCCTGCCTTATCAGAGAGGCTGGAAGGATCAGAGGAGATGATAGTAACAAAGAGAAAACAGCCTCACAACTACAGAAAGGCATACTGAGTTATCACTATCAACACCAATCTCAGCATTAACCCGAAGAGAACTGGATGTATTATCTGAGTATTTTAAAGGGAAAAGAAGGGCAGAAAATATGGCTCAAGGGTTAAGACTTTGTCTCGCAAAAAGAAGGTCCTGAGTTCAGATCCCAGGTCCCATGTGAAAATAGGCAGAACCAGTGGCCTACACTTCCCGCCCTGGTGGACAGAGCCTGGAAAATCCCAAAGCAAAGCAAAAAGGAGAGAGAGGCAATCCAGGATAATTCCTGAAGTCACCCTTGGTCCACCACAGGGACACACAGTGCCCTCTGATACACACATACACACACACACACACACACACACACACACACACACAAAATAATAAAAAATAAAACAAAGTAAAACTTTAAAGGAAAAAGAAAAAAGACAAGCGCCATGTCTATGTCAGTTTAGACTTCTATGTATTGACTTAACTCTTTTATAAAACAAAGAAGGGTCCCCACCCAGGGACCTGTTTTACATTGACACTTGTGCATCTTCATTTGTCTGGGGAACCTTTGCAACCCTACTTTCAATTTTGTCAGGCAACATAACACAGAAAGATTTCTAAAGAGCTTGACTTTACTTGAAAGAAAAAAAAATGGAAGGTGACCAAAGAACCAAGAAAATAAATACATATAATTGAAACAAACCACAGGTTTCCTCTGGTAAATAACCTCCTGCATGAGGAAATCCAGCGCCTATGCTTATAATCTTGATGCTTGAGCCCTTCGATGTAAACAGTCTGCTTCTGGTTATCTTCAAAGGGAAAAAAAGCATTGCCAAAGGGCTAATAAAGTTGGGGGCATTTTAAGTCCCAAGCTCTCTGGCTCAGCTGAGAGACAGTCAGAGACAGTCATCCCAAGTCCTTTGGATTCTCGTGAGATTATGCTCAAGACAGAGAAAAGCGAATCATCTTGTTTGGTTTTCATTCTTTGCATTTTCTAATTTTTTTAATTCAATTGTGCGTGTGTGCATATGTATGTGTGCGTGTGTGTATGTGTATGTGTAGAACCACGGACGAATTTGGGAACCACCATGGACGCCTCCACTTCCTCCACCGGGATTCACAGTCTCTGCCCTACCAGGACCGGAAATGCAGGCCGCCCCCGCTTCCGCCCGGTGTCTATATGTGGGGTCTAGGATCCGAACTCAGGGCCCTCCGCCTGCAAGGCAGAGGCTTAACCCCTGAGCCACCTCTCCAGCCCATTCTTTGCATTTTCTGACTTACACAAACTTCTTTATTGGAGTTTATTTTAACTATTTACTACCTTCAGAATTGTGTTTGTTTGTTTTTACAGACTAAAAGTACTCAGAACTGACAAGACAGCTTCAAGCCAGGAGACGAGCATTTCAGGGTTTGCCCAAAGCAGCCTGCGTTTGCCGGAACGTTGCTGCTCGTCTCCTGTTCCGGATGCTCACAGCATCTTTTCATGGACTCTATCTTAGAAGCCATGACGCAGTACGCAAGAGGGGAAGGACCCAGACAGAGCAGAGGCCAAGGGGCTGGGTAGTCCAGGAACACACAGACACTGTGGGCAGATGCTCACTCTAGAGGAAGAACAAAGACCCGAGAGAACTAGCATTCGCGTAAGGCAGTCTCACTGGGTTGTAAGGACACAGGGAGCCGAGGAGGCAGAGGTCTGTGCTGATGTGTCATGGAGCCGATAGTTTGCCCAAAGCAAACATCTCCTTGCTCTTATGCCTCAACTTGGAAGCAGCTCCCGTAAGGCCCTCTGGGTCTGCCCTCGGCATTCTGTGAGCTGGCTACAGCTAAATTCATTAAACCTTTTACAGTACAAAATTTGACAAAAGAGTTCTTACAGTCTATGTCCGTAGGTAAGATAAGACTTTGAGAGAACAAGCAAAGAATGGGTAGAAAAATGTGCCTGTCTAAATATAAGGAAAATGTGAAAAAATTTGTTCCATTAAACATTATAAAATTTCCCTTTGTCAAAGGCAAAAAAGGATTTAAGCCATAAGTGAAAACAGAAAAAGCTACAGAGTATACTGAAGGATTTATATAGCCAACTTCAATAAAATCCTGTAAATTAGTAAAAAAAAAAAATCAAATGACCTACACAATTCACAAAGGAAGAATAGTGATTGATCAAACTGAAAATATACACTAAGTCATAGAATATTAGTTTCATACCATTTTATACCTATCCAACTAACAAAGGGGGAGGGGGAGAGAGAGGAGAGAAGACAGAGAGGAAAAAAGAGGGAAGAAGAGAGAAATTCGTAGCAGTGAAGTGTTGGTGGATGTTCTGCATAGTTCTTTGAGACTTTGTAATGGTCAGTTATGCTCTGTTCCTGAGCAAGCCCGCCTCTGGTAACTGTCGAGAGAAACTTAAATGCAAGTCCATAAAGAAGTTCAGAAATGACTACTTCGGCACTGGCTCAAAAGAGATAGAAAACAAAATCAGAAGCAATCTTATTCCGAAATAGACAAATTGTTGCTCATTCATGTCATGACCCACAAGCAGTCATGGCTCAAGGACACCAGAGCATAGAATGCAAAAAAGTCCAACAGAAAAAATTAAGCCTGCACTTTATCTTACAATATCACTGCAGACCCTTTGCATTCCAGCTAATGATTCCCCTTAATATCTGGAGTGGAAAACCTTAGCAAGGTATCATGCCTATTTTCTTGTAAGGGGTTTCAGAGATCAGTAACTGAAAAATTGTTCAACTAGAAAAAGAGATTCAATACCATCTGTCTCAACATCATCTCAACATTAACATGCTCCAAGGAACAACCAGGATTTAGCAATGACATCAGAGCCACAGAGTAACTTGCTAGGTCCACAGCCCTGTAGCTATGTTTCTCAGAGCAGAAAGCAGTTCATGCATACTAGGAGGGGTCAACTATAATTAGTCGGTCCAAGTGTTTCCTATGATCCAGAGGGCCTTTCACATATGTGGACAACACACGAAACCTTTTCTTCCTTTAACTAGAGAGATTGTGTGTGTGTGTGTGTGTGTGTGTGTGTGTGTGTGTTCTGTGTACTTGTGCTAAGAGCATTCCTCCTTTTCTCCTGTGCTATCATAGAGAGGATTGACCATGCCTGTGTGTGGGTTCCTGGCCAAGTTTCCTTTTTAGTGCTCTGTAGGGAGATCCTATTTCCTAGTTTGCCTGCATGGTTGCTGATAAATCATCATCAAATGTCTTAAGGGAACAAGGGATTTATTTTCTCTTATGATCACTGGTTACAGTTCTCAGTCCAGCTTGACGGGAGAGCACACACCAACACCAGGCCAAGGGAACTGGCCACACCATCGCTACATAATGGCTGAGAGAGGGACGATCCTTACCTGCCAGACCAGCATGTCTGGCCAAGTATACACAAGGATGCAGACTTCCTCAACCAACTCTCTGTATTTTATTCATCTGTTCAGGGCCTAGTTCCACCCACCATGGGCTGGGTCTGCCTCATCAACCATACAATCTCCTTCAGGTTTGCTCTGGGCTTAACTCAACTACCAATTCTCTACGAATGTGCCCAGAGCTCAAACTCTCAACCATCAAGTTGACACTTGCACGTACCCATGACACTCGGGAACCTGACTCTCCATTTTCCATTAGCTGGTCCCCTGTGAAGGGCCATATGCAAACCTTCGGGGTTTCTGAAGCTAAGCTTTCCATGGGAGTATGAGTGGCAGCTGTCCGTGTTGGACCAGCTCCCTCTGCATCCATCCCCCTTCTGTTTTCAGGCTACTTCTTTATTTCCAGGTTAATCTGCCCAGTGTGTGTGTGCTGTCGCTGTCAGCCCAATCACTAGGAACTCAGCATGGAGCACTGAATTAGGTATCCAGACTGTGGACTGACCTGTACCGTCTACCTGATTTCGTTTCATCATGGACTCTGCTCTTCATCTTCACAGAGGGCTCAGACTGCAGCTTCCCAGAAATCAGATCAACCCACCAGGCAGCCAGCTGTCCAAGGGCTCTGAGAGAGCTTGTACTTTTCCAGGGACTTCAGGCAGAGGGGCTGGCTGAAAAGACCACATACAAGGCTGCGCTCACCTCCTCTGATTTGTCCCTAGGGCTTAGAGTTAATTTTACCAGCCAGCATAAGGAAAGGTCACGGCACATTAATTCTGCTCTAATATTAACTATCTTTGAAAACATCTCTACTTAGTGAACTGGAGCTATGAGAAAAAAAAAAAAAAGAAACCAGTGGGAAAAGTTGATGACCTTTCGTGGGATGTGAGAGATGAACGCCAACAGGAAAAATGGCACAGACAGAGTGTGCAGACATACACTGTCTTGCATTCAATTTCAAATGCCTCGGCAGGGGTGAGAGGAGGGACCCTGAGTCCCCAGCCGCCTCTACTCCTTTCATCTGACCTTGGCTACATTGCTTATACTTAGTAAGCCGGGTCTTTCACCTGCAAACTGGAGTACCAAGCCATCTCCTCACTCAGTGAGGACCAAGTAGAAAGATGTCTGCAGAGCCCTGAGGTCCCAGAACACCCCCGGCCATTAGCAGTAATTCAGAGTACCGCTTCCTCCTCCTCTTCTGCTTCCCATCTCGCCCTCTTCTGTCTTAACAAAGTGCTTTCCTGACTGGGCCTCCCTCACTTCTGCTGCTGCAGATCCTTGCATATGGCATTTATGTGCAAGGGGATGGGTTAGGGGACGCTTCATCTTGGTGAGGATCACAGCAGGTAGAGAAGCGACGCTACATTTCAGTGATCTGAAGAGCGTTTCAAACAGGAACTATTACAACAACATGGGAAGTAGCGAAGAGTGAAAAGTCCTGTCCCCCTAGGCAGGCGCCAACTATGCTACCAATGTCTCACCTCAGGATTCATTGTTGGAACTCAGATGCCACCACGCAGGAGTGCTACCTGGCAGGCACCAGGACTTTTGGAAAAAGGCATGTCGCCAGTCCATGGAGAC
This sequence comes from Typhlomys cinereus, assembly GCA_023101885.1. Taxonomy (NCBI): domain Eukaryota; kingdom Metazoa; phylum Chordata; class Mammalia; order Rodentia; family Platacanthomyidae; genus Typhlomys; species Typhlomys cinereus. Next base: position 724,260 of record JALPQD010000086.1, read on the forward strand.
CTTGTAGGAAAAGAACTAGATGCCTAGACACATTCTTCTCTTTGTACATCTGTGGTTCTCCCAGTTACCCAAACGGAATGAAAATCTGGACGGAGGAAGAGCGTGGTAATAGTGTGGAGGGGCCGGCCTGCAGGTCAGAATGCGGGGAGGGGATGCTTGGGGCAAATGGGAGGTGCCAGCTCCCTCTGCTTCCATCCCCCTCTGCACTCAGGCCGCTTCCTTACGTCCAGGTTAATCTGGCCAGTCTTCCTGTTGCTCTTTCAAAATTAACCAGCATGACGCATTGCATTAGATGTCTAGACATCTGACTGCCTCTCCCATCATTCAAGAGCCTTTAGGGCAAGTGCTTGGCTTGACACAGAGTAAGTACTCGACCTTTGTTCCTTTCGTGCAAACACTAACACAACCTGCTCCTTGACAGGTATGAAACATGATTTACAGGTTGATGACTCAGGAAGTAAAGGCACCAAAAGCCTGGAGACCTGAGTTTGATCCCCAGAGAACCAACTTCCAAAAGTTGTTCTCTGACTGCCTGCCATACGTGTATAATGTCTCAAGCACATCTGTTTTCTCTCTTTCTCATTGTTTCTCTCTCCCTTTCTTTCTCTCTGTCTCTCAAATAAAATTAAATAAAATATGAATTATATTCCTGAACTAGATCCTTAAAATACTAGCAAGAACAGATATATGAATGAATTGAAAAATAAGGTAAATCCAAGTAATGGAGAGTGGATTTTAAAAGTGGAATACAAAAATTCAGCTAAAAAACAAGATACAGGATGGTCACAACTGGTGCTGCTTGGTGTGACGGGCCGGTTGAGTCTAGTGGCGCTGGCCTCACTGCTCTGAAAACAGAGGGTTTAGTTTTGCTGGACAATGTCAGAGGCACCACACACATTTCTCACATTTACACAGAGAGCCTTGATGTGATGACGCTTTGCCAGCAATATGAGACTCAATCAATCAACATATTCTTTCCATGGCTTCGACCAAGGTGTGATTAGTGCAAAGGAGAAGGAATCTGTCTAACTTTCTCTGTGCAACTCAGGGAGCCTAAGCAAGCTATGTTTTCCAGAGAGGTGTAGGAAAAGAGACTGGAGAGAGGTCCAGGAAGCCCGCAGCTCCTCTCCTGAACCCCAAATTGCAAGCAATTCGGAGCCCAGCAGAGAAGGCTGCCCAACCTTAGGTCCACCCTGGGCCTAGCCAGTAGGGACAGCCAGGCGAACATGTGTGACAGCAAGATTCTTTGGGGTCTGAGTGACCTGTGTTTTGCTCCCCTGAGCAGTCAACTCCCAGAGAGGGGGGAATGGGAAGAAGAAGAAGAAGAAGAAGAAGCAAGAAAAGCAGCTGTTTGCAGTCAGAGCGACCTGCCAGCAACGGCTAAGATGGATCCCCTCCCTAGGGGCCTAGCTGTCTCTGAAGGATAGGAACTAAAATAAATTGGCAAGAATACACAGTTCCTAAGACTCATTAGAGAAGCTGATGATCTCAAGCATACAGAAGGGTCCCTTCTCTGGAGACCCGGGGGGTCAGTTTGCCTTCGTGTAGTTTCATTCCACATGGAGGTTGCTAGAGGCTCATGGGAAAGTCCAGAGGAGGACAGAACTGTGAGGACTATTAGGAAGCAAATCAGCCACTGAAGGGAGAAGGACAAGAGCTGGGAGAGATGTTAGAGCTTCCACTTCTGCGAACCAACGCAAGACACAGCTACGTGTGGCCTGTCAGGCAAGATCTCACAGCCTAGTGAAGGGAAGGAAACGAATGGAGGGAGGGGATGACTCCGGCAAGTCAGAGCTAAGGCCCAGGTAGCTCTTGGGTGCCTTTGTGACAATTCTGATCTTAGTGTTCCCCAAAGTTCTAAGCGTTGAGGGCTTATTCCCCAGCCCACAGCACTACGAGGAAGTGGTGGAGCATCTTTGGAAAGGGGCCTCATAAAAAGAAGAGAGGTCATTGCAGAAGTTTGAGACCCTGGCTCCTCTCTTTTCTTTTGCTTCCCAGCCACTCTGAGGGAACTAGGCCACCTCTACATACACTACCACTACTGTACTGCCACAGGCCCCAGAGCAACAAGGACAGGTGACCACTCACCAAAACCTCAGAAACTGAGAGCCAAAGCAGACCTTTCCCCATCTCGGGTATGTGTCACAGAGAAAGCTGAATAGCATGTCCTTCTCCAAGGCCTAAAATTTCCAGCTCTTCAAAAGTGTAGCAGCACACTGAGCTCCCAAGAACAGAACGCATTAGTGATCACTGCTAACGCATTACGATAAGAAGTATTCCAGAGTAGGACATCCCCCATGCAACTATGGGTCCTTTGTTCTGTAGTGCCCATTGCAATGCACATCACAGACAGTAGCACCCAGGGGTTCTCTGTTGGCCTCACCTGATTCAGGGAGCGTAGAAATGACTGCTTAAGTCCCTTGAGACACATCTGGGATATCAGAGGATGAATGCCATCATGACAGGCCACGCTGAAAATCTTCCACTTTGAAACCATTGAAAACAAAACTCTGGATGATACATTCCAATTTTCTTCAACCCTATGTACTGGATTGTGGTAAATCCTATGAATGAGTGTGTGTGTGTGTGTGTGTGTGTGTGTGTGTGTGTGTATGTGTGTATGTCCATCGCATACTATGCCAAACACATTGAAGTAAATCCACATCTCACATAAAAATCTTTACTGTTTTGCTTCAAAGCATCTTGAAAGGATTTCTACAATTTTGCTTTTGAAGCGAGGAGGCTCCAAGTCACTCATTTTATTAGCTGTTGGCAAGAATCTCTTATCCCTTGTGCACTCTTGAGAATCCTTTCAAAATGAGAAAATATACAAATTATTCTCGAGTGCTATAATGATTTCTAGAGTATGGAATTTAGCAATAACATGACACGCTGCATTTTACACACATGCAATTAGTCAGCCAGTCGCGCGGGAGTTTCAGCATTCTTCATGATGGTTTTCAGGTCACTTACACTTGCAGCTTGAGCCACAAGGGCCTGAGGCAAGGGACAGAACTAGCAATGAGGAATCCATGGCCCTGGTGCTTGCAGGTGTGTGTACATGGGTAGGGGCACATGTGGAGCAAAGGAGAGGGGTACAACTCTTGTCAGAACCTTAGGTGTTCTCCTCTACAATAAGCTTAAGGGACAATGCTGTTTTCTGTCCACCACTGTCCCCACAGCATTCTGCACATACCATGCTTATCTTTGGAAGGTCCTACAAACTTACTTGTGAACACTGCTTCCCATAACCCTCTCAGTCATTCCCTTTTTCCTCTGCCAAAATCCAATAAAATTCAACATGCCCATCAGGAACACCAGACACATGCGCGAGCACTGCCAGCACATCGGCTGACCAAGTACCTTGAACGGTTCAAAACAAGAGCCAAGCAACAAAAAAAGTCAGTCCCTTGTGACAGTAAAGATTGTCAGCTTGACAGGATCTCCTAGGACACAAACTTCTGGGATGCCTGTGAAGGATCTTCTAGGTTGCGGCAACCGACCGTAGGCAGTACCCCACTGCAGGGCTGGGGTCCCAGACAAACTAGGAAGGAGAAAGTGAGCTGGGCACAGTATTCATCTCTCTGTTTCCTATTCGTGAATAATCAGTTATAAGAATAAAGTAGGACTATTACACTGTTCTGCGCCCAGTATTAAGTACACCGAAGGTCGCTTACACTCGAACACTGACAGAGCTTTACAGTCAACTGACGCGACCGCTAAGTAACTAATGGACAGGTCACATATACAACACGGACACACTAGACCAAGGGAAGATTCATCCTAGCATGAGATCTCCTCTCACTGCTCAGAACAAGTAGAAACAGGATTTATTTGTCTCTGGAATTTTCCATTTAATATTTTCAAGTTACAGTAACTGAAACTGCAGCAGGAGGTTAGGGATGGCGCTGCACATGCAAATGACACTGATTAACCTATGAAACAGAATACAGCTGTCCACAGTTTTACTAACTGAATTTCGATCTACGTTACACATTATTCAAGAACTCTTTAGAGGCTAACAGCTGATCAGGGGTCTGGGCATAACTATGAGTAGCACCCCAAGAACCCATCCTGTGAGAATCTGGACCAGGATAGGCAAACCCTGGCACACAGACCCTCACCTTAGCATCTTCCACACACGTGAGCGAAACCTCCATGGGCTGAAGGTCAGGATGGGCTGTAGCTATGACACACATTCACTACTCCACAAATAAAGCCATGATTTCATGGGGGGAACCTTCTCCCTGGTTGGGGAAAGGGAAGAGTAACCCATCCTTTGCTGCACCCTGCCAAGAACTAGGGCTGACAGAAGGGCCGTACATCAGGAATGGCTATGAGGTTCCTCACCAGCCATGCCGGCTGGACTGCACTGCTGCCCAGAGTCCCACGCGGGAACTGAAAAGGCTTCGATGGTTAGGCTTCCAGTGGAGGGCACCACAGCTCAGCTGCTATTGAGGAAACGAGTCTGTCCTTTTTGGGGGAAAAAAAATCCAGCCTTACCTTGCAGGGGCTCCGAAGATTTGCACTCACAAGCAAGTGTCATTTTTTTTGACAACTGTGACTCGGTGGTAGTACTTCCTCACTCCTGTTACTTGCCTCCTAAGCGTCCTTTCGTTCTCTGCATCTAAGAAACTCCTGTGGAGCCCAGTGATTAAAGGTCTGTGTCTGAAATTTATCTGTTCAATCCAAACTCCCCAGGTGGTGGAGGTGAGTGCTAGGAGGTGACTGGGTCACAGGTATCGCCCGCGTGGATGGGATTGAAGCCCTTCTAAAAGACCATAGAGTACTGCCTCGCTCCTTTTCCCATGTGAGGACACAGAGGAACCGCGTGTGTGAGCCAACAGCAGCTCAGGCCGCACTCTGAATCTGCCAGCACCTCAGCCTTGGATTCCATACTCTCTAGAAGGGCATGAAATGAATTTCTGTTATCTATAACATCCTCCTCACGACAGCCCATGGCACTCTGGCACGGAGCCTGACCAGACCAAGACACCCAGAATGACAGATTGCTCCCCAAGACTGTCCTGGGACAGTGTGACGCCCTACTGCAGGTGCCACTGATTTCACAGCACAGTTCTAAGTGTGTGCATCCTCTCACGCACATGGTCGCTGCATCTCCACTTGCCCCAGGAAACAAGGAAGGGCTCAGCTGACCAGAGGTGCTGGTCACAAACTCAGGGTGGGGTTCTCGGGAGCCTGGAAGAAACCAGGCTTCCCCATGGGCCTCACGACCACCCACTAGGCTGGATGATCTGCTATTGGGCTGTCTTGGGGCAGCATCGTGGCCACTGTCCTTACCCAGAACAGGTGGTGTCCATATTTAAAAAAACTCGCTGTTACCTTTCTGCCATTTTGGCCTGTCCTGCAGGGATTTTGATCACTATAGGACTTAATAAGATGGATGTCAAAGACGAGAGACTACAGTCCACAGAAGGGTATGTGCCTATAAGCAGGTATATCTCCTCCCCAGAAAGACTCCTTTCCTATATATTCCATTTTCCCTGCCTTGTGAAATAAGCTACAATTTTTTTTTCAGAGAAAAAAATCTCTAAGGTTTGTAGTAACCTTTTTTTTTTTTGCCCTTGCTCTAATTGATTTCTTTCTGCCAACCAAAATGCTAGGATTTGAGCAGCTATTATCAACAGACTATAGGCTACACAACTAAAGAGTATGTGAGATTAAATAGGTTGTGAGATTAAACAGGTGGTCCAATTCCACAAACTGATAGGTGACTGTAGGAGAGTCAGGCCCTAACCTGCCTGACCCCATTCTCTATTTAAATGATGCCAAGATATTCTTTAAGGACTCTAAAACTATATATGGATATATTCGGCCTTTAAAGAGGTTTTATTTGTAAAAATTGTGTAGAATCACTGCTACAGAAAATAACTTTCTGGCTGCAAATGATGATGATGATGATGATGATGATGATATAACTGAATGGCACAGAAATTCCAAAAGACCACCTCCCCACCAACCCCCCACTGCCACCATCACTCTAGTTACTAGGAATATCAAAAGAGTGGATTTTGAGAATTTTAAACTTCCTCAGAAATCTTACACTGAGATCAGAGAGAGGGACTTGATAGAGAACTGAAAATTTCCCAATTCTGGTGCCAGCCAAAGGAGGAGTTTGTCTCCCAAAAGAAAACCTACATGGCTCTGACAACTTGCCAGACTACCTTGTAGATAGCGGGGGAACCATACCCCCAGCAGAACAGCTTAATTACAGCGTCTCTTACCTTCTATTTAAACTTTATCCTCCTATTTGGACTTCTAAAGGGAACTTTTGAAATGATTAGATTAACCTCTCTTCAATATGGCCATCCATATTGATAAATTTTCTTTCTTTGCTTCTTACCATCAATTTGAATTCTTATTGATTTAGTGAAGGTGGGTTTTCAAACCAGAGGCAGAGACCCACCTATGAATCCAGGAACATAACAGCAGCTACAGTCTATCAAGCACTGAGTATGTGCCCAGTGCTGTGGGAAACACCTCGAATGCATGTTATCACATCCTCTTCCCCCCTTTTATTTGAGAACATTTAGTCTCAGAGAGGTTATATGACAAGATGAAGGAGCCAAGAAGAGTAACTTTTGTGACTCAAGGCAGTTCTCTCTCTCTCTCTCTTGTTCTCTTTTTCTAGAAGTGAATGCAATGGCACAGACACAACTAATCCAAAGCCTTAAGGAGACAGGGGTCGTGTCATTGCAGCCACTGTAATAATTCATCACAGGGGGGAGGCACCTAAGGGAAGGTCAGGATGCAGAACTTGCGCGGTTTTCATCAGTAAAAGCCAAGTTTGAGGTGGGTCTTAGTGCCTCAGTGGAAACTTAAGCTGTTGACTGTACTCAGCAGTGCTCGTGGCCTCTGAGATTGTCCTCTCAGAGTCTGGCGCCAGCAGCCCCCTGTGATTTATGCTGTGGAGTCACACACAGCCCGCAGGCACTGACTCTGCAGTAGCCAGGAAAATGGATGGTCTGCCTGGTGATGATTTCCCTGCTCACACCACACTTCCTTAAAAGGCCTCCAGTGTATATACAATTCTGACACAAGGACCAGCTAAGTCACAGCACGCCGCTCTCCCCCCTTATATGGTCAAGTATCACATTGGCATTCGCCCTTCTAATTTATGAAGCAAAGGAGGGGAGGAATGTCCATCAGAAGTGGGGAACAGCTCACCAGAGAAGATAGAAAGCTCATCCTGCTGGCAAGGGACTTACCGACCAGGGGGAACAAAACACATACTTGCTGAGCTTGTTTTCCTTTAACTCTGAGAATAAACACTTCTGTTCCTCCCCCGAATATCAATGTGTCATTAAGCCAATGAATATGCAGAGCTCCTCCCACATATTGGAAAAAGTGAAAAGCATGGTGAGAGGAAGCATTTCTAAGCTTCATCCTTCATGAAATTACCTTCCTTCCCCCTTGCCTTTGCTGCCCTGTTAAATATAGAAATGTATAAGCATCCATGCGTGCACGCGCGCGCGCACACACACACACACACACACACACACACACACACACACACACCACAACATCAGAGTGCAGTCCACGGGAAGCACAGTATCTGCCCATAAGCAGGTACACCTCCTCCCTTTGAGGACTACCTCCTTTCTGTTTCAGAGAGAGAGAGAGAGATTCACACATGTATAAGTAAGAGAGAAAGAGAGAGAGAGATTCACACATGTATAAGTAAGGAGCACAAATATAGCTAGTTAAGCATCCAAAAAGAAGGGGTCATTTTATTTCCAACAGAACTCAAAGTTAGGACTAAGGGCCGAGGAACTACAAAGAAATTTATATCTTAAAGGGACTTAGCTATGTTGTTTTAGGGGTTAGAAATCAAATCTTCCCATCCAATCTCTATACATGATGATGTATGGAAAATACTCTGTGTACATCACAGCATATCCATGGTTTTTTCACACAGTGGAAATATCCAACTTGAGTTGTTATTTTCAATTGTTCTTTGTTAATTTTCTTGAAATTCAGTTGAATTTCTTGGATGTAACCAAGTGTAAGTTATGTCATCATTTAACCGATCTGGATCCTTGTGGTAAGTCATCTTCAGTTGGTTAGGACTCTGAATTTATCTGATGATACACTGGCACAAATCACCTAATCCTTGCATCATGCCTTAAACAAGCAAAAATAGGACCAAAAAACTGAAGAGGGGTTGGCGAGGCGGCTCAATGGTTAAAGCCTCCCCAACAAAAGGACCTGAGTTCAGATTCCCAGATCCTACATAAAAATACCAGGCAGATGTGGCAGTGGACTTTGATTCCAGCCTTGGAGGTCAAAGGCTGGGAAACCCCAGAGCAGAGCAATAAAGAGGAAGAACAATCCAGATGATGCCAAATGTTATGCTTGGACCTCCACAGGCACACGCGCACACACACACACACACACACACACACACACACACACACACACACAAACAAGGAACCCTTTGAGTGTACACTAGTTTTTGGTGAATTTATGAAGCAGCAAAGAGAGAAAGATCTGAGTGTTTGCACCATATAACACCTGTTGCTTTTCCATGTGCAGGTTAATGCATGTGAGGCACACTGTGATATGAAACTGAGCAGTTTCTGAAAACACCCATCATCCCCAGCTGGACGGCTGTTCCAGACACTCGCGCTCTCCAAAACGACACACAACACCGGCATCTGTTACAACTCCCAATGCCATGTGTTCAGTGTGAGATTCTGCCAAGTGATCAACTCTCAGACCTTCACCAGTTCACTTGCTGCTGCGGCCCAGTAGTCACCTGCAAAGGTTTCCTTTCCGATTCCCACACAGTGAAGCAGTAAGGAAGGCTCTGCACATGCTCACAGCAGACTGTCACCCAACCTCATTACATGACCTTATTTAAAGTAAAAAGACTGAATAGAGGTGAGAAGAAAAAGATGGGGTTCCCTGGGTTCCTGTGCCCCCTACTACCCAACTGTCCTCAGAATTCCTAGCATCTGACTCTCTAGAGCACCAGAGGAGGAAACAGTAAAAAAATGTGTCTTATTTTTCTTTAAAATTTTTCCAACTGAGGGGCTTATATTTTTCAGACTCAAACAAGTGGCTTACTGGTCTTCAGTTTTTATTGCCTGGCAATCTTGATTAAAATTCCAGTTCTTAGAATCAACTACACTCAGAATAAACTATATATAATCTGTGGAGGGAGGAATCTGAATTTTTACAGAGACGTCTACTTACCGATCCCCATAAGATTCTTATTACTCAGATATTAAGAACTACTGCTAAAAGCACTAAAACTAAAAACAATAACTATCCTGATGAGTTTAACATAGATCTATACCAAGCAAATGAATGTGGTTATGACTGTATATATCAAAGTCATATCTCTTTAAAAAATTTTTAGCAAGAACAGATTATTTTTCTGTTGCTATAAGAAATGCCTAGGGTTGGGTGATTTATAAAGTAAAGGGGTCATTTTGACCCTAGTGGGAGCCTCATGGTGGCTGGCACTGTACTCATGGCATTCAGTGAATGGCAAGCGGAGCATTTGCGAGAGATTCGAGGGCAGTGATAAGTTCCCTACTGGGACTCACTCTCAAAGGAATTACCTCAGTCCCAGAAAACCTCTATTATTCCATGCCGAGGATTGGTGACCCCAGGACCTAGTTATCATCTGCCAGACCCTACCTCCTAAAGGTATCAACACTGACCACTGGGATCAAGCTTCCAGCACATGAAACGTTGGAGGACGCGCTCGAGACCACAGGCAAACCGCAGCAGCTTGTGCGGGAGTCAGGGCCTCTGCTGCCCTGAAGGTACGAGCAGAGGAACAGGCAGAACTAACCTCCCTGCGCTCTGTGACACTTTTGGTCTGGGTCTAGCTCTTAGGCCATTTTTTTTCTGCACCCAGCACTCTCCTGTACCCCACCCACATCCATCCGAATAGCCCAGAGGAACATTTAATTGAGTGCTCCAATCCCAACATCTGTGTAAAAATAAAAACCTTCAGGATTACTTCTATAGAATTTCTCCTTATCACTCAAGATGGCCAACGAGCAGTCATGAGACTCAATCTGTACTGAGAAGATGCTGACTCTTGAAGTGAGGTGCACATGGGGTGACACACGATACCCCCTCCTTGGTCTGGGAGGTAGTTCTCCAATGGGACTGTCCACATACAATTCCTGCCACTCAAATTCCTTTTTCTTTCCACAGGCAAACCTTAATTTTTACTATTTAAAAAGTTTAAGTTCCTATTATTTTTGAGGCTAGCTTGCCCACTGTTTGCAAGATTTACTCCTTATTCCTCCATAGGATTCCTTTTAAGTAACTAACCTGAAACTGGTCTCCCTACTGTCATTCAATCCAAGCACCTACCTTCACTCCTCCCTCATTGATAATCTTACATATTCAAGCAGTTGATCTCATCTGATCAAAAGGGATGTTGGTACTCAACAACTCTCTTTAGAAAGAGAGGATCTGGGCTGGAGAGGTGGCTCAGGGATTAAGCCTCTGCCTTGCAGGTGGAAGGTCCTGAGTTCGGATCCTAGAACCTACATATAGATGCCGGGCGGAAGCGGGGGCGGCCTGCGTTTCTGGTCCTGGTAGGGCGGAGCCTGTGAATCCCGAGACAGAGTAAACAGGAGGAGGTGGAGGCAGCCCATGGTGGTTCCCGAATTCGCCCGTGGTTCTACACATACATACACACATACACATACATACGCATGCACAATTGAATAAATAATAATAAAAAATTTTTAAAAAATAGAAAGAGACGAGATCGGGCGCGTTCAGGGTGGTATGGCCGTAGACAAAGCAGTATCAAGGCCCCACTGGGACTCGAACCCAGGATCTCCTGTTTACGAGACAGGCGCTTTAGCCAATGGGGTGAAGGGAATTGCAGGAGCAGCAAAACTGCAAAAGAAAATCAACAAACCACAATCCAGAACTTCAGAGACTCTATATCAATCACATAGAACTAGGCCAGCCTAATCTCTCCCCATCCTGGAGCTCAGGGACATTTGCGGAAGAGGGGGCGGTAAGATTGTAAGAGCAAAAGGATGGGAGGAGCAACGATTTGCAAGATTCTCAACAATAGTTGGGGCCAAAGCAATCATAATGGGACTTTGCATGCCCTGCGCAATGTCCAGCGCACTGTTGCCCTCATAAAGTCTAGCATCTGTTAAGGGCACCGAGACCCCTGGAGGCAAGGGATTGACAGCCATAGTAGTGATCTTATGCTTAAGGGGAACAAGAGAAAGGGCTTATGGAAATGCCACTGGGTCCTTATATGTCATCGGAGAGGAGGACCCAGTGGAGAGTTAGGTGTACACAATAAAGGACTCTCTGGGAATTGGGGGGGAGGCACTGGGGGAAGGGGAGGGGGAGGAGGGGGGAGGGAGGGAACTGGTAAAAAATTTTAAAATGTATAATTAAATTTTTAATAAAAAAAAATAGAAAGAGAGGATCTATCAGACTTTGCATTTGAAAGAGTGGAGGTGAGAAGTATGGGAAATCTCAGCCTTATCAGGTCACCAAATTGCCCAATGTTTCTGCCTTCTAGCCCCAAACTGACAAACTAAAAGGCTGAAGATGCTCTCTTTGTGCAGTTTCAAAGAGAAATAATCATGAGCCCATGTGGCCCAGTGATCCGGCTGACTCTTCCAAGCAGTACACGCAATCTACTTTAGGTCCAATGCCAAGAAGCAAATGGGCTCTGCCACATCTGTGCAAATAAATGGACTATCCTCTGTGTCAGCCTGTGTTTTATCTTTAACTTTGTCTCCCTGGGACCACACCATGGTTTCTGGCATACAGTACATCTGCATGCAATTTCCACATAATGGGAGCAAGGCTCAGTGATTTTGAAAGCCACAAGTGCCATTAAAAGGCTTTTCTGCCAAGACCCATATTGCTGTCTTGTTACAAAGCTATACAAATATTTGTGTTTTCTGTTTAATTTGGCAGCATGGTGCACTTTCAGATTCTCTACTGTTGTTGCTTTGAAATGACTGCCTGTCTCACACTTCACATTTCTACAAACTCACCTCTAACTTTTGGAAGGAATATCCACCACTGCTAAAAGGAAAGGGAAACATAAACCCCGATAGCTCATTAGCTTTGTAAAGGAAGCTTTTAAAATTGTTTATAAGTATATACATATATATATATATATATACATATATATATATATATTTAAATGATCTATGGTGAAAACAACTTTGGTGTGTTCTGCTTTCGTGAATTTTGGACACTGAAGATTCATGTACCTACCATAGAACATCTCATCACCCAGGAAGTCCTTTGCACAGTCCAGACTGTCCCCACTCTAGAACTGCCCCGAGTTTGTCTTTATGGTTCCATTGGTTTGAACATAATTTATATGAGCTTGTACAGTCAGTATGTGACATTTGAATCAAATCATTTTCACATGCAAAATCCCTTGAGACTCATCCGGAGTTATCAGTTCAGTTTTATCAGGTTGTAATATTCCATTGTGTGGATATATTCGTTTGTTGACTCATTCACTATTGCATGCATGGCTTTGAGCTATTTCTGGCTTGGGACTATTGTGAATGGACCATTATACATATTTGGATACAAGTTCTATCTAAACGGTTAGATTTCAATTCTCTCAGGTTTATATATAGGATGGGGTCACAGCTTTGTCTAGCTGTATAAGCCTCTGACAAACTGTTTCCTAAGCAGCATCTACAGCATTTGTATTCTCACCATGGCCACCCCATGGAAGAGTCTCTCACCATGGCCACCCCATGGAAGAGTCTCTCACCATGGCCACCCCATGGAAGAGTCTCTCACCATGGTCGCACCATGGAAGAGTCCTGGATGAGGATTCAGTACTTGGTATCAGCACCACTTTCTGTTTTAGTCATTCTACTTGTTCTATAGGAGTTTTCATGTATATCCCCTACAGGCTAGTAGAGTTAAACAGCTTTCCCATGAGCTTACCATTCAGATCATCTATATGATTTTAACTTGAATAACTAACTTTCAGCATGCTAAAAAGAGCATACGTTGTCCTGTGAGTTGCTTCAGCACTATTGTCAGAAAGCAGCTGGTCATATTTATTTGGTTTATTTCCAGACTCTCCACTTTGCCTTGTTGATCCGTACGTCTATCTCTCTGTCAATACTGTATTACTTTCCACCTATCAGAAAGCACAGTTCTTCCAGATGCTGCCTCCTCCTCTTCCTGCTTCCTCTTCTCAGCCTCCTCTTCTTTCCTGTTCTCCTTTTCTTCTCCTTTATTCCCTCATTTTCTGTGTTTTTTCTCTTTTTATGCTGCTGAGGTCCAAACACATGTTAAACAAGCACACAAATGCTGAACTGTATCCCTGGAGCCTCCCTCATCTTCAAAAATGGTTTTATCTATTCTAGTTGTTTTGCCTTTCAGCATAAATTTTAGAGTCCATCAATATCCTGTGGGGACTTGGCTTGACATTGGATTACATCCATAGATCAAATGAAGATAAATAATATTTTAATTATGTTGTCTTCTAAACCCTGGACATGGCATGCCTCCAATTACAATTTACTTTTATATATAGTTTGTACCATATTTTCTTTTATCCTCCCTCCCCCACGCTTTTACTGGTACATGTGAGGGGGTGAGTGCATGCATGTTCACATGTATTTGGAGGCTTGAGGCTGATACTAAGACTTTTCCCCAATTGCTCGTCCACCTTTTCTTTTGAGGCTGATCGCTAAACAAACCCAGAGCTCACCTTTACGGCTAGTCTAGCTAGCTAGTTTCCCCTGGAGAATTCCCAGGACCTGCCTTGAGGTACTGGAATTACAGGTGGGCTGCCAAAACCCCTAGTCATTTTGGCAGAATCTGGAGATCTCAGCCTCAGTTTGTGTTGCAAGTGCTTTAACTGCTGAGTCATCTCCTCAGCCCTCCTTTTTCATACTAGGTCTTGAAGGGCTTTTGTGGGCTATTTGAGATTTGCCATATACTCAAGCATGTCACTTGCACACACAAAACACTTTATTTTTATTTATATTTTATATTTTGCTTATATTTATATATTATATTATATTTATATTTCTTTCCACTCTGTCTTCTAATACTTTTTTCCCCTGCCTTATCACCCTGGCTACACGTTTAAGACAATGCTGAGTAGAAATGAGCGTGACCACCCTTGCTTTTTCTTGAGATAGACCCACTGGCACTGCTTTTCTGTACTGCTGGATTTATGCTATTTTGTGAAACCCATGTTTACAAGGAGTATTGGTCTGTATTTCCCTTTTTTTACATTGTTTTTGTCCAGCTTCAGTGTCAGATAAGGCTGACCTCATCACATATCTTGAAAAATGTTCTAACTCTTGTTTTCTGGAAGATATTGTATGTAACTTTAAATATTTGGAGTAGTTTACTAGGTTATCTATATGCACTTGAAAGCTTATATTTCTAGAAAGTGTGAAACCACTTTAACAGTTTTAACAGGTATAGAAATATTCAAATTAGTAATCTCATCTTAGATAAGTGCTAGTAACTTGTAGTTTTCATGAAATTGAACCGTTTCATTGTTATGGAATTCAATTGTGAAGAATTATTTATAATAATCTCTTTGATACCTTCAATGTCTACAGGGTTCAAACAATTATTACTGAGCTATGGGAAAATGAAGAATGAATTTTTATATGAAATACCCCAGTTTTTAAGTGTTAGCAACATAATTCATAAGTAAATTTTCAGTACATCAGTTTACTATGTTTGGTTTGGAGAAAAACATTTATCATTTCTAAGACATAATTTTTAGCATGTATATATAGTATGTGTGTGTACAAATAATGAAAAAATTATCTCTATCCTTAAGATGCCTAGAGATGCCTAGGTTTGCAAAATCCTTTGTTTTGTAGAACTTGAGAGGTGCTGTAGTGTATCTCAAATGCAGCAGCATCAGGAAGCTTCACAGTCCACAGATGCTTGGCCCTGCCCTGCTGTGAAATCCTTTCTCTTCAAGGCATATCACTTCATGAAGTTCCTTTTCTTCAAACAATGCCCTTTATCAGAGTCTCTTCCTTCACTAAGAATCCAGAGGAAATGAAGCAAGTGGAGAAAACTGATAAAGAGCAAAAAACCTCAATTAACCCATGCTTCAGGGAAATTTTATTTTATAAATCACTGAAGATCGCTGTAGTGTCTCCTCTGATTTTAATTGCAGCTGAGGTGAACTGCTAGGGACAATGAAGCTGAGCTAATGTTATTAACACTCTCATCTACAAAGCAGTTCTCCTGCTGTCAATCATGGGAAATCAGGAACTAGCTCTACATCAATATAAAAACATTTCCTATATTTTAGTGGAGGATTTCACTAATACAGATGAATGCATATACAGTTCCAGGCTGGCTCACTTAGCTGACATAAGCAAGTTGCTAGCTTAGCTAAAGCTAAACATGCAGTTGAGAGCAGAATATAGGGTAAAAACTATGGACTTAGGAATGAAATAAACCTAGGATTCCAGCATCTCTGTCTAAAGGAGCAGGATCTCGGACTATAAAGGACTGAGTTCAAAAAGAGAAAATAATTGGCTTAAGTAGAATTCAGGTTTGCACTTGCATAGTTGCTCTGCTAAACCAGGAATGCTTACTTGAAGATCTCATAGGGAAGGCTGAATGGTATAGAGTTGTCTCCACTCCACTCTCCCGTTTCCATAGTTTCCGTTACCTAAAGTCAGCCATATTCCAAAAATATGATGCAAAAACTCAGGAAATAATTCATCAGTTTTAAGTTGCATGACATTTTAAGTAGCATGAAGTTTTTTGCTATTTCACTATGTCACATTTAAAATATGACTCATCTCTTTGCCCGGGGTATCTACACTGCATATGCTTTCTGTCACTTACCAAATACATTAGGCTTTATCACAGGTGTGATATATAGGGGGGAAAAAACAAAGAGTGTATAGAGCTTACTACTATCTGTGATTTCTAGCTTCTACTTGAGTCTCCACTCACAGCTTCCATGACTAAGACAGGACGGTTGTCTACATTTTATACAGACAGTCCTAGCCATTCTGCGGGGTCGTCCCGTTCAGTACAGTAAGGAATAAACTCTTAGTCCCCTCCTTTTGGCCCTGGTTCCTCAAGACACAGAAGACTGAAATAAACTAACCCAACATCTTTCTGAAACTCTTAGCTTTATTTATGCATCTGATTTTTACAAGGACCAGTGAGTAAGATACGGCCTTCAAATGGAAGATCACTATCGCATGAGCTGAGCTGCATCTGACTTGGAACTTGATTAAAACCAAATCTGTTCACTGGCCAACAGGTCAAAAAAATGTGCCCTGTTCAAGTACTGGGGAGCATTTAAGAGCAGGAATAAACACACAGCCATCAAACTGATTTGAACTGGGTGAAATAAACACAATCGGCTTAAATGGGATGTTGCTCAGCAGGGGGTTCTCGGCTTTTAAAAAGCTCTGAAAGAAAAACTCACAGCTTGAATGTCTCAAAAGAATCTTCTAGGGAGGTTAATGGATTTGTTTACTAATCAAAGCTAAATCAGGAGGAACTTAAATTAGCTCTGCTCGCAGCAATCTTTGAAAGAGAAGACGCTCATGTTAGTTTGAAACAACCCTAAATAATTATCTGAAATGGGTAATGCCCATCTGTACACGCAAAGATTCGTGTGATGTTGGAACTCAGAAATCACTTTCCTTTCGGTTTTTTTCTTTCACAAAAAGTGATAAAGAAACTTGCCCACAGAGCATAAGCTAGCAGTCAAATCCTTTAAATCCGCACTCTCACTTTGCATGACAAAGTTGTTTTCCTCAAAGTACACACAGGTAGCAGCAGCAAATAAAATTCAACAGTGCACTTTTTGATCTAAAAAATACAAGGCTAGCGATCAATAGTATGGAAATAGCACAAAAATAATTTGTGTCCCAAAACACTCCCTGTACTCTTGAGTGTGGACTGAAAATGTGGGGATGCCCACATGTCCAACAAGAAAGGAACCACAGAGGACAAGACGCGTTACCACACAGTAGAACGCAACAGCTGTTAAAAAGATTGCAGTGTATGTAAATGATCAGACACAGATCTTCACGACAAACTATAAAGCAGAAAAGGCACATTTCAGATCAAAGAGTGAGTGTGACCTCATTTTTTGCTTGTTTAGAAAACAAATTAAAACCCCATGTGTGTGCCTGAGTGTGTCTACACACATACACACAGATGTACACATGCTATGTCCGGAGATCACATTTCACTGTCAGTTATGTGCAAGAGGGACTTTTAAAAATTAAGCTAACACAACCAAAAGAATACCAAAATTGGGCTGGAAGATCGAAAGATTGGCTCAGAGATTAAGCTTCTGCCTTGAAAGCAGAAGGACCTGAATTCAGATCCTGTGTCCTACATGAAGACACCAGGCAGAAATGGTAGCTGTGGCCTGCACTTCTGGCCCTGGAAGGAAGAGACTGGGGAACTCCAGAGAAAAGCAAAAAGGAGGTAGAAGCCATCCAGAATGATTCCCAAAACCACTCTTGGGTCTCCACAGGCATACATATGGACACAGAAACAAATGAAAAAAATAAAGAATACCACAAGATGAAGAGATAACTGGGGTCTCAAAGGATGCTTTGCAAGCAACAAGGACTTATGGTCTGAAAGTAACTTGTACATGAGCAGTGGGATCTCTAAGGAACGAGTCCACACAGGTGGCTGGGAAACTGATCGTCTCTCTGTGGG
This sequence comes from Typhlomys cinereus, assembly GCA_023101885.1. Taxonomy (NCBI): domain Eukaryota; kingdom Metazoa; phylum Chordata; class Mammalia; order Rodentia; family Platacanthomyidae; genus Typhlomys; species Typhlomys cinereus. Next base: position 741,963 of record JALPQD010000086.1, read on the forward strand.
CAGTGCTGCTGTCTCCACTTTATAGAAAGTGCTATTCAAACCTAAGCTGTTCTTGCAGGTTCTTTCTTTAGCCACCCCCAGAAGGAAATGCTGAAAATCCATGCAAGAGACTTCCAGGCGAATTCATCGTCCTCATCAGATGGAATAGACTCGGACTCTTAAGAAGACATTTTGCTGCTCTAACTGCTGTAAGATAATTCTAGAAGATTCTAAGTTTATTCTTGGAGTTTTCTTTGAACACACACTCCATTGCCCATGGCTTGGGAACCGTGGACAGGTGGCCTCTTTTGGAAAGTTTAAGCAAAGTAAAGCAAGAACTTTAATAGCAGCATTAAATCCTCGTGTTCTTTGTAAAAATACTTATGTGACAGAAGCAAAATTTATTATTATTTGAATATTCGCGGCCTCACTCCAAAGCCCTGGAGGCCTCTGCTTCCCAATACAGATGTTTCCTTCTTTGTCTGTTCAGTGTGTCTGCTTTGTCTAGTCTCTGAAGAGATAGAATCTTTCTAACTTGGTTCCTGAGCTGCAGAACTTGGAGAACGGGGAGGTAGGGTAAGAAGGAATTGAGTACCTCTAACAGGTTGGGGTGGTGGAAGCAGGTAGGGAAGCCTGTGGTATGCTGAGCAAGAGATAGCACAGAACAAATGCTGTGTGACCTTGAGCCTAACCCCCCGAAACTCAGGCAGATGAGGAGGATCTTCAGCAACATGGCTGGGATCTGTGGGTAGGATTCTCTTTGCTGTGCTCTGGGAACTGCAGGTGGAGTTTAGCCCCCGTCTCATCTCTGTTGGTTATTTTCTTGACTACCACACTGCCTGAGACTTGGTCACACGGCTCAAGGGCATTCAGATCTTGCTGTCCTCCTGGTGAAAAGCAGGTGGAATGCTTATAAAATGAGGTTTTGGAAGAGAACTAACTATTCAACTAGTTACTGAAGATTCACAACTGAAAAAATTCGTATAGTTTATATCATAATGATCATTCCAATTTCAAGGAACAATTGAAATTCTAAGAAAACTGACAAATTACAAAAGAATAATCACCGGAAAGTTTTCAAATTCTCTGTTAAACTTTGTTTTTGATTGTGAAAGACAAGGTATGAAAAATTAATGCACATATATTTAGAGATAAGAAAAGAAAACCTGATATTTCCCTTAATAGGAGAAAGTTCAAGCCTCTTCTATTTCTGGGGGAAAAAATGACCATAAGACTTCAACTAGAAACTGAATCCTAAAAAAATAATAAAAAAAAAAAGAAATTGAATCCTAGATCCAGCAAGATAGGTCAGCAGCAAATTCAGGCTTTTTACCAAACCTGAAGATCTGAGCTTAATACCCAGAACTCAGATGGCAGAAGAGGAGGTGACTCCTGTAAGCTCTTCTGAGAACTCCACACGTACACTCAGGTATGGGCACACACATGTGCGCACACAATCAATCAATCAATCAATCAATCAATATAAATAATAAGTTAATTAAAAAAAAATAAAAGCTACACCAAGGAAAATTTGTTTCCTAAAAAGCTTATGGATCAGTTTAGCATCCTTGAGCCTTAGAGACAATCAGGCCTAAATGAAGAAACAAAGAAAATCTAAAGGTCAGCAAAAAGAGTACAAGGATTTACATAAATGTTCATCTCATTTGGCCTGAATTATATTTTTTATGTTAATGATTTACCTTTATGTTAATTACTTGATTATAATTAATGATGCATCTGTAATGTGAGTTTATTTTAACAGACTAAACATTCCAGAAAGGAAAACCATGAAATCACTCATTTAATAACCATAAGACACAGAGCTGTGTAGGCCCCAAGGCCATGCTTCACATATGTCCATAGAAGTTCTAAGAATTTGGAAACAAAGTAAAACAAAAGCAGTCATTCAACTTGCGCTGGGAAACTCAACTCACTAAATGGTGACTAATATCCATCCCGTGGCTAAATGTCAAAACCAGAGAGAAGACAAAGACAAGCTCATAGTCTTTCACTAATATATACTTATTTTGAATGGCATATCAAAAGATAACAATACAATGTCTTAAATTGGATTTTGCATTTCAAACAAGGTTCTGAGGTGCAAAGAAAGCACAGCAGACAACAATTCCCAGATGCTATTCTCCCTCAGCCCCACAAGAACTCAGCCTCTCCTTCAAGCCGTTGGCATTCTTCCCCACTCAACAGAGGACCGTGAGGTTCAAGTCCATATACGGCGTTGTTCAGAGGATGAGAGTGGAAGACAGGGTAAGGAGAAACTCTTAGATTGCAACATTGGACATTGCTCCCCAGAAAAGATTTCTGTACAGTAATAGTCGTCAAATTCCATGTCAGAGGCCTGGAAAAAACTGCATTAGGTTCTTCTCTAGGTACTGAGATAAATAGATGAACATCCAAGATAAGACAGAGCAAGTGGTCAAAGCTGATGGGAGGTTGGGGGGAGTGCTTATTCACCACCCTCAACTATATTTCATTGCAAAATCTACTTACTTCACTTAACTTCCAGAAATGCTGATGAAGACCCTGTCAGATGGGGAGTTTTGCATTTTGAAGGACATTAAAACAGTAACACTTTCTGAAGTGACAGTATTAGTTGGGAGTTCAAACTGACCTTGTTAGAAGTTTGAGTTTTGTAAACTTTGTGCCTGTGACAAACACAAATGAGAGGAACTCGACTGCTTTAGGGTCTTTCTTGGTTGGCTGTTTATTTTCAATATTTCATTATATTTTCTAGTCTGAAACTTCAGGGAAAAAGTAACCTTCCCACACTAGGTATTTCTGTAGTTTAATTTGGTTTCTGACCCACATCAGAGAATCAATTATTTCTTGAAATCTCTATTTTGATCATGGCACTAATGCATACCAACAGCTCGTGTATTTAGGACTATTCTAAATGCTTTTGGGGATTCATATAATATGGTACAACTGCTCTAGTCCTTATAACTTAGCACTTTCAGTGGAGTGGATACTAAGTATCCCACTTGTATACCTTGGACCACTGAATGGATCCAGAGCAAGAGTGCTTCATTCCACTCTAGCAGGCAAGGAAGGCAAACACTAAAAAGCTCACAGATTTGTTCAGGCTCACCCAACTAGCAAGTCACATAACTGGCATCATCTCTAATACTATGCTACCTATATGATTACTCCAATTCAAGTGCCTATGTATCTGTTATTCAAAGGATGAGTTTGGAAGACAGGATGGAAAAGAACCACCTACCCCCTAGGTTATTCAAGAAATAGTTCTGTGCATGAAATCTGAGCTGTGGGGAGCATTCTTCAACACACAGACACTAGTAGAAATTCCATGTCATATGCATGTGCATATGAAATTGTAGGACTGAGAGAGAGAGAGAGAGAGAAACTTGCATAACAGCTGGGACTTGCGCACCTGCTCTGAATTAACACTAAGAACCAACACTGAGATGTGAGCCAGAGCAGAGTTTCCTCCAGCAGGCACACCTCGAAATCCTGACTCTGTGCAGAATCACAAACTCCAGATATATATTTCCCTATTCCTGACAGGCGATTAGCTTGCAGCTGAAACACAATCTGTGATCTTGGCTCAGAGGCAACAGGCATCAAGACACCCGCCTGAAAGCCCATTTCACAGAGGCGAAGAGGAAAATATACACAGTCGCCTTTGAAATAGAAGCTGGAATTTAATCGTTTGGAGCTATTTATTCATCAGTATAAATTTAGGACCCTGAAGCCATTGACAAGTAGCTGAAAAGAAATCAACTCCTAAACTGCTAACTAATGGTGTGCATAAAAAAAAAAATCAGAATCAACATCCCATGAGACACAGCTAAGAGAGACAAAACTACCAAGCGACGTTTAAAATTTACAGATCATTAGTTCTCTCTCTCTCTTTCTCTTTGAAGCCCAGAAAAGGTCCTCAGACTCAGAGATCAGCATTGATTAAGTGAGAGTATTGGGCAGATAATGTTTTAATGGTAAAATTAAAATGAACACTGTAATAGATATTGCCAGAGTTTCGTCTGTTTGAAAATTCAAATGTATTTATTCTTAAACTGGACAGATGATTGTGCTATAACACATACTAAAACAGTGTATAATTGTTGAACCAAATTTGGAGAGGTCTGAAGCCACAGCATTCTATCAGGGAGAACTCTGAGTCACTGCTCCATGGCGAAGGTGGAGCTTGAGAATGTGTGGGGGACCCACGGGTTTCCACAGAAAATTACTCTTAGACATCCAGAGCAGGGCTGCCCTCATCCACAGGCTCTGCCCTCAGGTTCAGGCTAACCCAGCACTGCAGGAGGCTTCGGGCTACACTAACCATTCGTTTCCAGCCAGCCTTCAATAAATCACAGACTCCCAAGGAACTGGTTGCAAAACAACCCAGAGGCTGAGGCCAAGAAAAACTTTCTACACCCTTTTAAGAGCTATTTGCCCAGTTTCTGCTTCCTTTATCAAATTTTCCAGTGATGGGCAATTGGGAAATATCACATGTTTAGAAATGTTCATTCCTCTACAAGTTGAAACCCCAGACCCTGATCTTTCCTGAATTGGCCAGACACCCTACCCTAGCATCCATGCCCCCAGCAGGTGGTCTTGGGATGCTTAACAGGATCTTACAAGGAATTTCTGCTCTAGAGGGGATTTGGAAACCTTCCCTACCCTGTTGTGTCAAGGAATTCTGTCCTCACATCCTGGCTCTCATAACAGAGCTTGGGCTTCTTTGACACAGGATACGGTTATCAAACTGCATAGCAGAGACTTTTTCTGTCATCTCAGTGTCTGTAACAAGATCTGTGCCGCAGAATGACAGATATTAGTGGGGCGGATGATTAAAATATTTGAGCACAGCAAGGGCCTCCCCTGTAATCCCAGTACATGGGTCAGGTCATTTCTACCTCCCAACCCCTTCTGGAGACATTCACAGAACAAGGTCTTCTGCTGGCACTGGGTGCTGGGCTTGCCAAGAGTGAAACGGTCACGTATGTCTTACTCGCTCCTGTTGGCTTGTGGTCAGTGCATGGTATCTTCAACAACTCTTTAATGAATGAACATCTTGACAAGTCAGATGACAAGAAGAAACCCTCACATCTTAGCCATCTGTTTCCTTAGTCACCCCCTGAGCTCCTGTGGTCAGGAGCCATGCTAAGTAAGGCTCCAGGAAGGTTAAGACGCCATCTCGTCTAGGAAACCTGTAAACATGGGGAGGTCTTGCAGCTGTGTGGGTCTGACAGAGTCTAAGGACAGAAATAGGGCCATCAAATGTCGATTCTGAATCTCAGTGGCTGCCTTTAAGCATGCATTGGAATATTGTATGACATTCTAAGAAAGTTACCAAGGGAGAGACTGGTCTTTTGAATGAAGTGAAAATCTCAGAAGACAAAACATATTCGGAAAAAAAGTTCATTCATAATCTCTCTCTCTAGAACTAATTCCAGAGAAACTGGTCCCAAGTTAGACAGACAGACAGATGTTTGATAGGTAGATAGATAGATAGATAGATAGATAGATAGATAGATAGATAGATAGATAGATAGACAGATACATAGATAGACAGACAGACAGACAGACAGACAGACAAATTCCATGTACAAGGAAGGGAAGCTGACGGTCAGGAGGATGTTTAATGGATTCTTACTAGACACTCGAGCCACCCTGTGAAAAAGGATGATCATGACCTTTTTATTGCACTTGGAGCACAGGGGCATATGTGACTTGTCCAAGGAAGAATAGAAAACAAATACACAGAAGGCATCTCCTCTCAAGTTCTGTCTTTCCAGTATCCATTCTGCCTCAGAATGAAGCCATTTCTCTGCAATGCCTGCAAGTCTTAATCATCAATACGCCCTTGAATCCAAAGCACTTTTAACAGAAAAGTCAATTTCCACATGTACAGCTGGAGAGCCATGAGAAAGGTTTAACATATTAACACATCAAATGAAGTCATTATCACAACCGTTAACCCAGCGAAGCCAAGATGCCAAGACCTCTCTCTCTCTCTCTCTCTCTTTCTCTCTCTCTCTCTCCTCTCATCCCTAAAACTAAAAGAAGATGTGAAATCTGGAACCTAGTCTGTTTTTACACATTCATTTTGATTCCAGTTATACAATATCGGTTTGGTCACCTCTTGTCTTGTTGTAAGGTTTTTGTTTCTTTGTCCTGACTTTACTTAGAATGAAGGTAAAATGATTTATTCATTTTTAATCAATACAATTTATTCGGCGTCATCATGCTGCTTGACCTACGAACATAACATAATTGGGTTTTCGTCTCACATGCCACACACGGGGCATCATCTACTCAGAATATGCCGCTCACGACCGATTCCAGATTAAAGGTATTTCTGGAATTTAGACATCTTAACTCCAAAGTGGGACATTACATAGGTTTAAACCCAGCACCATCTAAGAATACTCTCTCAGTATTCTCTCTGTTAAGAATATTCCCGAAACTATGCATATGTACAACTCCAAGACTGCCTCCCTAAGGGACACAAACATCTCTTCACCACGCTGGATCTGCCTTCCACGGGCTCTCACCCTGCTCTCCTCCTTCCGCGGTGGACTGCACCACTGCACGTCGCCAGCACGTCTACCGTGAGCCTTGCTTGTCACTGTCTGAAAGCACCCAGCTCTTAGTGGCCCACTCTGTCAGTTGTTCTCCTTCCTGCCTTCCCTTCACACTGTTTTCTTATTCCTACAGAAGTTTTGATCAACCCTGGCTTGGTCCCTAACTTGTTCTTTTGCTTACTAATAAGACAGAAAACATACATCAGGTAATGGAAACTACATATAGGGCACAAAGATAAATCCTACATAAAAGATCTCCCATAATAATTCTCTACCAGAGAACACGATAATATCACTTGGTTTTATTCCCCCATGTTAGGGGAAAAAAAAATGAATGAACAAGAAAGGAGGGGGTTGGAGGGTGGTTGAGTTGGGAGAGTGTTTTCCTAGCAAGCATGAAGCCCTGGATTTGATCCTAGGTCTGGATATGATCCCGGGACCATATAAAACCAGGCAGATGTCAACAACTGTGATGCCAGCACTTAGAAGGTAGAGGCAAGACATTCAGAAGTTAAAGGTCACCCTTTACTACACGTCAAGGTTAAGGCCAGACTAGGCTACATGAGGCCCTGACTCCAAAAAGAAAGGAACAGGGGTAGAGAGAGAAAGAGAGAGGGAGAGGATGTGGAGGGAGGGGAAGAAGGAAGGAACAAATAGAGGGAGGGAGGGAGGGAGGGAGGGAAGGAGGAAAAAATAAGATCAATTGCACAGAATATCTACAAAACTTAATATTTTTGAGTGAATAGCTATACTGTTATATACCAAATTTGTCTTAATTGAATTTTGTTTAATATTGTGATTATATTAATCTCAAAAAAAGCCAAGTCAACCTTGGGTATTAAAAAGCTGGAGAGATGGCTCAGGGTTTAGGCCTCTGACTCAAATGCAGAAAGACCTGAGTTCAAATCCTGAATCACACATTAAAAACCCCTGGTGAAAATGGCATAGGCCTGCACTTTCGGCCCTGAAAGGTAGAGCATGGGAAACCAGATTAAAGCAAAATGAAGGCAGAGCAATCCTTGGTGATTTCACAAAATTGAAAAAAAAAAAAGACTAGTGTAACTTCCTTTAACTGAATTGAGCAATAAAGAAAACCATAGCTGATCTAAGGTCAGAAAGGACGGAGGAATATTTAAACACAAACAGGGTGCATGAAGCACCCTGTCCTCTCGCACCGAAAGCCAGGGAGCCCTGCAGAGGACAGGAGCAAGGAGAGGTGCTGACAAGCAGGGCCCTCCGGCCACAAAACCATCACAGGCTGGCTCACCTGCGCAAGACCCACCCCAGACAGGACTAGGGGGGAGGTTCCCAGGAGGTAGGAGGAAAGCTTGTCGGAAGAGGTAGAGTGGGAGAAGGTAGAGTAATGAGGAGGAAGACACAACAAAAATCTATTGTATTTAATGACATAGATAATTTTTTTAAAGTTGGTCTGAGTAGGGAGGAGCAAGTCAAAGACACAGTATCAGAGTTTGCAGATGTGCTTATTAAATAGTCAACCCCTCTCTTGATGCAAAATTTCTCCTAAGAAATTCATGATCGTGGGCTCAGCAAGTCCCTGCAGGGCTCCAAGAGTCAGCTCGCACAGCAGAGTTATTACAATTTCTCTTACATTAAGCCCTTTCTTTTCTAAAGGAAACTTCTTCCAGCACATGCCTCCTGATTAAATGCAGAATAAATCCATTGCTTCTCTGTTGCTGATTTGGTTAGAAATTTCCCCTAAGTGATTTTCAGTACCCTAAAAGATGCCTAAAAGATGCCTACTGGTATCCTAGCATGGTGTTCACTGCTCGAATAAATGTGAGAAACACTGCAGAGACCGACTCATACTAAAGCTGTGAACAGTGAAGAGGTCAAGAAACATGTTCCATCTTTTTGATTCATTAATCCACTAATATTTCCCATGAGTGAGACGGGCAAAATGCTTGTGTGTCTCTACTGTAAAAGCCATCTTTGCACCAGGAAGGAGGGAGAGATCCTCAGGACACACTGAATCTGCAAGCTCAGATGGCGACGGACGTCTCCCCACGCGAGAGACACACTTCTGTCGTTTGGAAGCTGCTCCTTCTGTGGTGCTGAGAGCAGCCCACATGGACTAAGACGAGTAGTGCTGGGGTCTTGTCAACAGCTCCTCCTAAGGAGAATCTCCAGACCCTTGTTCAATGAGATTTCAGACCGCTGCAGGGAGAGGCGAGCAGAAGCTCGGAAATGAAGGTGGAAGAGACGGGTCCCAGAAGGGATCTGCTTCCTGTTTTGCCACGGGACCTGCAGCACTGACTCTTGGATGGGGAGATGGCTGGATAGGCGGCGTGCCCGTGAGCAACCAAGTTCAGATCTCTAGAACCCGCATAATCGTGGAGCAAGCACGGAGGTCTGTCCGTGACCCTAGCACTCAGGAAGCACTGGGATCCGGAGCAAGCTAGACTAGCTGAATTGGCGAGCACTGGGCTCAATATATAAAGTGGAGAGTAGACAAGGGCCTTAATACACATGTGCACAAATGAGCTCATTAGCCTACACCTGTGCATGGCTATGGCTCCAAATAAATGCAAATGCACACACGCAACATATTTTTTTTTTAAAAAAAGGTAAATCTTGTCTTCTTTGAACTTATAAGATTAGGTAAATTCTGCCTCTTTCACCCTGTTTCCTTTGTCTACTCCCTTCTCTCACAATCAGAAGAGAAAAGAAGGAGGAATAGGAGTTGTACATGTAGGCCACAGTCTCGCCCATGCAGAAAAATGTACTCTATTTAGCACATTATTATTATTATTATTATTATTATTATTATTATTGGAACGATTGAAGGTTTTTGAAATGCTCAGCCCCAAAAAAGAAAAAAGAAAGGGAAAAGGAAAGAGACAGAAACGTACAGATGAAGACTGGGGGTGGGGGGTGGAGGAGGGGGGTTTCCTGCCGGTGCCGTCTCCTGCCTGTGATGGGCTTCCCGCCCGTTCCAGGAGCTCCAGGTACCACTTGCTCTTTCAGATTCAGATTATCTGTCCTCACAGAATGATGTTCTCCTGCAACTTATTTTCCTGTTGCTGAGCAAGCTTATTTCTTCGGTCTCATCAACGGGTTCGCTCTTTAACTTTTCTACATGAATAAGGGAAGGGAGCTCCTCAGACAGGAATTCCAGGTCTCAGAAGGACTTCATCTCTATCCAGAATCTCATTCAATCCTGTTACGAAGAAAGACTGAGTACTTTTTTTCATGAAAAATGTAGTTTCCATCCAGTCATCCAAAAAGATGATGATGTATAAATATCTCTTATATTGCTATTAAATATTTTTCAAGTCAATAAATCATTATGTTATTGTTGCTGAGTTCTCTCTCTCTCTCTCTCTGTCTCTCTCACACACACACATATACACACTTGGTCTACCAAAAGTTAGAATTGCAGCAAGATTTATTAGCATAGAATTTCTAATTTTTATTATTTAAGAATCATTTCTTTATGCATTTTGATATTGTTATTTAACAAATATTCATGATAGCTAGTTAAAACAAAGAGATATTCACCACGACTTGAATATTTTATTACCTTTATTTTTTATTTTCACTCACAAGTTTCATCTACCTTACTTCCAACCACATTTGCTTTTGGTATATCTTATAAAAACTGTGTAAAATTAATTTGACATCGTCTTTTCTCTGCACCAATCGGTGGCACTGTGTCTTAATCGCCATCTCTTATCAGCTGGGGGGTCGTCAGGAGAACGTCGACTCCAGGAATTTCAGACAGAAGTAACTTAACATGGAGAATCAGTCACCCAGGATATGGAGAAACAAAGAAGCCTCGCAGAGGAGAATGAGCCCACCGGACAGTAGCTACATCAGGACCCTGCCACAATGTCCCGGACAAGAGAGTTGCCACTAAGGATGAGGAGAAGCTAGCTGCAGGCTCAAGGGAAGGACTTCTGTATAAAAGGAAAACAGAGGAAAAGTGGGAAGTGGATCTAAGCTAAGTTGCCAACACACAGCTAATTTCCTGTCTATTACTTTGCATCCCTCACAGGGACGCACTGGCATGTGCCCCATACACACAGGACAACACGCTATCTATTTGTCTACTTTTCCTCACCTTGCCTTCCAAAAAGAAATCACTCATGGAGAAAGCATGAATCTCAAGTTAATTTTGCTTCTTTTAAAGCCTCTTTGTTCATCCTAAGGCCATATATTCTAGAACACTTCATGACTTCAAAGTATGTTCAGATCCATCTATTTACCTTTATGTTGCTTTTCACAAACATTACAAAAGTAATCCATGTATTAACATCCCTTTTACATAAACACCACATATATGAGAGATTAGGACTTCAACTAGTTCAAATAGTCATATCCAAGGGCCTGCACTCTTGAGCACCAAGGTAAGAATCTATATGCACTGCACTTTCACAAATGCCTGAAGTCCGTGCATGTGCAGAGTAAGTCCACAGATGTTGTATTTTACTTACTTGAGAAAGAGAGGGATAGATAAAGAGGAGAGAAGAGAGGGAGGAAAAGAGGAATAGAGAGAGGGAGGGAGGGAGGAAGGGGAAGACATATGCATGAATGGCACATGGGTGGAAGTCAGAGGACAAGTTAACTCTCTTTTTACCACATAGGCTTCCAGGAATCAAACTGAGGCTACTGGGTTTGCAAAGAGGAGCTTTACACACCGAGCTCTCTCACTGACCCACACAGATCTCTAGATTCTAAAGCATTACATCTGGCAAGGACTAATTAAAAAAAAGTACCAAATTAATCATGCGTTATAGTCAGCTTCTCCCAATTACTTTATGTTTTTATACTTCAAGTTATCCATTTTAAAGAAATTCATGGCAGCAATAATCTGTGTAGCACTTAGCAACTTAACAAAGTAGTTCCCTGCCTACCCACCTAAGCTGACATTCCCATAACATATCATGTGCGGTGAGTGCGTCGGCTGAAGGGAGGCCCTCCTTTTTTATTTCTCACAGATCCTCTGAACCTCATGACTGACTGAGCAATGTCAATGAGACCAGCTTCCTTCATTTCCTCTGGAGATCACAATCAAAGGATTTTTCTTCAGCCCACAAAGTCACGAACCGCAGAGCAGCTGAGTTTGCATTTGAGACACGCCACACCCGAGAGATTTGATACCGTGACTGAGAACTGCAGGGAACCTTAAGAGCCCTCAGTGAGGGCTGTACTCCTACAGCTGGGAAGGGTGGTCCCATTATGGAGTAAGAATTCCTCTTGGCAAACTTTTGGTACTTTGATCAGGTCCATAAGCAGTGACAGCTCCAAACTCTGGGGTCCAGGCACTTCCCACACACTTGGCAAGTACTGCTAAGCAAGCCCTTTCAGGGTATTAGTTCTAGCAGAGTGAACAGGAGGTGGTTTCTCAACAATGACAGAGCTCCTCTAGAATCCTCGCAAGAGGGAAAAAGCCATCCATCTTAAAAGAGACGTGGCCTGCCCTGCATGTGACACTTCTTCATCGCCATCATAGTCTATCTCTTACTCCCAACTAATGAATAACAGTAAGGTATAGGGTTACAGTCCACTTTGTACTATATTTAACTAAATGAATCTGGTATATTAGCCAAATGAGTCAAAAGGGGTGCTTATTTTTGTGCAGCTACACTAAATTCTTCGTAAAGTACTAAGTAAAAATTATAAGCACAAGTCTCTGTTGCTTACTACATACTCCATAGAAGACGGAAATGGCCCGAGTTTGAGAGTATACAGAGCAAAGAAGGATCTGTGTAGATGGCCAGCACTGACAGACTCAGAATTTGAATCCTCTGTGCCTTAGTCACATATCCCCATTGCTGTGATAACCTGATGATGACCTGTATGACCTGAACAACTTAGGGGAAAAGGAGGTTTATTCACAGTCACAGTTTCAGGGGATGGTCCGTTGCAGTAGGATTGTTACACCAGGATCAGAAACAGAGGGCACTGTCCACACCTAACCCACAGGAAGGGCTGATTGAGGGGCTGACCTTCTACCTTGCCAGTGTACTAATCAGTTCTTTCTCCATCTTACTGACCTGCCCGGGAAATGGCCCCATCTTCTACGGCTGGGTCTTCCCATGTCTATCTAATAGTCTTCCATAGGCTTGCTCAGAGGTTTGACTTAACTAAACAATTCATTGATAAGCCTAAAGATTCTGTTCTCAACTATCGAGTTGACAAAACTAACTGCCGCACTATTAAAAGAGTAATAGATAAGAGGTTCACAAAATACTTCTAAGCAAAACCAAATCTCTAGGGTGACCTGCAGGGAAACTGTCTCGTCTCCTCCAGTCCCGCTCTCCTCTCTCATGCCCTGAAAGCAGGGCTTCTTTTCCTGCAGCTTCCAAATGCCCCCATCCTCTGTGTGATGTAATCGCTTCTCTGACTGGCCACACTGTCCCTGAAGTCCTGAGCACTAGGCTGCTGGTGGAATCAAGTAGGAGAGCTGGACTTGGCACTAATCGCTAAAGTTATTTGTATTTGGTCAATAAAATATCCAGCAATAGGGCTCCAGATATTTGCTGAATGTTGTCAACAATCTTGAGACTTTTTCTCTTGCCCGCATATGTGCTTGCATGTATGTATGTATTTGTGGGAAGGGGAGTATACAAGAAGGTACTTGAGTATGTGTGACCGTGGAAACCCAAGGGTGACATGGGAAATCTCTCTAGCAGCCGTTCTACCTCCTTATTGCTTTGCTCTGGGGCTTCTCAGGCTCTGCCTTTCAAGGCCAGAACTACAAGCTATTGCCATTTCTGTCTGGCATTTTAATGTGAGATCTGGGGATCCGAACTCAGGTCCTTTTGCTTTTGAGACAAAGATTTTAACCACTAAGCCATCTCCCCAGCTCACTCTTAGAGATGTTTAAACTCAAAATAACATAACCATCTGCTCGCCTTCTTCCTCAGACAACACAGTGTTTATGTCAGAGTCTCTATCTTATTTCTAGTTAGTAATAGTATAGTATGGACTTATCGTTATTACCAAATGAGCCTACAGAGGTACTTTGCTTTTGTATGTCCACACTGAGATGGGGAAGGGTCACTTGGTACTGAAATAACAGTAATAATCACTAGCAAACAGGCCTCCTGACGCCTACCACATTCTCCTTGCAACAGGCTACAAGCTCACAGGTTATCATACAGTATCACTTTACCCTTTGAACTTCATCTCCCAACACCTTCTTTTCCCCTCCAACTCTGACACCCAAAGCAAGAGATTGTGAGGGCAACAGGGGGCTGGTTAGGTACGTACAGAAGGAGCCTGGAGAGGAGACTGACAAGGATACCATTGTCTTGCAATTGGACCACATTCAGTTGAGAAGACCAGCTCCCTTGGGCTCAGCAGGGATCCAGTGAGATGCCACTGGGGCCCCTATAGGCAGGAGCAGGGCTATGAGGCTTGCTGTCCCAAAGCACAATCCAGCCAAGAGCAAGGAGTCATCCTGCCAAGAATCAGGGAAGAAAGACAGAAAGTTGCCTGGAAACCACAGTCCAGGTCCTGTCTCTTGAACACAAAGCATCCTTTCTTCCATTGCCTTTTAGTTCAGGACAAGGTATCAGTGACAGAGTCTGGTTTCCCAAGGGCTTCTCTCTCACACCCTCAACGCTGAAGGATGTCAGCTAAACGGTCTGCACTAAAATAATCCCACTTCTCTGTAAAGCTGAACACAAAGCAACTGAGATGCTGACTCCAAGGGTGCCTTTAAGTCAGACCACGGTGGGAAGAGTCGGAAAGCACAGGGGACGAATTCTCAGCATATCCCTTCACCTGTCCACCAGGAAAATGAAGCCCCCGTGGCAGTCACGCCCAGTGAAATGCAACATGTTGGAATGGCAGTCAAGTAGAGCTGCCACAGTTTGAAGAAACTTCAGCTACTTTGAGTTCAGCACACAAAATTGAACCAAACAAGTAAGAAGACTGAGAAAGACCCGACATGACTGTTCAGAGAACAACTCTGGTTCTTGTCAGGACTAAAACAGAGCAAAGGTGAGAGATCAAAAACAGAGTATTAAGTTCCCTGCTCCCCAGTGGCATCGGAGAGGACTCTGGCGATTGTGTGCCTGAAGCAAAGCAAAGCCAAGTGGGGAGCGGTTACTGTAATTCAGAAACTAGAATTCAAGTCACTTGAGCAGTCGGGGGCAGAGGAGTGATGGTTCAACTGAAGTAGAGCGAGGAAGCCTTCCTAGACTCACCCCAAACTCTAGCAGGCGCCAGCAAAGACCAGGAAATTTAAAGGGCAACAGGATGATCTTTCAGAACAACTGGGGAAAGCAAGCCCTCGGCCATAGCAGACAGGTTTGGAAGGCCGGACTGTAGCAGCATCTGCATACTTTCTAGTCTCTTCCAGCTTAATTAACTAGGAATATGCTCGCTTCCAGTACCACCTCACTTTTCAGTATAATTTTGTGTCTAAAAATCCTTATCATATACTTTGACACTGCCCTGAATGATGGAAATAAGAGAACAGAACTGGGGAGATGGCTCAGAGTTGGGTTTTTTTTTTTTGTCTCAAAAGCAAAAGGCCCTGAATTCAGATTCCAGATCTCACATAATTCCTGGAAGGCAGAGCCTGGGAAACCCAAAAGCAAAGCAATAAGGAGAGCAATTCAGGATGATCATGATTCCTGATGTCATCCTTAGACACACATACTCAAATCTTTTCTTATACACACACACACACACACACACACACACAAATTAAAAAAAAACAGAAATGAGAGGATACACACCATGAACATCATCATTCATTATCAAGGATCAGCATATTCAACTGACAGAGCAAAGACGCAAGAATTCCTTGAGTTCCACAGAGCCCAGGTATGTTCCCTTCTCTGCCTCTCCCTGTTTCTTTCCTGAGGTCTCCTGGTTTGATCGACATGGCTGTGGAAGGAACTGAAGACCTCCACAGGCCTTTCTCAACAGGATCAGTCTGCACAGCCCACTGTCAACGGGAGACCTCCACACACATCCCTACTGCTGCAACTCATGTCACATACGGAAGCCTGGGTCTCGGCAGTGTCTGTGCGCATCACTGAAAAGCTGTGCCTGCTTCCTCTAGCTGCGCTGACAGGCCTAGAGTCACAGCAGGCCTGTGTCTGCTCTGAGAGCGATCTTATCGGGAGGATAGCTGAGCCACAGGATGGGGCCTCACGGGGCCTGAGCTTGCCAGTCTTCACACTTCCATCTGTATTTCATCCTGGCTTTCCAGTCGACCTGCTGAACCCCATTAGAGAAGGGGGAAAAAAGTTTTTTCCCCCTTCTCTGTTAATATTCAGAGCTGAAGGGGGAAATTGCACTGTTAAGGTAGGATTCCCTTTATGGCAGATGTTTATTTTGTCAACTTTATCAAATCTCTTTCTTTAAAAAAAAAAATCAAACATAGTCATTAAGGCTACAGACTCCCCCTTGGGATTGCCTACTTAGAGGAGCTGAAGACAATGCTCGGTGCTGGGCATCTCTCTAAGTCATGCTATTATAACTGTGTAAAGCTTACTGCATGCTAAATTTTCTCTTTGCCTGTGCCTCACATCAAGCATGGACACAGAAAGAACGCAGGGAATGCATGAAGATCCAGAGTGGTCCCAGCATCGAGAGTACCGTTCCTGGCTGCTTTGTATACATTAGTGCATACCAAGTTCATCTTCTTGTGTGTACTGCCGTGCCCCATGACTCCTGGACAAGTGCTCCAGAAAGAGGGCGTTTTCAGTCTGTTAAATGCGTACCTCAGTAACTGGCACCTTGCTGCCTTCTGCTGTCTGCTGCTTAGTGCCTGACACAGCCTTCCAGTTCTTTGGTCTCTAAAACTTCTGTGTGATCTTCAACACATTCTCCAAATACCTCCTCCCTGAAGCCTTCGCTTCCCAGCATTCTCCAGTCTCAGAAGATGACTCGTCACTGCTTAGTGTCCCTGATGTACCTAAACCATTAGTTCTGCAATCATTAGTTTACTTGTTTGTCCAAGCCTCTGTACATCTTATCGCTTCCCTATGGATCTTTCTTTGCAGTTTGCACAGTGTCTGGCCCAGAACACAAAGACAGACAAAAGGGGCAGAGGATGTTGGTAGGAAAAAAGAAATGAGTTCGTCTACGTTGAATGAATCCAGCATTTGTAGCACATGCACATTCACATCAGGAAACAGGAGAAGAGAAGAGACAGCAACTAGTAGTAGATCCTCTCATTGTCTTTGATTTGGACCAATAATCAGGTCAAGGACAAAGAACTTGGAAACTCCAAAATGTATCAATGACATGGTGATTTGATATAACACATGGCCTTTCTACTTTCTTTTAATCTACACCACGCCAGCACGTATGGAAAGGGACTTTGATTTTGTCTGAATGTGAGTCGGATTTTGCCTGGAACCCAACTCTCATGTTCTTTGTTGGTTTTTCATGATATTTAGGGCATGGTGGGCACTATCATTTCAACAATAAATGACCGAAAACTTTATTTCTCATTTTCTTAGCAGCATAATAATGGATAAATGATGCACTGACATAAGAATGCTTAGAGGGCATGGGAAGACAGCTCAGTTGGTAAAGCGCTTCCGGGACAAGAATGAAGACCTGAATATAAAAAGTTGGGTGTCGTGGCAAGGACCTATAATCCTAGCTCAGGGGAGGCACAAACCGTAGGATCCCTGGAGCTTGCTCCCTACTTACTCTTGTCAAAATCTGTGAGCCCCAAGTTCAGAGAGAGACCTTGCTAAAAAAAAACATAAAAAACAACAACAAAAAAACACAAAAAACTAAAGTGACTGAGGAAGACACTTGACCACACCTAACATTAAACTCTGACCTCCACATGCACATACACACACACACATACACATACATGCACCCTCATTCCCAAGCACATGTGTAAGCATACACACACATACACATACATACACACACACATATACACACACCACACACACAAGAATGTTTAGAGTTATTTGAATCCTTTAAGGGTAAAATTTAAGCAGCAGATACCAACTTTACTTTTCCAAATAATGAATAGCATGTCAGTTTTCCTTAAAGCAATAACATTGTTAATTTCAGACAAGTGATTCTCAAGGTGACATGAGGAAGCAGAAAAAAACCCTAGGGGTGGTTGACAGTATCTAAGATTCTGTGCCTGAGTGAGTGAGTCTTTGTGTTTAAACAGTGGTCCGAGGTATTTTGATATCTTGGGGACAGTCCTGCTCCACTAAGACTCACCACCACAGGGAGCCTTTGCTACTCATGAGACAGAATGTACCAGAATCAAGGAAGAGATGTGTGCACTCAGCAGAAATCAAGGATGGAAATAGGCCGAAAGAGGAGGGGATAAAAAAGAACTACAAAAAGGAAAGACAAAGAAACAAAGATAGCCGGTCAGGTTTAGAAGGCAAACAGTTCCCATCACATAGAAAAATAGCCACAGGATATTCTCAAACACCACTGCTTATAATGTTCACATTTGGACAAATGGGACCACATTGTGCTGCCTGTCCAAACAGCCCTGGCCTCGGCCAAGCCCTGGCCCGAGGAATGGAACCCTCGCAGTAACAGCAGGTTTCCTACGGCAACCACCCTGTTGATGTTGGAGTAGACTGCAGCAGATGTTTCCTGTCAATCTGCTTCTCTTCCCAAAGAACACATCAGCACCCTCGTCCCCTCCAGGGCCTCCCTAGCACCCGACCTCCCCCGCCTCCGCCGTTCCCGGGGTAAGGAGCTTCCCCAGCAGCTCGAAGTGCTCCAGAATCCCATGCTCTTCTCGAAATGGATGATGGCACACGGTTCTGCAAAAGGAGAGCTCTACAAAGGAAAGAACCCCCCTCCGTCCACACAGTGGGGACACTTCTGGTGGGGAAGGTACCGGGGCTCCCGAAGAGAGCCCTGAGGAGATGCAGAGATTCCAGTGGAAATGGATCTATTGACAAAGGGTGGTTTCGTCAATTAACGAAAACCTGGCACTGGAGGAGAAAACTTAGCAATTCGCCCCTTTTCTCTTTCAGGAAGGAAGAAATGGGCGTGAGGAGAAAGTAGGAACTATTAGCAAGCAGTACTTACCAGAGGAGAAACGCCCACTCCCTGACTGGGGACTCAGGGCCACCAAGCACACTGTATTTAGATTTGCTTCTAGCGGCCAGCGATGGATGACTTGGGCATGGGATTTTCTTCGATGAACAATTCAATAATACTGGCTTCTTAGACCAGGAAAAGAAACTGAGGCTAGGCAGCATCACGCGATGAAAACAGCTATAAATCATTCCGTGCTTATTCCCCATGGATCACACCAACTACTTTCATTTCTTCTTCTTTTTTTTTTTTTTTTTTTTTTTTTTTTTTTTTTTTGCCAGAATGAGGTTCAAACCCAAGACTTGCCGTATGGTAGGCAAGGGCCATAATCCCAACCCAAATTTTGTATTCATGAGTTCATGACATCCTGACAAGGTTAAGCACTAGATGAAAAAATAGGTACAGAAAAGTGGGTAACGGTACGTTACCATTACCAAGTTAGGGGGTCTTCAACCTGACTTGGGTCAATGTAAGTCTAAAACTATCACACTGTTACACTTTGTTTCACGAATAATTTGTGTGCTCTGAATGCTTTCTCTCTTCCAGATCTAAGCTCAACCCCACCCACATGGATCACTAGTGAGGTCAAAGCATGACAGTTGGGCTGAAATATAAAGCAAAGAAAAGGATGTGGCCCGTTCTCAAGGAGCTCATTTAAGGACTTCCCATGAGCACATTCATAATCGGAGAAAAGACTCTATTACAAGTCCAATCTCTTGGGCCAAACACATGGTTTCCTCTGCAGCTCTTCACTGACTATATGGGGACACCCTTTACCTCACCAGAAGTGTTGCCACCTATATCTGAGTCTCTGCTAGGTCACAAAACTTTTGATGGAAAAAATGACTGTCATCTACTCCCAACACTATCTGACACAGAGGAGGCATTCAATAAATGTTTGGGGATGAATAAGCAAGTTATAATAAACAAATGACCTCAAGGTCAGTGGCATTTTTAAGGAAACACCCATAATGCTTGAGTGTCCTCTAATGACTGAGCAAATCACTTAAATGGATTTTCTAATGAACAGAAGTAGGACTTTAATTGGGCCCCACTTCTGGGCAAAGAGAAAGACCAGTTCCACACAGAAATGCTTCTGGAAAAGTTTTTTGACTCCAAAAAGACACATAAGTAAAAGATCCTGTTGTACTTCTAACAGTCAGTACCGACCAGGACCTTTGCAAGAGTCTCACTTGGACAAAAGACCACACCAGGCTTGTCTGGAATGTTGTGAATCAACGGCCATGCAGGGGCAGCCTCCTGGTAGTCATTTTGCCAGGTGGAACACAGCTTTCTGCTTATGGCACTGGAGTTAGCCTTGTGATTTGGACCTGTAAGCCACATGCTCTTGTTGCTACATGACCAATCCACAGGTCAGGACTAATTTGGCTTCCTGTGCTTCCCCCCCTTGAATCATCAACTTAAGCTTCTTTGCAAATGTAGAAAGCATACTTTCTGCATTAGGTTGTGAGTCACTCTGTCCTCAAGCTCCAAAATCTCTTCTCTGGCAGACAAACAGCTCTCCTCCCCTCCGCCTCTCCTCCTTCTCTCATTATCATTATTAACATTGTCATCACCACAGTTGGTGGCAGCCACCTAAGATTTTTAACCTAAAGGAAAAAAATTTTAGCAAAGATTAAAGTTATTTCATATCTCCATAGACTACACCCTTCTACATGGGGTGCTGAGGGCATCTGAACCATGGCAGAGCCTTCTTCATGCCCCTTTCTGATCATTTGTCCCTGCTTTCATTGTGAGGAAACCCCTGAGTTATAATTATTCACAATGAGGACTTCTACCTCTCAACTAGTTTTAAGTTCTGATTACTAGTATATAAGCAAGCATGTCAATTTTCCATTTCTGTGAGCTGTCTTAAAGACTAACACATGTCCTTTGCCCTTCTTTATCTTCTCAAACTGTGAGTTAAACACACCTGTTCTCTTTATAACATTATCTGCCTTGGGTATTTCGTTGTAGCAATAAATAATGCAATGATTAAAACACCTTCCTCAACTTAGACACGTCCACTCAGAGCCACAACCCGGTCTGTGGCCTCTGAACACTCTAAGAATCAGCCATTAGATGAGTTCCTCTTGAAATCCCAGTGGCCTTATCTGAATCACCCTGTTCTTGTGATTCAAATGTGATATGTTTAATGCAAAAAATTCCACCCCATTTCCCAGTTATGGGAGACTGAACAGTCATTCTTCTATCTCCAAAGTCTGTCTGTAGTATACTAGATTTGGCTAGCAGCTAAAGGGATAAAGTCTACATAACATCAGAAAATAATCACTATAGCAATAAGTTAAAGCTGTTTAGAAATTACAGAGTCAGAGGGAAATCCATTTTCACAAATCTCCCCACGAACAAGTTTATCACCAAGCAATTTATTTGGTTCTGATGTTCCTCTTATTTTATTTGTGTGGCTTTTGGCTGAACCACTACCCAGATTAGGAAATGGATGAATGCTTACAATAGGTACATGAATCGCATATGTTTTAGTGGGATGTATGTATAGTGTGGTCAAAAGTCTATCATCACAATTAATGGTTGAGATAAATGTTTCAGGGCTAGAAGGGGGATTTGTGGATTTGAGCCAGCATATAGACAGACACAGATGTGGTTTGAAAGGAAAAAAGAAAAGCAAAATGAAATAAATAAATCCTTCCAGAAAGACAAATTTTCCAAAGAAATGGACCTTGTAGTATCTGATATGGTTTCTAGAAAAGCACATGACAGAAGGAACAAGAAACCTTTGTGCAATTTTATATATTGATTTTAAAAATGGATCAAAAGGCAATTCATGTATTACTGCATGAATAACTTAGTTTTCTGTGCATACAAAAAAGTCCTAAAGAAAACTGATAGTCATTACCTACAAGGTAATCTGAAAACTTATGACTGTCTGCAGTTCATACAGGAGAATTCCAAACGCCGTGTTCCGCAATGCTAGGAAGTGTAGGGCGGGGCAGGCGGGGGGGGGGGGAGAGGACCCACGGCAAGGAGGCACCCAGACATGTTTTCTGCTTGAAAGATTCAGGATCTGAGCGAAGCCACTGTGAAGAAACTGAAGTATCACCATGAGACGGGTCTGCCACGCTCCTGGTTGTTGTTTGTGAACTCAGCCCACCATCCCCAAGCTCATTCAGGATGGGCACAGCTCTCAACACGGTCTGCATTTCCTCAACTAATCCTCCGGGAGACTCGCCCTCATTTGAGAAAGGAGACGCTGAGGAGTTAGGCACTGGACTCAAGGTCATGCAATTGGGCAGAAGTGGGGTCAGAAGTCAAATGCCAGTGGTCCGCAGAAGTGAAAACAAGTGAGAGAGGACCATGCCCTGCTCTGTGCATGAGTTCGCTTGAGGACACTGGCAGGCACAAATGCTGCCTCTTCTCAAACCGTGTCCCTTTTCTTTTCCACCCCAGACTAAATACAGTAGAACTGTGTCTTCAGCCTGCAGGACACCATTGCGACTTCAGAGCACGCCCCACGGCTAGCTTCATGGTTGAGGGTGGTACATCTCTCAGATCTAGCAAAACGCTTGAAGCAAGGACCCTCCTCCAGGCTTTACTTAAGGAGCAGGAGGGGCACAAGCTGATAGTCTATCCCTCCCACTGTGGTCCAGGCAGATTCATAATCAAGGACAAAGTGACACAGGATATCAACCTTGCAGACATTTTCTACCCCAGCTCTGGTCAAGAAAGCCAGAGTGAGACATGAGCAGCACCACCTTCTAAGGTAAAGCAGGCAGGACTATGCGTGTGTATCAGCCTTTAGCACTATTTGAACCAATGCAGCAAGGTTTGTCAGAAACTAGTCCACTTTAGCACATGGGTCAACACAATGTAGGCCCCCATTTCAACTAGTTTCTTTCCTATTCTGAACAAAGACCCTGGCAGATACAATCTGAGTCCTGCATAGAGATCTTGCATCTCAAACACAGAATCATCCACAGTGCTGGAATATAAACCGCTGATGCAATCAGGACCTGTGGAAGAGTCTGGAATTCCAAATGGCAATATTAAGTGTCAGACAACAACCTGATCCGAGATGCGACAAGGATCCCTGACCTGGATTCTGCTACCAGCTGTGTAGGGCACACAGACAGGCTGTCAAGGTTACTTTTTATTTTCCTAGACAAAGCCATCTCAAAGCCAGCTGCTAGCAACATTCCTTACTAGAGAAACTCACTGTACTTAATCACTATCACTTCATGTTTAGGAGGGTGAGCGATGCTTGTCACAGACTGAAAACTCTTGAAGAGAAGAGAAGGTATCTATTTAACCCACTTGCACAAGGCTGCCGAAACCTGATCTCTATATTTGATGCAGCCACTGCTGCTGATCTTACAACTGCCTGCTGATCCAATGATCCAAAGTGAGGGTATAAAATTCAAAGTTTACCTTGAACTCTAGTCAACACTTTCCTAGAAGTATAAAAGTAAAGCCAGGTACAACTTCTTCCAAAGCTGTACTAGACAACCAGGATAGGCTTAGGGTCAACATGATAAGACATTGGGGGTCGAACTTAACTATGCTTAACCGCGGCCACCTACCACTGTTTGGGTACTGTAAATTCCTCCTGCAGCCCTGACTTCCACATCAGCCCACGCAATGGCATCCACAATAAGAATCTTTCTTGTTCTCAACATCAGACATTGCAAAGACATGACAAGACTTGAACAGACAACCACGGCCTTGGCCACACTATTGCCACGTGACCTCCTATAAGCTACTTAACCTCTTAACATCATTTTTTCATTACTGTTATTATTTATATGCTTTTAGGGCTTTATACATGCATTTGTATCATTTTTATGTCTTATAACCCAATTTCAACCCCCATTTTCTCCCACTTTGAACCTTCTTCTTCCCCACCTGTCCCTTCCCCTTCCCTCTCATGTTCTTCTGTGCACAGATGGCTCACTAAATCCCATCTGGGCTCCTGCTAATGACATGTGTCTGGCCACGTGCTGGAGCAAGGACAAAAATCAGTGGACATATCTCTGGGAAGAATTGTTCCTTTTCTCTCCCTTCCAGCCTTAGCCCTTCTTAGTCTCTGAAAGAAGCGTGCTGCCTCTTGGGGTCCTTCCCTTTTCGTGATGTGAAGGGTAGACCAAATCTTGTGGTCTTGTGGGAGAAGATCAAGCTACAGTGAGTTGCAGAGACCCTGTTGCATCCAGAAGATGACACTACTAGTCCAAGATCACTATCAGTCACCAGCTTGCAGAAATACTGGTGAGAAGATACAATCATTCTCAGCATCCTTTCTGGGAGGTCAAGACAAGAACTGTATAGGAAAGCAATGTTAGGCATCCTCTAAATGTTACTATCACGTTGGTCAGGGCAAGGAGCAAATCATCCTGAGGATTAGTCAAGGCTAGAGTTAGTTTTAATTATTAACTAGGAAGTCACTGCTGTGTGGTTGCTTCTTGTCTCAACTTTCAGTACTCACCTATCATTCTAAAAATCCAACTTACTAAGAATACATATATAAATGAAAACCAGGCACCGATTGCTAGACCTGAAGAAAACTTAGACATTACAATTAGATATCATATGTTTTCTTATTATTATTCAGATATATTTTCCTTGGTCACCAAGTAGCATCATTGTAGTTAATATTCAGAATCATGTGCTAAGATTTGTAGCACTCTGCTTACTATTTTTCCAAAATGAAAAGTACACAGGAAGGGAAGAAACATCGCTCACTCATTTATATATGTTTACTGAGAACATGGGTAAAACGAATACATGAGGAAACAAGCCAGTGATTGCAATGCTTGTTACTTTAGTGTTAAAGAAGTGAGTTTCATATGCTGCTTTGAGGTGGGTGGAAAACAGTATCCAAGGACTCACGGGACAGTGAGGACTGACTCCCAGCCTTACCAAGAAGAAAAAGAGCTGGGGAATTGGTTCAGTGGGTAATGTGAGGATCAACGTTTAAATCAGCAGCACCCAAGCAAAAACAAGGCAGGTGGCTACCTATAATCCCAGCACTCAAGAGTCAAAGACAGAATCCCCAGGGCAGGCTGGTTAGCTACCCTAACTGATCAGTAAACTCTGGGTTCAATTGAGTGACCCTGCCTTAACAATAAAAGTGGAGAGCGATCAAAGAACATACCCAACGTCTACTGAGACCCTCCACATACATAAGCACGTGTATATACATGTGTTATCTGAATGCACCCACACACAGACCTATGCATACAAAAAAAGAAGAAGAAGAGAAAAGAAAGAACAAGGCAGAAGGTGACAGGTCAAAGGAAAGACATGTCCCGCAGAACGTCATGTGCAAAGGCCCTCAGTTGATCGTGGACTTGGAGAGCAGCACATGTCTCGAAAGCAGGGTGGGAACAACAGCTGGAGAAGATGGTCCCAAGCAGAGGTTACACATGACTCACAACAGGAGGCGAGATTTCCTGTGGGCATTTCCTGTTCTGCCTTAGAACAATGATGCCTGGGAGAAGCAAGAGTGGAACAAAGACAAGTGGGAGCCAGTTCACCTACTCCTGGGGTCCCAGGAAGAGAGCATATGAGGGGACCAGAAGCTCTAACACAAAAGCAGGAACAGAAACGTGGCTCAGAAACAACGAAGGAATTCCTTCTAATCAGTCAGTGCTTCTGAGGTACTGGGAATGAGGGAGAAACGGACTCTAGGATTGGTCCAAATTGTTGCTATAGTGACAGGTGATTCACTCAAATAGTGAGCCTGAAAAGAAAAATAGGGAAATTTAGAAAGAATTAGGGAAAATTAGAAAAGTTGCTATTTGTGTATGCTAAATCTGTAATAAGTCTGGCTGTTGATACCAATTTAGATACAGAACGCAGAGGAAAAATATGATCTAAAGAAAGAAGATGAAAATTGGTGTGCCTAAAATTGAAAAGGGTCTAATAGCTAAAATATACATATATTTTCAAGTGATAAGAAATAGTTCAGAGTGGGAAATTGCATATGCTCGGCAAGTGTGAGACCTTGAGTGCGATCACCAGCACTTTAAAAAAAAATTAAGGAACAATAACAAAATGGAAAAAAAAAGAAATGAGTCTTTCATTGGACCAGTTATGAAATGACCAGTCACTCTTGAGTTTGACTAACTCAAATGCCTATGTCTGAAGCCCCCAGAAAGGGAGAGGAGCTGAAATCAGAATGAACACATGGAATCAGGATGGATAATTCCAGCTGGTGTGCCGGCTACTCTTCAGTCACTCCCTTCCAACCTGGGATCCCCATTCCACTCAGAGTCTTGCTCTTCTCCAGAGAATAGAACCCCCGGGCTGGCCTCTGGTTTCCAGGAGACACCAGCAGGAGACTAAAGATGAGAAGAGAGCAGTTCATTATTTCTTTCTTCCTGGCCAGGTCGCTTCCTGTCTGACAGCCCATCCACATCTCCAACCTCACTAGGTTGGGTTTTCCTAATCCTGCCTTTTATCCGTCCAGTCCAGGGACTGCTGTAGCCTAGTCCTCAGCACTTCCCCATTTCCTCCTGACTATTAGGATTTCCTGCACTTTATCCACACTTCCCATGGACTATTAGATTATCTTTGGTAAATCTCTTTCAAGAGTGCCAACTCTTTCCTGCCTTAATACTAATAGATTCAAGTGCAAAGAGCTTAATGGATAATTGCTACAAAAAAGGCTCTTTTTTCCCCAGTAGTTTTAATATAGGAGGCATAGTCATATTTATCTGTAGAGGCAAAATGCTGCCTAACATTCTGTAGCAAAAACAATCTATAGAAGCTGAGTGATCAGTTACTAACTCAAATGACTGTTGTCCATTACCTGTGCATCATGACTTATCTAGATGAAACAGCACAGATCCAAGGGACTTGGGGAGAATCAAGGTTACCACACAGCAGTAGAAATTCACATACCTACAGGATTAACACTGTCTAGATTCCAACAACCAGCTGAGTGAGATAACGATAAAGCTGCAGGACATATTTTAGATTGAGGATTGGCAACAAATCTTGGGTAGACCAGAGTCTCAGGGAGTAAGTATTTGCATATGTGTTATATCTCTAACCTCAGTATCAGAATCAGGTCCAGCTGTGTGTTTCAGATGACCCATGACCTGCCTATGGCTTTGGGAGAGACTTCTCTTCTGGCTATCCTCTTGAAAGCAGAAGTTCCATTCTTACAAAGCTTTACTAAACTGAGTTCATGTGCCCTAGACTACATTGCAATTTGCATTTTTATTTTTTCTTTCCATGTTATTCTCTATATTTCCCATTAGACTGTGTTTCTACCATAGGAGGGGATCATATTGAGGATATAGAGATATTTGGTAAATATTTTCTGAAAGAATAAATGGGGAACACAGGGTGACACAAAGAAAAAAGACAGGGGGCTGGGGAGATGGCTCAGGGGTTAAAGCCTTTGCCTCACAAACAAAAGGACCTGAGTTCAGATGCCCAGACATCACATAAAAATGTCATGTGTTATGGCAGCTGCCTATGATTGCGGCCCTGGAAGGCAGAGCCTGGGAAATCCCAAAGCAAAACAATAGAGATAGAACAATCCAGGATGATTCCAGATGTCACCCTCAGGCCTCCACAGGCACACATAGTCAGTTGCATTCTTGTATACACACACCCCCACACACATATCAAAGAGAGAGAAAAGAGACAAGGCAGAAGGTCACTAATCCCCTCACTGCCCTGTCTATGGGCGGGGCCCTTCTAAGGCCTCTTTAGAGTGGAAGCATCTCAGTGCTGGCTCCTTTTGGATGTCCTCAAGAATGCAAGCTCAACCGAGAGCAGAACCATCCTTAGGGAATTGGGGCTCACTCCTGCATGAATGCTTGTTTTGCATAACATTCGGCATAGCCCCAGCCCAGATGGGAGCTTCATAAATATTACTGAAGGATGTTGACACCCAGGATTATTTAATGCCTCCATGTGTGGTGGAGATGGGCCTCGGGCCATAAACACGCTCTGAATGTGTGTTACTTTTCAGGTCATCAACCCAAAATGCTTTCAGCAACGCAGCTCATCTGCAACCACAAATCAGACACATTCGGAATGACAGAGTCCCCAAAGAATGCCATTTTCAAAGCTGAGACTTCATTATTTGGAGGTGAAAGGAATCCTTGTTTAGTGACACCGTGAGAGTGGAAATTAAAGACACCGAAAGTCTTCCCCTAGGGAGCAACAACTTATCTGTGCCTGATGAAAACTCAGGCATTCATCAGTTTCATAGGTGAAGCCCCAGCCCTTTATTCTGGTATCCTAGGAGTTTAGACCAGTGGGACATTTGATGTGCCTCAACGCATTCACTGTTACTCTTCTAGGCCTGGCATTAATGGATCCAAGCTATGGTTTCATTGACTTAAAAATAATAATGTGATTTGGGAAACCATGACAAGATCAACATTCTGAAACCACATTTTTTTTTTTTGCTTAGGCAGGAAGAGGCTTAGAAACTGCCTGTCATGAGAATCCATGGGGAGCTGCCCAGCAGACCCAATGCCCAAAGCAAATCAGCACACGTCAGAGCCCTGCAGAACTCTGAATCCCAAGAGCAAGCATGAATAATCCTTTTAACAATGGCCACTTGCATATCAGAACACGTCCTTTGTGAACCTTCTAAGCAAGGCCTCTGGTTTCTGACTGAAAGGGAGGTTTATTAGGAAGGGGAATAAAGTGAAATCAAGAACTACTGGGAAATTTCCACACAGAAAAAGAAAAAAGAGGACAAATGGTTTTTGTTGTCACAATGAAGTCCGCCCTCTTAGCCCGGCTGTGGACACTGCTGCTTACACAGGAGAGCTGGGTAATCTTCTCAAATGCTCCCTCTGGGATGATCGGGATCCCAGGACGTTGCAATGGTGAACTCTGTCAGAAAACTTAGCCTCAGATCCTACTGACTTCTAATTAGCTGTTGGACTTCGTACAGATCACTTAATTTTCCTGTCATTTGTTCATTACTAATATAAAGAGAGAAGTAACTACCCCAATTTCCTTACAAAATTATTCATTATAAAAAAAAACTTTAAAAGACTGTGTTATTTTAGTTGGTTCAGGGAGAGAAGATGAGCAACATACGAAGGTCAGTTCTCTCCTTGCACTACGCGGGCTCTGAAACTTGATGCCAGGTCTTCGCAGAGGTGCCCTGACTGAATCAGTCAGCTCACTGAGCCCAGCTTCCTCACAAAATTATTACCAAGATTAAATGAAATGTATGAATTTTTCCCAAATTATAAAGCTAGCTATATGTAGAAAGTATGGCTATTATATAGACTCCTATACTATTTAACACCCTGTCTTGCTCTCAGGATCCATTCTGACTCCAAGTTCTCAATTCTGACAGTCTGTTTTTGCTTTATAATCTATAATTTTACTGAGTTTTTTAAAAAATTTTTTATATTCAATTGTGCGTGCGTGTGTGCATGTGTATGTGTGTGTGTGTGTGTGTGTGTGTGTGTGTGTGTGTGTGTGTGTGTGTGTAGAACCACGGCCGAATTCAGGAACCACCATGGACTGCCTCCACCTCCTCCTTGTTTACTCTGCCCCAGATTCACAGGCTCTGCTCCACCAGGACC
Source organism: Typhlomys cinereus (assembly GCA_023101885.1). NCBI lineage: Eukaryota > Metazoa > Chordata > Mammalia > Rodentia > Platacanthomyidae > Typhlomys > Typhlomys cinereus. The sequence goes on from JALPQD010000086.1 coordinate 771,085, forward strand.
AGAAACGCAGGTCACCCCCGCTTCCGCCGGCATCTATACGTGGGGTCTAGGATCCGAACTCAGGACCTTCCGCCTGCAAGGCAGGGGCTTAACCCCTGAGCCACCTCTCCAGCCCCTGGATTTTTTTACTGGGTTTTTTTAAAGAAGGATACAAGTAATGATAAATGGAATCACCCTACTCTTTGGTGATATTATAGAAAAATTTTACCAGAGTTCAGACCACTCTTGGAGGCCCAATGACAGTAACACCTGAAGAAAAGAAGCGAGATATATCCAAAAGGGACGTGTTGAAAGAGCACAAGGTCAATTCATAAACATCAGTTCTCCATCTAATCATTATCAGTCAAACCACTGGAAAATTGCACTTATAAAACTATTCCACCCATAACAATTTAAAATATGGAAAATAGGAATGCATTTAACAAAAATTATGATATATCTATAGCCAAATCTTTAAGTTCTATGTGAGAGAAAATAAAACAATCCTATTTAGAAATACATGCCACATTCATGGATTAGAAGACGTATTATTAATTCCCTAAATGATTCCATAGATGAATACAATCAGGTTTTGGTATTAACTGACAGATTGATTCTGCAATGCATGCAGAAATGGAAAGAAACTAGACAACCTATAAATTGTGTGTGTGTGTGTGTGTGTGTGTGTGTGTGTGTGTGCATGTGTGTGTGTGTACGTGTATGTGTGTATGGCTGATTCTAGCATAAGCAAATAATTCTCACAGAGAAAAAAAAGCACATATAGTAGAAATATGACTAGTTAAATATAAGAGAAATTAATAAACTGGATTTCATCAAAGCTTGAAACATCTATTGAGAGACACTAATAAAAAATGAAAAGCTAGAGTTAGAGAGATAGCTGTCAGTAAGTTTGATCCCTAGAACCCACATTAAAAAGCTATGTTTGTAATCCCAGCATTAGGGAAGAATCAGATCCCCAAGTCTCACTCGCCAGCCACCAGCCTAGTCTATTTGGTGAGTTCCAGGGCAGTAAGAGATGCTCTGTCTCTCCAAATAAAAACAAAAACAAAAAAGCTAGCATATGAGAAACAACACCCAATTTGACCTCTAGCACACACATCACTCACAGAAAGTAAGCCACAGGCATTTACAAAATAAAAAAAAATATGTTTCACAAAAGACTGATGCAGAAAATACAAAGAATCTCCAAAAATCAGTAACAAAAAGACAATAACCTAACTTTCCATGTGTAAATATTTTTTGAATCAATACATAATAAAAGAAGGCAATAAGTTGCTGAAAAGCACGTGAAAAAAGAATTCAACATTTCAGGTATTCAAATATACTATAGAGCAGGAGGAGGTAGGAGACTGACACTTGCAATAATATGGAGGAATCAACAGCTATGTATTAAATCACAGCCAGCGTCAAAGGAGAGCATGACATTTGATTCTACGTGTGTGACATTGACATAGGCAAAAATCTATGGTGAAAGAAATTATAACAAGGTTGTCTGTAAAAACTGGAAGAAAGTATAGGAAATTTTGGGGGGTTGTGGGCATATTTTATTCTTTTATCTGCTTGGTGGATACATGGGTAGATAAATTTTTTAAAGCTCACTGAATTGAACTCTAAAGATTATATATTTCACTGCATATGAATTTTACTTCCTCAATGAAAGACTGAATAATGCCACAAGAAAGTATCTACAGGATCCAGAAGGGGAGATCCTATAGAAAATTGAACAGATCTTTCCAAAAATTGATCTCCATGAAAAACAAAAACTGCAAGGATTATACTAGATGAAGAAAGACCAAAGGCCACAACCAGATGTAACATGTGTCTTGTATGAGATCCAACTTTGGAAAAATAAGCCTCACAGACTGGGGGAATTAGAATATGACCTTGGTTACAGGTGACATAAAAATTTATTAATAGAAAGTTGAAAATCATGGATAATAAAAAGCAGTTACAGAAAAAAGTACTTTCTGATCTCTTTTTGGTATTTTACTAGATAGATAGATAGATAGATAGATAGATAGATAGATAGATAGATAGATAGATAGATAGATTATGTGTATTACATTAAACATTTTATTCACATTTGTGTAAGTCTGAGGCGATGGCTCAGTGTATAAGGCATTTGTCTTGCAAGTGTGAGGACCAGAGATCAGATCTTGGGAGCACAAGTAAAAGCCAGGCACACATAGCAGCCACCCATAATTCCAGCACTTGGCAGGCAAAGACAGGGTATCCCCAGTGCAAGCTAAGTCTCTAGGCCTAGATAATTGGTGAGCTCTGGGCTCAAATGAGAGGCCTGCTTTAATTATATAAATGGAGAGTGATTGAATAAATGATGTAAGCTTCCGGCCTCTATATGTAGGCATACATGCTCCCATACACCCAGATGCATGCATCCACATGTAATACACATACAAAAATGATTAAATGTGTAAAATGCACAGAAATAAGATCCAGTAAAATATACAAATTTTCCTATTAACTTAAGCAACTGAGGGGAAAGATACGACATTTATACCTTCTTATTTGTTTATCTGGGTTCCCTCACCTCCTGCAATACACATCATGTATTGTATAATAATATATGGTATTTAAAAACGTTAGACTAAAGGCTGGATGTAGCTCAGTGCTTACTAAGGTTCTCAGTTTGATCCTCAAGCACTGCCACAACAATGCACATGCACACACATGCATACTCACACAAGCATGTGCACATTGCATATACATATATGCATATAACTCTGCTATATATAATTCTGAAGTCATTGTTTCATAAGACAAAAGATGGCAGGAGGTAGGTAGGCAAGGAGAAAGAAGATTCCCCTGTTTGTAGCCATCCTGAGAGACTCTCCCATGGGACAGTCTCCAGGTACCATGTGTCTTATTCTCACAACAAACCTGTAATGCCCTGTGCTAGCTAGATATGGGTATCAACTTGACAATTGAAAGCAGAGCTCTGGGCACATTTGTGAAGTGTTAGTAGTTGAGACAATCCTTGAGCAAGCTGCAGGAGAGCTCCTAATTGATGAGGGAAGACCCGGTCTATGGTGAATAGGATCATTCCTGGACAGGTGGGTAAGGTGAAGGGAGCTAGTTCAGTACTTAGGCATTCTTTGGCCAGCTCCTTCAGCTCCTGGTAAGTTCGACTATGAACTTCAATGGAGAACTGTAAAAAAGCTAAAAATCCTCTTGTTCCCCTAAATTGTTTGGTTGTGACTTTATCGGCAACATTTGGGCAAACTGCAACTCACCCCCTAATAAAGATGCAAGCAGATTGAGTACACATGACAATTCAACCTCAGACTCCACGCACTTTTCATTCAGTTACAATTCATAGTAGGAAGGTATATTACTAAACACTTATGAACATTTACTAGGTTGCAACTATTCTGTTAAATGCGTATAGATGAACACAAACTCTGTATTAATTGGCAAAGGCCAGAAACAAAGAAGTGCATTGTGTGAAGTTTGGAACAGATGAACACCCGTGATGATAGAAATTATTATCTTATTTATACTTTAAAATCATCCACGTAAGGGTGATACTTATCATTCCCATTTTCCAGTTAAACAAATAAGGCATGGAAATCAAACAAGAAAGAAGACTCCAGCTCAGACCACCTGATTGCTGTGTCAGGCCACATCTCCAACCCCATGCTGCTGACAAGCTCTCAGATGGGCCAGGGAGATGAGCTACTCATACAAGGGACATTGACATCAGATGTAATACCACAAGACGCTTCACAGAGAGACATCTTTGCTTACCTGTCCAGGGCCGTGCTGGTTGGCATACTTCTCCCAAACCCTCGGACTCCCATCTGACGGAAATATGGAATGCAAGAGAGGTTGGCAGCAATGATGGCCAAGGAGTCCGAGGGACTCACAAAGAAGCCATTCTGGCCAAGGATCATGTAGCGGTCCTGAGGGAAGGAATGTGTGGAAATCATAACACAGAAGCATCTGCTGCTAGCAGCCCATTCCCAGAGTCAACTCAAACCTCTTTCCTGCCGTGTAAACAACCTGAAACACTTGACTGGGGTCAAAGAGAGCATGGGAAACCACATAAATCCCTCCATACCAGGGGCCCAGAAGCCTGATACAACCAGAACACATTCCACCTGTTGAAACATGCAGACAACCCCACAGTGCTCCAGTGACTTCCAAAGATTTCATTCCTTCCTCCATGGAGGGATAAGAAGCAGCAGTTACTGGTAAATAGCTGGTTCTTTCACATGGTACTTTCAACAAGACTAGCTATAAAGGAAAATTTATTGAGAAAATATAACCAAAAGAAATCACTTCTTAATAACATATGTTGATCTGAAAGCAAGAAAGGTCATAGCTATGTCGTGGCAGTATCTAGCCACTAAGGAGTAGGGCAGATGCAGAGCCCCATATTCCAGGCATACCAGCTCCAGATGTGTTCATTCTGGCACGCTTCAGTGATCACATGGCAAAAGAAACAGCAGACCGAGCACTTTCTTGCTTACCCCATCTGCATCAAATGCAGCTCCAAACCCATATTCTCCTCCTTTCATGGCTTCTAGGAGGGTGGTCGCATAAGTCAGATTTGGGTCTGGATGTTGCCCTCCAAAGTCTTCGAGTGGAACACAGTTTATGGCTGAGTTGGCTGGGGCCCCCAGCTCATCACACAAAACTTTCCTCACATAGGGTCCCATAACTGAAAAATAAGATGTGCAAGGTGTAAGTTCCTTGCCAAAGCCTCTCCTCTGGATGTTTTGCTTTGGTTAGAACAACAAAGGCCTTTTAATGACCCAGAAGAAAAGTAATACACTCTACAATCTTTTTCAAATTAAGGCACAATATAAAATAATAATGCTTTAGATTCATTACATGTGGTTGAAACAAAATACCTGGCCCAAGAAACTTAGGGTATGTGGGTTTGTCATTTGTTTAGTTGGTTCTCAATGCCAGGTCACAATCCATCATGGCAGAAACACCATAGTGGCAGGAGCTTGAAAGATCTGGTCAGATACATCCACAGTCAAGAGCAGAACGCAGCAGAGGAAAGCATGCAGCTCTCTCTTCCTCTCCATCTTTACAGTCCTGAGACTCTGCCCAGGGAATGGCCCCACCCACAATTACAGTGGGTCTCCACATCAATCAATGTAATCAAGACAATTCTCCAGAGACACAAACATAACCTAGAAAAAATCCTTTTTGGGTGTGTTCAGAGGCCTGCCTCCAGGTGTCAGGTAAACAGTTACTACAAACCACAAATATTCACATCAACAATGATTGATTGAACAGCTGCTATGTGTTAGGGACTTTATTAAGCAGATAAAACACATTAATAATCCAGTTGGATGAAATATTTTACTTGAGGTTTCTAAAATATTACCTTGAAAAAATAAATCATATAATAGTTATTTATCATCTGCTATTTTTCGTGTATTAAGTGCTTTAACTGAATATGTAACAAAAGCATGAATGGATGCTACCATTCTCTTAGTGCAATAGTTTGAACATTGCCAAGAGTATCATTAAAAGATGGTATACCCATGAGGCTTCACATAAAACTAGGCACGTTTTACAAATAAATGTTAACAATGACATCTTTGGTTCCATGCAATGGGGCCTAATGTTACATTCCTAGGTTTGGAACTGAGGGGATCACATAGAAATCAGCCAAGCTCTTGATCTAATAGCGAGACAAATCAGATCTACAGGTGATGGAGAAAGAGCCCAAAGAGAGGAGTTAGACTCAATGACTTAAAGAAGCAATATCCAATAAGGGAGACTTCCAAGATGAAGCAGCACTTGGGGATACTTGATAGAAGAATACCAATTCTTCAGGAGTCTTAGTGGGGGTGGCAGGGAATCTAAATGGAAGACATGAGAGCAGGAAAGAGACTAGAAGCACAGGCCACATTTGAGGACTCCTACATACTCCTGTTAGCTGAAATGTATGCAAAAAAAGTGTTTGTTCCCTTCTTACCTCTCCTCTTCCCCCGGGCACGATGCAATCCCCACACAGTGAGCATCTCTTGACTTTTCCTCCCCAGCACCCATGTATCAGTACTAGAACTCAAACAACAGCATTGTGGTTTCTTTTGGAAAACCATATTGTTCTCCATCTTAGTCTTTATTATCGGGTAATGGCTAAATCTCACTGCCCCCAAGACAAAGGAAGCAATCTAGGTCTCATCAGTTAATATCCTCCAATTTGTTCAGAGATAATCCTAAAAACATGAAAGAGCTTTTTCTAGGGAATATAATCAGGAAAGAATAAAGCATCCCAATCTACAAACCCTGAGAATAAAGAATTCCCAGCAGGAATGATAAACCACCAAAAGTTTTGGGGAATAAACTCAATAGAAATCTGAAACAAAGACTAAAGAGAAATCTTTAGGAAATTGACCTTACACAAAAGAGATGTCATATCTTAAGAAGAACAAAGTGGGTCAGAACAGCTGAAATGGCAAAGATTGGCACCACCGAGTGTTGATGGAGATACAGAGAAACCAGGGCCTTCATATACTGTATGTGCTGCGAATGGTACTACTACTTCAGAAAGCAATGGATGTAATTCAGCACACACCTGTCATTTGACTCACTTCTAAAATTTACATAAAACAAATGGAAAAATATGCTCCCATAGACTTATTCATGAATATTCATAGCAACTTTCTTTGGAATCACTGGAAAACATGTGGGGTATTAAATAAGCTGCGATATACCAAGGGAGTGGAATAATGGAATACTATTCAGTGGTAACAAAGAACAACTAACAATACATATACTATAAATATACCCAAAAAACAGAATGCAGAATGAAACTTAAAGCAAAACAATATAAATTTGCTGTTCCCATTTACATATTTTTCTGGAAAAGATGTCATTCTAAAAGCAGGAGGATGGTGAATAGCGGCCAGGGGTTGTTGAGAGAAACAGAGAGTAGACTACAAAGGTCCAATGAGAAGTCTGTAATCTTCAACACTGAAAGTCAATGAAGAGCTGTGTGTTCATGGTATCTGATGATAGAGAACTAAATGCTAAAAGAAATCTCTATAGAAGTTGAAAAAGGTTGGTGCTAGAAAGCAGGAAAGTAGAAGAAAGAAGTTGAGGGTTTATGTTTTTCACAATAAACTTTACTCAGCTATTTCATCATAGCTGAATATAAAAAACAACAAATAAGTAATCACCATTCACTTCGCTTCAATCTCCAAGACACGGTATCAGATTTTTTCTGTTCCATTTTTGTTTTCATGAACATGAGAAGAAAGAAACCAGAGTCCCGAGGTTTCCCAGAACACCCCACACATCTGAGCTCTCTCCTTGCAATCCCCACTGCTGGTTTGTAGTGAAGCTCTCACCTCCATGCATCGCATCAATGCGAATCTTCAGCTGGCTGGGTCCAGTCAGCAAACTCTTGATGGTGTTAAAATCAAAGATGGTCCGAAGGAGGTTGAGATAGATATCCACAGGGTCCACAATCTCCACTGGTGGTAGGAATGCAAAGAGGGATGTCAGTGGTGACGCTTGACCTACCACTCCTGCATCAAGACACAACTGAAACACTGCAAACTTTTCAAGGAAGTAACAGGCATAAACAAACAAGCAGGTAAGAATAAATGAACTATAAGAGTACTTTAAGATAAAAATGTACTAGCACACCTGCAATATCTTCTTTCCAACACCTGCCTCCAAAATGTACACACGTCAGTGCTAACATCTTGCGTATCCAGTTGCCTTTCCTGTGCAGCTGGCCAAAGAATGACTGGACTCAGCTGACGTGAAATGCATGAAGGCGTGACCTCAGTAGTGACCCTTATTTTCCAAATGCCATTGTCCGCCAGATCCACATGCAGACTTATGATGAAAGCTATATTCCTGGGTTTGCATGAGTTCTCTTTCATGACCATTTTGATTCCCCATTTCCAGATGAACACCAAATATGTGAAAATCCTCAGGAAACACAAGTCTCTCTGGTTTGTGGCACCACCAAAGACTAGGAATCCCAATTCTTATTTTGTTTTTTTAACATAGAAAACTCTAGAATATACCACATTTTTCCAGCTTCAGTCAATATATAAATAATGCTCCGAAAATACTTTTCCTAGAAGTAGTAAATATTTGAATCTTTGAGAACTAAAATTTTGTCTAGGGGTCTTACTTTTCAAATTTGCTGCTAAATTTTAAAATTTCTATTTTGATTTTCAGTTTCATGTAACTTTGGTGACTGAAATGTTTCGACCTACATTAAAGATACCATCAATCACCTTTCAGTAATTTTCAGCACATATAGATACAGTATTTGATATGTGACATGAAAATATCGTCAAATGCACATCTTAAAAAACTCTCCTATGATGATGGAGGGAAGCAGGGATAAGTACTCAATACACTTGTAAAACTAGAAAAATAAAATAATTTTTCAAAATTTCTCTTAAGGTATAATTAATGTATGCATATCAATTCAAACTTAACTACTTTTAAAAGAGCATGGGCTATCTTTAATTAACTTTCGAAATGAGGCAGAGAACATTAATTCAAAAAGCATTTAGCATTTAATGCATATGAAGTGCGCATCTCAACTGGTTAACTTTGTGACCTGAATATCTCAGAAGTTTCACTTACTCTATAACATATTTTGGACAATTTTGTTCTGGTTCTTCAATTCTTGAACCACTTGCCTGAAGACACTTGGTCTTTACAAGAGAAGGCACAGACACATGTGGCCACGCAGAGTGTGAAAAATAAGGAAGTCCATAAAAATTTAATATTCATGTCCAGTGCTCTAAGGTGAAATGTCAAGGACCATTTTCAATTTACTCAAGCCCTGCACAGCATTCAGAAAAAGCAAGAAACCTTAAATGATTATTTCTAAATTATTTTTGTGGAGCCAAGGAATTCCTCTACCCACTACTGGGTTTTTATCAGCATGTTAGACAAGTCTTGTGGCCAAAATGTAACTATACCACTGAACTTGAATCTGAGCTCACCAGAGGTTCAAGTTTCTTGGACAATTATAAAAATCGTGAAAACACAAAAACTAATTAAAATACAGGTGATATGATATTTCTTATCCAACTGAAAGCTTAGTCTTTCTAAACTTATGCAGCCAAGCACAGTTGTCTCTCTGTCCCATATATGCACACATGGGTATGTGTTTGACCCTAACTACATTAATATCTTTATTGCATGGCTTTTCAGTAAATACCCAACTCAAGATCATCCTGTCTCAGTCTCCAAAGTGCTGAAATTAAATTTGTGTAATTCCAGCACTTGATTATTGTTGCAGTTTGTCTACATAGTTGCTGATAAATGACCATCAAATGACTTCAGGGGACAAGGAGTTTGTTTTCTGGTTATAGTCTGGTTATAGTCTGTAGTCCAGCTTGGCAGGAGAGCATGCACCAACAACGGAGCCTAGGGAACTGGCCACACCATCTCTACATAATTGCTGACAGAGGAATGATCCTTACTTGACAGACCAGCTTTCTGTATTTTATTACAAGACCTAGTCCCACCCACCATGGGCTGGGCCTTTCCTATCAGCCAGACAATTTCCTGCAAGTTTGCTCTGGGCTTAATTCAACAACTAATTCTCTACAAATGTGCCCAGAACTCAAACCCTCACTGTCAAGTTGACACCTGTACGATTATTTAATTATTAGATCACTTACCTAAGTGCATTTAATAATTACCTAAATGCACTTAATAATTATACAAAGAAAATTATCCTTTGTATAATTTCCTAACACAGTGTTATGTGTAGAGCAAGTGATCAGTCGCTATATAGAGAGGGAAGCTGAACCTCATGAGTCTGGTTTGATAAGGAATCGCTACCTTTCTTGGCAGATTTAAAAAGCCATTGGCTTATCAGCTCTTTTTTTCACCAAGGTATTCTGCCCTCTAGAGCTGAATATCTTAGAAATTATTCAAAGAGAGTTTTAGACAATGCACAGTCTGTTCCATATGTATTATAATAAAGTCAATCACAAGATTTTTCCTATATTGAAAACGACAACAAGTTTGGGGAATCAGCTTTTGGAAGTGCCCAGTCCTAAATATCATGTCTGTTCTCTTTTTCTTTTATGTCCCCATATTTAGTTTTCACCTGTTTATCCAAAGCCATTCTTCAGATGAGTAATTAAGTAATTCTCATTCGTATACATCTCTGCAAAAACCACTGATCCACAGCCTGACCTTTAGTCGCTATTTCCCTGCATGCCTGGGCTCACCATGAGTATCCTATTTGGAAGGCACCCCTTCTATGGATTCTTCCTGACCTCAAGATCTGTTACCTCTGAATGGCTTGAATTTGTTCTCCAGGTCAAATTCTTGTCTTCCTAGTCGAGATAGGTCGATTCGCAGATCAGGGCATATGGCATATTCCTCGATTGTTTTGCTGATCTGATAGATTTTGTCTGAGACAACATCTGGTGCAGGACCTAAAATTTGACACCCAATATATGTTTACTTCAAAGTCTCCGGAATTCCAATCAAAGAAATATCATTAACTTCTTCCACCAGAGAGAAGAGAGTCATTTGTCCTCTTAACAGTGAACAATCAACCCAGGTTTTTCTCGTGCCATGTTCACCACTGTGGAGGAAATTCAATCAATTTTGCCTGTTCACTGTAGACTAGCATTCCCACATGTTTGTTTGTTTTAATACACTTCTAAGCAATGAGACATACTATCCTAAAAATAGCTTCACACCTGCTAGGGAGACCCGGTTATGCAATCAGTTTTACTCAGGATATGAGACACAAACAGGATATGCATTTGACAGAAGTGAGGGATTCCAGATTTGAACTAGCTTCCCAAGTGGACCTTGAGGGGAAAACATACAATTTCTACTTCCAGCTCTGCTGTCTAGCTGATCTTTGAGCTTATCCAGGTAAATTTTTTTTTCTAATTCACACTGTCCATTACTACTAAGTCTTTAAATGAGAACCAACTGAAAGCATTTGATCTGTTCACTCAGAAAGTCAAGTTGGTTCCAAAGGAAAGCGAGGCTTTGTGTGCACCAAACATGCAGGGAGCAGCTGGCTGTTCCTGGTTTTCTCCTCTTTTTAACATGCATCTGAATGCAGGGCACTTCAGTTTATTATTTTACCTTTGCAGAATCTTGGGAATCAAATAAATAAGTATCTGGAATGGTCTAAAAGATGAACAACTATATTATTACTTCCTACTAAGCAGATAGGATTTCTCGACTCATTTTATTTCCCAGTTTGTAGACCACCTATTGATCTCTTAAAGTGGAGCTAGCCATATGGAATTGCAAATTTCTGTAGTTGTAAAATGCACATCAAATTTTCAAGAGTTATACAAAACATCATAGATTATATTAATGTTTATATTGATATATCAAAATGATCTTTTGATGGAATATGTTAAATAAATAGTAAAGTTAATTAGATTTGTTTCTCTTACATTTTTAGTGCAACTACTAGAAAATTGTTAATAATGTAAGTGATGTAATGTAAGATAGAAATAATACATTTCTATCAGTAAATCCTGCCTTCTTAGACTACGATGAGATGTCTATCCCTGAAGCAATGCCCATAAAAAGGAACAGAATTATCACAATCGTCCCCCATTCCAAGGCTCAGAGAAGCTGTAGAAAAGGGAACAGAAAGATTCTAAGAACCTGAGGGCAAGGAGGGCGCCACCAGACAGTGTTCTCTGGTTAGACGAGGCTACTGCATCTCAAAACTCACTGCGGTGATATCCACTTCCACAAAACCCACATAAGAGTTGGCCTAACAACATTTCACCATGGAAGGGGGACGATCTCAAGAGATACTACACATCCTTGAGAGATGATTGAAGATTAATGCCAGACAGGAGAAAGAGAACTACTTTTCTCAATGATTCGCCCCCACGGATAAGTCATTCATGCTCCAGCAAATACTCAGGCCCTTGCCAGCATAGACATCCCAGATGAAACCCAGTGGGCCCCATATACGGAAAGATGTGAAAATAGGAGGGAGAATGGCTGGAAAGGAGGATGTATGAAAGTTGGACAATAGAAGGAAATAGGAATGGGTGGTAAGGGGTGAAAATTCACTGTATCTACATATGAAAGTGACAAAGAATTTTTTTCAAAGAGGAAAGCAATAACTCCATTCCAGTAAATGGAAGAAAAGATAGATTCATGGAGTTCACCAAGAATGATCCTACATAGGAAATGAAAACTCCAAAGAAACTCAGACAGCAAAGTGCTTGCTCTTCAACCATGACAACCTGGCACTCAATCAGAAGGATCCCTGCACGTAGGTGACTGGTGGGTTACAAGTTCAGTGAGAAACCCTATTCCAAAAATTAAGATGATACTTTCCTGTGGTCTCCACATGCATACTTACACACATGCATGCACACAATCATACACATAAGTGCACACACTCATGTGAACATGTGCAGAGAGAGAGAGAAACAGAGAGAGAGAACCTTTCACTCCTTATCATTTTTTACCCTTCAGAAAACTTTTTTTAAAAGTCATGTTTTATTTCTGGGTTTTTTTTTATATTTGCTAGATTAAAGAACTACTATCCCCCTAACTATCTATTCTAGCCACCACACTATATTCTCTGGATAAGTCTATGATTTTCAAGAGGTCTGAATTTTGATAACAAAATTCACTAGTTATACTAGGTAAAGCAAATTCTAGCAGATTTGGTAATGGTCTGTGATGATATTCAACAATCCATGTTGGTGATGAGCTCAGAATCAGAGGTGGATATGAGTAAATTTCAACAGCAAACATGCATGATGATACCATGAAAAATCCATGAATTTACATGCTAACTTAAAAAAGAGAACCACGGAGTTCATTGACAGCTTCTGAATTTTTGCTATGGGAGTCACCTGTAACCCCAGTACTTGGAGTAAGTACCAGAGTAATCTGGACAGTTAGATTCCTCAGAGTTACTAAGCTGCGAGTTCAGTAATAGACCCTGTCTTTAAAAATGAAGGGAAGAACAAACAAGGAAAACAATGTCAACATCAGATCTCCCCACATATACTTCCATACACGTGAACATGTACACACACTCTCATGCATAGGATACATGCATATACCTGCAAAACAGAAAATGAAAAGATGATGAAAACACTATTTCCAAATATAAAATCAGATGCTCATTTTTTTCTGATTATTAGAGGAAAGAACAGAACTCAGGGATATGGATTTTGTGACGAGCAAGAGAGTCCAGAACTCATGGACTCCAGAAATGGACAGAATCCACAGGGGGCAAGTGAGCGGGAAAAGAACCTGTGGGCTTGCAGTCTGTGAGAGGCAAATGAGGCCCAGATTCTAATTTTAAGTCCTTCTTTAAAGTCATTATTTTCTTTGCATTATGTATTATGTCTCTCTATAAAATAATATCTTCAAACTCTTTGATTTCCAATGTTGCCAGAGTATGAAATTATTGGAAATTACATATTTTATCTAAACTCTTAAGTAGCTGCTACAGAGCTAGATGTAGGTCTTGGGAAACTTTTATGAATGAGGCAGCACTAATCAAAGCTGGTTTTGCTGTGTTTTGTCTTTTAAACAAATTTTATTATGTACAGTTGATATTTATAACATAATTTGGGAGGATACATATAGAAATCAATGGAGGATAAGGAGATAGCTCAGTTGATAAAATGCTTACTTTCCAAGCCCTAGAACCCAAGATAGAACCCCAGAATCTGACACAAGAGAGAGAGAGAGAGAGAGAGAGAGAGTTAAAGAAAAACAAAATGAAAAAGAGTGACAGAAAGGGAAAATGGAAGGATGAAAGGAAGGAAAGAGGGAGGGAGGGAGGGAGGGAGGAAGGGAGGAGGGAAGGAGGGAGGGAGGGAGGGAAGGAAAGAAGGAGGGAAGGAAGGGGAGGGAGGGAGGGGAGGGAGGAAGGAAGGAAAGAAGGAAGGAAGGAAGGAAGGAGGGAAGGGAGGGAGGAAGGAAGGGAGGAAGGAAGGAAGGGAGGGAGGGAGGAAGGAAGGAGGGAAGAAAGGAAGGAAGGAGGGAAGGGAGGGAGGAAGGAAGGGAGGAAGGAAGGAAGGGAGGGAGGGGAGGAAGGAAGGAGGGAAGAAAGGAAGGAAGGAGGGAGGGAGGGAGGAAGGAAGGAGGGAGGAGAGAGGGAAGGGGGAAGGGAGGGAGGAAGGAAGGAAGGGAGGGAGGGAGGGGAGGGAGGGAGGAAAGGAGGAGGGAGGGAGGGAGGGAAGGAGGGAAGGAAAGAAGGAGGGAAGGAAGGAAGGGAGGGAGGAAGGGGAGGAAGGAAAGGAGGAAGGAAGGAAGGAAGGAAGGAAGGAAGGAAGGAAGGAAGGAAGGAAGGAAGGAAGGAAGGAAGGAAGGAAGGGAGGGAGGGAGGGAGGGAGGGAGGGAAGGAAAGAAGGAGGGAAGGAAGGAAGGGAGGGAGGAAGGGGAGGAAGGAAAGGAGGAAGGAAGGAAGGAAAGAACGGAGGGAGGGAGGGAGGGAGGAAGGGAGGGAGGGAGGAAGGAAGGAAGGGAGGGAAGGAGGGAGGGAGGAAGGGAGGGAGGAAGGAAGGAAGGAAGGAAGGAAGGAAGGAGGAAGGGAGGGAGGAAGGAAGGAGGGAGGGAGGGAAAGAAGGAAGGAGGGAGAGAGGGAGGAAGGAAGGAAGGGAGGGAGGAAGGAAGGAAAAAGGGAGGGAAGGAGGGAGGGAGGGAGGGAAAGGAGGGAGGGAGGGAAGGAGGGAGGGAGGGAGGAAGGGGAGGAAGGAAGGAAGGAAGGAAGGACGGAAGGAAGGAAGGAAGGAAGGAAGGAAGGAAGGGAGGGAGGGACGGAGGGAGGGAGGAGGAGGAGGGAGGGAGGGAGGGAGGGAGGGAGGGAGGGAGGAAGGGAGGGAGGGAGGGAGGGAGGGAGGGAGGGAGGGAAGGAGGGAGGGAAGGATGGACCCCATGAGGTGCCCAAGGCAATGTGATAAGGAAGTCACTAATGGGTCCTCAGACCCATTGAGTGATCTTTTAATCTACTGTACTTCTTGTCCCAGTGAAATGACCAGATAGTCACATCACCTTGGCCACCTCCCTGGATTTTGCCCGCTTATCATCAAAGAGCCATCATAAGAGTATGATAACACATGAAGAAAGATATCAAGTAAGGCTTATTTAAAACCACATACCTCCATTGGAAACATTAAACTTCACTCCAAACTCTCCCCCTGGTCCTCCAGGACAGTGGCTGGCTGTTAGTATGATTCCACCAGCTGCCTTGATCTTCCTAATGATGCAGGAAACTGCAGGTGTTGACAAGATGCCATTCTGTCCAATAATCAGTCGTCCAATCTAAGCCAACCAAGAAAATAAAAATCAGGCTTCATGAAATTGAAAGTATTTCAACAGGAGAGTACTTCAGACGCTGCTAACATGTGGTCTCCTAAGGGAATCGAGTGGACTTTAGTTTAGGGAAGATGGGCAGAGAGAGTTCTGAAAAGTCACCAAGCCGCATTAAGGGTACCCTTATCTAGCTGTCCAGTATCAACCCATAAGTAGGCTATGGCTCATTGGTCAGTTGAAACATCTACTTTTGATGACCAACTCATTGACTGGGCCGATAAAAGTTTTGAGGTTGGCTCTGATTCAGAAACTATGCTGGTAAACATGCTAGAAACCACAAAGAAGAAAAAGAACGCTTCCCAGCTTCCCTTGCTCCTTTTGTGTGACGGTAAATCTTGATTGTCAACTTGGTGGGATTTAAAGTCACCCTAGGAATATCTCTCTGGGCATGTCTGTGAGGGATTATCTAGATTTGGTGCATGGAGTCAGGAAGGTCCACGCTAAACATGAGCAGTAGCATCATGAACAGGATCCTGAACGGTGTAAGGAAGAGAAGGAAGCTGAACATAAACGCGGCTGTTCTCTGCTTCCCGACCGCAGATGCAATGTGACAGTCTCCTGCTTCCGCCGCCACACCTTCCTCACCATAACAGACTGTATCTCCTTAAATTGCACGCTGAAATAAGCCTCCCCTCCCTTTAGTTGCTTTTTTTAAGGTGATGAGAAAATTAACTAATTTACTCTGCCTCAGAATGAACTCACCCAGCAGTGGGGAGGGGGGATGTGATTGCAGCAGCCGCCGCAGGTGTATTTCACCTCTGCTCCTCAGGGAAAGCATATGCTCCTGAAGAGCATTGCTCACTGCACTTTAACATAGGAAATCACTTCTCCAATTCAGTGTCCTAAAAACCTTCTCTAAACTAAGGGCTAGGAATGTGGCTTGGTGATGGAGTACTTGCCTGTCATGCTAAAAGCACTGAGGGAAAAATCTACAAAGCTTTCTACACTTAGGAAGCTTTTAGAAAATCCATTACTCAAACTGTATCCCAAACCAATTAAACTGCAGTCTCTGAGGATAAGACCCAGGGATCAGTAATTTTTAGGAGCCCGTGGGTGACTCTTGGAACTCAGTTGAGTTTAGTGAATAGACCCGTTGTGACTAGCAATGTCATATGATGGGCATCATTGGAAAACACGATAGAAAGGCAGAGTCTCGCACTCAAAACCTACTGGATAAAAACTTGCATGGTAATAGGAGTTTTATCTCTTTCCAGATAATTCACTTAAGGAATATCAATGTGGCCTGTAAGTCAAGACAAATTCTACCATTCTGCCCAATAGTCAAATTATCATAATGCCACTCTTTCTTGAGGTCATCCATCAAAGAAAATGACAATGAGGGGAAAAGCAGTAAAAGTGCATGTATGATATATATGTATATGCTACATGTGCATACATGAGACAGAATAAGCATAAGAGGAAAAATGAAGCCTTCTTCCAATGATATGGTATATAGAGACACACGCCACAATGCTCCTGGGAGTACAATTTAAATAGACTCAGGACAGAATTCATATGATCATCTCAACAGATGATGAAGAGGCTTTGACAAAATCCAGCATCTCTTCATGGTGGAAGTCCTGATGAAACTGAAAATAGAAGAAAACTACCTCAAGTACCTCAAAATAAAAAGACTATATATGACATTTAGTCAACATTATTCTAAATATGGGGAAAGTGAAATAATTTCCTCTAAATTCAAAAATGAAGTAAAGGAGTTCACTTACTGCACTTTTGTTCAATGTAGCTTTTAAAGTAATAACTAGAGCAATAATGTGAGGGAAAAATATGTAATGAATGCAAGTAGGAAATAAGGTTAAATTATTCGTATTTGCAGATGGCATAATCCTGAGCATAAGAAATCCTGAAAATTTCTTAGAAAACACTTAGAAATAATAGATATTTTTAGTATACAAGGGGGAAAAAATCAACAAATAAAATCAGTGGCTTTTCTCTATATCAATAAACTATATCAATTTCTCTATATCAACAAACATGCTGAGAAAAAAATCAGGAAAAGTATTCAATTCACAACAACTTCAAAAAATAAAATAAATAAAAGTGCCTAACTAAGAATATGAGAGACCTCTATCACGAGCAGGGAAGAAAGGAACTGAAGAAGGTACTGGAAGCTGAAAAGACTCCCCTATGCTTAAGTCAGCAGTATTAATATTATGAAAACAGCTATATTGCCAAAAGTGACTCGAGGCACTAAAATTTCAAAAACATCCTTCAGAGAAACAGAAAAACGATTCTAAAAACTCATATGAAAGCAGAAAAGACCCCAAATAACCAAAGTGATCCTGAGGAAAAGAATAATGCAGAAGGTATCACCACACCTGATTTCAGGTTACAGTGTAATGTAGAGCCATAGTGACAAAACACAGAAAGACACATGGGACAATGGGCTAGAAGTCCACACAACTGTAGCCACCTGATTTGGGGCAAACTTTTCAAAAAGAAACACTGGATAAAAGACAGTGTCTTTAGTGCTGCGAAAACTGGATAGTCACCCACATGTGCCCAAATACAACTTGTTCCCCACCTATCATCCTATATAAAAGTTAGTTAAAATGGATTAAGTGCCTTAAGGTACTACCGAAAACTCTGAAATATTAGAGGAGAATACTTCAATTCGCGGTATGTGCAAGGAATTTCAAGGGGGAAAAAAAGCTCAGAAAATAATCTCAAAATTGACAAACGTTGCATAAAGTTGAACAGCTTCTGTACAGAAAAGGAAAGAAATCAAGTGAGGAAATGGCTGCGCTGTGGCACAGAAGACTTTGCTAATTATAGGTGGACCCAGGATTAATATCTGAAATGTATGAAGAACTCAAAAAAACTAAATATCAAAAGGAAACAATGCAATCAATAAATTTGGGAATCACTGAAACGAACAGACAATTCTCAAAAAGTGAAGTATAAGTCTCCAATAGAAATATGAAAAAGTGTTCACTATCTTTAGGTAGCAAGGAAATGCAGATTAAAATTATTTCAAAATTCCATCTCATTCCAGTTAAAACGGCTATCAAAGAAGAAAAATTGTTGGCAAGGATATGGGGAAAGAGAAGGCCTTACACATTGCTAGTGGAGCCAACACTGGTGAAGTCACTATGGAAATCAGTATGAAGGGTCCTCAAAAAACTAAAAATAGAATTAGCATATGACCCAGCTCTACCACTTTTAGTTATGTAAGTAGGCATACAACAGAGAAAGATAGTCACACAATTGCTAAGTAAACACAATTGCCAAGTATCCAAAACAGATGCATAAGGAAAATGCAATATGTATACACAATGGAGATTTATCCAGACATAAGCAGAATGAAATTATGTCATTTGCTGGAAAAATGGAAGCAACTGGAAATAACCATGTTCAGCGAAATAAGGCAACTCAGCAAGACATATGTGACATGTTTTCTGTTCTCTCTCATTTGTGAATCCTAGATTTCATATAGATTAATAGACGTGTGTGTGTGTGTGTGTGTGTGTGTAAAACTGGAGGAAGGACAGAGATGAGCAACAGAGGCTGAAGAGGAGGAGAATAAATAGATCTGACTTTCCATGTTTCCACGTTTCAACTAATACCTAAAAATATTCAAAATATTCATGATGTTCTATTATCTCTGTTGTTATGGTTATTCTTAAAGAAATAATCTTTAAAATGGGAGACTAGAAGCTAAAATATTAGCTCAGTAGTCAGTCTTTTGCTTAAAATGCTTCATGAAGTACTGGGTTCATTCCCCAGCTAAATAAATACATGAATTAATAAATAAATGGAACATGGAAAGGTGTTTAGATGTAAATATTTCCTGCAGAGGTATTTGCTTAAAATAAACATTTAGAACAATCTTTATACATGTCTAACAATAATTAACTCATTAAATACAATATGTTGTACGACTTACAGAACACTATTCCATCATTTAAAATATTTTTAATTGCATAGCTGTGGTAAGCACAGTTACCAGCCCATAAAGAAAGCTCTTACCCTCTCTCCCCCTTGAAGTACATAGTTGCTGCCAGGAGCAGCTGTACCCTTTCTGACTCTCCCTGGCATGAAGAGTGACCACGTGACACATTTTGGCAATGATGATAAACTAGTGTGGGAACAGGAATGGAAGTCATGAATGATCCATCTGGGCCGAGACTATCGGGGAGCGACTACAGCTTCTCTATACTGTTTCTTCCCCCTTCCATAGACTCACGACAGGTGACCTTTTGAGCATTCGCAAATGCCAGAGCCAAAAATGGGGGGGAAAGTGTGTCCCATTGGACAGACACTTTTTTTTGCTCACCAGAAACATCCATGTTGGGCTATTATATGAGTGATAACTTTCTACTGCTTTTATTAGGGCACTAAAAATTGCCCACATTGAAGGCTTGTTTGTTATGGCAACCTACATTTTCTTAAGCAGTAATAAAAGAAACACCAGCAATGTTTTAAAAGTAAAAGAAAGCATATGATTTGTATTCTGTAAATGTAAAATCATGTACACTTAAGGCGAGGACTTAGAAAATGCAGCGCTAAATGTGTAGTTTAGCTACCGAGTGGGAGCAACTATAGATAAGCTCTTTATATTACTAAATTTCAGCTATTTGTGGTTTTTAAAGGATGATGAATAAGAAATTAAAGCGAGTAATTGAGGAAAACTTTAACCTGAAATGTTTTAGTTACAATTAGAGGCTTAACAGAAGATGAAATTCTGGGTTATATGGAACTCTTCTTTCTGTGATCTGCTTGTTAACCCAGGAATACTAGAACGATGAGCCCGTGTGTCCTTCAGTTGAGGATCACGGAAGAGCAATAAGCACTGGTGGGAAGCAGAGAAGAGATGGACTTCTAGGGTTCGAAATGGTGATTTCAGTGATCAAGTTAAGATGGTCATTCTGTGAATGTCTGCCTCTTCCCCCAACCATGCCTCACACTGTCCAAGGAGCTCAGGCACAACCTGACTGATGAGGAGGAGGGGTGTTATGCATGACTCGGAGACATGCAAGTTTCCACACAGCAAGTCTGACCCAACTGCAGTCCTTGCCGAGCATCCACTCTGCCAGCAGCAGACATCAACCATGAGCCTCAATAGGGTGTCACTCCCCAGGTTGGTCGGTCAGCAACCTGTCACTCCCCAGGTTGGTCGGTCATCGACCTGTCACTCCCCAGGTTGGTGGGTCAGGGACCTGGCAGCAGGTTGATTTGTCTGGAGCCATCACAAGAGGTCAGTACTTAGTGCTCATGAATATGCGCATAAACAAAGACACACAGAGAGAAGTGAAGATAGAGGCAACCTGAGGATGACTGTGACTGAGCAATGTAGTCACAAGCCCAGGAAGCCAAAGCACGCCAACTGCCACCAGAAGTTAGGAGAGACATGGAACAGATTCCCCCAAGGGCCTCCAAGGGGCACCAGCCTACCAATGCCTTCATTTCAACCTCTGGGCTCCAGAACTGTGAGAGACCAAATTTCTGTTGTGTTAAGCTACCAAGTGGGTCATGATGGTCTGAGGAAAGCAGCACACAGTTAGTAGAGCAGTATGCAGTCCACCCTGGCTCCTAAGGTGGGTGCAATGGATTGCCAAACTCTGGTAGGATGAAACAATAGCACTTTAGCTCTCAGAGTTTGAAGGTCGGAAGTCCAAGTCCAAGAAGCCAGCAGGGCCACACATCCTCTGCCAGCTCCCAGGAAGGCCCCTTGTTCCGGTCTCTGTTCACATCATCTTCTCCGTGTTTATGTTGGCTTCTCTTCGGCTGACCTTGCCTCTCCCAGTTAGCCCAAGAAAAGTGTCATCAGAATAGGAGTGGCTCCTCTAGCAACAGCTAAAACGAATGTTCACTTGAGAGACTTAAAGTATAAAAGGAAAAGCACCCAACATGAATTTCAGAGGCCTCCCAAGTGTGAGTCTTGAGTCACCTGTAGATTTGCATGCATCGCTTAACTCCTGTGAGTTTAGCATCTTTATCTGCTGAGTCAAGAGTGTTCAAAAGTGTAGACGCTCACTTAAGACAAGATTGTGTAAAGAAAAGCTCTTATAACCAAACATGGCACAGATAATACTATCGTCTTCTAGAAATCCGATACATCCCCGCAGAATTTAAACTTACTTTTTAGAAAGCAGATTCTCTTTAAGCTACCATCATTTTGGAGGGAAAGTCCTAGAAATAATGCTGCCTAATACAGTAGCAGACAGTTAACTTGTGAGGAAAACACAATCTAGCCACATAATGGCTTTGGGTTTTTTTGGTGCTGTACTGAAAGTAAACATTTGCTTTGTATTCCTGAGTGAATCCAAGACCTCAACTGAGGAGGGCTAAGCTATGGCATTCTACAGTCCCCTCCCTCACTGAAATGCCCACCGCACAAAGTGTGGCATTGGCTGGAGCAAGGGCAACCCCACCCAGCCCTACAGAAGGAGACTACATTGCCAACTCAAATTATTTCCTTCCATTTCTATTTGTGAAGGGAGCAAGAGGCGCCCTGGGCAACTGTGACGTGGTAGCACAGGAGGCAACTGGTGCAGAGGTCAGGATGTACTGGGACAAGGATAAGCATGGCCACACGGGGCCTGCAAACACACACATGGGGCTTCCTATACCCACACACAGGCAGACA
This sequence comes from Typhlomys cinereus, assembly GCA_023101885.1. Classification (NCBI taxonomy): domain Eukaryota; kingdom Metazoa; phylum Chordata; class Mammalia; order Rodentia; family Platacanthomyidae; genus Typhlomys; species Typhlomys cinereus. The sequence continues at coordinate 793,013 of JALPQD010000086.1, forward strand.
AGATCAGTTGGCTCCTACTGAGCTGTGATCTTTTTTTTCCTTTTCCGTTTTCCATGTGTATGTATATATCTGTATGTGTATAGACACATGCATGTGTGCAAGTATGCCCACGCTTTTGTGCATGTTAAAGTTGATATCAAGAATCATCCTCAATTGCTCTTCTGAAATTTTATTCTTTTGAGACTGCCTCTAAATGTCATAGTTAAATACAGGTGTCAACTTAATGGTTGAGAGTTTGAGCTCTGGGCACATTTGTAGAATTAGTAGTTGAGTTAAGCCCTGAGCAAACCTACAAGAGATTGTCTAGTTGGCGGTGTCTTTGGTGGGTAAGACTAGATCCTGAGCAGGTGCGTAAGATGGAAGTAACTGGTTGAGAAAGCTGGCATCCTCCTGTATACTTGGCTAGACATGTTAGTCTGTCTGGTAAGTGAGAATTGTCCCTCTGTCTATTACGTGAACATGGTGCAGCTAGTTCCCTCGGCTGTGGAATTGGTATGAATTCTGCCAAGCTGGACTAAGAACTGTAACTGTAAGAGAAAATAAAACCCCTTATTCCTTTAAACTGTTTTGTCATGATTTTATCACCAACAATGCGGGCAAACTGCTAAACTAATTAAACCTAGAGTTCGCTGATGGGCTAGTCTCGCAAGCCAGCTTGTTCGGAGATTCCCAGGCCCTGCTTTCCAGGACTGGAATTATAATCTGTCTTTCATATCCCTCATCCCTAGAATTTTCACATAGCATCTAGGATCCAAACTCTGGTCCTCTTGCTTATGACAAGCACTTCAACCACTGAGCCATCTCTTCTGTCTCTCAGCTGTGACTTTAATGCCTGAGGAAACAAACAGGAGGGAACACATATAGTGCCTTATGATCACTGCGTCTGTCCTTTTACGTTAACAACAAGCCCCTGCCCCCAACCAGGCTTTAAACCTCATGGCTTGCATTCATGCTATCTCCACCCACCGAGGACGTGGCTGCTGTGGAGGGAACCAGGATATACTACCACTAATCTCACCAATTTTCTATGATGGCAAAAACGTAATATGAAGGTTTCACATGTGCGCACACGCACACACACGCACACACACACACACACACACACACACACACACACATTTCTTTACATCACGTGCTACATATAACTAATTTAGCAAATGATTTTATTCCTGATAGCTTCTTTTCTCCCAGAATGCTAACAACTGCTTTTCTAAATTAGATTTAGTAGAAGGTCAGTTTCTAATTAGCTCAAACTGAAGTCCTAGAGAGCAGAGATGTACTATTTAAACCCTCAGGCCAACATCTAGAGTAGATACAGGATCTCCACTTTAAGTGAGTTTTCCCCAGTGACATAACACAATGAAAGCAGGATTGGTTTCATGTGTGAACTCTCTTGAGTAAACCTCCAGTTTGTAATTTCCTTGTAGCTTTCAGGAACTCATTTTTTTAAAGGAAAAAGAAAGGTAAGTATGGCATTCCTCAGTATCTCCTGCTCACTGGGCCACATCTCAGTAATGGAATCAGATTATTTTAATGGAATCACATCCCAGAATTCAATTGGGGAAAGTGAAGAGAGCAATAAACATAAACTTGCTTGATGGTTCCCAGAGAGCGTGTTCTATAGGACCACCCAGACACTACTATGTCCACCTATGAAGTACTATGGAGAGTCATATATACAAAGATATCTGCTTCCTGTTCACTTGGACACACACACACACACACACATACAGAGCCCAAAGCCAAGCTGCTGTAGACTCTAAGGCCTCAATATTGTAGTCCCAGCTGTCAAAAACAAGTACCAACCTTTAAGAGTGCTTCACATGAGTAAGCAGGAGACGTCTTGGTGGAATTTTTACTAATACCAGGCTCAAGGCAAAGCATGGATGTGGTCACCCAAACATTAAGGAAGTTCCCCATTTGCACACGGATAATTGGGCAGCTATGTGTTTTCTTGCATGAACACCAGATGCAAGTGACATCCCCGGATTCCTGGCCCCCTGGAAACCTTTACATACATTCAGAGGCTGAGAGAGGGACGAGCGTGCCTACGAGCCACATCAGCGCAGAGTTCACGCTGGTTCCCCCACGCGAACACAAGAGGAAAGCTCACGGACACGCGCGTCTGGCTTCAGCTTTGTTCCTCAGTCACACTGTTCTGAAACTCTCGCTGAGCTCAGGAAATCTAATTGTCCTCAGCTGCAAACTAGGTTAGAAGAACGGAGGTTGTGTCTCTCTCCTAGTAATTAGGTAATTCGGTGCTTGGAATACTTGTCCTTGAGCCCGACTCGGCACACTGCTAACATTTTATGAGGTAATCACCCCAGTGGACACAGGATAAAATGTGTCCCTGTCCACAGTGTGCCCCTGGGTGGGGGAGGCTGAGCAGAGTGCCGTGGGACAAGCCGGGGAACAGCAGAAAGGGATGCGAAAACTGACTTCAACGTCCCGCCTGTGTGGCTCTGTCCCCTTGGCCTCCGAGTCCCTCCACAGCTCAATTTACTTATCTAAAGGGTCTGAAAGGTCACATATTGAAGGGCGAAGGTTATAGTAAAGCCAAGCTCCAGCCCCAGTGCCTAGGTCACAGTTATCTCTCAACATCGCCCTTCTTCGCTGGTGACATCTTTTAACAGTAAGTGACTGGATTTGCTGTGGTCATTAGGATACTAACTTGTGATTTTCTTTTTTTATTTACTTTTATTCTTTTTTCATACATGAAGACAGTCCTACCCCCTCCTTTCCTACTACAAACTTTCTTTTCTTCCTTGCCATTCTCCCTCCTACCTTCATGTCTTCTTGCATATGTGGCCCACTGAGTTTCATCTGGGTTGCCTTAGATGGAACGTGCTTAAATACTCACTGATGTGTCATACATCAGTAGGTATATCACTACTAATACCTGCTAATGTGTCATACATCAGTAGGTATATTACTGAAGAAAGCACCTCCCCCCCCCAATACAGCATTCAACTTTCAATAGTTTCTTAAGGAAGTAGAAAATTTCTTGAGGTCTTTCCCATTGCATGGTAAAATGTTGATGTGCAGATCTTGCAGAAGTACACACAGCTGCAACGAGTTCGTGGAAGCACCAGCCCTGTCGTGTCTGGCTGTACCCCTTCCCCACTTTCAGGCTCTTACATTCTTACTGCCTCCTCTTTCCCAATGTTCCCTGAGCCTTGGAGTACGGGGGAGGGATTTAGATATCCTGTTTAGAGTCAAGCAGCCTACAGTCACTTACTTTCTGTTCTTTGACTAGTTGTGATTTTCTGTATTAAAGGATTCCATGCCTGGAGTCCATGAGCAAGTTCTCTGGGGCATCCTGGCCCCTCAGAGCACTCCACATCTGGAGTCTGTGAGTTCCATTTTTCTCTCCTTTAATAAACTGTACCTTAATCCTCTTTAAAAAAGAAAGCAGTTTGATGTATAGCTTTATAACTAAACCTTAAGAGTTTGTAGGTTCTTAATCTGGTTTACAGATAGAGGGATTTTTTGAATATGTATTCTTTTGTTGAACATTTTATAAAGTATGTATTAAGACTGAAATAAAATTCTCTGCAATTCTACCATCTAAAAACCACCTCTGTCAACATTTCCATCTATAGCCATGGCCTCTATCTATGTTTCATTTACATCTTCATATTTCATTACAAATGGGATTATATTATTCACTTAGTATTTTTGTCTCTTCCCTCAATTGTATCTTTTTATGTCACTGTATTTTTCTCAATATGTGGGCAAGTTGGGCCATTGTGTGCCAAGATACAAACATGCCAACAGCACACGTATGGAGATCAGACTACTCTTGAATTTGGTGATCTTCACCTTGTTTGAGACTGGCTCTCTTGTTGTGTGACCCACCCCCACCTGCCACCTCACCATAGAATTGTGTCCAACTTTGAGTGGGTTCTGGGGACCTAAACTTAAGTTCTCACACTTGCCTTCTCCCCAGCCCTGAAAGTGTTTATGTTTTAGCTTCATTTTTTTGTGTAAAACTAACAAGTATTTGAGAACATGTGGTATAAATTAACTTGATATTGTTTGTTAATAATTAAGAACCAAGGTTAGTATTAATAACCCAAGACCTAGAAGGCAAGGCGCTAACCTACCTAACAGGAGTTTTTTTTAGATTAAAGTTGGCCTCTAGATACTACTGTCTTGACTGCATTAATTGATAGGGAACGATACGGTCCATTGCCAGGCAGGTGATCTGGGATGCAGGTGCAAAGGTGCAAAGATGGAAAGAGTGAGCCAGCAACATGCATGCATCGATTCGCTGCTCTCTGCTCTTAATGGGGATGTAATGTGACCAGCCACTTCAAGCTCCTATCATGGTAACTTCTTTCAATGATGCTGTAATTGTGATTCTGTTAAATCCCTTCTCCCCTAAATTACTTCGCTCAGGTGTTTGTTACAGTAACAGTAATGAAATTAAAGCAGAATGTTTGCATAACCTACTGTCTTTCTTCTTTAGCCACCAAACCTGCTAATCGAGATGCTGCTGACGTCTGTGGGAGGGAGCAGCAGCCTTGTCTTGTCCTGAATATTCTCACATTGTCCTTGGCTAAGCTTCCTGCTGACCCTGTCCACTTGTGTGGACCAGGCTGGGTTATTAGCTCACCAGTGCTGGCGAAATCATTATACGAAGCTGTCCTTGTGAGAGCGATGCTTGCCAGGTGGTCAGATTTGAGGATCATTCTAATCTTGCTCTTGCTCCATCACACGTTCTGTTTTGTGTTTTAGTAACAGGTCACTAGGAAGCATCCAGGTACCTCTTTTCACTCTATTCAGTCTTCAAACATTTCTGACATTTGGGATTCTGTTCTACTCTCTTCCTAAACATATTCAAGGATGAAAATACAGCTTCGTGGGACGCAAGTAAGGGGAGTGGGATCCTGCCAGCACACACATGCTACTGATAAAGTAGATAGGAAGTGCGCTAGCATGCTCACGCACACGCACACACACACACCACACACACACATTATGCGTGCATGTGCACACACAAAATGTTTATATATATATACATAAAATATATATATATACTCCTGAACAAAAAAAATTCCCATATCTTATCACTTTCATAATAGAGAGTGCATGTATATTGTGTGTGCAAGTGCATGAGGAGGCCAGAAGATAAACTGAGGTGTCATTCTTCAAGTACTGTCTACCCTTTTTTTGAATCAGGGTCTCTCAGTGCTCTGAACCTCACCAAGTAGGCTAACAAGCCGATCAGCAAACTCCAGGGAACAAGATGTTTCCACTTTCCCAGTGCTGGGGTTACAAGAATGCTCTACCATACCCGGCTTTCTTTTAACATCAGTTTGGGGATCCATTTCAGATCTTCCTACTTGAGTGAATGCTAAGCACCCTACACACTGAGCTTCTCCAGCACCTACAACACAAACCAGAGCCACAGTGTGTACACGACATTTTTCAAATCTCTTATCGCTAGAAGTTTTCTCTGAGTAGTTGTCACAGTCAAACAAAATACATTTCTGTGTGCTTTTACATGAATTCCCTCAGACTAGTTTCCGCCTGGTCTTGGTTTGAAATAATAACTGCCCAGTTGTTCATCACCCCCCCATCCTATGTTCCAGAGAACGAGAAGACCTCCTGAGTCATAGATTTACAACTCAGCAAGATTAAACAATTTACTATTATTTATGAGAGTCGTGCTGGGTCTTCCACGATTGCATCTGTCACTGTATGTTGGAGAGGTCCTGTCCAAAAAAGATCATGCCCCCTAACCAAACACTGTGCAGGGCTGCAAACAGCACTCCCTCCCCCCAAAACATAAAACCATTCTGACCAAGCACTTGAAAGGGCGGCAAGCTGCTCACAGCTGTGCATTTTCAGATCCCTGGCAGATTAACTTGGAGCCTCCAGGCCTCTTCTGGGGCTGTTGCTCTCTGTAATCTCTCACATGGTCCAGTCCATTAAGTTAGAAAGTCCCCATAAAACGAGCAGATTAAGATCTGGCCTGAGGAAGGGGCACTGGGGCAGGCCTGAGGCGAGGAGTTGGGGGTTCTAGAAGGTTTGAGATGGAAAAGCCTGGCATTGACTCAGCCGGTTCATCTCAGCCCACAAGCCACGGGCAGGGCCAGGGAAGCTTCTGGGCTGACTTAGTCTATGTGGCAGCTGCTGCCACCTCAAGGACCATTCAGAGTGAGTGTGCCAATGTGGGGGGGCACAAAGGGGCAGCGAGGGGATCATGTCTTCAACAGTCACCACCCAACCTTGCCTGCCAAGGAGCATGGAGAAATGCCAAAGTCAAGAGGAAACCAGAAGAAGCAACTGCGCTCACCTCACCGTCACAACAAATGCCTCTGAGAAGAGCAAAGATTCAAAAACACCCATGCGTTCTTCTTTAATATTGACAAAAGCAAAATAATTTGGTAGCATTGCTATAAGAACATACAAAAAGTAATTCTTAGTAATTCATCACTACAGCAAGCTCCCCAATGGTCTGGAAGACATGGATGGAGGCATCCTTGTTTTCATAAATAGCAAACCAGCCCTGAGGCTGGGCCGGGCTGCTGCCCTGGTCACACCAGGCAAGAACCAAAAGTGGAATGGATGAGACCCAGATCTTCTCCTTTTCCTGTTCCTACTGTGTTTGTTGCATGGGTTCTTTGCTGTTGTTTGTGTGTTGAGACAGAGTCTGGATGTGCCCCTCCGGCTGGCCCTAAGGGCTCATGTGAGTGATCCTGCAATCTCAGCCTCCTGCCAAGCAGATGGGAACTAACGTGCATGCCACTGTACCTGGCTATCTTCTTTATTGTTTTACTGATGTCTTTAATTATTAAAGCAGCAGATGCATATGACTGCTGTAAACAAATGTATGATGTAGAAAGGAGGTGATTCCCCTCCCTACCCCATTGCACATATATAGTGTTTACTCAAGTGTAGTCTTCCAACCCTAATTTCTGTTCCTGTATTATCTATGCAAAAGCAGAAACATGTAACTACCTTACCTGAGTGCTGCTTTTCCATTTAGCAAGCTGCCATTCACACATTTCTCATGCCACGTATAGGTCCACCCCCTTGGTTTATGGGCTTTTAATACTGCCATTGGGTGGATGCTATTGAATGCGTAAGTTATTTCTGATTTTTCCTTAGTAAATGCTGAAGCATTCTTGACCATACAAATTTGCACACTTGTACTAGAAAATCTACAGAACTGATTCTATAGTTCTATATTTCTGAATAAAGACCCTATTTGAATCTATACTGCCAAACACTATGTCTATTCATTTCTATTGATACTGTGTAGCAAACATGATAATTTTCTCACAGCCACACACCGTAGGTATTTTTTAGCAAAATATTATTTTTATTTCTATTTCTCTGGTTACTAATGAGGTTGATCATCTTTTCTTTGTAATTGTTGCTGAAGAGCGTGTTATACACTGTACCTACGTACCGTTAGTTATAAAACTCTCTTCTTGGTATTTTTTCAGGCTCTTTCACTACATAGAATAAACTCTGGTCCTCTGATTTCAGTCGTTCTTTTCTCTCTTCCCTTTGGAGTTCCCAAAATGCAAAACTAGATGCCCCTGGCTAGAAACCAGAACTTTTGCAAAAGTAAAAACAATAGAAAAGCAATAATTTAATGTTCTGTTCATAAGGAAATACATCTTAGTGTAGACTTGGAAAGAGAGGAAAAGTCAGAAATGTCCATGACATCAGGCCAAGAAAAAGAATTTCTTTGACTGTTGAGTGTTTCTGAACATTTTCTCTTCATAAAGATACAGACAGTATTTCGAAAGCTGATGTGACTAAATGTAAGAAATAAAGATGTTTAAGGGCTTGGGGATGTGGGTTTTCACTTTAATAAGTCATGTGTATGGGGTAGACATGCTTTTATTAGTAATTAACATTCAAATAAGATGAAAGGACCTAAAATTTCTCTCCGGATGTGCAAACACAAGCAGCAAAAGTACCTTGGTCAGAGTCATCAAAAGGCCAGGAAATAAAGGTGCTTGTTAATAAGCCCAATGACCTGAGTTGAATCTCTAAAGGCCACACAGTGAGAAAACCAACTCCTACAAGCTGTCCTCTGATCTTTAATTAATAGTTCTATATGAGCACAATGGCAAGTGTGCATGTGTGTATGTGTGTGTACATATAAATAAATATGTAATGTAAAAAATTAAATACAAGTATGTTGGCTAATCTCAATTTTCAAATTTGTTCTTAAAACTATTGGCCTATGCATGACATTGAAGTCCCAGCTCTCAATTTCCAATTTTTAAGTTCCTGGGCAAATTAGACCTATTTTCCACATAGCCTATTATTCCCAAATAATCTTATTAAAATTTTGCTCAGTGGTTATTCATGTTGCTATTGTCTGACAAAAGATGTGCAGGACTTAAAAGCTAGAGTAAGGCTGGTGCATCCAACATCTATGCTTGGGCTTCTCCAAAGTGGCTTCCAACTCCTAATGGTCAAATCTTACAGAAACTGAAAACTTCCAGAACTTCCAGAGGCCCAAAAGGAACAGATGAAAGAAAGAAAGGAAGGAAGGAAGGAAGGAAGGAAGGAAGGAAGGAAGGAAGGAAGGAAGGAAGGAAGGAAGGAAGGAAGGAAGGAAGGAAGGAAGGAAGGAAGGAAGGAAGGAAGGAAGGAAGGAAGGAAGGAGAAAAATAGGTCAAGTTTTCCACATAATGTTGTTGATGTGTGTCTGCCTTTTCAATAAACATCATTATGTTTTATCACAAGATTTTGTAAAGCAATTCAGTTCAAAATGCCATCTGGGTCTCCGGACACATTCGCCAAAGCTTAAAATAACCACCCAGCAACTGGGAGGCCCAGCTGTTCTCAGAACCGCTCCCACTCCTTTTACTTCCCCATAAAAAGAGTGAATGGGAGAAGAGGCTAAAAGTGTTACACATGCTCTGGTCACACCACGAGATGGAGGCAGCCAAGGCTCCTGAAGTGTGCCCCAGCTTCCAGAGATCCGCCTTCCACACTGAAGGATGGGGATCCACAACCGGACACAGGGCAAAGCTAGAGAAGGTTCCTGACTGCATGAGAGACCTGCTTTCCCTGATGCCTGCATTGTAGGAGCTGCTCTGTTGACCAGTTCTGCAGTGGATACACATAAAAATACAAACAAATCACTTTTTCTCCTCTAGAGGCAAGGTCTTGGGTCTCCCAGCCCTGAATTTCCAGATCTAATTCGAGGAGGGAGGGAAGCCCTAGATAGTGAAGCATCGGTCTTCCTTGTACCACTTCAACAGTCTATTTCATTTTGACTTCTACTTTGTGTTCCTTCTCTCCAAAGCAATACTAAGATACACTCTCCAGAGAGTTCTAAAAAATGCCAAACCAAGTATATTCTCATTCTTTGGGGGCAACTAGCAGAATTCCCATGGCCAGTTGAAATCAAACACAACTCCTGCATGTGCCTGCTTGGGAGATACTCCCAAGTCCCCAGCTGTCTCACAGCAATATACCTCCGCCTTCACCTCTACAGGATTTCACTGACAATAGCAAGCTCTTGAAATCTTGTAGCTGCATTGTACACCATGTCATTTCTGATCATCTTGTGCCTGTACGACTCAGGGCTCATGAACAAATGGATTTTATCTGGCAAAAGCATACAGCAGAGCTGCAAGACTGTTGCTGCTGCTGTTGTCAAGGGACTCATAACAGGCTTTGTTCAATACCTACAATTAAATCATAATTATCTGAGACACAGTTGATTACAGCAGTACTCCTTTGTATTTGATAGATTTTATTATGAGTGAAGCTAAGCTGTCTTGCAAAAGTTCATGTGCTGGGGGTTTAGCTATTAGCTGATTACGGCTTCCCCACAATTGGAGATTAAGTCCTTGAAGAGTTTCACAGTTAGATACTGGTGTCAGCTTGGCAATGGAAGGCTGGAGCTCTAAGCACAGTTGTGAAGAGTAGTTGAATTGAGCCCTGGATGAACCTACAGGAGATTGATTGATGAGGAAAGTTCAGGCCATACTAGGTCCTGGATAAAATGGTGAAGAAAATGGAGGAACTGGTTAAGGAGACTGGTATCCTTCAGTATACTTGGTCAAATATGTTCAGTAGTCCTGTATATACATGGAAATGGTGTGGTCAGTTTCCTCAACTCCTAGCGCTGGTATGAGCTCTTCTGCCAAGGTGAATTAAGGACTGTAATTGGACAATGGTAAAGAAGAAAAAAGCCCCATGCCCTCCCCTTACCACGAAGGGAGAAATGTTACTTAGCTACATGCCCTTGCCACCATGCTCTTCTGCCTCACCTCTGATGTACTGCAATGGAATAAAGTGAATATAGACTGAAACCTCTAAAACCCTGAGCTAAATTCAGTCCTATTCCTTAAGCTGTTTGACTCAGGTATCTGTCCAGCAATGAAAAACTGACACAGTGGCATAGATGTTACAAAGTACTTTCATGTCCAGGACTTGATTGGATTCCCAGGATGATCCAGTGATTCTGTCATACTCAACGAACCAATGCAGAGAGATGTCTCAGTAAGTCAAAGGACTAAAACATCTGTCCACCAACCTATAAGGCAAAGCAATGAAGAGACTGGTCTCCTAGCTGCAGACCCAGGGCCTTTGCTATGTTTTACGAGTTCAACAATCACATGTAGCTGGAGCCCAGCTGGGACAGTGCAAGTTATAAAGCGTCCCTACCATCAGAAAAAAATCCCAAAGGATATCGATGCTGCTGAATGTCCTCTCCAGAGAATGAGGATCCCCATCCCTTAGTGGCCTTTTGACTGAGTACTTGAAAAAAAAACTATATAGAAAGGCTGCCATCCACTCAATATTAAGGATAGTTAAAGACTAACAAAAGAAATTTCAGCTTTAGAGCAATCACGAGGTTGCTCCTAACTGCAGGTAGATCCACGCAGAAAAATGTAAAGGCATTTTTATGGTAGCTGTGTAATGAAATGAAGTGGTAAACAGAGGACTCGATCCATTAAGGAAACCTGCAGCAGATGGGAATAAAATACAAAAATCAGTTCCTGCCACACTAGTCTTATTCACAGTTCTGTTAAATATGATTTTCTGTGGATGCATAACTGTCATTTTTCTTTCACTCCATGTGTAGCATAGTTTCCATCTTCAAAGAAAAGTAAAAGTATTTATAGGAATATGTTATAGGCACTTTCCTCAAAGAAAGCAGCCACCACCTTTGTCTGAGACCGTCACGGACTCGCTTGCTGGCAGTTGATGCTTCTTCAGAGACAGAATTCTGGCCTCTGGAGCTCCTCCCACTCGTTGCTTCATTCTTCCCTGTGAGACATGCACTCCGGACCTGGAGCTGAGGTGTGAAGGCTGAGGAAGGTTAGCTGAGGCTAGGATTCTCTTAATGCAGTCCTGGGGAAGCCATGATCCACGCTGGGGATGATTTTCCACTGTGACTTCTTCAGGATCACCCAGGCTCACTCACACTCTTGTGAGTAACCCCAGTAAACTCAAGTCAAGTCAGACCTTGGCGTAATCATTACTTCGGTCGGTTGTTGTATTTCTATCTGGAGTGCGTGGTCATTTGTGTGGTATCTTCCCAGGAAAAGTGTCACACAACCGGATGTTACAGATAAGTTGAGATGACAACAAAGAAACTACTAGAAAAAAATAATAGAACTGGGGGTGTAGGTTTATGGTCGAGCAGCTGCCTAGCATTTGCGAAGATCTCTCCCCAGAGCTGGGTGGGGAATGACGAGAAGGGACAGTTAAAAGTATTTTATTTATTCAGTAACTCACTGAAAAATGCATGCATAAAAATCCATGGAGGAATTTCAAAAAAAGTGAAATGAAACAAATTCATTTATCATAAAATTCAATTGCGTAGGTGGCTATTTCACTAAATCCCTACTCCAAAAGTTAGCAATTAGTGAAAGGAAGAGAAGCAAACTGTCTTCTTTCTAGAAGGAATCACGTGTCAGGACAGCCAAGTAATCTAGTTGTCAGGAAAATGTCCAGTTCATTAAAGAATGCCCACCAAGGTTAGGGAGACGTCTCGGTTGGTACAGTGATTGCTGTACAAGCTTGGGGACCTGGTTTACGTTCCCAGGACCCGTATAAATAGTCGGGCGTGGTGGCATATGCTTGTAATCCCAGCACTGGGGACTTAAAGACAGGAAGATCTATGGATCTTGCTGATCGGCCAGCTTAGACTAAATGGTAAGCCCCAGATTTCAGTGACAGACTGTTTAAAAAAAAAACTCCCAAATTGCACACAAAAATACCACATATGTATATACACTTATATAAACACATGCAACACCCAAGGATGACAGCTGAAGAAATTGGAAAAACACCATCTGAAACTTCTAATGAAATAGTTCAACAGATGATCATTAGTAGACATTTACACCACTGAACAAATGTCTCTAAGGAACTGAGCATCCACATGTTATAAAGTTGACTCCACGGCTGACTAGAAGCAAGAAGGGAAATAGTGCGGGACGCAGGCATTGAGCACCACAATGCTGCAATCATTCTGTCACCAGGAATCTGAGACAACACAGCTGCACTCCTAAGAAGCAGTGTGAATACTCTGTAACAACTGTGTACAGCCCGGACTGACCTCAACCTCATAGTCCTCTGCCTCAGCCTCCCATGTCGCAGCTTCAGAAGCGTGTACTACCAAGGCAGGCTCAGAAACATTCCTTTAAAAATAACAAATGCAGTTAAATCAGAAGCAACTCAGCTTTGCAAGGGGGCTTTATACTTGCATCCTCCATAATTCATTTGCTGACATCCTAACCCCAAGGTAAGAGTAATAGAAAGAACAGTCTTTAGGGGGGTGATTAGGTAGTAAGAATGACTAATGCCTTGTAACAGACACCTGAAAGTTAGCCATTTCCTCCTACAGTGTGAGGCCACAGCAAGAAAACACCGTTCTATGAACCAAGAAACAGGCCGGGATTCCACTAATGTAACATGGGGAAGCCATTGTCCACCTCCCAGAGCTACTGCTTTAGGGTCACTCACTTAGTAGCCCTCTCCCTACTCCTGTAAGTAACCCCAGCAAATTCTTTGGTTTGTCAAATTGGATCTCAGTGAAGCGTTACTTTGTAAACTGTTTGGGCTGGGGTGGGTAGCCATGTTTGTGTGTTCTCTCCCTTCTGAAGTATGAACATGCTACAGAACAACCCTCTTTGTTCTCTGACAAATAAATATCACAGATACTCAGAAAGACAAACAACCACAGCATTTTCTAGGTTTCTAGATGCCTGCTTGCAGAGCTGGTGATCTGAGTTTGAAGTCCCGAAGTCCACATGGAGAAGAGAACTGACTTCTGACTTCTTTCTAAATATCATAGTATTTATATGCATTCTCTCTCTCTCTCTTTCTGTCTCTTTCTTTCTCTCTCCCATGCTTGCTCTCTCTCTCCTTCCCTCTTAAAGAAATAAAACAATTTTTAAATCTTGAGCTTAGTAATCAAACATAATGTTTATTCCTTGATTACTATAATAACACTAGTTTGAAAACATCACCCATAAAAGTCATTTTAAAACAACTGACTAAATCTAAAAGTAGAGTAGGTATTACATTAAAAAACATTCCGTATTTTGTTTTCTAAGAGAGCCATGCTAAAATTATAGGGGTAAATGTCACTTCCTTTAAGATACTTTAAAATGCTTATGCCAGAAATAATGATAGAAATTTTGCAAAATGCTTACAGTGTCAGTTATGGACCTATGGATGTCATAAATACTACCTTCACTTTTCTCATTAAAAAAATTGTCATTTATGAAAGAAAATTTAAGATTCTGAATCACATAGTTATTAGTTTGAAATACGTCAGTTTTCTTTACATTCACATTTTTTAGTTAGTGTACATGTGTACGTGTGTGTGTGTGTGTGTATGTATGTGTGTGTGCGCGCATGGAGGTCAGAGGACAACTTCTAGAAGTAGATTCTCTCCTTCTACAATATGGGGTCCAGGAAGAAATCAAGTGATCAGGCGTGGTGGAAAGCACTTTTACCCGATAAGCCAACTCACAAGCGCCTGAATTGTCAATTTTAAACTTTCAAACTTCAGGAGATACTAAAATATAAGTAATAAGTTTATTATTTAGGAAATTTATACTTCTGTCCCAGCAATTATCAAATTATTTTTTCCTTAGAAATGTTCTTTATAAAGTTAAGTTTTTAAACCAAACCCAAAAGAGACTTGGCCATCTGACTTTTCAGTTCAGCGAGAATAAACTCTAGCTTCCCATTCTTTTTCTAGACTATTTCTGGGTCTCAGGTAGAAAAATCAAAACACAAAGGCATTTGCAATCACAGTCCATCTCTCCTCAGTCCAACATGACATGCCAAGTTAGGAGAAAAGTACATTCCCAGCAATTTTCAATCATGAGGCACCAATTTTGTTCATAATTTTCCACTTCAAGACCACATTTCTTCCTGAAGCCATCCTTCTCACTATTCCCCACAGATCACTAGAAGCTGAACTAAAAGAGGAGGAAATTGGCCAAAGTCACTGCTTGAAGAATGGGGGAAAATACCCTGGTTCTTTATGCCTACCCCTCTTAGAAGTAAGGCCGTCAGGGCTGTGCACGTGGCTGAGTGGGCAGAATGCTTCCCTAGCATGCGGCTGAGTGGGCAGGATGTTTCCCTCGCATGCACAAACTCTGGGTTCAATACCCAGCATTGAATAAGCCAACCAGGCATCGTGAGCACATGCCCAGAGTTCCAGGCCTTGGGAGTGGAGGCAGAAGGATCAGAAGTTAAAGTCACTGGCAAGTTTGAATAAAGCTTTCAGATTGCTACTTGGTATTCCCTCGTGCATGGGTGATCTGTCATTCTTTCCATAACAAATATGAGCTTAACTTTGACTCGTTTAAAGTATATATTAATAACTTCCTCACCTTTAAGGCTAATTTTTTTTCCAGACACAACTCACTGAAGAGATTGAAGAGGTCTCAAAGTAAAATGGACCAAGAAATAGTGTAGCATGATACTAATTTGCATAAGTTGAGTCTTTAAAACTATCTTGACCCACAATAAACACTGAACAGGCTACGCTTCTCTCACCCTGGGACGAACCAGCCCAGGAAGGACTATGAACACTGTTACAGCACTCCCAGGACTCATTATTCTCCATCATTCCACAGGAACTGCTTTGTCAGACAAGAGGGAAAGAGCATTTGTCAACCTCTCACCAACTCCCAGACTCCAGCCATCATTCATCAACTCCAAGTGAAGAGCCAGAGATAATACAAGTCCCTGACGCCCCCTAACACCGTTGGCTGGCCTCATTCTCCCAATTGTTCTTCAAATTATTATAAAATATTCTTTCCACATTCCTGAAACACCAAAAAGGGAAAATCACAGTAAAAAAAAAAAAACAAAAAAAAACACGAAGCATGCACAAGCCTGACAATTACAAAATGAGAATACAAAAATGAAGGTGTTGGCATGGCGAGACCCCCAAAGAACAGATAACTAGTTTCCCTTCCAAAGACGCTCACTCTCGAGTATAAACATGCAAGAGATTTCATGTCCTGTGGTTTGATGGTCATAGATCTGATTGCACGGACAAAGCCGAAATCTTCTAATCAGTGTTTACCACGGATAATTGAGAAACTCCCGAAGTTTAGTAGTCCCTCCTGAGAAGATTAGAAGGAGGAAACGTGAGGAGCTGGGGTAGGGAAAGGAAGAGCAGAAAAAATGTGTGTGGATGTAGAATAGCCAGGAGGGAGTAGGAAAGATCTGGGAATTCAGACTGCAGACGACTGTGGCAGTCACGGGAGAAAGGAGTAAGCAGGGTGAAGACTGACTGAACAGGAAGCCGTCTGGCTTGTCAAATGCCAAAGGTATCCTGCAGGAAAGTTGGGAATTGAATAAGACAACCACTGCGAATCTCATTTCATCCTCTTCAGAGACGCGCCCCTTGGGCACTGTGAGCCCAGGCTGGAGAACACTGAGGGGATCCACCCCGACCATGCCCCAATCAAAGTAATCACTAAATAGCCACTGCGTAGAGACCACTGATCCCTTCGGGACCCAGGCTTGCCAAACATCTCTGGGTTCCTGGTGCGTGCACACTGCTGTGTGTGCACAGATAACTGTTAAATTTGACGCCAAGATTTGAGAGATGGGAGGATGCTGGCAAAGGGACACAGGGTGGAAAATCAGGCAGGGAGCCTCGAAAGAAGTGCGAGTGGGGAGGTAGGCAGCAAACACTGGTGAGACGCTGTGGATCTCCCAGATTTGCTCCGGACGGAAGGCAAAGTAAAGGGAGCAGGTGCGGGTCAAGGCCAGCGAGCGCTCGGGAGGTGCCTAGCGCCGGAGCTTCAGGAAGGGGCGGCCCAGGGCCCGGCGCGGCTGTCTGGGAGGCCGCAGGGAACCCAGCGAAGCGGCGTGGGAGTCGCACTCGGCGCCGTCAGGCGGTGGGGACGCCCGCTTGGGCGCGCGGGGTGCGTGGGCGCAGCAGCAGGGCAGGGGCGCGCGATCACTCACCCCGTTGGCCGCGGCCATCTGCACCACGATCTCGGTGGCCGTCCGGCTGAAATACCTGCCGTCGCTGCCCACCACCATGGTGCAGCCCTGGCGGTCGCGCAGGTCGATGGACGACAGCACGCTCTGGATGAAGTTGGGCAAATAGTTGCGCTGGCCCTCGAAGAGACCGGTGGGCCGCCGCAGGCCCCCACCGCCGGTCGGCCGCTGGTCCTCGTAGGGCGCGGTGGGCACGGTCAGCACCGGGATGGGGCTCCCCTCCATGGCGCTGCTCGCCGGTCCTGCCGCGGCTCCCGGAGCCGCAGGGAATCTGCAGCCCGCCGGGCCTCCGCCGGCCTGGCCGCCCGCCCGGGCTCCGCCTCGTGCCCGGCCCCCTCCCGGCCGGCGCCCTGCGCTCTCCCGCGGCACCCGCCGCCCCCCTCCGCGCGTCCCCTTGCTGCCCGGGAGGTTTGGCTTTCCGTTTCGGATAAAGTTTTCTGCCGCCCTGAATCCCTTGCAAGCCTGGTCGCCCAAGCTACCTTAATTTCTCTGCCCAACTGGTCTGACTTTTGGAGTGTCCTAAAAGTCACGGTCGTTGTCCCCAACGAAGGGTCCTCCAGCGCCTGCCCCTGCCTTCCCCGGACCGCTTCTCTTGAGCCAGAAAACAGCCTGGGGCGTGGGTTTGAGGGGGCCTGGGACCTCTGCCGCCCACAGCCAGGGAGCAGAGGGCGCACCTAGCAAGGACAGGGAGGGAGTTGGGAGGGGGCTGAAACCTTTTGCCACCAGCAACCGGCCCCAGCCAAAAATAACCCTGGAAAGGCGAGTTGAGAATTGTTACACTCTGCCAGAGGTGAAACTGGAGGCTGGGCACTGCGTGCGTGCATGTGGTGTGTGTGTGTGTGTGTGTGTGTGTGTGTGTGTGTGTTCACACCCACTCACCAGGACCATTTGTTGTGGAGAATCACACACTGTCACATCCTGTTCCCAGGACCTAATACTTTCCCAGCCTCTCTCAGCACTGAAGGATGAAAATGTGGTTTTTTGTTTGTTTGTTTGTTTGTTTGTTGTGGTTGCCCTGTCCACCCTTCCTTCAGGGCTCCTATTTAAAAACAGGCTTGCTTCTCACTGCATCTGTCCACACCCTTGCACTGTTTTCCGGATAAAACACCCTCAACAGGAAGATGCTAAAGTCAGTTGAATGTCCTACCAGGAAAGAATGAAGGAGGCCAACTTAAACAAAAATGAGGCGCCAGATACTAAGAGCTAGGAATTACTGTTTGTGTGTTTCTTCTCTCCATACAACCCACCTCAAATCCAAAACCAAGAAAATCTCTATAAAAAAATCCGAGTGGAGAGTAAAGGATTGTTTAGTTTTAAAAAAAAAAAAAAAGCCCATGCGGGTGAATGGTGTGCACCTGCAGTCCTAGCTCATGGAGATGGGAGTTCAAAGTCAGTCTCAACAACACAGAAAACTCGAGACCCTAAACTTCTTGAGAACCTGTTAAGGTGGGAAAGGAAGGTAACCCTCAAAGAAATGAACTATCATTGTTTCTTTTTCTTATCACCCTTCAGACAGTTTTGCACCTACTAAAGCTACTTATTGTCTTGAAATCTCCGCTCATTTCCTTTCCAAAATATTATCCACTTCCTGGGAGCATAGTGACCTGCTTCGAGGCCATGAAGCACTGGGTTATGGTAGTGAACTGAATAATAATTTGCACTGGGATAAAGACTTTGCATCTATTTTTTTATTTGAAGACTGTGGTAGAGAAGCCAACAAAGCATCAGTTGAAATCAGCAAGGACCTTTTAGGCATTCATTAAACAGGAGAGAATGATGTGCGCTTTCAGAGGGACAGAGATAAAACAGTGGACAAAGGATGCAAAGTTTCATTTAGACAGGCTAAATGTTTTTTCTGAGATATACTGCACAACATGGTAACTATAATTCACGATATTTCAAAATTGCTATTAAAATAAGGCATTTTAATTAATCATTACCTACAGCTCACATTTATAATAACAGGACATATACTATAAATGAATACAATTGTAATTTGTTAATTAATAATTTTCAAAAGACTATGTGGAAGGAGACATTTGTTTATTTTCCTTTTTTCTCAACTCCATGTTCTAGACTCTACCCCTGTCAAGTTCCTAACTTTACATGGATGGGCATAAGAATCTCGGCTCAACACCAAATAAACTGAGTCTTGTCTTGACAGGATCTCTGTACATTTTTACAGTGTGAACATTCAATATCCCCTTTCTAATGACACTTCATTCTGCAAGGAAGGACAATGCCATCCCTAGAAGAATGGATATGCTGAGTCCTCTACCCCAAGTCTTAGAGACTCCATGAAACCCTGAATCTCTATATATCCAACACTTCCCTCCCCTTCACCATTACCAGCCCCAGATGTGGACATTCACACCTCAGGTTAGAATTCACTGGCCTCCCATCTGGAAAATCCTCTTTCCTCAGGACTGTCTCCAAATAACCCAAAGACTGATGGGTCTAATTTGAGGCAATGTGCTCAACCAGATAGGACTCAGGGTGAAAAGAAAAGCAGAGGCGAACACGATGGCTCATATTAGTGATTCCAGCCCTGAGGAGGATGAGGCAGGAGGCTCCAGAGTTCAAGGCTAGCCTAGCTCACACTACCTCAAACAATGGGAGCGGAGGGGAGAAAGTGGGGAAAGAGTAGAAGAAAGGGAAAAGGGGAGGGGAGGGGAGGAAAAAGGAGAGAGGAGAGAAGAGACAGGCGAGAAGTGAAGAGAGGAAAGGAAAGGAGAGAACTTAAAGGGGGGCACTATTCCTCAAAGAAAAGAGATAGTAAGAAGATAAGAATCATTCATCACACCACACTTGAACTTTACCCATCAAGTCTTTTTGAAAATGGAGCTTCTAGCCTCTGATTGATCTCACCCCATGCATCATGCGTAAGAAGTGTCTCAGGATTAACACACACTTCTGCGTATCGGTCAAGTATTTTCTTTCCTTAAACTCTTTGCAATTTGGGAATAATCTGTAATTGGTTCCAACCTTGCCTCTGTGTCCAGACCATAAAATGACAATTGTTATAATTTCTATCATAGAAGTTATGGGAGAGACTCCAGAGCTGAGTATAAAGCTAAAAGAAAAGCATTCAGTAAACACCCTATTGCCATCGACCTCATATTTATTGTTATTCATAACAATATTCATGTACATCAGGAATTATCATTCATTTCTTTGTAGACCACTATAATGGGCAAAGAGTGTTTGATCAGAGAGGGCATTACACACACACACACATGCACACACACACACACACACACACAGGTTTAATTAATTTGTGGGGTTTGACCATGGAAATTCAAAATGTATAGAATAAATCAGATTGCAAATTCCCAAGCAATCTCTTTAAAGCTTAATTCCAATGAATTAGCCACAATGATGGAGATGAAAAGTGAAGCATGGTGCCCATAGATGCACCATGGCAAAATGAGGAGGGTGTCCCCAAAATGTTTTCCTTAGAATAGTAGTTTCTCCTAAATAGTTCACAAAGCAAGTGTCATGGACAAATCTTGCACGTCCTGACACCTCACAATGCATCGTCTTATATCAAAAGATCTGAGAGGGCCCTAGACAGAGACACCAGCTTCCATTTCTTTACTGACGTGTGACCACAGATGATGATGTCTCCCCCCTTGTCTTGAGTGGGCTGGGGTAGGTGGGATAAATAACTGATTCTGATCTTGGGGGCTGGTCACTCCTCTGCGTTAAGATCGGAGCTTCTCTGCTACATGGGTCTCCAGGAAAGACTCCTGGAGAATCCTTCAATCCTTGAGAGAAGAGCATGGCATAGGATTCATGGCAGGAAACAGGAACTGCCATAGCCTTGTTTTCCCAAGGCCTGCCTTGTTAGGCTTCATCCGCAGCCATTCTACTCAGAGAATATACTAGTAAGACTAGCATTGTCCCAGTAGAATCTAGACTAAAGTAAGTGTTGAAGCATATCACCCCTTCTGGTCAGCTCACAAAACTCATTAGTATGTTGAAGACTTGGAGAAGCTCTTCAGCAAAGAACTTAAGTCCAACATCTCCAAATTTCTTTAGCCATGAGTCTTTTTCCAAAACACTTAATGAACAGATCAAAGATATTCATACTCTGTGAAATACTTTACATCTCTGAGATACAATTACATCATTCTGACTCCTTTTTCAGTTGTGAAACATTAAAACATCAGTTTCATCAGGACTCAAAATAGGAACTTACCAGAATAAGGTAAGGGAACAGGTAAAAGCAATGCGGGCAGACCCAGTGCTTGGGA
Organism: Typhlomys cinereus; assembly: GCA_023101885.1. NCBI lineage: Eukaryota > Metazoa > Chordata > Mammalia > Rodentia > Platacanthomyidae > Typhlomys > Typhlomys cinereus. The sequence continues at coordinate 813,751 of JALPQD010000086.1, forward strand.
GGTGGAAACAGAAGAACAGGTGTCAGGATTAAAGGTTATCCTCAACCAGGATAATAACCAGTCTGGGCTATATGAACTCGCATCTCAAAAAAGTATGTATATGGGGATTGGAGAGATGGCTCAGGGGTTAAGATTCTGTCTTGCAAGCAGAAGGTCCTGAGTTCAGATTCCAGGTCCCACATAAAATGCCAAACAGAAATGGTGGCAGCCTGTACTTTCTGCCCTGGTGGGCAAAGCCTGAGAAATCCCAGAGCAAAGCAAAAAAGAGGTATAAGCAATCCAGGATGATTCCCAAAGCCTCCATGGGGACACACAATGTTCACACACACACACACACACACACACACACACTCCTCTGGCCAGCAGGAAAGCCCACATGGAGTTGGCCTAAGGTAGTATATCTCTCTATTGAGTCACAGTCCACTTCTGTGCACACAGAGAATGCTAAAAGCATGCTGCTGACGCATTGCCTTTGAGAGCAGAGAAATGCCAGAAGTCCGGGACAGCAAGCCGAACAGCCAGTGGAAAAATGTCACAGGGCAGCCCTCCAATGGAGCCCTAGTTCCTTTTTTAATCTGCCTGAACACCTGGCAGGGAGGGAAGTAAATATTTCAAACCACCCTTAAAATACCATCGTTACCCAAGCCTGGTTACCAACAAATGAAATAGCTGGCTGTTTTTCCCATGCCTCCATTTCAAGGTATAAATGAATGTGAGGATATACAAAGCTTCCTGTCTCCTGTGTGTCCCGTACATGTTTGTACACTTGTCTGTGTCCTTATTCCAGGTTTCAGCTGTTTCCCACCTTTGACTTAATCGATCATTCTCTTATGCTCAGTTTCTGCCTCTGGGATGTGCACAGAGTGTGACCTGTCTCTTAGGGCTGATGATGAGATTCACAGCACCTGCTCAGAACTTAATTAATGGTGTGATTGTTTTTACTATCATTCAAACAAGTATTGCTATTACTCAAGCTATCATTACTGAGATATTAGAACTAAAGTAATAATGATTAACAGAATTATTGCTACTACTATAATTTTTGTTCTTTATGTTAGAGAGTATTGATTGTGAGAGAATATTCCAGCTTAATGGTTTAGCATACTATCTGACATTATAACATGTAAATTAGGGAATGAGTATCAAAGATTAAAAAACATGTTCACAGACATTTCAATGTTCTTTAAGCAAGTTACACACAAGAAGTCAATAGCCCAACTCATGGAAAGAAATTCACTTTCCCACGAATTTAGTTTTAGAGGTAGCTGCAAAATAACCTAGACTATCAAAATCAATGTTAAAAGGGTTTTGTAGGTCAGTACAAGAAATTAATGAGGAAAATTAATGCAAGTGTAGTTTCCTGATTCTTGTCTATACTGGGCTCAGTATCAAAGGCATTTAGTGTTAATTGACTGACTTGCAAAAAATCATGGGTTTGGAAAGCAAAAAAATTCATTTTCATTTGCTTTATCAAAGCAATCAAATTTGGACTTTGCATACCCTGCGCAATGTCCAACACACTATTGACCCCACAAAGTCTAGCGTTTGCTAAAGGCACTAGGATCCTTGGCGGCAAGGGATTGACAGCCACAGTAGTGTTCCTATGCTTAAAGGGAACACAGGAAACAGTTCTGAGAAATGCCACTGGGTCCTTGCACCTCATCAGAGAGGAGGACCCAGAGGAGAGTTTGGCATGCTCATTAAAAGATGCTCCGGGGATGGGAGAGGAGGCACTGGGGGATGAGAAGGGAAGGGGAAGAGGAGGGGGTACAGGAGGGTGGGAAGGTAGAGGAAGGGAAGGGACCGGTGTACTTGTTAAGTTTGTATGAGTGGAAATATAAATAAATAAATAAATAAATAAATAAATAAATAAATAAATAAAATTTTTTACAGACAGAAAAAAAAATAATTTGCTTTGTCATAGATACAAGTCTTCTATCTAAGGATAAATATTCGATTTCCCAGAGGCTAGGATAGTACCTAAGAACATCAATGACACAGAGTACAGCTGTATTAAAAATTAGAAATAGCCTCAGCAAAGTTCCTTATTTTATAAGGCAAAAGACTTTATTTTAAATCTAAGCTAATGAATTTTGTACTTTTTAACTGTTTCCAAAGGCTTCCAAAATTGAACAGAAATTTATATCCTTATTTAAAGGAAATATATCTTCCATGTTTACCTTAAATTATACTTAATCATTTTCAATCTTTGCCTACATAGAATTTTTCTTTGGTGGCTTTTATGTTTGAGTTTTAGAAAGCAGTCCTGATATACTAATCTCTGTGTAAATATTTAACATTCCTATATATAAAATAGTTTTTAAAAGCAATACTACATCCATCTTTGCCATGGAATTCAATGTCTACCAAACCAGCCGGTATTCCTGGTTATGGAAAGATTCTCTCCAGTAAAGTCTGAGTGGCTCTCTAGGGAGAGTGAAATAATTAGTCTTTAAGGAGCACCACTGGTGGGGGGAGGAACAGATCCGTGAGTGGCCTGAGCCTGCCTCAGGTTTTACTCACCAAGAGCCACTGTTCCTAGAGACCTATGAGCCCTGGTAACCAGCCTGTGCCCTCAGATTCCAAGTCTTTTGTTTCTTCCCTCAGAACACAGCTAAGGGCACGGACTGAACATCAATTCACATTGACGATGTACCTAACGTGCCACAATTTAACCTACAGACTTCTGAATGTAGTATTCTAACTGAAGAACTGTCCCAGTGGCTAGAGTTTCATGGGCTAAAATGTGGCTATCAACTTCACAGGCAAGGTCGCCAAATCCTTCCTTGTTTTGAACTTTGCAGTGTTGTTCTGTCCTTTTAAACTGGGAAGGAAGAGCTGCTTCCTAGCAAAGGAGTCATTTTTTACTTGGCATGGAACTGACGTTTCTAACTTCCTATAGAAAGTTTGTATGCACCACCAGTAAAATTCAATGTGGATCACACAGCCTTCCAACACAGTGCCACTTATTCCCTAGTGAGACTGACTCGGATCTCAGCAGCAGAATTCCTTCATTATTTCTGCCAAGTATCCAGCAGAAAATGCTGTTCTCTTTCACTTTTATCTCTTTGACTTCCAACAGATATTCATCAACGGGTTTGAGAATGAAGAAACCAAACTTCTAAGAATTCCTAGGAATTCCTTAATTCACTTGTTATTCCAAAATTTCCATAGCACTTTTTACTTACATATTTTTGAAAAATAATAAAGGACCATAACAATAAGTGAGGAATAAATTTTCCTGTAAGACTATATGACATGTTTTAATGGTTTTTGTTGTTAATGTTGTTTAAAATGGTAGAAAGAACTGATTTCTGAAAGTTTTCCTCTGATCTCCACCTATGTGCCCACAGATGGATATATATTTTTCTCCCCACCCCAGTCTCTCTCTCATAAATAAGATAAAGAAGAATATTCTTTTTTAAAAAAAAATATGTAAAAACTTAGAAATATTTAAAAGCACTCATTTTTAATGAAAACCTTAAACCTCTTTCACCTATAAAGTATAAATCTTCACCAACAGTATTCAAGTATGTAACACTCAATTCTCCTGAGAAAGTTAAAAATATATATATCATGCAGAAGCAATTATTAATATTGTCAGTTTTAAGGATATATTTTATTTCCCAAGCTTGATATTCCTTAGACTATACTCATAAAATTTGTGAAAGTACATTGTCTTTCTCCTTGTTTATTTTCAGGAGTGACTCACGTTAGCAACTAATAGGGCCATGAACAAACTTCTCTTCTGTTGCTCTTCTGGTTCCCAGCAGCACTGACTTTGACCTTCAACTCTATTTGTCAGTTATCCTGATCTTGATTTTCACTGGAAGCCAATGGACTTCCTCAAATCAGGAAAGTCTCTACATTGGCTATTAAGACTTAATTTTCACAGAACAGTAAGTGATAAGACTCAGAGCCAAGGAATTATTTTCCTGATTACTCAACTGATTTTTTTTTCTGAGAATTCAGCAGTCCAAATAAATTGACATGCCAGGAAGCAGTTCCCAAATAGAAACATTTTCCTTTTGCTCCTTTTTAGTATAAACCATAAGCAATATGTTTTCCTTCTCATCTCTGTTTCCATATGGTTGTCATATGGTGCCCAACTCACAATTATTTTTTCCCCTGAGATGTCCCCAGTTCACTGGGAAGGGAACTCAATTGCTAAGACCTCACTATATTTCCCTACAGTCCTGACCATACACAGGGAAGACCGACAAGTTGCACTATTGCTTATTCTAGGTGACCATGCAGCCCAGTTTAAGTTTGCTATTCCACTATTCACCAGTAGCGTCCCTTCATCAAAGTATCCCAGACGGAATGACAAATTAAGAACAGTTTTAATAATGACTCCTCTGTGTTTTCCTTCACATTCGATGTACTTTGGAACACAAATACACTTCAAGTTATTAAATATACAGAAGAAATCTGCTAAAAACACCTTTCTCTGTTTTTCTCACCATAAGTCTCTCTATGGAGCATTTCTTACACAGTGCCGCTGAAGACCAAAGAAAAGTCGGCCAGTGAGCTGCGTGAGGGACACACCGCATCAGGGAAGCATGTCTTCATAGTCACCAAACTTCTGATAAATTTTTTTAGGAGTTTTTATTTTAATGGTTTAGTTTACATGCTCACACAATCTTAAATGTGAAGTGTGCAAAAGGGAACAGAGTAAAAAGTCCCCTACCTTTCCCCTTATTTGTTACCCTAGAGAGAACTAATGCTTCCAGTGTTTTGGTTTGGTTTCAGTAAGGGAAAGGGGAATAACTGGGAATTGAACCTAAGTCCTTGTACCTGCTAAGCAAACTCTCTATCACTAAACTACACCCCCCAGCCTCTAAATTTAAAATACCTTAAAAGTGTATCCTGTGTGTATATAAGGAAAGGGTATTGCATATTCCTGTGTATATCACACATAACGACCAGTTAAACTGACAAGGACCATTTGAGGCAGTGACATCATTCCATCTGTGACTCTTACATGTTAAATGTGAGAACTTAAAAAGATTGTTTCCAGTATGACTGGAAATTAGTAAGATTCAGATTCAGATCTCTTAATATATGCAGGGATTGTCCTGAATGTTGCAAGAGGAGAAGGAACTAACTCACCAATTGAAGGTGTGAAAGAAACACGCACATTTCCAGGTTCACGTGCAAAGCCAGCCTGCCTGCCCGCCCGCCTGCCCACCTGCCCGCCCAAAATATGTTCCATGATCATATAAAAGTTTGACAGCTCAGATTTTTGCTTGACAGTTGAGGGTTGGAGCTCTGGGCACATTTGTGGAGAATTAGTGGTTGATTTGGGCCCAGAGCAGGCCTGCAGGAGATTGTCTAGCTGATGGGGAGGGCCCAGCCTATGGTGGGTGGGACTAGGTCCTGGAATAACATACAGAGAGCTGGTTGAGGGAGTTGGCATCCTTATGTACACTTGGCCAGACACGCTGGTCTGACAAGTAAAAATCGTCCCTTTCCCAGCCATTACGTAGAGATGGTGTGGCCAGTTCCCTCAGCCTGATGTTGGTACGTGTTCTCCCATCAAGCTGGACTGAGAACTGTAACCAGAAAATCATAAGAGAAAATAAATCCCTTGTTCCCTTAAGCCATCTGATGGTCATTGATCAGTAGTGGTCGTTTATCGCCTTGCAGACGGACTGCAACAGATGGTCTGTTCGTTTCCTGGCACCACCTAGTTAAAGTACAAATCAAAGTTTTGAAAGGCTAAGTACAGCTAACACTAAAAAACTTCTTGCTGGCACCCCTTCATGAGACAAGGCACTGAAAGGGAGGGTCGAGGAAGATGAGCTGGAGTGAGGAGAAGAAGACGGAATACAAGGACAGCCATGTTGGGGTCCTCCCAGGCGCAGCTGCTGATTCTCGGTCAGAAGTCCTCAGTTCCATCTGTGTTCTCTTACATTTAGCTGCTGCCTTGTTATCTGCAGATGATTGCTCATCTGAGCTACCTGCAATATAACAAATTCTGGTTTGGCCCCTACATCCAGCATATTAGTTTTCTCTTTTTTAGACACAAACACACCTTACAGAGCCTGGGCAGTTGATTCTTTCACACAGGAAAGAATCCTTAGAGAACTCGCTCGAGATTGCCTCCAGAACTCTGAAGGTTCCTAGTCAGCCAGGATCTCCCACCTTAATCCCTGGGCTCTGAGCATTCCTCCTCTCCCCATCCTCAAGTTCTTGATGCAGCAGAACGTCAAGGTGAAAGAGGAGCCATTACGACTGACGCCAAGGAATACAAACAATCATAGGAAAGCATGCATAAGACACATGGATAACATTCCTAGACACATAAAACCTACTAAGATTCACTTTTTAAGAAATTAAAAGGTCTAAACAGCCCAATAAGATGGTGAGGAGATCGAATCAGTAATAAAACATCTCCCATGATAGTTTCACAGGTAAATTCTATCAGATATTTAAAGAAGTAGTATCAATTTAAAGAAGTAATATCGATTCTTAAACTTCTAAACAAGGCCAGGGACTGGCAAAAAGGCTCCATGGGTAAAAGCTTGCTGCACTCAAGCCAGACAACTTGAATTTAGTCTCCAGAGCCCATAGAAAGGTGGAAGGAGAGAATCTACACTACATTGTCCTCTGACCTCTACACCTGTGCCATGGAATATGTACAGCCTCACACAGACACACAACACACATACACACATATACACATCCGCATGCACATGCATGAACAAGAAGGAGGAGGAGGAAAAGAAATACAGTTCAAATTTTTTGAAATGAAATAAGAAATAATGAAAATTTAAAAGATTAAAATTGCCAGAACACCTAAACCAAATGAGGACACTCACAAAACTGAAAATGACAGGACAATATTACTGATGGGCATACACACAAAAATTCCCAACAAAATACTGAAAATTCCCAACCAAATTTAACAATACACTGATCACATGGGCTTTATGCTTGGAATGCAAGGACAGCTCAAGACAAAGCAATGAATTTGATACACCACATTCACAAAACGAAGAGTAAGAACCACATGGTCTATTGACACATGTAGAAAAAGCATTTGCTCAAATTCCACATATCTTTGTGATGACAACTCTAAGCAGATGAGCACAAAGGAAATGCATGTCAATCAAATAAAGGCCACATGTGAAGAACCCACAGTCACACCGGATTCAGCAGTGAAAAGTTGAATGTTTTCCTCTGATATTAGGATATAACAAGGACGCCTGCTCTTAGAAAGTTCAGTCTGCATAGTCCTACAAGGCCTACCCTGAGCAATTAGCTAAGAGAACAAAAAACCATCCCCCACAGGAAACAGTGAAATGCCAGTGTTTACTGGTGACACAAACTTATTAGGTACAGAAGACACAAAAGGATTCCAACAGTAACCTCTTAAAATCGATAAGCTAGTTTAGTGAGATCAGTATTCAAAACTTTGAATATAATGACATCCACCTCTTTGACATGGAAGTCCAGAGGCGAGAGTATCCAGGAATATTGCAGAAGAAGGGGCAGTAAGAATGTGAGACCCTGATTGGATCCAAGACCCGCTTATTAGAATGGTATCCATCCCTGTTACTGTAAACTAGAACAAGAACCTTAAAAAAAGGGAAGGAAATAGATCAATAGGGAAGACAGCCAACAAACCTACATGTAGGAAGACAGTACATCAAACCGCTCCATAGTTTGCTGTTATTATACCCATAGAATGGGAACTCCTAGTGAAAATGTTTGGGTCTAAAGCTGTATGAGTAAAGGGAACCGCACTGAACTGGCCTGAAGAGAGGTGACTTGAAATCACCTGGAGGCCTGATCCCCACAGGAGTAGACAAGCTAGAGTGAACCCCAGGGTGAGGTGGGGCGGGGTAGGAAGGTCTATAGAAGAATACAGGCAGAATAATGAGTGGGAGAGAATAGTGAAGAGAAGGGGGAGGGAGGGAAGTTGGGATGAACACTCTATATCCTTGTAAAAGTAGAAAAACAGTAATAAAAAAGAATGTAAGAACCTGCGAGTGGGGAAGGTTGCCTCCATGAAGTTTCCTCTGCTCAGGACAGGGGTACTGCCCCCCAAGAACTCACTGCAGTGATTTTTACTTCCACAAGACTCACACAAAAGTTCACCTGCCAGCATTTCACCATAGAAGCAGGAAGATCTCAAGAGACACTATATTTCCCTGAGAGACTTACGTGAAGGTTAATATTGAGTGATAACGCCAGACAGGAGAAGGGGGGGGGCTGCTTTCCTCAGTGATTTACCTGCTGCTAAGTCATGCATGCCCCAGCGAGTCCTCGGGCACTTACCTGTACAGACATCCCAAATGAAGCCCAGCGGGTCACACATGCACACAGACATGAAAGAAGGAGGGAGACTGGCTGGAAGGGAGGAAATATGAAATGCAAGAGGAGGGAGAGGATGAGATTGGGTAGCAGGGGTGAAAATACATCAACTCACTGTATTTATGTATGAAGTTGTCAAAGAAAAAAAGCAATTAAGAAACAAAAGAATGATCCAGAGAAAGAACCAGGAACAACCAGCCAATACATGCTTCTGTCTGCAGGAGGTTGAATTTCACTCATTGGAGTCAGTCTGGAGAGCTAACAGGAAGTTTATGCTCAACGATCAAAATGGCAGGATGGAAGGAAAGCAGAGGTCAAAATCAGGACTTACCTTGGAAAATGCTGACGATTAGTTCAGCAAGGTATGTAATATTTGTTCCTCAGTCAGATGCTTTTCTAATAATTTAGATATTACTTGTACAATCTGAAAATAATCTGTCATCGCTGGAGGAAACGTGGTTGTGTCTTAGGGTTCAGTTATATATCATGGTCAGAGAGATAACATTTTCATCAAGGTATTGTCTGTTTATCTTGGCTTGTTATTCTGAAGTCAACAGCTTCTAAATAGAGTAGTAAAATTTGTGGTAGATCCATCTCCTGCTCCGTCTTTCCTGTCACTACGCTCAGCTACTCTAACAACCCTTTCTGCTGAACTCTGAAAGGAGTTTTCAAGGAACAGTGTCCAGAAACAGAAGACACAGATCCAGGAGGCTCTGTCTACCGGAACTGCTGCTTTAGTTTCACTTGAAAAAAACCCACAGTGGTTCCTAATGACAAACATCTGAACCACCAGGTCTTCTTGCAGTCAGGACTCTTCCTGCCCATTCGGTTCTACATGTAACCCACAGAGGGACTGCTGAGAAATACGGCCTGCCAGCCCCTGATTTAGCAAGCCATAGCATTTCCCCAAGCAGCTGGAAACGCTCCACTGTTCTCGGGGAAAAATCGAACTCTGCGTGTTGAGTCTCCTGATTTAAAAGTCAAATTCGTTTCACTAAACATGCAACAGAAGAAAACCAAGTATACTGGCTCTTTCTTGCCAGAGTTTTCCACCCCAGAGTTATTGTGCTCTAATTCTGAAAAGCAAAATTGGCCTAAATAAGTCGCTCAAGGGTGCCATCCCAGCGTCTCCTCTTACCAGTGCTACAGAGAGCTTGGCTGCTGGCACCAAAGGAAAAAAGTCAATTTGTAGTTACTCAGCCCCTGAGCTTGTTCCTCCACAAGAAACAGAAACAACAGGGCCAGCGTTTCTATTATGAAGTGAGACTAAAAAAAAAGTCACCTTTTTCTTTTGTGTTGTGTTGTGTTGTGTTGTTGCTGTGGCCCCGCCTTTGCAACTCTTTGCATCTCCCAAGAATGAAGATGGCAGGGATGTACCACCATGCCGGAGCCACAGTTTTAAATGTGACATCCTTTCTCTAGGCAGCAAGTTCCTGAGAGACTGGCAATATGGTTATTGCCAGCCCTAACCAGAGCCAGGGTTTGAAGGGCAGCTGACCTTTAGTGTTCTGGAATGAGAAAGAAGGCAAAAGAGGCCACTTGCTCTGGGAACAAGTGACGGTAGGAAAGAGGCCACAGGAAAAGGAAACAAATCAATTTGCTAACTGTAAATTACACAAATATATATGTACACAAATTGTCATGGTTTAAATTTGAAATGTTTCCACTGGCTCATGCGTTTGATTACTGGATGTGTTTGATTACGGGATTCCAATCTAGACACTGTTTGGAAAGGCTGTGGAGCCCTTGCTGGGGGAAGTGGGTCACTGGGCGCCAGCCTTGAGGTTTGATAATCAGCCCCACTTCCTGTTTTCCCTCCTTCTGCTTCCTGAGTGTGGCTGCAGTGCAGCATCCAGCCTTGTCCTGCCACCACGCATCCTCCACCCTCATGCACTCTCTCACTTCTGGAAACACTAGCCGAAGTAATAAACCCTTTCTTCCAGAAGTGGCTGGGGTCAGAGCATTCTTTTCCATTTTTTTCTCCCACATTTTATTTTTTACCTAACCATACAAAGCTCAATAGGTACCCCCTTCTCTTCCTCTCTCCTCCCCTCCCCAGTCATCCCCTTTGTACTCTCCCCCCTTTCTTTCACCCCCCCTTTCTTCCTCCCCCTCTCCAAGTGCCTCCCCCTTCTCCCCTCCCATCCCATGGACCATCCTTTTGTGTGAATGTCAAACTTCCCTCTGAGTGAGGGTTCCACCCTAGTGAGGGTTCAGGACTCAGTGGCTCCCCATTAGTATAGGAACTTTATTATGACTGTTAATCCCTTGCCTCTAAGGATCCTATTGCCTGGAGCCTTCTCCCCTGTGATCTATGCTAGAGTTTGGGGGGGGGGTCATTGACATGTCAGTCATTGTGCAGGTCAAGCAAATCCAATCCTGGCTGCTGCAGCCCTAACTTGTGTGATGTATCTCGCATATCGTTGGTCCTCCCCATCTTTAGGCTCTTACAGTCTTGCCGCCCCCTCTTCCGCAAGGTTCCCTGAGCTTTAGGATGGGGAGAGATTTGGCTGGTCTGGTTCCAAGTGAATAATGTAGGATCTGAATTGTGTTCTGAATTATGATTTGTTGTTGTTTCCAGCTTTACTTTTCCTGCACCGCCCTTGGCTGCATCCTGATTAGTAGCGATGGTCACCTCCTGAGGAGCAGGGAGTCCGCCCTGGTCGAGGTCCGGTCCGGGTCCAGGGCAGAAAGCAGGTCAGAGCATTTTATCACAGCAACAAGTGTAAGTACAACAGGAGAACATACTGCATACACGCATGCACACAACAAAATTAAAAACCATTGATGACTCTCTCACTAGTCATCAACCCACAATGACCTCTGATGAACTCCGAAGGCAAATCTTCCTTCTCACACATCATCCCCTTTTTAAGCTTCTTTCATATGTAAATGATCAGTTATATTAGGTGATGCGTGTATTCCCTGTCCCATCCCCTCTTCACTCTTCACCTACACCACTGACTGTCACAGCTGCCTGGCATCCCCAAACCCTAACCTACCTTTCAGCAGCACAACAGGCATCCGAAAGGCTTTGTTGAATTTCTGCTGCATCTGAGAGGGATCCGAGACTTCTAACCTAGAAAGAGGAAGACCAGCCTCTATGTATTCTGTGGGAAGAGAGCATCGTGAGAAGAGGAAAGTGTGTTCTGTCAATCAAAAGGAAAAGCCCAATTGAGCTCACACCCATCTCTCAATGCACTCCGGTTGCTTAGGTTCACTTGGAGAAAATGGTCAAACAGCACCACTTAGAGCAAGAGCCGGAAAGTGCAACAGAGCTGCACGCCAGCCAAGGGCACACGAGGAGATGGCTGCTCAGGCCTCCCTCTGCTCCGGGTCCCAGGCCCTGTAGAAAGTATGCTGCTGACAGGAGGCCAGTGAAATTGGTCTGTCATCACCCAGGTGAACATAGATTCCCACATACATTAAGCAGGAAACTTTAATATCAAGACTCTACTGAACAACAGGGAGAAACTCCCAACTGAGAAGAATGACTTCCCCAAAGTTCTTGATAACTGAAATGATAACCTAGGGAATGCTGCCCGACACCTAAACACTTCTTTGCAATCAAGACTTAGGAGCTTCCTCTTGTACTTCCTAACTAGTTCGCTCCCAGGGTGTTTGGATCAAAAAGGAACACAGCCCAAAGAAACTTTCCCCTAAGGACCCAACACAACTCCCCCAGCTGCTTCTTTCCTACACCCTCCTTTCTTCGGCTCCTTTGCAGTTAGCATGAGGTAAACCTCCAACCACTCTGCAGATGGCAACCTTGGCCAGCAGCGCCTGCTGTGATACGCTTGCCCACCCCGCCAGCTGCCTTTAAGCCAAGGTGGGGATGGATGCTCCAGAAATCATGGCTTCCATTGAGCTCCTAGACCCTACAGTTAGCAACAGAAATCTTAGTCATTTGGTACATGTATGATGGTGAGTGATGGCAGTAAGAGCCCTTTAAATAAATACCTCTTTAAAATTACTCCAGTACTGACACCATCCTCCATTTTGCCAAGGTACAGCCGTCTGCACCAGCTTTTAACCTCTTTGAATCAAAGGAGAGCTGGCATTCTTGTGAAGTCAAATAGTCCTGTTTCATCTCATTTTAGTCCTGCTGCAGTCATTCCTCCAAGCGCTATCTGCACGTAAGGTCACAAGCTCTGACAAAGCAGACATCAAATCACTATGAAATACAAGTCTCAAACTCCAGTGTCTATCATTTGCTGTCAGTAAGCCCTGAAACTTCCCAGTTACTCTCCATCCTTTACCTACTAGTCAGCTTTCCATCAGTGGGACAAAATGCCTGAGATAATTGACGTAAGAGAAATGTTTCTTTTTTTTTATTCAATTGTGCCTGTGTGCATGTGTGTGTGTGTGTGTGTGTGTGTGTGTGTGTGTGTGTAGAACCACGGGCAAATTCGGGAACCACCATGAACTGCCTCCACCTCCTTTTACTCTGCCCTGGGATTCGCAGGCTCTGCCCTACCAGGACCCGAAGCATAGGCCTCTCCCACTTCTGCCCGGTGTCTATACGTGGGGTCTAGGATCCAAACTCAGGACCTTCTGCCTGCAAGGCAGAGGCTTAACCCCTGAGCCACCTCTCCAGCCCAAAGAAATGTTTCTTTTGCTCACAGTTCCACAGGTTTCAGTTCTGTTCACTTAGTCCTGATGCTCTGGGCCAGTGATGAGAGCATGTGGCAGAAGAGTCTGTTCACCTCACCATGGAAAGCAAAAACAGCTGAGAAGAGTGGGGTCCCAGTCTCCCCTTCTGGGGCATGTCCCCACTGACCTACCCACCAGCCCTATCTCTTAGAACTCTTACCACCTAAGAGCAGCACCATGGCTAATGACCAAGGCTTGTTTGTGGTCCTGTGGAACACACCCAAACCCTAGCACACCCTTCTCATTTAAAAATCACAGAAACATTATGTCTAAAGAAAGTCTAGTGATTGCCCAGCACTAAGAATCTGATGGAAGTGTGAAAGTCCAGAAGTTAAGAAACTTGTTTTCCATGTCTATGTCGTAAACAATTAGGAAGGAAAACGAATGGCTGGTGATTCCCATACATGCTCACGAGAATCCCAGGACCACAAGGTCTAGTTGAACTGCATCCAGTTTTAGAAATCTCAGAACACCCCTATTTTGAGCCAGAATGAGTGACTTTCTTTCAGCTGACTGAACTCTGCTCTTGGGTGCAGGCGGATGCTTTATTAGTTCAAGAAATAAGCATAGACTTGACATCTGCTAAAGCCCCTCTTGGTCCATAAACCTGGCCTAATCATTAGCAACCCTCATTTTGTATGTAAATGCCAAAACAGCTCCCCAGCAGGAATTTTCCCTCCTCTACTGATAGTGAAATGTTGAAAGTGCATAACTATGTTATTTCATGATGTCTTCCTTTCCCTTTTTTTTTTTTTTTTTTTTTTTTTTTTTTGGTGTTCCTCATGATTTGATTTTGTCTTTCATCCTCAGTGACCAAAGCAGTATCCAGTGTGAAACAGGTGTATGTTTCTGAATAAGTAATTGCTTCAGCTGCCCAACATGTAGGCACTGCGGGCACCTAATTCACAAATGACCTGGCACTGGCATATTATCCCATCAGCCAGTCACAATCGAAGGCTCTTTTTCCACACCACCCTCCCCTCCTCTCCCCGCCGCCTCCTTTTTTTAGCTTTCACAGATTTTTGTGTTTATTTTCTCAGCGCTTCCCCAACTTAATCCACCTTCATTCTACCTTCGAAATGTTGCTGTTATACTTTCAGTATCCTTTAAATGACCTCATCTAAACTTAAAACACATCTTTCTATTATATTTATATTATTTTGGCTTTACACATGTGTTTGTGTAAAGCCAATCTCAGTCTTTCTTCCTTCGTGCCTGTCTTTCTCCTGCTCTCCTTCCTATCTTTGTAAGTCTGCAACTTACTAAATCCAATCTGGGCTGTTGTTAATGATAAGAAAACACAGCTTTTAAGCTCTATTGCTTTGGTACTAAAATACACTGACAGCCGGGATCACTTGTTTTAAGTACTCATAACAATAACCCCACAGTCATTAACTTTTTAGGCATGTAACCATACGGTGTCTAATTCAGGGAGCAGGTGCACACATTAGGAAACAGACTTCACTGCCCACTCCATCCTGTGAGTTTTCAGAAGCAGGACACATCCTGGGCCAGACAACGGAAGTGGCGACCGAGCTGCTGACCCCGGAAGACAGGACTCCTGACCCTGAGCTGTGGTCGCCCTCTGCTCTCCACATCCCAGAGTCTGCAAGAGACAAGCGCGGAGACAGAAATCACAGCATCTCGCCCCACCCAGGCCTTCTCTATTGGCTTCTGCATTTTGTCCAGATCCAGCTGATTGGTTCCCATGGTGAAGAGGTCCTAGTCTAGAGGGACAACCTCTGATTTGCCAGGACCTTAAAACCTGTGAGGGGGGATCTTTCTTTTTTTTTTTTTCTTTTTCTTTGAGGGGAGATCTTTCAAGTCCAGTTCCCACAGCGAGTGTAAGCAGCTTAGGTTTGGCCTGAGCTCAGATTATTTCCTAAATAGCTGAGCTGGGAAAATGGCACAGAGGACGAGATGCTTGTCCCACCAGGATTCACATCCCTAGGCCTATATAAAAGCCAGGCAGGCATTCCAGCCAAAACCAGACAGAAACGAGCCTAGCGACCACCTCTAATCCCTGTACTCAGAGGGCAAAGGGAATCTCAGGGCAAGCCGTGTCGCTAGCCTAGTTGATTGGCAAGCTCTGCGCAAAAGGAAGAGACCTGACACTATACTAACAAAGGAGACCAGATGAAAAAGACACTGATATCAGCTTCGTGCATACATACGTGCAGATGTGCCCCCCATACATTTACAAACACATATACACACATACATGTCACAAAATACATGAATGCAAAAAAAAAAAAAAAAGAAAACCTCCTCAGTTTGTAAAGACTGGGAGAATGCAGGGCAGGCCGGCCTTATACAGTCAAGTTAAAGAAACGGGGTCAAGACCAGAACCAGCTGAGTGGTTTGTTAAGCCCCGGATGGCAGGCCCTTCCTGCCTGAGGATTTGAGTTTCTAACAAGCTCAGCTGCTGCTGCTGCTGCTGCTAATGGTAGTCTGTGGACAACAGTTTTAGGATCCCTTCAAGACCCCTGGAAAAGAAAGTCTTGTCTAAGATGCATCCCTGCTTAAAATCATTTCTGCTTATGGAGAAGTCTTTTTAACAATGATAAATGTTACTTCAATCTTGAATTACAGAAGATTTCTTATTTAAAAAAAAAGTTCATCTGCTTATCAGAGCCTTTCCTGCTCTTACTCCTCACTCCTCCACAGATGTGAATAATAAATCCCAAACCAACAGCCACAAGAAGGGAATCTGGCTCAGGTAGTTCCACTTAATTAAAATGTTGGATGTTCACATGTACATGAGAGAGAAAAAGAATGCTTTTTGGGCATGTTACCAGACCCATCTTCCCAACTATGTGAAGTGGGATTTCTTAAAAAAAGAAAAAGAAAAAAGCTCCACCCTGTAAAATAATAACTATAAGATACTGAAATGAGACGTAGATATAAATGACTCTTTCCTTGCTTGGCAACACTGACATGAGTTTTGCAATTTTTATAAGAGAATATTAAGAGCGCTTAGTATGTGCTGGGTGTTCCCAGCGTGCTGGGCACTGCTAGCATCATCAAACACACTAGCATTTAACAGAAGCCTATCACAAAGATCTTTTTACCTCTGTTTCAGAAATGAAAGGCCTGACACAGAGATAAAGTAAAAAGAAAACTTGGATCCCTTCCTGTGAAATTAGCTCCTTCCCTCAAGCCAGAGACAAGGATTTTCAGTCATCTCTCCTGCTCTCCTCCTTCTCCCTTCCTTCTTGACCTCTGGCCAACATCTGCAGCTCACACTGAGGTCACCCCTGCTTATTCTGCTCTCCCTTCTCCTTTCCACGACCCACGGCATTTAGGAGCCTCTCACAACAATAAACGCTCCTCGCGTCTTCCATGGCTGACTCCAAACGGGAACAGCTCTGAGAACTGGGCTGTCCACCCCCCCCCCAACTCTCTAGTGACCTTGGCTTCTCCATTGCACACTCCTGTACCCTCTCGTCCCCTTTCTGGTATTTCCAGCCAGATTGGCTTTCCTCTGGGTAGAGTACCACTTCTGCCTTGGCCCTTCACAGGTGCTCGCTGAGCCGGTGCAAGCTCCCAGGCCACAGTGTCCGCCTCTAGGAGTAGTGTGACACCAGGCTCCGCCGGCCAGTGGGGCTACCCTAAGTTCCTGCCTAGGTCAAGACGTGCTCTTCACAGGCATTCCTGTAGTGACCTATTTCCTCTGACTTGGCCTCAGTTTCCACATTTTTAACACCTCCAGATAATCTATTTATTTGTTTTAAAACCACTAGTGTATTAGAGCATTAATACAGGCCAGTGTCGTCATGATTTGTCTCTAGAAGCACTCTCAGACACTCCTGGAGCGTGTTCTACTGGTCTACCAGGTGCCTCTCAATTCAGGCAAGCTGATGGCCAAAATTAACCATCACATACTTCAATGAACAGACAAACTCTTGCTGTTCAGATCTCACGTTCCAGGAAGGAAAAGAAGTGACACTGCCGAGGGGATAGCAGGTGCTACAAAGGGCACGGCCGAGTACAAAGCAGAGGGTGCTGCCTTGCGTGTAGATGGCAGAGCAGAGGGGGAGGCGTGAACCGCTGGGCAGCTAGCAGAAGGACTTTCCAAGCAAAGGGATCAGCAGGTGCAAAGACCCAAAGAGATGAGCTTGCTGCGCATGAAGGCTGGTGACCTTAGCCTTGAAAGTCTTGGGAAAGATGGTTCTGGAGACTTTTGATGAGGCAGCTGGCCATCTTGGAGGTAGGAGACCTAAGTTCTAGATGGTGAGACACGAATCAAGCAATAGACTCTCCTTTGCGAGTCTTGAGCCTTACTTTCCTCATGCATGGAAGTGTTGTATTGGAGCAGAGCCTGGTCCAGGCATGACTACCCTTCCTATATCCTCTTAAATCTGCTGGCCTCTGATCAACTGTGGTTCTCTCTCTCTGTCTCTCACTAAGCCCTTCCCATCCCATCCCATGATGGGTCAGGGATGGGCTGCATAATGAATGCATTAACCGGTCCTCAACTACAAGACCTTCAAAATTCCTTTCAGCTTTTTTTTTTCCAGTGCCAGGAATTGAAACAGGGTTGTGCAGATGCTATGCAAGCATTCTTCTGCTGAACTACATCCCTACCCCCTTCCTTTTGGCTTTAACGGCCTTGATTGACATCTGAGAGAGTCTGCCTGTTCTGCCACATTGAGGCACTTATCACTGCAAGAGGCTAAACTGCTTAGTGTGACATGCCTCCGCCCCCCCCCCCACACACACGCATGCCACCATACAGGTGGCATACATACAGGCTGTATGTAGAAGTGAGAGACCCCATCTCGGAAGAAGAAAACAGAAAAGAAGAAGATATATAAGTGATTATATATCATACAGGCTGCCAACTGTGACACTGCATCAGTTCTAACAAATGTTTTTCAGTTACAACAACAAAACAATTCAGTGCTAAACTTTTCATCCAAATTCTGCTAGGTGATGCTTGGTGCTACCTGGTTATCTGCTTCTTGCAAAGTCCACTGCTCAGAAGCAAGTTCTCGCGATAAATGCAACGGCCCTATCCAGATAGACAGACTCATCAAGCACAAAGATTGTCTTGTGATAAAGTAGTATATATCTATATAATTCATACCAGCAGTGAAAACAGATGTCTATGCAGGTACACTTTTACCCCATCATAAAAGTTAAAGCATCCTATGTCTGTCCTCTGACCAGTAAGAGTTCACTTCTGGATCTTGAGCTCATAGCTGTGCCCACCTCAGGCTTCCGTTCTGAGCCTCTGACCTCTTTCTGTCTCCTGCCTGAGCCCCTTGCTCTTGGTGTCTCATCTACTCTAGGAGTTCTCCTCACAAGTGATCTCTCAACCATAGAGCAGCAATCTCTGATGGATGTCTGAGGAAAGGTTTTAAAAAAGGGACTGGGGTGGGGGAAACAAAGGAATCCCTTATTTCTCGTGAGGGGGGGTATGAGAACCAGATGTGTGAATATGAGACCATTTTAAGTTGTGATTGAGAAAAATGTAAGTGCTCCTGGCCCTTGCTTTGTGGGTTATATGTGTGCTTGAACACGTGTGTGCTGTTATTCCTTAATCACTTATATATCTTCTTCTTTTCTATTTTCTTCTTCCAAGATGGGGTCTCTCACTGAATCTCACCGGTGCAGCTAGACAGGCCTCAGGGATCCTCCTGTTTCTACCTTTCCAGTTCTGGCCTTTCAACACGCACAGCTGCGCTGGGCTCTTCCGCATGGATACTGGACAGACTCGGATCCTCATTCCTTTACTGACTGAGCATCTCCCCAGCGGGCCTCCCAGCCCCAGGAGATCTTTAAGAGCTCTTCGGGTGCTCTTGTGGATTCAACATGAACAACATCAGTCATTTTGGTTTTTTTAGCGATCATGTCTTAGGGAACCACTGTTATATAATTCGTCTGCTGTTAACCAGTCGTTATTCGTCTTGTAACTATATCAGTGATCTAAGGGATAAGCTCAGGCTAACACGGGGACCTGCATGAGAACTGGCTCTGCTGCAGACAAGCTGGACTCCATGCTGACCGTGAAACGGGAGATGCCTTCCTCCTTCTCCTCCAGCCCGCAGCCAGAGCCACCTCACAGAATTCTTGTCATACCTCAGACTGGGGCTACATTCTTACCCCTCTGTCCTTCCTCATAATGAATCCTGCTGGTTGGTTGTCACAATCCAAGCTCATATCATGGAAGACGAAGTCACTGCTGGGTGAGAAGCCACCTCCAAGCCACAGACCAGAGCGTTGGAATGAGGGACTTCAAGGCTAGCCACTAAAGGGCACCCCCACAGTCCCATCGGTCAGCGCAGCACAGTGCCCTCCCCCTCTTGGTTCCCATGGTCAGAATCCTTAACTAATCTTCTCCCCGCAGGGTAGGGCCGATTTCACAAGCTGTCGTTCCAGCTGCTGGGGCACCAACATCTGCTCTCCATTTACTTGCCCGGCACCTTCGACAGGCCCAGAGTTCTGTTGTCACGCTTTGTGCTACTAAGTTACTTGCCCCCTCCTTCCCCAACCACATCTGCACCCAAATCCATCTTTCCTGCCTGCTACTTCTGAGTAGCTTGACTCATTCACCTGCACTTCAGCCCCAGACCCTTGGGAACAGGTGCTGCCAATGCTGGGAATCTTCAGCTTTGCCACCCTGAGGCTCTTTCATTTGTTCACCATAGTAATATATTTAAGTCTCTCCCTTCTTGAAAATAGAAATCCTGCCTTTAACTCTGGCCACCACTCCAGCTTCTTCCATTACAGCTGTCTGGAATCTTCCTCAGAAGACTTTCTTACCTCAAGTACTCAGTACAGTACTGAACAGTGCCTTCAACACACACACTAACTTATGCTCATGCTAGGAAGGCCTGACTGTGCCTTTACACTGTAAATATGATTAGTTAAGTATATGTCCCTGATCCGCTGTGGCTGATGTCCCTATGAGGAGAGAGGCAGACGGGCACTCGGGGAGAGCTCCATGAGACAATGGAGGCAAAGATGCGAATCAAGCAGCAGTCACGATGTTCAGGAGCAATCTTCTGACCAGAGTGATGTGTCTGCAGGCTGAGACATGCGCAGGCACCTCCAGCGCTGAGAGGTGTGGAACCCATCCTTCTCCACGGAAGAGACCAGATGACAGAACACGTGCTGCCAACATCTTATTTTGGACTTCTGACTTCCAGAACTGTCGAGGCAATAGATTTCTGTTGTTTTAAGCCAGTCAGTTTCTGGCACTTTGTTTCTGTGTATTTACGAAACAAATAAACACCTTAAGTCAATGTAATTTGTCTTATAGTTCTAGGATTTCTTCATGTAGAAAAGGCTACAACTGAATCCAGTATATATATATAATTGGCAGGCTGGGAATTCTTTTGTTCTGCCCAGACAGAAATCATGGCTACGCAAGGGGAAGCTCTTCAAATGACTCTGGTTTTTGTCAGCTTTCATTTCCCTCAGCGTTTGGCAACAGCGAGCAGGGGCAGCAGGCAGCAGACAGCAGGCAGAAGCAGCGGCGACTACACCCTCTGCTGTGACAACCCCTGTGCAGGCCTCAGGTACTAAGCCCTGAGCCCCTGGCAGGAGTCAATGTTCAGCTCCTAGTCTGAGACCCCTGGCCCGGGAGACCTGACAGCTCTTTGCAAATCTTTCAGCACCAGGACCTGCAGCTTCTCTTGTCTGGCTCCTTATAGTCTTTCAACTTCTGCCCTCTACCCTCTTGGGTCATCTCTTTCTTTCTGCCACCCTCCTTCCTCCTGCCCTGGCTACTACTGCTTTCACAGCTCAGGCAACTGAGATGATTCTACTGTTCGGTTCCTCAGTCTCTGCCCCTCCTGTTGCCTCCACTCTTCCACCTCAGCTGCTGTTTTCCTCCCACAGCCAGCTCAACCCACGATGCTAAAACAGGCAAGAAAAACTCACTGGATAGAAGCCTTGGGGGTGGCGAGAGGGGTTATGAGAGAGTTCAATCCCCAGAAGCCCACATTGTAGAGAGAAGTGACTTCTGAAACATGTCCTCTGACCTCCTCCTGTGGCCATGACATAATCCCCCTCCCCCTTCCCCTCCTTCTCCCCTTTCCCCTTCCCTTCCCCTTCTTTCTTTATTTGGCCCAGTGTTTCAGTACCAGGGCAGGCATCAGATAGACGAGACCGTGTCTTTCATCTGTTCAGTCAGCGAGGCACTCTCTTCCTACAGTTCTCCAGAATGCTTGGGCCAATCACAGCCTTGCCTCTTAGCACAAATCACAGTCATCCAGACTGATGTTTTGGCCCAATCATGGCCTTTTCTCTTAGTGCCAGTCACAGCCGTCCCTCCCTAGACCACAGGGAGAAGCGCTGCCGCTCTAGCCAAAGTGGAAACAGTTCACCCTGGTTTGTGACAGCAAGAAATCCCATGTTTCACACAGTTCTGCCTGTGCTGTGCCTCCAGGAGCCAGGGCAATCAGAAACAATCTTTGCGTTGTTGCTCTGAAGCATCCGCGGAACATTTAAGACAGCTGGTCCTTGCATAAGGATTGTCCAGTTGGCTACAAGACTGACAGTCCTTTTGCTTAAGACAGCCAAGGCCACAAGAGACAGTCCGACTAACAGCTGCTAGCTAGGAAATTGAATTGTTGCATCCCTGCATGTCTGCTTGCTTACAGGAAGATGAACATCAGAAAGAGTGCTGACAGTATAAACTTCAAGAATTAACACAATCTTAGCTTCATATTCTCATTGCTGTAATGAATACAAGACCCAAACAATTTAGGGGAACAAGGGGTTTATTCATGCTAATGATTCTAGGCTATAGTCTATTATGGCAGAAGTATGCCAGCAGGGACTGAGAGAATCCGTCATATCTATCCACAGCAAGAGCAGAAAGCAGACAAGGGTCTATGTTGCATGCTTCCTTTGAAACATGATACTTAACCAGTCTGCTTAATTCCAACTGATTCACTCTCCTGTGACTTGCCCAGGGAATGATCCCACCCACTGTGAGCTGAGTCTTCTCATATCCATTAGATAGTCTTTGAGAGTTCCTCAGAGATGTGCCTAAAGGCTCCTTCACGTCTAACTTCACAGCTCATAGCTCCCTCCTAAACGATGGTGCTTTCTGCGAGTTGTCACTGCCTCTTCTCAACGCTCCGCAGTGGTGATCTCAGGCCACCACCAATGGTGGTGATCTCAGGCCACCACCAACTCTCCTGCCATCTACATGCTGAACTCATCAAAACTTTAAGATTTAGCCAGTAGAAAATACTCAGGAAAAAAATAATGTATGTGGGATCAGCAAGATGCTCAGCAGGTAAAGTGTGCTTGCTGTCTGATGACTCAAGTTCAATTGCCAACGCCCATAGAAAGGTAAAAGAAGAGAACTGACTGCACAGAGTTGTCTTCTGATGCATGCACACTATGACAGTGCATGCACACACACACACAACACACACACACATCACAAATCAGAGATAGAGAGAAAACAAATAAAAATTTTAAAATAACATTTGTACTATATTCAACATAATGCACTTTTTCTTATTAGCAAATATTTATACAGAATTACATTATACTCAGTCTGTAAGGATTTAAACACAATTTAAAGTATATGGAAGCATATGTGTAGATGATGTGCAAATACTGTGCTATTTCATATCAGGAATGAGGGAATGTACAGATTTAGGTACCTGTTTGGGGTTCTGGTACCAATCCTCTGCAGATACGTGTGCGCCTTGTCATTAACCCTGATGGGATTGTTTTGGTTTGAGTTTTGAAATCTGAGGAAAAAGGAAATTCAGGCTCCTATGGGATCAGTGGACTCTACCACTGCTGAAAGGAGGGAGTCTCCCTGAGGGGCGCAGAGTACCGACCAACTAATCAGCTGTACACTAGTGCCCCCAGCTGGCAGGACAGAGATTTACAGCCCGCAGAAGACGACACTTGGAAGGCGCGTTCACAGCAGGTCAAGCTAGCAACTGGAGTCAGAAAAATTTGTTGAACAGAAAGAAGCTCTGGAGTAAATGGGAATAATTCTCTCCTTAAGAACATTGTGAAGAAGTAAAAAGATTTGAAAGTAGGAGGGAGTCTGGCAAGGGAAATGAAGGATTGTAAGGGGGAAAAGGAGGGAGCATAGGACTTAGGACTAAAGAGTGAAAATTGAAAATATTACAAATTCACTCTATCCATGTGTACAACATTAAAAAATAAAAGAATGGAAAAAAGACAGGAAAAATGTGCAGGAGCCTAAACAGATGGTTCATTCAGTAAACTGCTTGTTCCACAAGTGTGAGGACCAACACAAACTAGGATCCAATGGTGCAAGCACCTGAAATCCCAGCACACTAGAGTCTGAGACCTAGACTCTCCAGAAACTTGAAAAACAGCCAGCCTGCTTAATCAGCAGTGGTAAAGAGATCTGGTCTCCAACAAGGTAGAAAGGCGAGAAACACCATCCTAAGGTTGCCACACACACACACACACACACACACACACACACTGCTGGACAGGGACATAAAGACAGATAGATGGTAGCAAGGGAAAAGCATGAACCCATGTTCTGTTTTACCTCCTGTCTTTTTCATTGTCTCCAAAATTCTTCTGGCCAAGTCCATTGAGTTTGAGCTACACTGACCTCAGGGATTCTGTCTTCTAAAACCTTTTCTTTCTTTTTACTTATCACAAAGATATATTTTGTAATTTAAAAAGAAACAGACTCCATGCCAGACATTGAGATGCCAATAACCAAGACTAAACCGCCCAGAAATTGGGGGAGATTCATGGAAAATGAATCTAGATATCAAGTGAAAATTCAATTGGAAAGAAAGGAAGCAGGTAGTCCCCAGAGAGAAGGCTGCACCTGAGATTCCACATACGCCCATTAAAATTTTAGCAATAGTGTGGCCGTTTACTGTTCTGTGGGCTTCCGGGGGGAAAGCAGGGCCGAGTCTCTCTGAGAGCAGAGAGCTCTGGGAAAGATCCTGGAAAAATGATGCTACAGACATGATTTGTCTGTCATCGCATGAGAAGCACCTTCTGAGAGGCGCAGCATCCCTGTGCCACACGGGGAGGGAGACCCCTGGTGAAGACTGACTGGGAAGATTATGGAGACAGGTGTCAGCAAATGTGTCTTAGTGATGGTCATTCTCTGTTCATAGCTGACATTTCCCGAGGCACAGGGACGCTGCACTACACGACACCTCTGCTGCTTCAGGTAATCCTCGCAGCGACACTGGAAGGTGCACGGTCTAGTTATTGCCATCACATAGCTGGAGTTCTCCAGACTGCTTTCTTCAGGTCACAGGGAAGCACAGACAGGACACAGCACCCAGACCTCCTGCTCAAGTCCTCCCTAAGGCCTGTTCTCAGAAAAGGGGTTAGTCCCCAAGGAAACACGAGCTTCTAAGTTTGATCTTAACAAACAAATGTCATTTCCTTACTGTAGGTATTTAAATAGTATTGACAAAAATTTACAGTCTAGGGCTGGAGAGATGGTTCAGGGGTTTTTGCTTCCAAAGGAGAAGGACCTGAGTTCAAATCCTAAATCTGTTAAACACACACACACACACACACACACAGCACCAGTCAGAAATGGCAGAGGCCTTCACTTCTGGTCCTGGAGGGCAGAGCTTCAGAAATCCTAGAGCAAAGCAATCCAGGATGATTCAGGAAGTCTTACTCTTTCTTTTTTTTTTTTTTTTTTTTTATTATTATTATTATTTATTCAACTGTGTGTATGTGCGCGCGCGTGTCTGTGTGTGTGTGTATGTGTGTGTAGAACCACGGACGAATTCGCGAACCACCATGGACGCCTCCACCTCCTTCTGCCCCGGGATTCACAGGCTCCGCCCTACCAGGACCAGAAGCGCAGGCCGCCCCCGCTTCCGCCTGGCGTCTATACGTGGGATCTGGGATCCGAACTCGGGACCTTCCGCCTGCAAGGCGGAGGCTTAACCCCTGAGCCACCTCTCCAGCCCCCAGGAAGTCTTACTCTTGGGCCTCCATGGGGTTCACTCAAGAGCCCTCTTCTACACACTCGCACATGCATCCACACAGGCAAACGCACCCATATATACACAGGCAAAATAAAAATGTATATTTATTTCAGAATTAAAGCTTTAAAACCACTGAATGTCAAGCATGCTACACATATTAAAATTTATTTGCACATATAACATATGTTCTTAGGTACTAAATGAATTAGAAAATATGACCAAGTTAAAAATACCTAACAACATGACATAAAATACCAGTTGCTTACCAAGTATGTATGAAATGATTAGGAAATAGGACCTATTTAAATAAAAGTCTAGTTTTTCAATAGTCAAATCCAGCATTTCTTGAAATTTCTATTTTTTCTAGTCAAATACTTTTTAAACAATAATGTCGATCATCTGAACAACACATACAAATAAACTTAAACTATATATACATATATATAATCACCCTCTTACACTCTTATCATATTGTAAACACAACAGATTTTCATTAGTCAGCCTGTGACTTCTTAACAGTGTGTCAAGATTATGAATATAATTTGGTTTCTGCCTTCCCAGAAATTCTGCAGCATAGAAACCTATACAAAGCATTGCAGAATGGAGAACTGAAATCACAGAAGCCAGTATACAACAAAGAATGAGTGTGGAAATTTGACTTTATGCATTTGCTAACAAGGAGCAAAACCTTCAGTTTTTCTGAAACTTCTTACACCTAAGTGAATTTTTTTCGGCCCATTCTAATTTCTGTTATATGCTCATTCACTTTCATTTGGAGTTACCATGAAATGAATTTTTCTTAAAAGCACAGAATTTATACTATTACCTTACTTTGACTCTGATTAAGAAATACAACATTTTAGCATTTACTTCCTAAAATACAAAAATAACATAAAATATAAAATGCTGAAACATAACATGTTTTTGAATCCTTAACCAGAAATTTAAAAGTATGAAGATCTTTGTTTTCATTAAAATAAAACCAGATTTAAATTTTAGATGATGTGCTTGGCTAGTAATTTTCTATTTTTACAACTATACCTAAAATGACGTATATTTTTTAAATATATGAGACATGTAGGAAAAATTAACACAAGCTTTCCAGAAAACCAAACCTGCTAAGAGTCAAAAGTCTAAAGAAATACAATTTGTTTTCAATGAAAATATTAGCTGTGGACTGAAAAATCTAGAATGTCAAATTTTTCAGGTTAATGTCTTCAATCAAAGTAGGAGGGAGGAAAGATGAAGATACAGTAACCTAACAAGAAAGTTAAGAAACCAGATTAACCCTGCCCCTGAGCCTTGTTCAACCTAACAAACTTTAAAAGAAAATTTAACAGTTGAGAATATTATTTAGGTAAATTGATGCTGATGATGAATTATGTAGGTATGACAACAGCATATGGTTAATTGCTAAAACTCATATTTTACAGAAATATTCAAAAATGGATGGATGACATGATCTTCAATTTATAAGAAATGATCTAGTGACAAAAATACAGTTAGATGGCAAAGATGGGTTGGACCAGCAGAAGTTTAGAATAGAACATAGTACAAGTTATTATCACAAAGGTTATAACAATATAGTAAATATAATAGAAATTATTATATTATTTTGTTTGCCTGTGTTTGGAAGTTTCATTTTTTAACGATTTCTTAACTAAACAAAATTTGAAATATGGCACAATGTATCTTATCCAATTAGATATTATGGATAACAGTTAACAGTCTATGCATAAACTGTTTTAAACAGCCCATACCCAATAAGGTGACCACACTTTTCACCTCTATTTAGCACTTTGTTCTCTGCATAAATTTGACACTAAAAACTGTTTCACCAAGCCATAATCCTCCAAAGATATCCTTAGTCTTGTGTTTAGATGTTAATAAACACATTCCTGCATTCGAAGAAAATAGGCAGATGAAATTTACCGTAGGCAGAATACTAGGATAGTTGAGCGTCGCCGGGCTAAGGTTCGATTGGACTGTGTTTTCTAATGCTTTTTCTTTTCCTATCTCTAGCAGTTTTGAGGATACGCTTATCTGGCCCCTAGAATGATCTTCTCGGCTAGTGGAACCGTACAGATCACTTCAGAGATATGAAAAACGGCTACTAAGACTATTTTTTGTAAAAATTACAAGAAAGATGATATTTAGAAATTAGAGAGAGATTGCTGTTACATTCCAAATACATGCTGTTGGAGAGAAAATCCTGAACATTTTCTTCAAATGCGGGAGGGAAGAGGGAAAACCTGAGTCCACCACACCTCGGTAAAGCCAGAAGACGCCCTTCACCTGACTTTCAGCTTTGGTCGTTCTAAATGCCACTGGAGCATCACAACGCACGCGTTTCTGGGGTGGTCCCGGATTATCCACTGTCAATCAGATTCCAAAGCTAAAGGAAAGGAGCTTGGGAGTCTGATTTGGTCAGTGGAACGTGGTTTCTGAATCCTTAGCTTATGCTCTGGTGTGCGTAGCAACTACTGTTCATTTTAGATGCTCGCGGTAAGGACTGGGGCACGAGTAGTGGCGCCAGCGGGCATCTGGCACGCGGAAATCAAGAGGTGATTGGGTCCCCGATACCCGCGCGCCCGCGGGCACCTGTGCGGGCGGTGAGGGAACCTGGGTTCCCAGTCCCCTGTCAGCCGGGTCCTCCTCGCCCACCTATCGCCAGCCTCTTTCCTCCGCAGAGGTCGTCGCTCCCGCAGCCTCTGCTCTAGCTAGTCCCTGATTCCGCAGCCTCGAGCCCGGCGCCTCCGCCCGGGGTCTGTGCCATCGACCCCGCCCAGGGCACCTTCCACGCCGCGGAGATCCCAGGCCCGCGATCCGGAGATCCAGAGGCTACGCCAACCGCCAGGCGTCTGGCTTTGGGAGGGAAGGAGGCGGCTTTGGGGCCTGGAAGGCCGGTAGTGGGAAAACCCCGCTGGCGCCCACTGGAGGGGCTTCGTGGGACCCCCCCGGGGGACGAGCGCAAAAGTCACTCTGGGGAGGAGGACGTGACTCCCTCGACTCCCTCCTGATTCCTCCCTGGATGTCTACTGCGTCAATTCTGCGAAGCCGAGCGCGACCCGGTGGGCACGGGCCGGGGTGCAGGTGCTTTCCTGGAGAGAGATGGGCACAGCATGGGCCCTGGGCCAGGAACCGACTGGGTTTGAAACTGGAGGATCTTTGAGAGTTTGAGACTAAGCCCCAGGAAGAACTTGGAGCCCTGGCTTTCCTCGGGTAGGAGGTCTCCAGCACGCGTGGAGCGGGGTTCGTGGTCCGACACCAGGCAGGACCAGGTGCTGTTGCCAGGGCCACTGGTGGGGGAGGGGGCTTAATTTCTCCTGGTTGTAGATGTCTTACCTGCAAATGGGGCAGGCCGCAGCGTCTTCCTCGCTGAATGCTGGAACCGCAGCGGGGAGCTGGTTCAGTAGGACCGAGGGGCGTGGGCGGGAACCCCGTGACTGCTAAGGGAGACAGCCCCTCGGCGCCACGCCACTCGCCTGCGTCCTCACGCCTCGCGGCCCCTGGCGCTCCACCTTCACCTGCTCTGCCCAGGAAGCTCCGGGAACATCCAGTCGGTGTATGCCTGACCAGACACACCCTGGAACTTTCGAGAACTCAGAAGACACATGATTCTTAAGCGCAGCTGCAGAGTAACAGAAAGTCCTCAGCTCAGAACCGCGGGACCGGACCTGGGATCCAGAGCCACGGAGCCCAGGAGGAGGCGGTCGGGGTCCTTCCACTGCACGTGAGCAGGTGGCACGAGGCTGGAGCATCCGCAGAGTCGCGGCGCTTCTAAGTCCCTCGGCCCGTCGCAGCACAGTGGGTGGAAGAACCCTATCCATTTTTTTTCCCCGCCACCAAATCAATAGTGATCTTTAAAAGTTGTCACTAGATTTGGTTGAAACTTGGCGCCCAGACTCTGTCCGTGTCGTCCCCGTCGGTGGCTATGCTAGCACGGGAGAGAAAGGGAACTCTCAGTGCCCGCGCGAGCCGGAGGGCTGCGTGTGCAGTGCCCCGCGCGGGCTACTACAGGAAGATGCCCATTGACCGAATAATGTAAACCAGGGCAGGCACAAAGCGCAAAAGGGAACTAGACCGCGGACGCGCGAGACCCTGGGAATAAAAAAGAACCCCCGTGTTCCTGTAAACCCTCACACCGCCACCCATCGCGTGTGTTTGGGACACCAGGGTGCTGCGATGAGTCTGAAAGCGCCCACGAAGGGGGAGGAGAGCTGCCCGCTGGGCGGGGCTGGAGAACTTTCCAGACTGTTTCCCTCGAAACGCCTAGTTGGAAGAGGATGGCAGTCACCAAGTGAAACGAGCAACGAGTAGCTGGAGTTTCAGAAAATCGTCCAGTTGGGCACTAAAGTTTTTGGATTCTTCATCCCTCCCGCCCCCCCCAAGTGAAAACTTCAGAGCCAGAGAAGGTAAATAGAGTCAAAATGACTTCCCTCCTTTTGGCGTTGTAGAGTGAAACAAGGTGTTTATGAAGGGTGAACTGCTTGAGAGCTGGTCAGGTGATGCGACTTCTAAAATCTGACTTCAGTCTTTGTAGAAGACTTGTCTTTTTCTGTCTCCCTGACTCCAGTTACCTGAGGCCGATTCCTGGTTTAAAGACCTCTGACTCCAATTACCTGAGGCCGATTCCTGGTTTAAAGACCTCTGACTCCAGTTACCTGAGGCCGATTCCTGATTTAAAGACCTCTCAGAAACTAATTTTACATTTTTAAAAAGCTCTGCAAGTGCTAGTGGTTTAATATGTGCAAATCTTTACTTTCCCTGAGTATATGTTGATTTTTTCCAAATTGATCTCAGATCGTCCTCTAGCTTACTAAAAAAAAAAAACTAATTTTCTTTCCCAGAAACTGGCTAATAAACCCAGCCTGGAGAAGTGCTTCTGTAATACCGGAACTCTGAAGTTGAGACAGGAGAATCACTATATCGAGTCTATCTTGAATAACACAGATCATATTTCAAAAAAAAACAAAACAAAGAGATGAGTGGAGAAAAGAGATTAAAAACTATTTTGTAAGATTTTTCAACCTAAAATGTTTAGAATTTTAAAAATACATGTTGAAACGTATTATTTTGGATCTGTAATTAATATGAATCATGGAAATAATCGCGAGGAAAGATGTTTCAAAATAAGAAATTCTACTTAAATGAACAGTGAATAAGACGAAATAAAAAATAACGAGTATTAAAAAAATAAAAAATAAATAACGAGTATTGCCCCGATTCAGTATTTCATTTAATCTGTGTGTCTTGGGTAAAATTGGACATTTCCTCAAGAAGTATAGCACATCGTTCGCGCGCACAACACACACGAGAAATAAATGTTCTGAAATTACGGTTCTACATTTATTACATATCGATTTCAGGAAGTCACCGAGACTGTGAGCATTTGCTTACAGATTGCTTGTTTTTTTTAATTACCAGAGCAAAACACCCCACTCACGAATTCACAATTTCTCGTGTGAACTTCAAGTGGGAAGAGCCGTGGAAGCCACACTGAAGACAGAACAACTGAGGGAGACTTGAAGGCCCAGAGTTTCCGACGTTTAAATCTTTCCCGGACAGCGGGTGGTTCCTGCCTGCCTCCGGGTCCCCACTGTGCCGGGAGATAGCGGGTGTGTGCCACTTAAAAACCCGGTGATGTCCCCTCTCTGCCTGAAGGGGCGGTCAGCGTGGTCAGCCCGGCGCCCTCTGCTGCTGACTGCCACCCCAGCAGCGCCGCCACCGCCGACAGGTGCCTACGGAGCCCCGCGCCTTTGTCAGGAGCATTGCTGCTGGCCGCGTGCTGTTGCGGCGGCTGCTGCTGCTGCTGCACCGTCCGGGCTGCTGCGGACACCTGCAGCCAAGGCGCGGCGGCCTGGGCGCGCAACGGGCACGGCGGGTGCTGTAGCAAGTGGCGGTATTCCCACGGGGCGGGGGGCAGACTGCGCGCGGTCCCTGTTCCTCCTGCCCCGACGCCTTGCAGGATGCTGTCGATGGTGAACGAGGTACACCCTCGTGGCGGCCGAACCCCCGGGCCCCGGTCCGCTTCCCGAGGCAGCTGCACCGGGATGGCTCCGGTACTCACCTGGCCTGCGCCTTCCGCTTTCCTCCGAGTTACAGCGCAGGCGGGGCCAGAGAGCAGCAGATAGCGGAGGGGGTGCGGGTGCAGCAGCTGGCGCGGGGGGCTCCCGGGCGCCGCGGAGGGCTGGGGCCCCAGGACAGGCTGCGGCGGGGCGGGGGACCTAAGCCAGATGCCCGGGCGCGGGCCGCTCAGGGCGGCGGGCACGGCGGGCAGAGGGAAGGGGTGGCGCAGGTGGCCTCCGGGGGGCAGGGGGTGGCGTTTGAAGCGCTTCCTTCGCCGGAGGAAGCTGCCGTTGTCGAACATGTCCCGGGAGGCGGGGTCCAGGCCCCAGTAGTTGCCCTTGCCCGGGTGGCCCGGCTCGCGGGGGATCTTGACGAAGCAGTCGTTGAGTGACAGGTTGTGGCGGATGCTGTTTTGCCAGGCGGGGAACTTGCGGCGGTAATAGGGGAAGCGACCGCTGATGAAGGCGCAGATGCCGCGGAGCGTGAGCCGCTTGTGCGGACTCTGCAGGATGGCCATGGTGATGAGCGCGATGTACGAGTAGGGGGGCTTCGCGGGCGGCGCTGCGGTGGCAGTCGCCGCAGACCCTCGCGGCGGCGCGGGGAACTCGCGGCCAAGCTCGGAGGAGACGCTCGGGCCACCGCCGCCCTCCGGGCTCCGTCCTGGAGGTGAGCCGGCTCTTTGAGGGGCCCCCTCGGGCCCCACCTGCGTCGACTGCTGAAGGCACCCCGGGTTCCGCTCCGCCACCTCCTCATCGCCTTCTCCTTCATCTCCGCCTTCCTCTTCTCCTAAAACGTCAATCTCACTGTCATCTGGGTCCGAGCTTCCGAGGCTGGGAGGGGACCGAAGGCGCGCGGCTCCCGCGGAGTTCATGGAGGAGCAAGAGGTGGAGGCGACTGTCACCTGGCCTGGGGTGCGCTAAATCTTCTGGTACTACCTGGTAGTCTTTGATTTCTTCCCTTGTTTCTCCTCTACAACAGTATCCCGCCAAAAGTGCAGTTGGTCTCCTATGATAAATTGAAACCCTGGGGGTGGGTTCCCTTCTTTTATACCCTTCTTCCTGGCCTCAGAACAGGGCCCTTGCCTCCTGACGCGGTCCAATGATGAGGGTCCTCGGGCCCCCTCCTCCTTACACTCACTGCCACCACAGGAAGATGCTGCAGCCTGTTTAACTAACCGAAAAGAGCCCTGCATAGCCTGGGCTCGCTTAATGCTATTTAAAAACTGCCCAAATAAAAACCACACAACCTATATGAATGTCTGGACACTCAGATCTCTCCCTCAAGTTTCTGGCCTTGGTGTGGGGCAGGGAGAGTGAAATGTACGTGGGTTCAAAAAAGAATGTGCAACTATGAGAGGATGTTTTTGTGCTTCATAAATGATCACCTGTTTTCATTGGCGGCTTCTTTCCTCATCTAGAATGATTGCTGAATTATTTTTAATGTTCTGAACACATGCCTTGTCCAAAAGGAGTCTGTCTCACAGGCCTTTATACTCCCCTTCTCTAAGCACCCCAAAATGCTCTTCAGGAATCAGCCTAGCATTAAACTGTGGAAGTTTAATGTGAAGGCAAGCGGGCTTAAAGGAATATCCTTAACCCTTACAGCACAGTAATATATTTCTTACCTTAACATGCAGACTAGATGGAAGTCACACTGCACCTTGGTGATAACTGTTATTTTCTTTATTTCATTAATGGTCACGACCAACTGAGTTGGTGTCGATAAAAAAAGCAGTTTCTCCCCCAAGTAGACCCATCAAGTAAAAGGATGTGTGTCTGCCCTTCTCTGAACTGTTTGCATTTCCCCAGCCAGTCTTTTCAGAAATATTAAGTGTAGCAGCAATAAAACCTGAAAACCATCTTGAAACCTTTCAAACTTGCAGTTTGAAAACTGAACCAGGAAAGGACAAACTGCCATGCCACCCACTAGCTAAAACTGGGTCATTGCTGGCATCCATACTGAGTACAACCCCCAACATCCCAACTTACCTGAAGTCCTTGAAAGTAACAAAGTTCGAGTGGCTTCATCTGAATCATCTCCGCAGCTAGAACAGCACCATGGTAGAATACATCGTAATGTTTGCTATGTAAATGGCGATGATAGGGTGAAGTACTATATATCACAGCACACACCACACACACACACACACAATTTCCAACCCCACTTACATAAGAAGTTTTTTTAGATCGCACCTTACAAAGTGCAGTATTAAAGAACATGGTTATGCCGTGGTCACATGGTAAATCTGTTTGTAAAATGAAAAGTCAGCTATAGGGCAAAATATATTAAAAGTGATTTTATGTCTTTGGGATGAGAAGCAGTTTAAAGCAGCTAGTTCCTTTTAACTTCCTTGCAAGTTTGGATTCCAGATCCTATCCTCTGCTGAGTGTATCTTTTCTTGAAGACTATTATAGGCAGCTTGAAGGAAGAAAAAAGAAGATTTCGGCCTAACGACTTTGTTTGAATCCTAAATTCACCACTGACTATTGGTGAGATCTTCTAAACTAATCTCCAGGAGGGCTGCATAGGTGTCTTATTCAATTTGATATCCCACAGAGGCTGCACTCATCCCCTGCTGGAAAGACAAAGGTTCTCCACAGACCACGAATTACCTGGGAAAGAAGTATTATTAGTTTTCCAAAAGCCAACACTACAAGGATTTGTGTTATTTACAAATGAAAGAAAGGACTAGCTCAAAAAGAAACAATAGCCCAACAGCCACAACAGAAAACACAGGGACATGTCAAAGGAGGAACAAAAGCCAACTGAAAATACACCCAGTGGCCAAGGTTGGGATAATTCAAGCAGCAAAATAAAGTAGCTTTTGATTATAACTCACTCTAAAATCCCTATCTGCATGTCTACATTGCTAAAAATAAATGACTGAGTAAATTAATATGTGAAAAGAGAAATCTCTCTTATGGAAGAATCCCAAATAAATTATAAACTACTCGGCCCTCCAGGAGACAGAGCATAATTCCCCACTACTTCGTGTGGGCCACATGTAAAATTTGCTTCAAACTACAATATGAAAAAGGAGAAAGAGCACGCCGACCCTGTATACACTTGATCTCATGAAAACAGCATGCCCACTGGCCACCCATGTCCTAAGAGGAGGAAAAAGACAAATTCCATTTGATCATCATCTTCTGTACCTGCTCAGTATCCCTTAAAACTGTCCAGGTCATCAAGACAAGACACTGTCAGAGTTAACAGGAGTCCAGGGAGACATGACTACCAAGTGGAATATCCTATCCTGGATGGGATTCCTGACAGGAAAAATATACTGGATAAAGACTGCAAATAAACTGTGCACTTTAACAATATATTAATAAAAAAACAAGTTAAACAGGTGAACCATGTCTAAACCATATTCAGAATACTCCGAAGCCTTCCACAGCAAAGAGGGACCAACATTATGGCCCGAATTATAGAAATAAAGTCTTCATCCAGAGAACAAGGTACAAGACTCTTATCACTGGGAAATACTTCTTTTGGGGAAATAATGAAGCCTAGAACTGCAAACCTTAAGGGAACAAAAACATAAAATCCAAAATAAAACAGTTACTACATGCCTGTCCATTTAGATGAACGAAAGCTGCAATGTGTTTCAGTTTTATTTAATAGGGACTTCCATATACTAGTGAATGGATGTAACAGGTACGGATTTGGAAGGGTAATTCACCAATATCTATACAAACCTTAAATGTGCAAACCCTAGACATTAATGCCTCCCCATATTCTAGAGGAACCTGTGTCCAGACAAGAGCCTGCACGATGATGCTCAACAGTAGCATTTTCAAAACAGGAACTGTCTGCCACCGCGCTCATCCCAGCCTACAGCCAGTTAGTTCTCCAGTGTATGAAAGCACCCTAGATGTTTAAGTGTCCTACAAACGGTAGCAAACCTAGCCTCAGCTCAACCCCAATTCCATCCCCTGCCCTTGCTGACCTTCTGCCATCCCTACCTACCTTCTTTGGCTGCCTCACAACATACTATATTGATTGACCTCCCTCTGCATAGAGCCTCCTCTTCTACTTTCTAGCAATGGCTTCTTGTAATTTAGTTCTCTACCTAAGGTCACCTCTCCACAGTACCTCCATCTCAAGTTGACCTTGATTTTTACGAACTGCCTAGGGTTACATCCTACTTTCTTATTTACATTTGTCCTTCCACCAGACTCCAAGCAGCCCGAGAACCTGGCCTTTACCTGTTGTATGCCATTTCTGCAGACTTCAATACCAAGTACAATGGAAGAGCTCTAGCAATTTTATAAATGAATGTACTGAATGCTGCATTCTGAATTTCTATACGACAATTAAAGAATAAGGTAAGATTTATATGTAGTACTATAAACATATCCAAAAAATAGTTAAGCTTTTTGTTTAAAGTTAATAATTGTGTTATAATACATAATGCTATCTAATACACATATAAATGAAACTTTGTGGATATCTTTGACGAGTCTTTAAATTTCTTGAAGAGATATTCAGACTAAAGTTGTGATCTCTGGAAAAAAACAACTCGGGAAAGTTTTAAGAAAAATGAAAATGTTAAAAAGAATTTGGCATTATTTTTACAAATAACAATGAATGAGTGCAGCTTAGTATGAACTTCAAAATGTATTCAAACAGACATTTCTGTCAAACACTTATCTCAAAAATGAAATTTCAAAGTATATATTTTATTATATGAATATCAAATGTTTTTACAATGATTTACTAAGGCTTTATGTATTCTATAAAATAAATACTATCATAAAGTACATTGGAATTCACAACAGAGGTATGACTGAAAAACACCAAGTAGGAAAACATAGCCTTGGTTTTATTATCCAGCCCTTCTGATAAGAACCGCGTCTAGTGGCATGGGCAAACTTGGTCTTCTTCGGAATGTGCTGTCCAAGGCTTTTCTGTTTCTGTCACAGTAGCTATGAACAGTTCCTTAAGAATGTCCTTATCTAAATTCCTGCCTGCAAACCAAACAAAAGGGTGATTACAATATGTTTACTAAAAGAACACAGTTCATCTATCAACTCCATAGTATTAAATGCTTGGTGCTCTTTAGAAATTTACAAAAAAAAAAATTGCATGATTCCTTCTTAAACTTTCTAGGTAAGCCACAATTCCACATAGAATACTCACTTTTTCTAAAATTTCTGAAGAATAAAAGGTCTCACAAGTTTTTATGTTGTCATGATTTAGAAAATACACAGGCTTAGTCACAAAATAGGATGATTGGTTAATACTGGCTAAGCATCACATTCTATTTTGTTTCAGAGACTTGATCCCTTGTCACTTACCAATAAGGACCAATCTATTTGTTCTCTCAGTGTCATCTTTCCAGCTCACTGGAGTGTCTTCCAGGTCATAGAGCTCGTGGACACCTTGCACAATCACTTGCTGTGGTTTGTCTCTGATTGACACCAGCCCCTGCTTGAAGGAAGGAGAATGATTGCTTTGCCTCAGCAGAGATTTAATCCACTGATAATAGTGGAGGTTAACTCTTGCTGTTTTTCAAAATACAAACTCATAAAGAAGCTATGAAAATCATTGAATACCAATTATTTGTGTTTTAAGTTTCTTAAACCCACTAATAATTTTGCAAAATTGTTTTTAATAAGTTTTTTTCCACTGCTACAATTAATATATATTGGAATATTATTTCAATGTTATTTACCAGATATCTATCCTATTGACTATTCTGCTTTCAAGGCTTTTGTGGATGTTTTAAAAGTGGGAAATAGTTAAGTACAGACAATTATGAAATAAAGCTACAATATTCATTATGTATTGATTCACAGAAATGAGGAAAAATAACCTAATAAACTCCTGTAGGGATGAAATTAATTTCCAAAATAATGCTTATTACATATATTTGCTATTATGTGTGTAATGTATGTATTTCATATGTATGTTTTTAAATATACACATTAATGCATGTATTTTTTAAATAAGAAGATAAAAAGAGAGTCATTTCTGCTATACATTTTTTGTGTATTTTTGGAATATTTGTATCTTGATATTCCCTTCCTGTTTTTTTTTTCTTTCCAGTTTTCTGACCTACTTTTTTTTTTAAAGATTTATCTTTTTTTTTAAATTTTTTATTATTATTTATTCAATTGTGCGTGTGTGTGTATGTGTGTGTGTGTGTGTAGAACCACGGGCGAATTCGGGAACCACCATGGACGCCTCCATCTCCTCCTTGTTTACTCTGCCCCGGGATTCACAGGCTCCACCCTACCAGGACCAGAAACGCAGGCCGCCCCCGCTTCCGCCCAGCATCTATACGTGGGTTCTAGGATCCGAACTCAGGACCTTCCGCCTGCAAGGGAGAGGCTTAACCCCTGAGCCACCTCTCCAGCCCTCTGACCTACTTTTAAAACAATTTTGTAATAATAAATTTTTTTGGAAAGAATTCTGTAAGCACCACTTTGTGTTACTTATGTAGAGATTATGAAGTATCAGCTTGTACTAGAGTTAACTCTGTGTGTGTGTGTCAGAGGGCATTGTGGGTCCCTGTGGAGGACCAAGGATGACTTTGGGAATCATCCTGGATTGCTTTTATTTCCTTTTTGCTTTGCTCTGGGATTTCTCAGACTCCACCTACCAGGGAAGGTAGGTGAGACCTGGGATCAGAACTCAGGACCTTCTGCTTACAAGACAGAGTCTACCCTTGAGCCATTAGAGTTAACTTTTTTAAAGGGAAAAAAACGAGGGATGGAATCCAGGGTCTCACCCACATTAGGCAAGTGCCCTTCCACTGAGCTATATGTCCAGTCCCTAGACTTAAAATCTTAAATACAGTGATGAATGCAAGACTTGAATTTGGTAACACAAAAAAGGAAGGCTGGGACTATGGACTGTGCTGCCCTGGTATCTTTCATTGTCATTATAAGATGAAGACCAAAAAAAGAACCAAAGAGGACAACTCTAAGACTGCCACATATCAAGGACACACTCTAACCTGAGACCTGGAGAGATGACTTAGGGATTAAGATTCTGCCTCTTAGAGAGGGTCCTGAGTTCTGATCCCAGGTCCCACATGAAAATGCCAGGTGGAAACTGCACGTCCAGCCCTGGTGGGCAGAGCCTGGAAATTTCAGAGCAAGGCAAAAAAAAGAGGTAGAAGTAATCCAAGATGATTCAGAAGTCACCCTTGGTCCTCTACAGGGACATACAGTACTTTGTGATACATACACACACACAATGTTAAATAAATTACTAAATAAATAAAGTTTAAAAAAATCTAAGCTGAAATGGCAAGCCACTGAACTTTAGGATGATGGCAGCAGCAGTGTTGGTGTCTTGGAAACTGATCCACAGTTAAAAGCAGTTCCGAGGAGAAACTCACCCTGCCACTGAGAACAGGAGAACTTTGCCAGCTGCCTTTGGTCAGAGCAGCCACAGGCCTCCTTGGCTCCTTAGTAAAGTAATATACAAATAAATAGACTGGGATTTGCTTGTGTTCCTGTGCACAGCCAACCTCAGGCAGAGCCAGCACCAGGAATGAAGAAATCTGAATTAGAACAGTTTCTCCACAGCCTCAACCTCTGTCACCCTTGAGCCTCAGGAAATCAGTTACTTAACGGAGAGAGAATCAAGTTATTAAAAGACAGACTTACGAATTCTCAAAGCAGATGCTCAAATGATCACTGATGGCTTAAATATGCACCTAGAACCACTGCCTGCTGGGGGGAAAATTTCATGACAGACACACACACACACACACACACACACACACACACACACACACACACACTGCCTGCTGAGGGGAAAATTTCATGACAGACACACACACACACACTGCCTGCTGGGAGGAAAATTTCATGACAGACACACACACACACACACACACACACTCATTCACTAAGGTCAAGTAATAAGAATGGCTTTCCAAACCCAGAACAAGCTTTTTACTGTTTTCTCCTTTGCATAGAATACAATTGGTGCTTATGTCTATAAAGAAACACGAGGCTTGGGGCTGGAGAGGTGGCTCAGGGGTTAAGCTTCTGCCTTGCAGGCGGAAGGTCCTGAGTTCGGATCCTAGAACCCACGTATAGACGCCGGGCGGAAGCGGGGGCGGCCTGCGTTTCTGGCCCTGGTAGGGCGGAGCCTGTGAATCCCGGGGCAGAGTAAACAAGGAGGAGGTGGAGGCATCCATGGTGGTTCCCGAATTCGTCCGTGGTTCTACACCACGTACACACACACACACACACATACATACACACACACGCACACATGCATACGCGCACAATTGAATAAATAATAATAATAATAATAATAATAAAAAAGAAACACAAGGCTTAACAGCAGTTAACAGAATTCTCAACATTATTTCTTTGTTAAATGAACCTCTCTTGGAAAAATAAGCAGTTTTTCTAAGTGACTGAAGTTCTGATGGCATCAAGGTGGTGGGGCCAGGCAGCTGCTGGAAAGGCCTGGCTGTGGAAGGAGACAGAACCTACAAGCTGCTCCAGCTGCAACACTGACTGAAGCTGAGAAAACGGATCTTGCTTTTGACAGTGGGTTCTAAAGCTCCTTTCCAGCAATAGCAATGATAAAAATGAAAGCAGACAGAGGTTATTTGTGCTAAAACCAGTACTTCTGCTAAAAGATATGGTTGCATATAACAAAAGAAAAGAGCACTTTCGAAGTCTGCGAGATAAATTTTGTACGCACCTTCAGCCGGATGACCTCCATGCAGTGGTCGTCCTTGTTTCTCACATTCTTTTCCCACAGGAGATTCTGTATCAGGTGACATAATTTAGTAAGACCAACCACTGGTAATGCAACAAAACCACTGATAAATCATTAATCGGTTAAAAATTGTATTCACCTGAATAAATACATTCAGACTTTCTTCCTTTGCATTGCCGGGTACTTCAAATGTGACTGTAACAATACTCTGTAAATCAAAAGAATAATCAATCATATTTCTAGTAATAGCAACATATTTTTTAAGACATAACCAGCTTATGGCACATAGTCATGGGACTTTAAGTTGCCAACAGTATATATTAACTATATTTTTCTCACTCTTTGTGCTGAATTTTGGTTTTAGCAGCTCAGTTTTCTGTGTACTGCTGAGTAGATGAATAATAGAGAAGAAGAGAAGAGAAGAGAAGAGAAGAGAAGAGAAGAGAAGAGAAGAGAAGAGAAGAGAAGAGAAGAGAAGAGAAGAGAAGAGAAGAAAAGAAAGAAAAGAAAAGAAAAGAAAAGAAAAGAAAAGAAAAGAAAAGAAAAGAAAAGAAAAGAAAAGAAAAGAAAAGAAAAGAAAAGAGAAAAGTGAAAAACTCTTTCCTGAAGATCATCAGAAGAATGGTGTACCCACAGTCCCTTTCTAACATGAGCTAGGTATTTGCCCATGACTTCTTGTTTATGGGCATAGCAATCCTTTCTGCACAGTAAAGGTAACTGCTTCTACTTTATAAACTGGGAAAAATAAACCATCCAGACCCAGCAGCACACTATTCAAACAAAATCATAATTTTGTCACTTAAAGAAACAATACAAAGAAAGGCTCATTACCTCTACCTGAGCAAGCAGGTGCCAAGTAGAAGGGGTCCTTAGAGAGGGAAATGGCAGAAAGGAAATGAGGGCAGAATACCTTTTTGGCCTTAGAACGCTGACAGTCATTTGCTAAGGTAAAGACTATGATAGCTTTTTTTCCTCCTGACTCTGGTCAGTTTTTCACTCTCTTCTCTAAAGGACCAGGAACTTACATTTCTTCCAAAAGATTGTACAATTAAAATTCAAATCTCTCTCTGAAATTTCAAATTTAGTGAGGAAAATACACAAAGGCTTTACATAACACAGCTAAAAACACTAGCCTTAGCTTGGATACCAAGGTACTCATACCAAGCTCAGAACAGCCTAAAATAGGAAGAAAGGAGGTACTTAAGCCTAGCTCTTAGAAATGTTTATATAGTCCAACATTTTCAGTTGCTGTGAGAAAAATCATGTAAGGTTGTGGGGAAACAGAATTATTTGTTTGTTTGTTCAATTTTTGTCTGCTTTGTTTTTGAAACAGAGTATTCCTAGCCTGGCTTGCAACAAAAACAATCTTGCCTCAACCTCCAGAATGCTAGTATTTCAGCACCACCATGTTCAGCTTTCATGCAAAGTTAGAGAACAGCTGAAAGTATGAAAGTTCAATTTAGATATAAATTTAGTTTCCAGTGTTACTACCAAAACGGAAAGTGCTTTTTTACTCAGGCAGCTACACACTGGACTTTAAACATAAGACAAATAAAGGTATGTACTTTTCTTCATGGGGCATACACTACAAGAAACCCCATGTTTGTCTAAAACCCTAGATTATACTAAGTTACAACTTCTGTGGGTTGAGGTATGACCAAAGTTAGCATGGATTTCTTTTTCTTTCTTCACAATGTTATGGAGAGAAGACCCGTTCTAACCACAGTTCTTAGCAACCTCAGTATATGATTTTTCCTCCTATTAAACCAAGGGCTTTCATCTTTTCATCTAAAGGAAGCACTTTACAGCTTCTCTTTGACACATCCAAATTGTCAGCATTATTACTCTTGTGCTTTGGGGCAATTACTAAGTAACATAAAGGGTCACTGAACATAAGCATTATGATTGTGTGACAGGGAATCTGAAAACAGAGATGCCAAATGAGAGAAAGATGGGCAGGTACTCTTTGGCATGGACACTGCACAACAGGATGATTGCATCTCAAGCAGGACCAAGAATGGTGAGAGGTTTCACTATGCTACTCAGAATGGCTGCAATTTGAAGTGGAGGAAGAGTTTATTTCTGAAATTGTTCTTTTAATATTGTGAAATAAAGTTGGCCACAGGGAACTGAAACTATACATTGTGTTTGGGTAATCTATTGGTATTTTGTCATAAAAGATTAAAAAAAATCAATGACCTTCAGTGAAAGAATAAAAATGTGACATAAACATACAATAAATGGATTATCATTTATTCTCAAAATAAGGAGATTCTGTCATACAGTATAAGGTGGATAAACCTTAAGAACATCATGCAGTGATATGAACCAGTAATAAAAGAACAAGCATTGGATGATTTCTCTTATCTAAGAATCAAAACTAGTCAAACGCACAGAAATCAGAAGATAGAAAGGCGGTTGGTTACCAGATGCTGTGGGCAGGCAGCACTGGAGGCCACTGCTCAGTGAGAGGCTCCAGCCAGGCAAGATGAGGAGGCGGTGGAGATCTGCTGCACAACCGTGCTCACGGCAATGACACTCACCGTGCTGCACACTTGGAACGCTTGTTTCAAGAGCAGATTTCTTCCCTTTTTTGTTTTCTGTTTTTTGTATGCTACAGAGGCCTGAGGGTGATCCCCTGGAGGATCTTCAACCTAACTGCTTTGCTCCAGGGTTCCCCACACTGTACCTTCCAGAATGGCAGCTTGCTGCCACATCCGCCCAGGAAGCGGAACTTTAACATTAAGATCTTGGAATCTGAACTCAGGTCCTTTTGCTTGTGAGAAAAAGGTTTTAACCCCTGAACCATCTCCCCAGCTCTCATAATGTTTTTTATACTATAACAGAAAGTACTTATTTTCAAATTTCAATGAGCATAGTCTACTTTTAAACTATTTTCTTTCAAAGTTCAAAGTACTGCTATGTATTTCAACAAAATGAAAATTTTCTTTCCTCATTAAGGAAATCACTATAGGGGGTTGGAAGATGGTTCAGGGATTAAGACTTTGCCTGCAAGCAGAAGGACCTGAATTCGGATCTAAGATCTCATGTAAAAACGCCAGGCAGAAATGGCAGAGACCTAACTTGCGGCTCTGGAAGGCGGAGCCTGGGAAATCCCAGAGTGAAGCAAAAAGGAGGTAGAAGCAATCCAGGATGATGCCTGAAGTCACTCTTCATTCTCCACAGGGATGGACGGACACACACACAAATTTTTAAAAATCACTATAGATGTCTAAAATTACTTTATTGTGATATGACTGAACTTGAGAATCACCGTGTAAACATGTGTCTATAAAGATGCTTCCAGAAAGGCTAACTTAAAAAAGACCTCCCCTTAGTGTGGCAGCACGATCCCATGAGCTGCAACTCCAACAGAATAAAAAGAGACGCAAGGTGAGCAGCACGACCCAATACTCTCTGCGGCTTCCCGACAGGATTCAGTGAGATCTGCCCTCATGCGCCACGGCAGACTGTACCATCAAACTGTGGGCCAAAATCTCTTCTTTCTTTTGTTGCTTCTCTTATGTATTTGCTACAGAATGAGAAAAGTAACAAATACAACTCTCTATCCAAAACATAGTATTTTGGCATTTGGGAGAACACTAGAAGCAGGAAAACCACTCTCAACATCTTTCCACCCTCCTCCCCTGAAACAGGGCCTAAAACAAAGGACAATTTTCTGAACTTCCCCTAAATCGGATTGTGCAAGTTATTATATAGGTGTCAGTTGAGGGCAGAGCCCTAAGCCCATCTGTGAAGAATTAATAGTTAACACAAGCCCTGAGCAAACGCGCAGGACAGTATCTATTGATGGAAGCCCCAGCCCAGGATGGGTGGGACCACTCCCCGGTGGTGGATAAGATGGTGGGAGTCGGTTGAGTAGTTTGGAATTCTTCAGCACGCTTGGGCAGATTAGCTGTTGGCAAGTAAAGTTCAGCCAGTTTCCCAGCTCCTGGCACTGCTACAGGCTTTCCTGTCAAGCCAAGAGCTGAGTAACTGTAATTCAGAATGAAACTCTTATTATGCGAAACTCTTTGGTCATAAATTCATTAGCAACATGCAGGCAAATTGCAACACAGATCTTCAGATTGTTTTCTAGACACCTAGAGAAAAAAGCGCATTCTTACCTCTGAAGGAAAGATCAGAGAGCAGACTCTGACAAACGCTTCAGTCTCATGAGCTCATACTCTTTTCCCCAACCTGTTTCTCTACAACTTTTCATTATTCATCAGACCTAACATAAAATATTCAACTTTCTCAATTCTTCAGGCCTCTATTACGAAGGTTTCCATACCACATTAACTTACTAGTAAGACTGTGTGGTTTTCTTTTGTTGATCTATGTCTGATTCAGAACTTCAGCCATGAACTTAGCAACAGATGAGAGATTTCCTCTTAGACTCAGTTTCACTAAATCCAATGAAAAGTTGATGCTTTTGATTCCTAGAGCCCATGGTCATGTTGATGTATTTAAAGCACAACAGTGCATCAGAGCCTCCTGTACAGCTTTACCCAGAAGAGATGATACAATGTCTAGGATTTGCTTAACACATTCCAGCAGGGTAACAAGTATACACAGCTTCCTTATACTACTCTACTTTTATGTGTGTCTGAAATTTATTATTTAAAAATACATTTTAAACTCCAGCAAAAAAA
The DNA here is from genome assembly GCA_023101885.1 of Typhlomys cinereus. Taxonomy (NCBI): domain Eukaryota; kingdom Metazoa; phylum Chordata; class Mammalia; order Rodentia; family Platacanthomyidae; genus Typhlomys; species Typhlomys cinereus. The sequence continues at coordinate 858,086 of JALPQD010000086.1, forward strand.
TATTGGGAGGACAAGAAATAAAATTAGCAAAAATATAAACTAATTGAGGCACATAAGCAGCCCATTTCATTCTACTTTTGTATACCATTGAAAATTTCCATAATAAAATGCTGAAAATAAACATGAGTATGCAGGTATGCAAGCCTCATTTCTAGAGCTATGAGAGCCAGGAAATAATGAATATAAAATTAGAAAGGCAGGAAAGGGCTGGAGAGATGGCTCAGGGGTTAAGTCTCTGCCTCAAAAGCAGAAGGTCTTGTGTTTGGATCCGGAATCCCACATAAAAAAACATCCAGGGGAAAGGGCAGTGACCTGTACTTCTTCTGGTCCTGGGAGGCAGAACCTGAGAAACTCCAAAGCAAAGCAACTAGGAGGTAAAAGTAATCCACAGTGATTCCCGAAGTCACAGTACACCCAAGCCCTCTGATAAACACAGACACACACAAAACACACATGCAAAAAAAAAAAAAAAGTTAAAAAAAATAGAGGTATTTACAAAAAGAAAAGGCAGGAAGAAGTCAGGAAGGAAGGAAGGAGGGATGGAAGGAAGCCAGGCAGATAAGAAACTCTGTAAGTGACTCTCAATTATACCACTGTTTGAGAAACATGGATTTTTGCTTCTTTAAAAATACTCATGAAACCCCTATCACATATCAAATCCTGTGCTAAGTAATAAATAATTATTTTTAAAGAATCTAAAGAGTAATGAAAGAGCATTTTAAGCCATGTACTAATGGTATTACACCACAACGTAGTAAACTCAAGATACCAAGAATGTAGATGTTGGCCATTTTACTGGTTCTTGTGAATACTATACTTTCTCATCTTTTAATCCCACACTGCTAGTATGATGCCCTTTGCTCTAAAGATGTGTTTCAATTTTATCCTTATGACTTCTATTAAACATCGTATATTCTTAAAATTTTCCCAAGATGATACTGCCAAGGACTTACGTTTCTCTCAGTCACTCATTTTAATGGTAACTGAATATTCTACTGAGATGTTTCCCAAATGAAGGTGCCGCCCGCATACATGGTGGTAAAAAGCTCTCCATAAACATGAGCCAAAAAGAACACAAAAATGCAAGTGACTGCTACTACCCTAGACTCACTGCAATTGATAATGACCCAAGAGCTAAGGGCCTCCAAAAAGAGATGGACACTATCATGGTCTAAAATGTGAACTGTCCCCACAGACTCGTGTCGCCGTTGTCAGTGTTTGGGATGGTCATGGCCGCTTCAGGAGGTGGAGCTTTGCTGGAGGAGCCGCATCACAGGGGGTGTGCCATTAAGTTGTTCAGCCCCACCCTGCCTCAGCTAGCCCTCGGCTCTGCCAGCGTCCAAGACGGATGTGGCCTACATCACCTCCAGTTCTGCCAGCTAGTCAGTCCTTTCCCGCCATAACGAACTATATCTCTACTCTGGAATGGTAGGCCAAATACATCTCTTTCTCCCCTTCATTGATTGAGCCTGAGTGCTGTCTCACAGCAGCAAAGAGTAGCTGCTACACATACTGCTCACTCACATGTCCTCTCTCTTTCACTGCTCTAAATGAAGCAAAAGAACTACCTGAATCTCTACAATCTAAGACCCGCTTAAGACAAACATGAGTATAGTACAAATATTTTTTACACTGTTCTTAGCATGCTAACACCTTCCTGGGGTATTAGAATTTCAGATCATGAAACACACCTTGTGGAACTAAAATTTACAGTGCTACTGAAAGTGAAGCTCAAAGTCGGTTTCTATTTAAATGAGCCATCCTCACACTCGACCCTGTTCATCAATACAGTTTAAATAAACTGCAGATAAGACCCTTGAGGTTTTTTAAAGTAGAAATTCCCATCTCAAAAACTGATCAAAACACATTTGAGTGACTTGTGGAAGAAGCTAAAAAGCAAAATTTCCTAAAATTCTAAAAATTTTTGACTCAAAAATTCTTATGGCATACACAAGATTAGACAATTTCAAAGGCATGCAAAATTCTAAAACTGCCATTTTAGGAAGTTAAAAAAAAAAGATACTTTAGAAACATTGCAACTCTTTTTTTTTTTTTTTTTTACCTGATCAAGGTGGGGTGCTGCTGGCACATACTGGAATTTTTTCTGCAAACTAAGAACAACCATTACAAATTAGAGAGCAATATACTTCTAACTTAACCATATACATTACCCAGAGATATGGACCAGATAAGGAACAAAATTTCTATTACTTAATGTATTCCACAGTTCCAATTTGTATATTGTTCATATATTCTAATAGAAAAGTTAATGGATTTATTTTAAAAACACTTTAAATGCATACATAGTACACATAAGTATACATACAAAGAAGAGAACAACTAACCTTTTAGCACTATTCTTCTATGTGTGGTTAAATGTCTGTGGGTTTCTTAATAATTTAATAGGTCCAAACAGGCTCAGCAAAATACCTATGACCTTTTTTGTGCTGTTCAAAGGATCTTAGTTCTCCCCCATGCTTAATTTAATATCAGTGTCAGTAACTAATGAAAGTTAGAAGAGTAAAATTTCCTTTTTTCAAAGATTTCCCTTGAACATATCAACTTAGTAAAGAACAAAAACTTGGTGAAGAACCCCAAGTACAGCATCCACAAGTCAGTTATTGGTTAAGAAAGAAGAAATTCAGACTTTATTCTGACTATTCATTGCTCTGATCTAAAATGAGCCAAATCAATATAGGATCACAAATTACAACCGTAACAATTATAGCACACATTTAGACACTGATGGGAACAGAATGGGGGCGGGAAGAAAGGCTTAAGTCCTTGCAGATGTTTTGCCTTAAAGAACAGTGAGGGGTAAATTAGTAACAGCAAGTTTAGGAAAGAGAAAGGTTTGTAGGAACTGTTGGAGGAATGAGTCATGGGGGTGGGGGAGGTGTCTTAGTAGGGAAAGTGTCAAATTAAATCCTTCCCAGCTGGTTGCTTGGGAAAAGATTCTCCTGTTAAACAGCTCAGTAGAGAGAAAAGCTATGCAAAGGCCCCATGTGAAGTGCTGGCACTGCATTAAGTAACTATTCCTTTAAGTGTCACTTAAAGCAATGACTCATCTTAATAGAATGAAATCAAGAAATTATGAAAAAATCATGTTTTCTGTATGTCCAGTGGTTAATGTGCTGGACAATGACTATATACAACTTCATATGCAAGCAAAAGATTGAAAACTTAACAATGAGCCTTTAAATTTAAATCCTAGTAATTTTCAGAATTTTGTGCTTTTAATTTGTTCCATATAATAAAAGAAGGTAAACTGTCCTCCACTCTAGTGGACAAGCATATGCTACCAGAGCTTAAAGTTTATTAATCAGAAATCTTGTTTGCTTTCTTAATTATAATCTTACAATTTCTGTCTCTACCTAACACAAATCTAAAACTTCTTTATAAAATGTCAGTTTATTCTATATGAAACAATTCATAAGATAGAACTAGAAACTTTTCTGTCTCTCAAGTTAAAAAAAATATATGGTATAATATGAAGAATCAGATGCTTTAAAGAAATTACGTTATTAGAGATATAAATCCAAAAGGCTAGCCAACTGACTTTTGACAAAATAGAGAAAAAATAGCCTCATGTACAGAAACATTAAACAATGGACATATAAAAAAACTGAATATCCATATGAGAAAACTCAAAGTAGGTCCCAATTTCTGAACAAAAAAAATCAATTCAAAATGGATCAAAGACAAAAATGTAAAATCTGAAACTCTACAAGTTGCCAGGGGAAAACACTTCAAGATACAAACATAGACAAGGAATTTCTGAAAACTACTCCAATAACACAAGCACAAAGTCTAAGAAATAACAAATAAAAAGCTGCATAGCAATGGAAACCATCACCTCAGGGAAGGGACAGCCCACACACCGGAAGAAACCTGTACCAACTGTACAGCAGACAAGGATACGTATCTAGGATGTGCAAAGAACTCCAAAACTTAAAAACCCAAATCATCTCTGATTGATTGGGCTAATGAATACAAAGTTTGAAAGAAGAAATACAAATGGCCAATAAATATTTGGGAGGGATTAAAAATCCTTAGCCACAAGGGCAATACAAATTAAAAATATACCAATAAGTTGGGAAGATGACTCCGTGGGTAGAGTGCTTGCTGTGCAAGCATTAAAACTGAACTTCAGATTTCCTGGCAATCTAGTGAAAACAAGGCATGGTGGTATGCTAATTTTAGTGATGAGGAGGGAAAGAAAAATGGATGCCAGAGACTTGCTGATCAGCTACTCTAGCTGATATGGTGAGCTCCAGGTTCAGAGATCTGTCTCAAAAAATAAAACGGAATGTGAAAAGATACCCCAAATCAACCTCTGACTTCCACACACACTAGCAAACACACCTGCCTGCATACACAGGTATGTGCTCCACACAAAAAAATGCAGATTCCATCTCACTCCATTGGAATGTCTACCATCAAGACAACAAATACTGGTAAGGATGTGGGGAAAAAAATAGCCCTTCCACACTGTTTCTGAGAGCATATGTAAACTGGTACATCCATGATAGAAATCAGAACAGACTCCTCAAAAAACTAAAACTAGACCTACCATATAACCAGCTATATCATCCCTGTGAATGTATACAAATAATTCTAATTCAGCATGCCATAGAGCTATTTGCACATCCATGTTTATCATTCTGCTATTCACAATAGCTAAGAAAGGGAATCATTCTGAATACCACCACCATGTGACTCAAATTATGTCATTTTCAGGAAAATAAAGGAAACTGGAAAGCATCATGTCAAAAAATAAGCGAGACCCAGAAAGCAAAAATTTCCTTAATAATTCAAAATACTCAGAAGTGGGTCCATTTTCATGATACTGAGTAGACATGTGAAATGTAAAATAATATTTACTGCAAACATTATTCACAATAGCCAAGAAGTAGAATTGACCTAAATACCATTGTTGGATGAAAATAAACTTGTTATATGCACATAAACATATACAGTTTTAAGAACAAAGTCCTACCATTTATGAGAACGTGGACAAACATGCGAAGTAAAATACACCAGTCACTGAAGGACAAACACTACAACCAACAGAATAGTGGCTGACAGGGAACAGAAGGGGAAACAGCTGACATTTATTGGGTTTTAGTTGCTAAGCTTAGCTAAAAATGCTGTATTATACATTTTAAAATGTGTTAGATGAGAACTTCCTTTGTACATTTGCCAAAAAAAAAAAAAAAAAAAATACTGACATACAAAAGCAAACTTTTTCTGTCCCTTATCAAAGAGTCTCCCAAAGAACAGAAAGTCAATTCATCACTAAGGGGAAGGGAACATGGGCTACAATTTTCTGTGTTTTTCAAGTACTTTTTCTGTAAGTAATGGGCATAAAAATATTGAGTCCTTAAGAATGTCTTTTATATTATAATTTCTATAGGAAAATGCATTGTGATTTCCAAACAACAATTTACAAATCTTTTAAACATTTAAAAAGAAAATCTTATGAGCCAGGTGCATTTAGTGTGCATGCCTGTAATCTCAGTACTTGGGAAGTTAAGACGTAAGGATCAAAGTTTACAGCCAGACAAAGCAAGACCTGTCTCAAAAAGTAAAACAAACTTAAAAGCAAAGGTAACTATGGAGCAAAATGTATTACATTAAAAATGATCAAGTAATGAAAACATACCTTGTTCCAGACAGATAATCAAAGGCATGAAGATCTAACACATTTGTGAGATCAACTCTGTAAGAAAGAAAATTCATATGAAGAGTTTAAAATTCAGTAAAAAACATCTAATTAAATCATGGGAAAAACCACCTCTAACTGGGCATGGCAGTGCATGTGTCTGTGATCCTGGCACCAGAAGGTAAAAGATAATAAGTTCAAGGTCATCCTCAGCTATATAGTGATTTTAACGCCAACATGAGCCATGTGAGACTGTCCCCCATCTTCCTCACTCCATGGAAGATTTTCTAAGGCTCATTTATCAAAACATGTAAGCATAAAGATTAATTAGAATATCATATTATTTAGGAAATACATTAAATGGCAGGCAGGAAAAGAGTTATTATAAAACTTTTTCTATGTAAAAATTCATAAAAGTGAGTAAATGGTTAAGATCAGGTAAAAATTATGTGGATACTGCTTCAATATACTAGCTTACTTTTTACTTTTTGACTGTCCTTTCAATCCTGAAATCTAATTTCTAAGTTTTCAATACTGTATTTTTACAGTAAAAAAATTATTCAAATAACAAACTTTCCTTAACATGTTAGTATTCCAAATATGAAACAAAAGGACAAATGGATAATAGTAAAAGTACATACAAATACTTTTGATTTCTATAATTCTTCTACTCCCCCTTACAGGCAAAATAAAAATACTGGAAATCAGGACTGAGAGTATAGCTACTTGATAGAGCACATGCCAAAACTCTGGATTCAACCCCAAATGACCAGTATATAAATATTAGTTCACTCAAAAGTCTGCACATGGTTTTAATTTCATTCATTCAGAATGAGGTCATAAGTAAAATGAAATCTCATAATTCACAGAATTTGGTAGGAATAGATGTTTTCTCTTAGAATTATTTAGTGTTAATCAAACCTTATTAGCAATGTAGCAATTCAAATCAATGAGAATCACACACTAACACAATTGGTATTGGCCTTGTTTTAAATACATTAATGTAAATTTGTAAGATGGAAGGCTAATTTCTAATTTTAATACATGTCTATGAAAAAGAAGACGATAGTGACTCCTCTTTCTTTGATCACAGTTAAACTTTAAGTATCATAAAATTTCAAAACTAGACTCTAGCAGCATGTCATTCATTCATTACATTTTTCCATGAGGGAAACCAAAGTTTGTTTGTCACATTGACAACTTTTTGTTAAATGTGCAAATGTAAGATAAAATAGATCTATTAACTCAGGATCAGCTGTGCCTGCTCAATTCACTTCACAGCAGTTGGCCACATACTCGTGCATAAGACAACACCCTGTGACATTATGAACACTTATCCTGGCACAGACAAATTCCCATCTTATGAAAAGATGAATACTCCAAAGTTCTATGTTAACAGACCACATCAACAGTTCAAGTTCTGGATATACTACATGTGCTGAATGAGGAGAGTGATCAGGCAAGGAAGTAAATGTCCCATGAAGACTTAAAGATCAATTTACACCAAGAAACCAAACTCTTAACACAACACACATTTCCTTTTCCATCTTCACAGTAGAGCAAATGTTTACAATGGTCAAAGATGAATGAATCCTCCTTTCTACCTTCTCCCTCATCCCCCACCCAGCTTACCATCTTTACCTCACAAAATAGTTTAAAGTTTAGTGGAGTTTGGATGCGTCAATTCTGTGAATATCTAAGTCAGTTTTGAAAATAAACTAAAAATTGTCTCACTGAAACAGCATCCTTGGGAATACATATCTTTTAAAGATAATTCTGCTTTATGCTCAATTCTTGTGCTATTTCTAAGACACAAAGGATCAATAAAAGATCTGTATCAAATAAAGTAAAAATCAAGTCTTTCACCAAACTCTCAATAGCAAGTATATTGAGCTTTAAAATGGAAGTTTCTATGAATCTCCTTCAGACTAGTACAACCATGAAAAAGAAATTCTTTTTTTTTTATTTATTCAATTGTGCATGTATACGTATGTATGTGTGTGCGTGCACGCGTGTGTGTCTGTGTGTGTAGAACCACGGACAAATTCGGGAACCACCATGGACGTCTCCACCTCCTTCTGCCCCAGGATTCACAGGCTCCGCCCTACCAGGACCAGAAGCGCAGGCCGCCCCCGCTTCCGCCTGGCATCTATACGCCGAACTCAGGACCTTCTGCTGCAAGGCAGAGGCTTAACCCCTGAGCCACCTCTCCAGCCCAAAAAAGAAATTCTTTACTCGCTAAAAGAAATGTCTAGAAAACTAATTTTCCTGGTATTTCCATCTTCAGTGATAAAAAATATCAGAACTTTTCCAAAAACTTTAAACTAAAAGAAAAAACTTCCATATTTCTGTAAAACGATATTTTCAAACTAAATAGGAAAAAGAAAAACAAAAAAAAATTCATTTTTCTCCGAATTTTTTTTTTGAAAGTACAAAGTGCAGCTGCTAATCTAGACATACTGTCTAACAGTTATCTTTTCAAACTCTAGTGAGTTTGCATGGGCCAATTCAAGATCCACGTAGTTGCTGACATGGTCCAAAGAATTTTAGAACTGAAGTCCCAAATGCCTTTCTCAAATTCAAAATTAATTATAAAAACAAACATTTCTAAACCCAAGTGCCACCGTCTCTGAATCTACATTATTCCTCCTATAGGAACTCCCTATATTTCAGAGTTCATCTCCTAAGAGGTGAACTAACTCCGTGTTATCTACAGGAGAAAATCAAACTAGATGATCTGGACTGGAAAGATTACTCAGGGGTTAAGCCTCTGCTTCAAAAGCAGAAGGACCTGAGTTCAAATCTCAAGTCCCACATAAAAACATCTGATGGGAATGGCAGCTATCTGCACCTTAGGCCCTGGAAGGAGGAGTTTGGGAAAATCAAAACAAAGGTAGAGGTTCCAGGATGGTTCTCAAAGTCACACTTGGGCCTCCACAGGTGCATATAGTTCCTTCTGATAAACACACATACACATCCACAACTACACATACAAAAATAAAACAAAACAAACTAGATTATCATAGCATTCAAGATCCTTTGTAGTAAGCTCATGCACTTTTTTCTCTTGGCTTCATGCTGCCATGGGTTCTAGTTATTCTAAAAAATTTATCAGTCTTTACCTGAATTCAGAATCTTAGTTTTACACTTGGAATATCACCCTGCTCCAAGTTATCTGGGACGCTCTAATTCATTCTTTAAGATTCAGTTCAATGATCACTTACCTAGTAAAATTTTCCTGACTCTCCTTTAAAGAGAGAGAGACAGAGAGAGACAGAGAGAGAGAGAGGGAGAGAGGAATGCATATCATGATGCATGGGTGCACGGGTAGAGTTTGGACACCAGTTCTTCTACCATACAGACTTCTAGGGGTAGAATGCAAGTCTCCAGGTTTACAAACTGACTCCTTAGCCACTGAGCTAAATCACTGGCCACTCTCTTCCTATTTTTATAGCTCCAATTTTTGTTGTGATACATTAATAATACTTAATCTACTGCTTTTTGCTTGTTTGCTTCTCTGTTTTCCCCAAAATCACTTCTTAAAAGTTAATTTTTGTTTTCTCCATAGCTTTGAAATTTTAATCCACCCTGAAATGTCTAGGAATCACAGTAAGGTTCAATAGCTTGTTGAGGGCTAAGGCTGACTGCACAATTGTGAAGACCTGATTTCAAATTCCCAGAACACACACGTAAAAAGCTGGGCATGGTGGGGTACATTTGTAACCTCAGTGCTGGGATTGGGATGGAGACAAGAGGATCTCTGGGGCGAGTAGCAGGGTCAATCAGAGACTCCATCCCAAGGGAATAAGGCAGAGTGTAAGGCAGGACGTCAGATGTCCTCCCCTGGCCTCTGAGCATGCACCTGTGTACACATATACACATGCAAATCATACACACAAACAAACACACAAAAACAGTTTATTGTCTAGTTAACTTATTATTGATCAACTAGATTTTGATTTCCCTCTGTTCATTTAAATTTCTAAAAATAAAACAGGTTGAGAAAAGAATGGCATTGTCTTCTAACCTTCTCCTCCTGCTTCTGAAGCCATGCAGTCCCTGAGAGTCTCTATTTGCTTTTTATCCACTTAACCCTTGCCAGCAAGATGCTGCTACACGAGAGTCTTACCACAGTCAAGGACTGGCTTCCTGCTAGTCATACCTTACATCGCTTTCCATTTTGTCAATTTTTGTCAACCATAAAATGCTAAAGAATTAAACTGTAGGAAAAAAATACAAAATTCAAATGATTTCAACTAATTTTTAAGAAATAAATTTCTAGGGGCTGACGAGATGGCCTAGGGATTAAAACTCTGCCTCCCAAGCAAAAGGTCCTGAGCTCAGATCCCAGGTCCCATATAAAAATGCCAGGTGGGTATGGCTTCCGCCTGCACTTCCAGCCCTGGTGGGCGGAGCCTGGGAAATGCCAGAGCAAAGCAAAAAGGAGGTAGAAGCAATCCAGGTGATTCCTGAAGTCACTCTTGGTCCTCCACAGGGACACATAGTGCCCTCTGATACACACACACACACACACACACACACACACACACACACACAAGTGCATGCACAGGAAAATAAATAAATACATACATAAATAAAATAAACGTTTAAAAAACATTAAAAAAAAAAAAGAAATTTCTAGTCTCTAAACTGGGAAGCCCAAGTTGCTGTGTCTCAAGGAATTTTGGGAGATATTTTATTTAATATTTATAACCCAACCATAAGACTTCTATGAACTCTAAATCAACTTGTTTTCATAGCGAGAAAAAGTTATTTCACATACATTTGCAAACACCAGATACTAAAGAAACAGACTTCCTTCACTTTTTTACTTCTGGATGAGTAAAAAGCACTAAATGCTTACTATTATATAAGAAATATTAGAAATGACAAACAGAATCTTTACATAATAAATTAACTAGGATGAAAACTTTATTTGAAATATGGATGATTTTCTTAGTGAAAATACATTTAAAACATTGGCAAGATGATTATGCATATGACATAAATAAACTATATTTACAAGATTATTTTTAAAAGCTAATTTAGCACTGTGGGGCTGTCTGTGACTTCTAAAGAAAACTCCAGGAGAAAACAGAACACATCAGGAAGAAGACACACTGAGGGATGGCTAACAGTAGGAATTAGACACTCACAGGTTTCTACAGGGAATTTTGAAATGCAAATAGTGTACCTGCTCATGAGGCACTTGTAGCAGACTTGCACTAGGGGCATTCTCCTCCCTGGTCAGCAGAGTGGCTGCTGGGAATGCATTCCAGAGTCATTCCCAGCTGCCCTCACGCTCAAAAGCAGCTGCTGCTCTTCCTGCCCCACACTTCTCGCCATCTGTCAGCACCTCTAATCTCTGCCACTGCAGACGAGCTACTCAGCTAAGGCCTCTGCTGCACTAGTGCAGAAAAAAAATCTCTCAGCTACAGCTAAGCTTAAAAAAATATTTTTGCACAGAAAAAAAACTGAGTCATGGTAACAGCCAAAGGAAAACAGTTCAAAGTAGAGTTTGAAGACATTTTAAGAAGATCTTCTTCATAAAATTATGAATATCTATCTATAAGAACTATAAGCAAAAAGAATCCAAAGAAAATGTAAATAAAAACATAAAGGGATACATCACAAACTTAAACATAAAGATTTTTATGAAATATTGGTTTTATGGCAGAATTTTTTATAACTGTGGAACATTAAGGATTTAAAATATTAAAGTCATTTAAATACCTTAATTCCTCAGTATACTAGCTTCCAGATTTCTGTATCACAACAGTGTAGTCCTTAACAAACAAAGGTATGAACTAAATATTCCTAAAAAAATTATAAAATACATTTTTATACCTTTTAAACATTTCAGGTCTTACTTTTTTAAAGTTACCTATCTTCATTATAATCATTTTACCAATTTCTTAAGTGTTTATTCTTAAGTAAAAGCTAAAGTCACAAAGGTGCTACTGATAAAAGCAATTGCTTTTTCTTTTTCTTTTCTTTTCTTTTTTTTTTGAGGCAGGTCTCATATAGCTCAGGCTGGCACTGAACTTGCGCTGCAGTCAGGGACAACCTTGAACTTGTGAGTCTTCTGCCTCTATTTCCCCGGGCAGGGATTATAGGTGTATGTCATCACACTGAGGCTACGTAGTACTGGGAATCAAACACGGAGCCTCAGGCATACTAGGCAAGTATGTCACCCAATGACTCACATCCCAGCAATAATTCTTAAAAGTACCTTGATCTTTGTGTCTCTAAAATTTTCCCCAGTCCATTTATTGATCTGAAATAAAAAGTAAAAAAGAAGTAAGAAAAACTGAATCATAACTTTTTTAAAAGTATACAAAAATCACATTATTTCTAAAACAGAAAATAAGCAAATACAAACACAACTGGAACAAGTAAAGATTAAAATGGAAAACAAAGCTTGATTTTTTTCTTAAGATTTTTGGTTTTTTTCCTTCAAATCATAAATCTAGAGTGCATTTCATGCATTTCAGAAACCTGATGTGACAAAATCTACCACACAATTGACAGACTAGGAATGACTGATTTAAAAAAGTTCCTTTACTTTGGAAAAGGGGTGGGGATGTGATTCTGGCAGAGAGCTTGCCTACATGTACAAGGCCTGATCCCCAGCACTGCCAAAAAGAAAAGGAAGGGAAAAAAGGAAGATGATTTATAAATAGCAAGTAATTCTATATTCTTAAAACTCAAAACAGTTTATTTTAACCCTACACCCTACAAAACTGGTGCTACACATACTAAAATCAAAGAAAATGGCTCATTTTATATAGCACTGAACACCTCCTCTACTTAGGTTTGTATCACCATGTCTTACGTATGCTACTTGCTCAAGCTTGTTTTCGTGGGTCAGCCTTTCCACACACAATGATTCAGAAGTCTCTTTGTACTACTTTACAACATTTTCAATCTTTTCTTAATATCATCTGGAGAACAAAATCTTCATTATAATAGCTAGTGGAGCACTTATGAAATATCAAGCACTATGCAAGTTTACCAGCAATATACTTATCTTACCCTCTGAGCTATCTCACCAGACTCTAAAACAAATTTCTAAGATAGGAATTTTTCCTGTTTTGCAAATGAGGTTTGAGAAGCTTAAACATAGCTCTAAGAAAAGAAAGAGATCAAGGATTAACACTCGAGCAGTTTCCAAAGCCTGTATTCCTAAACACAATACACAATGCAATACTATCTGCCCTCTATATTTAACATTTATATTAATACTTTAGTGTGTGTGTGTGTGTGTGTGTGTGTGTGTGAGAGAGAGAGAGAGAGAGAGAGAGAGACAGAGAGAGAGGATACTGTGTCCCTCTGGAGGACCAAGGATGACTCCAGGAATCATCCTGGATTGCTTCTACCTCCTTGCTTTGCTCTGGAATTTCCCAGGCTCTGCTCACCAAAGTCAGAAGTATAAGCTGCCACCATTTCTGCCTGGCATTTTTACACCTGGGATCCAAACTCAGGGTTTTCTGCTTGCCAGACAGTCTTAACCCCTGGGCCATCTCTCTAGCCCATATTAATATTTTTAATACTAAAGTTTAAATATATTACCATTAAAATGAGAGCAAATATAGAGAAAAATGTGAATTTCTTTCTCTTTCAATCAAAATAATTGCAAACAATCTTTTCATCAATTATGTACTCTAATTCAGTTTTATAACATACACTGTATGAACTAGTAGTAATAGTCTGGAGCTGAGATTAGCAGGAGTTAGTTAAATGTGGTAATGTTGACCTTACCCTTACGTTTCTACAGGGCAACAATCATGATTAAAAAAATTGTATACTGAATTTTAAATTTGAAAGTACTCGAGGCACCATTTAATAGCTACTGAATATATCTTTGCATTGTCTAGTTGAAGGCTTACAAAGTAACTCAAAACAAAGTCCCTGAACCCTAACCACATTCAAAAGTTCATCTTTGGTTTAAAAAGGAATGGGACTCTCCAGAAAAGTCAGCAAAGCTTATCACATAGTGAATTAGGTGTTGGCCACCTTTGCCCATGTGCAGTAGAACCACTGAAGGCAAACATAGCTGGCAATAAAGCAAACTTGTTAAGCCAAAGAACATTCTGACAGAAGTGACATCGTTTGTGCAAGGGAAGACATTATTGAAGAATGGAAGGGGAAAAAAAAAACAGGCCGTGCAGTTGAAACTGTTGGTGAGAGGAATGGACTCAGACATCCGCCAAGGGAGAAACACTGTGAGTGAAGCCAGGACCTGGAGAGACACATCCATGGGGAAGTAAACTAGCTGTCCTGGGAAAGTTAGGGTGGGCTTGGTTTTAGGAAAGAGCCAAAGAATAGGCAGGAAAAGAAGACATAAATGGTATCAAATGACAGAATATCAGCCTAATAATTCTGGATTATAGTCTTTAAACAATGAGAAATAATTTTATATATTTCTACTTATACAACAGTCAACTAGTCAACAACAATATACTTAATTTCTTAATGGTACTTTAAAGAGGTCAACCTTAACCTTACGTTTCTACAGGGCAACAATCACGATTAAAAAAATTGTATACTGAATTTTAAATTTGAAAGTACTCAAGGCACCATTTTGTAGCTAATTTCAGTCCTTCTGAAAAATTAACTTAGGTTTAATTTTAACTGATACTTAAAAAAACATATGTATTGATGGGCACCATATGATATTTCAATACATAAACACATTATGTTACTTAAGTTAAACATTTCAATCTTGCAAATATTTATCATCTCCTAGATTTTTGAAACATATAGTACTCGACTGCTATCTACTGTACCTAATAGTTGTTTTTAATCTGCTTAACTCCTCTTCAGAACTCAAGTCTGTTTTATTGATGAGAATGATATCTGCCAAAGCAACTTGCCTAAAACAGCAAACGAAGAACAAGTGTAAAAGAAAACTGGCAAGAAATCAAAAACAAATTTATAAACAACTTATTTAAATCAACATATTAGTTAAGAACTACTTTGTGTACTATAACAAGGGATTCAATTTATCCTCATCTATAAATTCTTCAGATAAGTAGGACTGTATTCATCACTATATATAACTAGATTTCACATTTATAATATTCACCTAAAAATTATATTACTAATTCTATTAAAACCTCAAAAGTTTATAATCAGAAGGATGATTTTCAACTTTTTTTTTGTAAAGAAAAGCATAAAATTCAGATACCCAATGTGGCAGAATAAGGAGTCTGACAAAAAAAAAAAAAAATGTTTTTTGCAATATTTAGCTCAATTTTCAAAGAAATACGGAGAACAAGTTCACTTAACATTAATTTTGTTTTTCTTTAAAAACTAGACATCAAAAATAAAGCAAGATCTTATATATCTTTTTCAGCAGCACAAATATGGATTACATACATATGTATGTAATCCCAGTTACACAATCTGAGGACAGTGAGATGGCTTAGCAGATAAAGAAATCTGTTCACAAACCTGGCAACCTAAGCTCAATTCCCAGAGACCAAGAGACAAACTTCCAAAAGGTGTCCTCTGACTTCCACATGGAGTGTTACCTACCTGCCTGTACATTCTCTCTCTCTGAATTTAAAAAAAAAAAAAAACTCAGCTGACAGACTACAGAGCTATATTGCATGCACACATATATCTACAAAACCAATTTTTATAATTAGAATTTCAAGTTTCCCCAAATCTTTGGGAAATTCTAATCACTGGAGTACTTGTTTCTAACCTTGGTTTTATGGTATAAATCAAAGAAAATAACTAAATTGTTAAAAGTAACTTTAATTCACTAAACACGAAAAGTTCAACAAATGTACATTATAATCCTACTGTTGCTTGAGCAAATTTTATTCAACTAAAGATGAAATACATATATCTTTAAAAATGCAGTTTTTACAGCATTCAAAATTTTCATAAGGAAGAATTTTGGTTATTTATTGAAATATTATTTCAGTATTATTCCAATATTATTTCAAATTCTAATTTGAATAAACACAGTTATACACCAAACATAATGTTCAGGTAAGACTATAAAAGAACTCACTCTCACATCCAAAATGAAGGAAGCGCTGCTTGCTTGTTTCTTTTCTATGTCTTAATTATCTATATCAAACTCAGGGCACCTCGTCCTTAAGCGACACACTGATTCTAACTGCCAACTATTCCACAAAATTCTCATTAGTAAGAATTGTAAGGTAAGCAAACTATTTTAAATCTGTATGTGTAAAGACAAATCAATTGGGAACATAAAAATACTTAAAATATTGTTAAGTACTAAATTAAAAGAATTTCAGTATTTGTTCCTGTATGCTAAATAATGATGAAAAATAAAATCGGTTTTTATTTTTTCAACTATATTTATGTATTAGTGTGTGTATATCAGAGGGCCCTATGTATCCCTATGGAGGACCAAGAGTGACTTCAAGAGTCAACCTGGGTTGCTTCTACCTCCTTTTTGCTTTGCTCTGGGATTTCCCAGGCTCCGCCCACCAGGGCTGGAGGTGCCTGTAGTCAAAGCCTTATCCACCTGCTGTTTTTACATGGGACCTAGAATCTGAACTCAGGTCCTTCTGCTTACATGGCAGAGTCTTAACCCGAGTCACCTCTCCAGCCCATGACTCAGTAAAAACTGATATAAATTTACCAACCGTTTCTTCATTCGATTTCAAATAAATTGTATGAGGATAAAATATCATATTAAGATTTCCCCATTTCTTTAAAATCAAAGAACTACTATGCCTAGTATTCACTTTCTGTCACAATATAAATGGTTTTAAATAAAATATAAGTCATTAGACCACAATGAAAAGGTAGCAAGAATTTAGGGGGGGATCTGCCTTACTATGCTTGTTTTTTTTAGTTGGTCTTGTGATTTTTGCACTGATGATCCACTTTTTCTAACTGTCCAGCAAGCAATTAAACTTTAAATATGAATACCTAGAAGCTTCATTGATAAGTCCATCGGGTTTTTCTTCTTTTAAATGCTGAACAAAACAAAATTTGAAAATTATTGTGGTATATTACAAAAATCTAATCTCAATACAAAGAAATTATTTTAAAGATGTCTTTCTTATTAAAACATTAAGGAGATCTACTTTTAAACACACAAATACAACTTTTTTTTGTGGTACTGGGATTGAACCTACGTTCACTGGAATTTGTTCTGCCACTGACCTATATCCCAGTCCCCTTACAAACTGTTTAAGACAGAATCTCACTAATTGATCAGAATCCCCTTGCCTTTGCTCTGTAGCCCAGGAAGGTACTGAGTTCCTGCTTCACTCTCACAAGTAGCTAGGATTATAGACAGATCTGGGACACTAGGCTGAACAAAAATAACTTCTTTGTGTTCTTCAAATTTGTTTGTTTGCTTGGTTTTTTTTGGGGGGGGAGTGGGGGTTATTTCTGAGAGGGGTTCTCACTATATACCCCAGAGTGGCCTTGAACTTTCAATCCTGCCTAAGCTCCCTGAGTGCAGGGATTTGCAGGTGTGTGCTATCACATCCGACTTTCATTTTTGTTACTGTTTGTAAATTACAGATAATAAACGTACATCTTTATGGAATGATTTTATGCCTATGCTGTGCAATGACCAACTCCAGATACACATCTTTTCTTTATAATGAGAGTACTCAAATTTTTCTCTTGACTAGGATGTCTTCCTCTATCTCATTGTATCCATTAACTACTTTCTGCCTCTGCCTCTTTCCCCTCTCTTTCCTACCCTGCAACGTCTAGCTGTCACTCCTCTGCTTTCTATTTTGAGAGCTCAGCTTTCCTGGACATCGCACATGATGAGATCATGCAATAGTTGTCTTTCTGTGCCTGGTTTATCAGAACCAGCATTTTTATCCGAGTATTGTTTATCCTCATTTGCATTTTTCCCCACAATAAACCTATGGGGTGTGGGCAGGAAGGCATGTAGGACTTTATTTCTTGCCTTTTTCTTTTTCTTAAAAAGAACCCCTCTAAAAATTTAACAACACACTTGCCATCACAGAACTTCATTTTTAAAGTCTTATTATTTATTTCTGTGTGTGTAAAATATCAGAGGGCACTATGTGTTCCTGTGGAGGCCCAAGGGTCACACGGGAATCATCCTGGATTGGTTCTACCTCTTTTTGCTTCTGTCTGGGATTTCCCAGGCTGCAACTTCCAGGGCTGGAATCAGAACTCAGGTCCTTCTGCTTCTGTGACAGAGTCTTAACCCCTGAGCTATCTCTTTAGCCCAGAACTGCATCTTGACATATCATCACCGAACTGTTTGTTTTTAATTAAAAACAGGAGCAATAGAAGATAACATTATTTGCAAATCTTTATAAAAGTCTTTTATGCCATATAAAATCAGTCATATATATACACAGACTTGTGTTAATGATTACATAAGAGAATATTAGAAAGATTACCTAACAACTACACTGTAGATTACTTTATCAAGCTAGGTTCACAATTCATTTGAAGGAAATCCTTAAAGAACTTGCATAATTTTGAACTTCAGGGCAAGGTGATGCTATGATCACAAAGAGAAACATTTTTTTTCTCCTAAAGGTTTACCGACTACTGCTTAAAGGAAAATAACACTACACAGAAATCACATCAATGATATTCTTTTCACTTTGCATATAACCCTAAAAGTTTACTGGCAGACTCACTTCTGTATTGTGGAAATGATTCTATCAAAAAGTATTCATTGCCAAAACATTTAAGGCTTATATTCATTTTTCATTATTGTTCTTAACTTGAGACTGCAGCATATCCCATTACACATCCTGTTGTATACTATTCTCTGGAACTGTGTCTAGCACATAGGTCCAGCAAACAGTCTTTGAGGAAATGAAGTTAACACCCTCTTCGCTGATATAGATATGTAAATGTTATTTGAAAAATGCTATGTAACATGTATTAAACTCCTTTGCCGTGAGGAATAAATCTACTCAATAATAAAACACTGTTATCAAAACACTGGCCTCCAGATGATTCTGCTACATAAAATTCTTCTAAAACTGGTATTTTTCAAGCTATTTTGTTATCAAGATGGTTATTGTTTCATGTATTTATCAATTGGGTTATCTGGTGGGGACTTTACCACATAAAGAAGACATGACAGAAAATTTAAGAGTTTTGAGTATTTTTTAATTTTCCTAATGTAACTTTAAGAAATGATAGTTTCACAAAGTAACCCACAATGTTTTGAATCCAGTTACTTCTCAAAAAGATTACAAATGTTACACTTGAAACTATATGGGATAGACTAACATTTACCTCC
This sequence comes from Typhlomys cinereus, assembly GCA_023101885.1. Classification (NCBI taxonomy): domain Eukaryota; kingdom Metazoa; phylum Chordata; class Mammalia; order Rodentia; family Platacanthomyidae; genus Typhlomys; species Typhlomys cinereus. The sequence continues at coordinate 877,000 of JALPQD010000086.1, forward strand.
AGAGAGAGAAGGCAGATTAAACAGAAAAATAAGTTTAAATCTCTCAATACAAAAACTTATCAATATATACAACTCTATTTCAAATGTATGAGAGATAAATGTCCTGTTCCATGTGTATACAAAAGTTATATAAACGTTTTAAAAGCGACAATTAAAACTTACTCTTTTTTGAGTATCATCACTGTATTTCCCTTAAAATTTTCTTACCTCAAGTCAGGCTTTGCAAAAACACTGAACATCTCTCTGCCTGTTATTCAAAAGAATATTCTCTAGCATTTGCTAGTAAAATTACTTCCATTTATAAAACAAAAACAAAAATGTTATTGTGTGTGTGTGTGTGTGTGTGTGTGCATGCCTGTGGGGACCCAGTAGTGCATCAGGAACCATCCTGGATTGCTCTAATTCCTTATTGCTTCACCCAGACTGTATCTTCTAGGGCCAAAAATGCAAACAACTGCCATTTCTGTCCAGCATTTTTTTTATGAGATCTGAACTCAGATCCTTTCGCTTTCAAGGCAAAAGTTTTAACCTGATCCAACTCCTCAGCGCACAAGATGCAATATTACATTCTAACTTTTTAGGCATATGAAGAAAATCTTTGCAATTTTTTTATCTTTTCCTTTTTTTCCCAAATGTGTGTGTGTCAGAAGACACTGTGTGTGCCTGTGGAGGTCCAAGAGTGACTCTGAGAATCCTCCTAGATTGCTCTTCCTACTTATAAGCCCCTACTCTGGGCTTTCCCAGGCACCACCTTCCAGAGACAGAAGTGCAGGCTGCCAACATTTCCACCTGGTGTTCTTGCATGGGATCTGGGACACAAGTTCAAGTCCTTCTGCCTAGGAGGCAGAGGCTTAGCTTCTGAATCATCTCTCCAGCCCCTGTAATTTTTTTAAAGTATGTATCTCCAAAGGATCTCTGCTTAGAGTCTGTAGCTTAAGAGATTCAGTCTCAAATAAGGTAGAAAGGTGAGGAACACCACCAGGTTATCCTCTACTTCCACACAGTGGACAAGTATGCCTGCATACACACAAAAATAGTAATTTTGTACTAATTAACCCAACAACCCAACATATTCATAAGGCAAACGCTCAAATTCCAAATTTAAACTACCACAGCAGACAAAAGGAGGAGACAGATGGTTACAGGATAGAGACAAGCTTCTGTCCCACAGGGGGAATAAATTCTAGGAAGCTAATTACACATATGATGGTAATTGAGACTACTAGATGGAACACTTGCAATTTGAGCTTAGATTTTATTCCACATACTAGCAAAAACCAGTATTCTGTGAGTTGTTGAACAAGGTTAATGCCTAGTTGTTTCACAATTTTTTTTACAACATCAAGATAGAAAAATACCTTCTTAAATACATACTTTTATTTGTAACCAATACTCCAGTTAAGCAGAGCAAAGAAATCTTAGGAAATAAATCACTACTGTGAACATAACTTCAAGGGAGTTCTTTTCAATAGAAAAAAAAGAAAAGAAACCAAAACTATCTTAAAATTCATTGACTAAGAAAGAACTGTTGTTGACCAAAGTGGAAATAAATTCAGTGTTGGAGATGCAACCGTCAGACAAGTAAGAGGAGCGGCCATTTCTTTGAGATGAATTGGTTATAGATCTAACACAGGTGCAGCTTTAAAATTATTGCATAATGTCAGTCTATTTCTTTTTCTGACGTTCTCCAAGCCAAACTGTTTTCTAACTAAATTGTTTCAACAGCTTCAGCAATCTAACAGAAGAACCAAAAGGAAACCTCTCACTTGACCTTTTATGTGTAACTTCATTCCTTGATTCTATTGCATTAAACACTGTCACATTTGTAGAACTGAAAAGAACAATGTCAGTGGCCTGGGTGTCAAGCCTTGAGAATAGAGAGCTGTCATTTCAAGTTGTCCAATTCTTTGCCCGTGATTAAAAAATGAATATTTCAGATCAATGGGTGACAATCCCATTAGAGTGATAGCCTATGATATCAATTACCACTTCAGTTTCAATTTGGCTGGCTGGCCACAGGGTACCATTTCTCAGCTTTACTTGTGATGGGTTGGCTCTGTGAAGCATGACACCCTTAAATTGCTGCCCATTATCCAAGTGTCATTACTTGTACTGCCTTGGAATTCTCTGAATCACAAACAGCTACTGAGGTCAAGCTTTGCAACCAGAGGAATTGAACAACTTGGCAAATTCCTTATATAAAGGCAAAGTTATTTATCTGACATCCGACTTGGAAAATCTAAAGTTTCCATTATCCTGACAGGATGTCAGTTTTGTGTAGGTATATTGATTTAATAATTTAAGAGGTTTTTATCAAGGTGGCAGGAGGTTAAACATATACTATATTTGCATTACTCAGAATGTTGCTTTGGTATTTTTTGGCCTATCAAGCTCATAAGAGATTTTATTCAAATAAAATCTTTTTTATGTCCAACTATATACTTATATGTATAAAATTATTTCTATAAACATAAAATTAATGTAAAGTTTTACTTTAGATTCAGCACATTAAGTCTATTAAAAAATAAATGATGTATGAGCTGAAATAATAATAAAAAATGTATAAAAAAATAAATGAAATGTCCTGGCTCCTATCTATCTCGCAAGTATACCAAATTTGTTAGAAAGGTGTAGAAGAGATTAATTCGAATTTGTCTACAATAAATATTCAAAATGAAGACTTTTTTGGCAGATTTTTCTTTGTGTTTTCTGCTTGCAATATGACTTCAAAACAGCCATGAAGGTGACTGTTTCTCAAGAAGCCCACACATGACATTCACTACCCTCTTCCTAAGATAGTCAGTCCGTTAGGACCTTTGAAAATAAACTGTAAATTTATTTAAAAAAGAAAAAGTTAAGTGTGGTAACACACACCTATGATCCCAGGGTAAGAAAAGGATTATGAGTTAAGGGCCACAGGGCTGCAAAGCAAGTTCAGGGACAACGTGGGCTAAATGGTGAGATCCTGACTCAAAAAACCAAAGAGCACATAACCATTAGCATTTTTCTGCATAAAACTTTAGTATTTGTGATCTATCTGATTTCTATCCTGTCACAAATTTCAATTATAAATTCTAAAAAAGGTATTATCCAAATTTCCTAAGTTATGTGAGGGAGGGATATGAAGGGTAAATAAAGGGAGTATTGGTAGCCATTTGACAAACCTGATATCTTTCTAGGACATAATTTCAATGAAGATTTGAAAAGAAAAAAAATTAAAAATTAAGTTGAGACACACATTAAAGAGTAAAATACAAAATTAACAAATTTTTAAGCACTGGTTTTAAACTGCAAAGAAATTATAATTTTGATGCTTATCCACATGCCCAGGTTGGCGTGGGATGGATACTGAGGCAAGTGTTTGATGCTTCTCCTGCTGTTTCACTGGAGAAGTTGAGAAAGCCTGTTTTATTTTATGCAACAACTATTTTCTAAGGATCTCCTTAGTACGTTTTATAAATTGAAGCCAACTAAATGCATTAAGGACCCGAGGAACTGAGAAGGCATTTGCAGCAGTGACTCTTCCAATAGGGAACCTTTAGTACTAAAGGTACTAATCCCACAGACATACTGATTTTTCTCAAAATCATGCAAAACTTGTGTTTTGTAACAGTTTATAATAATAAGATCTCACAAACTTTATTAAGCTTATTTTATCAAAACTCATTTATTGGGGTTGAAGTCTGATGAGATGTAACACATACCCAAACTTTATCTTGGACCCACAACCTTATTTTAAATATTATATCGAATAGGAATAAAAAAATAAATTCCCAAATCCCTACATTCCTAGCCCTTAACAATGAGCAACTCAAATATTTAACTTACTTTTAATCCATATTTTGAGTCTACAACAGTTATGATACCTATAAAGGAACAAACACTTTACTATTTTTTTTAAAAAAGACATTTATCAGTCGTATACAGCCATACTTGAGAAGGAAAATGAAAACTAATATCTCTTAGTTCACACTTTTTCTTCTTTTATCAATGTGATAATTTAACTTAATCTAAGGATTAAGTAAATACATTTCAAATATGTACACAGTGTTTAGCTGAGTTTCTAAGAAACGAGAAAAGTTATTTTAAATCACCAAACAAGAAAGTAATATTTCTTCAGTGTTTAAAAGCTTACGGTGCAAACAAAGACAAATTTTATCAAGTGAAATGAAATAAACTATACAAATCAGGTTATTTAAAATGAGTTTTCACATAATCAAAATCAAGACTTTATTAAATATCTAAATTATTGTTTCAAAAATCAGACACCTTTGGATATCTTATTCCTAAGCTTTAAACTAAACCCAACTAACAATGTTTATTTACAAGTATCTAAGTTCTCAAGTGATAGATGAGTTTAGAAATGTCTGCCACATATATGCCACATAATTTTTTAAAGTGTAGCAGCAGAATTTAATGATACAATGGAATCATGGAGTCAGTGCGAGGATGCTAGCTGCACGACCCTAGTCTTGCTGCCCTATGAAACCGCATCTTCAGTGACTCTTACTTTACAATCTATGAAACTGTTCTAAAGAAAGGTAGAGGAGGGAGAGAAGGAGCAAGGGAATCCAGTCACTAAATAAACAAAGTCATACAGATGCAAGTTTATAAAGACTGCCGCAAGCGTTGAAGTAAGCAGAGTGAGGCTGAAAGATATGTGCATTTATGCTTAACTTTTATCAAGGAAGAAACGAAGGCAGAAATACACCCCAAGCTCTGTCTTGCTAACATTATGCTGAGGACAGGACAGGGACAGCAGAGGACACAGGCAATCCATGTGCCCGAGTGGAAGCTCTAAACAAGGCACCGACAGAAGATCTGATCATCCAATCCTAGTGCTGCCTATAGCTTTAGAATCTCTAGGAACACAAACTAAGTTTGAAAACAAAACACTGTTGTAAGGAATTAAAACTGAAATATTAGGACTGGGGACATAGCTCAGGATGTTAAATAAAGCCTTTTCCTCACAAGCAAAAGGACCTGGATTTGGATCCCAGATCCCACATAAAAATGCAAGGGTGGAAATAGCAATGACCTGTAATTCCAGCCCTGGCAGGCAGTCTAGGAAACCCCAGAGGGACACACACACACTAGAAAACACAATATAAATAAAATGATTAAGCATAAAAAATAAATTTTACTTAAAAACAAAGAAAATACTTTTAACTTACCATCCAGATAAATATCACTCCCTAATTCAGCATCAACCCAAAATATAGAAGCCACAGCACCTGAAAATATACAGTATGATAATATTTATCAAATAAAAATATTTCTTCAAACTACAAAATATGCTTTTATCTGTCTCAATTTGCACCAATGGAATTAGCTGATAAACACTACAGAAATTAAACTTGTATTTCCAATCTTTTATAGGAATTACAGTAACAGAACTTTTTACTACTTAGTCATTTCTATTCCTCTCCCTATTAAAAAAAAAAAAAGATCAAGTTTTAAAAAAATTTATTTTTTATTGTGTATATATGGTGTGTATGGATGTGTACGTGTGTACGTATAAAGGACAAAGGACAACTCTGTAGAGTAAGTTCTCTCTTCCACCTCCTGTAGGCTCTGAGAATTGAACTCAAGTCATCAGGCTTCTGAAGCCTGAATCTTTACCTGCTGAGCCAGTTCACTGGCTCAAGACCAACTCTTAACACTCATAAATCACACAGAAAGCTACCAATGCCAAAATAATTTACTAGTTGATATTGTTAAACAATTTCTGCACAACAGCTAGGCCTATGAGCTGTACATATAGGGCCTATTTTTCTCTTGTCTGAATAGGATAATCAACCAGTTCAAATTATCCTTCCAAAGGAAAGCAAATCAAATAAAATATAGATTAATGCCATAAATCACTTGTCTAAAATATATTCGCTTGTGATTTTTACAGGAGTAAAAAAACTAAAATTACATATTCTTCTGATGTTGTTTGGCATAAAACTTGGGTCACAGGAAAAATTATTTGTAAGGAAGAAATTGAAACTTGTTTCTGGCAGGAGCTGTTTTAACGGCAAACCATGCGTCATGATTAGTATGCCGCCACACAAGGAAAAGGGAAACTGACAGCAAAAGTATTTGATTTCTCAAAGCATCACCATCCCAGTTAGTGACGGCGCTGTCTAAAAGAATGAACGCAGGCAAAAACAAGGACAACTGGACTTGTTCAGCGCTCAAAGCTGTCCACCCGCCTTGACAAGATGCGGCTCCTAAGCATCACTCTGTGTCAGCAGTGAAACCTGTCAGCTGCTTATAGCGATTACTCATGCAAGACACAGCAAGGGCCAGAAGATCTAATAGCTTCCTGATACCTATTGATTTTTTTCCCAAAAACTTAATAGTTTTCCAATTTGACTGAAATAGGATTTGTGAGTAACAGGAGCTGAATCAATGTCTGTCCTTCTCAAGGAAATTACTTTACCATGGCAATTATTTAGTTTAGAACTGGAGAGTGTCTAGCCCCTAAATGAGAAACAACTGAATTGCCAATAAGTATTTTCTTCACTTTCTTAGCTAAAAATGATTTTAATAAATAAAGGAGAAAAAATAAAGTACTGCATCATGACACCAAACAATAGGTTACAAAAGTACATTCATTTTTTTACTCATCAAAATAACAAACATCATACAATTTTATAACTTTTAAAGATCCATTGATTTCTATTCAAATAAATTGCTTTTGAGTCTTATCATATTTTATTTATTATTAAGCTGGACTGTAAAAGTGTGTTAGAGCTTTTTTCCCCTACATATTGTTTTCCTCTAATCTAATCCATGCAGGTTACACTGGAAAGTACTACCTAAAACACAGATGTATATTTTCAGGAGCATAAAGATGAGGGAAGGAAATAGATAATTCTTCTGTCAGGGGAATATTACCAGTGTCTGAAGCTTTATTTATTTATCTATTTATTTATTTTTGGGTGCCTTTAGGGAAATGCTACTGGCATCCAGCAGGTAGAAGTTGGGGATGTCACACATCCTACAATGTTTCTGACAGCAAATAACTATCCAATCCACGATGTCATTTGTGTCGGGGCTGAGAAACTGAGTTACATTACAGAATCGTGCCTTCTTCAAAGACTAATAAAGGGGCCAGGTAGATGGCTGTGCAAGCATGAGGCCCTGAGTTCAAATGTACAGCATTTATGTAAGATCTGGGTATAACCTCAGTGATGGGAGCTGGACAGAAATAAGGATGGCTGGGACCTATTGGAAAATTAGGAGAAAAAAAAAAAAAAAAAGAGCAAGCTCCAGGTTTGCTGAGACCTATTTCAAGTAGATAAGGCAGAAAGTGATAGAGCACAACACCCAACCTCCTCCTCCTGTGGCCTCATGTGCAAATATAGTGCACGTCCCTTTACATATGTATGAATGTACGCGCACACACATATACACATAGACACACACACATCATAGAAAAGCACACAAAAAATTAATAAGACAAGAATAAAAAATGTTAAAAATTTAAAAATATCCAAATTTCATCACAGGTAAACAAATATCAATTTCCCACCACAAATCCAGAAGGGTGATAGTAAAAGTAAGAAAAAGTCCTATGCAGTTATTATAGTTGTTCTCAACTCAACTCTTACCCCAGTAGAGATTGTAGAATAGTAATACCAATTATCAGAAACATCTCCCCAAAGGGCAAGAAGCAGAACCAATGGCAAAATAAAAAAAGGGGAAAGCTGGTAATAACAACACTTCAACAACTTTAAACACTTCTATGTTTAGGGAAAATCACTTTATAAGAATGAGAGCAACATGAAGTATGGCTTGATGTTTAATGATGTCCCAGACCAGCTAGGATCCAACAAATAGTCCTAAACAGGCAGAAAAAAAAAAAAAAAAAAAAAAAAAAAAAAACAAAGGGGATGCACACAGTGGGCGCATTAAACAGCTGGACGTCTGGGGCACCTGTCCTTTAACCTCTGTCTCATATGCCCCATTAGCATCCAGCTTTCAAACTAGAACTTGAGCAAAAATATTGAAGCAAACTAAGTAAGACATTAAAAGAATTCTTCATTAATACATATAGAGGTAAATGAACATTCTCTGACGATACCAAATCAGCACAAATACTGCAGCAGAGAAAAGTAAATCAAAAACAAAAAACAAAACAAAACAAAGAAACAACTTGGATGTTGTTCATAGCAAATAACTTGAAAATAATGAAGCTTAAAAACAAGTTCAAAGGTGAGAAAAAGACAGAATAATAAAAGAGTTCACAGCACTAACAATATAAATTTGAAGTCGATTTAATGACATTGTTTAACCAATCAATTCATTTACAAAAGGAACAAAACAAATCAGAAACTGAATTATTGACAAAAGACCTGTCTTTTACAGTAAATTACAGTAAATGCAGATGCAAAAGATAAATCAGAACAATTAGATAGGGTTTGGCTATAGCTCAGTACTATAATACAAAAGACCAAAAAACTTAGATAAGAAAAGAAAATAACACTCACTATAAAAAAAATGGTCTCACATATATGGTACCCAGTAATTTGACAGAAAAATTATTCATGGCAATAAAAAAAAAGGAAAATTGCCTTAAATGAAAAGTAAAGATAAATGAAGAGATAAAAGGCCAAAATTTAAAAAAAAGAATATAAAAACCCACACTTTTAACAACCAGGCCATAACTATTTGCAACCTGACCGTGGTGACTTTGATTCATTATACAAATATTTGCAGCTCGATTGTGCTAGGCCAACAGTTCCTCAACAGACATCCAATGGCACAGTCACTGCTACCAACACTCAACAGTTGGGATCTTGTGAAATTAAAGAGCTTCTGTTCAGATAAAGAGATTGTCACACGAGCTCAAAGGCAACCCACAGAATGGGAGAAAATCTTCACTAACCACATATCTGATAGAGCTCTATTATCCAGAGTGCACAAAGAACTTAGAAAACTAAACACCAACGAAACTAATGGCTCAATTAAAAAATGGGTCCTGGAACTTAAAAGAAACTTTACCAGGGATGAAATTAAAATGTCTAACAAATATCTTAAAAAATGCTCCACTTCCTTAGCCATCAGGAAAATGCAAATCAAAACTTCCCTGAGATATCATCTCACTCCGGTCAGGATGGCAAAAATCCACAATACAAACAACACCAAATGCTGGAGAGAATGTGGAGAAAGGGGAACTCTCCTACACTGCTGGTGGGGATGCAGGCTCATACAACCACTCTGGCGAGCCGTCTGGAGATTCTTAAAGAAATTAAAGATTGAAATGCCATATGACCCTGCGATTCCACTTTTGGGAATAACCCCCCATGCAGCAGAGGTTCAACTCGATAGCACAAGCACGACTATGTTCATAGCAGCACTGTTTACAATAGCAAAGTCATGGAATCAACCCAAATGTCCAACAGTTGACAAGTGGATAAGGAAACTGTGGTACATCTCTACAATGGAGTACTACTCAGCCATCAAAAATGATGAAATAATGGAATTTGCTGGGAAATGGATGTCATTAGAAACAATTATATTGAGTGAAGTATCCCAGACCCAGAAAATTAAGCACCGTATGTACTCCCTAATAGGTGGCTCCTAGTACCAAACCCACCCAGCCCACCTAGATACACTCGATGATAAATCTCTGTAATACAGTAATTGCAAGGAGTATGAACAGGAGGGATGGGTTAGGAGGGCCACACCAGAAACAAGGAGAGAGGGGACCATGTTACAGCAGAGAAAATTGGCCTCCATCAAGGACTGCAAGTAAGCAATGAGACATCTGGTTAAGTTCACAGACTTTCGTTCCTGATCATTTGCAACTGAGGGGGTGTGATCTCACCAGAAGGGGAAGGCAAATAGTCTGGCAGATAATAAGTAACCATTTTGCAAATGGGTGATTGACCCCTCCCTCACTGTGGTTTCCTACTTTTATTACATCTACCTTTGAATATACTCTTATAACAAGACTCTAGTTTAACAGCTTTTTATCTCTGGCCAGGGGGTGACATCCAATACCCATCAGGAGTGAAGGGCATTGCAGGAGCAGCAAAACCACAAAAGAAAATCAACAAACCATAATCCAGAACTTCAGAGACTCTATATCAACTACCTAGAACTAGGCCAGCCTAATCTCTCCCCATCCTGAAGCTCAGGGACATTTGCGGAAGAGGGGGCAGTAAGAGTGTAAGAGCACAAGGATGGGAGGAGCAATGATATGCAAGATACTCCACACAAGTTAGGGCCGAAGCAATCATAATTGGACTTTGCATGCCCTGCGCAACGTCCAACACACTATTGACCCCACAAAGTCTAGCATTTGCTAAAAGCACCAAGATCCTTGGAGGCAAGAGATTGACAGCCACAGTAGTGTTCCTATGCTTAAGGGGTACAAAGAAAAGGGTTTAGGGAAATGCCTCTGGGTCCTTGTACATCATCGGAGAGGAGGACCCAGAGTGGAGTTTGGCATGCACATTAAAGGATTCTCTGGAGATTGTGGGAGGGGAGGCACTAAGAGGTGGGGAGGGAGGAATGAGGGGAGGGTGAGCAGAGGGGTGGGGGGGAAGGAGGGAGGGAACCGGTGTACCTATTAAGTTTGTATGAGCGGAGATAATAAAAAATGTTTAAAATAATTAATTAATTAATTAATTTAAAAAAACAAAACAAATATTTGCAGCTCAATTCCTAATGACTCACGATGTTCTATTCAAATGACCAGTCTCAACAAAGACACTTCTGCTTTAAAATTTACTACCTACAACACAGTAGATGTCAATGTATCTACCCAGATCCAGACCCTGTACATATGGCCCCAAAGACCAAGCAATTTTCCCCTTAACTGTTACAAAGAGAAATCCCACTCCCTCACCAGCTACCTTGATATGGTGTATTTCAACAAAATCTTTTTGTCTTTCGTGTCTTGGGTAAATTCTTTTTACTTTATCTTAGGCCTTCCAGATGCCATTTGTAAAAATGAAGAAGTAAAGGTATATCATAGTTAAGGAAAAAAACAACAATGAATGCCACTTAAAAGCAAGAAAAACTCACATTTAGAAGTCACCTTAGAGGCAGTAGACATTTACAGAAACACTGAATACCCCCATACAATGTAATAGTGACTACAAAACTCTAATGCAAGTGCTCCCAAAATATAATAACCACATTGCTCTTTTTCAGTAATGACAAATATTCTTAGACATTAAAGAAACAGCAAGCACTGAAACTTGGAGACTATGGCACTCAAGTTTTTCCTTATGAAATACAGGGAGAAAACACTAGACAAGGAAAATCAACTAATCAAAAAATACTAGGAATTGGGTTGAAGAGATGTCTCAGGGTATCTTTGCCTCAGAAGCAACCTTTTGCTCAGGTTTTTACCTGAGTTCAGATCCCACATATCCCATATAAAAATGCTGGGCAGCCTGCAATTCTGACCTGGAAGGAAGAGCCTGGGAACCCCAGAGCAAAGCAGTGAGGACACAGCACAATCAACGATGATTCCTGATGTCACCCTTGGGCCTCCACAGGCACATACACTAAAGGGCCCTTTTGTACATATGCCCACACACATGTACACCTACAAACATATATACACAGGTGCACACAGGAATAAAAAAATAAAAAATACATTAGGAGGAAATACGAGATAGCTCAATCGTTGAAGTGCTCACCTTGCAAGCATGAGGACATGAGTTCTATCCTAATAACTCAAGTTTAAAAAAGCCAGGCGCAATGATGCACTTGTAATCTCAGCACTGAGTTAGAAACAGACAGGAGATCCATGAAGTTTACTGGCTGTCCAGCCTAGCTTACCTGGCAAGTTGCAGACCAGTTCTTCAAATAGAAAGGTGGATAGCACCTGAGGAATGACACCCAAAGATGTCCTTTGGCCAGCACACACAAATGCATACATACATGTGTCTATTTGAATACACATTGCACATCACACACACACACACACACACACACACACACACACACTACACACACAAACACTAGATTACGGAGCACTTGGGAAATCCTAAGGGAAAAAAATTGTAATCTAAAAGTCACATGCTTAATCAGTATAAAAATAAGAGATGAATATTCTCAAGCAACAATATACAAGAATTTGGAGCTTTTAGTATGCTAGGCCAGTATTCTAACACTGTGCTCCATTCCCAGGCTTAGAAGGTAGCTTAACTCAACAACAGGGAAGGCACAGTTCTAGTAATAAACATTGAACTATTTAAATACAGAACAAAAATTACGATAGAAAGAATTTAAACACTCCATAACATAAAGAATACAATCAACCTAATGAGACAGTAAGCATAGGAAATAGTTTAGCTACATCAGCCTCCCCTTGCTTTGGGTTATACACACACCCTTCTTCTAATAATGTATTTTGCAGCAAGACTCTTACCTGCATGATCTATTGTATATACACATCCTTCTCCAAATAACATCCCTAGCAACCTGCTAGCACCACAGGACTCAGACCTGCATCGAGTTGAGTGCGCATCCACCCTGAACAATAGACTAAATTTCTCCTCCTTTAACCACTATCAAACTTGAACAGTTTCTATTCAAATATATTCCAAATGTATCAATATGCAGATTAGTAAGTCTGATCCAGTCTGACTGGTTTTAGGTGCCTACACAATAAATTTTACTTATCCTCAAGTAAACTTTTAGGGAGAATCTCCTACTTACATCTATGCCTATGTATAATTAGATGTGTATATAATTAAAATTAGATCAATAAAAAGAAAGGACACATAGAAATGATTATATAATCTGTCAATCAAAACAAACAACCACTCAAACACTCTTTAGCAAACAAACTCCCCCTCTTCTTGAACTCCATACAAGACATCCCCAAATAGTCCAGCCTTTGAGTATCTTCACTCATGTGGCCCACTGTTCCCATGCAGTGTAATCTAACCTTTCTATCTCTGCCTTTTGCATATCTGTGTGGGTTTTACTTCATTCCTCAATAAGAGGTGAAGAACCTAGAAACACCCAGCTCAAAACAGCATTATCGCTAGGACACAGGACAAACTGAAATGGCATAATTCCTTCATTTTTTTAATTTCAAGAGTTAATAGATACCTCTCCAAAATTTAAACATGCAGTTTAAACATGTCTTTATGTTCTTTGTAATCTCTTTTTCTCCTAATTCATGTTTATTGCAACAAAAATCACTCTTTAATGGTCAGCAACTTTTTCAATTGTTAGTTTCTCTATAAGATTTGAGTAAAATTATGCTAATAGTAATTAAAAACAGGACAAAGAATTATGATCCAGCATATAAATTATTTTTATACATTTATACAGCTTTCAGAAGTATATAGACCAGGATATTCCAAGCTAAAGTCATTGTGAAAATGGCCTAGATGCCGCCTAAAGTGCTTGCAGGTCCCACTCCTCATTGAGTAGTGCTCTCAACTGATGATGGAGCTGCCAATCAATATCCCACCAAGAAACAACAGCACAGACAAATCTCTAGAATGTAATTTACTCACTTGTATCTAATAGCTATACAGGATGTTTAGTTTTCTTACTCTATTTTTAACATGCTTTTTTATAGATACTAATTTTTAATGAAAGCCCCACATTTATCCAAATAATAAACTCATGATTCTAAAGAAAGTTAGAAAAAAATTAAACCATTTTATATCTATAACTGCAAAAAGCTTCTGAGGCCTTAAACTTTTTCTTCCTCTGTAAAGCTAACCATGATTCATGAAACTCACTCTCAAAGTAACACAAGATCTCTATAAAGTGGTAGAGTTGGCTACCACAAAAGAAACTGCTACTTTCTATTTTAGTAAAAAGCATACATTATATTTTCCTATCTTAAGAGATTTAAGTTAATTTACTATTTAATATCAACTTATTAGTCCAAGTCCTGTCATTGGTCAAAAACGTATAAATGTGCATGAAAACTTCATGCTTAATGTAAGACCAAAATAACTCTAAAAAAAGTATTACTTTGAAAACATAAGGGTAATGTTATTCTAAAATATTGTGAGGTTGAAAAAAAGCTACACTTGCAAAGCTGATTGACGGATTAGAACTTCGATGATATAGAGAGATCAGAATGTTGTACATTCAGAGCCAAATTATCTTGGGTTTTCTTTAGCATGCTAAATAGCCATTTATTGCCTACCTCTAGGTATGAATTAACATCCTATGAATATTAGATAAATTCTTTGGAATATACAACAAACCCCTACTTTCCACCTATCAAAAGGTTAGGAATGTAATCAGAGAGCATCTAAGGACTGTATCAGAAATTATCCTGCTTTGCTGTAATATATCTGATGTTTCTACCAATGCATTTGAAAAGCATCCTGATTTATGATTTATTTTTTTCATAATTTTTGTTCCATAATTTTTGTTTTTTAAATTTTTTGATCCATAATTATAAAATTTCATGAAACTGTTGTCACATTGGAACACAGAATCTGGAGTACCATGAACTGTGTTCCTGGGCCATAGTCAATTTGGCTCTAGAATAAACTATCTCCTATTCTCTTTGAAGTGAGAGTTGTGTTTTTGCATTGACAAACTTTGAATTACAATAACCACTAATTGCATTTGAACTCTCTTCAATATTTCATACTTCTTTTAGAATACTAAAACACTTTCAGTAATTTATTCAAAACTTTAACATATCTGTATCTATATATATTTAAAGAAAACTTTTGTTATCATTCTCTGTATGTAGTGGGGACAGATGGAAGTCAACTTTGTAGAGTTAGTAGTCCCCCAAAGGTCATGGCACCTTTAAGGGGTAGAGTCTTGCAGGAGGAAAGCAGTCAAAAAAGGCTGTCCTTGAGGTGGATTAGTCCCACCTGGGAGAGGTCTGTCCTAGCAGCTGGCAGTCTTGCAGCTCTCAGTCTCCAAAACAGGTATGACTTAGGCCTCCTCCAGCTTCTGCTGCCAGTCATGCCTTTTCCTCTTTGAAAGACTCTATCTCCCCTCTAGAACCATAAGCTGAATAAATCTCCCTTTCGCCCTTTAAGTTGCTTGACTTTGGGTGTCTCTTACAGCAACAGAACAGAGTAACCAGTACAGAAATCAACCTAAAGCCCCAGACCAAAAAAAAAAAAGAAAAGTACCAAAATGAGCGCAACTCACACAAGTATTGAATGTTACATAAGCTAAAACTCAAGAGTATATTTAAAAATGTTTGGGAAGTAAGACACTGCAGTTAAAAGTTGGTAAGAAGGCAACAGAAGCTGTTAGAAATAAATCAATTGTATGTAACTTTCTATGAGGAAGTTTAGATATAACTTGAACAGAGGTAAAATTTTATAGAAAACCATTAAGTAGATTTGAAAAACCTATGTGCATTTGATATCTGATAACAGCATATGATACCCATGAATAGAATCTTTCATGCATGTGGCAGATATTCACATGAGGGTCTATGTTAGAGGCTAGAAGAGGATGTTGGGTATCTTCCTCTATCGCTTTCTACATTATGACTTTTAAGCAAAATCTCTTACTGAACCTTAAACTCACTATTTCAGGAGCAAGCTCCTGGGCCCTACCTGTCTCCCTATTCAACGCTGGGGCTATAGGCATGCACAGCCATTACAGGCTTTTACATGGTTGCTGGGGATTTGAACTCAGGATCTCATGTTGAAACAGCACATGCTCTTACCCATGGAGCCATATCCCCAGCCTCTGTAGATAAAAACTTTTTAACTTTAGTAGAAAACTAAATTGGTAACAGTGATTTGCAGGGAAAAAAGTATTGCTAGCTCAGGGTCCAAAATCCCTTTATTTAGCCCTTAATCATGCTGTGAAAGAATGTATTAGCAAGCAAACAGGGAGAGGAGCTGGGAGTAGAGCTCAGTACACCCATAGACAGATGCTCTCATCTCTTTCCAGTGAACCCCAGTGACTACAGAGACTCATGGTGGGTCAAGGGATAGAAGTGATTAACGAGTGCTCAGCCCTAAGTAAGACATTCTCATCATCCCCAGGTTCAAGGAGCACTGGAGTGAGTAGAAAGTAAGAGCCAGAGCAAAGGGACAGACTTCAAAATGCCATCTTCTGGGCTAGTCACACCCACGGAAATCATGAAGCACAGCTACAAATGCCCACACTGACTGAACAAGACTGGCCCATCAACCCTCAGGCATGGGTGGAGGAAGGGTTCAGAGTTCAATCCTTCAAGGCTATTTGCTATTAAGAGTCAAGAGGAGGGGCAGTTACTGCCTTCAGCTGTAATCCAGGCTCCAATAAACAGTCCCAGTCCAAAGGTCATACAGATGATTCCAATTAAAATAAATGAGTCACAAAACACAATCAAAAATCATGAATTTGAGGAAAAGTCTGTTAGGGAGAAGGGGAAATTGACAAGAATGGGAGAGAGGTAAAAAAAGAGTAGGGTGAGAGAATAATTAGACTGTATTATATATATATGCATAGAATTATCAAAGAAAATTATAATTTCTAAAAATTCTTGAAAAAAATGTCATTTCTTACCAGGATCTGCTAATCCAGTGGTTTCTAAGAGTATATAATCAAATTTCCCTTTCTTTTGCATCAAATTCTCAATTGCTTTAAGGCCATTGTCTCTGTAGAATTCCAAAACATAACATGTAAATGATTACTTATTTTAAAATGATCTTCATAAGCATCTTAAAGTATACGCAATAAGATAATGCAAAAAATATCTTTTAGCATATGCAAATTTAACTCCAAAGCTTCTAAAAAAAGTTTGATATTTGCCAATGACAAGACAGGTAAAAACAAATGATATGTGCAATAAACTAGTACTTTATTAACATTAAAAGCAAAGGGGACTTTATGACAAGAGTTGGTATTCGTAATTTTTACAGTTTTCTAAAAGAAAGTCAATATCTAAAGTGAATTTATTATTTACAGTTGTTTTATATAATAGTTAAGGGGATACTGTCACTATATAATGCTTAATTCTATTATCTCAGGCTACAAAATCTACTTCTTTTTTTAAGACAGTGTCTGGCTATATATAGCTTAGGCAGGCATAGAACTGGCTGTGTAGTCCAGACTGGCTTGGAAATGTCGATCTTCCCACCTCTACCGCCCAAATACTGGAGTTACAGGAGTGTGCCACCATGTACTAGTCTATTTTATTCTTATAATACCGAAACTAAAGGAAAATACTGAATGTACTGCATTTTACTTGTCTATTATGGAAATGACAAAATAGTTCAGCAAGTAAGGCGCCTACTCGAAACCTAGCAACAGGAGTTCAATCCCCACAAGTCCACATGGGAGAAGGTTAGGGTGTCCTCTGATCTTCACAGGGGAGGTTAGGGGTCCTCTGATCTTCGCCTGTGAAACCACAGCATGCGTGTGCATTCTTTTCCCCTTCCCCATCTCTCAAATAAATTAATAAATATTTTTAAAAGAGAAAGAAAGTCATGAACTGAAATAAAATAAAAATAAATAAATAAAAAATTTTAAAAAATTTTAAAAATTAAAAAAAAAAAAAGAGAGAGAAAGAAAGTCTATCATGACTGATGCCATCCTTCCAAATAAGTACGATTCACCATCAAATGCCAAAAAAAGACAGTAAATGCTGTAGGAAACATTTAATTCACAATAATATGAAAATCAAATGCACATGTATTAATTCTCAGAATTTATTCAAGAAGTTTTAGTTGCTACTCTGTAGTCTTTTAGGATTTATGGCAGTTTACTGAACACAAGGATATATCCCATAGATTTAACTAACAGTTAAGTCCTGCTCCATCCAGTCTCAGTGGTTGAAGCCAGCGACTTATATGATAGGCATGCACGCCATCATTAAGCTGCACCCCCAGTCCACTTCTTACTTTTTGTTTTGAGACAGAGTCTTGATAAGTCACCCAAGCTGGCCTTGACTCACTCAGTAGTCCAGGTAGGACCTGAATTGAGATCCTCCTCCCTCACCTTCTCAAAAAGGTGGGATTATAAACCCATGCTACCTGGCTTGGCTGGGTCTTTGCTTGCTCTCAGAGGGTGTGCGTGAGTGGTGTGCACACATGGGTGTATAACCTGGAAGCTGACATGAGATGTCTTCCTCAATTACTTTCCACTTTGCTCACTGAAATGGCCACACTGGCTGGCTAATACGCTCCAAGGATCCACCTGCCTCTGTCTCCCCAGCACTGGACATGCAGGCACCCCTGCGCCTAGCTCTGTAAGTGTGTGCTGGGCATCCAAACTCAGGTCCTCACTGCGCCATCTTGCCAGCCCAGTTCTCTCTCTCTCTCTCTCTCCCCCCCACTTCCTCTTGTCTCTCTCTTTTAACGATCATTTATTTTTTATCTTAAGGGCATTTAACAATTAGAAATATAACGTTAATAACATCAAATTCAGAATTATCATTTTACATATGAAAACTGAAATAGAAAATTTCAATAAAAAGACAAAAAAATCATTAGAGAAAAAAACTGCAAGAAACACTTTAATAATATAAACAAATAATTTATTTCCTATTTTAAAATACAATGGCACTAAGCTATATAAATTCAGTTAAATTACATAGGAAAATAAAAACTGATAATAAAATCAACAGACACGTCTAGTGAGCCTACAATACACAGAAAAGTTGTTCCTTACTTCACTGAACAGCAGAGGCAACCGTTCCTGAGCTCCAACCACTCTTCAAAAAGTTCTCCACCTTGGCTAACAGCTAGAGATTTCTCTACAGCACTCCCTGGAAAAATTAACAGTCTTTAGATTATGTTCACCAGAAGATAATCAGACATGCAGAGCTCAATAAGGAAACTGTTTTGTTCTCTTCATTCTTGCAAGCTAGTCGTGTAGCCTCGGTACACAGAGACTATTTTAACTTTTCTTTAAGTGGAAGCATGAAAGGTGCACAACTGTAATCCCAACTCAAAATACAGAAGATCTGAAGTTTTAGGTCAGCCTAGGCAACACAGTTGGACCTTATCTCAAAGAAAATAAACTATTTAAATTCCTAAAAGAAGAACCTAAAATTAATAAACATACATACTTTCTTTTAAAGTATATTTCCCACTTCCACTTCTTAATAAAGGAGCTATCCTGAAAGCATTTATTCTCATCCATGGTCAATTTTCTAAATACACTGATATAATGTAAACACTGATTTCTTTTTTTGTATGAGCTTCCATCTTATGCGATTGTTTTATCTACTTTTCTTTTAATGCTTCCTCAAAATTGTTGGCTTCTATTATATAATTGTTCAGTGTTCACAATATGAATAAAAACCATAGCTCATTTGGATAAAGGTTTATGGACAAAGTATCATACACTCATTTAAAAATTAAACTTTTAGGGCCTTGAGGGGAAAAAAAAATTAAACTTTTAGCAAAATACACAAAAGTTTCCTAGTAATGAAATTCTGGGAAAGAGTAAATATACCTGAAATGCTTATTATAAGAAAAATTCAAATGTTTTTACTATAATATAACCAAAGTCAGGGATGATTCAAATGCATCTCCTGAAAAAAAAAATTTTATTTATATTTTCTGTGTATATTTCAATTAAATAATAATAAAGAGAATTGAAGAATTCAGGCTATATAAAACATTAATAACATGAAGGAAAGTAATGAGGATGATGTGAGGATAAAATTATAAAATCATCCCTTCCAAAAGTAAGAAAAATGGCTTAAGAAAATAAATGTAACCAATATGTAATAGAACACCAGTTAATAAAAACCTAGGGAAGGATTAGTATTAGAAATCTTAGGATAATTTTTAAGGACTGTAAGCATCTCAGAGATTAAGTGATTACTTAGCCTGTACAAAGCCAAACACTACAAAAAAACTAAGGACTTTGGTTTTGTCTAAAAGAAATTTCCTCTTTAGCTTTCTAAAATCAAAACTTAAGTTTTATGCTACTTGTAAAATCTTGCTCTTTTACACATTTTTATCTGAAAAAAAAATTTAAATAATTCTGTAGTAATTATATGATTGGCTAAAAGTGAGACTGATTTAAGTTTACGCTTGTGAAGAAAATCAATTTTTCAAAATATTGTCTCTAACACTTCAGTGAAGTTTTTCACCATTTTAATATTAAAGAGTTGAAAAATTAAGCATGTAATATTTTACATAATTTGAAATGCCTAAAGATAAGGATCTTAAATTTAACTTATTTTTAAAAGCTTATCTTTAACTGATATATGGCCAACATTCTATACAAGGTAAGCTTACTACTATATCTGAAGCTTTTCATAAGTCTCAATATAGAACACAGTCAGTACAAAAGCACCTATCTAACTCCTTAAGTAGCTTTCATGTGTTAAGATTTTTACCAGTAGAATCACTTATTTCATGTAAAAAAATCTAAGACTATTAGTATGAATGAATTTCAAACCTGTGCAAATATGAGTTATTCCCCCCCCACATGCTCAAAGATTTGAATTCGTAGCTAGTGCTAATATTTAGGAAGATTGTGGCAGAGGAAGAGCCTTGCTGGAGGAAGGCAAACCACAAGGGGTGAGTCTTGAGGTTTGAGTAGCACAGTCCTGCTTCTTCTTGTTGATCTTGCTCTCTCTGACTCTTGATGGCCTATGGTGACTGATAGGCCTCCAGCTTCTGCCTTTATTCTTGCCTTCTGCTATGATTCCTGCAGTAATGAACTATAGCCCCCTCTGGAACTACAAGCCAAATAAATACCCCTTTCTCCTCTAAGCTACTTGGTCAAAATACTGACTCACAGCAAAAGAAGGTTATCTACAACATATTTTTTATGTAAAAAATCTAATTCTGTTAGTATGAATTCCAAAGTTATGTAAAACACAATTTTATAGAGACTATCTAATTTCATTGTCTCAAATCGACACTAAATAGTATGAAAAAAACTAATGGTATTTTTCCAGAATTATCCATGATGGCTTTATATATAATGATTTCTATTCTTATTTTTGTATATAAAAATCAATTCATCAGTGGAATAATGACATTTAATGAATTTTACTTACCCTCTCCAAATTCATTTAAAATAACTGCTATTCTTTTACTATGTTGTTCTGTCAAAATGTAGTTCAGAAGTGTTGTCTTTCCGGCACCTACAAAATATGTTTTAGCAACAAAATTCAAAGATTAATTTTCAAGGCACAAAAAGCATATAAAAAAAGTCAGAACATTCCTAAGAAGTTACATGCCATTTTTCCTATAATTTAACATGGAAAAGACTTTATGGAAAAGATTAAAACGATACTTTAAAATTATAATACGCTTTACATATATTTTATAAATATTTATAAATAATCTTACAAATTGAGGGGCTGGGGAGATTGCAGTTAAAGCGCCTGTCGTACAAGCAAAAAGTCAAGGATTCCAATTCCCAGATCCTACATGAAATGCTGGATTGGTGTTCAGACCCATCTCTAATTCTGCCCCTGATAGGGGAGGCCTTGGGAATTGCCAGAGCAAGTCAGCTAGTCACACAAGCACTGTCTCTGGGTTTAGACACATAGCCTCGAAAGAATAAGATGGAAGAGCAACTGAGGATAATTCCTGATATCAACTTCAGGCCTACACACTTACATGCACGCGCATGCATGCACACACATATGCGTCCACACACATGCTCCTGCACCCCATACATGCACACGAAAAATGAAATAATAATCTTGCAAACTGAACAAGTTTTTCAATTTAATACGACTAAAATCATTTCTTTCATAACTTGTAATACAGCAATATAAGGAAATCTAAAATTTCTCTTTACTAAGGAGTTAATGAAACAATGTTTCTAAGAAATAAAGAATGTAGCTTACAAAATACATGTAAGTGCCTTTCATGGTGACCTTTCTGAACCAAGGCCACTAGATTTACTTTATTAAACGCAACATATAGAGACCTATTTTTAGTTCACCATCCACAACCAGATACAAACTCTGACTATATGGCTTCATTTACTATACTGAAGCAATCTAAAAAGTGATTTGGGAGGTGGTGAAATTACTCACAGGGTAAAGGTGCCTGCATGCAAACTTAGCAACCTAAGTCTGATCCCGGAAGCTCACGCA
The DNA here is from genome assembly GCA_023101885.1 of Typhlomys cinereus. Lineage (NCBI taxonomy): Eukaryota > Metazoa > Chordata > Mammalia > Rodentia > Platacanthomyidae > Typhlomys > Typhlomys cinereus. Next base: position 898,976 of record JALPQD010000086.1, read on the forward strand.
GTAGAGGGTCCTCTGACTTCTACCACATGCACTGGAGCACACATGCACCTGCTCCCCCCCATTCAACTTAATATTTAAAATTTTTCAATTTATAAAATGGGGAACAAAAGTAGGAATTGACTATTTGGTATTTACAAAGATATATTCGTAAAGCTATACAAACTTTATCCAGTAGGTGGCATAAGAAACCTACTTTGCTCATCTCGGGCAGAAGAAAAACATGTTATCTTATGAACTAAGCTCATAATGGAAATTTAAAAAAAAAAACTTAATTGCACAGTAGTATAGTTCAATTATTGAAATACATGATGTTTGCTGTTTCCAGTGTTACTACAAACGTAACTACTAAAATGCTTTGGATGTAGTCTGTCCATGTCTACTAAAATAAACTGTCAAATCTCTAAAGTAGAACTAAGAGACAGCTAGAGACTAACAGGGCATTAATAGTCCCCGTGCTATGGGTCATAGTCCTTTTCAAAAGAAGACATTTTATTTTTAGAGTGCTTTGGGAAACTCAACATGCTAATGGGCGATGTGTAAGATGGAAGGGCCAAGAAATTCTTAAAAACAGAGGCCCAGAGCATGACTTACATATAGGTCAGTGACCATCAAAGTTGAAAGGAAGCCATAAACATAAAAAATTTTCACAGAAAAATTACTAAGGCTTAATAACCACACATTATGAAGAAAAATACTTCAAGATACAGCTCAGATTTATTCAAAAGGGCCCTAGTGAAAAGCAAGAAAGACAAAAACAAGTCTGTCTCCTAGGTACTTAAAAATGTTGAAGACGGTGAGGAGTTCATGCACATTAGGAGGCAATTCTGTCACAGGATGATACATTCATAGGAGATATACTAGCTGCTATGGAGAACGTATAAGGATGGCTAGCCAGAGAATAGCAAAAAGAAAGGTAACCAAGGAACTAAAAGATGTGGTACCTTTAAGAAGTTAAATTAGTTCAACAGGCTGCACCACCCTTTGACAGGTGGGGTTGGGGTGGAGGGTTGTCAAGAACCATGTAGATAGGTCCTTGAAATTCATACTAAGAGATCTGAATTTTCATGCCTAAATATTACAGGGTGTGACACAATCAAACTAACATTTTAAAAATCATTAAAGCTAGCATAAGTATATTAAAGAGCAGCAAGAATCAGGGCTACAGTATCAAGAGGAAATACCGTTGATTATTCTAGATGGCTAGAATCACTGTTGTAGGACATGAAGAGAAATGAGTGCATTAAATGTTGGACACGTTCAGTTTTGAGATGTCTGAGGGACATCAAGATAGACTACAGTGATGCAAAGCTAAAATATGGAAGCAAGGGCTGGAGAGATGCTTGCCTTGCAAGCATAAAGTCTTGAGTGCATATCCAGATCCCACTTAACAACGCCAGGTGGAAACAATAGCAGTTTGTACTTCTGGCCCTGGAAGAGAGGGCTTGGAAAATGCAGAGCCAAGCAAGGAGGAAGAAGCAATCCACAATGATTCTTGAATTCACCCTTGGTCCTCTACAGGGACACTCAGTGTCTTCTGATACATACACATACATACATACATACACACACACGCACACACACACACACACAAATAAATGAATGAATGAATGAATGAATGATGGGAACAAGACAAGCAGGTTGCAAAAGGAGTACACATGATAGGAACCAGTGTTTCTGGTGTTTCAAAAGGGAAGGAAGAAAAGAACGGAGGGAGGGAGGAAGGGAAGGAATGGGAAGGAAGAAATAGGAAAGGAAACGAAGGAAAAGGAAAGGAATGAAAAAGAAAGGAAGTAAAAGGTTCAGCAACAACAGTGTTGCATTTGCTCGCCCTCATCCACAGCTTGGGACCTCGTCTCCACTGCTCTGCTGAGCTGAACCAGGACGCCAAGGAGCAGTTCTGCAGCGCACTATTTGCACCAGTAATCTACTTCACTTTAGTACAGCAGCCCTGAATAATGGTGGGAGAATATCATACTTCTATTCCTTTATAAGCCAGTCCTGAGGAAAACAGGACTGAACTCGAGCCTTACTGAGAAGAGGGAGAGCGGGGGGCACGCCGGTGATTTAATTGTATGTAAAGCGCCCTAACATGCACCAAGTCCCCGTTGTCTCTCGTAGTCCGCAGGACTGTCCCCGAAAGATCGCCACTGAATCACACTTCTAAATGTCTCCTGCGTTTCAAATAGAATCCAGGCTCCTTCCAGCGCTATCTGGAGAGTTTTCAACGCTATTTCCCAGACGTTTCTAAGCAAGACCAAGTCCGCGTGTCCGTAGGAAACGACGGCACGGCGGGGAGCGCGAGCTGAACCGGCTCCCCGCGTTCTGCAAACAGACCTCGACTTTACAAGTGTAGCCGGCGTGGGTTCCTCCCACGCGCGGCCTGAGGCACGTGGCCCCTGCAGGCGGCACCCCGAGACCTCGTCTCACTGCCAGGGCGCTTTCGTGACAACGGACTGGTGCAGGCGAGAAAACACGGTGGGGGCGGCGAGCTCGACGCCGCGGGGCTGATGAGCCCCCGGGGTAACGATGGGAACTCAGGTTTCCAAACCGTCCTGGGAACAGCGAGGCTCCAGTCCACGCGAGGAACGCGAGCGAGCCGCACGCACGAGACCCCCTCGCCGCCGGAGCCCCCAGCGCGGCGACAGCCCCCGCCGGGGTGCACTCGCGTTACCTAAATACCCGGTGACGATCGTCACTGGGATCTTCGCGCCGGGGCCGGGCTCCTCCTCCGGGCCTTGCTTGGGCTCAATGGGAACCAATTCGGGACAGTCCTCCGCATCCTCTTCCTCCTCCACGGTCGCGGAGGTCGGGAACATCGCAGCCAGGGGTACGGGGCTCCCTTAGCGCAACTGCGGCGACGCAATAGACCAGCGACGCACGGACCGCGAAGCACGCCAGACGGCTCGCTGCGTGACGTCATCACCCCGCGACGGGCAGCCTCTCTCGATCCCGCCCCTTTACCTGAGTTCCATCAGAGTGCAGCCTTCCCTAACCCGCCACGCCCCCGAGAGGCCGGACACGCCCCCGAGGCAATCGGGCACGCCCTCAAGCGTGGGCCACGCCCCCAGGCGGCAGGGCAAGCGCCCCGCCCCGCCCCCGCCGGGCGGGCCTCCTAGCGGAGGGGCACGCCCCCAGTGCGGCCAGGTACGCCCTACAGATGAGACACGCCCCCGACGCCCCCGGTACTACGCTCTGCAGCGAAGCTCGCCTCGTGTGGTGGGGCACGTCCTCAGGCAGCCAGGAGTGCCTCCCTGCAGTTCTGCACATTGCTGGGAGCCTAGGATGCATGCGTCTTGAAGCTGGCTTAGGCACCCTCTGCTCTGGCTGCCAGAGCGCTCGAGGGCACTGGGCTTGGGACTTAGAGTAAGTGGCTTCACAAAAGCCTTTCCACAGGGTGGAGGCTTTCTGAAATTGGTAGTTTTGTCAAGTGTTTTCTTTTAATTTACAGGGAAAAAATGTTAAGATTATGTTGCTACAATGTTCGTTATATTTTGCTCTACATTAAGATTAGGTAGTGAAAGTTTGTATAATTACACATCTGCTCAATCTTTTACAATGTAAATGAACTACTGTTAGTTCTTCTATTTTTTTTTTATTTGGACATCAAGTAACTTCAGTTCACTAGTCAAACATGTTGGTTCCTCACAATCTCAATAATCCATGGAGAGTCCTCATCCCTAACCCAGGAATATTTTTTTTAATTTTTTTATTATTTATTCAATTGTGCATGTATGCGTGTGTATGTATGTATGTGTGTGTAGAACCACGAACGAATTCAGGAACCATCATGGACCGCCTCCACCTCCTCCTTGTTTACTCTGCCCCGGGATTCACAGGCTCCGCCCTACCAGGACCTGAAACACAGGCCGCCCCCGCTTCCGCCCAGCGTCTATACGTGGGGTCTAGGACCCGAACTCAGGACCTTCCGCCTGCAAGGCAGAGGCTTAACCCCTGAGCCACCTCTCCAGCCCCCTAACCTAGGAATATTGATGTTACACTTACCTATGTGCCCCTTCTCTATTCCATTCTAGGACACTAAATGCAATCACAACTGATTTGGGATCGCTGAGAGTTTGTTTATATTTGTTTTAGTTTTGATCACATATGCATGCATTTAATGCTACTAAATTTTGATTTTTTTTTTGCAATTTCATAAAATGTACCATAGAATATATAACCTACTGGGACTGGATATCTAACTCCACTACTGAATTTCCGTCAATTATTTTCAGGTATTCTGTTCTTGTTTATGCTTTCCAGACATAGTCTTGCTATGCTGTCATCCCAGGCTGGCCTGGAACTGGTGGTCTTGTTCAGTTTCCCTAGTGCCAGAATTACAGATGTGTACCACTATGACATAGCATAAGATTTACAAGGTTTTCCTATCTCAGTGAACTTTTGCCACTGCTGCTTAATTCACAATGACTTTTATGATAAGCAAAAATCAACTCTTAAGTATAATATGGTAGACTATATTATAGTTTCTAGTGTATGTAACAATTTCCTGCTCATTTAGGTTTACTATCTTGCTTAATCTCAATTTGTGGTAAAACAACAACAATAGCAATAATATAAACAGTGTAGCGAATCCTTACTCCTCAATAAGCATTGTATTAAGCGCATTAAATGAATTCCCTCATTTAAGTGTAAGGTAAATGCTACTTGTATGCCCACTTCCTAGATGAGGAACTGGACACTTGGAAAGTGAAGGATCTTGGACTGGATAGAGGGCTCAGCAGTTAAATCACCTGTCATGCATCAACAGGCCCAGAATTCAGATCCACATACAACACAGAAAATGCCACATGGTCATGTCGGCCTACCTGTAATTCTAGCCCCAGAAGGCAGAAACTGGGAATCTCCAGAGAATGCTGGCTAGCCAGACTAGCCTTGCAGGCGAGTTCTAGATTTGATTGGGAACCCAGCATCGAACGACTAAGGTAGAAAGTGAGTGAGGATGATTCCCTGTATACGTTATGTTAATTACTATGTTAGGTTTGTTTTCCTGCCGCTGAATGAATACAGGACTCAAGCAGCTTTGGGAGAAGGGAAGTTTCTTCTCACTATTCTTGCTTACAGTTCATCAGCATGGCTGGAGAGTTCACATCTTTTAAGTCGGTAGAGGAAAGGCATGGAGCACCTGTCAACAATGTGAAGTTTCATTGAAGAAGAATCTAGCATGAGGGAAAGACATGTAAAATAAGTTTTATTAGAGCTGAGGACCTGCTGGCCAAGGGAAGCACAGTTTAGGCTTAAGCCGGGAGAGCACTAGAACAGAAGAGAGAATTTAAAGTCAGAGAGGACAGGGAGAGAACCGCCACGGACAGCGTGGCAGGAGGAAGGCTGAAGAGGACCCCTGGGCAGGGATGTCTGTCTCTTTGGCCTACAGGTATAATCAGGATTTGCTAAGGTGTGGCTAAAGAAGTAGAGCAGTGCAGGGTGGGCATTGAAAGAATGTCTCGTAAAAGATCGTCCTCTCTGCAGGCTGTTAGGGTGACAAGGCCAAGGATTTGCAGGGATAGATGGGGGGTGGATGAAGTGTGACTCCTGTGGTGGAGCTGGGCATTGCCACATCCCAGGCAGGTGGAAGAGTTTTAGAAAATGGCAGCACTATGGTTCAAAATGCCAACATTGGGAGTGGAGGAAACTAGCCACGCTGTATCTACAGAAAAAGCTGAGAGAGGGATGTATTTTCTGTCTTGCCAGTATGCTAAAGCAGTGGACCATCCCTCTCCATTTTATCCATCTGCCCACTCACAAACTGGTCCCTTTCCACACCAATTAGACAATCTCCCACGGACTTGCTTAAGGTTTGCCTTAATTAAACAACTCTTCACAGATGTGCCCAAAGGCTCACCTTTTAATTGTCAGTCGTTATTTGCAGCCAACGTCCCACATACATTCAAGCACTTATATAGGCATGCACACACCACTCAAATTCAAGCAACTTCAAGGGAGAAAGCAATATTTATTTGGCTTATGGTTCCAAAGGGGAAATACAGAAAAGACATGAATGTCTGAGAAAAACTGGAGGTATCGTAAGTCACATCAATCATAGAGTCTGAGAGAGCAAAACTGCCAACTGCAAGAACAGACTTCTCCCACTAGCAGGGCGGGACTAACCCATCTCAAGGCACACCCCTTGTGACATGCCTTCCTCCAGCAAGGCTCCATCCCCTAAAGCTGTCATGACCTTCACAAGCAACAATCAAGTATTCAAACGCATGAACCCGGGGGACAACTCACATTTAAACCATGGCACCTCATATGCACATTCATGAAAATGGGGCAGGGGAGTTACATATCTTGCCCAGAATCATACAATCAGTAAATAGCAGTTCCGTGGCTCTCTCTCCAGGTCTACCTGACAAGAAATTCTATTTGCTTCCAACTCAGGGATCTGCAAATATTTTTTAATGTAAAACCAGATAGTAAACAGTATAGGCATAAGGAAGACACTGTATAGGTACTTTTATTATTAAAAGAGAAAACAATTTTCTACAGACTTTGACATTTGAATTTCATATACTTTTCTCACCATAAAATAATTGTCTTTTATCATCAGCCTATTCAAAACATAAAAAACATTCTTAGCTTTCAGTCTATACATAAAGGGAGACAGCAGACTGTAATTTGTAAACTCCTGAGGCAGCTAATATACTGTCATGTTTTCCCTGGAGTTTTACATACAGAAATCTTCCTTGATATGTTAAACACAGTTTGCAAATCATTTACCATTTCATCAAATTCTCACTTTTAACTTTCTTATGGACCACACTTACAATAGGATAGATACTATTCAGAGGAGGGACTAAAGCTCCCTGGATACTGACGTCTTGCTCTGGCGAGACCTAAGTTGGGCAGCATACAGAGCTTTGCATAGCAGGAGCCCATGAGGAACCCAGCAGTCAAGTCCTCAGGCTGTCTGGATCCCAGCAGCTCAGCCCTGTGACAGTCATTCTCGGGTGCCAATATCCTCAGTCATGATTCCCCATGGCTAGTTTTTGTCCCTTGAACAGTTAAAACAGTTGCCTCGAGAAGTAAGTACGGTGGTGATATCGAAATCACAGGAAAGCTAAAAATAATGCCAACTTGCTTTTGTTTCTATCTATCATTTTTGCAACTTCCTGCAAGGGCAAGAACACACCAGTGAACAGCAATAGCTACTGGCTTAGAAAAAAGAAAACCAAGGGTTTCACAACTAATCCACTTCCTCTTACCTAACCAAAAAAAAAAAAAAACACGTTTTATGAACATTTAATGTTGATCGATTTATTTGACTTTTTTTCTTTGTGTATACATAAACTTACTGGATGCATATCAGAAGGACTGGAGACTAATTGCTGTTATTCTTTGACTGTTTTAGCCAAGGTTGAATATCAGCATTCCATTCCAGATAGCTCTGTGTAAGATATGCAACCACTGTAAGCACATGAAATAATATTTCCTTACCAGAATATTGAAAATGGCTGGCAGATGGAATGTGTATATTTCCATGTTTTAGAAGCAGCGACTTTTTGTTTCAAAGGCTGTTGATAATAATTTTTGGGTCCATTATCTTGTGGTGGTTAAACCATGCTAATAGTAGTCTGAGCTTATGCTGCAGATACAAGACAAATTAGAAAACAAAGCCACACTATTCAAAGCTTGCAGGCTCACCAACTTGAGCGATGCATGACTATCTCTAACACATACTATTGGGCAAGTAGCAGGGTTATCACTGTAGGGATGAACAAACCCTTCACTCCCCCCAAAAAAATAATTGTGAAATAATTTATGTTGCAATTGTTAAGGCAGATAGTGTAAGTAATATCCTCTTCCCTTAAACTAACACTCGTGGCTTAAAGTTTCTAACATTCATAATTTCAGAGAAGTGTACTCCAAATCTACAGGTATTTCCTATTTCTTAAATATAAATAAAAGCAGATAAATAAATGAGATATGTCCATTCTTCCTTCCTCTTCCTGTTCTCCAAATTTCCTTAAATGTGGCACTGGCGAAGCCAGATCTAACTCCGAGAGTCTTTTGATTCCTTAACTTCATAGTTTGCTGTTGTCTTGGTTTCACTGTGCTGCTACAACAGAATTAATGAAATTATGCAGCTTACAAAAGAGAAGTTTATTTCTTACCATTCTGGAGAATACAAAGTCTAAAACTGCATGGGCAGGTCCTGTGTCTGAGGAAGGCCAGGTTTCTACTTCCAAGAAGGTGGCTGGAATCTTGTGTCCCCATGGGGTGGCTTCCTCGCGCATCTTTTTATAAGACCATTAGTCCCATTTTCATAAGAAAACAGGCTTGTGACTTCATCACCCCCTTTAAGTCTCACCTCCAATATTATCTCATTGGTGATTAAACGTCAACATACAAATTTAGAGAAAACATTCAGACTGTAACAGTCAACGAAAATTTTATATATTGAAGATGATGAATGAATTCTTTTTCTTAGACTGATTTACTTCCCTTTCTCTTATTTAACCTTTCCGTTCTGCCCTTTAGTCTTGATACAAATTGCTCCAAATGTAAGACAGCCAAGATTTTCAAACCACCAGGCCACTTTCTTCTCTCCATCTCAATCTTGTCATCTTCCTGTGGGGGAATTGCCTTCAGATCAACTACTTTAGCAGACTTAACTCCTCCCACAAGGTAACTAGATTGTTATAGATGCCCAATGTATTTCTGAAATAACTGGGAACTTCCCACATTAGGGACTCAATGTCCCTCCTCTTTGCTCAGACAGCAGAACCCTGTTTGGTAAACTGTATGTGTGGTCTGCAGAGGTAAGGACCGCCCCTCCCAGTCTGTTCTGCTCCTACATATGCCAGATGAGAATGTGCTGGTTAATGAGACATATGTAGATTGTTAAGTGGCAGCTCCTAGAACCTAGCATCTTCATTTCTTCTTTTGTCCTGATGTCTGGGGTGCAGGAGTGGTGGCCACAGCACATCGTGGATACTGAGCAAAACAATCTGATATACTATAACAAACAGAACTTATATATCATAAACATATAATAAGAGTTACAGAACATACTTGGACTTTGGACCCACCTGGCTAGTGTTATTTGTTTATGATACTTCCGAGGACAGCAGACGGTATATATCTATTACACTAGCTTTACTGAGCAGGATGAATACTACCACTGTAGTTTACTAATATTCTTGAGCAAATGGCTGTGTCTCTCCAAGACTTGCTAAAGAAACGATTATAATTATGATTTCTATTTTAATATTAAGCAAAACTGAATGAAAATTGAGGGGTTGTTTTACACGCATGTATGTGTGCCCATGTGCCCGTATGCCTCGTGTGCCCGTGTGCCCGTATGCCTTGTATGCCCGTATGTGTCTGTGTGCCTGCGGAGGACCAAGGATGACACAGGAACCATCCTAGATTGCTCTTCCTACATTATTGCTTTGTTCTGGAGTTTCCTGGGTTCTACCTTCCAGGATCAGCTGCCATATCCCTCTGGCATTTATTTTAAATGGGGTCTGGGGATGTGATCTCAAGTTTTACTTGTGATGCAAATGATTTAACCCCTGAGCTATCTCTCCAGCCCTAAAAATTTAGGTTTAAAATAATAGTCATTAAAAAGAAAAAATATTAGATGAAGGTATCATAACAAGAATTGATACATGAAATTATATCAAATTTAAAAGACTTGTACAAGAAAGGACACAACAGAGTAGTAAGACAGCATATAGAATGGAAGAATTTGCCAACTACTTCTCTGATTGAATTGTTATTACTCTGAATGTATAAAGAACTACAAAACTTAAATATTAAAAGAACAGATAATCCAATCAATGCATGCACAAATGAGCTGAACAGGCAGCTTTGAGTGAAATACAAAAAGTAAATAAATACACAAGAGTATTTAGTACTAGAACCCCACTGAGATTTCATCTCACCCAAGTCAGAATGACCATCCTCAAGAAAAGATAACAAATCTCCCAAGAAAGTGTATGTGGGAGTATTCAACCTTGTATGCTGTTAATGGTAATGTAGATTATCAGTGCAGTACAGTGGAAGTCCGTGCCCTAAAAGGTGAAAATATGCCATATGATCCAGCTATACTACTCCTGGGTATATCTCTAGAAGACTCAGTCAGCATATACTAGAGATACTCATACATCTAAGTTTATTGTGACATGATTCACAATAGCAGAGCTATGTAATCAGCCTATGTGTTCACTAACAAATGAAAGATTTTTTTAAATGCAGTACACTTACCCAATGGAAGTTTGTTCAACCATAAGAAGAACAAATCTGTCATTTTAAGGAAAATTGATGGAACTGGAAGCAAAATAGGCCAGACTCAGGAAGACAAGTACATATGAGGGCTGTACAAAAGTAACAACAGACATGAAAATACAGATGAATCTAGTATTAAATGCTATACAGGGGGACATAAAAGAACTTGGGGGCATTAACAGAATTGTCTGCATATGATTATATTGTTTGCTAGATGCATGCTAGTAGTCACAGAATAGTGCACTAAAAGGTATGCAATGTGTATATAATAAAATGCATGACAATTATCTCAAAAAAGTAAATGAATATGTATCTCTCAAGCATAATCATAAATACTGTAGAGTAACAATATTAATGTTGAATAAATGAGTCTTTGGAACACAGTTATTACCATTATTATATATATTATGCATATATGAAATTAACATTTTGTAAAAACTGAATTAGATAAAATTTATTTAATTTTTAAACATATTTTTAAGCATGAAGAGACAAATGCATAGTATGGTTGCATTTGGGAAAGGAAAGGTAAATAAATAATGGCAAATATAGCAATATTCATTTTATTACTTCATTTCAGGACTTCTCTATATCACTTATTTTCAGTTTGTGACTTTCTAAGCCAAGGTAGATTTTGCCATCATCTTGCCATCATTTCTCATTACTAATCCCTTCTCATTTTCCCAGTTGAACAAAGAAACTTTCCTTTGTATTTTGACTTTCCATTTCAAAACCCTTTCAACTTACAAAAATTTTAACTATATCATAGAGATTTCATATGCTTTTCACTTTACTCACCTAACATCAATCTTATAATCACTCTACTGTTATCAAAACCAGAAATTAACATTGATATGAAGCCATTAATTATTCTGCAGACCTTATTTCAATTTGCCAGTTGTCTCACAAAAGTCCTCTTTGTGGCTGGGTGTGTGGTGAGTGTCTATAATCCAAACACTCCAGGGGAGGTTGGATGGACAAGATGATTGCCACAAATTCAAGGTCAGCCTGACTTGCACAGAGAGTTCCAGCCAGCCAGGGCTATGTACTAAGACTTTGTCTCAAAAAATAAGATTAATAAATAATAAATAAAAGTTTGGGTTTTTCCAGATCAGGACCCAATCTAAGAAACTAAACTACAGTCAGTTGTCACATCTACTTTAATCAGGAACAGTGCTCAGTCTTTTTGTGACTTTAACCTTCATGACTCTTGAAAAGTACTAATCAGTGTTTTGTAATCGTCCCTCAGCTTGGGTTTGTATGATGTTCCTCATGATTAAATATGGCTTGAGCATTTTAATTAAGCAGAAATACTGCAGATTAGTGCCAGCCTATTCTCCTGCTTCACTCAGAAAGCATCTGATATCCACCTGCCCTTTACTATGGGGTGAACTTGATCACATGCCTAAAGTGGCTGCCAGTTTTCTCTGTGCTAACTTTATTTTTTCGCCGGAATAGTTAATAAGTGCCTAGTGGAAAGTTACTTTAAACCATGTAAATGATCATTTTTAATTCTTTATGCTTTATATTTACTATTTATTTTTATCTTGTTTTTTATTTTTATTCTTATTTTTAAATTATAGCTTTACTTGGGGGGGAGGCACTGGGAGATGGGGAGGGAGGGAGGGGGAGCAGGGGTTCGGGGGGGAGGAGGGGGGGAGGGAACTGGTCTACCTATTAAGTTTGTATGAGCGGAAATAATAATAAAAATGTAAAAAATTTTAAAAAATTATAGCTTTACTAAAGTGTTACCGTTTCCCTCTCTTTCCTTCTGTCTCAGCGTGGTGACAGGACTCGGGTCTCTTGCACTCCAGACAAGTGCTTTACCATTGAGCTGCATCCCAAGCCCTCTCGGGTTTGGTTTTGTCTGTCTGTCTGTCTGTGGCAAGGCTTGCTATGTAGTCTACATGGCCTCTAACTTGCTTTGCAGTCCTGGCTGGCCCAAATCTCACAATTCACCTGCCTCTGCTGAGTACTGGGAATCACAAGTGTATAATACCATACAAGGCTCCCTGGTTTTTTTGTTTTGTTTTTGGTGTGTGTGTGTGTGTGTGTGTGTGTGTGTGTGTGTGTATCAGTATCAGAGGGCACTGTGTGTGCCTGTGGAAGCCCAAGGGTGACTTTGCTCTACCTTCTTTTTGCTTCTTTCTGGGATTTCTCAGGCTCTGCCTGCCCGAGCCAGAAGTACAGGCCATAGCCACTTCCACCTGGCCTTTTTATATGGGACCCAAGATCTGAACTCAGGTCCTTCTGCTTGAGGAACAGAGAATTAACCCCTGAGCCATCTTTCCAGTCTACTAGGCTCTCTCTTTGATGGTTTTGACTTTATTTTATTATGTATTTGTTTATGAGGGGAATACACATGCTATCGTGAGCCACACATGTCATGGAGCTATTGGGGAAGTCAGAGGACAACTTTTGGGAGTCAGTTCTCTCCTACCTTGTGGGTTCTGGGGATGAAACTCAGACAGTCACCCTGGTATGGCAAGTGGTTTTACTTGCTGAGCCATGTTGCCAGATAACTCTTGGATATTTTTTCTCATTTATTTTTAATTTCTTAGCATGCATTTGTCTTGTGTGTGAGCTTATGTGTGCCAAGGCACATGCGTGAGGGTCAGAACACAACTAGAGAGTCAGGGCTCAGCCTTCTACCACATGGGTTCCAGGGATTGAGCTTATCATCAGACTTGGCTACAAGCCCCTTTACCTATTGAGTCAACACATAAGCCTGGGTGTTTAAAAATCATACTTTCATCCACACGTGTAATAATCCATTCTTGTTTTAAATTATAATTTTATTAAGATATAATTTACTTAACATCCATTTAAAGCCCAATGAGCTTTAATGCATTTATATAGCTCTGCAGAAATCACCATGGTGGAGTTTTACATCACTCTCATTATACCAAAAGGTTCTTTGTGTTTGCTTATGAGCAGCCTCCCCTCTACCTCAGAGCTCGGGTAACTACCAATCTACTTTCTGACTTAGTCTATATGGCTATTTATTTCCTTATCATTCACTTGAGGATTCATGTGAACATTCAGTTATTACAGTGAAAATGTCACTTCTGAGTCATTGTTTGTTCGATACACAACACAGGACCCTGACCAGCCAGAAATTCAAGAGAAATCATGACTCATTTGAGGGCATCAGAATAAGGCCTAAATAGCTACTATTTTAAATAACAATAAAATCCAAATTCTCCAGTTGCCTTAGATCATAGTAATCATTTCAATTAGGTTCTTTCTCTGAATTTATAAAAGTCAAATGCATGAACTTTAATTTCTTAAAAGCACTAATCTACTCTGTTCTTTCTCCAACCTATCAAGGAATCTTATGGAATTTTCACTTTGTTCCTAGTTTGTATGTATGTGTGTACATGTGTGTTGTATGCACTGAATGTTCAGGAGCAGGAGCACATGCGCAGAAAGGGGCCAGAGAAAGATAACCTTATTCCCTCAAGACAAGATCTTTAAATGAGAAGCTCACACTTTTAAAATGGGAAGCTGGCTGTCCAGTCAGCTTTCAAGATGTACGTTTCAACTCCCAGTGCTGGAGTTACAAACACATGCAGCCATGCCTAGCTTTTTACATGGGGACTTGGATTTGAACTGAAGTACTGTAGCTTGCAGAGTGTTGCAGTCAGCCTGCATGGTTGCTGATAAATGACCATCAAACGGCTTAAGGGAACAAGGGGTTTATTTCCTTACCACAGTTGGGTTACAGTTCTCAGTCCAGCTTGACGGGAGAGCATGCACCAACACCAGGCCGAGGGAACTGGCCACACATCTCTACATAATAGCTGAGAGATGGACAATCCTTACTAGCCAGACCAGCATGTCTGGCCAAGTGTTCAGAAGGATGCCAACTTCCTCAACCAGCTCTCAGTATTTTATTCAGAGCCTAATCCCACCCACCATAGGCTGGGCCTTCCCCATCAGCTAGACAGTCTCCTTCAGGTTCGCTCTGGGCTTAACTTAACTAATTCTCCACAAATGTGCCAGAGCTCAAACCCACAACTGTCAAGTTGACACCTGTTCCTAACTATGACACAGAGCAAGCATGCTCCCACTGAGCTGTCTCTCCAGCCCCTGTTCCTAATTTTTATGAGCTATGTTGGATTGTCTCAAAAGTTCACATGTTGAAGTCTTAAGCATCAGTACCTCAGAATGTTACTGTGTTCGGAGATGGAGCCATAAAAGAAGTACTCAAGATGTCAGGAGGGCAGATAGACAGGTCTTAATTTAATGTGACTAGCATCCTTAATATAAAAAAATTAGTTTAAGACCATCAACATCAACCAAGGGAAAAACAGTAAGAGCACAGGAGATGACAGCCACCGGCAGGCCAAGGGGAAGGGCCCCAGGAGAAACCCAGCTGCTGGCCCTCTGATCTTGAACCTCGGGTCTCCAGAACACTGAGAAAAATGATTTCTGCTATTTAAACCGTCCAGCTGTTACAATAAATGCTTATCAGTGTTTTGAAATTGCACAATGTGCCCTCAAGAAGCCTTATTCTACCCTTCAACTGGGCACTGCATGCACTTAAGGTCTGAAATCTCAGGTCATTGAACTCTTGATTTACTCTGTTGGCATTTGTCAATCATCTATTTTTTTCTATCGTCCTTTGTGGAATTCTTCTCATGCATACATTGAACCTGCCCAGGCTGACCTTGAACTTTCAGATCTCTTGCTTCAGCCTTCTGAGTAGCTGGGCTACTGAACTATGCCCGCAGACTTGGCTGTGATCTTTGATCTTCTCTTCTTTGGAACTCTTATCTCAATGTCATTTTGCTCTCTTTTCAGGGAGATTGGCTTAACTAAATTCATTATCCACATTTCTGTGAAATTTTTATTCTCTTATTATATCACTACTTTCCCCAGATAGCGTTTTTGACTTTCCTGAAAGTTCATTTTTAAAATGACTTAAGGCAGGGTGCTAGCAAGATGGCTTAACAGGTAAAGGTGCCTGCGGGAAAACCTGGCAACTCGAGTTTGATCCCCAGAGCCCACATGGTAGAAGAAGAAAACTGGTTTCCAAAAACTGTCCTCTGAACTCTACTGCACACACACACACACACACCATGGAAAGCATGTGTTTGTGTTCTCTCTCTCTCTTCAAAATTAAAATAAGTAAAATAACTTAAGCGCTAAGGAGATGGTTCAGCAAGTAAAAGCACTTTGGCAGCATGAGGACCTGAGTTCACATCCCCAGAATCCATCGTAAAGCTAAGCGTAATGACCCATGTCTATAATCCCAGGGCTCCTGTAGCAAGATGGGAGGCAGAGACAGGCAAATCTCTGGAAGTCCTCAGGCCCGACAGTGAAGCACAGCAGCACAGGCAACAAAGAAACTATATCGGCTAAGCAATGATCGTTTTCCTGATCCCTGGGAGGCAGGACTCCTGGCACAGCTGAGAGGGTTTGTTTACATTAAGGGAGACCTTCAGGCAAGACTGCAAGAGGTTGTCTTGACTGCACCCAGCTCAGCCACAGGCAGGACTTGGGCAGGTGGATACAAGATGGAGAGGGCTAGTTGACCAGCGGCAGGCAGGCAAGTGAGCGTGCCCTTGGTCCTCGCCCTCTGCTCTTGCCACTGCTGGAATGTGCCTGGTTCCCTCTGCTGCTGGTGTTGGCATGACTGTCCATGGCATGCATGGAGTTGTGAGCTGACTCAAACCCTAGAGTGTTTGGGTCAGGCATTTATGATAGTGACATGTGAAATGAAAACAGCAAGGTGGAAGGGGTGGGGGCTGGTGCTTGAGATTGTTCTCTGACCTCCGACATCCACATGCATGTTGCAGCACACATGAACTCTCACACACATGCATGCTCATGCACATACACACGTATCAATCACACACAGAGTTAAAAATAATAGTGTCGCACGAGTTCAATAACTTCTCTTTCCCTCTGGATATCATTGATAGTTTTCTTCTTTTATCATAGTCCAAAACTGGCTTGGAAATTCTGGTTCCACAGCCAAAGTTGACTGGTCTCAGGGGTCATCTAGCTGCCCATTCCATTGTAGAACTTTTTTTTTTTAATTTTTTTTATTTATTCAATTGTGCGCATGTGCGTGCGTATGTGCGCGCGCATGTGTGTGTCTGTGTGTGTGTGTCTGTGTCTGTGTGTGTAGAACCACGGACGAATTCGCGAACCACCATGGACGCCTCCGCCTTCTTCTGCCCTGGGATTCACAGGCTCCACCCTACCAGGACCAGAAGCTCAGGCCGCCCCCCGCTTCCGCCTGGCATCTATACGTGGGATCTGGGATCCGAACTCAGGACCTTCCGCCTGCAAGGCGGAGGCTTAACCCCTGAGCCACCTCTCCAGCCCCCATTGCAGAACTTTTGTTTGGGGACGGTTGCTTTTCTCATAACCTTACTCACTTTTACAGCTCACTTGTCAACTGAAAAAGAAAACTATTAGTAGCTTTAACTGTAACCAAAGGGATCTTGTGAAACTTCTCACCCTCCTGACCTTCGTCTTTGAATGTAGTTCAAGGTTGCTATTAATCCTCCTCCTGCCTTTCCAAATAACAAAGTTTCTTTTCCAAATAAGAAAGCCTCTAAGTTTCAAGTGCTCCGTGTGTAGCTGGCACTGGGCTGAGCAACTTTATGCGCATTAGTCCATTTAACCCCCTTCGACCTGACAGTGTCCACCTTAGTGCCTCCCAGCCCAGCCGTTAGCACCCCATCTTCTGCGACCAAATATTGTCTTAGCTTCATCTTTCCCACTGATGTAATGAACATGTGACCTAAAAAATAGTAGGAAGACAAGGGGTTTATTCATGCTCATGATTCTCGAGACTACTGTCTATTATGATAACAGGAGATACCCATTTTTGCTCCCTGAAAGTTCCTTTTTAAAATAACTTCAGGGAGGATGTTAGCCATATCAGGAGCCTAGAGAACTGCCCATACCACAGCCACAGGAAGAGCTGGGAGAGGCATACTTCTAGCTTCCCACTGCCAAAGCCAACCAATTCTCTTGTTATTTTTAATCCCCTGTTCAGAGAGTGCTCCCATCCAGTATGAGTTAGGTCTTCCCACATCAGTTAGATATCTCCTAAAGGCTTTTTAATATCCCAGCTTGGAATATGAAAGAAAGGAAAGAATGAAAAAATAAAATCAAGGAAAGAAAGAGGGAGAGAGAGAGAGAGAGAAAGAAGAAAGAAAGAAAGAGAGAGAGAGAAAAAGAAAAAGAAAGAAAGAAAGAAAGAAAGAGAAAGAAAGAAAGAAAGAGAAAGAAAGAAAGAAAGAAAGAAGAAAGAGAAATAGAGGAAGGCAGGAAGGAAGGCAGGCAGGAAGGAAGGAAGGCAGGAAGGAAGGAAGGAAGGAAAAAAGGAAGGAAGGAAGGAAGGAAGGAAGGAAGGAAGGAAGGAAAGAAGGAAGGAAGGAAGGAAGGAAGGAAGGAAGGAAAAGAAGAAAGGAAGAGGGAAAAAAGAGAAACAAGAAAATTAGTTACCCTATTAAAGCAATAATCACTAATAAAAAATTACATGTTGGATCGGGGAGATGGCTCAGGGTTAAAACATTTGCCTTTACAAGCAAAAGGACCTAAGTTCAGATCCCCAGATCCCACATAAAAATATTGGGCAGATATGGCAGCAGCCCTAATTTTGTCCTTGGAAGGTGGAGTTTGGGAAAACCCAGTGCAAAAAATAAGGAGAAGAACAATCCAGAATAATTCCTAAGGTCACTCTTGGATTTCCACAGTCACACAGACACTCATACACACTTGTACACATACCCAGAAACACTTGTACACACGCATACATGCAAACACATACCCAAGCAAAAATTAAAAATTACATGTTGATATATCTAACCCCTAATTATACTACACGTAGATTCTTGAGGACTGTATAAATATTTGCTGAATAAATATACAAGTGATTTTATGAATAAATTACTCATAATTTATAATGATTTAGCACTCAGTCAAACAGGATTTTATAAAAGAAATATCCTCTGTGCATTTCATTTATTATTCATAGCATTGCTAATATTTAAACTCAACTTTCCAACCCAAGACTTTATGTAAGCTGGGCCACACCCTTTGCTCCTTTGACATGTGGTTTGTCTCTGTGCTCACTTTGTGTTCAAGCTTGGCTGAGAACTGAAGATCCCATCTCTAACTCTCAGTGCCACAATTACAGATGTGAGCCCAGTTCCCAAATTTTAAATTCATGAAGTGATGCCAATAGGTTTCAAAACACTGAATTTCATTGTATAATTTTAAAACTCTTTTTTAAAATTTTTTTATTATTATTATTATTTTTTCAACTGTGTGCATATGCGTGTGTATGTGCATGCGCGCGTGTGTGTCTGTGTATGTGTGTGTCTGTGTGTGTGTGTGTCTGTGTATGTGCAGAACCACGGACGAATTCGCGAACCACCATGGACGCCTCCACCTCCTTCTGCCCCGGGATTCACAGGCTCCGCCCTACCAGGACCAGAAGCACAGGCCGTCCCCCGCTTCCACCTGGCGTCTATACATGGGATCTGGGATCTGGGATCCGAACTCAGGACCTTCCGCCTGCAAGGCGGAGGCTTAACCCCTGAGCCACCTCTCCAGCCCTCATTGTATAATTTTAAAATGCAAATTTTCACTGAAACTAAAACTAAAAGATTATCTTACTCTCAGGTGACATTCTATCATGCTTTGAAACTTTTCATGTTAATTGAAAATTAAAATCCATTAAATAGTTGGAAATACAAGGGAAGCAACATTGAGAAACAGATTTCAGATTTCCAGTGTTACTGTAAATAGATTGGTGGCAATGTTCTTGAGGCCTAAATGATAAAACTTCTTATAATAACTCCCAAAGAAAGAGAAACTCATATAACAGTTATCAGAATTTTTGGAGAATGTTTCTCAGAGACATGTTTTTTTTCTTCTAATTCAAACATTCATGACTCTGGGTCAGTTAACTTAAAAAGACAGATTGATAGGATAAAATATAAAGTGTGAAAAAAAATGAACTCCCTGAAGCAGTTTTATATATAATTTCCTTTTTTCTTAATTGTGAGAAATTCAGCTACTTCATTCTGTTAAGCAACACTGACAGAGAGCTTTGGGAATTTTTCCTGTGGATGCAGTTAGAATCTAAAGGTCTGGGAGGCTGCAGGTTCCTTTCTATCCTGGAGAAAAGAGGTCACTGCTTAAATATTAGCTTTACAGAATACTCAGTGATGGCCACCCAGCTATAAGAATGAATAGTCTCCAAGTAGGAGCAGCTATAATAAGGATAAACTTAACAGTACGTGCTGAACAGAAAAGGTTTCGCTTACCTCGCTTCAAAGAGAAATAGTGGTCTAAGGTATTGATGGTCACAACAGTCATTCTAAGTATATTCAGCTAAGTGTGACTTCTCGTAGCTAATGATGGTCTGTCTCCTTTTTAATCGGAGTGCTTATTACATAGGTGCATTTTATAAGTTCTGTACACCGTACATTTTTCTCTACATATTTATCTCTATATGTATTATACATTAAAATGAATGTATTTGTAAAGCAATTAAACAGAATACGGCATGAGCTGTCTTTTACCAGCAATCTACTCTGGTGGCCAAGAGATCCCAACATGAAGGAGAGAATACGTATGATGGCTTTTTAAAATGGCTTCCTGCTAGAGAAGCTAAAGATATGGTGGGAGGGTGCTGTAGTGTAAGCTGCACTCAGATGACCAAATTAAAAAATATAATATTACCAGGTTGGAGAGATGATTCAGAGGGTAAAGCTTTTGCCTCTCAAGCAGAAGGACCTGAATTTGACCCCAGATCCTACGTAAAAATATCTGGGGTTGGGGGAGAGTGCAGCGCCCTGCATTTTTAGTCCTGGAAGATGGAGCCTGAGAGCCAGAGCAAAGCAAGGAGGAGGTAGAGTCATCCAGGATGATTCCCAAAGTTAGCCTTGGGCCTCCAAAGCACACGCCACACATACACACTTTATATAATTATATAATATTCCCAAACCAGAGTGCCATTGCAGCGCTGCTGCTAAGGAAATTCTGAAAATCATTTCCACGAAGAGGAGGAACTAAGGAGAGTTCCCATTTGTGATTGTGGGGATGATTAAGAACGGCCATTTCCTTCCAAGAGACATCTGTCAGCACCAAATGACCGTTTTTCCTGCAGCTGTCAGGCCAGGAACATGCTTGACTTGGTCCAAAGGAAGCTAACACAGCCTGGGGCGCCAGGCTGGAGGTTTCAGTCAAGTCAAAAGGATAGCTGGGCCAAGACATTGCTAGGCATTTTCATTGGCCCAGATGCAGGCAATGTGAGGAAAATGTGCTTACAGAGAGGAGAGCCCAGCTGCAGGGAGTGGAAGGCACCAGCCAACAAAAAGGGCAGGAATGCGAACCAGGAGGACGAAAAAGGCAGCCGTCAGACACAGGAAGCACAATGATGTCATTCTCGAAGACCTCAAGGGCCAGAAACCACTAACCGGCTGGAGAAGGAACAGGAAGTGAGACGCTGGGAGAAACAGCTTCTCATTCTTTTTCTTGTCCCTGCGGCAGAATGATGGCGCGAAGCTCACTCAGACCTCTGCAGGAACGGGAACCGATGGCATTTAAAGCCAAGACTGAATTGTGACTAGTTATCTTCACTAGACTTTCTGTCTGACATGAAGTCCTGCTCTCCGCTGAGGAGTGTCAGCTAGGAGCAGAGTCCTGTGGCCTGCCTGCCCCACCACTTTCCTTCTGGAAAGGGCAAGCATATTCTCTCCCGAACGTGCTGCACACAGAGTGAGACAGAATAAAAACGCCGGCACTTCACATATCTGCCAGTGAACATTTGTATTCTGCTATGAGATATTCTTTTGTTTTCTTTTTTTTTTTGTCCTGCCTTTAACTTGTTTCTTTTTTGTTGTTGTTGTTCAACAAACTTTTTTTCTCCCACATTTCATTTTTTTCCTAATCATACAAGCAATAGGTACCCCATCTTCTCTTTCCCCTCTCCTCTCCCCAGTCGTCCCCACTTGCACTCTGTCTCCTTTCCCCTTTCCTTTCCCCCTCCTCCTTCCCTCCCCCTCTCTCAGTGCCTCCCCCTTCCTCCCTCCCATCCCCTGTAGCATCCTTTTGTGTGAATGCCAAAGCTTCCTCTGAGTCCTCCACCCTAGTGAGGGGTAAGGACTCAAGTAGCATAACCCGGAGCCCCTTCTTGGGCTCCCCGTTAGTATGGGAACTCTATTATGACTGTTAATCCCTTGCCTGTAAGGACCCTACTGCCTGGAGCCTTCTCCCCTGTGATCCATGCTAGACTTTGGGGGGGGGGGTCGTTAACATGTCAGCCAGTGTGCAGGTCAGGCAAAGTCCAATTCTGTCTGCTGCAGCCGTACTCGTGTGGAGTATCTTGCATATCTTTGGTCCTCTCCATCCTTAGGCTCTTACAATCTTGCTGTCCCTCTTCCACAAAGTTCCCTGAGCTTTTGGATGGGGAGAGATTTGTCTGGTCTGGTTCCAGGTAATTAGTGTAGGGTCTTTGGTGTTCTGAATTATGGTTTGTGGTTGTTTTCAGTTTTGCTTTTCCTGTTTTCTTTTTTTTTTTTTAATACTGATAGTAAACAATGATCTAATTCTAGAGAGCAATGTGTTTAGCATCCTTTGTTCATGGCTCCAAACTGAAATTCTAGGTTTAGAAAGAAAGAAAAACCTCTTTTGGGGAATACATTGACTATACTGGATGGCACATCCATGGACAACAATAGTTCTCAAACAATAATTCCCTCCTAGGGAACACCTCCGATGTGTAGAGCTCTATACCTCACTTTACTTCAGTGAGTCTGCACCTGCGTATTCACTAATGGCCTTGCAGATAGCTCTGAATACTTGAAGTTTTAAAGCTTTTGTCTTGCCCCAGTGTTCTGGCTAGGCATTGTGAGCCAAGATGGGGTTTGAGGGCGCAGGCCTGGACAGATAGTACTATTAGGCAAGACTAGCAAAGACCACCACCTTTCCCTTCTTTAGAAATTCCAGGCATTTTTTGTGCTGCCTGAATTGCTGCAATGATAGGGTAGGAGCTTGGGTTGCAGGGAAAGAAGACAGGAAGAAAATTGGCTAATATTGAAAAAGGACAAACCAGTTCAGAAGATCAAAGGGACTTGGGTTTAACACTGACGGTGTTATAAAACTTCTAAAGATTCTGTTAATCTTTCTCATTTCTGTCCTCCTAAAGGCTCAAGGTATTTATGGCAATCACAGGAACCCCAGATTAGTAACTTATAATTTAAAAAAGTGGCCATGAATCTACAACACTAAAACCCTACTAGACAAATTGAGCACTATATATAGATGCAGTATAAAATACAACTATGAAGTCAATGAACAAAAACAAAAACAAAAAAAAGTACTGACATAATGTATGAAAGTTCCCTGATGGAATGCATGGCTTTGTATATACATTTAAAATTTTATGGATGTTCCTTAATAAATGATTTTTAAGAGATACACATGTAGTCAACATGAAAAAATACCCAATTTGCCTAATTCATAAACACATGACAATATACTAATTTTTGCTGTGAAAATAGCAAAGATTAGAAGAACAACACTCAGTTTTACTTAAAGGCACTAGAAGATAAAACTGTTTGTGTCATAGTTTACAAATTGGTGCAAACCAACAAAAGCCAAAATTATATTAGTGGCATTTCATCTTGGACTTTTTAGTTGGCAAACATACATAGCACCAATTGCTTCGCCTGCTTTTCTTTTACCTTCATCAATTTTTTATTTTATTTATATTTTGTATACATTGTATACATTGTATATGTGTATGTGTGTGTCAGAGGGTAGGTACTATGTGTCCCTGTGGAGGCACAAGATTCGGGAATCATCCTGGATTGTTTCTACCTCCTCTTTGCTTCACTCTGGGATTCCCCAGGCTCTGTTTTCCAGAGCTGGAAGTGCCTGGCATCTTTACTCGGGTTCCAGGATCTTAACTCAAGTCCTTCTGCTTGGGAGGCAGTCTTAACCCCTGAGCCATCTCTCCAGCCCTGTACATTCTATTTTAATATTATTGGTATCATTGTCATGGATGACCATCCAAAAAGAAATTGCAGAAATCCTATCTCATCCCCTAAATGGCTCAATACATCTAAGAATAGGATTTTCTCTTACTTGACTGGTGGATAGCATCATGTTTAGGAAATATAACTTTGATACATGGTCATTATCAAATGCATAGATATGCAGATTTTGTTGACTGTCCCAATAATATTCTTTTTAGCATTTCTTCCTGATGCAAAATCCACTCCAAGATAGCTGATGTCTTCAGTTACCTGTCTCTGGTCTTTGGTACCAATTCCTTTGTCTTTCATGGCACTGACATTTTTTTTAATCATTTAACTGTTTTTTTAATGAAAGCCGTATACAAGATTTCTTTATTCCTGTGTTTTCTCGATAGTTTCTTCCTTGTATTTGCCCTTTTCCTTTCCAACTTGGCAAGATTTAGCTTTTATTCTAGGATTTTTTGTGCAGTCTTTATCTACCTTGCTGGGGTTAATGCCCACATGGACAGTTGTGCCATTAGCCTTTTCCTGATGCACTCGTTCAGTGTAGACGATGTATTTCTTCCTGTAAACCTGGACTACTTTGCCAGTCTACTGCCCTTTTTAGTGTCCTTGTACAACCTGAACTTCATCATCCTTTCGGATGGGCATAGAGTGAACATTGTACTTTAGTCTCAGTTCTTTGGAGAGGAGAAGACATAATCTTCCTCCTAATGCGAGAAGGTTCATGAAATGCCTTTTGCAGTTCTTGCCTGGGTCAGAGGTCACAAAGGGATCGACCTTCACGCTGGCGGCTGCTGTCCAGCGACAGCCGCAGAAGGGAAGAGGGCATTGACATTTTTTTAAAAAAGAATATGTGGCTGTTCAATGAAATGTCCCTCAATTAAAGTCTGTTTGCTATTTCCTCATGATTAGATTAAGTCACTTTTGGCAGTTAAGTAACTTTTGGTTTAGTTAAATTCTACTTCTGGGAATTTGTGAGGAAGAGATAATAAATAAATATATAAAGAGCCATCGACATGTTTTAAAGATATATGGATGTCAAATAGTAATAAAAGCCATAGTAAACTCACATGGAAGGCGTAGTTCTTTCTTACCCAGTGATGCTCTGTGCTTTGCATATGGTGTCTCATTTAATCTTCTCAGTTAAGTGCACATGACAACCCCAGTCCACGGCAGCATCTGCCCACAGCAGCCTCTGTCCGTGGTCTATACAGCTGTTCCCTCCTCTTTTTGTTTTTCCCATTGCAAAAGACAAATCAGAACAGCGCTGAACCAATCATGGTCATCCACCTCTCTGAGGCAGATATTTTTTCCTTTCCCAGTCCCCTGTGGCTGAGTATGGATGTCTCACCTCCTCTGGGCCAGTCAGACCTCTCCACAAGTTTTCCAGAGGACTTCTGGGAAAGGTAGAGCCTCCCATGGCAAAAGTCTTGGTCTCCTGTATTCCTTTTTCTGTTGCTGAGGTAGCGTCTACTCAGAGTTACAGACTCTGTCCATGGCCTTGAGGTCAACGTGATGCTGACCCAGGATCTGAGAAAGCTGGAAGATGACACAAAAACACAGAAGGAAATGTCAGTTCTTGGCCGCCTTGCTGGACTGCTTTCCATATTCCGGATCAACTTTTCCTACTTTATCCAGGTAACGAACTGAGAATCTTAAACATTTCAGTTAGATTTTTCCATCTTGTTGCTATAGGCATTATTAATGGAGTCAAATAAGATAAAAGTAGAAATAGCAGCACATCACTCACCATGGGTACTTCACAGTATTTAACGTTTACAAATTTGTGCATAAGAGACTGTGTATTATTAACTGTACTTCACAGATGAATGAGCAGAAGTACAGAGACATTGATGTCACAGAAGTAGTGTTGGCGTTTGGCTCTAAAGTGTCCCTAAAGGTGGTGTGTCAAAAGGCCTGGTCTCCAACTGACGGTGCTTTTGTGAATTGGTGGAACCTTTGAGATGTAGTGTTAGGTGGAAGAAGTGATGTCCCTAGAATGTTGCTCTTGAAGAGAATATAGGTTTCCTCCCCTTCGCTCCCTCTTCTCTTTCTTCTCCCTGTCCTCCATGGCTGTTGGAGTGAGCAGCTTTTCTCTGTATAGCTCCATGAAGTTTTGCCCTATCACAGGCCCCAAAGCAATGGATTCAGCCACTGTGAACTGAAGCTGTGAGTCAAATGAAAATTTTTCTCCCCTTTTAAATACTGTATGTCAGATAGTTTTTGATAGCAATGGAAAGCTGACTAATACAGCTAAAGCAGTTGGGATGTGACTTCAGGTAGCTCAGTTGCAGAATCCAGTGCAACAACTGACCACACAGTCTTGCTCATTCTGAAACAAAAGTCTAGTTGCATAAATCATAATATATAGAGTCAGCAGAAATTACTGAACACATATTGAGAAAGAGTAAGCTAACATGCTAGTAGGAAAACACGGTTCTTTTCTGTTTTTTTCCTGTGTTCCATTTTGTTGGCTGACTTTTTTAGTTCACCAATTTAAACACTAAATGACTTAACCAAAGGCAACATAGAGTGATTGTCATAAGGGCAGCCATTAGAAGCAAAACCGTCCCAATTCTGGAACTACTTACTAGTTACTAGCTACATAACTGTGGGCAATCTGCTTAGTCTGTGCCTCTGTTTCCTTCTGTAGAATGAAGGTAATGATAGTTCCTGTTTTGTATTTTTTAAAGCACACATCAACTGGAATGATTTATTCTTTCTGTGTGTGTGTATGGTGTGCGTATGTATGTACATATGTTATGGGCTCACATGTGCTTACAGGTGTATACGTATATGTGGAGGCTTGAGGTTTGGCATCAGGTATCCTCCGTGTGAGTGTGTGTGTGTGTGTGTGTGTGTGTGTGTCTGTGATGTGTGTGTCTGGGTCTGGGTCTGTGTCTGTGTGTATCAGAGGATATCTCTACACACCCCAGGATGACTTTAGGAATCATTCTGGATTGTTCCAACTCCTTGTTGCTTTGCTTTGGGGTTTCCCAGGCTCTACCCCCCTCCCCCCCAGGACTGGAAATCACAGTGTTTTACAAGGAATATGAAATTTAAAAATTCAGGGTTCTTCTGCTTTCTAGAAAGAGTCTTAATCCTTGAGCTATCTCTTCAACCCTGCGCTTTATTTTTTAGGGCAGTGTTTCTTACTGAACTTGGAGCCATCATAAACATTCAATGGCATCAAGAGAAAAGTAAAGCATTAAAAATAGTAAGTCTAGAACACATCAACGCAGAAAAATGTTCAAATAATTGAGAATTGTAAAACCAAAATTTCACAGCAATGTGACTCTAACAGATAAATAATTTTAAATGTTATATGATATATAACTATATGATACACGAGGGGAAAAAAGGTTTATAGAAAATATTTTAGCGTGTTGTCTGTTGTCTGCTTTGTTAAAGGCCTGAAGTCAGAAGTGGCAGAAAGAGCTTCTCTCTTAGCATGAGGAGCCCTGTAAGAATTAAACTCAAAGTTGAAGAATGAGATGATTATGGTTTCTGCATGTAGACCTTCTGGGGTTGTTCGGAAGAAAAGTCTAAAGTGAATGCTGCCGTGGGCTGGAATGGCATTTTTTCACCATCTCTTTCCTCAAAAAAAAAAATGTCCTCATTAGCATCCAGCCCCCCTGTGTGGGCCCAGAGAGGTAGGCTTGCAGTGTCCTATCTAGGAGGCATCCTGTCCATCACCTGCTGCCTGCAATCTCCTGGGCATCCTAATTGTGGACCCCTGGGTGGAAAGAAGCCTCTCCCAAGACAATGACCTAGGTGTGGAAATAGCAGTCATCGTCTGGTGATTGTGAGCAGACCAGCGTTTCTGATGGACCCTTCTTACTTAAGCTCTGTCTGTGTTCAAGGCTTCATTTTTCAACCCTTGTATCCATAAAGGACTTTGGTGTCTCCTGTCTTCCTGCCTTTTCATATAGTGTTTTTTCTGCCTGGACTGCCCTGGGTATATTCTGCTCTGCCTGGCAAACTTGTCTTTTAAGACTCAGTTCCGGGCTGGAGAGGTGGCTCAGGGGTTAAGCCTCTGCCTTGCAGGCGGAAGGTCCTGAGTTCCGATCCTTGACCCCATGTATAGACGCCAGGCGGAAGCGGGGGCTGCCTGCGTTTCCGGTTCTGGTAGGGCAGAGCCTGTGAATCCCCGCGCAGAGTAAACATGGAGGAGGTGGAGGTGTCCATGGTGGTTCACGAATTCGTCCGTGGTTCTACACACACACACATACATGCACACACGCATACACACCATACATGCACAATTGAATAAATAATAATAAAAATTTTTTTTAAAAAAAAGACTCAGTTCCAATGACATTGTGGTAACGAAGTCACTCTTATTCAGTGGCAATCTCTGCGGCCACCTTCCTTACAAGAGTAGGTCATTTGCTGTCTGAACTTCCTTACTCTGACTTGGTACAGGAAAACATTCCTGTACTGTTCTACAGAGCTTAGATCTCCCTTTCCTTCTGTATGTGTGGCTCATTCCTAGACTGTGAGTTCTAGGAAGTCAGAGAACAGGTACTGTGAATTGTTTTCGTCCTGTCATCCAGTACAATGCCTATGGTGACCACTTGTGAGCCTTCGGAGAAAAGCTAGAAAGCACGTGAATGACATTTCGGGGATTCAGATAGTCATTAAAAAATCAAGGCAAAGTCATTTCAGTTATTAGACACTATAGTGTGAATATTCCTGCAGAATGAAATAGCATTCCATGTTCGAATATGATCCTAATTCTATATTTAAAATGCTAATATTTATTATGTGTCAGTTTGATTTCACAGCCAGAGAAATTAATGCAAAGCAGAGCTGGAGAAATATTCACATTCATAAAAAATTTTAGAATACTCAAGAGCATAACACATAAAGATCTTGTTTCCTTCTGAAAGACATGGAAAACTTGACCACTTTGGTTCAGGTTCATTGTAACAAGGCCATAGGGAATGCTTACATCAACACTGAATTCCTCTACTTATCCAATACTTACTGAACACAAATAGTGTGTGAGGCTTTGTTCTAGTCTGAGTAGATGGCTCAGTGGTTAAAACCCTTGTCTCACAAAGAACCCAAGTTCAAATACCTACATTAAAAAAAAAAAATTGGGTAAATATGGAGGAAGCCTGGGAAACCCCAAATCAAAGCAATAAGGATCTGGAGCAATCCAGAACAATAATACCTAATGTCATCCTTAGGCCTGCACAGGCATGCACACGCACACTTGAGTGTACATTCGCCCACACACGTACACCCAACCAATGCAAGACATATACATACACATATCCATGCATATGTGCAAAATATTCCTGTAGTCTATGAACCTTATACACTATTAGCTTGAAGAAATAAATGAACTAATTAGTAGCAGTAGATAGCGGGTTCTTTCCTAGTCTGCCTGCTTTGTACTCCTCAAAGTACACTATCCTTTTACTGTACTCTCATTTCATTAAAAGTTCTCTTAACCAGGTTGGAGAGATGGCTCAAGGGTTAAGACACTGCCTCAAAAGCAGAAGGCCCTGAGTTTGGAACCCGGGTCCCACATAAAAATGCCAGTGTCGTGCACTTCTGGCCCCGGTGGGTAGTGCTGGGAAATCCCAGAGCAAAGCAGAAAGCAGGTAGAAGCAATCCAGGATGATTCCTAAAGTTATTTTGATCCCCCACAAGGACACACAGTGTTCTCTGATACACACACACACAAAAATACATACATACATACATACATACATACATAAATAGATTTAGAAGTTCTCTCAACCTTTTAATATATGTGAATATAGTGTATTGGATGATGGTAAGGACTATGAAGAAGAACTCGATTGGGAAACAAGTTAGCAAATGTCATGGGACAATGGTAACAGCATTGTAATGTTAAATACATGGTTGTGGAAGATGACGTTTGAACACAATCTGGGAGCATAGCCTTGAAAAATTATGGAAGTAGTTTTTAGAAGAGAAGACATGTAGAAATGGACACAGTTTTCGCCACGTATTTTTATCCTGGAGGAATCTCATGTTTATTGATGATTAGCTACACTTTTTATTATTATTATTATTTATTCAACTGTGTGCATGTGCGTGTGTATGTGCGCGCGGGTATGTGTGTGTATCTGTGTGTGCGTGTGTCTGTGTATGTGTAGAACCACGGACGAATTCGCGAACCACCATGGACTCCTCCATCTCCTTCTGCCCCGGGATTCACAGGCTCCGCCCTACCAGGACCAGAAGCGCAGGCCGCCCTGCTTCTGCCTGGCGTCTATACATGGGATCTGGGATCCGAACTCGGGACCTTCCACCTGCAAGGCGGAGGCTTAACCCCTGAGCCACCTCTCCAGCCCTAGCTACACTTTTTTAAAAAAACATTGGGACAAGTTTATTTAAGTTCTAGATAAATAAAATAAAAGCATATTTAAAAATCAAATTTGAGGGCTGGAGAGGTGGCTCGGGGGTTAAGCCTCTGCCTTGCAGGTGGAAGGTCCTGAGTTCGCATCCCAGATCCCACGTATAGCCAGGCGGAAGCGGGGGCGGCCTGCGTTTCCGGTCCTGGTAGGGCGGAGCCTGTGAATCCCGGGGCAGAAGGAGGTGGAGGCGTCCATGGTGGTTCCCGAATTCATCCGTGGTTCTACACACACACAGACACACACACACATGCGCGCACATACATACGTACACATGCACAATTGAATAAATAATAATAATAAAAAAAGAATTTAAAAAAAATCAAATTTGCCCCATGTATTTGTAATCCACATTTGTAGATTTTCTAAGAGTTGCCAGAGTCCCTATAATATTAATAACATTTAATTCAAGCTAACATATGTCATCTGACATACTGCTCAGGTTTTCAACACTCATGATATCAACAAAATATCTGATTTGGGGAAGACATTAATATAACAAACTGTTTAAGCTGGCAGAGGTAACAGGACAGTAAACCAACTTCACAATTCAAAAAGTCTTGAGCTGATCCACTTAGAAGCCAGGAACAAAATTATACTAGAAGTAAAGAAATGTGGTACTTCCTGATAAAATGTTGGTCAGAAAGGCCTTAAAGGTCTCCAGACATTATAGGCTTTTGCTATTGTTCTTGGTCGCTCTCCAAAAACTGTCAGTAAGAACCTATTACTGAAGATGCAACACAAATGGATCACAGAACATGGGCAAACTATTTCAACAGGAACCAGTCTGTGGACCTTCTCCTTGCTGGATAGCTCACACAGGACCAAGGAGTGCCGAGGGAGAGAAATAATCACAAGCCCTATTAACAGCATGAGATCTGTTGGTTGCAATATAAACCACCATAGCAACAAGTGACCACCAGTGTAATGGGGACACGAGTATCAAGAAGACAACCATCAGCTTTCTGATTGGATTCAAGACCTGCTTGTCAGAAGGGTACACATCCCTACTATAAACTAGAACAAGCCTATTTTAAAAAGGGGGAGGAAGGAAATAAATCAATAGGGAAGACAGCCAGTAAACTTATAGGTAGGAAGACAGTACACCAAGGTGCTCTGTTGGTAGCTGTTGTTATACCCATAGAATGGGCATTTACAGTGGAAACCTTTGGGTCTAAAGCTGGATGAATGAAGGGAAATGCACATATCAATGGGCTGGCCTAAAGATAGGTAACTTGATACACCAAGGTGGCCTGAGCACCCAGAGGAATAGACAGGTCAGAGTGAACCCCGGGTCCACAGAAGCACACAGGTGGAAGGTGGGAGAAAGCGGGAGAGAAGGATGAAGGGAAGGGAAGGGGGAGGGAGGGAGGGAAACTGGGATGTAAAGGTAGAAAAAATAAACTGTACTCTTCATCTATCACTGCACTTCTTAACCATCTAAAGAACTGAAAGTCTTCCCTGGGCTGGAGAGATGGTTCAGCAGGTATCGTGCCTGTTCACAAACCCGGAAACCTGAGTTCAGTTTCCAGAAGCTCACATGGAAGAAGGAGAGAAAGTTATCCTCTACTTCTGAAAGTTATCCTCTGACCTCTGTCGTTTGCTCTATAGCATGTATGAATGTATCTTCTCTTTCCCTATCTCTCAAATAAATTGTGTGTGTGTGTGTATGTGTGTGTACCAGAAGACACTTAAGTATGTGTGCCTGTGGAGGCACGAGGATGACATTTGGATCATCCTGGATTGCTCTACCTCCTTATTGCTTTGCTCTGGGGTTTCCTAAGCTTGTCTTCCAAGGCTAAAATTACATACCACAATAATTTTTTACCTGGTAATTTTACATAGGGATCCAGATTTAGGCCCTTTTACTTGCAAGGCAAAGACTTCAACTCTTATTCCCTAGCCCAATAAAATATTTTTCTAAAAAAATTAAGAGACAAGTTCTTCTTTAGGCAGAGGTGGGACAGGACAACTTGTCTCAAACATTGATGGATGGCGAGAAACTTGTGCAGGCTGAGGATAGCAGGAAGAATAACAGAAGGGCAGAGAGAAACATCAATTGGAGATCTGCTCTGCTCTGACTAATTTGGTCCTATCAGTCAGTAAGAGAAGGTCACACTTAATCATAGCAGCTATTGAGAGCCCAAAAAAAAGTAAATAGGGAGAAACGTGATGAAATAGAATTTAATTAAATGGGAACCAAGTAGTAAAGTCTGATTAAGCCAGAATAAGCAAGGGATGCACAGGGAAGCCACCTAAAATATAGTTTTGCTATCCTGGCATTGATTTTTGAATCAGAATAGAATGAGCAAGAACGGTGACATGATACTCACGGAGAAGTAATGTTTATAAAGAATAAGTGGCAGCTCTCGGAAGGTGATTCTCTAAAAGGTAAAGACGAGGAAGAAGTTAGAGCTGGTACATTCATGCAATCCAAAGGAGAAAATAGGTAATGCCCTCCACCACGTTCTTGTCTGTGACCATGAAGAATGGAGTACACAGGCATTGAGGAGCTAGCGAAGCAAGAAGGATTTATTAAGTGAAATAAAAAGCTCTCAGCAGGGCTGGAAAGATGATTCAGGGATTAAGACTGCTTGCCTCACAAACAGAAGGTCGTGAGTTCAGATCCCAGGTCTGACATTAAAAAGACTAGGCTGAACTGGCTGCAACCTGCACTTCCGGCCCTAGTGGGCAGAGCCTGAAAAAACCCAAGCAAAAAGCCAAGCAAAAAGGAGGTAGAAGCAATCCAGAACGATTCCTTAAGTCACTCTTGGGCCTCCACAGGGACACACAGTGCCCTCTGACACACACACACACACACACACACACACACACACACACACACACACAGAGACATACACTTAAATAAATAGAAAATAAATTAAAAAAAGAAAAAGCTCTCAACAGCTGTGAGGGTTGTTATTTAAGAGGCCAAGTGGAGTCCTAGGGGAGGTTTTAAGCTTAGGGGGCTCTGATTGGTTGGTGTGTGTATATGTATGTGTGTATATATGTGTGTGTATATATATATATAAAATAGGTGAAATAGGTTGGTGCATAATATAGACATGTACATATAAAATAGGCAAAAGATAAGAATCAATCAGGGGAGAATCCATCAAAATATGAAGGATTTTCAGTTGAAGACTAGGCCTTACAATGGATGCAGGGGAGGTGAGCAGGTGAAATTGTTTATACCCTTCTGTCCTCCAGGTTTTGGTGGGGAAGCAAGAGTGTGTTCCCAAAACTAAGGACTCTGGTCCACTTGTGTGATTCACTTGGTATCACTGTGAGCCAAAAGGTAAAGCCAGAGTCCAGACTTCCCATCTTCCCTCACCCACCCCACACCACTGGATACTCCAAAGTTTGAAATCTGACAAACAGCAAAGTAATACATAGATAAATTGGTGACTGTAGAGGAACAGCCAGCTTCCGTGCGGGTAGGAGAAATGCGGAGTTTTATATTTTGGTGGAGTTCGAAGTGTTTTAAGTAGAGGTATCTAAGTGATAGGCAAAACTTAAGAAGGGCTCTCTCTGCTGCTTTGTGAGGGTGCAGGAGTCGTAACCAAGCTGAGCCTCATTTTCTCCAGTTGCAATGAGGGTTAATGTTATTACTTAGTGGGTGTTATGAATTCATTAAATGATTAATCTGTGAAGGTTTGGAATGATATCTGGTACAGGTAAAACTTAGATGTTTGTAACATAAAATAAGTAAGAATAAGTAAGATGCAAGTGAAACAGATACTGACTTTCCGGGAGGGTGAAAATAAGGTGGGGGAGGGGCAGCGTGAAAGCTGTTTTAACTACTGAGTTTGCTTGCTGTGCAAGCAAGGGCGCATTCCAGATCTTCAGATCTCACATAAAACACTAGGTAGGGATAGTGACCACTTATAATTCCAGTCCTGAAAGGTGAGCCTAAGATCCCCTAGCCTTGGCTGGTTAGCCAGGCTCGTCCTGTCAGTGCAAACATGTGTACACACCCATACACCTAAAAATGGGAAAAAAGAAAAGATTAAGAAAGAAGAAATTGAGGAAGATTCCTGATACCAATCTCAAACCTCCACATACTTGCACACGTATGCACATGCATGCACACATATACTTATGCACACAAAGGCACATATACTCACATATGTACTTGCATACATACACATCCACCATATACTGAAAATGTCAAAAAAAATAAACAGGTATGGGGAAGATCTAGAGGAGAGTTTAGTATCGCAATGCATAGTTACTTAAAGTCAAAAGAGAGATTTTGTAAAGAGGAAGAATAAGATGGAATGGCATAAAGATTCAGAGAAAGAGGAAGGCCAAGAGACCGGCAAATGCGGAAAGGAAGCCTCCCAGAATTATTGTGGTCAGAGGACGAGGAAGAGAGAAGCTCAGCTAGGGAACTGAGGCCATGGTGCGGGTGAGGTAGCAGCACTGGCAGGCCTGTTCGAAGTTTGCTAGCAGTCTGTGAAAAGGGCACAACAGCATTCGGGGGCTGCTGAGATGGCTCAGTGGGTAAAGACACTTATGTGCAAACCTGGCGGCCTGAGCTACATCCCAGGAACTCCATCCTCTGCCAGTGAAAAAGACTTGTTCTTAGAAGCAGCACTTACAGAAGGAATCTTTTTTTTTTTTATCATTTTTCTCTATAAATGTTTGCTCCTAGATGCCAATATCATAAATACTTGCAGAAAAATTTTTCAAGTCAGAAATGACCAAAAAAAAATAGGCTTTTAAGAAATGTTTTTGGGGGCACTTGCCCCTGGCACTCCACATCTGGAGTCCATGGGTTCTAGCCTTTCTCTCCTCTAATAAACTCTACCTTACTGCTAAAAAAAAAAAAAAAAAAAGAAAAAAGAAAGAAAAAAGAAATGTTTTTGGCACTGGAGATTGCATCCAAAGATTTCCAAATCTTTTTAAATTTTCCTTTTTGAGGTAGGGCCTCACTAAATTGACTAGGCTGACCTTAACCTCACCCGGTAATCCTGCTACCTCAGACTAGCAAGGATTTCAGGTTCGAGCCACCACCACCTGCTTAAAAACAAACCGACGCTTTCTTTCAGCCTGTTTTTGTAGCCTATGTAATGTTATGCTACACACATTGTCTTATTGATATGAGGGTGGGGAAAGTCACCCAACCAGTCCTCCAGAGATCTCCTGACCTATCTACACAGGTCCAGGTGAAGAAGGCCACTGAGGAGAGACAACATGCAGTTTACATGCATTTTAGCATTAGGTTACTACTTAAGTTGCATCAGGACAGAACTGTCTGGTAAGAATGCACCATGACCCACAACTGTGAAACCACATGTCTATTCACATTGTCTTTAAATGCAAGCCACGTTTAACAAAGGGAAAACCAGGCAGGTGAAATAACTTTTTTAATAATATACTTTATTCATGTAACACATTCCAAAGAAACATTTTTAACATGCTATAAACACAAAAATTATTCGCTTGTCACTTTTTTCTGTACTGTCTTGGTAATCCAATATGTATATATTTCCTAGCCCATCTCAATTCAAACTAAATATAATTTCAAGACATTCACAGC
Organism: Typhlomys cinereus; assembly: GCA_023101885.1. NCBI lineage: Eukaryota > Metazoa > Chordata > Mammalia > Rodentia > Platacanthomyidae > Typhlomys > Typhlomys cinereus. Next base: position 934,183 of record JALPQD010000086.1, read on the forward strand.
CACAGTGGCTTGTGGTTACCATATCTGGACAGTGCAGCTTTGAACTAAAAGAAAAAAAGACATTAGCATCTTCAAAGACAAGTTGACAGATAGAGACATTATATAGAGAGTGTCCTAATATAACACAACTTGGAGCAAGCAAGTGACTTGAAATAAACACAGGCTTTTCCACTGTGGTGGGTATTAGGACTTTAATTGACTTTGTCCTTGAGTCAAGGCTGGACTTCATCTGAAGCTGGAATCACTAGAGATGTAAAGTAATCTTGAATCGTAATGCTGTCTGCATTTCCCAGAGAAAAGCTTTCATCTCTGGTTGTCAAAAGAAAAAAGTGTATAACTCAGTATTTACTCATTGAATGGCTCCCTTGTGTTCACTTAGAGTTCCAGGCATGATACAAACGTTTGGTTGGAAAAATTGATTACTGTCTGTAATTCTGCTCTATTTATTTATTTTTAATTAAAAATTCATTACTTTTAATTAACATATATTGGTTATCTATATTATTGGGGTTCTGTGTGATAGTTCCATCGTGGACAACAAGTAATACTGGAGTCCAACCAACTTCCGTTTTTTAACTGCCTTTCTCCCAGGTGTGAACCCCAGGAAGGTCCATCCTGTGGACCCCCAGGGCTGGTTCCGGCCCTCGCCAACTTTGCGCAGCAGGCAGAAGGCGCTGACTCCCCCCCTGGCCCACGGCCCCTTGGCAAGCCCCGCATTCCCGGGCAGCTGGTGTTTCCGGCCAGCGCTTGGCAGGGGCCGGGTCAGCTGGCCTCGCGGCTCCTCGCCTGAGCTCAGCCCCGGGAAGAGCGCGCAGTCTGTCGGCCGCCGCAGCATCCGGAGCGCGGTTCCGTGCGCGTCTCCACCCTGGCCGCCGGCTGCTCGGTGCGTGCCAGGCCGGGCGGCGGCCAGCGCGGGGCGGCGGGGCGCGGGGCGCGGGGCTGGGCCGGCCGCCGGGCGCGAGGCCGGGCCCTCCCCCGGGAGGTTTCCGCGGCGAAGGTGGAAACGCGGAAGTTTCCCGGCGCGACTGACAGATGAGGCTGGCGGCGTGCGCTGCAGCGGCTGTGCGGCGCGCCGGGCCCGCCGACCCCGCGGAGGAGCGGCCCGTGGGCCATGGCCACGCTGCCGAGCGCAGAGCGCCGCGCCTTTGCGCTCAAGATCAACAGGTAAGACGCGCCGTGGCCAGGCGCGGCGGAGGCGACGTCCCTTTCCCGGCCGCCGAAGCTTCCTCTTACTCCCGAGCCGGCCGGGTCCTGCGAGGCCGCGGCGGGGCGCGCCTGAGCCCCGGGGCTCCGAGGTTGCGGCGGCGGAGGAGCCGTGCGAGCGCGGCAGATCCTGGCTGGACATGTCCTCCGCCAGGGTCATGGTGCCCTCGCCTGTCCCAGTCATCTGGGGTCCTTCCACGAGCAAGTTATCGCGCGTCCCCTCCCCTACCCCGCCTGACCCGCGTCGCCTTGGCGGTGACAGGTGACAGAGCCTGGAGAATGCAGGGCGCTCGAATCTGGGCGCGTCGGGGAGTTTCTAGTAAATTACCCCTGCCTTTTCGGTAGCTTTGCAAAGGGGAAAGGAACCAAGTCACCAAAACGAGTGTTTTGCTTTGAGACAAGCCCTTCAAGAGTTCTGTGGTCCCGAGTAGAACTCTTTTTTTCCATCTTGTTTTATTATTCCAGAAAAAAAGTTTGGCTCCTGATGCCATCTCTATTTTTATTCCTTGGTCCAAAAGGAGCTAGTCAGCCACGAAGTGGAAAAAGTGATTTAAAAAAAATACTTCATTTATGTAAACAAAAAGGAATGATCTGTAGCTGACATTTTTAAGATTTATGGTACTCTAGCAAAGAGCTACCTTCAGGACTCCAACTCTGAATATGTTGCCCACACTAACTGTAAGCGCATTGATTGCCGCACGTTCTTTGCAGAGGTGCTTTAAGTGCAGTTTTCCTTGGCTGAAAACTGCTGACAAGGATCTGGAGGCCTTTTTGCCTTGACCTGAGAAATCTAGCCGGTCTGGTTAAAAGATAATGTGAACACGCCCAGCAGGACAGTCCTTCCGACAGCGTTTCAGTTTTATTTTAGTTGAGCTGGCTCCACATTAAGTTATCGTTGTGCTGCTCCTGTGTAGATTTTGGGCCACCGGGACATACAAGCCCTGAATCATGAAAGGTAAGGACTTCCAAAGGGGGAGGGCATACAGTTTCACCTGAGATTTCCTTTCGGTCTTCAGCGTAGTTATGAGCAAACCATATCTCTTGCCTTACTATCCCGTCGTGTGTGAAATGAATTTAATCGTTAATATGAACTGTGTGTTAATGTCAAAGGTTAAGCTCATAAATTCTATCAGGGATCTTCTTATGGAGAAAAAAATCCCCCCTCTCTGGAGTTTCATGGCTGTTGTGGGGCAGTAGGGCTGTCCACAGGGTAGGTAGCTACTTTTGCATACTCAGCAGGAGAAAGGACCCTGAGGGGAAGCAGGACTTGGGCACAGAGATTTTAGAGCTGGAATTTGGATGGTGTTAATCTGAGGTGGGTGAGTGGCCAGATTAACCCTCCAGGCCCTCCTGGAAGTAGCTATGGGGCTGGTATAACCAAAGGGTTAGGAAAGGCCTGAGCCTCACACATTGGTGTTTGTCTGTTATTCCAGCCCCGAGGCAGCTGAGATAGCAGGATGGTGAATTCAAGGCCAGCCTTCAAAAGAAACCTGCCCCTTCTTGAGAGAAAGAAAAAAAGAGACAGAAAGGGAGAGAAATATAACCAAACCCAAAAAAAGAATAAAAGCACCGAGTAATTAGATTTTCTTGTAAATGGACTTTTTGTTGCAAATTATTGGATTGCTATTTGTCCTTCTAAACTTTAGGATCTCTCTCTCTCTCTCTTTCTCTCTCTCTCTCTTCATAGAGCATTGGTCTCTGACCTACATGGGCCTTCGACTGGAAAAGGTGTGCATTATCATACCCAGTGGACTTTGATTTTTTTTTTTTTTTAATCTGGGAATAGTTGTAGTTTCCACCCATCCTCCCTTCCTCTTATGACTGTTGGGAGGATGAAGTGAGTTAGCAGAGGCTCAAATGCCTGACTCAGGATGAATGTTAGGTATCACATCAGCACTGCCTCCAGCTCTGTCATCATCATTGCCATTTCTAACGTCATCAACTCTGAGAGCCTAAGGAAAGCATCTTCCTGAGCAGAGACCAGTTTGGGCTGGAGGCAGGGATGCCCATGGCACCTGGAGCTTTCTTGGAACTAATGTCCCTCATAGGCTTCTATCCTTGTGTTGAAAATCCCAGACAAACTCACTGGGAAGAACAGAATGTGTTCTAATGTGACCAGGAAGTGCCCATTTAGTGAAATGAACTATGTTTCTTAATTTCAGATACTACATTTCTATCTTCCAAGTTCTTTCTTCTTTCGAAGCATTTTGTATTTTAGGTGCAAGAATTATCCTGAGGGTCTTGGCAGGAATAACTGGTCAGAGTAACAGATTAATAAGATTACACATAATATTGGGGTTGGTAAGATGACACAGTGAATAAAGGTAATTGCTCTTAAGTCTTGTGACTTGAGTTCAACCCACATAGGGGTTGAACTGGAGCCCACATAGGGGAAATAGAAAAATAATTCTAACGAAGCCATTCTCTGATTTCCACACATGTACCCTGGCATGTGATTACCCCCCCAAAAAAGTTTTAAAAAATTTTTAAATGTATTTTACCTATTAATTAATACCTATGCATTAATGTAATATTAAAGCTCACCATTTAGAGATTGGAGAGATTGCTCAGTAAGTAAAAGTGCTTACTGTGCAAGCATGAGGACCTCAGCTTGGATCTCAGCACCCACATAATACGTTGGGCATGGCTATACCCACTTCTGCAACTTCAGTGCTATAAGGGGAGAGACAGAAGGATTGCTGGCCATTTGCCTACCCCCAGGTTCAGTGAGTGCCCTTGTTGGAGAGAATAAGGCAGAGAATGAATAGAACAGGATACTCAACATGTTCTTCTGGCTTCTGCATGTGGATAGTTACACACTCCCCCACATGCACTTATGACACACACGCATACACATTCAAACATACAGACAAATGTTGCTGTAAAATTTAAAATACAGCTCATCCTTTAAAAAATTCACTGCTTATTGGTCACTTACTCATGAAAACCCTAAGAGACTCAAATGGTCTCATCTCAACTGAGGATAAAGCTGGAATTTTGTCCCACAAACCTAGTCAACAATAGCAAAATCAGGACTACAAACTGCTCTTAAGGTTCTGCTCAGAGTTGGGCTCATGCTATTTTGTTCCATGTATTCTAAGAATTTCCTTTAAAACAGGGAATTAATTTTTAAAAATTTTTTTTATTATTATTATTTATTCAACTGTGTGCATATGCGTGTGTATGTGCGTGCGCGCGTGTCTGTGTGTGTATGTCTGTGTATGTGTAGAACCACGGACGAATTCGCGAACCACCATGGGCGCCTCCACCTCCTTCTGCCCCGCGATTCACAGGCTCCGCCCTACCAGGACCAGAAGCGCAGGCCGCCCCTGCTTCCGCCTGGGGTTTATACGTGGGATCTTGCAGGACCTTCCACCTGCAAGGCGGAGGCTTAACCCCTGAGCCACCTCTCCAGCCCATAAAACAGGGAATTAATTTTTAAAAGTCACTTCAGTTGCATTTCTGATCAGTTTTTAGTGTGCAAACAAGGTGATGTTTCACAGTGTTGGAAATATTAAAGAAACGGTCTTCTTGTGTGCAGGTTTTTTGTGTAGTAGGTTGGTTTTTTTTTAGAAGATTAAGGTAGAGTTTATTAGAGGAGAGAAAGGTTAGAACTTATGGACTCCAGATGTGGAGTGTCATGAGAGGCTAGGGCACCTCCATGAGAAGCAGGCAGCTAGAAGAGGAACTCATGAGGGGCTAGCTCGCCAGAGAAATCGTGAGAAGCAGGTAGTTGAAAATGGACTCATGGCAGTAGAGTGCCAAGAGGGGCTAGGGCACCTCCATGAGCAGCAGGCAAGAAACAGAACTCATGACACTAAAGTGCCATCAGGGGCTAGGGTGCCCCTAGTAGGTTTTAAAATAGGTCCAACTGTAAGACTATGTTGAAATATGGTCAGTTGGACTTCCAGTCTGTGCTCATATTTTTAACCTTTCTACAGAGGATGATGTCCCTGTAGGGGGCTGTTGAGATAGCTCAGTGGGTAAGGCAAACCTAGTGACCTGAGTTAGTTCCCAAAAGCCCACATGGTAGAAGAAAAAAACTGACTTCTGAAAGTTGTTCTGTAACCTTCACCTGTTCACTAACTCATGAGTATTCTCTCTCTCTCTGTCTCTCTAATAAATATGAACAAATATGTGTAGGATAATCCACCATTCTTGCTTTTTATGAAAAATTGGAATCTAACGTTTTAAAATTTGTATTCTGCAAGAGCTTGGTTGTATGTACACTGATCTTGAGATGTAGTGATCAGACTAACAATCCATGAAGAGTGCTCTCCATTGCTCTCAAATTTCTGTTTCTTTCTGCAAGCAGCACTGCCCAGTGCAGCGTCAGGGCAAAGCCAGAGGAGGATGAGCTGGCACTCACCTCTCCATGGTTGTCCTGGCTCTTATCATAAGCCTAGATTCCTGTGCTAGAAACCAGCACAAAGGACCTGCTTGGACATCTAGTGTAATCGTATCCTTGTTATATATAGTTAAGCATTTCTTTACAACCCATAGCTCAGGAAGATATGAGATAAATCTACCACTGAATTTTTCTGGGTCAGAAGAGTGAAATTTAATTTTTTAAAGAATATTTTGCTTTTGTTTTTGAAGGAGGGAGAAAAAGAGAGATTCACAGGTGCTATAGCGTGAATGTGGTGATCAAAGAGCAGTTTTCCCAAGTGAGTTCTCTTTTTCTGCTATGTGGGCTTCTGGGAATCAAACTCTGGTTATGAAGTTTGTACTCGGTAACTCTAGTCACTGAGACATCTTGCAGACCTGAAAATTAATTTCTCGTAAGCAATATGTATTCGTCTTCCTTTCACTTTGTGGTTGATTTCTGTGCAAAAGAAAGACTAAATATGAAGTAGGTATTTCAAGAATGTCTGCACTTGGCATCGCAAACACTATTATGTTCATGGAGCACATCCTTTGAAGAAACACCCACTTCTGCCTCTTTTTGATTGAACTGAATTTACTGCTTTTGTAAATATTAGAAAGTGTTGCTAATACTATGAAAATTAATTCAACAAAACCTTGATCTCTTTCTTACTTCTTTTAGGCAGGGTGGGGGATTAAGCCTAGTTCCTTATTTCCTTATGCATGCTAGGTAAGTGCTTTACCACTGAGCTTCACCCCAGCCCACTGGTTTCTTTAAAACCAGAACAGATGGAGAACTTGATCAAATGTTAAAGTAAAGTAAGGAGTTTGGGTAAAGAGAAAAAAAAAACAGAAATGAAGAAAAATAAAAGCACTAAAGACCTTCAGACATCCAGGACTGAAAGAAATAAAATAAGATCATTCAACACTGAAAGAAATAAAACAACAACTTGCATTCTGGAATGCATACTCAGTGTCAAATATGAGTCTAAGCATTTGCACCACAATTTTCACCTCTTTATAATATTAGCAATTGCTGTTTTCACCATAGAAATGGAGAAATGGAACTCAGAGAAGTGATGGACTTTTCCACACAGTTGCAGAGCCAAGATTCATCTTCCACTCTCCCATGATACATCTTGGGTTTAATTTAAACTAAAGAAGCAATAATTTAAAATATTTTAATTATTGTGATAAAATGCCTGACAAAAGCAATTTAAGGAAGGAAGAGCTTAGTTTTCCAATGTTAGTATTGTGCTAAGAATTTTACATGTCTTCATTTCATCCTTTAAAATAAAGAACAATATATTAGTTACAGCAATCATTATTCAAGTGATATGCTAGGAAAAAGAATAGAGTTGCATAAAGGTTGTGTTTAACAACCACCCCATGGCACAAGCATGACAATCTAGCTACTCAGGAGACAGAGGTGGGATCATGAGTTCAAAGCCAACCTGGGCAACTTAATGAGACCATATATCAAAATAATATGTGAAAAGAGGGTTAGGGATATGGATCAGTGGCAGAGTATTTGCCTAACATATACAGGTCTGGCACTGAGAAAAGAAAAAAGAGGCTAAAAAAATTAAATCTGAGTATGCTATTTATAATAGATAGCAATAATGACCTGTATATTTCAAAAAGCTAGAAGAAAGTATACAAAAAATTTTCCCCATAAGGAAGTGATAAATGTCTGAAGGCTTGTGTATGTTCTAGTCTGACTTATACTTTGCATACTGCACAATGTACATGTATCAAAATATCACATGGTACTCCATAATTCAATATACTCTTATGTTTATATATTGATTAAAAATCAATTAGATTTTTTAAACCGTCAATTTGGATATAGGAACAAGAGCAAGATGAAGTATAAAGAGCTTTCTGAGATGTATTTAGTAATTTTTATGTAAAGACAGTATAATCATTAAAATATATATTCTCGTGTATAAATGTATATTTGAGGGATAGTGCCTGGTGGAAGGATAGTGATTTCAGAAACTGCTTGTTTGTCTGATGTGTTCTAGAGCTGCAGAAGCTTTGAGGACTTACACTCAGAAGTTGTGGTCTTTTGTGTTCAAAATAATTTCCTGCAGGATTCTTGGAAAAGCTCCATTTGAGCTTTGCATAGCCTGAGCTGTTTGGAAGGTGCCTGAAAGATCCTTCTACCAGGATGAAAATTTCTTCGGTGGGAGTTCTTTGAGCCCTAGCACATCACACATGTTTGTGAAGCAAGTGTTTACCTCTTCCTAGGCCTGTGGAAGGAAAATAGAATGACATCATATGCTCCCCAGGGACATCGCTGGAGCACAGGGACCAGGTCTTCCGTCTCAGCTCCTCACACAGCACTGGAGACCAAACAGGGCGATGTCCCCAGCACCCAACCTTTCCATCCTCAGCAGAGCCATGAGCAAACAGGAACTGACCGTGCTGGTCTTCTTGTGAGAGAATTCAAAGAACCAGGAACACTCGGGTCTTTTCAGGGGCAAATGGCCACTTGTTAATATTGTGGGCAATTTGATAAAAGACTAAAGCTTTAGGAGTGTGCTATTCCTGTTATCAAAAAGGTCTGGTCGAACTCCTTCCCTTTGAGCAGCCAGGAAAAACTTTCTGGGGCTATATAGGTGAACCCTAAACTCATGACATTCATGTGGCTGTTGAAGTGTGGCTCCTGAGCTTCTGGAATGTACACTTCAGTGGTATCGTTTGCAATGTTGACACACCACCTCCCCATCCCCTCCCAGGAAAAACAGATGGACCCACATGTATACTCAGTTCTGGTGAAACCAAATGATTAACAAACTCAGCCTAGAGTGTAGGAGAGCGTCTCATGCCCACCTGCATTCTGGTCACATGATTGACATTAAGTCACACATTCTGCATTCTAGATGTTGAGAGCTATTGTGTTCTATGACAAGCTCAGCAACTGCAATGAAGTGGCAGCTGGGAGCTAGAGTTTCTCTAGCCCCCCCAATTCCTGTCAATATTATGTTTTTTTCTGGTCCTTCCCTTCATCCCCCTCCCTCCTCTCCTCCTCCTCATCTCCTCCTCCTCCTCCTTATAGGATCTTGCTATATTGGTTACTTTTCTTATTGCTGTGGCAAAATATCCCACCAAAAAAAAAAAAAAGAATACCTGACAAAAGCTACTTAAAGAAGGGAAATCATGGAAGTAGAAAAATGAGGCAGCCAATCACATGGCAAAAGCAGAACATGAGAGAGAGCAAGAGAGAGAGAGAGAGAGAGAGAGAGAGAGAGAGAAAGAGAGAGAGAGAGAGAGAACGAGAGAGAGAACTGGTGCCCAGTTTGTTTTCTCTTTCCTATTCATTCTGGGATCCCAGCCCATGGGATGTTATCAGCACATTCAGGGTAGACCTTCCCTCACAGTTAAAGTTTTTGAAAACATATTCATAGACACACTCCTGGGAACACGATTCTGAGATCCAGTCAGCTGGAAGCGGGGGACTAATCATCATGCCTGCTGTGTAGCCTAGGCTGGCACGCCTGCACCCCGTGGCAATGCCCCTGCCTCAGCCTCAGCCCATGGAGCCATCTCTCCAGCCTCAGTTCAAGGTTTTCATTGCCATGTTGGCCCCTGGGAAAGGTGGACCTGCCTCCATGCCTGCCTTTGGCCCTAGGAACGCTCATTTCCTCACACCCCACAGGAGTTTTATCATTCTTTTAAATGCTTATTTGCAGTTCTTGACTCCTTCCCTAAGATGTTTCCAACCTCTTCCTGCTTAGTTGCTCTCCTGGGTTGCCAAGTGATCTCCGAAATCATTTTCAGCGACACAACTAGCCAGACAGTTCTCCTTTTTGCCTTGAATGCAGCTAAAATGGTTTTTCAATAACTTCTGTCCTTTTTACTTTCTCCTTATTCTTGAATAAGTGTGCTTATGACACAAGGACTAAGTTATTCCAACACCTTAATTCTTCATTGTATTGTAAACTCTAGTTTCTAAGCCTTGAATTGATTGTTTTTATTTTGTTTTGCTGTGTTTTGCTGTAACAATTGAATTTGGCCAAGCCTTTTGTGTGTGTAAACTGTGACCCTTTTAAATAAGACAGCAGATAGAAAACTAGAATCCCTTTCTATCACAAAATAAGAGCGCAGTGTTCAGTATGTGTTTTCTGAACATGGGCATCTTTCATGCCTTGTGTTCCTTTCCCAAGAGATTGGCATTTGAGGTTCACACAACACTCTGCTTAGAAACCTTTTAAACCTTCCCTACTTCCTTTTCCATTGTTCTCTTCTCATAGAGGCCTAACCACTAGGAAATACAGAACCATAGTCAATGCTAAGTTCTTTCTCCCACTTTTTGATTATAAGCAAACACAGTAGGCCTGTGAATCCTAAGCCAGATAGTTGATATTTTATTTACTCATTCATTATTCATTGAGTCGTTCATTCACACATTCCAGCTATTGGGCATTATGTTCTAAGTCCATGTGAGGCCCTGAAAATACAAAGAGTCATGCAGGGTCATGTCACTAGGGATACTGTATAAGCCCCATCCAAAACATTTTTTGGAAATCCTTTTAGAACTACTTTCAAAGCTCAAAGAATGTTTATTTTTAAAAATTAGCTTAATGATGTGGAATCATTTTATTTCAAGGGGAGAAGGTTTTTTTTTTTTAAGTTTCAAAAGAATAGAAAAATAGATAATTACATGGCAAATATTTAAGGGTCCATTGACCAGAAGGAACATTGTTTGTATCCTGTTGCTTTGATTTTAGATTTTTTTTTGCATATTTGTGTGTGTGTGTGTGTGTGTGTGTGTGTGTGTGTGTCTGTCTGTCTGTCTGTCTGTCTGTCTGTCTGTCTGTGTGTTTATGGAGGCCCAAGGATAACTTCAGGAATGATCCTGGATTGTTCTATCTTCTTTTTGTTTTTCTCTGGGGTTTCCTTGACTCAGCTGCTGCCATTTCTACCTGGCATTTTTAGGTAGACCTGGTATCCAAACTCAGGTCTTTCTGCTTGTGAGGCAGAGCCTTTAACTCTTAAGCCATCTCCCCAGCCCTAGTTATTTTTTTTTAATTTTATATAAATGAACATAATAAAAATAATGTGAGGTCTCGTTAGTTCTTGTTGACTGGACAATTAAAGGCTTGAGCTCTGGGCACAGTTGTGAAGAATTAATAATTGAATTGAGCCCTGGACAAACCTATAGGAGAGTCTTGTTAATGGGGAGGGGCCAGCCCATGGTGGGCGGGACTAGTCCTTGAGCAGATGGATAAAATGGAAGAAGCTGGTTAGGAGGTTGGCGTTCTTCTGTATGCTCGGACAGACATGCTGGTCTGACAGGTGAGGACTGCCCCTCTTTCGGTGGTCCTGTGTTAGGGTGTGGCCAGCTCACTCAGCTTCTGGTGTTGGGGTGAGCTTTTTGCCAAGCTGAATAAGGAACAATAACCAAGAATCATAAACCAAAATAAAATCTCTTGCTCCCTTAAGCTATTTGATTTCAAATTTATTGCCAACAATGAAGAGTAACTGCAACAGTTCTGCTTTGCTGTATCAGTTCTCCCCTCTGTTCTGTCAGGTAACGTGACATTACGCTTGGGTCCTTACTCTAACAATGTGTGTGTGTGAATGTGTGCATGTACACTCAAAGGACAGATATGCACATATCCATAGACAGTCAATTGTGTATAGCTTTCGAAGAATGCCAGTCTTCAGTATTCAAGTAAGTCTATCAAATTAGTTAATACCAGTGTAATAATTAGTACAGGTGACAACTGATGACTGCAGGTGTCAACTTTGCAATAGAGGGCTGAACTCTGGACATGTCTGTATGAAGAACTGATAGTTAAGGCAAGCTCTATGCAAATCTTCAGGTGGTTATCTAATCGATGAGGGAAGACACAGCCTGTGGTGGGTGGGACTTTTCCTGGGTCATATAGGTAAGATGCAGGGAATTAGTTCAGAAAGTTGGTATTCTTTAGCATGCTCCAGATTTGCTGTCTGGCAAGGTTTGCCCTCTCTCAGCAATCTTGTGGATACGGTGGCCTTGGCTCCTGGTGTTGGCATGAGCTCTCCTGTCAAGCTAGACTGAAAACTGTAACCCACCAGTTGTAAGGCAAAGCTTCTCTGGAGTGTTCACCTCATACAACAGAGATCTAAGAACAGAAAGCCACTCACTGCAAAGAAGGCATGTGTTATAGACCTCTGACTATTCCCTCTAGTATACCTGATGCATATCTGATGTGAGCGTCAGAGAGACCAGTGCTCCAGAGCACCCCGCTGAAGTCTCCTGGCCCCATAAGCAGTTGGTTGCAAATCTGTTGACAACATGCAGGCAAACTGCAATAACCAGTTTGAGGAAAGATGAGAAGTCAGGCTGGGGTTGCAGCTTCATGGTAGTGCACTTGCTGAGCCTGTGCGAGGCCCGGGTTGAATCTCTAGTACGCAGGAGAGAAGGTGTGGGAGGAAGTCATGGATCTGGTCCTCCAGCAAACTGCTCTAAAAGCACATACCAAAGGTTTCCACGTGACTTTAGAAAGACGACTTTATCAGAATAAATTGCCTAGTACAGCTTACGCAGGGTTATAAAGAACGGCAGTTGTTTAGATGTGTACATTCTGGTAATAGTTTCCAATCACTCCTTGACATTATAGTCTTGTTACTCATTTCCTGGAATGACCGAGGAATTTTTTTAAAACCTTGTTTTCCTCCCTCAGATGAATGTACTCACGCTTAGCATTTGACCTGAGATAAGTAGCTAATGCTCGATAGCACAATTATTTTTAAATACATGGTTTTCAAAGCACAGAATGAAGAGGTTTGTCTACTTCCCTGGAGATTTAGTCAGGGAAAGCATGTGGGTTAAGGAAAGGGCATGGGGCGCCTGTGCAGCAGTCTTGTGGGTGTTTTGACCCCTGTGACTACACTTCAGGCCCCGGGCTCTACAGGACTGGTCTCTCTGATGCTCACATCAGATAAACTGGAAGGAATGGCCCTCGACTTGTTTGGCTATGATCAGCTGATCAGTGGGGTGAGTTAGCATCCTGTCCTCTTATCTTCCTATATAAGGTGAATACTCCAGAGAAGTTGGGTTTTGTCAGGAAGTGTCCCTGGCTCACTGGGAGGCAGATTGGGGTTCCCTCTGGCACTAGTCATCTGTAGTAATTGACCCTAGAATGACTGTTCCTCTCCCTTGGGCTAGTGGGGAAAACTCAGATTCAAAGTCCACTGACAGTCCCTTATCCTGCTAGTTAATCTAAATGTTATTAAGGTAACAGTGACCATCTGTTCTTCCTGGGAGTCAGACAGCCATCTTGTTGACATTCTGGCTGGTTTGCTTCATCTGCTAATATCTTCCATTCCAAATCACCATCTGTTCTTAGAAGGGCAATCAAATGTACCTGTGGTAATTGTTTTCTATCTGACAATTTCAAGATGTTTTGTGATTGCCTAAGAATTTTTCTAGGCCTTAGAGGGGATTTAAAAAAAAACAGTCAACAATATGTAGTCTTGCAATTCATCAGTATTGGATAAATGAACAGAATTGTAGAAGTTTAGAGAACAGGAAACTGTGTTGGATTATGTGTTAGAGAGCAGTGTAGGATTAAGTGCCAAATGCAGGTAAGAGCTGGAATGACAGGACCCAGAGCCGGAGAACCTAGTGACCCTGGGGAGTAAGGAAATGTATCTAAAGAAGTCAGGCTTCAGCCAGGCCCTGAAGGGCAAGACTGGGACTGATGCATGAAGTCACTAAGGTGGGAAGAAACTAGTAAGTTGGGAAGAATAGGGAGTGGCATACAGAATGGAGGGGGGAAAGGGGAGAGTTGTGGCCTTCTAGTGTGAGGTGATGAGGTTTGGAATGAGACCAGGGTAATGATGCAGGGATGAAAGGCTTCACTTTTGCAGACATTCAAAAGGGAATTGGTGGGCCTTGAGAAATGACTCCATTTTTGTTCATTCCAACATGTCTGCATATTGACTATGCCTCACATTGCTCTAAGTGTACACACAGTTGTGAATAACATAGGTAGGGCTCTTGTTCTAAAGAAAAAATATTCTACGGAAGAGACAATAAAGAAACCAAGCAGTAAATAAACAAGGACATAGCAGCTATAGTAAAGGCTATGCAGAAATTACAAAAGGGTATCTAAGGGTATAAATGCTTTAGGTCACATGTATAAGAAAACGTGTGTCTGAGAAATCATCTCTGGGCCAAGACCAGGCAGTAATCTTAGGGTGTGTTTGAAAGTAGCACGAGCTCTTAAGTCTGAAGTGAAGTGGAGGAGAGGAGAGAATCAGGCAAGACCAAGTCACAGAAAGGTGGGGTATAGAGAAAGCTGTAGTACTGGTAAGTGTTAAGTGGAAATGTTTCTGACATAGAGATATGGAACGGTTGACTTTTGTGTTTAAAAGGTCTCTTTATTATGGAGAGAAGCAAGGAGAACAGGCAGAGGGTGGACCAATGTCCAGGGAAAGCTGATGGGGCAGCACTACAGAGTTAACTTGAGAGGGAGCAGAGGCAGCTGGGAGACACGCGCTGGAGCTAGGACTGATAAGTTGGAGCTAGGATGACACTGAGAGAAGACAATCAAAATATCTTCATGCTTGGAATTCTGGGTGTATATTCACACTTTGAATGAGTCAAGAGTTGAATTGAGGCTGGGCGTGTATCGTACACCTATAATCTTAGCACTTGGGAGGTAGAGGCAGAAGGACTAGGAATTCAAGGTCACCGTGGGTTCAAGGCTGGCCTTGGTTGCATGAGATGCTGTTTCAAAAAATTGAAAATAATTAAAGTATTCAATTAGGGACACATGAGGTCTAAGATGTTTACTGACATTCCTTGCCGTTTCCTTTAGGAATTTGAGACTTAGCAAAGAGGTCATGTCTGGACATTTAAACATGCAAGTCTATCTACCATATAGATTCAAACTGAGAAGGAAAGCAAAATATTAAAAATACCCTAAGTTTTCTTAATGGTCAGAAAGTTATATAACATGATGTGATATCATTTTTTGAAAAATAGCTCTGTGCCTCTCTGTGTGTATAAGGCTAAATGCATGTAATACATGTAACAAAGGAAGGGGCCGTGGCTCAGTGGACAAAGCACTTGTTGCACAAGTGTTGGTCCCTAGCACTCATAGAAATGTCAGTAAAGAGTGACAGACAGCCTGCCTCCCATCCCAGCACTTGGGAGGTGGAGACAGGGTAATCCAGCTGGGTAATGTAGTTCATTTGATGAGCCCTGGGTTCAGGGTGAGAGGCTGTGCTTCAATTTATAAGGTGGAGAACAACCTAGGAAGATACCGAACCTCAGACATCCACAGATATGTACAGACAAGCACATGTGCAGCCACACATATTAACACATTAAAAAAAGAGAGAGAGAAAGGACTGGAAGAATATGCATTAACATGTCATTCATGAGTGTTAATCCGAAATAGAAGGGTTATCCAACCTTTTCGTGTACATTTGGGGTGTGCATGGACGTGTGAATTCCAAGAGTTCTTCAGCCCTGGAATTGGGAAGAGTGATTTTTATAAAAGTGATAACATCATCAAGATTCCAATCTGGGCAAACGAGACAGAGATGGTGGGAATCAGAAATTGGAACTAAAGTTAGTTTTGAGAAGATGAGTTTGAATTTCTCTTGTAAAGTTTTTATTCAGGAAGATGCAGTAAGCCAGGCACGGAGGACTATGCCTGTCATCTCAGAACTCTGGAGGCCGAGGATCGTGAATTCAAGATCACCATGGGCTATGCAGTGTGAAAAGAAAGAGAAATAGAAAAAGAGAGAAGGAGAGATATAGATAGAGAGATAGAGAGATGAAAGAAAAGAAAAAGGAAGAAAGACAGGAAGGGAAGGAAGGCAAGGAAAGGAAGGGAAAGAAGAAGGGAAGGAAGGAAGGAAGGAAAGAAGGAAGGAAGGAAAGAAGGAAGGAAGGAAGGAAGGAAAGAAGGAAGGAAGGAGAAGAGAAGAAAGAAGGAGGGAGAAAGAGAAAGAAGAAAGAAAGTAAGAAAAAGAGAAAGGAAGAAGTGTATATTTATTTACATGTATTTACTGTCCCTCTCTGGGGAAGGATTTCATTGTACCTTGTTTATAGTGATATGCTCACTTGAGGAAAAGAATCATGGTTCAAGCTGAGCTCCCCCATGGCATCGTCCCTGTTCTGTGTAGTGGTTCAGCAGGAGGCTGCTGCACCCTGAACTCAAAAGAAAGTAGAGTGGAGCCACGGTTGCCTGCTGCAGATCTGTTTTGGACAAACCAGCATGATTTGTCCTACCCTGACTCACGCAGATGAGCATGAAGTATACATTTCCATAGGGAGCTTGAGATACAGGCTTGGCTTGCCTGAGGTCATGGGAAATATTGGTTAGGAAGTCACCTATGAGGTGGCCATGGAGAATGAAGAATGGATACATCTTCTTTTTAAAATATTATTTATCTCGAGGGGCAGGGAATGCATGTATGCTCTGACACAGCTGTGGAGGTCAGAAGTCAGTCTTCTCTACCGAGTGAGCGGCTCACGTTCAAGCTCAGGTCACCAGGTTTGGGAGCCACGCCTTATCACTGTGCTCTCTTGCCGGCTCTGGAATAAGTACATTTTCTGAATACAGTAAGAAAAGAAGTGGAATGGGCCTGGGACAGGAGTCCACCAGTTTGCACAAGAGAGCTAGGGTGGAAGATTGGTGAAGATGTTTCAGGCTGGTGCAGTGCTGGGAAAGGGAGCTAGTAGTGGTGAAAGGTCAGGTGTCAGATTTCAAGAGCAAAGACAAAAGAGCTTGTGGCATTTGCCTTGAAGGTGTAGCTTCGCAATCCTCTGAAACAGCAGTTTTGCTGCCTGTAGGAAGGAAGTCAGATTTCATGGAGGGAGGCAGGGAATCAAGGCAGAGGAAGCTGGAGAGGCCAGTCCTTTCCAGTGCCTGCCCGACAGAAAGAAGGGGGACAAGGGAGAAAGGATGCCTGGATCTCGAAGAAACAAAAGGTGACTTTAGTCCACTTGATAACTCCTATACAAGGGTCCTGTTACCCTCTCTTGTCCACCCCTCCCTTTAGTTCACTTCCTCACCCCACAGAGTCCCCTTCTACATTCTTGGCACTAAGACCGGTAACAACAAGCAATAGATTCCTTCCTTAGATTCCTTCCATAGTTATCTTTTGCAAAAGAGACCTTCAGACAGCGATATATCTTTTTTTAAATTTTTTTATTTATTATTTATTCAATTGTGCGTGTGTGGGTATGTATGTGTGGGTATGTATGTATGTGTGTGTAGAACCACGGACGAATTCAGGAACCACCATGGACGCCTCCACCTCCTTCTTGTTTACTCTGCCCCGGGATTCACAGGCTCCGCCCTACCAGGACTGGAAACGCAGGCCGCCCAGGGTTCCGCCCTGCGTCTATACATGGGGTCTAGGATCCGAACTCAGGACCTTCCGCCTGCAAGGCAGAGGCTTAACCCCTGAGCCACCTCTCCAGCCCCCAGCGATATATCTTTAAAAATATAGTATTTATTCTTTTTGGTTATTTTAAAATTTGTTTTCACGTTTGAAACGAAAATACAGTACACTTATTTTATTTCATTTGAGAGGGAAAGAGAGAGATCAAGATGAGGAGAGAGAGAAAATGCAGGTGTATATGTCTGCCACAGTATGTATGTGACTATCAGAGGACAATTTTTAATTTTTTTCATTTTTCTTAAGAATTTTCATATAGAAGTAAAATAAGTTTCTGTCCATGCCCCCTTCCCTCTCTCCACTTCTTCCTTTCCCACCCTTCTGTCTAGCCCTCCCCTCCCTTCATACATCTGTCCCTAGCCCTCCCGCCCTCATGCCTCTCTCCTGTATGGACCACAGGGCTCCCTTCTGGGTGCCGGTTTATGGCAAATGACATGGCTACCTTAGGAAAGCAATAGAACATTCTAAAATTTTGCATTTTATAGCAATAGCTGTTTGCTTTCTCATGATTCTGTAGGTTTGGGTTGGGCTCTGCTGCACCAGTCCTTCTGCTGGCCTTACTGTGGTCATTTATATGACCGCAATTACCCAATGTCTCAGGTGGCCTCCCTCAGGAGTCTGGGGCCTTGGTGCTCATGGTGAGGGTCCCTCCCCTCCTCAGAGTTGCCCCTTTTCTTCACATCTTTATGTTACGCCACAGGATGAGGGTGGAAGCTTTGATACTTCTTGAGACTCGGGTATGAAACACTAGGTCACTTCCATTCACTGACCAAAACCAGCTATAAGCCACTAAGCTTCGGAGCTTAGGAAAATAGACTCCACTTCCAGAAGGAAAAAGCTACAAGCTATTTGGCTGTTTCGTTCCCACACAGATCCTCCAGATAAAGTCATCTGTCTCCACTATAAACTTCAGACTCTTTAAACAAAAGGTATTGTCTTTCCTTGTTCAAACCATAATACCCATTTTACTGGCAGAAAAACTGAGAACAGATGGTGCCAACTCCTTCAAAGACACCAGTGAGTCATGCTTTTGAGAGACTGGCCCCGGGGATGTGTCTGGAAGAACAACATAGTCCTGCTTGGAGGCGTGTGAAAAAATTTAATAACTTCTTACTTTTCTCTTAAATTGCTTAATTACACTGCTCCCTCTCAGATCCATCAGAGGGTCAGAGGGAAGAGGTGTCCCCATCAGAGGGTCAGAGGGAAGAGGTGTCCGAGAATCACATGGGACTCAGAGGAGCAGGACCAGAGCTCAGGAAAAGGGCAAGTAGCTCTTTGTACTCAGGTGACTGTCCCTGGCCAGGGTGAGTTCTACGATGGGAAAAACTTAGAATGTATAGAATATATAGAATGCCACAGAAAGACAGCAAGACCAACATATCAGGAAGATGTGTACCTTGGGCAGTCTTAGAAGGATCGGCCTGTCTCTGTTCCCATGCTTTTACCTGTTACAAGAATAAGCAAACTGGGGCTGGAGAGGTGGCTCAGGGGTTAAGCCCCTGCCTTGCAGGCAGAAGGTCCTGAGTTCGGATCCTAGACCCCACGTATAGACGCCGGGCAGAAGCGGGGTGGCCTGTGTTTCTGGTCCTGGTAGGGCGGAGCCTGTGAATCCCGGGACAGAGTAAACAAGGAGGAGGTGGAGGCGTCCATGGTGGTTCCCGAATTCGTCCGTGGTTCTACACACACATACACACACACATACATGCGCGCAATTAAATAAATAATAATAAAAAGATTAAAAAAAAAAGAACATGAATTCAAGAATAAGCAAACTATTGGGGGGGGTACTTATTTTTTTCTTTTACTTTTTGTTTTGTTTTGGTTCTGTTTGTTGTTTTGTGAGACAGGTTCTTTTTGTGTAACCTGGACTGATCTTGAGCAACTGTGTAACTTGGCTGTCCCACACTCCTGAGTGCTGAGATTGCAGCTGCACCATCGCACGTCGCTGGGTTTGTTCTCAAGGAGAATTCTAGTGCCTGCCAATGCTCCCTCCAGTCATGGCCCAAGGGGCCACTGGAGACTTCGGTGTCTTTATTCCCGTCATCATCACGTGATGATTCCCAAAGCTGGACTTTAATTGAGTAGTGGAAGCAGGAAGACAAAAAAGCCTGAAGAAGCATGCCAGCCAGCAACTTTCCTCCCTCTTAAGAAATGTCTTAGAAGCTCACACACTCCTTTGTTTATGTATTCTATTACTCAGAGATGTGCTATTTCTACCTACAAGGGAGACTGGCAGATAAGCTTTCTGTTAGCCTGCGATATTTTCTCCAACAACCTTGGAATTGAGTTAGAGTGAATGGCCTGTGAATGTTAAGAAGTGTCTGCCATGGCCCTCAAAGACTGCTGTGGGTATGGATCAGTGATAGAACTTCTGTAGTGGATTTACAGCCTGCTACCTCACTAATGCCATATCTGACTCAAACTTGGCTAATCACAGGACCTGGCCTTGTGAGGAGAGATTTGGAGGCTGTAGGTCCATGATTAATTGACAGTTACTTGTTATATCAAACAACCTCACAGCCTCAGTGATTTATCCCATCAAACTTATTTCATGTTAATCTTCATCTGATGAGGTCCGTGTGTCTCAGAGGCCAGGCTGCTTCCACTTCGTGCTCTGTCATCTTGTGGCATCCAGGTTATTCTGGTATTGTTCAACCACTGGCCAGAATGAATGTGTAGACGGTTATACATCCATTTCTTAAGTTCCTCAACTCAACGTGGTGTATGACTTCCTTTAAGTCCACCGGTAAGGACTGCTCACAAGGCCCTTCAGGATGGAAGGAGGGGCGGAGAATACAGTTGGTGTCTGGCAGCCACGCTTCATCAGCCGTCTTTCATTGTGGAAGGAGGGCTGAACCCTTGGGGGCCAGTCACAAGCTATGAACCAGTAACATGTAATGAACTTGCTTTGGTTAGTGAGCTGCCCTGGCGTGCTGTGGTCTCAGTGGTCTCAGTCACAGGGATGTGAGTGAGAGGGCACAGAGAAGCAGAAGTCAGAGGAGTACAAACGAAGTTCCCGAGATCCCAGAAGGTAGTGAGACATCAAGGTGCAGTCGTCTTTCGAGTCAGGGTAGCAAACTGCAGAAAAAAATGTACTCTGATTACATTTAAGAGTTGCAGAAGCGTCCCTGAAATGGAACACTCTGAAAATCCCCCAAACTGATTAGGATCTAGGCTGCTGCTCAGCTTTTTTTTTTTTTTTTTTTTAAATTCTGAGAACAACCGCTTTTTAAAAATGTTTTAGGAAAACCCACAAGATTGATATTTTTTTTTCCATTTTCACTGTGTGTGTATGGGGGTGCATGATTATGTGTGTGCGCACTCATGTTCACGTACATTGGAAGCCCAAAGTTGCTATCAGGAACCATTCTCAATTGCTTTTCTGCTTTACTGTTTGGAGGCTGGGTGTCTAATTAAACCCAGAGGTCAACCTGGGCTACATAGTGAAACACTGTCAAAAAAATGAAAGAAAGAGGGCGATGAGATGACTCAATGGTTGAGGCATTGGCTGCTGAGCCGGATATCCTAAGTTTGTTCTTGAAGTCCACATGGTGGAAGGAGAGAACCAACTCCCATTTGTCCTCAGATTGTCACACATGAGTTGTCATGCATGTGTGCCCCCCACAAGATATGTAAGAAATAAATACATGTAAAAATTCCAAAATCCTTTTTTTAAAAATGGAAGAAAAAAAAGGAGGGAGGAAGGGAGGAAGAGAGAAAGGAGGAAAAGGAGGGAAGCAAGGAAGGAAGGAAACGTTCACAAGGAAACGTTCACTTCATTTACAAACATAGAACTCATAGACAAACCATGCCCCTCTGTGATACCAACTTATATGTGAACATGCAAGCACATTGCTCATATTTCGTGGTGAACTTTTGAGGAAAGAGACTTAAAAGTAAGAGGAAAATGTGAGTGTTAAATTTTCACATTTTGATGACTGAAAGAGATGACAGAATTATCTGCTATCTTTCCCAAAATGTAACTTTTGTGAAAGACTACAAAGAGGATTTGGTAGACACACTTAGAGAACGCACGCCCAGCTGTCCTGAGTGTTTGTATGTAAGCTGGGAAGGAAACAGTGCTGAGAAAGCAGAACTAAGAAGGAGAAGTGATCGATCCGAGGACCAGCGACTGAACCATCAGCCGGGACACCTGCAGATCTGTTTCCTGTTTCCTTTTAGGATGAAAACTGACTTGTTATTTCACAGATACATGTTTTAATTATAGAACAAGGAAAACTACTGGCAAGGAAAAAAATTAAAAAAATAAAAATTGCTTCTAAATTCTTAGACTTAACGTTATTTTTAATGCTTAATTTTTCACACGGAGACATACATATGCATGTGCACATACGTGCATTTTGTACAAACCTGATCTGTGATTTTAAAATATCAAGAGCAGTTTTGCAAGTCATCTGATACCCTTTGCTAATGAATGCGTGGCATTCCTCCTCGAGGCAAAGGCATAATTTTAGCTAACTATTGAGACTCTGGCTTCTAGCTGATCACTATTAGAAATAGCATTATATTAAATAAATGTGTGCTGTCTTCTTTCTTTCTCTCTCTGTTTTTTTTTTTTGTGTGTGTATGTGTACAGATCCATGTAGGTGGGAGACAGAGGATGATCTCAAGTGCCATTTATTCCACCCCCCCATGCTTTTTTTTTTTTTTTGAGACAGGGTCTCCCCTTTACCTGAGCCTCACCACGTAGCCTAGGGCAACTGGCTAGAGAGCTCCAGGACTCTGTCTGCCTCCACCTCCTCAGTGCTGGGATTACTAATGAGCACCATTGTGCCCTCCATTTTTTATATAGCTTCTGGGGATTAGGCTCTTGTGTTTGCAAGGCAAGCACTTCACTGACTGAACTATCTCCCCGGTCCCCTTGCTTATATCTTTACGATTCTTGGGGATAAAGTACAGAAATGTCACCCTGGACCTAGAGCTCTCATTTGGCATATAGTTGCCCTGTTGGCCTTTGGAAGGTTTTGTGTGGCATCCATCTTTAAAAGGGAGTTTAAAGATACCTTGGAAATTCCGGTGTCCCTAGATGCTGCCTCTCAGTTACTGTGGGGATTTGTGCTTCTGTACATACGAATGAGTAAAACCAATCTTTGTGCATTGTGACACCAAGTTTTGCTTTGCGTTTGAGGTGCGCTTCAAACCTGGAATCCTCATGTTTCGGCCTTTCTAATGCTGGGTTTGAAAAACTAGAAACATATAAAATGAATACTGCTAAGACCAAATTAGCTTCAAAAAATGAATGGAAACTATTATGATGATTGAATGGAAACTTTATGATACTAAAGATGTATTTGATTTGGACAAATACTATTAATTCCTCATGTTTCCTGATAGCTACAGCTTTGAAAATGAATGTTTTTCTAGGCAATCTTGGTCCTATTTGAAGATATCTTCATATCTGTTAGTATTTCCAGCTATTCTCAAGAAGCTATAACCACTAGATAATGTATATGTATACATACTAGAAGAGCATAGAGTTATAATAGAGTCACCTAAGAAAAATCTACCAATTTATTTTGCATGATTTCTTCTTTAATAACCAAAGGTATACATTATTCCATCTAAGTCTGATGTTTCTCTATTGTGTCCCTTAATTAATTCGCCCATTTATTAACAGTAGTTCCTGAGCACTGACCAAGTGCCAGGCACTGTATGTAATTTTGGTCATAGACAGATCCCGCTGTCCTGAATCTCGTGTTCTAATAAGGAAATAGATAGTAGTAAATCCATGCACAATGCAAGATCAGATATTACCCTAGATCCTTATTTGTTAAATAAAAAGATAGCATTTCATTTCATGTAGTTGCTATGAATTATATGAGACTATTTGTAAGTTATTGACTATAGGTACTTCATAGGTGTCACCTTCTCTTGCACCTTTTAAAAGATGGAAAGTAATGGACCATAACTCATTGGCTTGTCACTTGAAATGAATAAATTATCAAGCCTTTTATTTTACATGTAAGCAAGCTTTTTGTTGTTTGCTTTCTTGTGTGGTGTGTGTGTGTGTGTGTGTGTGTGTGTGCACCTGGTCCTCCACAAAGAAAGGCAAGCTGATTTCACATCAGGTAGTTCTGACTACTTATATTTTTGGACTGAGTAGCACAGAAAGCTAAAGGACCATCCAAAAACGTCATACTTCTCTCTCTGGGTCTTGATTGTCTGAAAATGGAGTGGAATTAGATGGTTTCTAAAGTTTGTTTCCAACAAATCTCACTGGTCCTTGGTCCATTCTTTGTCTAGTAGATGCATTCAAAGGATAATTAACTTTCCCTCCCCTAACCCTTCTTGGAGGTCCACTCCAGATGGTCCTTAAGAAGAAATTTAGTACTTGAACCAGCAGAAATGATAATAGCTGTTTAACTTGTTTAACTGTGACTCTTGTTCACTTGTTTACTTGCTTTTTTTTTTTTTTTTTTTTGAGACAGAGTCTCAAGATATAAGCCAGGCTGACCTTGAACTCAGAATCTTTCTCTGCCCAAAGGTTAGGATCACGGGTGCACCCCACCATTTCAACTCTCAACTCTGGCTCTAAAAATTAATTCTATTTTGTTGAGAAATGAAAGGACGGCTATGGAAATTTCAAGCTACATTTTATCTTTGTTGTTGAAGAAAGCCCTAGAGCTTTCACAATTGTAAATGAAGGGAAATTGAAAAATCAGCCATAAGTTCCTTGTTGTAGCAAAAGGAAACTGACGAAAACAATGCATTAATTACTATTTAAAATACAATTCTTGTACTTATTGAACTCTTACTATGTTCTCTGCACACATTGCTTTGTATAATTCTTATAAAAGCCTAAAAGGTTAGGGATAGTCTCATCCTCCTTTGGATATGGAGACCATATAGCCTACCCAAGGACAGGAACGACAGCTCTATAGGTAGGAACCCAGGTCTAGCTGAGATCAAACCATGATGTTTTTTATGTATTAGCTTTATTTACTTTTAAATT
The DNA here is from genome assembly GCA_023101885.1 of Typhlomys cinereus. Classification (NCBI taxonomy): domain Eukaryota; kingdom Metazoa; phylum Chordata; class Mammalia; order Rodentia; family Platacanthomyidae; genus Typhlomys; species Typhlomys cinereus. The sequence goes on from JALPQD010000086.1 coordinate 958,142, forward strand.
GTATTAAACACGAATTAATATGCTTTCATCACCCATTACTTACCCTACCCCACATCTCTTCCCACCCTTCCCATTCTCCTCTCCCACTTGTTTCGCTCCCTCTCCCATGTCTTCCTACATGAACAGCTGGGTTACCTCTAGGTCGCTTGCACTTGTTAGTGCTTGGGCAGATAAGCCACCAGTGAGTAGACTGTAAAATGTAGAGGTCCCCTTAGCACAGTCCCAGACAGTCCCTCAGGATAGCATCATATCTGATGGGATCTTCTGTGTTCCGTGGCAAAATGTTGCTAGGCCAGTTATTGTAGAGATCTAATGGAAGTAGACTGTATTGCATTGAGTTCTTGGGTATCACAGCTTGACATGAACAGTAGTTGCTGTCTGACATTGTCTCTCTTCGTCCTTGGCTCTTACATTCTTATTGCCCGCTCTTCTGCAAGGTTCCCTGAGTCTTGGAATATGAGATAGTTTAGATGTCCCAAATAGGGTAGAGTACCCATAGATGATTTTACTTTGCGTTGTGGCCACTTGCTCTGCATTACGAATCTTCCAGTGCATATGGGTCTTTCTTAGTCAGGTGCTGAGTGCTTCTCTGATAACCTTGCCACTCCCGCTAAGGCCCCTGAGTCTTGTGGCAAGAGTGACCCACTGCCACCATGCTTTAACAGCTTATGCTTGTTATTACCAACCATTGTGATAAACAAGCCAACTTTCTTCATGAGTAAGATTCAATCACAGTTGTCTGTTGTTATTTGAATGTGAAATGTCCCCACATGCTTATGTATTTTGACAGCTGGCCCTGTTGGTGGGGCTATTTGAGAAGGTTGTGTTAGGAGGTTGGAGTCATGCTGGAGGAAGTGGATCACTGTGGGCAGCCTTGAAATTGTATAGCTGGACCCCACTTCCTGTTCATTCTTCACTTCCTGACAATGTGGCCTCTGTCTCCTGCCCCATGTCTTCTTCAGTGTAGGGAGTGTATCGCTCAAACTGTAAACTAGAATAAACCCTTCCACCCTTAAATTGCTTCTTAAATAATTTGTCACAGCCATGAGAAAAGCAGCTAGTATACTGTCTGTGGTACCACTGAGATTTAAAAAATTTTTCCAGATGGTTCAGTTTCATCTCAAGTAGGTCAGAGGATGAGCTCTGGAGAAGACGGGCTCTGTGCTCTCTACCCAGAGGCCGAGAATCCAGAGCACTCGGCAGTGCTGTCTCTCCTCATTGCAGCTCTAAAGACCTACCTTTCTGTGAGCAAGGCCCACACTGACTCACTTTTTCTCTGAAGTAAGCTGTTCATTCATAAAGATTCTGTCCATTCATGAAGATTCTAACCACTTCTCCCTCTTATTTTGTCAAAATCAAAAATGCTGCTTGTAAACTTTGAATACTGCTTAGGCTGTTAGGGCTTGGTCAGTTTGGGAGTATAACACAAGCAGCTGTATTTGTGAGGAAAGAAAATGTTTGAGGTGGGAGATATTGTAAAGTCACATATCTGCATAACGAATATATCCCCATTCACATCTGATCCTGTATAACCACATCCCCATCGCTATTGCTGACATTGCAGGACTTGGTGTTTTCTTTCTTTTTAAAAAATATTTTATTTGTTTATTAGAGAGAAAGAGGGAGAGACAGAGAGAAAGCGAGAAAGCAGGTATGTTTGCATCCTACACAGTGAAGGTCACATGATAACTTTCTGAAGTCCTTCTGCCATGTGCCTTTCTGGGGATAACTCAATAGTCAAATTTACGTGAAGGTTCTTTACCTACTGAGCTGTCTTATTGGTAAAGCTTTGGTTTTCTTTAGTTGGTGTAGTGAAAGACATTTTCTTGGTGCTAAGACTTGGGTTCTTGTCTCTGTCAGCTACTAGTTTGAATTTCAGATGCAACAAGGTTCATATTGTAAAATTTCCTGATTGGCACATGTTCTGTTGACTGTCAGGATGACAGGGTGATCCAGTGTGGACCAGAGCTGTGTCCTCAATCTCTGCCATCCCAGGGCTCTGGTAGAGAGGCATTGATTGAAAAATGCATTGATTGAAAATCTCATTGATGAATCTAGATGGTTGATACCCACATGTGTTTCTCACCCTAATCTTTGGAAGATGTTAATAAAAGGAACACTTGACTCATGGCCTTTTTTTTATATATATATAAGTTATCATTCTATTTCCAGAGGCAATCTGTGGTACCTACTATTCCAAATCTTGTTTGATTTAGTGTTTGATTTAGTCATAGATAGATAGATTAGATAGATGCTTGTGAGTGAGTGAATGAGTGTCTGTGTGTGTCTGTGTGTGTGTATGTATGTGTATGCACAACAGGGCACTTGAATGTATGTGCCTGTGGAGGCCCAAGGATGACATCAGGAATCATCCTGAATTGCTCTAGCTCCTTATTGCTTTGCTGGCTCTGCCTTCCAGGGCCAGAATTGTAGTCTGCTGCCATTTCTGCCTCTTATGAACTGTCTACAGTGTTAGCACTGCCTAAGTTCTTTAGCTTTTCAGGGTATTGGGGTTTTTCGGTAGGTGGTTCTTAAAAACTTCCGAACACATCTTGTAATGGAATCTTTCAGCATCTTAAACATTGAGGAAGTAGAAGGGTTCTCTTGAGGTACCCAGTGAGGCTGATCCCTGTCCCATCCTCTACTGTAGACTGCCTCCATTTGCTGTATTGCTTGAATATAGGAAGAAACTCAGCAGAGGAAGCATTTGTTGACAGAGCAAGGGATGGCAGCCAAGAACTATTAGACAGAACTAGTCCCATTTTCTAGAGAAAGTGATAAAGGGACTTTGAAACAGATATTCAGCATTGTAGATAAGCAAGCAAAAGTCGAATGAGCATCCAAAAAATGTTCTCTTTGACCTACCTACTCTTTATCTGACAAAGGTAGGACAGAAAGAACACAGGAGTGCTTGTGTTTACTTCCTTGCAGAAAAAGAAAGGCAAGTGTATTAGAAAAGTTAAAAATAATTCTGTGAAATACTCTCACTTTCTAAATGCTTCTGCTGCTGAATCCAAAGGTCATGACATGTGATTTATAGGTGACTTATCCATTTTCAAGAAGCCCAAGATAAAAGGTAGTAATTCAAAAACAGTGAGATTAGCATTCTTCTCTTTAAAACAAATTCTGAATTTAGAACTACTTAATTAACATTGAAAATCGCATTAGGGCCATTGAATTAGGGCCATGAAATATTGACTATTTAAAGGAGTATATTTTTTGTTCTATGTGTGCGTACATGTTTATGTATGTGTGTGTACATATGTGCAGGTATACATGGATGTGTGAAGCCCAGAAGTTTATGTTGGGTCTCTCTCAGTGGCTCTCCACCTTGATCTTTGAGATGGGGTCTCCCATGAATCTGAACTTGCTTTTCAGCTGGACTGGCTTGGCAGCAAGCCCCAGGGAACCTCCTATCGGTGTCCCCATAGCTCTGAGACTGTAGGCATTGGCTTCCAACTGAGGTCCTCTGGCTTGCTAGCAAGCACTTTACCAACTGAGCTATCTTCCTAAGCCCTGGGTTTCTAGTTGTTGTTGTTTTTTGTTTGATTGTATATAAAGAATATCTTGCTTTATAGCCCAGAGTCATTTCAAACTTTCAATCCTGTCTTAGCCTCTTAAAGAACTAGGATTCCGGGGCTGGAGAGGTGGCTCAAGGGTTAAGCCTCTGCCTTGCAGGCAGAAGGTCCTGAGTTCGGATCCTAGACCCCACGTACAGACGCCGGGCGGAAGCAGGGGCGGCCTGCGTTTCTGCGTAGGGCGGAGCCTGTGAATCCCAGGGCAGACTAAACAAGGAGGAGATGGAGGCAGTCCATGGTGGTTCCTGAATTCGACCGTGCTTCTACACATACACATATACATACACGCACACACATGCATACACGCACACACGCACAATTGAATAAATAATAAAAAAAAGAACTAGAATTCCTCTATATCTAATTAGCATGTTCCACTGTGCTAATTAGATATATCGGTGCCAACTTGACAATTGAAGGCTGAGTTCTGGGCACATTTGTGAAGAATTAGTGAAGACAAACCCTTGAGCAAGCCTGCAGGAGATTGTCTGATTGTTGTGGAAAGACCCAACCCCTAGTGGGTAGACCCTAGTAGGTAAGACAAGGGAAACCGGTTCAGTAAGTTGGTATTCTGCTTCATACTTTGGCAGACACACAGGGGCTGAAGTTTGCCCCTTTCCCTGAAATCCTTATGGATATGGTGTAACCAGTTGCCATCGCTCCTGGTGTTGGTATGAAGTTTCCTGTCAAGCTGGACTAAGAACTGTAACCAAGGCTTGTGAGAAAGAATAAAACGACTTTGTCATCCTTAGTTCTTTGGTTGTAAATTTATCTGTGACGTGCAAGCAAATTGCAACAATTGCCATGTATTTTTAACCAATTTTTAATTTTTACTTTTAGCACTTACTAAAATTATTTTATACTTACAGATAAAGTAGACAGTTTTGCCTAAATTATTTTTTATTCATTATTTGATATACATAAAGAAGTACTTTGAGTTTTTGTACTCACAAAGAAGTACTTTTGAATTTGCTCTTTGTTTTTAAATTAGGCTTAAAGTCAAGAGTAGAAAAAGAATTACTATTTTGTCTTCACTGCTTTCCATAGTTCATAAATTACTTGAATGCTAGAATTTACTTGAAATTCGCTAATCTTTGAACTGAAAGATTTTTCAGTTTTTCCTCAGCACATCTTTGCTACTCTCCATTTCTCTTTAAAAAAATTCAAGCTAGTTTTAAAAATCTGTTTGAAAAGTGTGACAGTCTTTGGGGGAAATAAATATTTCCATCCCAAGTTCAGTTGATAGTATCATTGATTATAAATAAGCCATTTCTAATTGTGTTTCATCACACCAAAAGGTTCTCTTCTGATCTTGTTTAAGTTGAAAAATGGAAGCTGAATAAAACAATTTTAGAAGTTTCGTGTTGACACTTCCATTGGGTCAAGAAACAGAACCTTGTATCCAGTAGAGCTCAGAGATGCTGATAATTTGTGATGGAGAGACTCAGTTGAATTGACTTTCTCAGGAGCATGGTGTTACCTGCCACCACTCTAGGCTTGTGTCGTCAGAGGCGCAGACAGTCTCAATGGTCTTACTTTAGTTGTTTCTTCCCAAGCTTGTGTCTTTAGTCAAAGCAGATGAATTAGCCTCCAACATTGAACTTCCTGTCATTGTACGATCTGACTCCATACTGACTTATGTGATCAATTTTACCTTTCATCTTTTAAATCGCCAGTCACTTATAATATGTGGTCATCCTTCTTCCCTCCCTCTGCCCCTATCTTCTATCCTTCTGATTCATCTTTCAGAGCCAAAAGAAAATTGTGTCAAAAGCGATGGCGCCTTTGGATTCCTATTCTTCGCCTTGGGTTCTAGTATTCTCCAGTGCTCTCATTCACGTGTGATCGCCAAGGGTTTCTCTGCATCTTTCTTTTGTCATTTCTCACAACCACCATCAAAAGTACCCCTTCACTAATTACCCTTCGGCATGGATTGTTTTGTGGCTGGTGAAATCCTCACTGAGTTACAGGTCATAGAGTTAGTTGTAGTTTTACCGAGACGATGCCGTTAGAGAGGCAGAGCTGCTGCCCGGGAAGAAGGGCTAACGCTGGAAGGCAGAGACTCCCGGAAACACAGTAAGCTTGTGGATGAGCATTTTAGCCTGATGATGTTACTCTGTTCTGGGTGACTGCTGCAGATTGCTTCAAGTGTCAACTTAATAGATGAAAACTGAGGCGCCCCTAAGAAGAAATAGTTAAGGTAAACTTTTGAACCAGTCTGTGAGAGGCTATCTAATTGACCCAGGAACACACAGCTCATAGTGGGGAGCGTTTTCTGGATGGGTGCATATGATGAAGAATGCTGGTTCAGTATTTGGTAGACTGGGAAGCTAGAAAAGTATGTTCTCCTCTCAACTCTTCCTGTGGATCTCAGCTTCTGATGTTCCTGTGAGCCCTCCTGCCATCATAATGATGAAACTGTAAGTTTCTTAGTCCCCTAAATTGTTTGGGTCGTGTATTCACATCAGCAACCGAAGAGTAACTAAGACACATTTGGTATCAGGAGTGGGGCATTGCTGTGCCTGAGTGAACAGCATGCCTACTTTTGAAGCAAGGATGCCTCCACTACAGGTGGGTTGTGCACAGTTGCCCTGTCCACACTGAGCCCAACACCCACCCTCCTGTCTCTCTCTTTGTAGCTGACGTTGCTTCATGGTACACTTCTCTTACCTGAGATCTCAGAGGACACAGGTACAGTATAGACTCCTGGGAAGTTTCCCAGGATCTTGGATCAGGACTGGCAACCTTTCAGGTCCAACAGTAGCTTCAGGGAATCATTTTTGGAAACAGGACTAATGCCAGAGCATTAGTTCTACTTGTGATTCGCCATGCTCAGTTCTCCTGCCTGGTGGGAAACTCTGTGAAGCAGTAAAGACAAGTCACCGTGCAGAGCACAGCCTGTGACAGAGGTGAATGAAAACAGAAGCCAGTGGTGTTTTATGCACTGTCAGCACCATTCTGACAGCCTTAGCGAGTGTTGCAGTCAGGCTGCCTGGTTGCTGATAAATGACCACCAAACGGCTTAAGGGAACAAGGGGTTTATTTTCTTAATGATAGTCCGGTTACAGTCTGTAGTCCAGCTTGACGGGAGAGCACGCACCAACACCAGGGCCAAAGGAACTGGCCACACCGTCTCTACACAACAGCTGAGAGAAGGACGATCCTTACTTGCCAGACCAGCATGTCTGGCCAAGTGTACAGAAGGATGCCAACTCTCTCAACCAGTTCTCTGTATTTTATTCACCTGGTCAGGGCCTAATCCCACCTACCCTGGGCTCGGCCTTCCCACCAGCTAGACAATCTCCTGCAGAGTTTACTCTGGGCTTAACCCAACCACTAATTCTCCACAAATGTGCCCAGAGCTCCAACCCTCAACTGTCAAGTTGACACCTGTGCCTAACGATGACAGTGTGTTGTTTTTCAAATTGTTAATTAGTATATACCGCCCAGCCTTTCTCCTCTGTGGACTTGGTAGAGCATATCACATTTGCCGGCCCACATTTAGCCCTTCAAAGGATAAAGTTTGCTTTTACTTACGACATCTAGGCATCTAGTTCCCAATAGTCTGAAATGTGGTAAAGTTACACCTGGTCCCACATGGGTTAAGGGAAGGAAAGAAGAACTGTGTCTAGTAACCATGTGACCTCTCGTCCATGCTGCACACACTAAGGGTCTTTGATGGTGTGGATACGTCCCCACACAACGCTAGCCATCTGCAGGGGCATGTTGGGTTCAGGGCAGGCCAGGCCCGACTTGTTTATTGTGAAGCGACAGGAAACGGCGGAGGCTGGGGGGCTACTGCTTTCACTTGGGCAAAGGAAGACAAATTAATTGCTTTGTAGAAATTCCTTTCTGCATTCTTCAGGGAAAATGTTTCCATGTGAGCTAAACGACCCCAAGGGGTCATTTTAGTCTCAGCAGCTTTGACATTGTCCCTTAAAGGAATGGAGCAATCAAAGAGACTGATTTCCTCTGAGAAAAGATCATTTATAAGAATCTGCCTACAGAGCATATTCCCAGGAGACTCATCAAGGCTGTCCCTCCAAAGTCACATAATACTAGATATTTCCTTGCTCAGGATTTCCTCTGTGTGTGTGTGTGTGTGTGTGTTGGGGTGATCAATGTGCCCGAGCGTGTGCATATATATGGAGGCCTGATAACAATTTTGGTGTTCTATCGCGGGAGCTGTCCACCTTGTTTTTTTGAGACAGGGTCTCTCCTCATGGACCTGAGGCTCACCCATCTAGCGAGGCCGGCTGGCCAGCGAGTCCCAAGGAATTGTCTCTGTCTCCCTAGCTCTGAGTTTCTAAGCATGGGCCTCCACGCCAAGCTTTTTATATGCATGCTGGAGATCTGAGCTCAGGGGCTCGTGGCTGTGTGACAAGCATTCTACCAACTGAGTTATCTACCCAGACTACTCCTTTCTTTTTATTTAACATTTCCCCATCACCTGGAACCTCATACCCTCATTCCCAAATTTATCCAAGTGAGTAAATAAAAATGAATTTTATTTACCTGGATATATTTGTTGGGGGGTGGGGTGCCAACATTTAAGGACTTAATGGGAAAGGGAAGTTAATTTTGGAAACCAGGGACACTCAAAAGACAGTGTTAATAGCTGGAGACTCTCCTTGGAGGAGTTTCACTGGAGGAGGGCATGGATGTCAATAGTATATGAAGCACAGAAGGATAAAGTCAGAACCAAGTTGGTAAAAGTCACTGGCTGCCCAGTGAAAGGCTATGAGTGGATGTACACAGAGCAGCCTGCACAGAACACTGAATCAGGGGGCAGAGAGAGAAAGAGACCGTGGAGGGAGGGAGAGAAAGAGAGAAAGAAGCGGCCACGGTCAGGACCAGGAGGAGTTAGGGAGGGTGAGACAGGAAAAGGGAAAGTTCTCCTTTAGTGATAGGAGAGGGGCACAGGAGGCAGAGAAGAAGTCAAGGTGGAGGCCAAGTGTCAAGATAGTAGATGAGACTTTGGGCGAGGAACAATCTTGAGTATGACTTGAATGAAGTTCCCGTTCTGGCCACGCCTCTGCCCTCCCTCGTCCACAACCTTGGGGGAATAGTTAGTGTATTAGTAGAGGATTTTACTGTGCTTTAGGTGCATTGACAGTTGAAATGTGAAGAGAAAAAGATGTGCACAGATAGAGCAGGATAGCTGAGGAGCATGAATCCTCTGTCATCTTGCAAACTTTTAACCACTGTTAAAACAGATATTCGAGTTTCCTATGAAACATACTCCCGGGTTACTTACCCATGAAAGGATTAAAGATGCTGAAGCTGGGTTCAAAGTCCCAGCAGCAGGCTCAAACCTGTTCTCAGGAGTCAGGGGAAAGTTTATTATCCTTTCTTGGGAAAGCTTTCACATGTCTGGCTTTGCGTCACTAATCTGGGGGAAGGAAAATTCCAGAAGCCCAGCTCCTGTGGCAGTCTTCTCTGCAGTGTTTCTGGGGCTAGAACTTCCCTTCAGGGTTGTCTGCTGCCCCCTTACTTTTCTGTACCTACCTGTTAAGTCAGGGGCAAGTTTCTTAACCTTTCGTGGCTTCAGTTGTCAAATTTGTCGAGCTTAAGTCCTGTGCCATACGGTATTCTATTAGAGTTCATTACAACAGTCATTGGTTAAACAGTTCAATATTCTAACATGGGATTGGCATTCTTGGTGTGGTAACTGTGGGGACAGGCACAGGCTATCAACACTTAGGTTAGAGGAGATAATAGTGCTGTATTGTATTTTAAAAGCACCTGAACGTCAGAGAACAGAGAGCTACTGTCTGCAGACACGGGGGTCGTTCTTACAGACTGAGGGTCTGGGGCCCTGGGTCTCTCCTGTTCCTTCTTCTGTCTGCTGGTCTTAGAGGGGCTTTTCTCCTCGTGGCCTGTGGTTCTGCTCACCGAAGAAGCTTCCCCTGTGCCATAGCTTCTGACGGCTGCCTCCTCTCTGTGTCTCTAGGCTTCTCGCTCTTGACATGTTTTTAGCGGGACTATCTCATTTGCCCACGATAACATACTCTGTAATTGATGAAGCAGGATTTGAACCGCAGTTATCGTTTCTTGGAAATGTAATTAATGTGTAAGTTAACACGATATTGACTATTGTTTTTTGTTAGATGTGCTTATTTTACAAAATACCGCTGTATACTTCTCTATGTAAATCGATATATGCTTCATTGTTAGCTTTGTTGGAAGTCAACATGCGTGTAAGTACTACTTCCTAATATAAGACATAGATATGGACAAAGCTGGTTCTAGGATACTCTGAAGCATAGACTGCTTTATTCTATCTTCGGAACAAGACTTTGAATCAAAAATCTTCCCTCCCCCAGACTAGTCTTGAAAACCTGTTTATCTTTTTTATTCTCCATATCTTCTCGTAGAGAGCTGTAGGTATCCCTGCTCCCACCTGTTTCGGTCTCACAGCAGCACCCCGCTTTTCTAGTACCAATTTTGTTTTCATCTCACATGCTGTTGCCATTATAAATACCTGACCTACTGAACAGTTCAGGGAAACAAGGGATTTTTATTCCAGTTTACTATCCCAGGCTCAGCATATTGTAGCAGGAGAGTTCCCAGCAGGCGCCAAGGGAACTGGCCACACCAGACCCTAAGTCAGGAGCAGAGAGGCACCAGTCCACCAGCCTCTTTCCACAGGCCATTTCTTTATACATGCCATCTCCTGAGAGATGGGCGGGTCCTTCCAATTCAGCTAAAGCAGTTAAGACTGTGTTCTACAGACATGCCCAGAGACTCGCCTTAAATAGCTCCTGGTAAGGGTGCCTAGAGGCTCACTTCTCAAGGCTCACACTGACAGCAGCAACTAACTAGGATTTGTTGTTACCTTCTCTGGTCAGTTCAAACCTATAAGGTGGCTGGATTTGATTTCCTAAGTGTCCCTGTGTGAGGTTAGATGGAATGGATTAATTTGATATAGTCATCTTCCATGTAACAGCGTTTAGTTTCCATATTCTCCTGTCACATAATTGATCACTAAGCATTTCTTATCTGCATTAGGGTAGTAAGAAGTGGTACTTCATCAGGGATTTCATTCTCCAATTAATTCCTAACACATAGACTTCTGCTCTTTGTTCCCATTATAATTTTCTTTAGGAAAAAGACTACAATCTACTTTTTTGAGCACTAGGATAACTCAGTTCCTTCCTCAGCTCTGAGGTAGGAGGTGAGTTCACATAAAACCATAGAAGTTAGGTTACTGCAAAAGACTGGTGATGCTGCTTTCTTGTGGGGAACATTTGCTCATGACCAAAAGGGACGTCACAGGAAAAGCTGTGCAGATGTCTGCTTGGCATCTGCCTCCTGCCCTCTCCACTATGTGTCATGCTCTCATTGCAGAAACCGGTTCGAGGTGTCTCTTTCCTCAAACCTCATTTCTGTTAATTACAATGGATTAACTTCACCTTAGCTTGTGTGATACACAGTTGCTTAGCACAACATTCAAAAAGCATTTGAACACCCTCAGGGTTTGTAACCACATGCTTACTCACTGGGAAAGAGAATGTCATCAAGTGCCAGAAACTTTTAAAACTAAGCATTCTAGAAGTGTAGTAGATTCAAGGTAAGAGTAATTCCTTTAGTAAGGATGGAAAAAAAAGCAATCTTCCTTTTGTGTTTAATATCTGGAAATTAAATAGGAGAGTAGTTTGATAAGAAGTATGACAAGACAGTATGATACAACCATGATGTAATGCCAGACCCAGCAGACTTGCAAACTCTTGGTGATTGATGAAGAACATAGACAACAAAATCTCACAGACAGATTATAATTTGTTGTGCATTAAGAAGTCTGCAAAAGACTATCCTTCTAACCCTTATGGACACAAAATGAATCATTTTCAACTCTTACAGTTCAGCTACTGGCCAGTGTATCTGACTTAGGTGAGCAATGCTTTCTGAAGCAAAGCTATAATTAGGCAACACTTAACAGTCCAGCTCACCCCACTAAGGCAATGCCCATAATTTTCTAGGGGTGTTGTGGAATGTCTTTTGGTCATCTTTATGGCTCTGAGATTTTGTTGATTGCTTTGAATGAGCAATAAGAAATGAATCAACTAATACAGACATATAATCTTCATTGTCAAATGTCTCCTAAAATTTACTCATGAAACTTGACCACTCATTTCTCTACACACTTACTGGCCAGTATTAAAAGTACTTTACACTCAGTAGTATAAATTTTGCTGTATTATTATAAAATAAGTGTTGTATTATTCTGATATTGCACATGGAAAAGAATACTGGATAAAATTCTGTTTTCCAAAAGCTTTTGGGAAGCTTTGTTTTCAGCCAGAGTTTTTGATTCAAAATAACTCTTTGGTCCATAACTCAGGCCTTAAAACTGCATCCAAACAAACAACTGGCATCTTGAACAGTTGATTCATACACAGAGTAGGCTCCCATTGCAAGTCCTATACAAAGGATTTGCTTCTGTAACTATTACACTAAGGACAGCCAAGACTTTCATTAAGGAACCGCGTTTCTTTAAGGAGAGCAGTAACACTTTTGCAAAAGACATGGGAACAGAGAACACAAGAATGAGTCCCTTGCTGAAACCAAGAAAAAGGGGGATTTGGAGAAAGGATTGGGACACAGTTGCTTCTTGGAAGTAGTTAATGGAAGATCAGGCCCAGCCTTGGAAAAGCAAAGTGGGTGTAAATATGCCCACGCAGACAGAAAACCTGTGATAGGAAGACTTAGCTCCTGGGGTCACATGAGGCTGTGCTTTGGAACCTGATGCAGTCACTCATGCATCTCTGCTTTAGTTCTCTTCTTGTTGCAATGGAAGAGAGCTGGGAAGCTGTTCTCTGTGCACACTGTTCCTCATCTCTCAGACCCAGTGGACAAACTTTGGAAGCCTCAGGTTGGTTTCTTTAGCTCTATGAATGCTAAACTTGGTGAGGGGGTGGGCCCTGGGTACCTTTCCTTTTTTGAACAGTTTCCTCTAATTTTAGCCATCCCCTCCTTTACTAGAAGAACACACAAGGTTTCTCTCGCCTGGGATCATGCTGCCAGGAAATACCATAAGCTGCAAGGACCACCTGACAGCCAGTGCTTCACACAAAATAATATGCCAGAAGCTGAGGAATGCATGCTGGAAGGCGACGTTCCTAAACACAGTGTTCCCAATACGTGTTTGCTGGGGTAACAAATCAGCCCTCGACATCTAGGTTTATGCTTTACTCTTCTGTTTTCAATGAAGAAATCCTCTTCTTTCTACAACTGCCTGACCTATCTCATTCTCTTCAAAATATTCACCGTCCAGGACTCTGACTCTTGCTCACTTCCTGAAATAAACAACAGTTAACCATTAAAACTTCACTGACTTAGGAATAGCAGAGTGAATTTTTCCCTCATCCTCTGAGCTAACGTAAGGTTGGAAAAGGTAGAGATATTTTGGGACTAGAGCAGAATAGAACTGGGGAAAGTCACTTTTTTTTTTTATAAAGCAGCATATTTTCTTTAATTCTGGCTGAGGGAATATTAGAGAGATGTCTGTCAGAATCTTAATTATCAAATTAACTAGCCAGGCACAGTTGGTTAGGCTGGGGAACGGTCCAAGTCACCGAGGGAGGACAGGTAAAGGGCACGGAAGCTGACAAGCATGAGACCTGTGGGTCCCAGACCTGAGCACCCATCAAATTCATGTGGATGGGTTGTTAAAATACATCGCTGCTCCTTGTCCTTAGAATTTAGGACTCAGTGAGTCTGGGGTAAGACTAATCATTTGTGTTTCTAGGGCAACTTTGCTGGGCCAAGCACCAGGTTCCATTTCCACTGAGAAAAAGCCTGCATGTACAAGGAGGGCCTCGTGGTCTTAAGCTCCATGCAGTAATCTGTCTCCAGGTAGAGCCTGTGCCCAGAACACTCTTACCTGCTTCCCCACTCAGTCAGTTAGTTCGCCAATGTGGTAAAAGGAAGAACAGAAAGCTGCTTGACTTCCCCTTTAAAGTTGGGTGAAAGGCATTTGCACAACACAGCTGCGGAGGGGTTGAGTAGCCAAAACTACAGGCTTGGCCAGGGCTTAGAGAAGCCACCTCATTAAATCATGTAGCATGCCGCTAAATCCCTGTCCTGGCCAGCACCTCATAGCCCTGTTTAAAGGGTCCCTCATAGTGGCCAGAAGTTTTGTTCTACTCATTTAGCAGAATCTTATCTTACCAGCTCTTAAGTGGTTTAGTAGCTGCTTTCTGGAAGATTTCTGACCAGCTTATTGGCGTCTTCAAAGAGAAGTGCACTCAGAATGGAGGCATGTGACCATCTGGGGCTGGAGTGACAGGCTTTCAGTTGCTTCTTAAGCAATGTGGCTTTGTTCCAAGGTCACAGCTAGAACCTCAACAATGTGGGGTGACCATTTAGTGATGTAGGTGATAGGTTGCTAGGGAAACATGATAAACAGACCCTGGATTCTCAAGATAGTTAATGACAGGTAACAGTTGATATGATAGTCAACTAGTTAGTCACACTTATTTCATGAAACACCTGTTCCTTCTCTTATAGTGTTGGTTAGAATGTTACTTTACTAAATATCGTGAAGGACAAATACATTAACATAAGCCCTTTGACCAGCAATTTCAACTCAGGACTTTGTACATGTGCACATTAAAAATGTATGCACAGTTTTCTAAGCATTACCTGTGTTGGCAAAAAGTTGAAAGCAAAGAATATGAGAAAGATACTAGTTAAGAAATTGTTGTCCACTTACATAGTAGAAATATGCAGGCAACAATGGAAAAAAGAATGCAGACATTGTTATGTACTTAGCAGGTGAAAAGGCAGATTAGGTAAAGAATAAGCAAACTGTGTGACATTTATACAACAGAATGAGTCCCATAATAAAAGTGAAATGAACTATTGATTGACGTTATGGCACAAGAGAATTACTACTATGTCCCAGTAGTAAAACAAAAATGCTGGAAAGCTTGCATTTGCTTATATTCTCTTAAATTACTACCTCCTTGTCAATGGGGAAGGAATTGTAGCTGCCAGACAATGATGGAGGGAAACATTTCACAACATTCTTTATAAATATTTTCTGTATTTAAAAATGCAAAATATATCACATAGTCAAAAATAGACTTATGTAACTCTGTCTGTGTCTAGATATTACATTCATTTTTTTCTTGTTCTTTTTGATTTTACCAAGTTTTTAAAAATCTGTTTAGCTGTTTGTGTAAATGGATAGAAGACTATATTTAAAGTTAAATCATTTTCAGATTCAGGGAAAGGTTTAGATTCTTTAAAGTGAGCATGTTTTAGGTGATTTCCACTTTAATTTTTCCATGGTGTCAGGGTAGTGAGTTCATTTCATTCTGACCTGTACAATTTGTGCAGATTTGCCTCGCAGTCAGCTCTGGTCAGTGTCCAGCACACACGGAAAGGACATGTGCTCTTCAGTTTGATCCAGTGTATTCTGTACGTATGAACCGCATCAATATTGTTACCATGTTTAAGTCCTGTATCTCCAAATATTTTTCTAAAATGTTTTCTAAATATTTTATTTTTTATTATTTATCTATTTATGAAAGAGAGAGAGAAAGAAAGAAAGAAAAAAGCAAACACAGACAGGGATGGAGGTTAAAAGTTTTTTGTTTTTAAGACAAACTGGCTTTGATCACCTAGGAACTATGTCTATCTTTAGTACGCTTCTTGCTTTAAAATTCTTCTTGCCTGATACCACCATGAAGGCCCCAGTTTTTTGTTTTGGTTTGGGGTTTTTTGCTACCTTTGTGTAATATTTTTCTTCCTTTGACTTTCTGTCTTTCCGTGTCCTTATTACTTAAAGTGTATCCTTGAAAACTGTTCAAAATTGTCAGTCATTAGGGAAATGCAAATTCAAACACAATGAGATGCCATTATACACAACACATATGTTATAATGGCTAGAATTTTAAAATCAGGCAAAACCAAATTTGGGGAAAAAGGTGGGAGAATTAGAATATATCTAATATAGAGTTCTGGAAGATATTGTGCCTGAGTGTTTACTCAAGAAAAGTTAAACTATTTAAAGACAATGTATGAAGAACTCCATATAGATTTTCATAGTAACTTTATTTTTAATAGTCAAAACCTGATAATAGCTCAAATGCTGGCTGACAGATCAGGGGAAAAAATTTCTTCCTAATTAAAGAGAGATATTTCACTGTGATACACTGTGCAACACTGATGGATCCCAGAGCAACTTTCATTCTGTTGAATTACCAAAGTCACATCCCCAAATAGAGAGATGGGCTATTTGGTGCTATTTATAGAATACAAAGATTGATTTGTAGTGGTTACTTGGAAAGGGAGGGAACAGATTAAGGGACATTAGGAAATATCTGCTTGCACTGATGACTTCCTGTATATATTCATATATCTAAATTCATCAAGAAGTATGCATTAACTATATTCAGTATAATGTAGGGTTATTTTCGAAGTGAAGTTGGAGTTCATAAAGAAAAAGGTTTAATATGTTGAAGCATGGGGGAGAGACACTGAAGAAAAGGGCATTTGTACACATTCTGGAGTCTGGAGTAGACCTCAGAGAGAATCACCTGTCATAGGTGTTTAATAACTCAATAAGTGTATTAAAAATAAAGATGCCTCTTGTAAGTAGCAGATGGGTTATTTAAAGTATTTATTTGATGACCTTTGTCTTTGAATTAAGAATTATGAGACAAAGTGTGGAGATCAGAAGAGAAATTTGGGCATTGGTCCTTGTGGTCCATCATGTTTGAGACAGAGTCTCTCGTTATCACTGTGCACATCAGGTTATCTGGCCTTTGCGCTTCCAGGAATTCTGCTGTCTCTGTTTCCCATCCTACTATCTGAGTGCTGCAATTATACATGCATGCTACCATGTCCAGCTTTATTAGAATTCTGGGGTCTCCAAACTCAGGACCTTATGCTTTGGAAGCAAGAACTTAGTACACAGGGTTATCGCCCCAGCCAGGCCTGTATCTTAATCTCTATAACTGCAATCTCCTCATTATGAGAATCACCACCTTTACATTGTGTAGTTGTTACTATTTAGATTTCCATGTAGATGGACTTTGTTGCTTTTTTTTTCTTTTTGGTTGTAACTTTTCTTGGCTACCATCCGAGATCATTCCTTTCTGCCCAAAGAACTCTTGAATATTCCTTTTATTGTAGTGTGGCTCTGCTAATCATAAAGTCTCTGAGTTAAGCTGGAAGCTTTATTTCTACTGCACTTATGAAAGATGTATTCAAGACTGGTAATTGTTTCTTCCAGTACTTTGAACATGCTGTTGGTTTTTGTATATTGCTTTACAATTCAGAAGTCAAGTTTGGGTCTAACTATTACTCTTCGAAGTTACTATGTCTTCTCAAGGAATATTTTCAGTTCCGTTTGATTTTCAGCAAGTTCACTGCATTTAGGTTTGATTCTTCTGTGTTGATCTGACGCGGTGTGCAGAACTGCTGCACTCAACATCTTTGCCAGTTGGGGAAGAAATTACCATGTCTTAAAATGCTCCTTCTGCTCGATCATTTCCTGTTTGGGAGTTCAGTTGACATTTGGTAGATCTGTGGCTTGATGGCACATAGTTTTCTAGAGAACTGGCAAACAGTTACCAACGAAGAGAACTGTCCTTACAGGTGTCTTTTCAGATGGCTCTGATGTTTCATCAAGAGGTGGCGAGCCTGCCAGGAGGGGGTCAGTTGTGTGACGGCACATCTCTGATGGACAGAGAAGTGTCTTAAGAGTCCCTGAAGTCCAGAGTCACTGTTCCTCTCTACATCGTCCTCTGCAACCCTCAAACACTTTGCTTATCTCATCATGTTGCTTTGTCTTCAGAAAAATTCTACAACCGAAAGAGATTTGGAACTCTTCTGTGAGAAAAACACTGAATTCCCTTGGCATGTCAGTAAGGGACCTGCCAGCCATCCTCCCACCTGTCGAACCAGCTTTATGGAAGTTGTTTGTTTTTTAGGTAATGTTTGTGTGAGGAGCGATAGAAAATGAGAGAAATGCTAAATTTGAAATAAACCCATAATAATACCTCAGGTTGAAGAATAGGCAGGGTTCATGTCAGACATTATTGCTCAAAACTTACATGCATGTATATGCTTATATGTATGTTTTGTACACAAACATATATATTGATATGCACATAGAAACATATATGTATGATCTGCTGTAGAATTCACAGTGTACAGAGCCTGGGAACCACCAGAGTAAGCTGGGTTTTACTTGCAAGTTCTAGATTTGATTATAGACCCTGTCTCAGAAGGATAAGGCGGAAGAGTGATAGAATATGATTCCCAGTATTAACTGTAGGTCTACAACATGTTCACACACACAGGCAAACAAGCACAGATGCATACCCCCACATATATACATGTGAAAAAAGGAGTTGATACTGCAAGCTTTTCAGTTTCAAAGTGGACTGAAGTGTCTGTGACTGTACTTCAGGAGGAGCCCAAGCTCACGTACGTGGTCACTGCACTCATGCAGAGCTGGCCCAGGTTTGCAGCTTAATCATGCACCCCACCCCTTTGTATTCCATCCTCCTGAGATGGATTTTTATATTACATTTTTTTAAACTTTGATATTTTAAAATATTTCCCTAAACTTGTATTTCAGGAGGCTCGGGGCAGCATTCTTTCCCTGTTCACTTGGAGAAATTCACTTCTAGTTCTGAAACAACGGCTATATTATTACAAGGAGTAATTATTCCATCTGCTTGTGGGTTTGCCTGTCAATACGCCGCCCACCGATGTCTCTAATTATTTACTAGCTTTGTAGCTTCCGTTTTGTATTTGTTGAGTGTTTGACAGTGCATCATTAGTTACTAATAGTAAATTACATGTTTCTTTTTCTTTGCTGCCCCATTCTTATTATCCTTTAGACATGTCAGATTCAGGAAAACCTCAAGTGTCCCCCGCAAGTCTCTTTAAACACTTACTGACAAGTGTTGGATTTGAGATCCTGTCTTGAATTAATTTGCAATTCCTTCCAGCCATTCTGGCTGCTGTGCATATGAAACAATTTCTTTGGGATAAATGCCAGGAACCTTCACAACCAGGGGTTGTGAGGTTTCCTGGCAGAGTTGCTGGTGTACACTGTTCCTGAGCATTTCACTTGAAGATCCTTGCCCATCTTTGCTGGCCAGCACTGGACACATGGCCAGGAGATCACACAGCCCAGTCCTCCTGTGTGCGGGTAGTAAAACTAAGACCTCGCCTTAATGACCCAGAACCCACACAGCTGGAGAACGATAAAACTCTAGATCCCTGAGCTACAGTTCTTCTGAGCTTTTCTAGACACAAGCACTGCAGGGACCCACAGCATGGGGTTAGAATGCCTGAAGGAAGAAGAAGGAAACCTGATGTCTAGAAGTCCCTGGTTTAAACAAATAAGTTTCATTGCTTGTTTTCCTGGTCATTCCTGCTCTTCCTCCTGACACTTACATTCAAAAATGTCTTTCATTCCAGAAACTTCTTCAGCATTCCCAAGCTGAATTAGTAACTTCCTCTTGTTCGTTCACAAGGATACACTCATATCCCTATATTAGAATACTGACTGTGCTATCATAACGCCATCTGCCGTTCCTCCACCACCCATTGGATTGGACTTTCTAGGAATATGAATGTGTTTTCAACTCGAGTTTCCAGTGTTTTGCCAAAGGCCTGGAGCTTGCTGTGTTCCCAATCTTTAATGACTGAATATTGAGTCAGTCATTTTCTTATGCAATTTTAGAAGATGGCCTTTTTCTTTCTTAGTCATAAAAATCATCTGAGGTTACTGGCTTAAGGTGCATTTTTCTAGACTGCACCATAAGAGTTGTTGATGGAAAACTGAGGTGGGTCCAGGAATCTGCATTATTAAGTAGCTGATGGTTTGGGGCACCTGTTCTATTTTCCAATTTTGATAAGCTCTGTCTTACAATTGGCTCTCCGGATCTAGCATAATCATGTGTTAGTCTGAATAAAAACAAGGCTTCTCTATACACTTACCACCACCAATTCCTCACCACCATGCTGACTTCTGTAGAGAATGACATGCTAAACAAAGCCCAAGGCTCTCTTCTTGTTAACTTTGGGAAAACCAAAAAGATAGTATTCATAAGCCATCCCAGTTCCTCAGGAGAAGGTCATCTCTGCCACTGACGGAATAATAAATGTGGCCTGAGAATCAAGGCAGAGGAACAGGTCTCTGGACACACAGTCCAGCCTCTGCGCCCAGTCTGCCTCCCACCCTGGTGCTGTTCTTACTTCCTTAGGCTTAGGGAGAAGTGAAAAGGGCTGATTCAGGCAGCAGGGCACTGAATGGCCTCTCGGGATTGAAGTTCCACATCAGTAAATTTAATTGATAATGTTTATGTGACTTCTTAAAATCTCATGGAACATACCTTGCCCCTTAATGCTTTGTTTGAAAACATGACTTTAAGCATTTAATAGAAAAAAAAAAGAAAGATTGAATGAGGTAATAATGAAAACTTGATAGGATTCCTGAAAATATTTGTACTTCCACATGCAGACAAAACCCTGGCTTATGATGGTTCAACTTACGAATTTTTGATATGTGTGGTGTAAAAATGATAACCATTCCATAAAAACTCTACTTCTAGTTTTGAATTCTGGCCTTGCTTCAGACTGGCAGTACACATTAGGAAGCTTTCTCCCGATGGCAGGGAGCCTTCAAGGTCAGGCCACATCTCCTGTCCAGCCATGTGATCCCAAAGTAGCAAATACCTGATGCTCATTGTGCCCAGTTACTAAGTGACAGTTCAAACTTGGATGCAGCAAACACATGCTTTGGGGTGCATTGTGGATTGACTTTGGTGCCTGAGTATATTAGGCACCATGCTACATCCCTGGCCCTTCTTTTTGTTAACTGTTTGACGAGGCTGGCCTTGTGTTTACAATCCTGTTGCCCTGACTTCATGAATAACTGGGTTTATAAACATGTGCCTCAATGCCCAGATTGAATACATTTGTCATTTACAATTTAATTTCAAATGAGAATGTGTTTATTGGGACATAATCCCGTGAGATGTGCAGAAGGATCTGTATGCTGTAATGTGCTTTTATTTAATTTGTTACACTATTTTTATCTGTACCTTAATTTGTATTTTATCTGTAGTTTAATTCAGTTTTTATCACTTTAAATGGTAAAATAATATGCCTTATATTTTCTGCTAGTTTTGCTCAGTGGTCTTCCTAATGTTGGATGCTTTGATTGTTTTCAATTACTTGTAATTACTCAGATTTTCATATTTGTTTATGCTCAAATTAGATTTGTGTATGTGTGAATTCCACAGGGCACGTTCTGCATGGTGAAAGCATCAGATGAAAGCATAAAAGAGTTTTACAGTTCTCTATGTATTACAGTATTACTTTCCAGAGGCAATGAACTAACAGCTCCACTCTTGGGATGCAGGGCATGCTATCTTTGCCCACAACTTGAACAACGTGGAATTTTATCATTCCTGCCTGTTTCTTCTTTTGTTGTCTGTGTAGTCATTCAGTGGGAAAGTTCAAGTTCTTTAAATGATTTGAAGTAGTACTTTTCATCATAGAATGACTTGTTATTTTCATCTTAAGGAGAGACAATTCTCTTCCACATGTTACAGTCCTACCTTTGGCATGATGGATTCTGTAGGGACAAAAAGTAGCATCCATGTAGGAGTCGAGCCATCCGGAAGTACCTGGGAAATCAGTCAGAATTAGGAAATTCTGGGTGGCAGATGGAAAGAGAAATGCCATTTGACACTGTTTAACAACTGAAGAAGTCGTGAATGAAGGTGGACAGTGGGGGGCTGAGGCAGGAAGGTTGACAGCACAAAGTTGGTCGGAGCTGAACAGTGAGACTCTGCATCAAACAGAACTAGAAATCAGGAGCACTCTTAATTCACAAAGAAAAAGGTCCTGCAGCTTTGCAAGGAACGGCAGATTTTTGCTTTTAAATGA
Organism: Typhlomys cinereus; assembly: GCA_023101885.1. Classification (NCBI taxonomy): domain Eukaryota; kingdom Metazoa; phylum Chordata; class Mammalia; order Rodentia; family Platacanthomyidae; genus Typhlomys; species Typhlomys cinereus. Next base: position 979,648 of record JALPQD010000086.1, read on the forward strand.
AAGCGAGAATCCCTCAGCTGTGCCTCACTTGTGGGCCCGTTCACAGTGGCACTTCCATTCCTGAACATTGTCTGAAATTCCCACTTTAGCAGCACCACTTTGTCTATGATAGGAAGGATGTCAGGGATGACTGTAACATGACAGCATGCCATTTCAGAGATCTTGGGGAAAGCCCTGAAAGCAGAAGTTTCTAGAAAAGTTCATATTGTTCGTGAAAGGTCAGCTTGATGGTCAGAAAAGTCAGAAAAGGGCCTTTGCCTGGTTATGTTGACCCCTGTGGCTTGCAGTCAGCTAAAGTAAGTCAGTCAGGAGTTAGTGTCGACTTGAGTTTCAGTCATGTTCAACACAAGATACGTTGTTATTTATGTAAGATAACTTTTATATGATCTAATCTGATTTTTTTTGCAAAATGGTGATGGTCCAACTTATATTTAAAATCAGTCTTATTAAGCACTTGGAGACAAACCCCAAGGTTTTCCCTCCAATTTTAGTTGCCACACTAAGCTTGATAATTTTTGTGTTCACTCTTGTGAACACGGGCGCACATGTGCACACACACACACACACACACACACACACACACACAAAACTTAAATTTCTGTCTACTCTAGATAAAGGTAATACGCCATACAATTCATCCTTCAATGTGCACAGCTGAGTGATTTCAAATGTAGTCACAGAATTGCCGATCCGTCACACCTTTAGAACATTTTCATCACTCCAAAGAAACCCTATACTAATACTTCCACTTCTTGAAAATTCCTCTAGTCCACAACCACCTGCTTGTCAGAATGAAGCACATTCCTATTACTGTTAACTAAAACAAGAACCTGACAGAATGAAGGAAATAGAGGGAGTGTGTGATGGATTGAGGAGTGGAAAAGAGGGGAATGGGAGGGAAGGGAGACAGAAGGAAGCGGGGATAAGTACTCAATATGCTTGTAAAACTAGAAAAAATAAAATAATTAAAAAAATAATTTAATGAAAAAATTTTAAAAATCATTCCTGTCAGGTCTGCTCACTACCTAGCTGTCATAGTTAGGTACAGGTGTACAACTTGACAGTTGAGGGTTTGAGCTTTGGGCATAGTTGTGAGAAATTAGTAGTTAGTTAAACCTCGAGCAAACCTTCAGAAGATTGTCTGATTGATGAGAAGGCCCGGATCATAGAAGGTGTTGCCAGTCCTGGAAGATGGTTAAGAGGGAGGGAACTGAGTAAGAAATTGGCATCCTCTGGTATATTTGGCTAGACATGCTAGTTTGGCAAGTAGGCATTGTCCCTCTCTGCAATCCTGTGACTATGTGGATATGATGTGGCCGGTTCCCTCCATCTTGGTGTTGATGTGAGCTCTCCTGCCAAACTGGATAGGAAACTGCAACCAGGCTATCATACGTCAGAATAAAACCCCTTGTTCCCTAAAGCTATTTGGTTGTGAATTTATTAGCAAAAAAATGCAGGCTAACTACAATACAAGCCAAGGTGTTAATTTTGTAATATGATACCAAATATTTCATTGTAATCGCAGTGGTTTTTACAAATAAGTACAACTCCAAGTTTATCCCCTGTACGTCACTATCCCGAGGGAAGGGTAGAGGAGAGGGTTTGCCACTTAGAGCCATCCAGGAGGGATTCTTGCGGCATCTAGTAGATCCACTGGGACGAGAGACCTGTAGCTCCTTCTTTACGGCTCTGGTTTGTCACAATGAATACAGGAAAAACTTTTCAAAGGATGCACTTAAAAAAAAAAATGATCACTTCATAAAGATTTTTTTCATTCAAGGCATTCATCGGCGGAAATAAGAAAACAGTTCACTCTCCCATCCAACTTCGGCCAATACCATCGGCAGAGCATCAGTTCTTCTGGTTTCCCCTCCCTTCAGCTGGTAAGTACGAGTCACTGACTTGCCTGGTGGGTGGTCTGAAGCAGAGGTGTTCAGATCTGACCTGCTCCCTGACTAGCCTCAGGGTCTTCCTCATCCTAGTGTCACATCTTCCTCTGCCAACCAGAGCTCAGGTGGAAATGACTTCCCAGGACTACGGTTCTAAAGGTTCTCTACCCGAAATAGGGTGCCTGAAGGCTATTCACATCCACGCCAGTTTGGGGTGAGAGAGGTATCCTAGAAGATTGAACACCATTTGTAGCATGCTGTGGTTGGAAATATTTATTCCAAATCTGAAAAAGTCCAAGTCACAAATCTTTTCTGCAAAGCAACTTTCTTGAAAGTGTAAGTTACATACAGTCCTATTGATCCATCCTCCAGTTACAATTTGGTGAGTCTCGGAGATGTTTAGTTGTTTAACCTGTGCTCAAATCTGTGCACCTCCCTTCCTGCTCTTTTGTTGTCCATCTTCGGTCTCGAGCCACATTCCCATGACCCCAGCTCTAATCAGTAGTCACCAATCCACTGCCGTAGCTTTAGTTTTGTGGTCTGTAGCTCTGATGCTTCCTACAAATGGAATCAAGCAGTTGAACAAACTTTCAGTTTTAAAACATATTCCCCCCTCCCAAGGCAACATGGCCTACATTTTCATCTGAACTAACCAGTGGTTGAGTATGCATATATGTGTTGTGTGATTGAAGGACTTAAAGCCAGGCATGTGCCAGGTGAGACAGGTCCAACTGAGGCATGGCGGGCTGCAAACGGGGAAGTGGGTTCATCTCCTCCGAGGGAGCCAGCCTGCTCTTTACACTCACTTCCTCACACGTAGCACTTTCGGGCTTGCGCTACTGGTTATCTCGAGGAGGCTAGGTTATTTTTTTTTCTACTTATTACTTCAAAACCACTTCTGCCTCAGAGTTTTGTAACCTTCCCGTTTCCTGTAGCTGCCATCTTATCTCCTGTAACCATCACTGAGTATCTTAAGGTATGTTTTACTGGAGTGATTTACAGCTGTGTCGGAAGGATAATTTGTGCATTGTGTCATGAATGAAATATGCTGATATATGTAGCACCTCGGCCTCTGAGCGGTAACTTGCACTGACACCTCTTTGAAAAGTCTGCTTCTGACTTAGGCTGGCTAGGCTGCCTGTCTTATTCCTATTTTTCCTGTCTGCTTCCGAACTGCAGGTTACAATAAAAGCATCTTGGTTCGATAATGTCCACTGTTGCCTGATTCAGTAAGTGAACTTTAAACCAAGCTAGGTGATGTGCTCCTGGGTTCAGCTGGTGGCCGCTGAGTCAGGCTATCTTACAAAAGGTGCAGCATTTTGTTGAAGGGTAACAGGACAGACTTGAAGATTTTAGACAATACGGGCGCTTTGGTGCTTTCCTTTGCTGCAGTTCCGACGATGGCTCTCTGTAGCAGCTGCCGGAGAAGCAGTTGGACATCATCGCAGAAGAGACTTTCAGGAAGTTCAGCTTGCTGACTTTAAATTAACTCTTTGTCTCCTCACCAGTTTTCACTCGGATGCTTCCGGCTGAAGTTTTCATAGGACAAATCCTTTTTACGTGTAGAGCTAGAAAGAAAAAAAAAATCACTATACTTACAAGTCTCCTTTGAGTAGTTTGCTGGCTCCTCCTGAGGTTTTCACAAAAGTGAACTTGATCAATTTCTTCAGCAGCAGGGAAGTCGAGTGACCATATAGCTTAGCTGCCCAATCACCAATCAAAAGCATTAAGGAAGTCACAGAAGTAAGCAAAAAGGTTAAAACTCTGCAAGAATCATGTGTCTTTGGTGGGTGTCACTGGATCCTTATTGTATCCTTTTTGCATTATTCATACATAGTATTCTTTAAAATGCATTATTTCTGATTTTCTCCAGTCCTTCCCCCACCCAGACTCTCCACTCGGCCCAGTCTGTGGTCCCATTTCTTCTCCTTGAGATTTCAGAGATCTGCTTGGGAAGGCCCGGCTCCCGCACAGCCATGTGGCACGAGGGACCGCTGCAGCCATGCTTCCCCTGCAGTCAGCGCCCCAGAAGAAGTTACCAGCTCTCCTGACAATTGTTCTCTGTCTTAACATGCTCTCTTGTATAGCTAGATAATGAAGCCAAGTCTTCCAGTTTCCCCAGTAAGCAAAGCAGAGGGATGACTTATCATGCAGACTCACCAACGACATCTTAGATGAGAGTCTGTAATGCAGACTGTTGATTTCGTGGGGCTAATTAAAAACTAAAACTGAGTGCATTTTGACCTCCTTTTTTTTTCCACTTTAACTTATATAACCACCATTTCTATCACTTCCCATTGAAATAGTGGTTGTTTGATTTTTAAAAAGTATTCATTCGAAGCAAGTATTAAAGTATTTATGAGTTCATCGTGGCTGTCATTGCTGTTTTTGCAAAATAGCTTGTAGTTGGATGGACCTACATAAAGGATGGGTACCACTAGCTGGTTAAAAAATTAGGGGTCATTTCTCCTCTGTTAAGGGTGCAGAATTGTCTTTTGCAAAACTGGTGACTAACGCTGTTCTCATTAGGGTTAATACAGAGTTATGTAGAGCCTGTTTAAATAATGGCTAATATTTCAGTCTTAAGTATTTGGCAACCTGGAGACTCTTGAAAGATTAAAAGGGGTAAAAGAGAGATGGTTCTAGCTCTGCAGGAACCCATTTAACAAAATGCACTAGGCCTTCATAGGAAAGATTCATGAGTCTACGGGAGGCTAAGGCTTGATGGAGAAGGGAAAAGATTCCTGAGGAAGATTCCCAGCTGTAGTACAGTTTCTAGTCATGTTTATGGCCAGGTCCACAGCAAAACAGAATTCCAGTGGGCAGGAACCAAACATCTGCATTTTAAAATTACTCGGGTACCTTAACAGGTCCCCAAAGGCCCAGGCTGAAATCATTAAAAGAGTTTCAATGAGGGAGAAACATGGAAGGCTTTTAAAGAGAGTGTCCCTGGTTGTCCTGCATCACCTGAGATATAGAAACTGTGTTAAGGACCATGTGCTCACATTAGAGATACACCCTCATGCCATTATTCTTTTCTGTCATTAATATATCTGATAAATGTGAACAACCAGTGTGTTTGGTGCTGTTTTCTTAGGCTTTTTTTTAAAAATCTAATGGTAAAATATTAACTGTGATGATGATGTATACATGTGTTTACAGAACAGTTAAAAGTACTTTTAAATTTTACGTGTTTTAGTATGAAAGAGCTCCATCACTCAGAGTAAGTTTTCTACACATGACACTAGACCTGGTTACTTTGACCTTTGCCGGAAGCCTTTCTGGTCAGAGTCAGAGAGAGATCAGGCTCTGGCTAGCCAGTGTCCAAGGCTGAGGACCCTCCTCTCCCCGTGCGCAGACACCAGCTTTGGCGTCCTTTGTTGCCACCATCCTTGGAGAGCTAATGAGAGGCCTCTGCTGCCAGCAGTCTGTGAAGGCAAACATTTCTGTTCAGTGCTTTCATTAACACAAACTGTAAAAATGTAAGACGGTTTTTCTAAAAACAGAAAGGAGGGTGAAGAAAAGGTGAGGTTCTGTACCCTCAGATAGTAAGGAAGATTGAAGGCAATATCTGTGGGATCAATAACCGTGACCTATATTCTTTTAAAAACAATGAAGACTAGAGAAAATTTTGATGTGCAAGGAGTCAGTTGGAGCGCGGCAGCTCTGGATCAAGAGAAGGATTTGAAAGCCACATCCTGGGTATGCACTAGAGTACATGGTTACAGGATGTGTACCATTTGTTTAAAAGCACCTTAGAAGCATCCGTTTTTGTTATGACTTTGGCTTCTGTGAAATGCAGCAACCTTTTTCTTTTCCAGCTGAGGCTGACTTAAGTGATGAAATGCTCGCTAAACACAGTCCTCATCCTGGCCCTTAATTCGGTTGTTCTTTTGTACCTTGCTTTTCTTGGAGTCTGGCTGTGTCATCAGTTGCACTGGAGGGACATGCTGGAAATGAACATCTCAGTGTAGTTTCCATGCACGTTTGCAGTGAAAGGTAAAAGGAACACGTGGCAGGCATTCTGTGAGCAGAGCAGGCACATGGCCACTGTAAAATAGGGCAGTAAATCACTCTTGGAGAGGACGGGGAGGGGGATAGCTCCATTGTGAAGGTGTTTGCCACATAAGCATTGAGGACCTGAACCAGATCCCCAGCAACCACATACAAATCCAGATGTGGGGGCTCATGCTTGGAATCCCAGCGCTGGGGAGGTGGAGACAGAGGATGCTGAGGGCTCACTGGCAAGCAGTGTAGACTAAGTGATGAGCCTCAGGACCCAGCGAGAGACCGTGTTTCAAACGACAATGTTGACAGGTTCCCAGGTACCCAAGGTTAGCCTCTGGCCTCAATGTGTGCGCTTACACACACACACACACACACACACACACACATGAGGCTTGATTTAAAAAACAAACAAACAGATTCATAACTGTGTGGCATGCCAGAACTTACAGTGACGTCACTGGAAGATTGCCATTGGTGGAAGCAGGAAAGCACACTTCTTTTAGGCCAGAAAGTCCTTGGAAGTTACTGAAGCCAGAGCAGCCTTACTGTCTTCAGCTTTGTTTACTAATGGTAGTAGAACTCAGTTGTCTTATTCATTCATTCAGCAAAAACTTATTGTGTCTTACTCTGTGCCAGGAGCTGCTTTAAGAGCTGTGGTTACAATCATGACTGGAGCAAAGGAGTCACCCTTTGTCCTTAGAGGACCTATACTTTAGGTGTGAAACAGGACTAGATAAGTGAGTATAGGCAGTGAGAGGGCAGGAAGGGCTAATAAGACTGAGACAGGGAAAGGGACATTGAGGAGAAGCTATGCTAGACAACGCAGCCAGTGGGGACATCCGTCTGAAAGGAGACACTTGGCAGCATGCTATATGTACTTGGCAGTCTGCCAAAGGAAGGAAGCGCACGGGCAAGCTTGCAAGGCAAGAGTGTGGCATGCAGCACCTCCAGAACCAGTCAGGAAGCAGGTGTAGCCCGAGCAGAGGAGGCAGCGAGGGGTTGTAGCAAGAGCAGCATCAGGTCAGATTTCAGGGACCGCAGAACTTTCACTTCAATGCTGATGAAGGTGGAAGCACCTCACAGGCCCAGCCCTGGCTCCATCTAGGGACGGCAGAGCTGCTCTCCTAGCATTGCTTTGGCTGCCACGTGCAAGTAGACTGGTGAGAAGGGACAGATGTGAGGATGCTACTATGCAAAAGGCTAGGAACAGAAAGGGTGAGAAGTGGGTCAGACTTATATGGAGAGTGTAACAGAAAGAGACAAATCAGCTTTGACTTCCAAGTTGTTGTCTGGACAGTCATCGGATTGCCTCTCGCTAATATGCGTAAGTTTGAACTTCTTGTTGGAAAGGCAATTAGATTACCAAGTGGTGATCCTGAGGTAGGTGGAGATGTCAGCTCAGATTTCAGGGCAGAGGTTAAGCTTTTAAAAAGATGTAATTAAAAACACTTATGAATATATGAGGAGATCAAGGGCAACAAGATGGCTAAGTGGATATAGGCTCCTTTTTCTCTCTTTTTCTCTCTTTCATAGATAGATAGATAGATAGATAGATAGATAGATAGATTTAAAGTATATGCAATCATCTGGGAGGAATATAGATGAATTGGAGATGTCTTAGGACTGTGCCCTAAGCCCCTGGGAAAAAGTAAAATCCTGAAAGTAGAACGAACAGCTAGCCCAACCTGAGGAGGTTCCTGACACACGGCATAGTCAGTGGCCGAGACATGGAAACATGCTCTCTCCTAGGAAGAAAGTGTCTCAAGAAGGAGAAATTGATCACCTGTGCCCTATGCTGTAGGTAAACCGAGGCTGTGTTAAAAACCATGGAATGTGGCAAGATGCAAGTGTTAGGTGACTTTGAGAAGATTTGTCCATTGCCAACCACCAAGCAGAGGTGATGACCATGCTTTGCAATGTAGACATGTGCAAGAATGTAAGACACATGGGTCAGCGACACCATTGCTTTTTCCCTAGCCCCACCCACAGGGCAGGAGGCCTCCACAGTATGTGACGAGGACCCAGGTCCTTCTGCTGTGGATGAAGACATCTGGCCTCCCTGTTTTCTGTGTTCATATTTGTGAAATACTGATCAGACTTGTTACTCTTTACTATTGCTGTGAGATAGCATTCAAAGTCAAATAACATAAGAGAGAAAAAGGAGATTTATTCACCTTAGGGTTCCAGAGGGAAGATACAAGGCGAACAAAGATGGCATCGCTGGCTGGCTTCTGTTGGCCACAGGCAGCCAGGAGGGAAAGCGCAAGAGGCCGGAACCTATGGCATGAGTTCCTTCTGAACTTCAGAGAAAATTCTGGAAGCCTGTCCTGTCTACAAACACTGGAAAGGTCTGCTTTAAGGAAATCAGTTCAGTATAGAGAAGTTGACTCATGAGAAAATCCATCAACATAAGTTAAGCTTGCTTTTATCCTAATGAATTTCATTTGTTTCATTTTGAAAGGGCTTTTTTTTTTGCACTATTATGTTAAATGATATACACAGTGAAATAATTCATGGTATAAAGATGATCTTGAAATTACTTTGGATCAGAGCATTTAAACTAGTCTTTGTTTTCTGCAGACTAAGAGGAGACATAGCTCAAGAGCAGAAAATAGAACATAGGTAAATTGTATGCATGACTTTTAGGCTTTCAATAACAGTCTGGTCCTTTCTTGGACTGCTCTGAGAACCTTCCCTACTGCTACCCCACCTGATGCCCAAACATTGCCTCTGACACAGTACAATGCCATTCTAACTCTCTTCAATGCTGGGCATGTGTGTGCAGGTGTATATGTAAGTATGTTCACTAGTATGCATTGGTTGTCTTGCTGTACATCCTGTTTATGAGATTAACTTTTCAGATAGCCCAGAGAGCAGAATTCTTTTTTGGTCCTTGGTTATTATTTGCATGAGGAAACAAAAAAGCTGCTTGAAAATCTAATTAGTTAAGAGCACTTCAGGTCTCCACTAATGGCAGGGCTACTCTACTGAAATTTCAGCTACTCACACTGAAATTATCAGACTCTTGCCTTTCTATTAGCATAGAAATAGGGGAGAGATATTCTTGAATGCTAATTGGTTAAAAGCATACTCAGTAATAAATCTATTTTGTAGTGGAATTTATAGTCTGTTCCACCTGGAATATGTTCAGAATCAAGAGTGTGTGGCCTTATCACCCATTGTATAGATTGTGCTTTTATCTGTGAGAAGGTTAATTCTCATATATTGTAGTTGATTAGCATGCTATCCATGCAGTAGTGGGCTGTACTTTACTGCATTCCAACACCCCACTCAGTAGACATTGTAATTGCTGGCTGTCCTTTGGACCATGTGCTCTGTAGGTAACAACAGGTGCTGCTATTCATTTGATTTTTCACCTTTTGTAACTTTAAATTTCAAGCACATGTTAAGTATTTTACTTTGGCAGAAGCTGTTTTTTTTTTTCCTTTGATAATTACACACAAATGTCATTTTCTTCATGAGCGTCTACTTAATAGTACTTACATTGCAGAATTTCTTTATGCCGAGTTCTTGTCTCATAACCTGAAAATAAGATACACAGAAGACTATAAGAAGTAAAGAGAAAAGGGAGCTTTATTATGCTAAAAGGGAAAGGGGACTTCTAGACTGCTGGGGACTTCTAGACTGCTGAGGACTTCAAAGTGGGTTGCTGGGAGGGGCCAAACGAAGGGGTTATGTATATTTGGGGCAAGGGGGAGATCCACTTGCATATGTTAACAAAATAAAAAAACTTTAAAAGCCAGCTACAGGATAACAGAGGTCAGCCATTATTCCAGAGAGCTTTTCAGGATGCAAAGTCTCTAATAGCTGTTTTACATAGGAAGAGAGAAATAAGCTTAGCGTGATGGCTGATGCAACTTTCTGGGTAATTGCATCATATCTTTCACAAGCAAAGGGTTGGGGGAAATTCCTTCAAGGTAATCCCAGCAGTGCTTTCCAAATCCTTTAGAGACCGTCTCAGCATGGCTTCTCTAAAACTGCCTAACTTCTACCATTTAGACTCTGGAGAATCAAACTCAGCACTAGGTCTGCATGCGAATGTTTTGCTCGATAAGCCATCTTTTGGGCATAAGTGTGTTTTTCAACTTATTTTGAAGCACATATTATTGTTGCTTCCTATTTTTAATTCTCATAGGAAATACAGGTTCCCTGGCAAGCCCGGGAAATCAATCGGTTACAGGGGCTTTAAAGCATGAGCCTGTCTGCTGGAACTCCAGGTGAGTGGCTTCCTCACAGTGGAAATCTCTTGCTCTTGTTCTCTTCTGAAAGTAGGGATGATAAGAATGCATACTCATCGGGTTCCAACTAGGAATGAATGCGATGCTGTATGTGACGTATCCATAATGAGAGTAAGTGCTCAGTAACTCTAGCTTCAAGGGTGTATGCATCATGTAATAAGTCTGGAGATTTTGAAGATGTTTTCCTACAGCAGTCCTGTGAACATTTGACTCTCAACTCTCTCCCATGAGGCAGTGTGGTGGGATAAGGAAGCGGGAGAATCTACTTTCTCCCTCAGCCTTGGTCTTACATAGGTGTCTGTGCCAGGGTTATCAGTTCTGGATATAGATGGCACCTGTTGCCATCAGGTCTGGGTTCAGCAGTGCCCTCTTACCAGCTCAGGCTGAGCCTTGCAGACTCTGGTGCTTCATTTGGGGGGAGGGGGTGTTCTTGGTAAGGATGGTGGATCCTCTGTGGCAGACCTCAGATCACAGTTAGAACCAAGGGAGGAATGCTGTCCTGTCTCGTGCTACCGGGGTGAACAAGGGGTGTGCTTTGCTCTTCCCTGCTCAAGTTTACCATTTTCTTAGCCCGCATTTGCCCTGAGGTCTGAGGCAGCTGTGTAAGTCAGCCACCTTCAAGAGCCTCGGACCCAGGCAGGTAGCTTTGCCCTTTGCTCTCACTTCCTCCTCACTCCACGGAAATTATTCTTGTCTCCACACCACCCAAGGGTGAGTGATGGTGGTAGGAGTGGAGGAGACAAGGCCAGCCACACTGGCTTTCTGCAATCTGCCTTTCCCCTCTTGCGCAGCTCTCTGTCCCTCCTCACCTGGAAGCCCTGACTGGTTTGTGGTTGCAAGGGGATGGAAAAACCGGTTTCGTGGGTCCTTCCTATAGGTCCGCCCTCTTGTCATTGCACAGTAGGACAAGTCAGGCTGCTGGAGCCTTTGTTCAGTTGGTGCTTTGGGGGATAGAGGAGAACACAGACCACCACAAATGAGCTCTTCAGAGAGGTGCAATCATTACTGTTAGTATTATCATTGTTATTACAACAATCTCCTGGATCTAGGTGATTTTCCTTACTACCTTAAGGCAGTGCTTCCTAACTCTTTGGCTTTCGCAGGCATGAAAACATGTCTTGTTTAATGGGCATCGGCAGAGTTCTTGATTGTATCTGCTAAAGAACAATGGCATTTTATAAATTTTATTTATTTATTTAGTGTGTGTGTGTGTGTGTGTGTGTCAGAGGGCATTGTGTGTGCCCTTGAAAGCCCAAGGGTGTCATGCCGGATTGCTTGCTCTACCTTCTCATGGCTTCTTTCTGGAGTTCCTTAGACTCTCCCTTCCAGGTCTGAAGTGAAGGCTGCAGCCAGTTTCACCCAGTGTTTCCTATGTGGGGTCTGGAATCTGAACTCAAGTCCGTCTGCTTGCAAAGCAGAAGTTTAACCCTTGAACCATCTCTCCAGCCCAAATAATGTCATTTCCATCATTTCCTTTATTCATCTTCCTCAAACTATGGAAGGATACAAGGAAGAATACAGTGCGGTTCTAGTAAAGTGAGGAAAACATGTATGGGAGCATTAAGCAGGTGCCCTGACCTAGACTGTAGTCCAGTGCATTTCTCTTTAACCCTCTCTCAGAAGTGCTTGCAAGCCCTGGTCCTTGGAGGGGTTTTCAATTACCAAGCCTGGCTGTCCCTGGGCTGGGATTATGTATGAAGTGTTGGGAAGCACACACAGGACCACTCAGGCCAAAGGAAACACGCGTGTGCACTCAGCCAGGGGAGTGCTCTGTGTGCCTGAGTTTTTGGAAAACTGCCTTCTTTGCTTACTTCACTGTGTTTCAGTAAACAGAACATTACCTCGGAGAGCTTTTGCAGGAGAAATTACAAAAATCCACAAAGCCTTGTGATCGCATTTTGGAACTCCTCAGGATTCCTCATCAGGCTGCAATTAAGCAGAGAAAAATTCTGCCTTGGGGTGTGATTTTAATTACTCATCATGTTATGACTCGACTTTCCGTGGCTCACTTCTTTTTCCATTCCAGATCACCGAGGCTGTTTGACAGCTCTTGCAAGCTACTTTCTTCAGTTTGAGAGCGAAGCCCTGAGATGAAGAACCGGGGCAAGGCTGATCTCCTCTGTGCCTGCCTGCTGCTCAAGGAAACTGCTTAAGATCCTTCTTCTCCTTTCCCTCCAGCCTCAGCTTTATGACCCTGTGGAGCCCGTGGACTTCGAAGGCCTTCTGATGACACACTTAAACAGCCTGGACGTGGAGCTGGCGCAGGAGCTGGGAGACTTCACGGATGACGACCTGGATGTGGTGTTCACGCCGAAGGAATGTAGGACCTTGCAGCCCTCTCTGCCAGAGGAAGGGTAAATCATTCTCTTAACCTGCAGGAAGGGAGGGAAACTGGTACCGAACCTCTTTCCCTTTGCTTTATTTTATTGATTTGTTTGTTTGTTTTTGAGACTAAGTCTTGCTATGTAGCTTGCCTGGCCTCAAATCAGTGCTTCCCTTGCCTCTGCCTCTCAAGTGCTGGGATTATGGGCAAGCGCCCCTTCTCCCTTAGCTTTTAAGTTCTTTTGCAAAGAAGCAAAATTTGGCCAATGCTATAGCTGAATAGTAGAATGCTTATCTAGCATGTTCACAACCTCTGGTGGTTCAATCTCCAAGCATCATAAAAAAAAGGACCAAGTTTTAAAAATGGAAAAAATTGTAGTATCTAAAGAGATAGTAAAGTGCTTGTCTTGAAAGCATGAGGACCTGCGTTTGGATCCCGGGACCCAAGTAAAAAATCAGATGTAGTGGCACAAGCCTGAGATCCCAGTTCTAGAGGGGCGGAGACAGGAGGTCCCTGGGCAGCTCCTTGGGAGCCAGTCTAGCCAGTCACTGAGCCCTGGGTTCAGCAAGACCCTGTCTCAAAGAATAAGCTGCAGAGAAATTGAGCAAGGTACCTGATATTGATAATCTGGCCTTCATCATCCTGTGCATACACATGCACACACACACAGGAACACACAGACATATATATCTTAAAAGGACAAAATTATGTAATTTATAAGACAGTATTTTAGTACTGCATCCTAGGTACTATTTGTTTTGTGGTGTGGCAATCCGCCCCGTTCCTCGTACATGGAAGACAGATAGATATGGTTTCTAAATTGGTTTAGTCAAAGGCTTTGGAAAGTCTTGTGTCAACTAAGCTGGTTCAAGGGATGCAGTGGTCCAGAAGAGGTTAAAATTGCAGGCTCTGGAGCTGGACCACCAGGTGCCTATCTCGTGCCCTTTGGCTGATCACATGGCCGCATGAAGCCTCATGGTCTCTGCTTACACAGTGTCTAGGACTCTCACACTAATCCTTGAAGTGCCAGTAGCTGGAGCATTTTATTTATTTCCATCTGATATGGATCAAGTTGGAAACCTCATCAATTTCCACCCACATTTCTTGAGCATATACTGCGTGCTGGGTCATGGGTGGAAAGATGAGCAGGGGAAACTACCTTCCTTCACAGGTGTCCAGCAGCGTGAAAGTGTGACTAGCTGTTTAAGCAAAGTCGAATTGCTAGACATGAGCATTAGCTCTTGATAGGTAACTGCAGAACCCTATCTAAATGAAACTCCAACTGCTGCCACAGGGTAGACACTCCCATTTTGGTGGAGATTTTGAGTGAACTTTTATGTACATTCATTTTCAAAGCAAAATTAAGATTCACATCCCCCCTGGACATTTCTCAGTCTACCCTAGAGGTCCTAGAAAGGAGATCATGAAACACGACCTTTGCTCTCAGTGCTCTGGGGCTTTCTAGTTCTGTCCGAGGTTGTGAGAAGTCTTCTGAGCATGGGAGGTTGGATGACTGTGACGTGGTAAGTCCCTTTGCTCTTCTTGCTAGGCCTTACTCACAGAGGAAGTCGATCTGGGAAGATACTCCACTCAACCTGGCCCAGGTTCAGGTCGTCAGTAGCACTGGAAAGCTTTTTCCCCAGGGATAAGACCATTTACCTACATGCGGCTGTCTGTGTACAACCACACATAATTTTCATTCTCTTTTCACTGAATTTTATTTCTTTGTGTAAAGTTGATGGCTAATTATCCTCACCTGTGGTCAGAGTATTGTTAAAAACTTGTTGAAAATGCTTGTAAAAAGTTAGAAATAGAGAATTAAAAAAAAAAAACTTGGACATGTTTTAACTAGCATCATTTTTCAGTGTAACACTAGAACATTTAGTGTGTTTCCTGACAACTTCCATTAATAACATTTTGCCAAAGTCTTCTGTATAAAAAGCAGGTGAGAGCAAGTGGTAGTTGACTCTGGATGAACACCCTGCGCCGTGCCCAAGCCTGGGCCCCATAGGCCCTTGCCCACTGCCCTTGCCCTGTAATTTCAGTCCAGGTCCGTGGAGCTGGGGAGTTGGCTCTGTGGGTAAAGCGCTTAATTCACAAGTATGAGGACTGAGATTTGTTCCTTGGCTCCCATCTAAAAAGCTGGATATGGCAGGATGCATCTGTAACCCTGGTGCTGGGGGAAGAGACATGTGGGTTGTAGAGTCCAGTAGACAGCTAGACTAGTCCGAATGCCCAGCTTCAGGTTCATCAAGAAACCTCATCTTAAATAAGTGAATACATAAGTAAAGTGGAGAAGTAATTGAAGAAGGCATCCAGACATTAATTTTTGGAGTCCACACCTGCCAAAGAAGCAGATGCATCCGCACACATGCGCACACTTGCATGTACACACACACATGCACACACTCACTAACACACAGAGATGCAGCTCCTTATTGCCTTATTCACTGAGAATAGTAGCAGTGCTGCCCTATGAGGTGGATGAGCAATTAATTGAATTGATACATGTCAGATGACTGCACCAGCACCTGAGCACAGAGTAAATACCTTACCAAGTCTGAACTATCGCACTTCCTATTATGGGCCAGATGTCCTCCTGAACACTTTGCACGTTAACATTTAACCTTCATTACAGTTCTGTAAAGGAGGCATTCTTATTAATATCACCACTCGCAGGTGAGGAAATGAGGCACAAAGTGTTCCATGTCTAGCCTCAGGCCACAGAGCTAATAAGGAATGAAGCTGAGATCTGGGCAGCCAGGGCCCAGAGATCCCCTTGTCTAACCTTTGTAGTATTTGATCTTGAACTGACAGCAAGTTCACAGGTGAATAGATTTGCTTCCTCTTGCTGCGACAAATACCTGGGATAAATCAACTAGAAAGTGAAAAGTTTACTTTGCTTCATAGTTTTGGAGATCCTATCTTCCAGTTACCCTTCTTTCTGTTGCCGTGAGACACCATTCATCCAATCAGCTTAGGGAGAAACAGAGATTTAGTTGGCTTATGGTTCCATAAAGTAGAGTTCTAGTACATTATGGCAGAGAAGGCAGGGTGGACAGTAGAAGCTAGAGGTGCCTCGAGTCACAGCAGTCATTGTGGAGGCAGAGAGGGCAAGAGCAGTTGTTGGAAGCAGGGTAGGGCTAATAAAGGCTCCACCTCCTAAAGGTGCCCTGACCTTCCCAAACATTAACATCAGCCAGGAATTCAAGCACGTGAGCCTGTGGGGGACAGCTGTGGGGGACAGCTCCCATTGAAAGCATAACACCGTCCTGTGACTGAGTGGCCCCATTGCTTTGGAGCCCCATCGACCTCATGGTCAGATGCAAATGACAGATAGCAAGACAGCAGCGGCCCACAGCCCCCCTTGAGGCCACTTGCCCCATGATCAAGGCCTCCAGTAAGATACTCTGAAAGCAAGCTTCACTGCTTCTCGATCATGTCATCCTAGGGATACATGGGACTTTAGAGGATGTTTAAGGTCCAAGTGATAGCATCTCCTTTTAGAGATGTAAAAATGAAGCATTTAGGCCTATTTCTCTCTAGTACAGAAGACTTGTAACAACAGCAGATAGCTTTGATATTGTTAAATACAGAGTGGGCTGATAACACAGAGGGAGTGCTTGGTTAGTGCACAAGAGCCCTGGGTTCAATCCACAGTTCTGCCAAGAAAAAAAAAATCTTGTGGAACTCTCTTATGGCAGGTTCTCAGCACTCAAAGTCAAGTTACAATAAGCAAAAAAATCTCCTTTAGAAGAAATTAGCATTCGTACTTTTCTTGTTTGGTTTTGCTATAGCTATTTCTCTCTGCTTTGTGTCTTAATGGCTTCAGGCATGGTGAGGTTTAATAATTCCCAGTCATACAGAAAACTCTCGCAAAGCATAAAAAGCTGACACACTCGTCTTATCAAAGGAATATTACTGCCTCCAGAATACTTCAGACACGCAAGACACATGGCTGAGATGTTTCTGCACGCACTGCTTGTCAGAATGGACTGGAATCATGCTGCACCCCTCGATTATAATTGACTGCTTGTTTGCTCACTTTTGCCCCGTAACGACCTCTTTGTATCTCATTTAGGGTTGAGCTGGAGCCTCATGTCAGAGACTGTGTTCAGACCTACACCCGGGAGTGGCTGATTGTGAACCGGAAGTAAGTCATGTCCCTCTTTATATATAAGTATTATTCTATGCAAATGTTTTTGTATTGTTTCGTCTCATTTTTTTCTTTACTTTTCAAAGTACTTGCCTTTTTGAGCACCTTTTAAGTTACAGAAAAACTGAACAGAAAATCCTGATTTTGATATTCTCCTTCTCCAGTGCCCACTCCTCCCCACCAGTTGTCTCTTCCTGCATCTTGTATCCTCTGCATGTTCATGGTAACTGATGAACCAATACTAATATAGCATCCCTCACTAAAGCCTACAGTTTGTATTAGTATTTTTGCTTCTTTTGTAGTGATGGAGAATATACTTGGTCTCTCCCAGGCTCCACACACACAGCGCTCCTTCCCCAGCGCCAGTATCTTTGTTTTTTTCTAACTGTATATTCCATGTTTTTTGACAAATGCATGATGGTGTGTGTCTGCCCTTAAAGGGTCGCACACAAAAGTGTTGCCACCCTATAGACCCTGGTGCTCCACCTGCTCCTTGTGCCCTCCTTCTTGGTTGTCATCAGTGACAATCACTGTCCAGGATGCCACTGGTTCTTCCTGCCCTCCAGTGGCTTCAGAGCTCATTTCTTCTTATCACTGAAAAATCTTTCCTCCTGCAGATATACTCCATCTTTTAATCCATTCAGCTTGTAAGAAAGATATACAGGTACTCAGGGGGGATGAGGCAGGGGGACTCCAAAGCCCAGGACTCCAAAGTCAGCCCAGGCACTATAGCAAAACACTGTCTCAAAACAATATATTTTTTAAATTATCTTTTATTCTGATGAACAACTAGACAAAAAGTTAGAGAGTTGAAACTTGATGTCAGAGCCAGAGACTCCATAGCTATCCCATCTAAAGGGCCCTTTTCTCTGGGTTAAATCAAGCATTTTGTGACGTTATTTTGAACTTTCTGAATTTTCTGTCTCCATACCACTGACCTGCATAGCACTTACTAAGGGGACATCGAGCACACTGAAATCCTCACCGTGTGTGTGTGTGTGTGTGTGTGTGTGTGTGTGTGTGTGTTGGGAAGCAGATGGGAGCCATGTATAGATCAGGGCCCATTCCACTTGACATACATCCAGAGGCATAAACAGTTTGAAACTCAGTAGTTTCCCTCCCTTCCCCAGTGAGAATTGCTGTTCTCCCAGATAAATGAGCACGGACTCTGGAAAGTGAGCCATTGAATTTGTGCTGATTTTTTTTGGTGGGGGGAGTAATATTGGTATGCATAATATTTTAAATAGCTAAGGAAGAAAAAGCATCACTTACAAAAGATAATTAAGGGAAAGCTACATGTAAGTCCATCTTCCTTTGTAACATAAGTAGAAAACAAACTTTGCCAGGCAGACAAAGAAGATTATGCTTTGCTGCTAATAAGAAAAAGATTTCAGAACAAGTTGTTCTCAAGCTTTAGATGTTATAATTAGAGGTACTTTTTGGATAGTCTAAAAAAAGTTTAAAAAAATCTAGAAGGATCAATAAATAGAAAGGTCCATTTTACTAAATTTGGTTTTCAGATTTAGTTTCTATTTGAGACACTGTACTTTTTCACTTCACATGACCATGCAAATTCTTGGAATATTTTTCTGTGACCCACAAACTTAAAAGAAAAGAAAAGACTAATTTAGAAACTGTATAACTTTTGCAAATGATAGAGAAGCAAAATCAAAATAAACTAATTTCATTGTATACAGGTAAGAACAATTAATGTTGATCTGTAGCCTTTGAATCAAGATTCTTTACAATAAAAACTGAATCAGACTTTAATGCTATTTTGTGCCATGTATTTTGAATTTTCACAGTAAGTGAAAATTGTCTTCCTTTAGTTAGTTTTCCTTAGCATAGTCATTGATGATTATGTAATTATTTATACAGCAATTCATTTAATCAAATTTAATGTTTATTGACTCTTTGTTTTTCATCTTAATACTTAGAGTGCAGAAACATCATTCTCACTAAAATGTGGCAAATGTTTATGATTATTTTCTTCGGAACAAAATGTAATTTATGGGTCTAGAATGTACATAGCATACATTTAAAAATTAAGCAAACATAGGTCAAAGTTTATTAATATTATATATACCTATATTATATTTGAACAGTAGTGAATACTGAATATTATCACTTATTAACATTTCTATTTTATTCATACTTTCTTTGATTATTGATCAGAATTTTTGTCCATATCTTGTCCTTTTTTGCCCAAGGATGACATCAGGAATCATTGTAGATTGTTCTACCTCATTATTTCACTCTGGGGTTTCCCAGGCTCTGCCTTTCAGGACCAGAAGTGTAGGCCACCACCATTGCTGCCAGGCTTATTTTACGTGTGAATGGGATTCAAAGTCAGGTCCTTTTGTTTGCAACCCCTGAGCCATCTCTCCAGCCCTGTTTCTGGGTGTACGGCTCAGTGGTCCAGTGCTGGCCTAGAATATACAAGGCTTTGGATCCTGTCCCCAGCAGAGGAAAAAAGGGAAGAAGGAAGGAAGAAAAAAAGGCAGGAGAAAGGAAGGAGGGAGGTAAGGAGAGAAAGATAACATAATACATACTTTATAAGTTTCATATGGGTTGGAGAGATGGCTACCCAGTTAAACTTCTGTCTTGCAAGCAGGAGTTCTGAGTTTGGATACCAGGTCCCACATAAAACCCCCCAGGCATAAATGGCTGCAACCTATACTTCTGACCCTGGAAGGTGGACCCTGGGAAACTCCAGAGCAGAGTAAAAGGGAGGTAGTAGAATCCACGGTGATTCCCAAAATTACCCTTTGAACTCCATAGGCACACACAGTGCCCTCTGATAAACACAGAAATACACACACACACACATATGTACATGCATGGAAAAATTTTAAAAATTAGTTTTGTTGTACATAACAAATAAGTTAGCATATAGAAAGCAATTAGAAGGTTTCTTGACTCTAGGCAATAATTCATTTCTCTTAGTTGTTATTTATGATATAATAAAACAAATATGGTTCAGATATCTTTACCCAATGAGATATCATTTAAATTAGCCCAATTAGTAACATATAAGGAAAAGAACCAAGAGGATAAATGAAATGAAATGAGATTTCTTCCAGATGACTTGATCATCCAGACAGATTTCGCATCATATAAATTGTTCATAGAATGAACAAAAGTGTTGGAAAATCAGAAGACTTGTATTTTAGGTTTTTTTCTGCTTATAATTCAACTGGGCATGACTGTATGCTTAGCACTAGGAAGTCCAAGCCTGAAGGGCCATGAGTTCAAGGCCAATCTGGGCTTCACAGTGAAGATCTTATTGGTATAATGTAATAATTTAACCGATTTTAAGTACTGTTTATGATAATTATTAAATGTGAGATATCATAAAAAGCACTTACATTAGCATATCAAAGAAATACCTCCCAAACGCTACCTCATATATTTTAATGCACCGTAGGGAAGGAGGTGGCCTGCCTTACTCCAGAGGTCTGCCACACTTGAAGTCACTTGCCTTCCATGGACATGGCTTTGCCGTCCTAAACCATGCAATCAAACACTGATTTATGTAGCTCTTTTATTCCACAATTATTTCCTTGCTGATGTCACATTTCTTTATAATACTTGGAGATAGACTTTTATGTCCTTGCCATTTATGATAATGGCTTTGAATCCCACTCAGCGGGCAGAGACTGGAGTAATGGCCGCTCAGTGGGCAGTGGATAAAGTAGTAATGGCCACTGTGTTCCCTCCCTCCCTGGTCTTTCTACAGGGCCTTTGCCACTCAAGTTCTATAACTGACTCGTTTAACTCAGACAAATAGCGCTACTGTGAAGGGCTGAAGAAAGATCTGGGCTTTCTTCTTTATCATAAGAAAAGACAGAGTTATGTAAGCAATATAAAGTACTATTCCCTTTGGAGAAAATATTCTCTTACTTGAAATATTTGCCCATGTTCCTTAGACTAGAAAATTCCTTTAACAAATAATCATTCTATCTCTCATGTCTGTGGCACTAAGCTTGGTGCCCTGGCCCTATGCCTATGACTTTTTTTTAGTATGTTTTGCTCCTTGGCTTTTGGAAATGCCACTAGTTTAATGACTAATGTGTCTAAATTTCCATATATTTTGATGAATTATGTGGGTTTGTGTGTTATTTTCTCTAAATGAGTCTAAGATGAAAAACTTTAGAAGGTTTTCAGTGTCTTGGAGGTGAGTCACCTCTTTCACTAATTCAACTTGTTTGCTTGCTGTCGATTCTTTGGATATCACCTGTAGCAACAGTGAGACAGTGAAACAGTTCACGGGTGTCATGAGAAGTGTCGTGAAGGTCCGTAGACTTTGTCTTTCATCCTGGGTGATAAAGGCGATTTTCCAGAAAGGTCATGCTCAAGGAGAGCTGAGACATAAGAAATGGGGTATCATCTGTTTTATTACTCTATATTTTACTGCCAGTGAACTGGTAAACAATTAAAATTCAAACACACCAGTGCATATAATTCAGTTACTCCCAAAACACCATAAAATGTCTCTGTGATCAATAATTATTTATTATGACATGCATTTGCTGTGCTGGCTTTCAGGTGCTCAGCTTCCTTAAAGTTGCAGACCAGGTCTGCAATAGCTGCTGTGGGTATCACTGTGCCAACCAGATCCAGTGCATGTGGACTGTAGTTCCCACCATCCAGATCCACTGAGTGCCCAGCCAAAGGGGAAACCTCCCCTGACCTGGCCACACCTGGACTTCAAGACATCCCTGTGCTAGTTAGATATATAGGTGTCACTTAACGATGGACGGATGGCTGAATTCTGGGCACATATGTGAAAGTTAGCAGTTAAGGCAAGCCCTGAGCAAGCCTGCAGGAGGCTGTGTGATTGACTGGGAAGACCAGCCATAGTAGGCGGGACTGTTCCTGGGCTGGTTCAGCAATCCCTGAGGATATGGTGTGGCCTGTTTCTTCAGCTCCCAGTGTTGACCTGAGGGCTCCTGCCAGAGTGGACTAAAAACTGTAACAGAGAGTCATAGGAAGAATAAAATCCCTTTGTTCCCTAAGCTTTTTGGTTGGGACTTTATCAACAACATTTAGACAAACTTAGTTATATGCATCAGAGTGGCAGGAGAGTTCATACCCACATTGCCAGTATTGCCAAAATACTAAACCACTTCTCTCCATCTTATCCATCTACCTAGAGAACGGGACCACACACTATGGGCTAGATCTTCACACATCAAGTAGGTAATAATCTCAGGCTCGCTGAGGGCGTGTCTTAACTAGATGTGCACAAAGGCTGACTTTCAGTCATCAAGTCTTAACCAAAGATGCACAAAGGCTGACTTTCAGTCATCAAGTCTGAAACCAACTGCCACTCTCAGTCCTTTGTCAGCTTGCTACAAAACACATTATTTTTAAACCACAGCCTTTCATCATTTGACTCCATAGATGTCACATTTATCTTCTGATATAAAATATCTTCAGTTCAATTTCTAAAGTTTTCTATAATCCAGTTTTAAAATGTTAGTAGTCATTGACAGTTCAGTTCTAACATTTTAAAAGTGCGAAGTCTCTTCACTGTAACCTCCCATAAAATCAAAAACAAGGTAAATGCTCCGCACTGGGGACATGGTTCCTTTGGACCTGCGTTCATTCAGCAACTGGAAGATGAAGCTAATTCACTAACCTTTGCTGACTCACAGTATGTGGAGAAGAGAACTGTCACACATTACATTGTCTCAGTGTCCCACCCCTGGGGATGAGAAGAGGGATCTCTCTGCTTTCTTCCAGTCAGGGAGTCAAAGTATCAGGTCAACATGGAGGCAGAAGGTGGGTGAATTGTTCATGTATCTGAAGTACTGAAAGTAGCTGAAGGATATGGCCCTGGCGGGGACACAACCAGTGATGCTTGCTCCGGTGCCAGGTACCGCTCCATTGCTTTCCTTTCATTTTGAGACAGTCACAAGTTTACAGAACAGTTGCAAGTATAGCACAAAGGCCTCCTTCAGCTTTCAACACGAGGACCAGGCTCCTGGCCTAAAGATTTGAATACGCAATCACTACAAACAAGGACATTCTCCACTGTAATTGCTAGATGACTCCCATATTCTGAAAATTAGCAATAGTATTTCATCCCCAGACTCTGTTTTTTTTCCGAAGAATGCCTTTTAGAGACAATGTGATCCACTTCGAAGTCATATATTACACCTCAATGTCACCTGCCCTTAGTCCAGTTCATGCTGAGACAGGTTTGCAGTACATTTTCCTTTCAGGACTTTGAGATTATAGGCCAGTTGTTTTGTGGAATGTCCCTCAGTTTGGGTTTAATTATTATAAATGTTCCACTTCTCATCAAGCCTTCATTTTACTCGTATCACTATGGAGTTAGACTTTCCTATTTTACTGAGCAATCTAAGTCACATTTGACCTTTATTTTGATGTTCACATTAACTGCAGCTTGAGTGGTGTAAATCCTTTTGTCTCTCACGTCCTTTTTACATGGTCCCAGCAGTCTCTGCTGGCACCCTTGTTTTCTAAGATGTTCCCAGGAGGGGTTTATGCTTTTTCTTTCCTACCCATTGGACTCAGTCCTTCCTCAAGATGCGCTTAGCTTCAGTGGACAGTGGTAGGCAGAAGCCGGCTCAACGTGTGGGGTGCGTTCCCAGCTGTTAGGGCCTTTGTTGTTGCTTCTGTCCTCTGGCCAACCAAGCCAAGGAGTGTGCGGGCTTGTATGGGTGGCTGCTGCTAGAGCCACAGCTCACGCCCACCTGTGCAATCCAGCCTCACTCTGTCCTGCTGTCCATGTTCTGTCTCCTCCCCATATTCAGACTTGTTCCTCTGGCAGGATCTGGCTCCCGTGTTGTCTGTATAGCCAGGTAATAACCCTCCTTGCGGTCATTTCTGCTCACATCTCCTTCCGTCCATACACAATTGCCCCCTCTTCCCGCTGGACTTGCCGGGCCTGCCTGGCGCCCTTTCACCATGTACCCACACAGTGTGTCTGCTGTCCCTCCCCAGGTACATCCTTGTCATGGGGCCTGGTTTTGACCCCTCCTGGCTGGCTTTCTGTCTTTGTGAATGAATGCCCTCCTCGTTCAGGAAGGCTCCGTCGTCATGTTCCGTGTCATCCAGCCTCTGACATCCTCCTTGGACCACCGCATCACTGCTTCTCCGCGCCAGGCAATCCTTCATAAAGGGCTGTCTTCCCTCCCCTACTGAAGCTTTAACTTCCCTTCTAGTCCTCTTCAGCTGTTCTCCACCTTGAGGCATGGGTAGGGTCATGGTTGAAAGTGTCCCCCACAGTCTCATGTGTTTGGGAAGGTCATGGCACCTTTGAGAGATGGAGCCTTGCTGGAGGAAGATGGGCACAGTCAGTGGGCCTGGAGTCCCACCCTACCTCCAGGAGAAGTCTGCTTTGCAGCAAGGAGTCTTGCAGCTCTCAGCTTCAAAGATGTTTGCAGTGACTTAGCCTCCCCTAGCTTCAGCCAGACAGCTATGTTGTGTGTTCCATGAAAGATTATCTCCCCTCTGGAACTGTAAGCTGAATAAGTCTTTCTCCCATTAAGTTGTTTGCGTCTCAGTGTTGTCTCACAGCAACAGATAAGAGTAACTATTACAGATAACTACCTTGTTAGGCATCTTATGGTTTGATCATCTGCTTCCATAGGAAGTGAAATGTCACAGTCACTTGCAACTGTTAACTTGACACTCGTGAAGTGGGCTCCAACTCACCCATGAGGAGTTATTTAGTTCAGGCAGGCCTCTGGGCAAACTTGTAGGAGATTGTCTTAATTGAAGTGGGAAAACCTGCCCATTGTGGGGGACAACATTCCCTGGGCAGGTGAGGAGAGGGTGGGTGTTGGGCACTGGTTAGCACTTGGCAAGCTGATATGTATCATTTCCCCTCTCTGCTTCTGGGTGTGGCAAGGCCTCTTCCTTAACTCCTGCTGCTGCTATGAGGGATTCTAACCTAGAATCGTGAGCTCCTCTAGCTTGTTAGATCAGCTGTTTCTTATAGCAGCGAAGTTACGAAGCCGAGACATGAAAGAGGAGGGGAGAGGCTAAGAATCAGGAGGGAAAAGGAGGGACAGGGGAAAGGAAGAGATACATGCAGTATACTCTTCTATCCACCTATGACCAGGCCAGTTTCTGTTTGGTTTCCAAAATCAAACACAATTCTGGGCCTTCAGGTTGGTGCACAGCCATAAACCACACAGTAGACCCTCAAACTGAGAAACTATGACTCGGAGACATGAGGCCATTTGCCACATGTGTGTGTCTCTAGACCATTTCATAAGGAAACAGCATCTGAACTCAGCCTTCCTCGACTGAGAGTCCAGCTTCTGCCTCTGTCATGTTGCCTGACTTTGAAAAAGAGTGCCTCAGAGAATATGTCAGTCCTTGTCTCCAGCCGTGTAAAAACAGTGCTTTAAGACACAGAATGAGATATTCCTGGGTTGCCGTGGGTTATGTTCTTTTCACCAGGACAGTTTTTCTCCTAGATGGCCCTACTTCCCCATCTTTCCCTGTCTGCATGCAGCTCCACAGGAACTTGACTTTGTCTGACTTGGTTGCCAGAGTGGGGTGACTGTCCTGGGATGTCTAAGTCAGGGGCACTGAGCCAGTGGTTTCCTATCTACCCAGCATTGGTTTCTTCCATGCCTCCATGCAGGGACTTCTGGAATGAGTGAGTTTGCATGCCAGCCACACCTCTCCTCCCCAGACAGCACTACCCCTTCGGGAGCACTGTGACTTTCTGAGATTGGGGAAGTAGATGCTAAATTAAGTATAAGGGGTATAAGGAAGTAAAAGTTTGCTGTGGTTTCAACTTGGACACATTAGTCTTAATGCTTGCCTAGAATGCAAGTCTTAATAGCGAAGCCTAGAAGACTGGCATAAATGGTAGCTTAAAGTGAACTTTAACAGTGTCCTCTGACTGGTTCTTTAATTTGTCAGTGGCTTTGAGATCCATGTAAAGAACTCTGTAAGATAGTCTAACAAAATGGAAGGTAGGAAATATAGCATCTATTTGAATAAAACAGTAAAATAATAACAGCCAAATAAACTTTGTGTCCCCAAACTAATCTTTAGAAGAGAAGATTATTTTCTGAACCATAATGTGCAAACTTTTTATCACAAAAATCCTAATCTGTGGAAGATACCCTAGAATTCTCCTTCTGTCTCTGACTCACCCTGTGAAGAACAGGCCAAGAGACATGATCTGAGACTGACGGAGAGGGCAATTCGTGTGTGTTTTCTTCTAAGTAAGCCCTTTTGGAAGCAGATACATTTCCCAAACCAAAAATAATTAAAAACTAATACAAGTTCTGGTTGCCAAGACTGCTGTACCAAAGATATTCAGCTCAGTTATTCCTTGACTCTTTTTTTCCCTTGAATTGGAGAGATGACTCAGGGGTTAAGACTCTGCCTCACAAGCAGAAGGTCCTGAGTTCAGATTCCAGGTCTCATGTAAAAAGAAAAACTCCAGACAGTAAAGGCAGCAGCCTGTACTGCTGACCCTAGTGGTCAGAGCCTGGGAAATCCATAGCCAAACAAAAAGAGCCAAACCAGGATGATTCCCGAAATCACCCTTGGTCCTCCACAGGGACACACGCGTGCGCGCGCGCGCGCGCACACACACACACACACACACACACACACACATACATGCTAAATGATGATGATGGTAACAGAAGGTTCCCTTGCAAAAGAGATTTGGGGATTGGATCTTTGGAATCGGTTTTCTTTGGAGAGGGAGTGGTCCTAAAGTGGGTGAAGGTGAAATATCACAGTGGCTTGTTCAAATCGGTTAGAATGAACTAGTGTTATTTATTTTTCCTCCTTAAAACAGGATTTTGCGGAAAGAAATAATTGCAGATTGAGTGTGCTGCATTTGCAGTGATATAAGACACAACTTCTTATTTTCCTGTAATGGCCATGATTTTGAATCAGATTATTTCCTCCCCTGGAATATTAGGATGCTCATTTTTTTTTTGTTTTTATGCACCAAGAAAGCCTGCTCCCCACATGTGACTCCGTAGATTTACACGGATTAGAGTATCTTTCAAGAAGCTGGTATCTACTTTTTCAGTGGATGGATACAGACAAGCACAACTGGCCAAGTGCAGAGAATAAGTCCCTGCAGAGGACTTGACACTAAAGAGGACATCCAAACTGTACTACCGTCTAACCCCATTACCAGCCCAAAGCCCAGGGAACATCACGGAAGAGGGGGCAGAAAGAATGTGAGAGCCAGAGGGCAGGGACGGGAACCACCAACACTGTATGTGGGCACAAGGCTGCACCACACCCCTGAACTCACTGCAGCAGTGGTCACCCACACAGGCTGCTTAAGATCAGGCCGGTCCATCTTACATCTTGGATGGGGAAAGAAGCCCCCGTCTTCTCTGAGTGAATACTGACTGATGCATGACACTGGCTGGGGAAGGGGACCCACATGCTTCAGTGGTGTTACCCTTTTGCGTCTCCTGGGCTGCAGACAGTGACCAGGCTCATGCAAGCAGCCATTATTGAATTCAGCTGGCCATGCATGCAAAAAGGCACCAAAGGAGGAGACTGCTTGTTGGGAAGATGATTTTGAGGGGAAGAAGGGGAAGTGAGATTGGGTGATGTGAAGAAAAATGACAAAAAATTCATTATATACATATGTGAAACTATCAAAGAGTAAAGAATAGAAAGAGTGGGAAGAACACTGTGAAAAGAAAGAAAATTTTATTAAATAAATGTCCACTTGCATCTATTTCTGATTTAAAAGTACGGGGCTGCTGGAACCACCAGGATTTTCTTAAGCATTTAAAGTCCTGATTGTTGCCAAGAAACTATTTTAATTTTTTTTATTATTTATTTAATTGTGCGTTGTGTGTGTGTATGTATGTATGTGCGTGTGTGTAGAACCACGGGCGAATTCAGGAACCACCATGGACCACTTCCACCTCCTCCTTGTTTACTCTGCCCCGGGATTCACAGCCTTCACCCTACCAGGACCAGAAACGCAGGCCGCCCCCACTTCCACCCGACATTTATACTTGGGGTCTAGGACCTTCCGCCTGCAAGACAGAGGCTTAACCCCTGAGCCACCTCTCCAGCCCCAACCAAGGAACTATTTTAAAAAGGCCTAAGAAATACTTTTCTTTCATTGAATTTTTAAAAATAATGTGATTTATATTTTAATTTTTACTTGTTCTATGATATCGAAGAACCCCAAATCTGAACTTATTCTAGATGTTTTTCTTGATTTTTTAAAGATAGACTATATTCATTTTTCTATTTTTTTATGTCCCCAGTTCACTCTGGTTTTTACCCAGCCTTATCACTGCAGGTTGGATTGACACAGGACAGATGGCCAGGGGACACTACATATGGCCAGTTACAGTCACCCTGACTTGGGACTAGTCACATGAGCTGCTTGCTTGCCTTCTAGGCAATTTCTTTTCTCCTTTGCTCAGAACACATTACTTGTCTTCAGCACACAGTGCGTGTACTCCAGAACAGAGCCTGCCCCTCCCTACAGACCACACTGGGCATCCCTGCTTTTCTCAGTTAAGTCCGTGAGCTTAAGATGCCTTAAGCACCTCTGTGGGCATCACTTCCTTCCTCCAGCACCCTGCACTCCCGAGAGCTGCAAACCATGTTTGGAGCATCGCTGGCCGCTCTTCTGCGTTTCTGGCTTTATCTGTCGGCTATTTGACTTGCCTAATAAATTCTAACCTCGTCCCTTGTTCCTTTAACTAACCTCAGTATTATTTACACTAAGTGCAGAAAGCCTGCAGAATAGGCGTGTGTTTTTGTAATCTGTGGCATGTTTTCCAAGAAGCCTTTGACTCATTAAAAATAGGGAATGTATACACTGGCTCCAGCAGTTAGGAATCGGCCACTTGATTCCATTGCTTTTTTCATGATGGACTGACTTGCTTCTCTAGTGAAAATGCCATCGTTTTATTTTAATCCCATAGCTATATGCTTTAAACAGATGTGTGTGTGTGTGTGTGTGTGTGTGTGTGTGTGTGTGTGTGTGTGTACTAGAAATTGAACCTAGGGCCTTACATTGACCTACATCTTGTCCCTTTAACAGATTTATTACATATTTTTAACAGATGTATTGCGAAGCTGACAGAGTGGGGTATTTTTATCTTCAAACGATCCCTATGTGCTGCTTCTACACATTGCTACATTTATTCCAGCCTCTTACACTAGAGTCACAGTTTAGCCGCAGCTTGGAGCCAAGTGCCCCACAGCTGAAATGACCACACCTCTGCAGTGGCATTTTCCCAGGCCATGCCAGCCTT
Organism: Typhlomys cinereus; assembly: GCA_023101885.1. Taxonomy (NCBI): domain Eukaryota; kingdom Metazoa; phylum Chordata; class Mammalia; order Rodentia; family Platacanthomyidae; genus Typhlomys; species Typhlomys cinereus. The sequence goes on from JALPQD010000086.1 coordinate 1,008,546, forward strand.
CCGAAATGAGCCAGCCAGGAGGCAAGTGCGTGTGTCATTACAACAGAGCCTTGTCTGAGGCCTGGTGTATAATTAGATGTGAGGAACTGCAACTGGACCACTCCTCAAGGGCTCTTTCGACACCCTGTCCACTCTTACTTTATTTTTAATCTAATGACTCTGCCTCTTTTCTCCCTCTCTTCCCCCATCCCTCCAAATCAAATCATATCGACGATGAAAGAAACCAAGGAAGCTCAGAGTTTTGTGGCTTTAAAAAGACGGGATCCCGGAAGGATTTTCATAAGACACTTCAGAAACAGACATTCGAGTCAGAAACATTGGAGTGCACCGAACCCGCTACCCAGGTATTCCTAACAAACATGGTTCCCAGTTGCCGGTCTGCCAGGTTTTTGATCAGGAGTCTTACCTGCAAAGTTTTTAATACAAAAATCAAAGTTAAGACTCAGGGAATTTGTGAGTAGGAGAATTCTGTCATCTGAGTGAGTGATACATTTTTTCCCTCAAGCAGAAATCAGTATTCAAATGAATACTGTTGTTTAAAAGGATAAAAGTGGAGGACTATACTTGGGGAAGGGAGAGACGGTGGGCTTCTCTCTCTATGTCTGTTTTGCAGAAAGTTGATTATGTCCCTAAGCAAGAATGTGAAATGAATCAAAATTTCACATCAGGGGCTGGAGAGATGGCCCAACAGGTAAGACTCCTGATCACAAACCTGGAGACCTAAGTTTGATCGCCAGGAGCCCACAGGGTGGAAGGAGAGAACTGACTTTTGAAAGTTGTCCTTTGACATTAACCCTGTGTTATGACATACATGTTCTTTCTCTTTCTTTCTCTCTCTCTCTCTCTCTTTCTCTCCCCTCTCTCAAATAAATCAATGAAATATTTTTGAAAGAAGAAGTCACTTGAGTGTGTGTGCCTGTGGAGGCCCAAGGGTGCTTTAGAATCATCCTGTATTGTTCTACCTCCTTATAGTTTCCCAGTTCTGTCTGCTAGAGCCAGAATTGCAAGCCATCGCCATTTCTGTCTAGCATTTTCTATGTGAGATCTGAGGATATGAACTCAGATTCTTTTGATTCTTCTCAGCCCCCCAAATGATTTTTTTAAGTCCATGTTCTGGTCAAACCTGCTTTTGTTATAGCCGAGAAAAGCAAAAGAAGGAAATTTGTCCAAATTTTCACAGGACTTCTACACACGTGTAATTTCTAGTTTTCGGGCATCTTCATAATGGAGGCTTCTCATCTTAGTGAACACTTTCAATAGGTCCTGAAAACCAAGGCACCTACTTGACATGAGCTGTACTGAGACCATCTTTGATGAGCTTCGATGCCCAATGTGACAGACTTACTGAGTAATCGTATTCATGTACATTCTACTCTGTGGAAGGTTTAGCAACTTTTCCATGAAAACTCAATTAAGTTTTCACCCTCCAGTGATGGAAAATGATTTTGGGCCTTGTATTAGTGGTAGAGAAGCCCCGGCGATTTAACCGAAGAAATTGGACATTGGGAATTGACTAAACAGGTTTCAGAGGACCAAGAGAACCAAACAAGGAAAACTGAGGCTAACAGAATCTAATTCAGGAAACAGCTCACCATCCTAGGGCCGAGCAGAACAGCGGGCCTCACACTTGAGCCTCCTGGGAATCCCCTGGATACCTGTTCCAATTTTTTTTCTTTTTGCTGTTAGCTTCTATAACTTTAACTACAGTTGTGTAGGTAAAGATACCCCAATCTCACGTCTGTGTCTTTGTAAACCTAACACTCAGCTTTGGGGCATATATTACTTTTTTGGAAGGTTCTTTAGAGTACATTCTAGTTTCTAGTTTCAAAACCCAAGGTCTGAATTGTCCTTTGTGTTGTACCTTGTCCCAACTGTTTTATACCAGTCTGAGACTTGAGTGTGGTTTCTAAGGGACTTGCCTCCCAGCCTCAAAAAAAGAACCAGCCAGCCTCCAGGAGGAAATCACTGCTATTTCCAGACCCTTCCTTGGGGTTGCCTTATCTGTTTGATGAGTGTTGACTTCCTTCCAGGAGGGATGGAGACATCACATTTGATGAGAATCTAGTCAGGAAGCTAAGATCAGTCTGGATAAATCCTGAGTTGATTCAGAAAATTTCTTAGAGCCTGAGATTCTGAAGACCCAGTAGGGAAATCTTAGTCATCCTTGAGCCTGGTTCTCACAACAATCTTCCATCTTCTCTCACAGACAGGCCCTCGTCACTTAAACGTGCTGTGCGATGTGTCTGGGAAGGGTCCCCTCACTGCCTGTGACTTCAACCTCCGCAGCCTGCAGCCAGACCAGCGGCTGGAAAACCTGGTGCAGCTCGTGAGCGCTGAAGACTTCGAGAAGGAGAAAGAGGAGGCCCGCAGGACCAACCGGCACGCGGAGCTGTTTGCCCTATATCCATCGGTGGACGAGGTGGGTGCAGGTCTCCATAATGAGAATGTCAGTGAGACAGATTCCAAGAGGTGTGATGTTGGATGCTTAACTGTGTGATTTCTTCCTTCTCTCCCTCCTTCCCTCCCTCCCTCCCTTCATCTTTTCCTTCTTTCTCTCAGAGATTCCTTCCTTCCTCCCTCCCTCCCTCCCTTCCTCCCTCCTTCTTCCTCCCTCTTTCCTTCTTTTCTTCCTTCTTCCCTTTGCTCAATCAACTTGTGCCCAAGCAGAGCAGGGTTTTATCATTTGCTCGGTCTTAGTCTCAGATCCAGCTCTATGAGTAAGGCAGATTAGAAACAAGTATCTTGGAGCAGAAGAGATGGTTCAGTAGGTGGAAGTGTTCACTGTGTAAACATGGGGACCTGAGTTCAGATTTTAGCACTTATGTGAAAACCGGGTATAGCAGTCACATGTGTAAGTCCAAGTCTGGAGGCAGAGAAGAAGGATCCTGGAGGCTGACCGGGCAGCTGGTCTCGTCAAATTGAGAGCTCCAAGTTCAGTGAGAGCTCTGTCTCCAAGAAAAGGAGGCACCTGGCATTGACCTCTGGCCTCCACACATGCATGCATCTGCAAACACACACACATACACACCCACACACACACACACAAAATCAATATCTTACACAGATAAGGAATATCTGTGTCTCATAGAAAAGGAGTAGAAAAGTGGTAACTAAGACACATTTATTTTAGGGGAGAAATTTGAGTAAATGATAGTAAGTTCCATTAAACTGGAGCACTACACTTTAATGACCTATTGCACTGTACAATAGCCATAGTTAATGATAAGGCACTTGTTGCAGTCCACCTGCATCACACAGCTTAAGGGAACAAGGAGTTTACTTTCTTACGACAGTCCCATTACCGTTCTCAGTCCAGCTTGATGGGAGAGCACGCACCAACACCAAGGCCAAGGGAACTGGCCACACCATCACTGCATAACGGCTGAGAGATGGACAATCCTTACTTGCCAGACCAGCATGTCTGGCCAAGTATACAGAAGGATGCCAACTCTCTCAACCAGCTCTCTGTGATTTATTCCAGGGCCTAATCCCACCCACCATGGGCTGGGCCTTCCTCATCAACTGGACAATGTCCTTCAGGTTTGCCCTGGGCTTAACTCAACCATTAATTCTCTACAACTGTGCCCAGAGTTCAAACCCTCAACAGTCAAGTTGACACCTGTGCTTAACTATGACAGCACTGTATATTTTTAAGTTACTAAAAGAATAAATTTTTAACATTCTCACCACCACCAAAATGAGAAGATAAATTGGCAAGATGATGTATATATAATTTGTTTGGCTTAATTCTTTAAATGTATGCATTAAGCACAACATTCTAACCCATAACATATAAAAGTATTGCCACTTTTAAAGGAAGGAAAACAAATAAGGAATAATATGGTAATATTATCATCTCCATACTTCATATTAGAAACTAAGAATCAGGAACTGGGCAAATGGCTCAATGAATACAGAACTTGCCACACAAGCTTGAGTTTGGATATCTAGATCCATACAACACAGGACACAGTAGTGCATCTGTAAAGCTGAGCGCTTATGGGAAATGGGAGGCAGAGACCCAAGAACCTCCAGAAGCTTGCAGAGTAGCAGCCTGGCTTATATGTTAGCAGAGGTGAAGAGACCCAGTCTCAAGCAAGGTGGAAAGGTTGTCCCCTGACCTTACATGCACTGTGGTATGCATTCACCCATACTCACACATGCAGACACTCATACATCATGTATATACACATACACAGAACAACAACTAAGAATCGGTGGTTGAGCAGTTTGTTCAAGATTCATCATTCAAATTTCATGCCTATAGATCCACAGGTGACAGCCTGTTTATTAGCACATACAACTGAGATATAAATATCTTCCAACTTTTTATCCTCTATCCAGAACATTTAATCCCCCCCTTTTCTACTCTATGATATAGTGTAGGAAAATAAAGTGGACATTGGAATACAGTCAAAATATAAAGAATGAGAACAGGGTAAGTCAAGCTAGTCCGAGTCTCCCTGGGGATTGAATGGGAGGATATCCAGTCTGAATTGATTCAAAGAATGAGCCATGAATTGTTTGTGTAGGAACTTTGTTTTATGGTCTTTGAGACAATGCTGAAACTCACTTGAAGTGGGGGTGTGGCTGTAGACTAATGGGCTTACTTTTATTGAAGAGAAAGGAATGCTTTGTAATTAGCATACCAGGTACTTTAAGCTGGTATGTGTACAGTGCTTGAGGGCCTCTAACAAGTCCTTTAATATTTTGAAGTTATCTCAGAGATACTGCATTTACACTTATAATTCAGAATTTTGCCAAATATAGTCTTATGGAACAGAAGTGAACTTCTCACTACACTGAAAGGAGTACAAATGCTGATCTTTTTAATAATAGGTTAATGAGATTATTTTATATTATTGTTATTTTGTTTCCCAGTGGCAATCATTAGAATAGTAAACACTGAAATTATAGTTGAGTCTGCCATAGAGGTCAAAGTGGAGCTCAGCTATCAAGCTTTTACCCTGTGAGTTCTTTCCTGACTCATACTCGCTCCCTCTGTGAAAGTTGTCCTACATGTGGATCCCTGAGAAAGAGGTCATCAACTGTAGATCACAGGGTAGTTTGCTCAGTTTCGTTACAAGTGGAAGAAACCCAGCTAAAAACCAGTAAGCAAAACAAAGGGGAAGGGCTCTACATGCAAGCGTCACAGGAAGTCCAATGTTGAGCTAGATTCTGGATGGGGGAGGAGAGATTGGCATGTGGAAGGATGTCATCTCTCTCATAACTTCTCCCTCCCTTATCTCCCCAGATGATGAAAGCTACAGAGATCCACTAAAGCCTCCCATTCCCTCCTCTTGCTTCTGGGGAATTATCTCCTGTTTAGATCGTTGTGAAGCCTCAAGTAATTCAGATGCAAGCTTAGGAAAGACATTCTGCAAAAGTAATGTAGGGACCTTGTTTGGATCCTGATTTAACAAATTTGTGTAAGAATTTGGCAGTAAGAATTATGATGATTCTTAGGACTAATAATAGAGCTATTGTAATGTAAGCCCTTATAGGTACTGGGGTACTTATAGATGAGACTATATAATCCTGAATTCAGTGTTCAGTGAGGGCAGCTGGCAAGTGAGCATGTGGAGGAAACCAGCTTGTCGTGGGCTAGCACTGTTGGAACCGGGCGAATGTAAATGTGCAGCATTTTTTTGACTTGTGTGGTTTTGCGTGTGGGTGGGTGTATATGTGTGTTGTGGGTATATGTAAAAGAGGACACATGAGTGTGCACATCTGTGTGCCAAGGGTGACATTGGGACTCATCCTGGATTGTTCTTCACCTTATTGCTTTACTCTGGATATTCCCAGGCTCCCCCTTCCAGAGTCAGAATTGCTGTCCACTGACATATCCACCTGGCATTTTTTACATGGATTTTGAGGGTCTCCACTGAGATCCTTTAGCATGAGAAGCATCTTTTCAACATTTTATTAGTCTCTCCACTTTCGTATGTGTCTGAGAATTTTGCAAATAAAAGTTCTAGGGAAAAAAGGTTTCCTACAGCTATACTTCAAACCAAAGTTAATCTTAGAAATTCACAAATGGAGGTTCCCCTCCCTCGAGAAAGGACTTTGCCCTTCAGATGTGCCTGCTCTGATGATCCTAAGAGCAACAGTTCCATGCAGCAAGATGCCACCAAGAAGCACAGGCGTGAGGGAGGGGGAAAGGGAGGCCAGAGCGGTGCTCAGTGAACCATTTTCATCATTCCACCAAACTGTCCACCAGTTCATCGGAAAGGTGACAGGTTGAAACAGAACTGTTATTTGTTACTGATTTGTGTTTGGAGGTTTCCCTCCAAATTAGGAAAATATAGCTACATAATGACCCAGTTTTTTGGCCCTTTTTGAGCAGCACCCCCTAACCTGGGGTTTGGAGAACCTACTGAAAGAGTGCATTTAAAGTGCTCAAGGATGGGTATTATTTGTCATTGCAGATGTGGATCTAATCAAGCTGCAAGAGACCATGTTCAGATTTAAATGCAGAGTTGAGGTCTTAATCTCCTCTTTCAGTATTTGGACTGTCTGTAAGAAGCGAGGCAAAAGTTGTCATCACTATATACCTACACCATTAGCAACTATTCTACTATGTGTATAGATAACCTTTAATACAGTTCCTCTAGCACTAACTTAAGAAATAAGTAAACCAAGAAAGAGACTTGCATTGTAGAACTGATGGCTATGCTGCTCAGATTTCAAGTCTGAAACTCTCATGTTTACTTGTTAAAATCCTTGGCACGAGAAATATTTTGAACGACTATTTAGTTAGAGCAGGCAAAAGAAAAAAAAAAAAAAAGCAGCAACAATAGGTGTAAAATTTTGCCATGCCATCTGGTGGATGTCACGAAGTCAGAGTGTGTGTTCATTTCCTTCCTTCCTCCCTCAGTCTCTTTGTCTTAAATGCTGGGGGTGCTAAGAGAAGAAAATGTTTGCTGCAGATGCTTATTTGGAACGTTAAGGGCTGGATGGAGCATCTTTCTGCCATTAGACTACAACACAGAAGCAGCCTCCTCCACCTAGAGGAGCCTTCCTTCCCTGACTTTCCTCCCATTGGAAATTGGCTGATGATTTCTTCATGATGTCGTTAACCACAGGAGGATGCTGTGGAAATACGTCCGGTACCAGAGTGCCCCAGGGAACATCTAGGCAACAGAATATTGGTCAAGCTGCTGACGCTGAAGTAAGTATCAGCACACAGGCAGCTGCTGCACGGATATCCACCTGGCCCAAGAGCCGTGAAAGGTCTGGATCATCAGGGCTGCCGCCAGGGACATCCTCCCAGCATGCCTTCCCTAGGGCGGGGGAGGGACGGGAGGGGGAGGGGCGGGGTAGTGGAGAGAGGAGAGTTTGGCGCTATCTAAACTTGGATCCCATTCCTGCTATGCCTTTAGCAGTCATTCTTTATAATATGGAAAGTAAACACGCGTGTTAGTAAGGTTCAACTTGTGACGTCATTGTTAATTCCCTTACATTAAACAAAACAATGATCCAGGAATGTAACTCAGTGGTAGCGCACTTGTCTAGCGTGTCTAAAGTTGTGACCCTGAGTTTGATCCCCAACATCACAAATAATGGACAAATGAATGAATGAATAATAATGAATTACTATAAATAATTTATAAATGTTTTATAAATAAATATAATTTATTATGTGCTATAATTATATGAATAATATACATAATATATAAAATAAATTATATAATAACTACAAAACAATTTATAAATATTATGGTTTTAAAAATAGCAATAAGACCAGCTTTGTGCTTTCTCAGAGTGCTTGCTTGCAAACCATTCTTCCTTTTTAATTTAAAAAAATTTACTATTACTATTTTTATTATTGTGTGTGTGATGTGCGTGCAGGTCAGGTGCACAAGTACCAAGACAAATGTGTGGAGTCCACGGGCAGGCCTGTGGTATCAGTTATCGCCTTGCACCTTCGTGTGGGTTTTGAGGCTCAAACTCGGGTGTTCAGGTTTATGCTGCAAGCACCGTCACCCGAACCTTTCTTCTGTTTGCAGACGGCTACTTCAGAACATTAGTCCTTCCACCTCTTCAAGTCACAGACCCTTCTGACAGAACAGCCTTAAATGCTGGGCTGGGGATGCAGCTCAGTGGTAGAAAGCACCCTCGGGGACTGGTGAGGAAGCTCAGTGTGCAAGGCGCCCGCTCACAAACCCAGTGACCCATCCTCAGAAAGAGGGAACTGACTTCTGAAAGTCGTCCTCTGACCCTCGTCCATGTTCATGCCTTCTCTAGTTACTTAATTAAAATTAAAAAAAAGAAAATGCACTCAGCATGTGTAAGGCCTTGGCTTTAATCGAGAGAAGAGAGAGAGAGAGAGAGAGAGAGAGAGAGAATACAGTGTTCTGTGTGGGGGTGTGTATAAGCTGAGCATTTTGTCAGACACGATTAGGAGCCCCCACATGGGCTCCTCCCGCAGAACCTGATTTGTGATTCCACTTCTGGGTTCTGCGTTGGGAGCTGTATGTCAGTCCTGGCATCTGCTGTGGCACTTGGGCTCCTCCTTGCACATGAAGTTGTTGGACCAAGTGATCCGAAGTGCTGTTGTTCCGAGGCTCAGCCTCCCCTTTTCTGCTTGGAGAGCACGCTAACATGACCACTCACACAGTGGCCAGAACTGGCTTTTCTCTCGTCCCCCCTTTTCTAGCCAGTTCTCCAGTGGGATACCAAGGCCTTTATCTCATGCACATAAAGGGTCGGACGTAAAGCCTGTCTACTTGAAGTAACGGGCACAGAGAGACAAGCCCCAGGCCGTGGAGCCAACAACAGCAGAGCTGCGTGGGCAACACCGCTCCCCTGTGCTCCGTTGGGGAGGTGCTCCTGTCAGCGCCAGCCCCCCTCAGGATGCTTGCTGGAGGCACTTGCCATGCAGTGACTCTGTGATTCGCCATTGGAGGAACTCTTCCTAAGGCTAATTGTCACCAAACCTAGACTTTCCAGATAAATAAATTGAGCTGAAAAACAAGGTGGAGGAGAAGGGGACGGAGCAGAGCCCAGGTCTGTCCCCACTCTTGTTGCCAGAGATGCCCTGGACCAACCAACCCTTTGCCCACATACTCTTCTTTAAAAAAGTCTTCTGTTAAATAAGGTTGTACAATGGTAAAGACTCTCATGCATGCCTTGAGGTAAAATTTGTCCTAATTCTTTGCATGGTTCTGAGGCAATAATGGTCTTGGCTTCTTTATTCATGGTGTCATTGGGTAGGATCCAAAATCATAGGTTGCTAAACTAAAAAACTTGAAGATAAGCATCTGTATTGCACATGTACTTAAAATATATGGCAGGGTTATGCTTGGAGGACATGTTTTCTTCAAACCCACTATTTCAAGAGGAATTGGAAGCCAGGGTCACTGTAAAGGGCTTTTGTTCCTTTTTTTTTTTAATGTGTGTACACAGGCACATGTATGCACACGTACTGTTTGCTGGGAATCAAACCCAGGTCCTGTGTGTACTGCCCATGGGCCCTACCCATGAGGTACACCCCTGCTTCAAGGGGCTCTCTTTCTAGAGAGGCCTAGACACCTCAGTGTTTTTCTTCAGTGCCAATTCCCTCCCCTCCCCACCGCTCTCTGTTATACCTACCGCAACTGAGCAGCTTCCAGCAGGAAAGTCAGATGGGCCACATGCTCATCGGCATTGCGACCCAGCCGTCTTCTTACTGCCCCACACTGTACGTCTGAAGAGAAGAAATGGAACAATTGTTCTTTGACTGTCCAAAAAGCCTCATACTTTAGAGCCAAATAGTGGAGCTTTTTATATCCTAGCACAAAAATGTAAGCAAGTGCTGCCAGAGAGAAAGAGAGAGAGAGAGAGAGAGAGAGAGAGAGAGAGAGAGACTGCCCTCTCGAACATGCTAATGGGGATGGAGGTAGATCCCTAGCAGAGTGCTGACCTAGCATTTGTGAGTCCCAGCAGCACACAGATACACACACACAAACACACGAGTGTACACACACATGCACAACACGTGTACACATGAGTGTACACATACATACACGCAAACATACATAACACATACACACACACACACACATACATAACACGTACACACATATACACACACATACATAACATATACACACACACACTCACACAGACACTAGCATTTTGGATCAGACTCAAGGCTCAGCTGGCTTCCTTTTCGCTTATATCACCAACATGCATTTTATTTTATTTTATTTTATTTATTTTATTTTTACCATGACCTCAAATGATCGGGAGTTTTCCATTAATCTCATAATTCTTCTGTTACCATTCGTATGTCTTTCTGATGCAAAGGATTATCACAGTATTTCTGGAATCTTCACATTTTTACCCAGTTTATATGCCACCTTCAGAAAATTCAAAACAATCTGGGTTAAAACCATATTGATTTTTTTTTTCTTCTGTCGTGGACAGGTTTGAGATTGAAATTGAGCCTCTGTTTGCCAGCATTGCCCTGTATGATGTTAAAGAAAGGAAAAAGGTAAGAAAGCAAAACACAGTCTATCCCTGAGAAAATAAAAATATAGAAACCAAAGAACATTACATGATCAATGTGTTTGCTGAACAAGTCAATCATGAGTTGGGGATCATTGGAAAAAGGTCTTTAAAGCAGCCTCCAGACTTGGAATTTATAAAAGATACCAAGAATATGGTGGGAAACACATTCACCGTTCACATGGATGGAACATACAAATTCTGTTTTGGAAACATGATGTCTACCATTCTAGCTGCTGTGACACTGGGGTAGATCTACTACCTGGAAAGATTTTTCTAAGTCTGGAGGCTGCTTTAAAGACCTTTCCCCAACTCAATGTTCTTTGGCGTCTGTAATTTTATTTCTGAACTGTACATTCTTGTTTCATCGTGATTAATAGATGTGTGTGTGGGGAACTTTGTACTAGAGTGAAAATTTTGATATTCCATGGGCTTCTAATTTCTTACTTGGATGCTGCCCCCATCTCACGGGTCCTTCCAAGAACTCAAAAGCTGCTAATGAAACAGGAAGGTGGTCTTCGTTTTATCAATTCCTTTATTATCCGGTGCTGAGACCTCCAACTCCATGTGCAGGAATCCACCCTCTGCCGCCCCAGAAACCAGGCCCACCCTGGTGCTGGAGGCGACACACAGAGGAGCTTGCAGATGTTCACGAAATAGCCAAAGGCTGTGGCTGGGAGTGCAGCCACGAGCGCAGCAGCTGGGTATCACCGTGGTGAGGCAGAGGCCAGAGCCAGGACAGGACTACGGCCTGCGGAGTCACTGCCACCACACCATCACCTCCACCGTCACCACCACAGATGGCTCAGCCCCACCCCTCAGCGCTGCCCTTGTGGCTGCCCCGCCCCTCTCACAAGTCTCTTGATGCTGAACCTAATGGCGAGGGACCTGCGATAGGCTCAGCCATCAGCTGAACGCATCTCGAAGCCCCTGGGAGAAGGGCCTGTGGGAATGTATCTGGAGGAGGTCGACTGAGGTGTGCAGACTTACCCGCTGTGAGAGCACCATTCCCAGGGGTGGAGGGACGTGAGGACCGCTGAATAAGAAGGGGAAGCGAGCTGGGCACCAGCGAGCCTGCACGCGTTCACTGCTTGCTGCTCTTTGACCGCGGACGCTTGTGACTAGCTCTCTCAAGCTCCCGTCACTTTGACTTCCCTGCTGGATTGCAAACCTGCGATTGTAAGCCAAGTAAACTCTTTTCCTTTCAGTTGTTTTGGTCAGGGTATCTTATTATAGCAACAGAAAAGAAACTAATATAGAGTCATAACTTAAAAACCACTGGGGCGAAGGAGTTGACGGTCCTTTGCCTCATAAGCAAAAGGACCCGAGTTTGGATCCCAAGATCCCATGTCAAAATGCCTGGGAAACCCTAGTGCAGAGCAATAAGAAAGTAGAATAGTGAAGGTTGATTGGGTCTCCACAGGTGTACACACGCACACACACATGAAGACGTGTACACACATATTGTGTGCAAAACAAAAGGTTCCGTTAGCTTAAATGAAGAAGTTTCTGTCTCTGCTTCTCATCGCCCAGCTCCGAATGCTGTGCTTGCCCCCCTACCTGTAGTGAAGGGCGGCTCGCCAGGTGGCTTCTCACCTTCTTCCCTCCTCTGCCTGTGCCGAGTCGAGCTAGACGACCCAGTATTTTATGGCTCACCCAGGTCCTCAGCCCCTGAGAGCTCTGTGCTGTGCTGCCTCCCCACTGTTCACTCCAGCTCTGATTCCCCGAGAATCAGTCGTTTTCTCCACAGCCTCTTCCACAAAAACCTTTCTGATCACCTCAGTTATCCTGCACTTTCAGGAACTTCCATGGTGTATATGAGTGTTTCAACTTTTAATTTCGTTTTCTTATAGTTCCTTGAGTTGACCCCCTCGTTCTTGACTGTAACTGGACAGAACCAGTGTCCTCCTCATCTTTAATATTGAGCACATCTTTGGTCCTCACAAAACAGTGGTGGGTTAATAAAAACTTCACTATTTCAAGGAATCTCTCCCAAATGGCTCCAAGATATGTGGAAACCGTGGCACAATACTTTTCAAACTTTCCAGAAGCCATTAGTCTTATACCATGTTTTTTTGTAGGTTTTCACTCACTCTGAACATTTCTAGGGCAAGATAGAAATAGGCCTAATTAATTTTTTCCCTTTGCTGTCCATTTATAGATATCAGAAAATTTTCATTGTGACCTGAACTCTGACCAGTTCAAAGGGTTTCTGCGAGCTCACACACCCTCCGTTGACCCATCAAGTCAGGCAAGGTCGGCGGTCTTCTCAGTCACCTACCCCTCCTCCGATATCTACCTGGTTGTCAAGGTAAGTTACTCACAGCGTTCATGTTCATATATTGGCACTGCCGTGTTATTGTGAAGTCTGACAACAACGACAGAACAGTCTGTATGTCCTCAGTAGCCTCCTTAACCACTTTCAATTACAAGTGATTCTATGAGAAAAAAATACTAGAAAAGACCAAGGCTTTGGGAGTCCTATGGTCACTAAGTCTGAGGACTGAAGTTCAATCCCTGGAAACCACATGGTAGAAAGAGAGACTCAACTACCACAAGATGTCTTCTAATCTCCACTTGTGTGTCCATCACATGTCACACATGCACATGATAAGTAATAAATAATATACATATGGGAGGGGTCTGAAAGGTATAGCTCAATAGTAGAACATTTGCCTACCATGTGCCAAACCTTGGGTTCCATCCTCAGGAATTATAAAACAAAATAAAATAAAATGAATGGAAAAAAGTAGGCTACATAATCTGCTAAAAAAACACATCTACTGCCATAGTTGTGACACTTTGTATCCCTTTCGTTGATATTAATTAGATGTACAAAAACTTAGCTTAAATCTGTTACAGTTGTCCTGCTGCCAATTCCTAAGTCCTTCAGCCTGGACAACCAATAAAGTCAGCAGCAGTTTTGTAGAGCTAAATTGTATTTTAAACTCTACTTCTTCACACATGATTTTATTTTTATTAACCTGTAATAATCTACTGAGTAACAGATGACAATCTGTTGGTTGCTACCACTAAGTATGTGCGCAAATTTTTGAATGCAGAAACATACTCATCTGACAATAACAGATATATTCTAAATTGTCTGGGTGCAATTAGGAAATTTAAAGTTACACTGGAGGGCAGTCTTCATTTGTGTCTGCTTGTCTTAACAATAAGATATCATTATTGCTGTTGCTTCTTGTGAACAGAGTAAATGTCTTGAACTGTTTTGCCCACCCAGACAGCTGCCAGGTAGCAAAGACGGACTTCTGGATTTCATTCTCAAGCGAAACATCAAGATCATGGCTGTTTTAAACCAAATCACCTGGTTCAGCGGTTGCCTATAATATTGCTTTAAGGGATTATTTCAGGTTTAAAGAGTACATGAAAGGTTTTACCTCATGAGTAAGGATTAGGAAGGGAGGTACAAATGAACCTCAGACTTTAAAAAGAAAACAGCTGCTTGAAACAGACCAGCCAGGCATTGACCACTCCCTGCTAAGCAGGGCAGAAGGCAGCCTCTTTACCTGAAGAGCCCCGCTGACTCAAGGGTTCATGCGTGCCTCTGAAGATCACATTCTGGTCCCCACTTTCCACATCAGCCTTGAAACCGCCTCCTGGCAGCTTGTAGCTCTTTCTCATAAAGCCCTTGGAGTCACCTTGGTCCAGCACAGTGAAGAGGACCTTAGCTCCTAGTCTGTCTAGATTCTGAGGAGCTGCAGAGTTCTAACTGAGAGATTCCTGCATGAATTTTCACCCTTCCTCCTTCTCTCTTTTCCCTCCTTCCCTTCCTTCCTTTCTCCCTCCCTTTCTTTTCTCTTCCTTCTCCTTCTCTTCCTATTCTTTTTTTTGCGCGTGTAGCCTTGTACAGGATAAGCAAGCATTCTGACCCTTGGCTACATCTCCAGCCCTAAAAGAGTCTTAATAACTCTGTCCAAAGTTTATTTTGAAGATCATGTTTTTATTCATGGAATTCATGGGAAAAGTACGCTCTTTTCAGTTTGTTCTACTGGATTCCGAGGTGGGCTAAGGACCGTATATGCTTATTGCATTCACCATCTAATCTCCCTCCACAGCCACTGCAACGTGGGGCTCTTCGAATAAAGCTGTCTGACGGCCAGGACCTGGATCAGTTTCTAGCTCAGTCCTATGTGCCTGTGTCTCCAGTGTTTGGGGCCTGAGTTGATTAGCCTTCTCTTCAGGAAGTGGCAATGTGATGACTGTATAAGTTCCTCTGGGGAAAGAGGACCCATTAGAGCTGGTGTTCCTTGAGAAACTGGGCACCACTTCCTGTGAGGCCATTGAATAGTTAGTTGTCAATCAATAGAGTGCTCAGATTTGAATATTTCCCACCTCACTCACAGTAGCTCCTATTAAGAATGTGTGTCTACAGATTATATTGATTCACATTTCTTCTCAGAGATGTGTCGTCTCAGCAGGTGACACAGGCAGGCTCACAGGATGGAGAGTGCTTATTTTTCTCCATAGCATCTGAGTTCAATTCATTTTTCTTTGAGCAGAAAATTAGGAAATTTCAGATTTCTCTTTTTCTTTCTCCTGAGCGTGGCACCCACATTTATGGCGGTTGTTCACAGGGCCCTTCCTTGCAGCAAGATGCACGGGGACGCTTGAGTCCTCACGTTGGCTATGAGACTGAGAGGCTGCATCTCAAGGCCTTCGAATTGCCAGGTCTGTGAAATCCAGAGGCGCAGCTCCAACCAGAAATACCAGAGATAAAATTACAACTGATTTATTCAGTTCATTTATTCATTTTGTGGAAGGTTTTCATTCCCACCCTGACTTTTACAGAGACCGTATCTCTTTTTTACTCTGTAAGCAATAATGAAGAAAATGACCTTTTCCTTCCTACACGTCTCATGGGTTTTGTTTTATAAAATAACTTTTATTGCATTTTATTATAGGCATAACACATGTTTATTGTTTAAAAATAGAAACTTCTTATCTTCTATAGGGAGAAAATAAAAACACATAATACGAAGGTGACCATGGTTAACATCTGCTGCGCTCTTCCTTTTAATACGCCTTTATGACCTTTCTTCTGAAACTGTGCAGTAGACTTCACACTCTCGTTTTTAAATCAGGAAACATCTCTGTTCTTAACAAATTGCCATATGTAATTATAATAGTGATGGCTGCTTAGATCCCACATATGGATATAATTCACCCTCTTTATTTTGATATTATGTTTGTTGGTAGATTGAAAAAGTCCTTCAGCAAGGAGAGATTGCAGACTGCGCGGAACCCTACATGGTTATCAAGGAAAGTGACGGCGGGAAGGTATGATCCTTTAAGCACTGCTCAGTGGTGACATCTCAGAGTAGATATTTTTAGACGTCCTCCCCAAAATTATTAGCAGAGTTTAGGCCATCACCTGTACACATGTAAAACACTAACAAATTGTACTACAATGAGAGAGGAAAGAGAAAGCAGTTGCTGATGAGACTCTTTTAAGCTTGAATGACTGGTCATATTGATGATCTCACGCATCAGTCCATCCAGTGTGTGACTGTGAGATTTGGTTTGGGCCAAGCCACACCCTGCTGTCTTGCTTCTGAAGATCTCACTCCTCTGCTTGGAGTGCTACCGAGGTCTTATGAAACAGGCCAGGCTCTTTGAGCCATCCCCAGAAGAATGGGGTATTGTCCTGCGCAACATTAGTAACTAGAACCAGCCGTGGCCTCTGCACATCACAAGTTAATTAACACATTATAGGTCTCAGGCCATGAAAAGAGATTTTTCTCAACACTAGCTTATAAACGTTCTCTATATAGTTTTTAGAATATAGCCTTTCTGAAATAAGATGTCCCTAACCAGACTTGTAAATTTCAAATAAACATCTCAATTGAACTCAAAACATTTTTGTTTCAAAATCTGTTTATCTGAACTTAGAAAGAACCCCTTGGAATGGAATATTGTCAATAAAGAACTCATTAAAAATACTCATGGGCCTTTTAAGAATTTCCCAGACAACTTTTGTAAAATAGAATCTCTTGACATCTTGTTAGATGACTTACTAGATTTTTTCCCCAAGTTTCTCTCCAGATAACTAAGTCATATGGCTAGAGCTAAAAGAATCATATACAGAATAGCTGTTGTAACAAGCCTAGGACATTTCTTAGCAGAAAGTACAGTTTACTAAGTGATTACTGCTGCCTTTTTCAAACTTCTCCCTTTTATTGTCTTTACTTCCCCATCAGCTGGGCCTCTGGCCCGAGCTGAGCAACTTCTCGGCCGACTTGCTCTCCCCCAACCAGGGTAGTAGACTGGCATCAGCATCAGGCTTGGCTGATGTGCTGCTCGCTTCATTTTGGCTCTCTCCATCTTCCTCTAGAGTAAAGAGAAGGTCGAAAAGCTAAAACTTCAAGCAGAATCCTTCTGCCAACGTTTGGGGAAGTACCGGATGCCCTTTGCCTGGGCCCCCATTAGCTTAGCAAGCTTCTTCAACGTCTCCACCCTTGAAAGGGAAGGAACTGATGTGGAGCCTGTGGTTGGTAAGAGTTTTACCTGCAGTGGGAAGCTGAGGGGTCCCAGTGTACTAGTTTGGAGGTTCTCTGCTCATTACTGTGGGCTTGGGCTATGAAGCGGGATAGCAAGAAGAAGGTCATCCATAGAAAGACTGAATTGCTCCCGCTGGGTCCCGCAGTGATCTCACTACCACCACCACCACCAAATAATTACCGTGAACAAGTAAGAGATTTGAAGTATGTTTTTATTTTAAGAATTTTGGGTGGAATTTTAGAGCTTAAAAAGTTAATTTTCAGTAGACATCCTATCTCAAAGAAATAATGTTCTTGAAAATAGCCAGAAAAAATCAGTAACCATGTACAATGTGCTGGACAAAGACATCATGATTGTCTCCCTCCCTAACGTGAAAATAGTCACTGTTATAACACTTCGAGAAGCAAAACTAAAGTTTCTCAGCAAAATTTTCAGTCTCTTAAAGCTTATTTTGCCAAGTGTCATGAACATATAAAGTTTATTTTGCCAAGTGTCATGAACATATAAAGCTTATTTTGTCATGAACATATGTATCCCCCCCAAAAAAATCCAGTTAGTGTTCTAATTTATTCCAAACATTTCTCTTGTACCTCTCTTTGATCCAAACCACTAACATTACGCCGTTTAAAGTACAGAAGTATCCAAGTGGTTCCGGGGTTGGCGCATGCTCAGCTTCCCACCGGTGACAAGGTTTCTGTTTTCCTAAATGCCTCTGTATTCGGCAGATATTCGAGTCTTCCTTTGCATTTCTTACACCGCCTGAGCTCTGCCTCTTGTGCAATGCTGCTGTTTGCAGAGTGGAGGAGAGGACTTTGGAGTTGCTACTACTATCCAGGAGTTCCTGTTGCATAATCACTGGTCAAAATGCTTAGGTTGTTTCTGATTTGTCAGCAACAAACTTCACATTCTGGCTTTCACATTGTAGTTTTTCTAACAACGCTGCCTTGTGTAGCTTTATTTGAAAGTGTTATGTGAAGAGTTTAGACGGACCAGAAGCTAGAATGACAGTCAGGCTTAGGAGAGCCAATGGTGTATAAGCCTGGAATAACTTACCTGACTGATTCTTAAGAAGCAAAGTGTGTTTAGGAGGTTGGCGGCTCTCGTTCACTATCAGTATAAGAATTAGGTGTAAGAGAACATTCAAAAGCAGGAGCTTCAACTAGGCAATTTGACTATACAGGTCAGAATGCCTAATACAAGCCCACCGCCTAGTTCTTCAACAGGACAAGAAATAACAAAGCAGAGTTTCAGGCCCTAGGCCCCATTGATTCCCATTAGAAAAGTTAGTCAAAGTAGAAATTCAGTTCTGTTGCTGGATCCACACAAGAGCAGAAGCAAGCTGGCTCCAGAATGTGTACAGCTTGATCTAGCAGGTTTGGGTCACGGTCCCAAATGCCTTCAAGGGGATGTAAGTACATGCCTTGCCCCATGGAATGCAGATGTAAAAATAGAGCAAAGCAAACAGTGGTGGACTAAACAAATTATCAGGAGACCTGATCTGACTGCCCTCCAGACTCTTGCAGGGTGAAATCTGGCCTGGCCTGACTTCCAGTGGTGGGAATCAGCAGCCAAGAAGCATCCCTCCACTCTGGTTAAGAGGATTAGGGACTTGGGACGGGGGCTCAGAAGGTTAGGATCCCTGGAGGGAAATTTGCTTTTGTTACAAGTACGGCCATTAGGGCCATGTTTACTGACTTTAAACATCTTAAATACGGTTAAGTTAATAACTGCTGTGTATTTGAACCAAAAGGTACAGGTTAGGATGACAATTGTTTTCCTTCAAGGGAGAAACTCTGTGGGTGAGCGGAGGACTTTGTCCCAAACTCGGAGGCTTTCTGAGCGAGCCCTGTCCTTGGAGGAAAATGGTGTTGGATCCAGCTTCAAAACCACCACCTTGGGCACAAACGTCTTTTTCAAGCAGGTATCTGTCTGAGCGCTGCAGCATGTAAGGATTTTTCTGCATTGGTGGATGCTGGATCCCAAGGGGAGAGTGATTAGCAGAGCAAGTTTCTAAGACGCATTTACAGTCCTGGATTGTTGCACGGATTGGGGTCCCTGCAGGTCTTGGGAGGTGTCTGTGTATAATAGGCATGTGGAGGATAGTGCGTGCGTCTGCCTGACTTTCTTACTCAAGACAAATGCAAAGACAAGCAAACAGGAAGGGACCTTTGAAGAAGCCCCTTCTGTTTCTGAGAGTTAAGCAAGTGTTAGTGGGTTGAAGTCACAGGGCAGAAGTCTGTGACCTTGCTTCCTTAGAATCAGACTGGCTGCCCTGGAAAGCAGTAGACACCCCACCCCCATCAGTGCTGAGAGGGGCTGAGAACATTTGACGGTAGTTGAATTAAATGATTTCAGAGCTGACCGTTATCTTAACTTGTATGCAAGACTTGCTAGAATAAAAGCATCTAGTCCTAGCTGTGTGTGTGTGTGTGTGTGTGTGTGTGTGTGTGTGTGTGTGTGTGTGTGTGTGTGTGAGAGACAGACAGACAGACAGTTCTATAGAGATCAGCTTGGGCTACCTAGAGAGAAGAGAGAATTTCAGGAAAGAAAAAGAAAGAAAAAACGGCCTGCCAGGGGAAAAAAATCTTAGAAAGAGCTGGGCCTTCTCCACTGACCCTGACTGTTGCCTTGGTAGGAGGGAGATCGCCTTAGTGATGAAGACTTATTCAAGTTTTTAGCTGACTACAAGAGATCCTCATCCTTACAGAGAAGAGTCAAGTCTATCCCAGGTGTGTTTGGTTTGCCCTCGTCCTCTTGAGTGGTGCCTAAAAAGCTTTGCTAAGGGCGGTGGGGGATTTGGCGTTCTGAGCTAAGAATCTGAATTTGTCTGCATTTTTGGGAAATGTCTCAGTGCTTTGTCTTTTCCATAAGGGATTTACTCTATAAATAATTTGCTTGGATCTGCTTTCTCAAAGAGTCTGATAATCATTTGAGTAGGTGAGCATCCCTTTATCACACAGAACATGATATGGAACCCTAGTGTTAAAAAAAAAGTAAGTATATAGGGTTCTTTGGTAGAAGATAGAGGAAACCTTCATTCTCCATAGCATAATAGTACAGAAGATACTTCTGTTGGGGGCTGGAGAGATGGCTCGGGGGTTAAGCCTCCACCTTGCAAGCAAAGGACCCAAGTTCAGACCTTAGATCCCATTTAAAAACACCAGGCAGAAATTGCATTGGCCTGCACTTCCAGCCTTGGAAGGCAGAACCTGAGAAACTCGAGAGTAAAGCAATAAGAAGGTAGAACAATGCAGGATGATTCTTAGTATCACTCCTGGGCTTCCGCAGGCATCCATAGTGCCCTCTGCAACACAAATCTCTGCATACCCACACCTATCCATGTTACAGTTTCATTTCCTTTCTAGGCAGGTCTCAAAAGTTATCTTGACTCTTTCTCCACTTGTAGGAAATTAACTAGAAACTCCAAAACTCTTATAGTCCCATATCTTATCCTCATTCTTCTTAAAGAATCCCAGCGCGGCGATCCTGGGTCCCCTGGTAATGTGATCCCAGCATGGTGATCCTGGGTTCCCTGGTAATGTGATCTCTTCTTCACTGAAACCTTTACACGCTCCTTCAGGCTCGCTCAAGCTGGAGATATCCCCAGCTCCTGAGGTGATCAACTGTTGCCTCACGCCTGAGATGTTACCAGTGCGACCCTTCCCTGAAAACCGGACACGTCTACACAAGGAAATCTTGGAGTTTCCAATACGAGAAGTGTATGTCCCTCACACTGTGTACAGGTAAGAACAGGCTCTTGTTTAGGTGATGTGTTATTCTCTATCCCACCTTTTTACCTGTCTCCTAAGTTTGTGGGAAAACAGTTAGGTTGGTGGGGTTTGGAGAGAACTCAAATCTAGGTCGATGTGTGAGGCTGATATAGCCATTGATAAAGAGCAGCTAATGCAAGGGAGAATTTAGTTTAGCCTTTAAGTGGGAGAATCTTAGAACAGAAGAGGTAACATCAGAGGGGATATGGAGAAAGTCATCAAGGACCGCATGATAAGAGAGAAATCTGAAGAAATTCCCAGACAAAAGGGACATCCATCTTTCATGGTCTTAAGACGTTGCTAAGGAGTTGCTAGGGAAGCATGGCAGAGCAGAGTGGGGGTAAAAGAATGTCACGATCACCCTCTCTCGAGGCCTTTAGGGTGGGGAGGTCAGCGATCTGGGGAGACAGGTCAGGAGTAGATTAGGGTGGCTTCTGTGGTCCACTCCTGGGGGTGCCACATTCCATCTAGGGCAAAGGATTCATGCAAATGACTTGGTTGTGACTACCAAAAACAACATGTGGGGACTGGAGAGATGGCTCAGGGGTTAAGACTCTGTCTCATAAGGCAGATCCTGAGTTCAGATCCCAGATCCCACGTAAAAACACCATGCGGAAATGGGGTCGGCCCTGATGGATGGAAATCCCAGAACAAAAACAATCCAGGATAATTCCTGAAATCACCCTTGATCCTCCACAGGGACACAGGGACTCTGAGACACACACACACACACACACACACACACACACACACACACACAATTTTTAAAAGACATATGATGGTTATGTAACTACAGATGATTGGGGGAACTCTTTCTAAAGATATTGTATCTAATTTCCTATGACAAGGAAGTATTTCTGTGGTTATTATTTAAATTATACTGGATGCTTTCTTAAAAGAAATCCATTACTTTGATTTTCTTCTGTGCAGAAGGACATTTAAGGAAAAGAATAGCATGACCAAAATGCCCTAGTTGTGTAACATAGGTTGTAGATGGACATATGGTACACACTTGAAGTCCCGGCACTGAGGCAGGGGGACTGCAAGTTGGAGACAGCTTAGACTACAGAGTGAGTTTCACAGCAGCCTGGTGCTGTGAAAAGCAATGATTCATAAACTTGGTAAAGATTTGTAACAAAAAAACAAAATTTAGGGGCTGGAGAGGTGGCTCAGGGGTTAAGCCTCTGCCTTGCAGGCAGAAGGTCCTGAGTTCGGATCCTAGACCCCACGTATAGACGCCAGGTAGAAGCAGGGATGGCCTGTGTTTCTGGTCCTGGTAGGGCGGAGCCTGTGAATCCCGGGGCAGAGTAAACAAGGAGGAGGTGGAGGAGTCCATGGTGGTTCCCGAATTCGTCCGTGGTTCTACACACATACACACACACATACACACACATACACATGCATGCATATACATACAATTAAATAAATAATAAAAAAATTTCATCTTCTTTAGTTTCAACTAATTTCGGTGTGAATAACCTGTGGCTGGGGAACAAGGAACTAAGTACCAAAGCCTAAAAGGTGAGGTCACTTTGCTCTCCGAGAGTGGCACTGGGCCACCTGACACATCTGTCAAACACATCTGTCAAAAGCATAGCTGCTCACATTCTTGTATTTATTTAGAGAGGATTTTTTTGAGCCCCAAGGAAGAATGCTGTATCAAGCATATTTTCTCCATCAATGACGTCTTATAAACTCATGACTGTGAATTCAGTGACATCATCATGAATTCAATTCTGCATTTTTATATAATACATCAAATCAAACCTTACCAAGTAAATGAAGTCTTCTTGACCCCAGGTGTTAGTCGCTTCTCTGCCTTGTTGCCTGAATGAGTTACTTATCTTGTTGCTGTGACCAAATACATGAGGAAAAACAATTTAAACAAAGAAGAATTTACTTCAATTCCCACTTTGAGGGGACACAGTCCTTCATGGAGGGGACGGCATGGTGATAGGCAGCTCCCCAACAGTAGGGTGTGCAGCTGGGAATCTTGGACAACTTGTTTTTATAAAATATCAATATCAATTTGTGTAGAGTCATGCCATTTCTTCATTCCATCTAATGGTTACATATTATTCCATTGCCTGAAGAGGCCATATTTTATATTTATCCAATCCACTATTGGTAGACATTCGTGTTTTTTCATTAGAGTTGTGTGTGTGTGTGTGTGTGTGTGCGTGCACATATGGCTGCATGAGTACATACATGTGGAGGACAGAGGTCAATTTTTGGTGCTGTTTCTCAGAGCCATCTTCCTTACTGTCTGGGTCAGGGTTTCTCACTGGGACCTGGGGCGTGCAGATTAGACTAGAATCTTTGGCCAGTGCGCTCCAAGGGTCCTTTCAATCTCTACCTATCAACTGGGATTGTAAACACAAGCCAGCTTCTTACATAGATTCTGATGTCATGCCTGCACAGCAAGCTCAACACACTGAGCCATCTCCGCAGCCTGACATTTGTATTTTGATTTTTTTAAAATGTATTTTAAGGAGAGAGAGAGAGAATGTCAGAGGACAATTGGACAATTTTCAGAAGGGAGTTCTCTCCTTCTATCACGTGGGCTTCTAGGGATTAAAACTCAGGTTTTTCTGCTGATCCGCATTCTCAGCCCGCATTTATGTTTTCTTTCTAGCAGTGATTTTTGCCTTCTCTCTCTGTGAAGATGTGAGAATGTTTCCCTGCCTCAAAAGTGAAATCACTGTGTCACGAGTAACCTGCCTTTTCGGTTTTCTTCAGTCCGTTAACTTTCTTCTGACATCACCTGCTTCTCTGTCCTCCCAGAAGCGTGTGACAGCTTCAGAGTGTACCAGACTTCCCCTCACCCCACCCACCACATTCCCAGATTCACAGAATCAAGGTCCCGAGGAATGGTGAAACACCTAAAGCTAGAATTTTTCATTGAGAAATACAACCAACAAGCTCGCAGTCAGAAAAGGAACCCCTCCAGCTCCGCGTCCCCTGCAGTAGCTCCTCGTTCTCTGGCCTCACTCCTTTAACACAACCTCAGCCTCAAGCTTCCCTCCTACATACACTAAGCATCCTCAGGAGGCAGTTGTCAAAGTCCCCGCTTCCTGAAGGAGGAGTTTGCTCGCATTTGCTATCTCGTTCTTCATAGGAAATTTTACCCTGTGATTGAAAAAAAAGGAGCTTAAGGCACTGGAATAAACTTGTCACTATTCTGTAGCTATTCAATCTCCCGTGGGCATTTAGTCACCCATTTTGAGCCATTTAGTACTCGCTCTACTTGTAGCAGACAGCATCCCTCAGTCTCATCGCAGTGGGATTTGGAATACATTAGCACCCTGTATGGTTCTAAGTGCCAAGGACAGGTCTGGACAGGTTACTGTACACCCAGCTTGGTCCCACAGACGCAGAGCAGATGCCCTGCAGCTGTCCCCGACACTGTAGGAAGGCCCAGGCCACACCCCTGCAGCCAGGTCTTCACTTTTGGGAGTGAAGGAAGGTATTTGTTTCCAGCTCAATGGTAATCACCTGCCCATGGCTCCAGGCCTCTGTGCCTTACAGCTCGTTTAAGGCAAGAAAGATGTCACAAACTCAGCACAGAATCTTACTACATGTAAACATCAAGGAATGTAGAGAGCGTGTTGTAGAAACCCCATGGTGTTCTGAAGGTTTTAGTGGTTCCAACCCCGTGCTTTGGGTAGGCTGATCTTCATACTCGATGAAGACCGTGTTCTATTCATACACCTGGAGTGGAAGGAATCCAGTCAGGTCTCCACCAAGTCAGGTTGGTAATTTGACTAAGTATTACCTCTTCATTTCTGTCAATTTTCTTTTCTATTTTCCCATCCCCAAACCTCATAAAACCTGCAACCACATGATTTTTTTTATTTCCTGTTCCCTGCGTAAAAGTGTGTTTGGAATAAAGATCGTTACACACCATGGTATTAATGGCAGGCATGGCTGTATTTGACCAGCATGCAGAGAACTTGGCCGTAGGGCGAGCTTTCCCATTGCATTGCTGTTTCCTTGCTGCTAATTCTGATCAGCAGGTGTGCCAATCTGGGGAAATCAAATACATGAAAGTGGGGATTTAAGATTGCATAAATTCAAGGATAATCCTTTGTTTGATTGAAGCTTCATCCCGAGTGCAATACAAGGCTTAACCTAGGAATATTCCATTCCAGCCTAGCAGGGAGGGAGCTGTCACATGGGTTGACATCTGTCCCTCAGCCTCACCTTCCTCCTGCCTCTTCAGGTGCCTCCTTTCTTGACTCTGCTCCTCCTGGTATCTTCTGTCAAGGCCACATACACCATCAGGAACCATTTGCATTACATCCTATTGTACACAGCTGGTACTGCCGCCTTATTCAAGTTGCACTAGGGAGAGGCTCCAGGTCCATCATAATAGATGTCCTCAGGCTTCCCGAGGGTTGGATATTCATGAGACAAGAATTCTGATAGCAAAGATCACTTTATAGATCGATGGCTGCGAATCCCAGGAATGACTGAGACTGGTCATCTGGGATCACATCCAGCCTACTCGTGTCTACCCTCAGCCTCTACGGAGAGGCATACAGCTAGACTGGCATCCTCTGACACAGATTCAGGCAAGCATCTTTGAAAAGTCACCAGAAGACTCACAGACATTTGAAAGTGAGGAAAACAAGGTTGATTTAAAAAGAATATCCAAGTCAGAGGGATAAGAAGATGGCTCAAGGGTTAAAGCCTTTGTATCACAAGCAAAAGGACCCCAGTTCTGGGGCTGGAAAGGTGGCTCAGGGGTTAAGCCTCTGCTTTGCAGGCGGAAAGTCCTGAATTCGGACCCTAGACCCCATGTGCTGGGCGGAAGCAGGGGGGGGGGGGCTTGTGTTTCTGGTCCTGGTAGGGCGGAGCCTGTGAATCCCGGGGCAGAGTAAACAGAGGAGGTAGAGGCGTCCATGGTGGTTCCCTAATTCGCCCGTGGTTCTACACACACATACATGCATACGCACACATGCATACACGCAAAATTGAATAAATAATAAATAAAAAATTTTTTTAAAAAAGGACCCCAGTTTTGACCCCCAGATCCCACATGTAAATGCTAGGTAGAAATGGCAGCACCCTGCAATTCTAGTACTAGAAGGTGTAGCCTGGGAACTCTCAGAACAAACAGTAAGGAAGTAGAGCAATCCAGAATGATGCCCCAAGTTTTACCCCTGGACCTCCATAGGTACACACACTCAAGTTCCCTCTTGTGTACACACACACACACACACACACACACACACACACACACACAGAGGCACGCACAACCCACATGCAAAAAAAAATTCCAAGACTCAGTTTTGTGCTTCTGTTTCCACAACCAGATTTTTGGCAGACTGATTGTTCCCTGGGAATGTATTTGAATCAAGTCCTAACTTATTTTCTATGTGACCCAACAGCTGGCAGTTAGAGGCACCAGCTGCCTTGCAGTGGGTGCAGAATGAAGACAGCGTGAGGTGGGGCCAAGGCCCCGCCAGGCCTTCAAGGCATCGTATCTGGTGGCTTCCGTGGGGGTGTGTGCAGAGATCAGAGGCTCAGAGGTTGTAATGAGCTTGTTAAGCTCCATGCTGTCCCTCTAACTAGCGATCGCATTAAAGAAAGCCACATAAAGTACATTTGCATCTCTCGGCCCAGTCTCCCAAGTCTCCTTCATCCAATTACCGAACTGCTGTGGAGGACCCTCTTGCCGAGAGCAAGCAGAGCAGTTGGAACATGATTTCTTTGATGGATAATTAGCTGTTTTCAGGCCTCCTCCTATTCAACAGAATGTTCTCACACCAGAAGTCTGCTCTGGCCTAACAAGAAGGGGGCCTCCCATATCCCTGTGAAGTCTTAAGAACACTGCCAGCCTTGCAGCATATGAGAAAAGAAAGGCGTAGGATAGGTGTAGGAGCTGACCTCGAGTGAGAACCGGGAAATATGATTTAATAAATAGGATTCCTAAGGAAAGAAATGAGTCCGAAGTCACTGCAGATGAAGCGGTTAGGAAGGATAGTTGATTTTGTCTGAGGGATGGATTCCTAACTGAAATTCAGTTTGGTGCTATTTCTGATGGGATCTTCTCCGCATTGGTGCAGAAGCATGTCCCTCAGCGCCCACTTTCACCCGGCAGACCCCCACTCAAGAGGTCAGGGTGCTGCTCTTTACAAGCTCAGCCTTCCTCCTGCATTCACCCTCACTCAGGGCCTCGGCTGTCCAGGGTCATTGGATAGGCTGTGGTGATTCAGGAGGGCTGTGCCTCTTCACCCCGTTTGGAAAGCAGTCTTGGTGTGCACCTGGATACAAGGTGAGGTGCACTGGCCAAAGAGCAAGCACTTCTCGCTCCCGAGTGTGTAGCCAGCAGCCCACTTCACCGGACGCCTGTGCGCTCACGCCAGCATTATCACTAAGGGATTCTTGGCTGAGGAATCTCACCCTTGTCTCTTTAAATCTCCATGAAGAAAATCCCTTGGTTTTTAAATCTCAAAAGTACCTTCCTTTTCTTTATCCTTTATTAGTTGAATTATATTTTGAAATAGATAACCTATTCTAAAGATTCAGAAATGTAAAAGTACTTAACGGCACACAGAGGAAAAATTCTTCCTACCACTCCTTCCTTCCATCTGCCCAATCTTTACCTGAATACATGCACATATATATATAGATATATAGATAAACAGATGGATATTCTGTTCACAAACTGCTGCTTGATAAGCATGGCAAAATCAAGGACTGGGCTTCTCTACAAACACACATGTATAGATGTATAGATACAGATACAGGCACAGACATAGATAGAGAGTTTATCCTGAATTTATCCAGAAATAGAGAGTCTTTCCTGTGTTCCAGGCCCTGTTCCAGACACTAGAGAAACCAGTGGCCGAAACAGATGGAAAGACCGACATTTCATACCTTAGAGCTGTTTAGACCATTGAAGCTGTTTCTTTGAGCTTATGCACCCTTCCAGATGCGAACTGGGTGTATGGATGCTAGTAGTACAACTGTGTGTTCCTGCCTTGATTTCCTCCCCAAGCACTACATTGTTTAGAGACCTTTTTGTGTGAATACGCAGGACCCCCTTGTCTTTTCCTAGCTGCCCTCAGTCTCGTTAAGAGGACGCTCCTGGTTTAACTCATTCGAAGAACACTGAAGACGTTTCTGACCTTTTGCTTTTATAAATGACGTTACAATGTAATCAAATCTCTTGCATGCCCGTGCACGTGCGCGCGCGCACACACACACACACACACGTCATCCATTCCTATGTATTGGTCATTCTCCTGCTTTCCATCCTTTAAGAAGTCTTTAAAGCACTTGGCAGCCAAGAAGCCTAGTCCTTAGCTCCATCCGGAACAGAGATGTTCCTAAACAAGCAATTTACCTCGGAAGAGCAGTAGGCAAAAAGTCTAGCAATCTGAATTAGCCAAGGAGGGAAACAAAAGCAAAGGGATTCTGGCACGAGAGCAACTGTGACTCAGTAGGAGACTGGGACATGGTGCGCAGTCCTGAGTGTGTGATTCTCAAGCTCAGCAAAGCTCATTTTTATAGGAGCAGGGAAAAAAAAATCAGGAGGAAATCAATAGCCTGAGGTTACTTAGCAACAGTTGTAGACCTCTTTTTCCAACATGGTGGTTCAATGCTTTGTTCAGCCACTTGAGGGCACAATCCACTCACTTTCTAGGTTTGAGCAGTTCATTGCCTTTTTTGTAGGGAAAACAGGTGCAGGCGTGATTTATTACAGCAAAGCGTGTATGTTATCTTTTGCCTCTGAAACACAAGACTTAAAAATTTAAAGATATCCCAGTGCCCCCAAGAGACTGTCATTTTTGCAAAGGGTTTTATCCTCGTCTCCCTGCTCTGCCTTCTTTCATGAGCAAGTCAAGATAGATACGGAACATCCACGGCTTACAGGGTAGGCTCCTCTCGAACAGTGATGCGCGACACATAACTGCATTTTGCTAGCCCTGTGAAAAGGGAAGCAGCGTGGAGGATGTCTGCGGGCCCCACTGGTGAGGCAGTGGTGAAGTGGAAAGGAGCTAACACATGGGAGGCTTAAGAAAAAGGAGTTTAATTAGCACGGAGGCCTGATGGCCGAGGCAATCACGGTTTATCCTTAAGGTGGACGAGCATTAGAATAGAACTAGCATAAAGTAGAGCAGGCAAGGAGAGAGCCGCACGGACAGCAGGCGGGCAGAAGGCTGAGCAGAGCCCCAAGTAGGAGAATGTTCCAGCTGGGGAAGGAGGTTTTGCAAGAACGGTGTGGCTGTGGCTAACACTTGTCTGTTGCTTTATTTCGCGCCTGTTGTCGGAAGCTACCATGCTTTGGCGACTGCTGCAGGTGACTTCTAACTAAAAGTTAGGATGCCACTTTTAATTCAGTTGGTGACAAGTGTCATTTCTCCCCATAGGTCCTCTCTATAGAATTCAGCAAGGAGGTTTTTGCTGCTTTCTGCATGGCTCGGGGGCAAAGGCTGACTGGTTGGGGCAGTGGCAAAGTAGTGATGAAGCAGACCAGGCTTGCCTTGCGCTGCAACAACAAGTAGCTGGTCCTCACTAGGAGTGCTCCAGGCAAGATGCCTTCTGCCTCTAGCATCCCACCTCTGTAGGTCTTTGTTGTGGTGGTTGTTTTGAGCAGGGATCTCCCTATGCTCGGCAGCTCCAGACTCCTGGTCTCAAGTGTTCTTCCTGCTTCTCTGGTGACGGGCTACAGATACCCACGGAGTACATCCTGGCGCATGAGACCACTGACCCAAACTGTCACCTTCAAGTCAGTCCTCTGAGGAAGTGTCTTTCCCTCTGAGGATCAGTCTGTTCTTATATTATACATGCTGATGAGCGCAGTGCAGTCTTTTAGCTTGACTTCCAACTTTGGCATTTACTAAAGTCCCTAGAGGTCAGCGTCCATCCTCTCCTCCCACTGGATTGGGATGGATGTTGATGGATGTCCTGCAATTTCAAGGCCTCAGACAGGCTGCTCTTGGCCCTTTGCAGTAGGATCTGAGGTAGAAGAGAGATGCTGTGTCAAGGTTTTCGGGAGTGAAAGTGGCTGTGGGTGAGAGGCGGGCAAACTCCACAGCACATTATAAATAGAAGCATGAGGAGCTGGAAGCACTGAATTTGAACAGTGTCATAAGAGAATTTCTTACTTATGCTTTTGTTTTGCTTTGTTTTATTCTGTTTCGGGGAATAGAAGCCAGGGCCTGCAGCAAGCCGATCATGAGCTCTACCACTTACCCACAGGACTAGCCATCCATCCCCTGATAAGGTAGTTTTTAAAAACCAAGGATGTTGATTAGATTTCTTGTATCATTTTAAATTAAAACAACTCTTTCGCTCACTGGATTAAAACACAGAGAAGTTATTAACTTCAAGAAGTAGACCAGTCTCACATCCTTTGTTTCATATTCATTTTTTAGCAATTTTCCAAGTATGGATTGAGTTTTATGCAACTACTTGTGGAAATATAAATAGTATGACTTAATAAAGGCAAAAGTAGAGAGATTCAACGTGAATGCCTTTTTCTTTTATTTTTGAGGGATTTCCATACCCTCAGCTATTTAGCAAAAGAAAATCCCAGGGCTGGTTTTTCATCTTTTTCCAGACTTTAAAGCTGAGCCTGCAATTCCTTTCTATCAGTCCTCTTACTTGATAGGAGCAACATAGATCCCTTGTCTTCTTAGAAGCGTTCAGAACTAACTGGTCGACTGCTTTCCCAGCTTCATTCACAATCAGTTGACAGATGGGAAGCAGACAGCTGCTGTGCCGCTTGCTGCCTGCGGGGCAGCCCCGTTCTCCTCCTCCTCTTCCTTTTCATTCTCTTCCTCTTCTTCCTTCTCTTTTTTTTAAATGTTCTGTAAGTAGGTCACATTTCAAATACTTATTGAAGGCATAAAATAATGTATCATTTCTTAAAGGTATAAGCACAATTAAAAAGCAGAAGAACTTGAAAAGATCAAGTCTGTTTCATACATAATTTTTAGTGTATATCTGTTGTACCAAGTCGTAAGACTTCATGATGGTATTAAATAGTTTTATTAACCAGGAGGTTTTCATTTAAATGTTTTAGAATGCTCAGAGGTTTGCTTTGACTAAGTAATTCTTCATAGGTGTGTCTAAAGGCTCAGTTCTCCATTGACAATTAAAACTAGCTGCCACAGTGACCCTGAGATCCAGTTAAGAGGCAGAAACTTCATCAGGTGAAGCTTCTAATCCTTCCATCCTGAGTGTTCCCCCTTCCACATTCAAATCTTGTGTTCTATTTCTCTCCCCACCCCTCTCTTTTGAGGCCTTTTTTTTTCTCTTCTAATCCCTTTCTGGTTTCCTAGCCTCTCACTCTTGCCCTCACATAAACACAAATATGTAACAATTAAAAGTTAAGACCCACAGATGAGTGAAAACATGAGAGTTTGTGTCTCTCAGCCTGGATTTCATCAAAGGATGTTTTCTTACCCTATACACATGCATCCATATGAAGGAAAGGAGGGAGGGAGGGAGGGAGGGAGGGAGGAAGGAAGGAAGGAAGGAAGGAAGGAAGGAAGGAAGGAAGGAAGGAAGGAAGGAAATTTTCCTGCTAATTTTATAATTTTATTTTTTAACAACTGGATACCATCCCATTGGTATTATGTACTACAGTTTCATCATCAATTCCTCGGCTGATGGACAACTGGGCTCAGTGCATTTCCTTGTTATTGTGAACAAAGCAGCTGTAAACAAAAGGAACTAGTCTCTGAAGTAGGATGTAGATCCTCTGAGAATACACTCAGCCCAGAGAGGGGAATTGGTGGAGGCCGGCAAGCTGGTGAGATGTGATGTTTCAGTGACAAGTGTGCAGGTGGACGTTGCTGGCTAGTGTGCAGGAGAAACCTCAGAGTGTCCGATCGTTCAGAGACCAGCGGCCTTGCTGCTGCAGCTTGCCTGCACCTTGAACTCAGCTCTCAGCCATAGGAGCCCCCGGCAAGCACGCAGATGCAGTCTCTGGGATGGGAGCAATGGCAGGGTTTCTCTTTGCTTCCTTCACTGGGTCAGGAGGACTAGGCTCGCCTTAGGAAAAGCCAAGCTAACAGTCTTCCTTATTGTTTGTTCATTATGGTTTTGACCCATTTCAGGGTCCTTTGGGACTAACGTGTTCTCAGCAATGAAAATGGAAAAATGTACCAAGGTGGTAAGAGAAGAAAGGTCAAACCAAGTAATAAGCTAGGAATTCCTGAGTTCCACAAGTAAGAGCTGGTCCGTTATGTTAATTTAAACATAAACTGGGCGCTGGGTCACAGCTCAGTGACAGAGCACTTAACTAGTGTGTGCTGAACCTTGTGCTTGATCCCCAGCCCTGCAGCTAAACAAACGAACAAACAAGCAAACAACATACTGCAGAATCGCTGGCATTTGTGTTTGTATTTCTATTGGGCGACTCTTTGGAAGGAAATTGAAATGACTATTAACTATTATTTTTTTCTAAATGTTGCATTTGACTGAAGGAAATCTTTTTGACCACATTTGGAGGAAAGATAAGATCACACTAAGTGTTTTGCACATACATGAGACCTGAAGTTGGTAAGGAAGCTGTGAAATGGCTGTCCTAACATGAGATCCCTTCTTCAGATAGGGTCTGTCCTCTCAGAAGTCCTTGTATGATGCCATTCTTAGACTTTTTCTCTAGTTGATATTAGTTTATCACCTAGAGCACACATGAGCCCGTTCATAAATCTGCTAAGAATGACTCTTACCTGGTTTAAACTCTGGGTTGCTGACCGCACAGGCAGATCCACCCTCCTCAGAGAAAGCATTGTTACCTCTGACGTTCATTCCTTTGGCAGCATGCCAGCCTAACAGTACAGATCACGTCACATTCTTGTCAATAGAAATAGGATAATCCTTAGGAAAAGTATTTTCAAAGCATTTTAGGCAATGTCCTTTTAGCTTTCTGCGCATCCCTTTCTTGGCCTGCCAAGAAGGGATATTGAACTAGATTTTTGAGACGTATTCTTCATCTGGGTGCTCCCTGGAAACTGCATGCACCACAAGTGAAATACTGATGCTGTGCTAGTGACGCTTACCAGAGGGGTGAGCGGGCAGCGCTTTGAAAGCAGCTGATTGGCATTACGATGCCCAGGGCGGGTCTGTGGTGCCCCCTGTACTGAGGCCCAAGACAAGAGTGCTGACAGCAAACCAGATTGTCTGGTCCAGTGACTTACACAGCCCTTTCATCGCGCTACTTCAAAGCGTTCTTGCAGACCTTGGCTCATTATTCATTCCTGTAGGCACAGCATTCAGGAAAGGTTGATTGGTGCCTATCAATTAACTCAAAGGTAAAATCTGAGCATTCTGGGATTCAAAAATGCATTGCATTACAGAGAGGGAAAAGCAAGTGTTCCCCAAAGCTTTGTAACTGAAAAATATGAGAGTAAATGAAGTGCTTATTTTTGGAGACTAGAGCAAATTGTGGCTCATTCATTATATGAAAGACCCTGTGGCCATTGAAGGCAGGCTTATAAGGGATATTTAATTGCTTTGGAAAGAGGTCATAATCAAACAATATGAACATGCACAAAAGCAAGAGAAAGCTTTGTATATTCAGTGTAATCAGATATTTAATATATGTGGGGAGGCGTCTCCATGAACACATGCTGAAGTTTCAGCAGTGATTTTCCTCAGTGCAGAGACAGCGAACACTTGCTATGTTCTTCTTTATGCTTTTCTGTCTTTTCAATTGTTCAGTGGTGAAAAGATGGGCGCCCAGCCCGTTCATATGTGATGTTCCTAATCATGTATAGATCTGTGAATGACCTGATTATCCAAGAGTGTGGAGGCACAGTGAGTGGGGAGAGTTACAAGACTGCAGCCTGGGTGCCGATGAGCTGATACCCCAGAAAAGGGGAAGAGCCAGGTGAGGGCATAGGATTAGGTTTAAAAAAAAAAAAAAAAAAAAAGGAAAGTGTTAGAGAGAAGGTCAAAGAAATGGTCAAGAGCCCTATCATGTAGGACCCATGAGAAAAATTTGGGAAACTCTTCTGGGGACTTGACCTCAGTCGTTTTACATTTTTGAAAGATCCTTCTCAGTCATATATAAGGAGAGGTTACAAGAGGTAAGGGCAGAAGAAATGTATCGATCCAGATAATCTCTTCAGGTACTCTGACCGCTGATCTTAGTTAATGCCAGGTGTGGTCAAGTTGACACCCTGGATTAACTATCACAGCTTCTTTGTGGTGTCTTGGCTTGTCACCTTTTCTGGGCCGGTGTGTTTACATGGGAGACGATAATTAAAACTCACCGAGTGTTGTGACCATCTCAATTAAATAAATTTCCCTTTGAATTGTTGCATCATATTCCTTTTCTTTTTTCTGTGTGTATGGGTGCGTGCGTGCGTGTGTGTCTGCATGTGGGTGGATTTATGGGGGGTGTATGTACATAAGTGCACTTGAGTGTATATGCCTGTGGAGGCCAAGGGTAATATCAGGAATTATTTTTCCATTGCTCTTCTCCCTATTGCTCTGAGCCTAGTCTCTCATTAAACCCAAAGCATGCATTAGCGCTAGCCTGGCTAGCCAGCTTGCTCTGGGTGTGCCCAGGTTCTGCCTTCCAGGACTAGAATTACAGATGGTCAGTCTGCCCAACATTTTTACATGGAATCAGCTGCTGGCAAGACTTAGAAAATTCTCACCTCTTTTGGTGAGATGTCAGAATGAGGTAGGATAGAAGGCCATTCTGAACACTTCAACATTTTTGTGTCTCATTTTTTTCTCCTGATTTGTGTTATGCGAATGATGACAAGAATAATAGTTCTTCTAGGCCAGCTTAGTCTCTCCCCATCTTGAAGCTCAGGGAAATTTGTGGAAGAGGGGGCGGTAAGAGTGTAAGAGCATAAGGATGGGAGGAGCAATGATATATAAGATACTCTATACTAGTTAGGGCTGAAGCAATCATAATTGGACTTTGCATGCCCTGCGCATTGTCCAACACACTGTTGATCTCACAAAGTCTAGCATCTGCTAAAGGCACCAAGAGCCTTGGAGGCAAAGGATTGGCAGCCACAGCAGTGTTCCTATACCTAAGGGGAACACGGGAAAGGGTTCAGGGAAAGGCCACTCACTGTGTCCTTGTACGTCATCGGAGAGCAGGGCCCAGAGGAAAATCAGACATGCACAAGAAAGGACTCTCTGGGAATTGGGGCGGGAGGCACTGGGGGATGGGAAGGGAGGGGGGTGGGGAGGGGGAGCAGGGGGTACAGGGGGAGGAGGAGGGAGGGAGGGAACTGGTGTACCTAATAAGTTTGTATGAGCTGAAAAAAAAAAAAAGAATAATAGTTCTTGCCTGGGAGGTAAATATCAAAATTAAACAAATTGATACATGTGAAGTATTTGAAACTTTCCTGACCCTAGATAAGTATTGTGTAAATACTGGAAGCATTATTGTTTCTCAAAGGCAAGAATGTGCCTCATTAAAAATAAACACATTGTCCTTGATTCAACAAATATTTACCCAGGCACTATTCTAGTGGTTGCAGAAATATCATTGAATCAAAATATTAAGTAAAAATCACAGCTCCTACCCTGAGGTCATGAGGCACACTTGTAGTCCCAGCAACAAATCAGTATCAAGAGCTCTGGGCCAGCCAGGACTACATAGTAAGATAGGGCTTAATAATAATATAGTTCTTCTGTTTCAGCATTTACTATTGTTATATGACAGATGAACTTGGAGGTTTGACCTTTTTTTTTTTAAATAAGAAGGGAAATTGAGTTAATACAGAGAAATTTATTAAAATAAAAAATAAAATCTAGATATTTTTAATCTTACTTGTAGTGCTTGTGCATGCGCACAGTGGAGGTCAGAGGACAACCTTGGCCGCCAGTCCTTGTCTTCCACCTTGTTTGAGACAAGGGTCTCTTGCTTACCACTGTATATGCCAGGCCAACTTGCCTGTGAGCTTCCAAGAGTCCCAACTTCGCATCTCACCATAGGACTGCTCCTGGGATTAACGATGCATACTGCTATGTTCAGTTTTACTTGGGATCTAGGGATTTGAACTCAGATCTTCACACTTACGCAGCAAACACTTTATCCACTAAGCCATCTTCCCCAGCCCCTCTAGAATTTTGTTGTCCTTGTTTTGTTTTGCTTTTGAAACAGGGTCTTGCTATATACTAGAGCACTGAATTTACCAGCCTCCTACCTCACCTCCTGAGCGCTAGAATATGCACCGCCACATATCATCTAAACTCTGGATCTTCAGTTTTGAGCAAGAACAGTTGTAGAACATTTATTAGCATCTTGTAATAACATAAGGTGTTATCAAAATAATATAAATAAATATCCCAGCTACACTTCCAATAGGAGACATCTTAAAAAAAAAAAAACTGGACTGCCTTCTATTGACGGCTTACTTCCCTGACCGCCTCTGCTGGAGATACTTCGTATCATACTAATATTACCTCTCTTGGTGTAATAGTTTTCTTGACCTTGTTTTAGATGAAGTGTCTCCTGCATCATCTCATGTGCTCATTAAAACCAACGGTACAATTCTCTGTCCTCATGGTCACTTGCACATAGAACCCCCAAACATGTACTACAGATGAGGCTGTGGGCTGCTGCATCACCTTCTGCACCTTTGTCATGTGGAGTCTCCCAAAGACTGGAGGGATCTGCCACAGCCCCAGAAAGCAACTTCTGGCATTAAGAGCAGGAAACAGTCTTGATCATTGTTTTCTTTTTCTTTTCCAGAAACCTTCTCTATGTGTACCCCCAGAGACTGAACTTTGCTAATAAATTGGCATCTGCCCGGAATATTACAATAAAAATCCAGTTCATGTGTGGAGAAGATCCCAGCAATGCAATGCCGGTAAAGAGAGGGTCAACATATGTTTCAGTGAGGGCAGGCTGTTTTTGTCTGTTCACATGTGCGAATCCTAAAATTTGTCAGTGTACAGAGTATGTCCAACCCCACCCACTCACCTGGGACCTCCTGCATTCAAAGCAAGTGTTTTACCACTGAGTTACATCCCCAACTCATTGTACTGAGTATTCCATTCCAGCACAGCTGACTGAATCATATACAGAGATCTTTTCAGCCAGTCCAGTATTGTTCCAGATAACACTGGAAGAGCATTATCTCAATTTAAATGGAAAGTCTCTTTCCAATTTATGCCTCTGAGATGTCATACCTTGGAAATGCACGTCATTACAGAGGGCTGAAAGAATTCCTATTGCCCATGGAACCAAATCAGTCTTCTACTCTGCAGTTAAAGTGATAGGTCTCCGTACTCACTGTCTTACTGAGCATCTTCCTCATACACACCTTCCTGAGCCTGACACTATCTACTGATAACTACAAAGCATAGCCTAGTAGTGGCAGACACACAGCCCTTCAACACCTCTTAGGAATGGATCTTTATCCTGCAACACTATAGAAATCAAATAATACATATTAATACAACATTCTCTAAGAAAACTAAAGTACCAGAATTTGCTAATAAATGACACGGTAAAATAGCTATTACTGTTTTCAGTACAGTTCTTTGATTCAGAACTTGCATAACATGTATAGGTTCTTGGGTTTGATCTCCTGCATTATGCACACACATACACACATGTACGTGCACATGCATGCATGCACACACACATATGCATATATATATCCCTTTGTAATTAAGTGATTTCCTTCAGGTATTTTCCATTCCTCATATATCTATTTCCTGACTTCCTCCTAACATTCCACTTATAATGCAGCGTGTCTTTTTATAAGGTGTTTGGCCAAGATACTCAGCCGGGGAACAGTGGGAGCAAATTTGTGCCAATTTTCCACTCCCCATGTCCTGCAACCTGGCCCAGGGATTGCTGTGTCTAGAGGGCAGGGCTTTGCTCTTCGCCCAAGGGCGAGCCCGCTGGTCAGATCGTGTGCCACTGGGGCTGCAGCAGATCCAAAGAGGCATCTGCACACTGGGTGGACAGGGCAGCAGGGAACACAGTCATACGCATGGCCAAGCCCACATCTTAGGAGCGGAGAGGACCCTAGGCCCTCACTGAAGGCATTTGAACGTGACTTTATCCTGTTGTGTCTAAGCACTGAGGCAGTGAAATGAGCCCTGTTTTCCAGTCTCACAGCCCTATGGCTCTCAACCAGCATCTATTAGCCCTCGGAACCTCAGTTTAACTCTTCACAGTCAGTTCTAGTAGTGTGTTTGGGCCAGCTGTAGGACCCGGCGTCCTTAATTTATAACATACAGCTCTGTGAGATCAGAGTATCCAGTTGGTGTGAAGGGATATGATTTGCTACCACCCAAAGTCACTCTTAATTTGATTCTTTGTATATTGGCAAATAGGTCATTTTCGGAAAGTCCAATGGGCCTGAATTTCTGCAGGAAGTATACACAGCAATCACATACCATAATAAGTAAGTATATTTTTAGTTCTAAATATTTGCTGCCATGAACATATGTTTCAATAGTTCACAGGGTTTTTTTAAACACCTTGGGTGGTTCTTTCCCATAGTTGTCACAACACAGGGACTAAGGGACAAAGAAAATTTGTACCAGTTCCATAATTCTCTGTCAATAGGGCATAGTGTTTGTCAATAACTAAGAATGTGAGGAGACAATATCGTCAAGATCTAATTTGGTTAAGAGTTGTCTGGAAACTTCAATCCTAGTATAATGGATTATGTCATGTTAAATAAAGAAAAACATTTCCTAACTCGCTTTGAGATGCCAGAGGGGCCAGAAGCAAAACCAGCTCTCCTTGGGCATCGACTTATCACCCACCCTAATTACCTACTTTAAGCTGACTAATGGAAAAATACCACATGCACTTAGATCAGTACATGGAGTCATGGGGTAATGTTGAGACTCTTATTTACACTTCATAGGCAGGGGAAAGACTTCTGTTCAGTGTCAGATATGCCTGGTTTCGATTTCAGATTCAAGCACAGGCCACGCTTGGGGAAATAATGACACATTAACACAGTCTCTGGGGCCTCCCGACTCAAGAAAACCAGGTCCCTCCTCTTTCCCACACCATCCAATTGTTCCTCCAGGCCACTGACAGGGACAGCCTTGTGCCAGGCCCAGGTCTTGGGACAGAGACAGAAAAAGAAGACATAGCTGATTCTGAACCTCATCACATTTTCAGATTAAGTGGCTGAGTGTGTCCACTGTGCAGGAAAAGTCCTTTCCCCCATGGCGTCAGCTTGGTCTTAAGGACTTCCAACTTAGATGTAGAAAAACCAACTTAAAATGAAAAGCTCCGCATCGCACGAGCAGCGGAGCCCCAGGGCCCGTGTGTTACAGTTCACGGTGGGTAAGTCGTCCTTTTGCTAAAAGTTATCTGTGACAATGTGCTTCTGACCCAGGTCTCCTGACTTTTATGAAGAAGTGAAAATTAAGCTTCCTGCTAAGCTCACGGTAAATCACCACCTGCTGTTCACCTTCTATCACATCAGCTGTCAGCAGAAGCAAGGATCCCCCGGAGAAAGTCTTCTGGGCTATTCAGTGAGTTGCTTTCATGTGGCCCCTTCCCGCTGTAGTCACTGGAGGGTTCTAGGTCCCTGCAGAGATCACAACTGCGCTCTCTTCGCTCGCTTTTCTCCCTTCAGAAGCTGCAAAACCTTCTAACCAGATCAGAGCAGAAACAATCTGATAGCAAATGACAAACTCTGCACATGAAAGCCTGTGGGTGGTAGATATTTAAAGAATGCTTGTTATTTAAGGGATAAAAGGCATTGTAATGTCCGTTAGTTCCAAAT
Organism: Typhlomys cinereus; assembly: GCA_023101885.1. Lineage (NCBI taxonomy): Eukaryota > Metazoa > Chordata > Mammalia > Rodentia > Platacanthomyidae > Typhlomys > Typhlomys cinereus. The sequence continues at coordinate 1,048,033 of JALPQD010000086.1, forward strand.
TAATTGTATGTTCTTCACAAATACAGGTAGTTGTTTTCCTTATGTAAAAAAAAAATTGTTTCTTCCACAAATTGACTCTAAAAAAATAAAACAAACATTGATGCTCAGACAGACACACACACACATGCACACACACGTACATTGTTTATGAAGAACAAAATGGTGCTACTTGGGCTCTGTCAAACAGTAAATCATTGATATTGCCATCTCAGAAGCTCTCACAGAAGTTAAAATGCAAGAAACTGGACAGAAGTTCCTGCCAACAAGAGACCTGATCAATATCCAATCACTGTTTAGTTGCTTTTGATTGCCATGCACTAGATGAATCTCTAGCATCCCGTGCTTCGGGAAAAGACTGAGTCACTCTTTGCCTCATCTGTTTCAGTGGCTGCCGATTCTCCTAAATGAACGTCTTCAAACCGGATCCTACTGTCTCCCAGTCGCCTTGGAAAAACTGCCGCCCAACTACTCCATGCACTCGGCCGAGGTAACCAGCAGTTGACAGGCAGCTACTTCCTGTCCAGCATGGTCCTCTAGATCACCTTCTCACACCCACTTCCCGTTCCCTTCACTGCCCCAGAGGGTGCTCGCTGTGTTCTCTGGAGTCGTCATCCTTCCCATCCTGTGTTTTCTGATAGGATGGAGGAGCCGCCTCCTATGTGGGTTGTGAGCAATACTTATTCATTTAGGTGTCATCACATCCAAATTCCAAGCGGGTGTGCCATGTACCCCAGGCAACACGGCCTTCCTTTATCTGAAGCACGGGAGCTTGCAGACACAAGGAGGCAAAGAGCCCCCTTCTGACAGATGCTGCTGCTATCAGAGATCTTTATAGACCATTTCCAGACCCGCACCCATCGGCTCCTCCTGTGGTCAGTGGTCACATCTTAGGTGTCGCCAGTGTCTTTTCCTGCCTGTCTCCTGCCCATCCTCTGCCCTTGCAGTTTGCTGCTGCAGTGCCCCATTCTGAAGACCATCCCATGACTCTCGGCCCTGACCAGCCCTCCCTCTTGGCCTCTGTAGCAGAGACTTACATCAGTGAACATTATTTTCAAGCAAATCCCTGACCACTCACTCATAAATATTTTGGCATGTTCCCTAAAAATAGAGAACTCTAACATTATCAGACCCCAAAACTGAACTTAATCCTTTGTGTCATCCAATATCCAGTCAATGACTATCTTTCTACTTTCCACTGACATCGTATGTCTTCACATTTGTTCTGAGTGTTTAGTTTGGTTGATATGTCTTCGAAGAGCATTTCATCTGCAGTCTTCCTTGCCTTCTTCTCAGTGTCTAAGTTGAAGGAACTTTCAGGAATTTGAATTTATTGAACTGGCTTAGTCATCGTTCTTCCCTCTGTTTGCGTCTCTCCCTTTTCCCCTAGTTCACTACTTTCCTCTGCTTTGGCTAAGGCTTGCCCCCCCACCCCCCCAGCCATCTGAGGGCCAGTCTGAGTGTGCAGACAGTGCCTGATTACTCTTTATGACCTGCATATATAATGCCTTGCAGAAACACACACAGTTGCCTTTCCAGACTTGAATGTGGTCGGTATGCCCGTAATCCTTCCTTTTTGGAGACCAGGGTGATGTGTTTGAGGACAGCCTGGTCTCCCTAGTGAGACTATGACTCACAAAGACAAAACCAAACCAAAAGCCAGCTTTTCTATTTTCAAGCTACAAGTCACACACCCCTTTTTTTACTTAAGTGTAAGATAAACTTGAGGGTATTTTAAGACAAGATATCATATAACCCAGATTGGCCTCAAATTCTTTATTTGGATTCTTTATCAAGAATGGCCTGAAACTCCTGATCCTCCTTCCTCTGCCAACCTACAGATGTGCACCAATATGCCCATCTTTTTTTCTCCTGAGTATGTATGTGGGGGTGTGTATGTATAGAGGTTGAGGGGCGTTGCATGTAGAAGAGGGCATCATTGTATGCTAGTGGAGACCCAAGGGTGACTTCAAGAATCATCCTAGATTGTTCTACCTCTGTATTGCTTTGCTCTAGCGTTTCCCAGGTTCTACCTTCTGGGACAGAAGTGCAGGATGTAGCCATTCCTGCCCGGTGTCTTTACCTGGGATCCAGGGATCCAAACTCAGGTCCTTCTGCTTGCGAGACAAAGGCTTTAACCACTAAGCAACCCCTCTAACTTCACTATGCACAGATAAACCCAAGGTTTAGAAACAGATAAACCTAGAACCCAAATCTGAATCTGCCACTCTCCAGATGGGTCAGTGTGGGTGAACTGCTTGCCTCTTCCCCAGTGACTCTCACAGCTGAAGCTCCTATGTGCTTACAAGGCTGCTGCCAGAGTGTTTATCAAGCAGCAGGCAATGAAATCAGTGTTAGTTTCTTTTCCCTACTCAACCTAATCTCTCATTACAGACCTTCCATCAGCCCTTCTTCCTGTATCCTTTAGACCAGCACTGTCCAATATAGTAGCTGTAGATCGAATGGGGCTAGTCCTAACTCAGAAATGCTGTCAATATAAATTATATGCGAGATCTCACAGATGTGATATTGAAAAAATACAGAATATTTTATTAGTAATTATATACTGATTGCATGTTGAAGATATCTTTGGGCCATGTCAAGTTAAATGGATCAGTATTGAAAGTTCACATGTTCCTCTTTAATGTGGCTTCTAAACAACTTCAAGTGTTTGGTTCCTGTTAGGTTTTGTTTCTGTTAGGTAGCACCACTGTAGATCATAGATGACAAACTCCAAGAGTCAGACAAGTCACAAAAGCGAAGTTGGTCCAGGTGGGATTCCCCGGCCCACACGGAGATAGCGCACACTTTGGAAGGCCACAGCCGCCTCTGTTGCTGTGAGCCAAAGACTGATGTTTGCTAATCTTCCAGATCTCAAGATAGAAAATCTCTTATGTGACATTGCTGACTTTTAAATGTTGGTGACTAATTCAGAAAAATTTCCAATAGATCATGGGTCAAGAAGAATTTATCTGAGCACTGGACACAATGCTGCTGCTAGTTTATGACTTTATGTAGCTCCTTCTATCCCCACCCCTGCTTCCCTGCCCCACCTGTCCTGTCTTTGTAAGCGCAGCAACTGCTTCCTTTAAAATGAAAGAGACCAGGCTAGGGAGATGGCTCAGGGATTAGAAGTCTTTGGATTACAAGCAAAGAACCTGTGTTCAGATCTCCAGATCCCACGTAAAAACTAGCACCCTGCAGTTCTAGCCCTGGAAGGCAGAACCTGGGAAGCAAAGCAAGAAGAAAGTAGAACAATCCAGGATGATTCCTGGTGTCACCCTAAAAACCCAGGCTGGGCCCTCCTTGCTCAGTACCCTCGGATATCCCTACAGAAACATAATGTCAGCAGGAACTCAGGAAAGAAGTTGTCTCTAAAGCCTAAGGAAGTAGGTATTGATGGTTGACGCTAAGAGAGGCATGATAAACAAGCAGGAGTCAGGCAGGACTGATCCTTGGAGACACTTGAAAAAGAAGTGACTTCCAGTGTTTGAACACAATAGAATCTCAATATGTTGAGATTCCACACTTCGACCTGACTTTTATGACTAGTGGGAAATGACTTTGATTTCATTGCCAGCATCAAAGATCATCACTGCTGGATTGGAGCTTAGAGACAGCTCTACCCTACCAATATAACACTGAGGTCTAGAGTGTATGATTGACATGCCAGTGTGAAAACAGCTAGTTTGGTTCAAGACTGACCTTGAACGCAGAGCCCCTGACTTTGAGTCCAATGAGAAGTGTTGTAGTTGTAGGGCTCTGACATTGACATTCACGGTTGAGTTGCTTCACACTGCTCCTAGGCAATCACAAAGTAGATTAGAGTGTTGATCTTGTTTCTTCTTTCTCTTCTCTCTTTCACACAGAAAGTCCCTTTACAGAATCCTCCCATCAAATGGGCTGAGGGCCACAAGGGAGTATTTAATATTGAAGTGCAAGCCGTTTCTTCAGTTCACACCCAGGTAAGCAACGTCAAGTCCAACTCCGAATCAGATCCAGTAGGGTAGGCATGAAAGTGGAAGTCGAAGCAAGATACTTTCCAAGGACAGGCCAATAAAAGACCAAGGCAAGTCTTGTCTGTGAAGACCTAAAAATTGTTCTTTTGTTCTCCATGAGGATTTACAAGCATATTCAGGCTTCATTTGTTCTTTGAAAGGAAAGACCTTAGAAAAATTTTGAGTTACCTGCTTCAGTGTTTGAGAAACTGAGACAGTAATCTGAAATCCCTTTCTTCTGTTTCCTTTTCACTGTCTTCTGCCATATTTCCAGTTGAAAAGCAAACCCCTCCTCTTCTCACTGCCAGCTCACCTCGGCATCTGCTCAGACCCTTGCTCAGTGGCACGGTACCTGGTGGGCTGGTTCTGCTTAAGGAGCACGTTGGAGTCTGATTTATTTTCTCTTTGGTTAATAATTTTTGGAAAGCCCTAATTTGTGTGCCGCTTTTTGCAAAGAGTTCCGTGACCTTGGTCAGAAGCCTGAGAAACCTAGAACTTCTCATCTGAAGCACTAAGCAGTGGGGTAGCGTAGGGTCCCCCCATGCAGGGCTGTTTGGTTAATTTTCTGAGTCTCTGGGTGAATGTCGGTGGGATTAAGGCTCCCTGAGGGTCTTCTGCCTTCTGCCGTCCCAGGACAACCACCTGGAGAAGTTCTTCACCCTCTGCCATTCGCTGGAGAGCCAGGTGACGTTCCCCCTGCGGGTGCTGGACCAGAAGGTCAGCGAGAGCACCTTGGAGCACGAGCTGAAACTCAGCATCATCTGCCTGAACTCGTCCCGCCTGGAGCCCCTCGTGCTCTTCCTGCACCTGGTGCTGGACAAGCTCTTCCAGCTGGCCGTGCAGCCCATGGTCATCGCTGGCCAGACAGGTAGAGGCCTGGGGGGACACAGCAGGACAGAGCAGGGGGACGAGCATGCCCCGCTGGACAAAACCACGGCTCTGCGGGCTCTGCGTTCCCCTTTGTGGCCAAGATGTTGATTTAAGGGAAATCAGGTCCAGTCCTTTTCTTTCAGACTCTGCACTTTTAAAAAGGAAAAGGGAATATTAAAATAGGGGTCCAGTGTTAAAGCTTTTTGAGCTAGGGAAATGACTCATCTGGTAAAGTGCTTGTTTAGCAGGAAGACTTAAGTTCAGTGACCAGAATGTCCACATTGTGGACAGAGAGACTCTAAGTGGTGCTGATAATGTCAGCCTGCAGAACCCATTGCATCGCCCCAGTCTTCAGTGAGTTCAGAGAAGGATGACGCGTGGGCGTGTCTTGTGTCATCAAAAGAGCAAGCCAGTGGGGTGACACATGCCTATAATCCCAGCACTTGGAAGGCTGAGGCAGGATCATAGTGAGTTCCAGGTCAGCCTGAGCTACAAATTAAGACCTGGTCTCAAAAAAAGAAGAAGAAGAAGAAGAAGAAGAGAGAGATTAGCATGTCGCAGTAAGCAGAGCTGAACGCTGGGGCTGAGTTCGGTACGCTTGCTTCATCGCCTCACCGCAGCCAGTGGCCGGGACTCACGGACCTGCAGAACAACTTGAGCTTTGTGTTTCTCTTGGCTCCTCAGCTAACTTCTCCCAGTTTGCCTTCGAGTCCGTGGTGGCCATTGCCAACAGTCTGCACAACAGTAAGGACCTGAGCAAGGACCAGCACGGGAGGAACTGCCTGCTGGCCTCCTACGTGCACTATGTCTTCCGGCTGCCCGAGCTGCAGAGGGACGTGCTCAAGTCAGGTAGCGCCTCCCGGTGCGGGTGCAGGGATCCTGCTCAGGTCAGACAGCACCTTCCAGGAGGGGAGGGGGGTCCAGAGATCGACCAGGGCACCCACCCCTCCCCATTGCCATAGAATTTAAAATAGAATATACCTGGAGGTTCCATTTTATTTTTCAGAATATAAAACTTACGTTAAGTGCTGGAACTCCAAGTTCCTAGACTTTTCTCTCCCTTTCAGAATCTAAGTCCTTGTTATGTCTACAGTTTCTCAGTGATCCCTACCCATTGCCTCTTTATTATTCAGTTGAGAATCCTTTACAGAGGATGGAAAAATATGGACACTTAAGATTCTAGAACCATAACAATAAGGAAAGAAGTGTCTATCCAGTGGCAGTGGTAACACTGAGTGTTCTTAACCTTTTTGCTACTAATTTTTTCATTTTGCCCAAAGCAATACTAATTCATTTCATCATTCTGAATTATTACATACATAGCATTTAGAGTCAGCATAATATACAAAGTAGCATCCGTGGAGTTCATAAAACTCCACATCCAAGTAAGCTTGCCACTGCTTTAGCCTCTGCACTTCAAATCTCTCATAAATTTGTAATTTCAGTCGATTTTTTAAACTCGAATTGTATATGCTTGTCCTGTACTATTTAAATGAATCTATAGATGAATGAATCTCAGAAAATCCTACTTTGTGGCTTATAAGATTATCACAGTCTAAATATTGATTGAATAAAAATATTCACATTTCTAGCTTCTCTTAAGAATTCAGAAACTCCAGCCCACCTGGAGCTGCTTTCTCATAGCAGTGACCAATGCTCCACAGTCCTTACCACGCCACGCTGCTTTGTGCCCTGTCTACTCACATGCCCCCCACCTCTGGTGCCTCCCTGCCCCTCAAGCCCGATCTGGCAGGTCCTTTCCACTAACCCTCCTCCCTCTTCAGAGCCTTCTCAAGCTCTGTAAGTGACTGTTCTGTCAGCTGACTTGTCTCCGTCTGACACGGCACAGGGGGCCCGGTCGCCACCCCTGACCCCCGCTACCACACCTATGGACGCACCTCGGCCGCGGCGTGAGCTCGAAGCTGATGCAGGCCAGGGCTATGAGCAGCAGCAACCCTGACCTGGCGGGGACACACTGCGCAGCCGACGAGGAAGTCAAAAACATCATGTCTTCGAAGGTAGGGGCACCGCAGACTGGGAGGTCCCAGGATTTTTATTTTGCCTTGCTTTTTAGTAGGGTCATTGTAATTGTATGCATTACTGGGTTTCCGCGTGATGTTTTGATCTGTAAATGCACTATATGTTTATCAAGTCAGGATTGTATTCAGTATATTTTTCATCTTGCACATATCTCATTCCACTGTGGTTAAGGATGCTTAGAATCCTCTTTTCTAGCTTTTTTTGAAATATTCAATAAAATGTTGTTAACTATAGCCACACTTTGTCCAATGGAACACGACTTTTCTCTTGTTGGAATGTAGCTTTGAAAAGGCTCTTTTTTTTTTCTTTTTCTTTTTTTTTTTTTTTTTTTTTTGAGATAGGGTCTCGTGTAAGCTTGTGTAGCGAAGGCTGGTCTTGAACTCTTGATCCTTCTACCTCAGCCTTCCCAATGCTTGGTTATGAGCATGCACGTTGTACCAAACTTGTAAAAGATCCTTTAACTTTGTGTGTGTGTGTGTGTGTGTGTGTGTGTGTGTGTGTGTGTAAGAAATGTAAAACAATAAGAAGAGATTCTTGAAGTCACCCTTGAGCCTCCATAAGCATGCACATTAAAGTGCCCTCTTCTACAGCACACACACACACCTACAGAGAGAGAGAGAGAGAGAGAGAGAGAGCGCTACCACCCGTAGCTGATTTTAAACGCTGGCTGCGTACCCTGCTTTAGGTAATAGTACTTTCTGATTGATCGGGAAAGAAGTGATCTGTGACTGTTACCGACAGCCTTGAGCTTTACAGCTTCCTCAAATGAAAATGAGAATATTAAATTTCCTTGTGTGCAGAATTAAAATTTTTCTGATTATTTTTTGTGGGAGGAGAAAATTGTGTCCAAAGATGAGAACATGATCCTTCAGAAGGTGTTGAGAAAATTTGTTAGTTTAGGAGATCAGTGTAATACCCCACTAAACCGCAGAGAGGCACTGTTCCCACGCTTCACAGACTTGGAATATTTAAGGGCCTTCTTGCTTCCTTCGTGGTTATTGTTGTTTTTTGTCTCTGTCGCCCAGATTAGTCTGTAGCTCACCATGAGCCCAGGCTGGCTTCAAACGTGAATAATGCTCCTGTCTTGACCTGTGTGTAGGTATTATAGTTATGAGCCATCTTGCTGGATTAGGTACCCGATTTTTTTGGGGGGGGGACCAGAGAGAAGCAGTCTTACATATTTTATTAGAATTTTATGTTGTATGTTGAATTTTCTTAGCAACTTTATAGTACTTTCATAGATAATTATGTGATTTTTTTTTCTAACTAGAACTGTTAATGTGGGGTGAGTTTCTGTAGGGTTTTTATTTGTTGGTTTCCTTTTAACCGGTGCATAGTCACTGCACATAGCAGTGATGGGTTGCACAAAGACAGTTTAAATACTTCACACGCTCTGTGAATCATTGTCACCCTGATACCCTCCTCTTGTCATCTTCTCTTTCCTGCAAATGTCCTTCCTTTCCCCAGTCTCCCTTCTTCTTTTATGCCACATTTAAATGATACGTGTATAGATAGTTTTCTCTCTATTCAGGGATTTAGGTATCCAGGGTCCTTCATGACATTTGAATTCTAGGATATTTTCTTTTTTATTAGTGTGTGTGTGTGTGTGTGTGTGTGTGTGTGTGTGTGTGTGTGTGTGTAGACCCACGGGTGACTTTGGGAATCACTGTGGATTGTGCTACCTCCTCTTCACTTTGCTCTGGGGTTTCCTAGGCTCCACCTTCCAGGACCAGAAGTATAGGCCACTACCATTTCAACCTGGCATCATTTTTATGCGGAATCTGGAATCCAAACTCAGGACCTTCTGCTTGCAAGGCAGAGGTTTAACCACTAGCCATTTCTCCAGCCCTCTAGGATATTTTCTATCTTTGTGAAGAACGTCGTTGGAATTTTGATGGCGATTATTACATTATATAGTATATGTATATACGATTTTATGTTTCTGTGTACATTCTAGGATTATACAAGTGAGTGAAAACATGGAAGATGTCTTTGGAGGTCTGGCTTATTTTGCTTGCTGTGGTTCTCCAGTTGCATCCATTTTCTAGCAAGCGATATAATTTCATTATTGCTTACCATGGAACAAAATTCATACATGGCGCATTTTTTATCTACTCATCTGGGGATAGACACCTAGGCTAATTCCATAACTTGATTGTTGTAAATATTTCTGTGCAAATATGTCTGTGGTATGTTTATTTAGAATCCCTCAGATATATGTAAAGTGATACGGCTGGGGCATATGGTAATTTTGTTTTAGGAATTTTAGAAATCTTTATACAATTTCCATAGTTGTTTGTAACATTTTGCATTCCTACTAACAATGTGTAAGGATTTCCTTCCCTAACCCCATCCTCATGAGCACATGTTGTTTTCTATGCTCTTAATGACAACCATTCCCACTGAGGTCGGATGAAATGTCAATGTATTTTGTTGCTGTTTTTGTCCTCTTTTACTTATGAATTGATTTTTATAAGGATTTCTAGTACTTTTATGGCTCACCCTGGCCTTGAAGTCCTTCTTCTCTTGCCTCAGCGATGTGATACAGGCCTATGCCTCTGAGCCCACCTTTCAGTTGGCTAAGGATGTTAAACAGTTTTCACTAGGATTTAGTGGCCATTTATACTTCTTTTTTTGAGAACTGTCTGCTCATTAGTCCATTTGTTTATCTTGTTTGGTTTTTCATATTTAGTTTTCTAAGTTCTTTATATATTCTAGGTAATAATCCTTGGTCAAAAATACCAAAGATTTTCTCCCATTCTGCAGGCTACTCTTCACTGTTGTTTCCTTAGCTGTACAGAAGCCATTTAATTTCATGCAATCTTACTTGTCAATTTTTGGGATTATTTCCTGAGCTGCAAGATTAGGGTGAAATATTACAGAGATATCTGTTAAGTTCATTTGATCCTCTATGTTATTTAACCCCATTGTTTCTTCGTTGTTTTTTAAATTTTTATTATTATTATTTATTCAATTGTGTGTGTGTGTGTGTGCGTGTGTGTGTGTGTAGAACCACGGGCGAATTCAGGAACCACCATGGACCGCCTCCACCTCCTCCTTGTTTACTCTGCCCCGGGATTCACAGGCTCCGCCCTACCAGGACCAGAAATGCAGGCCGCCCCCACTTCCGCCCGGTGTTTATACGTGGGATGTAGGATCTGAACTCAGGACCCTCCGCCTGTAAGGCAGAGGCTTAATCCCTGAGCCACCTCTCCAGCCCCTCTTCATTGATTTTTGTCTAGATTATCTGTCTGTGAGAATGTAATATTGAAGTCATCCACTGTTTAGTGTGTTAGGTCCGTCTGTCCCTTTCCCTGTAGTAGTGTTTGTTTTGTAAAATCAGGTGTGTCAGATTTTGGTGCCTATATGTTTAGAATTATATTTTTTTTTCTTGATAGATGGTTTCCTTAATTGCTATGAAGTGACTTTCTTTATCTCTTCCAACTTGAAATCGATTTTGTCAATTATCAGTATACTTATGCCTGCTTGCTTTCTATTTCCATTTGCTTAGAATATCTTTTCTCGTCCTTTCACCCCAAAGCTGTGTTACTCTTTGCCAGTGAGGTGTGTTTCTTTTTGTAACCTTTTTTTTTTAAATCTAATATGCTATGTTATGTTTTTTCATTGGATAATTTAGAACATTAGTATTCATAGTTATTACTAAAAGTTTTATATTGTCATTTTTTTTTTTTGTTGTTTTGTAGTCCTTGGTACTTCCCTATTCCTCATTTGATTACTTACTGCTGTGGTGTGGTTTATTCTTTGTTGTGGCCTCATCAATGTACTTATTCATTTATCAGTGTGTATAATCCCTTCTAACATCTTCTGTGTAGATGATTTAGTGGTCTTGAAGTATTTTGATTAGTGTTTATCATGGAATTTTTTTCCTCTCCTTTGGTTATGAAGGAAAACTTTGCTGGATTATAGTAATCTAGGTTAGCCTAGAAACTCAGTTGACAGTTTTATGGCATGAAATATTGTTCCGTGGTTTCCTGTCTTTTGAGTTTCTGTTAAGAAATTCTGCTGTTATTCCAATGGTTTGCTATTATATGTGACTTAACATTTCTATCTTGTAGCTTTCAATATTCTGTACACATAGTGCTTTAACTATGATACGATGTGAGACATTCTTTCCTGGTCTTATCTTCTTAGAATTCTAAATATCTCTTCTACATGAATGACAATCTCTTTCTCTAGATTTGGAAAGTGTTCTATGATGATTTCGTTGGATATATTTCCTATACTTTTAGCCTGAACTTCTTAAACATCTCCCATGTTCATGATTCATACATTTGGTCTGTTTCTGGTATACCATGTCTCTTACAAGTTCTATTCATACTTTTTGTGCACACCTCTGTGTGTGTGTCTGTGTGTGTGTGTGTGTGTGTGTGTGTGTGTGTGTGTGTGTGTCAGAGAGTACTGTGTGTGCTTGTGGAATTCTAAAGATGACTTCGGGAATCATCCTGGATTGCTTCTACCTCCTTTTGGCTTCACTTGGGATTTCCCAGCCATTTTCTTCCAGAGTTAGAAGTACAGATCACTGCTATTTCTGCCTGGTGTTTTTACATGGAATCTAGGATCTGAACTCAGGTCCTTCTGCTTGCAATGCAGTCTTAACCCCTGAGCCATCTCTCCAGTCCCCATACTTTCTTAATACTTTATCTTTGTTATTGTCTGAAATTCTAATTTAGCTCTTTTGTCTTTTCTAATTTAGTCTGTCTTCTTCTTGATCGATTCCATGGATAAAGCTTTCTACTAAGTTTTTTATTTTTTGAGTGTATACATGCATGTGCATGTGTGTGTGTGTGTTTATGTGTGTGTGCCAATGGGCACATGATTGCGTGTGCCTTTGGAGGCTCAAGGGTGAATTTGGGAATCATCCAGGATAGCTCTGCCTCCTCATTGTTTACTCTGGGGCTTCCTAGGCTGCACCTGTAGGGACAGAATTATAGGCTGCCACCATATCTTCCTGGCATTTTCACATGGGATCTGAAAATCAAACTCAGGTCCTTTGGCCTGTGAGTCATTTCCCCAGACTGCCACTGAGTTATTTTTATTTGACTTATTGAGGTTTTAATTTCCATAATCTCAATGTGATTTTTTTCAGTATATCTACTTCTTTCTTGAATTCCTCTTTCATGTTCTGTATTAACCTTATTTTATTCAGCTTTTCAACACCATTCAGAAATTCACTCTTTGATTTCACTCTTTGATTTCACTGAATATTCTTTTTTAAAAAAATATTTATTTTTTTCCACTCATACAAACTTGATAGGTACCCCATTCCCCTCCCTCCTTCCACCCCTCCCTGGATCCCCTTACTCCGTTCCCTCTTTTCCCCTTCCTTTCCTCCCCTCCCTTTCCCCCAGTGCTCCCCCCCATTCCTGGAGCATCCTTTAGTGTGCATGGCAAACTTCCCTCTGGGTCCTCCTCTCTGATGAGGTGTAAGGACTCAGTAGCATTGCCTAGAGTACTTTTTTGTGTTCCCCTTTAGTATAGGAACACTATCGTGGCTGTTAATACCTTGCCTCTAAGGATCCTATGCCTGTGATCCATGCTAGACTTTGGGGAGGGTCAATGATATGTCGGTCATTGCGCAGGTCATGCAAAGTCCTATTATGATTACTTTGGCTCTAACTTGTGTGGAGTATCTTGCATGTTGTAACTCTTCCGCATCTTTAGGTCTTACAATCTTACCACCCCCTCTTCCTCAAATTTCCCTGGGCTTTAGGATGGGGAGAGATTAAGCTGGCCTGGTTCCAGGTGGTTGATATAGAGTCTTTGATGTTCTAAATTGGATTTCACTGAATATTCTTATATCTGGATTTCATCTGATTCACTTTCACTGGAATCTACTACTATAGAGTTGTTTATTTTTAAAAGACTCATGTTTCCTTGATTTTTCAAGTTTCATGTTTCTGCTCTGGGACCTGTATATCTGGGGTTTAAGTCATTGACTGATTTTTTTTATCTCCCATATTCTTTTAGCGAAAGTATTTGTAATATTTAAATGAGGTATAATAAGGTTGAAGTATTGTTCTTCCCCACTGGACTAAGGATGCGGCTCAGTGCTATAATTCTTAGTCTGTGTGTCAGAGTGCTGTGTGCAATCTCTAGCAACACTCTGAGAATAGAGTACTGTCTGCAGAAGCAATCATGACTGATGCATAGGCCCTTTGTGAAGATATAGTAATTGCCAATTAAAAACAACACTTTCAACATCAATACCTTTTCATTAATAAAGGAGCAAGAATAGAATAGCATGTACTAAGTAAGATATTAGCTGTCTATTTTCAGGTATGTGATATCTCTTAATAAACATTGATCTCAAAGGCTCCCTGAAACAATATAGACTTTTTCCATTGCTCTTAGTTGCCCTCCAGAAACTATTGATCACAGGAAATGAACAAAATAAGCTGGGACTGAAGTGAAAGCATTTTCCTTTATTTTCATGGTACCAATATCTTTTCTTAGTACCAGAAGGTTTAATGCAGGCTGCTAGGGGAGCAGCACAATCAGTAGTCTGAGTAAGCTGTGAAACCTGAAAGCTACAGTCAGCAACCACCTGACAAGAGCTCACCATGAATACGAGTGGCATGAATGTTACTGGCGATCACCAGTGCTTTCTGATTGGCCCTCTTTCCAGCAGAGAACACATGCTTAGTACTGTGCAAGAGAAGGTCACAGGCATGGATGCGAGGGGATCAGCCTATTAAGGTTTAGGTATAAGGACTTGATATCAAGCTGCCTTCTAAACATTTGTCTTTACACCCATAGATTAGAGGAACTGCAACATGTGACCTAGAAGTTTCTGTTTGGAATGGAAGGTGTTTGATACAGGGAGTCACAGCTGACCAAAGTGCAGAGAATCTGCGACTGTAGATTGTTAGGCTCTGAGAAGGATATCTAAACTACCCCCACACTCATACACTCAAGGTTTAGAGAACCTCACAGAAGAGGGGGACAGTAAGAATGTAAGAGCCTAAGGGGGAGGAGGAGAGCTGCCGGACAGCACTGGTCACACGGGGCTGGTGCAGGGTGTCTGTTTCCACAAGGGCTGCACAAGATTTGGTCTATCAACATTTCACCATGGAAGGGGCAAGATTTCAAGAGACACCACTCCTCCCTGAGAGACTATTGAGGGTTAATGCCAGATGTGTGTGGTGGGGGTAGAGAGGGAAGCTGCATTCCTCAGTGGTTTACCCACTAATATATCATCCATGCTCCAGCTAGTGCTCAGGTACGTGTCAGTACAGGCAACCCAGAATGAAAGTCAGTCAGTCACACACACTAGAAAAAGACATGGAAGTAAGAGGGAAGCCCATGCCATACTTTAGGAAGTAAAGGGGAGACTGGTTCAGGCGAGGTTTGCAACAGGAAAAGGAGGGGGCATGGGATTGGATAATAAGATGAGAAGATAATGTAAGTTTGTTGTATTCATGTATGAAACTCTAAAAGAATAAAAATAAATTTTAAAAGACATTACTAAGAACAGAAGTAGAAGGAAAATAGCAGCAACTAGTATTAGAGCAACAATAAGAAAGGGAAAAGCAAACAAAAAGGGAACAAGAAAGAAAAAAGGAGGAAATAAGCCAGTTGAAGGGAGAATGAATAAACACAATCTAAAACAAACCTGCTCAGGAAGCAGAGGCAGGCAGCTTCCTATTTTGGGACCAAGTTGTGTCTTTTGGGAGAACTTCCCCAACTTAAAAAAAAAAGGGGAGGGGACAGTATAGAACAAAGAAGTCTTCAAATTAGAATTCAGTATTAAATCCCGTCTGTCTGTGATGTCACTCCGAGGTAATTAGTGATGAGCACAGGTCTAACAGTGTATCCTCTCTTGACTGTCTCTGTGGCTGCATGCCTGGAGGTAGATGCAGAGTCAAGCACAGGTAATGATCCTATCTCACACGGCCATCTTGCTTTCCTTCTCTGGCTGTCTGGGTTGTGGTCTTCAGATGACGGCCCAAGCTGTGTGGCCTCGCTTGTCCTACCTTGATCTTGTGTTGCTTGTCCCCAAACCAAAGGTGTGGTTCATGGGCCAGGCTGTGAGTGTTACAACTAAAGGTGTCTTTCAGTCTGCAGATAGTGAAAGAGCCTGTCAGCAAGGTTTCTACTGGGGCACATCGCATACCTTCAAACACTTGCACTACTTGTCCAACTGCTGGAGAGCTAGTGAGCCTTACTCTAGTCTGTAGCTCAGACAGGATTTCTACCATGTGGAACTCTGCATAGTTCCACTCAGCTTTTTTCCTTTTAGCTACAAGTGTTTGGAATGCCAGGACTTAGAGAATAGTTGCATGACACTTGCCCTGTGTTCCCAGAATGGACCATGCAGGGACAGACCTTGACCTGTAAAGCTGCCTAGCCACCAACTCATCAGGGATCTTAAAAACAAAACAAAACAAAAAAAAACTTCTCTTATCATTGCGCCTGTCAAATTCTCAGAAGAGAGAATTTTCCTAACACCTCTGTGTATTATGTTATACAGATCCCAAGATTTCTGCCTGGATACAAATCTTCTCAGAGCTGTGTCCCAGGTTGATTGTGCTTTCTAAATTGTTGATTTGTTTTTTGTTTTTCCTTTCAATTCATCCACTCCTTCTGCAGATGTATGTGATATCTCTCTTTCTCTTACTTCCCTCCCTCCCTCCTTACTGTTCTCCCTCCCCTGATTTTGCTTATTAAGTATTTTTCTTTCTTTGTTACTGAAGCTAGTGTTTTTCTGTCATCACCCATAGAATGGCCACTTTTGAAGCAGCTCTGGTTATTTCCCTGGAGATACTAGGCATCAGTATTTGGGTGTCACCACTATCTTCTCCAAGTTTGTTCCTGATTCTCAACTAATTTTTTTTTTAACTGTGTTGCTACACACCAAATGATTAATGGTGGTTATCTTAGGAACAAGTGGAATTATTGTGTGTTCATCTTTTTTTGCTTTGTTCCATATTTATATATAGCTATTATTTTATGTCTGTAAAAATGAATTTTGAGGTTGTGACTTCCGGGGACTGCGTAGCCTTTCCATTGTGTCACTGTCTGCTGAAGGTCGGGTTGTGGTTTGTGTTTCAGATTGCTGATCGAAACTGCAGCCGGATGTCTTACTATGGCTCTGGCAATAATGATGCTCCAGGTTCAACCACAGCCCCAAGACCGGCCAGCAAAAAGGTACAAAGCAGGACAATGTGAGGAGATCCCAGGACAAGAACGGACTCCCTGTGCTCTGACGCTGACTGAAGAGAGACACTTGCTGCATGTGCTCTAACCTTATTTCCCGTCCAGCAAACACACAAACACGCAGAGATTCATACACACATGCACACACGTATTCACTCACAAACACGCGCACGCACAATCTTAACTTTTCCCCTATTTTTTTTGCCACTTAACTGCCCATTAACTCAGTGATTCTCCAACATAACTATGCATCAGGTTTACCTGGAAGGCTTAAACTGATTACCAGAACCTGTCCCCATCATTTCTAATGCAGTACATTTGGGCTGGGGCTCAAGAATTTGCATTCCTGACAAGTTCCCAGCTGCTGTTAATCTATAAGAGCCACTTCTTAGCTCTTTTTTAGTAGAAGTAGAGACAATTCATCCTTGACTGTATATAGGTGTTATTTCAGCACTATATGAAGCAATACAGCTCTTAACTTTTTGGCTGAATGAAGGCAAGTATAGTATGAAGTAGCAATTCACTCCCTAATGCTTCCCCACAGTGAGCCTCACCTGCGAGTTCAGAAGCTATCCATGGTGTAAAGTTCCCTAATCAACAAAATTCCCCAGTCAGTCACAGAGGGACAAAAGCTGCCAATTAAGTTTTCTCCTCTGCTTGGCACACAAGAGTGATAGTTACTTAAGTTAAGGTCTTCAGCATCTCTCAAGATGCTTTCTTTAAATGCAGATATGTTGACTGCATGGAGAAACATACACAGCTGTTTATGGTAGCTGAAA
Organism: Typhlomys cinereus; assembly: GCA_023101885.1. Taxonomy (NCBI): domain Eukaryota; kingdom Metazoa; phylum Chordata; class Mammalia; order Rodentia; family Platacanthomyidae; genus Typhlomys; species Typhlomys cinereus. The sequence continues at coordinate 1,064,894 of JALPQD010000086.1, forward strand.
CCACAAGGAGAGTTATTAAAGCCTTCTCCTTTAGCCAGGAGGAGTGAAAGATAGAGGGTGGGAGGCTCTGCTGGGGCTGACTCTGCACATTCCAGAGTAATTCTCGCACCATATGTCAGGGAGACATACCAGGAGTTAACTGAGAGGAAAGGTGGAAGAATTTGTCACCTACCCTAAAATTCATCATTAGTAGATCACAATCTCTTTGCATTGACTAGTTATAAATATCATTTTCTTTATTAAAAAAAAACCTTGGGGCTGGAGAGGTGGCTCAGGGGTTAAGCCTCTGCCTTGCAGGCAGAAGGTCCTGAGTTCGGATCCTAGACCCCACGTATAGATGCTGGGCGGAAGCGGGGGTGGCCTGCGTTTCTGGTCCTGGTAGGGTGGGAGTAAACAAGGAGGAGGTGGAGGCAGTCCATGGTGGTTCCTGAATTCGTCCGTGGTTACACACACACACACACACACACACACACACACACACACACACACACACACACATTTGAATAAATAGTAAAAAAAAATTTAAAAAAAACAAACTAATTTACCTACAGTCTGACTTCCTTGAGGCATGTCCTGTTTGGTTTTGTAACTGCCTTGTTTTGACCTGAAATGACCAGAAGAGAGTCATTTCATTGCAGAGGAAAGTTTAGCCAACATGTTTCCTCAGTAGCTCAGCAAACAGTTTTGCCGCTTGGATATTTTGTATCACCTCTGGGGCAAGGTGCTCTTGTGAACATGCTGTTCAGTAAGCGACCCTGATTACCTTAAGAAGCATCTTAGCCTTGTCTAATCTCTTCCAGCCGTGAGACTCTGGCAGGCCGACTGACCTGTTTCTGGAGTTAACTCTGAAGCTGGAGGAGCGGCCTTTCCTACCTTGGCAGGATAACAATGTAGCGCTCTGCATTGAGCGCATGGTTGGTGCCTGCAGGGTTAAAACTCAATCCCATTCTCTCCCGGATGCCACAGCCTCACTTAAGACTCACAACAGCAAGCAAACGTGCATATATATCAAGATAAATAAGCCTTATCCTGAGTGATAGAATGAGTGAAACCAATGGATAAGCTGAGCTCACTGTGGAGCACTTCAACATCTGCTCAGACTTTCCACTTGTCTCCTTTTCATTTAGGTAACTAGTTCTCAAATTTAAATGTCCCTAAGAACTAGTAAAGTTGGTTACAAGCACTCTGGATTCTGTATTTGAAAAATTGGCAGAAGCAATCATTGCTATAATCATTTTTTACTTTAGGTTGACCTTAAAACTTGACTTCCACATGCAAGATGTAATATTTGGGTGCTCAAATAGTTTTAGTTTTCTTAGCCCCTGTGTGACAATAGCAAAGAATAGTGTATCTGTATTTATTCTAGGTTTTGCATGTATGGGCAAGAAGAATAGAAAGCACAGAGAATTCATAGGCACTGCTTCTTCATGCAGTTGGTGTGACACGATCTTGGTTTTCACAGTACTGAAGAGATCCCTAAGATTTGAGACTGTCCCTTTTGAGACCAGCACAGTGTCAGGCAAACTAAGATGAATTGTTAGCTTTACCCTTGATCCTTGCTTTAGTTACTTTTCCTACTGCTGTGAAAAATACTTTGGCAAAATCAGCTTAAGGGAGAGAGGTTCATTTTGGTTCACAATTCAAAGGTACAGTCCGTCCGTCATAGCAGGGAGATCCTGGTGGCAGGAACTTGAGGTGGCTGGTTAAGTTGTGTCTTCAGCCAGTAAGCAGAGAACAATGGACACTGTCTGCTAATTTCACCTTGTGCAGCCCAGAGCCCACTGAATGGTGCCACCCACTTTTGAGATAGGACTTCCAACCTCTATTCGCTTTATTAAGATAATTCTTGACAGGCATGGCCAGAGACTAATCTAACGGCTCACAAAATTCCTAGAGGCCTGTCTCCTAGGCACGTCTAGATCCTGTCAACTTGATAGTCAGTGTCGACCATTATAATCCTCAACTTCCTTTTCATCAAAACTATTGTCAAGAGAACTAACAAATATCCGGGGTAACTGAAGAATGGGAAAGGTTAAATTCACCATTTACACAGCATCTGTTTGGAGCCAGTCAGAAGACAGGACAGGGAAAGTATTAAGTAGGGCTGAGTGATTTTTTCCAACCATCTGACTCTGGGACACAGAACTGTAGAAGTTTAAGGCTGATACAACTGAATCTTTTTTTCTTAAATATTTAATTATTTATTTGAGAAACAGGGAGAGATAGGAAAAAAAAAACCATGAAAACAGGATGTATATGCAAGTGCGTGGAGATCAGTGTGTGTGGAAGTCAGAGGGCAACTTTTAGAAACTGGTTCTCTCCCTTCATCATGTAAGTTCTGGGGATCAAATTTGGGGTGCCAGTTTTGCATGTGAGTGCCTTTACCCACTGAGCCATCTCACAGGCCTGACCTACCGCTGTATATTTTAATGCAGAGCATTAATTCATAATTCCATTCAATCCCATTTCCCACATAAAGCCATAGTAGGTTATACACAGAAAAACTGTCCAACTGGAAGAGATGCAGCCAGGCAGTGATACTCAAAGCAGACCAGCAGCATTGGCATCATCCCCAGAGAACTTGATAAAAACGTACATTCTCAGGCCCTGTCCCCAAGACCTTCTAAATCAAACCTCCAAGGTTGATGCTCAGTGTCTACGTCTCACCAAGTCTCCAGGAGATTCTGATACACATTCAGATTGGACAACCATTGCTCCCAACACACTAGTTTTGTGGGCAAAACTAAGCAAACTGAGGACAAAGAGAGGAATATACTGTGCAGCTGTGGAACCTCAAAGTTGTTCCTCTCTAATAGATGCCACCAGCTCTGGATACCTGTAAGGGCTTCCTGGTGGAATACAGTTACTTGCAGACTCAGGTCACAGCAGGACACCAACTTTCCCCCACCACCTAAATGTCGCCTAGCCCCAGCTTTTTTTTTTTTTCTAGTACTTGATTTTGCCACCTACCTACATCTAAGACACATGCTTCAGGAACTAGAAGAGAAAAGGGGTGCTAGTAAACAATGACCATGTCACCACAGCCCTGTTTTGTTTGTTCGTTTAGCATTTCCATGAGGAGCTTGCCCTGCAGATGGTGGTCAGCACTGGCATGGTGAGAGAAACGGTCTTCAAGTACGCCTGGTTCTTCTTCGAGCTTCTGGTGAGAGTTTTGCGTTTGTATCTATGCCCAGGAGAACAAGGCAGGGAGGTTTCCCACCACTCACCATGGGTCACCCAGTTGCTCCTACTTGAAATCTGGGATTCCTTCTATTTAACTCTCCCTCCCCTTCCATCTATCTTCCATCTATCCCACTGCAGCCTTCATGTCTCCTCATGGTGCCCAAACTCATGACAGCCTCTTACAATATCTTCCTCTTCCTCTCCCTCCCCGACCCTGCCCAGGCCAGCCAACAGTAAACACGTATTGCTTGCGTCTTCAAATGCTTCAGTGATTCCTAGTGTGCCAGAAATCCAGCAGACTTTACATCATGGCTAAAGGCCTTTCTGTGATCCTGTAGCCCTCCCCTCCTGCCATGTCCCCCTGTTCTGCCTTACTGTTTCCTTTTTTAGTTCTGCGAATGTAACAAGGGCTTTTCTCAGCCAAAGTTTTTGGGGAATCTCTCCTACAGCTTTCTTTTTGCTCTCCTCCCTGCCCCTCCCCCACACAGTTACCTCTCCGGCTCCAGCTGTAATGTGTCCTTGTTATTCTCCTCTTGAACACCCCCTTTCCTCTCCTACTTCTTGCCACAATTTGTCATTGTTTTTTCTGTCCCACTTGTTGGATTTCTAGGAGTCTATTTTCATTATTCTTTCTCTAGCTTCAGCATACCATCTGGACTACATAAATAATAACTAACTATGCTAACTTTGGGGGTAAAATATGAAATCTGCATATCTGTTTTCCCAACAATTGTCAGTCTTCTGGTAGAAGCAAAAAAAGACATAATTATAATTCCTTTATCTTATATTTTTATTTATTTAGTGTGTGTGTGTGTGCGTGTGTGTGTGCGTGTGCGTGTGCGTGTGCGTGTGTGTGTGCGTGTGTGTGTGCGTGTGTGTGTATGCGTGCGTGTGTGTGTGTGTGTGTGTGTGTGTGTGCGTGTAGACATCGTGTGTCCTTATGGAAGGCCAAGGGTGACTTTGGGAATCAACCTGGATTGCTTCTACCTTCTTCCTGCTTCACTCTGGGATTTCCCAGTCTCTACCCACCATTTCAATGTGGGACTTGGGATCTGAATTCAGGACCTTATGCTTGCAAGACAGAGTCTTAACCCCTGAGCCATCCCTTCAGCCCAATTCCTTCATTTTAAGATAAGAATAGTAGTGATAGCTATTTAAGAATAGTAGTGATAGCTATTTCTGTTTCACTATTCATGATCATGAAGAATACAAGAATTCTCTCTTTCTCTCTTTCTCTGTCTCCCTCCCTCCACTGTCTTTATTTTTCTTCTCCTTCCTTCCTTCCTTCCTTCCTTCCTTCCTTCCTTCCTTCCTTCCTTCCTTCCTTCCTCCCCCCTTCTTCTTTCTTTTCTTCCTGCTCCTCTCCCCTATCTTCTTTTTGTCTTTGAGGACTAACCCATCGTCTCGCTCATACCAGACAAACATTCAACTGCCAGCCTTCATCCTTTGTCAGCATTTTTTAAATGTTGGTAAATGGAAATTCAGGGCAAAATAATATTAAGTGGAAAATGTATGAAAGCATGGGCAAATATCAGAAGGGTCAGGAACAGCTAAAATTTAGTGGTAGTGTTGTTTTATATTCACCTGGGTTCCTCTCACTGCGAAATGAAGTAAATAATCTACTAGAACTTCTCCATGTAAGTTCAAGGCTGAGAAAAGGGAGCAGTGCTGAACAATCCAACAGAAAAAAGGGGTGAAAGGAGACAAAGGTAACCATGCATCCGAAGCGAACAGAAGGTGAGGTACAGCAGTGAAAGAGGCTGGCTCACCCCTTGAAAACAGTGTAGGATTTGAATGTCTTAGAGTTTCAAACTCCTGAGCCCTCATCTGAGAATGATCCCAAAGCAGTGTCTCGAATCCCTGCCACAGATTCACATGGGGGTGTTTGAATGGAATAAATAGATAGTATTGCAATTCTCCTCCTCCTCACAGTATTGACTGAAATGCAAAAAGAACTTAGGAAGCAGTGTGTACTTACCTGTCATCCAGGTGGCTTCTAAGTACACTCACGATGCCCTGGGTCCCCCACCTCTGCTCTGTGAGGTTCAGACAGTTGCTAAAGGGCTTCAGAATTTTGACCAGTTCAACAGCAGAAATTTGCCTGAGTGCCAGGCTGGTGAAGAGCATCAGCAGGAGACATGAGTCCTGTGGTCTGTCACAAAATGGCCCGGTGGACCGGGACACAGAACTCTCTCCCCTCTTTGTTTCTGTGGCACAAGAAGTATTAAAACCAGCACTCTGTGCCCGCTGCGTCCTGCTTCTGTTCGCACATCTCTCCCACCATCAAGCTTCTCCACAGAGAAGACTCACTCAGATTATGATCCAGTTATAGTTTATGCAAATAACTCAAAACTCAATGTCAGAATTGCAGAATAAAAAAGAACAAGGACTAGATGTCATAGAAGAAAGCCACAAAACATCGCAGATGTCGTTTACTCTCACATTTGCACTCGCGTGCGTGCACCGCACCTACTCACTCTTAGACCTCAGCCAGCACTGTATTTGTTACACAGGTAACCAAGTCCCTGGGGCAGTGATTCGCAAACCCACCATGTGAAGAGTTCTGCTAGCAGTTTGGTGGGCCCTGGACTCCTCCCTTGAAATTTCATTCAAACCCAGTGGAGGAGCCCTGCTCGTCCCTGTGGCACACACCAGACCCTCTCGACCAGGGGGGTTCTCTAACGCTCAGGACCAGAATGTTTTCCTTCACCATACATCTTTGGGGTGCTCAAAACTTCACAGCATCTCAGCCCGACATCCCCACCCCATGCCATCTTTGTGCATTCAGAAGTCACCTTTAATGCAATGCTATGCTGGCCATCCTGTTCCTGTGGTCATGAACTCGGTGCTGCTGGACTTCAGTGGTTCCAAGGAATACTTTGGAGCTCCATTTCAATCAAATTTGCATTCCCTGTAAGTGTAACAATGACTGGCCTTCACTTAATTCCAGTAGCAGCTGGCATCCAGAGGAAAGGAAAATAACATCCAAAGTTTGCTGAGCATCTTACGATACATATCCTAGGCACGTTGAAGCGGTATCTCACTTAATCCTCATACAAGCTTGAGGCAAGAGGCTTTATGATCCCCAGCTTGCCGATGGGGCTGGGGGAAAGGTAATGGCCACATGAAGGCCTTTCAGGCCAGCCATGGCTTTGCCACTTCTGCTTCATTGCCCCTACCTGCATGAGCTAAGAACCATAGGCGGTTTGCTTTGGATCTGTGCATTTCTTTAGTAGGACTTGTTGGGTCAAGAAAAAGTAAAAGTTCAAGGGGCTAGCCCACACCTCAGCTCTAGGGAGCGCCTTCCTGCACAGATGAAATTGGGAGCCAAGTTCCTGCCAATCTAAGCACTTCAGTGGGGTTGTCAACATATGGTTACATTGCCCCTGACACAGTGGCAGCAGGACAGAGTGGCATTGCCATAGAAGGTAGTTGAGACACATTTATCATAAGGTCTCTGGCCAGAGTTTCTGTGAGGTCACAAGAGCCAATAGGATCGATGAGACATCCAAAATGCAGCAGCTGCCAGAAGCCTTCATACGTCCTTACGCCAAAGAATCAAGGACAGAGGAGCGTGCAGTCAGGACTAGGAGAAATCCAGAGACAGGAAAGAGTCTGCATGACAGGCCGGTGCCTTAGAAAAACACCAGGTCACTGCCAGGACCACCCTGTGGCAATGGCAGCAACAAATGGTCAGACCTCTCTATTTTCCCACAGAACATCCTATCCACCAACTCCAACCGGAAACCAGAGCGAGGAAAGGGCAGGAACTAAACAATGCAGTACATAAACACCTCCTGCCGTTCACAGATGGAGGGCAAGAAACATGTTGGGGCTGTGGTCAAACAAATGGAAGTGACCAGGCCTAAGACGGGACCCTCAGTGCTCTGTGTTGTTACACATACCTGACTAATACCAAAAAGATACCTGCAGCCAATATAGTTTTGTTTGGTTTTGTTTTAATCTCCTCTTGAGAAGCCCAAGAGAAAGAAACAAAAGTCTCCTTAGGCTTACAAAGCAGCGGACAGATTAACACCTTTGGTTTTGCTCGGGCCCAGGTGCTAATGAACAGCCACCTTGTCACAAGAGTTGGTGTACACAGGCCTAGGGTACATTTCACACTTTTTAATGAATGAGCCCCTGTGCTTCTAGAGGTAAAAAGGGTGACCTAGTTGCTTGCTCAGGACATGACGTTCTGAAGGAAGGGGTTCCTGAAAGGTCCCCCTTCTCTAAAGGGACCACAGAGGCAAATATGTGAGAAAAGATTTTTCTGTGTCACCAAGCCCTACAAAATAACAGGCTGAGCATCCACTGATGTTTCTGTTGTGTTCTCTGGAGGCCCAGGGACACAGTAGCTGGCAGGTTGCTAACAGGCTGGAAAGAGGTCACTAGCTGGAAGCACAGTATTATTGTGAGAATCATTCATTTGGTTGTAGGATGGCCAAACTCAGCAGGGTAGACTCGAATACGGCAGTGATTCTGAAAGCCTGGTGCTAGGGTGGGTTAGCCAGCAGAGAAGCAGGATCAGGGCCACCCAAACAAAGAGGCCTTGTCTCCCTTGGGCCTTGGTTGGGAGTGTATGAGAGAGAAGCTTTCATCGGCCAGAAGTGGTGCCCAGTTCCCACCCTGCACTCGGGTCCTCTCCAAGTGGGTGTGTCTCTTTGGGGTCTGGGCGTGTCTGTGTCGTCCTGAACCAGACGGGACCCTGTGATGCAGAACCGTGGTTCTTACCCTACATCTTCTGTTCTCGGATCCTCTCTGAGCTGGGCAGGTGTTTATCTGAAACATGAAACACACAAACACCACCTCTTTGTTTTTCCCTGCCTGTTGCTTCTCTTTGTTTTCACAGTGTCTCAGTCTTAACAGTCTTGCATTCTGAGAAACAAAGCTCAGCTGTCCAGTGTGGAAAAGTTCTGGGGTACCGCTCTTTGGAATGGAAACCATTTTCCAGGATTCTCCAGCCTAGACCCCGGGGGGAAATGTGGATGGATCAGTCTCTGGGAAAATTGGTTTTTGTTATTGGGATTTTCTTTCTTTTTTTTTTAAAGTAGGTTCTCATTATACGGCCTTGGCAGAACTTACATATGTAGACCAGGCAGGCCTCAAATGTTCAATAACCTTTCTGCCTCTGTCTCCTGAGTGCTAGATTGCAGGTGTGGCCTATAGTTTTTGTAGTTATTCCCTGACTCGCTATTTTATTCTCTGGATAAATTCATGAATATGACTTTCAAAGGATCAGCGCCTCAGCGACTTCCAGCAGGGGTGAGACCCACACTCAGATGCTGTTGAAGGGATAGGATTGACCCAGGGCCTACTAGTCCTAGAAAGAATACAAAAACATAAATATGGAATGCATTTTAAACTGTAATAGGCATTAAACTGGTGCTATACTAGTTAGGAGGTGAGTGACTGATTACAGGGAACTCCAAACATGATTTCCCTGGAAACCAGCATGGTGGTACAGGCCTAGAGTTAATATCCCAGCATTTGAGAGGATGAGGTAGGAGAAAAGTGGTAGACCCTATGTCAATAAAACAGAACAACAACAACAAAAAAAACCAGTAACAGCAGTTCCCCTAGAAGCAGTGTTCTAAATAGTTGTTTAAGTTTCCAACCAGCCAGGAAAGCCTTGCTCATCCCATAAAATAGTTTAAAGTTATAAAAGGAGAAATCAACTGGCTTATAAGCTCCCAAATAGTTTCTGAAAAATACTGCTCTGCATTTCACATTGGAGCTCAATCTAGGAAGGACACTTCTCCCCTGTTACCCTTACTCTAGTTTCGGAAGCAGAGCCTTTTTCCAACTCCCACCCAAATAAGCTTATCAAACAGTTCCTGGGCATCCTGTGTTGCTATGACACCCTGAAGCTTGTGTGGTTTGGGAAGGCCAGTCTCACTCTGCCCTCGGCGATGGAGGCTGCTGGGGCTAAACAGTTAAGGGAGACCCCTGACTTGGGGTCAAGAAGAGGACACCTTGATCACCCTCCTGTTACTATAGCAACCACTCCTATGTCAAAAGCATTCATCAGTCCAGAGCCAGCTTGGGTACCACCAGCACTAATAAAGTGTCAGAAAGGCCATTGTGAAAGACCTTTTCTTCAAGCTGTCCCCTCTCTCACATTGCATGAGCAGGCCACCAGTCTCTTTGTTGACCTTTCCCCATCCCTCTGCAGGTGAAAAGCATGGCCCAGTATGTACATAACCTGGACAAACGCGACAGTTTTCGAAGGACTCGATTTTCTGACCGCTTCAAAGATGACATAACTACCATTGTTAATGTGGTCACCTCGGAGATTGCAGCTCTTTTAGTGAAACCTCAGAAGGTAACCATTTCTAAACCATTTGCTCAGAGAAAGTTACTTCAAATAAGCAGTAAACAAACCTCATTGGGAAACAATAGTTAAAATGTAACAGTAGTTAAAATATGCTGGGCTGAGCGCAGGGTGGGGATGGGGGCTACTGTGGGGAATCCCACTGTGGTCTGTCATTTGAATTATTCTGTCAATGAAGGTATGAGGGGAAAGACGCCTGCTCTTGGTAAATACACCAGTTGGTTCAGGAGGCTTTGCAGAATCAGTGGAGATGACATGTGATACATGCTTTCAATTGTCTCAGAGGAAGAAAAAAAGATTTTATATAGAGAAAGAATACCGAGAGCAAAATGCAGCAAGATGCTGAGTATTGATGAATCTGGTTAGAGAAGGTGCTGTTGCTGGAGGTATTCTTGTTCCTTTTGTGAGCTTGGAATCACTCCACAATTAAAAATTTAAAAATGGGGGCTGGAGAGGTGGCTCAGGGGTTAAGCCTCTGCCTTGTAGGCAGAAGGTCCTGAGTTTGGATCCTAGACCCCACAAATAGACGCCGGGCGGAAGCAGGGGCGGCCTGCGTTTCTGGTCCTGGTAGGGCGAAGCCTGTGAATCCTGGGGCAGAGTAAACAAGGAGGTAGAGGCGTCCATGGTGGTTCCCGAATTCGCCCGTGGTTCTACACATGCACACACACACACAAACATACACACACGCGCACAATTGAATAATTATATATATATATATAAATTTTTTTAAATGTATAAAATTTAAAAATTGAAGGTAACCAGTACTTTGGGGAGCAGTATTTATCACACCCTTAGTATTAGAAATTTGTACAAAACCAAGTCCTCAGATTTCCAGCTGGGGCTCCCTCATGGCACACTTGGCTAAAATAGCAAGCACAAAAATAGGCACAGTGAGGTCGTGATTTTCCCAAAGTCATACCACTAATGCAAAGGTCAGACTGCAGATTCTGTGCCCCACTATTTAGGCAGCTCTGGGACCTCCCCAAGCAGAGGTCAGGAGGGGGATGCTGACTTGGAGGTGAAACTCTAGAAACTTCTCCAGCCTGCCCAGTGATTTGGTCCTGAGTGGCCCAAATTCACAGACTGCACATTATAACAAGAGGAAGTAGTTTCAAATTATTATTTCAGTAGTGATAGGGAATTAATCTATCAGTCTAATAGTTAAAGATATAAACTGGAAGAGGACATAATCATTATACGGCACTATAAAATCCTTTATAATTATGAACACTGGTAAAAAATTAAAAAGAAAAAGAAAAAAATGCAACTTGACCCAAATTCACCTAAGAACTCACTCTATTAAATATGACTCTGGCCTCTTTTAAGCTGGGAATGCTGCCTTATTGGAAAAGGAACAATTCCTTAGGTAAAAACTGAGTCTTTTATTCTGATTAGATTTTCTGCAGTGATTCTTACAAATTAAAGTCTCTTTGAAAATATGTATTTTTTAAAAATTTATTATTTATTATTTATTCAATTGTGCGTGTATGCATGTGTGCGCATGTGTATGTATGTGTATGTGTGTGTAGAACCACGGATAAATTCGGGAACCACCATGGACCGGCTCCACCTCCTCCTTCTTTACTCTGCCCCGGGATTCACAGGCTCCGCCCTACCAGGACCAGAAACGCAGGCCGCCCCTGCCTCCACCCAGCATCTATATGTGGGGTCTAGGATCCGAACTCAGGACCTTCCGCCTGCAAGGCAGAGGCTTAACCCCTGAGCCACCTCTCCAGGCCCTGAAAATACATATTTTTTAAAGTCAGTTTGCCCCCACATGTTTGTTAGGTGTGGTGGTACATGCCTGTAATCCCAGAAGTTAGGAAACTAAGGAAAGAGGATCAGGACTCAAGGCCAGTCTGGGCTACAGAGTGGACCTCATGTCAAAAAACCAAAACAATCAAAAAAAATCCAGAACAAAAACTTATGTATAGAGAATGAGTTATTTACATATAAGTGTGCATATCAGAACAAAGGTGACTTTGAGAACATATACCTATCATGTGTCACCTAGAACAACAGTGGCTAAGATATTAGTATCTGCCTCTTCCGAAAATCTGGGAATAATTTGTATGTCATGTGTTCATCTTTAAGGAAAGCGAACAGGCAGAAAAGATCAACATAAGCCTGGCTTTCTTCTTATATGACCTTCTGTCGCTCATGGACCGCAGCTTTGTGTTCAACCTCATCAAACATTACTGCAACCAGGTGAGTGCTCCCTGGGGCTGCCCGTTCTGCTGCTTCTCTTTGACTTGCTGCCCACTGCCATGGGCACTGCCTTCTGCAGGGTGACCCTTACACATCTGGGCTTTGCAGAACTCCTCCCATCTGTGCTGTGGATATCCGTCAAACACACTAGTTCACCTGAGTTCCTAGAGCATTTACTAGCACGGTTAACCAGTTCTCTGTAGGCACCGAAATTTGCTTCCAATATGATCTGATTCCTCAAGCTTAATGCATAACAGAAATTATACTGCTACGCATTTGTTCTTTGACCAAATTGAGAGTTCAAAATAAGAGGTTTGTTTTCCCTTATTTTGGCTATTGATTAAAATAAATTACTGTTGTGGGACTGGAAAATGACTTAGCAGTTAAAAGCACTTGCTGTGCAAGTAGAAGAACTGGAGTTCATAGCCCCAGATTCCACATGAAATGCCTATTGGGTACAGTGGACCACCTGTGATTCCAGCCTTGAAGAATCCGCAGAACAAGCTGGCTGCCAGACTAACGCTGTTAGGGAGCCCTGGGTCTGCCTGGAGACTCTGTCTGAAAACGATGGAAGAACAATTGAGAACGATTCCTGATTATCAGTCTTGATCCTCCTCAGGCATGTACACTCACTCATGGATGCATGTACTCACACGTGTATGCATGTACTCACACACATGTACCCATGTACACTCACTCATGGATGCATGTACTCACACACGTGTATGCATGTACACTCATATGTATGCATGTACTCACACACATGAACATACATATACATGCTCACATACAAACATGTCCACAAACACAAGAAAATGGAAAAAGAAGCAGAAATAAACTACCATTGTAAAGTTCTATCATTAAAGAAAATTGACAAACTCATTTTGAGCTTCTTTGAACATGAAGTAAATATTTTATTATCACATATCAATATTATGCTCCCACACCAAAGTTTTTGATGAATTCTCCATTCACTGACCCTAACAGTAATGAGTGACAATTATTGTACTGTACTCCTGCATTCTTGCTGTATTCACGACACCCATCAGCACTGTACTATCCTGCTCTTAAGTTGTTATTGGTATAGTAAGTTAGTGACTTTAAGTAAGTCCTTCAAATTAGATGGCTCTCTATTTCCCTATTTTTAAATAAAAGGACTTTATAAGATGTTTCAAGGAGAAAGGCAAGACCCAGGATTTTCACTGCTCTGTATGCAGCTCCCAGGACGGCAGTCAATCCAGAAGCTTCCAGTGAGGGGCTACCCTCCAGAGCCTGGAGTTCAAGGGAGGAGGAGCCAGAGCCCAGGCTCCTGGTCTGGATGGCACTGTTCTGAAGCCCAGTGGGAAGTTGTGGTCAGAGAGCTCAGAAGAACTGTAAGCCCATTACTGCCTGATGACCATAAGGCTCCATATTATCTGTCGGAAACAGCTGTCCACTCAGAGTTTCAGGGATCTGCAAAGGAGGTGCTAAAAGGCTGGATATTTGTCTTTGAGCTTTGAACTTCTCTTTACAGAAAGCGGGGAGCGTGACAGGAAATACTTAGTCCTTTGCCTCCCTTTTAAGGATCATAGGACCCCAGACAAATCACAAAAGAAACAGGAGAAAAACCTAACTTTTCATATTTATTGTTTGTTGCTCAAAAACACACAGGAAATATGCAATGCACCCGAGCAGAATACCTGTCAGAGTCTCAGCTTTGCGTTGCTAATGGGCGAACGATACTGTGGGCAGTGAGCAGGTTGTTCCTTGCATTTGTTCTCCTGCCATCTGAGCTACAGAATAAGCTGAAAATTAGTCAATCAGGAATAAACTGTAAATTAGTCAATCATAAATTGTGATTAATTGCTATCAAGTGATTTCTTCTTAATCAAAATGTGGCTGAAATATATCTAATCCGAGAGGTAGCATCCGATAAATACTAATTTAACTTCAGGGTTTTTAAGTATAAATCTTGTCAAGCAGCTAGAATGAATTTGAGAGAACAAATTAGACTTATTTTCTAAGCAACGGTAATAATGTGTTAATTTGCAGATTTCTTATTCACAAAGTTGGGATAGTTTGAGATTTTCATATCTGTTCAGTTTTCTTGTGTCTTATTCCACATAAATGAATCATTTCACAGTCAGTAAAATGTAATTTTTTTAACATTTTCAAATGCCTTAGAGTATTTTTTCATATATGAAAGTTGAAGTTATTTCTGTCATAACTATAAACAAAATTATCCCATGTTAAAAGTCTTAGGGATTCCGTTTGTTTATCTTTCATGTCTTGAAACTTTGAAGGTTAATGCAAAAAAACAAATTTTAAGATGTTCAAAAAAATAGAAAATAGCTACTTTTACCATCAGCCTTTCAAATTTCATGAAGATTTGGTAATAAATAATAGTTTGCATCATAACACAGATTAAAATTTTGAAAATTCTTTCAATAAAAATAAAGTATTTGAAGTCTACATCCAAGTCAAGTATAACTTATCAGTGTTATCACTAAGTGTTTTGTGTTTTATATTTGATATAATGCTCAAAATGCTAATATAACATGGACATTTGTCAACATGGTTTTACAAAATAAATCCTATCTTATTTAGCTTTCTATTACTGAGTTGTATTCTGATACTTTTTAAAATCAATACAAGGAATTATTTCTTGAATATTAAGTTTCCTTAAATGACAAAAAAAAAATCTGTTTTACTGGTTTTCAAATACCAAATGTGTCAAAATTCAAGTTTGGTGTGTGCTGGTACAATGGGCATCAGTCTGCAGTAAAGAAAGATACAACCCATGAGCCACTACACAGACTTAATTTTTGGCTCATTTATGTAATGCCTCTCTCCAAACAAAACTAAACCCTGCCCCCCAACCAAAACTAAACCAGACCCCCGAGTAAGGAAGGTCTGGAAACAGGACTCTGAGAGAATCCTCAAGAGACCACTTTTCTACACCCCCTGCCTGTCCCTGGCGAACCTTCTGTCTCAGGATACCCCAGAGTAAGTGACGGGAGCTACTTCCCTCTCGCGCACTCTCTTTGAGGGTGAGGATGCCAGAGCATTGCACAAGTCTCAAGTACAAGTTCATCAGCTTCCAAAGCTTTGAGGCAGATGTGTGCAGAAGACAGGCTGCATGCAGGACAGCACTGAAGGGTGAGGTGGGCACGCATGGGCAGGGAAGGGAAGGAAGGAAGGTCACCCAGCTCACTGGCCACCTGCCTGTGCAATGTACATGTAACTTTCGTTTGGTCCATTTTTTCTCTTTTGCCCTTTTCTCCTGTTTTTTTTTTTTTTTTTCCTTCCTCTACTCCTCTCCATTTCCAGGGAGCCCCTAGATCAAGGGTCTGGAGGCCTGTTTCTCATCCGGTAATGACATCTACATTCTGCACCTCTGGAGCTGGGAAGAACCTTTTAGGTGCAGGTTTTCTCATCTGCACAAAGCCACAGTTGGGTTAGGCTCATCCAGACTTGGACACTGGGTTTCTACCGTGTACAGCCTCCAGTGGTGCTCAGGCCAGAAAGACACTGGCCCAGTCAGTGGATCTTACTCAGATCCCAGCCATCTAGTCACAGGATAGTCTTCATCTCTTCAGCAAGGTATATGTGTCCAAACTCCTCAGGGTTTATCATTCTGTGTAGCCTAATACAGTCTGTCCTGTTTCCAGCCATCTAATGTCTCCACAGCAGTGGCTATAACTTTATTCTTTTAGTCACTAACAGCTAAGTCTGGTTCTTCAATCATCCTGTCTCTTATAATATGCCACTGAGTCATGCCCTTCCCTTGGGTGGAGCATCAGAGGCCACACTGTGAGTTCTGTCTTTCATGGAGGGCTGTTTTAAGAACCAGAACCTTCCTCCTCTTTTCCAAACACTCTGATAGCATTTGACATGTCTAACTTTAATGCAGTGTCAACAAGGGGTCTATAAGGAGATACTGCAGTGGAGCCGCTGTCAATCACCTGTGTGAGTTCTGAGAGCTGACTTGGCCCAGCAAGCTCTCTGGGAGTGACCTGGAGAGAGGAGCAGTTGACTCAGGTTCATTGTGCTGGTGGCCCTTGTGGCTGCAGTGTTCCTCGGAGAAACTGAGCTCCAGCCGCTGTTTGAATAATCTGTACTGGGATTCACTTAAGTAAATGTTTTAACCATGAATTGATTTCTATACGCCACACACCCACAATACAATGGTTTTTCCTAAAGTGGGTTAAAAAACTAATGTGGTTCAGAAAATTGCTGTTGTTCAAACTATGTCTGTTAGCGAGGGTGAGATTCTGGAGTGTCTGGGGTGGGGCATCTTGAGATGGATCCTGAGGTACACGTTTGCCAGCCCTCGGCTCTCTCCTAACTCTGCCTCTGGGTCTTCCTGCCTTCTTTCCTTCAGCTCACCTGAGGGGAGAAAGTCTTCTAGATTCTCATCCTCCTCAGCTTTTCAGTGTTCAACTCATGATTTGCTATGTAAGCAAAGATTTCCTGCAAACACTCGTGCCTCTTTCTTCCTCCTCCAGCTCCTCCCGCCTGGTTCTTGAGGAACCAGTTCACTGTTCAATGCTTTCCTAAGCAGCTCAGTGCCCGCCGTCCCCTGGGGCAGTGGCTTGAAAAGTGTCTTCTTGGAAACCAGTAGAGAACTTGGGCAGTATAGCCATGGCGTCCTCTCCATTACCTTTAACACCCTCCTGTGTCAGTCACATCCTTGGCCTCTCACCCACAGAAGTGGGGCTTTTGTAAAAATCTGTTCTATTATTTTCCACTGAAGTCATACCTCATGCTTACTTCCAACATGGGTTTGTTGTGATGCTGAGATTACACACAGTGGGGATGAGGCAAGAATTGTCATTTTGGACTATTTTTAGGCTAACATCACTAAGGGAAACAACAGTGAGTGAAAACTCACTGGGTTCTGTGACAGTGTCAGCTGCCAACTTGGCAATTGAGAACTGAGCTTTGAGGAATTATCTAGTTAAGGCAAGCCTGTAGAAGATGGTCTTAATTGCATGCTTGATGTGTGTGGGAAGACTCAGCCCACAGTGGATGGGACTAGTCCCTGGCCAGGTGGAGAAGATGGAGGCAGCTGGTTAGTGTATTTGGCAAGGCGGCAAGCTAGAAAGCAAGTACGTAGCACTGGCCCTCTTGCTGTGGATGTGATGTGACCAGTGTCCTGGGCTTATGCTGGTGTAACATCTCCCACAGTGAGCTGTAACCTGAGATCATAAGTTGGAAAATTGTGCTCCTAAATTCTTTGGGACATGAGGTCACAAAACTAAAATAATTTGGTACCAAGAATACTGGGGTATTTCAGTGAAAATGAAATAACATGTTGTTCTGTCATGTTAATCTTTATTAAACCGACGTCTTATAATGTGCAGAGAAAGGACGAGTTAGTGTCTGTCAGACTCAACTCAAATGAGCTCACAATGAACTCTTCTTCCTCCCTTTTGTGTCTCTTCCCAGCTGTCAGCCAAGCTCAATAACCTTCCAACGCTCATTTCCATGAGGCTGGAGTTCCTGAGGGTCCTGTGCAGCCACGAGCACTACCTCAACCTGAACCTATTCTTCATGAACGCAGACACCGCTCCGGCGTCGCCCAGCCCCTCCATTTCCTCCCAGGTATCAGCCCACGGGAGGAAGCGTTTTCACTACTGTGTTCCGTCACGTATCTTACGTGAATGATGATTTTCTCAGTCAGAGGAAAAAGTCAAGCTATTCAAACTAGATCAGAGCATTCAAATATAGGCATATTGCTCCCTGATGTTCTGGCAGCTTAAATGATAAATTACAAGCTAAGAATCCTGACTTCTCCCTGGGTTCAAGGGGCCCACTACAGGAAGGAATCTGAAAGCTCCAGAAAAATGAAGGAATTTAGGGGAAAGCCTCGAATCTTCCTTTGTCTACGTTAACCAATTATTATATTACTGGAATACAGACTTCTAAAGTCAAGTAAGTTTTGGAAACCCCATATTAACCTAATTTCTTTGCTATAGCCTAAAGAGTTTTTAGCATTGCTAACATCAAAGAAAATATAAAGTGCCCCAGAAAGTAAGATGGAAGAAGTGTGTGAAAAGCAGTGATTCCAGCATGATTTGGCTTTGGAACAGCCTCAACCCTGCCACAGGTTTCTCAAGATATCTAGTGTCCTCTAGAAAAAAACCTAAGGAAATGATGTATTACAGTCACAGTCCTATCTGGGTATAAGGCAGTAGTTGAGAGAATCAGGGAGCATCTCAAGATTAGCACTGGATTTTATTTCTGTTGTTTATTCCTTAACATAGCATGAAGGGGGAGCTAGGAAGATGGCTCAGGCTTTAAAGCCTTTTGCTCCACAAGCAAAAAGACCTAAGTTCAGACCCCTAAATCCTATGTAAAAAAGAAGTGCTGGGCAGATATGGCAGCGGCCTGTGATTCCAGCCCTGGAAGATGGAGCCTGGGAATTCCCAGAGGAAAGCAACAAAGAAGTAGTGTAATCCAGAATGACATCTAAAGTCATCCCTGGGCCTCCATGGGCACACATACTCAAGTGCTGTCTTGTATCCATTGCCTCATTACAGAGAGAGAGAGAGAGAGGAGAGGATAGAGAGAGAAAGAGAGAGAGAGAGAGAGAGAATACTACCACAAAAGAAAAAGGCTTGTCTGGTTAATTTGCTTTTGAATGTGTATGGTGTGATGGTACATTCCTATAGTCCCAAGGCCCAAGAGGCTATAATGGAAGAATCATTTGAGCCCCAGAGTTCATAGGAAGATCCTATATTAAACAATAAAGCCTTGGTCATTTGTGCCACTTGGCATGATTGAGAAGTTAGCTACATGAATATCAAGTGAATTGAGATTCTTCAATTCCAAACACACAGTCTCTTCAGGAGCAGGCTGTGTCCTGAGGCTTCCTAGTGTTGACCCCACCTTGGAACCTCTCCCCACATTCCAGGGACCCTGTTTAGCAGGGCACAAGGACTCCAAGACAAGCCACTGCTCTTCCAGGACAGGAACTTAACACAGGACATCCTGGGACACTGAATCTGACATTTTCCTGCTTGAAACCACTTCTGGTATCCAGCCAGTAACATTCAGACATTGGGCTCAGACAACCTTCAGAAGTGATGCTGGATAAACAGGCCGCATGGGACTGGCTGCGGCCTCACTTCTTGATCCACATTTATCCTGGACTTTTCAACTTTTTTTTTCAAGGACACGGGAGTGGGGGGGTTTATTCTCCCTCCCTCCCTCCCTCCTCCCCCTTGCAGTGGTACTAGGACTGAAATCCAACAGTCCTCATGTATGCTTGGCAAGTGTTTTACCACTGAGCTATATATTTCAGCATGATTCTTCAACAGATCCTGAGTGCTATATTTTCATCTTTCCTAAGTTTCCGTCTGTGAACACAGGAAAGCAAAATGCCCAGTTTGTGGTCCATGCGGGATGCATCCTAGTCAGTGCTTGCAGGACCTGACCAGCCCAGAGCTGCACGTACAGACCAGGGCTGTTTCAGTTCCAGTTATTGACACTCACGAGGCTGCCTGTGTGTACCGTAGAACTCCAGCTCCTGCTCCAGTTTCCAGGACCAGAAGTTCGCCAGCATGTTTGATCTGACTCCCGAGTACCGCCAGCAGCACTTTCTCACCGGACTCCTCTTCACCGAGCTGGCGGTCGCCCTGGATGCTGAAGGGGACGGGTGCGTATGTGACAGAGGGCAGCATGACTCCTAAAGGGAAAATGTTCCTTAATAAAGTCTCTAGTTCAACTTCTCATGCACGGCAAAAAGGCTGCACCGCTGGACAGTTCCAAACAATGGAAGAGGAAGCTTAGAGCTGAGAAGGTGGCGCCCTTGGAAGTGTGCAGATGTAGGGAAAGTAGAGGAAGCAAACAATGACTTTTTTTTCTAGAACTGAGTACCAAACCCAGGGTCTCACACATGCTAGCCAAGCAGCTATCACTGAGCTACACCCCGCCCCTGAATGACTTCTTTTAGTCCCTTGTTCGAGCAGAATTTCCCAACAAGGTTTTGGCTAGTGAATTTTCTGAGAAGAACCCATTTCCAAAAGGAGTGCAGAGACAGAACCCAGAGCCACACACCCTGCCCTAAGAAGGCCATTTTTTCAACAGAGTGGGTACAGAGAGGTGAAGCAGCAAGATACCACTGGCCCAGTGCACAGAGGACAGTGAGGAGAAGGCCGGTGCCCTGTGTCCAGATTAAGCATCTGGCGGGCAAACCTTCCCACCGTGCAGGCAAAGGACCTGGGACTTTCCCACCTCTTGGACATCCACATACCCAGGACAGCATCTGGCCTGACTATTGACCCAATGGCTTCAGTTCATCTATTCTCCACCGTAAACTCCAGTTTCTCCGGAGAACTTTCAACTGAATAGATAGCACATACTCAGCAGCAAAAAGTATACCAGCACACACCCTGATAAATGCTGGGAAAATGTAAACAAAGAAGATGCTGCCTTCCAATGAAAACTATTAAAGGTCTCTTTGCCTTTAATAGCACAGCTTTAAGTAGTTTCTGAACGCGAGCTTTTGTGTCTGTGTCAGCCATGGCTGTGGTTTTTATTTTCCTCTTTCTTCCCACAGGGAGCAACCCTTGGCATCAATTTTTGATTTCTTGTAAAATTGTTGCTGGAATATACTAACAATGGGAGAGAGGACCATGTTCAGAAATCATGTAACCACTGATTCTTCAAACACACCCCCAGAGAGGAACTAATTAGCAATGTCACTATTTTGACAGTACACTAATCCCTGATTGCTGAGCCGTCATTTGCTTTTCTGGGAAATTGTTAGAAATAACCAGGACTTTACCATGTGGGTTAAACCCTTAGAAAAAGTCACCTCTCAATAAAACTTCCTATTGGTCAGCATATCCTTTTGCTGCCAAGACAGTTAATAGACACACCTGCCCCTCCATTGTCCCAGGGGAACAAGGGCCTGTGGGTTGTATCTCTGAACCCACAGCTACCTCAAATTTGGGTGTATGTACAAATGTCCATGAATCATTAAAGTCATAGTGTTTTTCAGGTGTTTGCAAATGGTCCAGTATCTTTGTGTTAGACCAGAAAATGACAGTACATACCCGACTACCTGGACCAGAGGCAAGATGCGCCTTAGAGGAAGAACACCTTTTGAAATGCAACTTGCAGCTGCCTGCTTAGAGCACGGAATCTTAGGCGCTTAAATTTTAGTTGATACATCTCATCATGGAAGAAAGATCTCCAGAAGTCCTTTGCCCGCCTGAGAGACTGATAGGAACTAATGCTGATAGGGAAGAAGAGGAAGATGCTTTCCTCAGTGTACACCCACTGATCTATGATATTTCCCGGAGCGTGAATCATGTCAGGCATATATGATCAAAGGCAAACTACATGAAACAGTGGATCACACAAGTGAAAAAACTTGAAAATAGACGTGTGTGTAACAGGGAAGACAAAGAGTTGTAAGCAGAAAAGGAGAGGGCGATGGGATTGGGGCCTAAGCCGTGAAAATACCATACATTCACAATATTCAAGTTTGCAACACTAAAAAAAAAAAAAAATCTTGTTGATAATTCTCATACCCTGGATTCTGATATAGAATAATTTTATTTGAAAAAGCACATTTTTAAAATTCAGCTTCTATAGTGAGTTCTAGATGCTGTACTGGATTTTTTTATGTGATTTATTTTTTACTGAAGTATAATTTGCATTACAGTAAAGGCCCCTAAGCGTTAGTGTGGCTACAGTTAATTTTTACCTGTGAGTACTTTTAACTGACCACATGCTTCAGCTACACCAAGACACAGGGCAATTCCAGAGCTCCAGAAGATTCCCTGTCGCCCTTCTCAGCTGGAGTTGGTCACCGGAGACTGGTATTGATGGCTCAACTTTTATTGTGGGTTTTTATTGTGTCCACAAGAACCCAGTGTAGTCGTATGTGTTAGTAGTTTATTAGTTGCAACAGGATAGAGTATTCCTTTGTGTGGATATATTACAGTCTGCTGCAAGTGACATTTATAAACTTCTAGTGTAAACTGTCATTTTAAAGAAAAAAAAAAAAAAAGCTCTTCTAAATACCCCTGTATCTGATTTTTGGTGTGTATGCATTAGAAGTTACTTCTTTTTATTCTTTTGTTTTGTTTTTGAGACAGGATTTTGCTGTGTAGCCCAGGATGGCCAACTCACAGTAGTTCTCAACCTCCCAGTGTTGGATTTATGGGTATATCCTGTGGTACCAGAGTAAAAGGCAGCTCTTTGAATGATAAATATAGCCTTTTTAATTTTCATTGACACATTCTGTTATTTAATAAGTAAATACGTGTAGTAGTTTTAGCAAAAAAACTGTATACCAAACTAGAAACAGCATGAAGCAGACAGACAGGAAACAGTAAGGATCAGAGCTAAAATAACAGAACAGAGAATAGAAAGTAATAGAGAAAAATCAACAAACCCAAAAATATTATTTGAAAAGGTAACAAAACTGACAAAATTTTAGGTAGGCTGACAAAAAAAAAAAAAAAAGAAAGAAAGAAAAAGGAAAAAGATATACTAACCAAAATCATACAGCTTAAGGGATCAAGTTCTTAGTCCAGTTTGACAGTTCTTAGTCCAGTTTGACAGGAGAGCTCATACCAACATCAAGTCCCAGGGAATTGGCCACACCTCTACTTAATGGCTGAGAGAGGGACAATCCTTACTTGCCAGACCAGCATGTCTAGCCAAGTGTACAAAAGGATGCCAACTTCCTTAACTGGCTCTCAGTATTTTATTCATCTGTTCAGGGCCTGGTTCTATCCACCATAGGCTGGGCCTTCCCCATCAGCTAGACAATCTCCTGCAGGTTTGCTCTGGGCCTAACTCAATCACTAATTCTCTACAAATGTGCCTAGAGCTCAAACCCTCAACTGTCAAGTTGACACCATGTAATATGATCTCATTTATAGAACGCTTGGAAGTTAGAGATAAAGACTGCCATTTCTTCTTTCTAATGGAAATAATTTTTTATTTAAAAACAATAACAACAACAACAACACAAAAAATACCTTTAGGAGCCTTTACTGTAATGCAAGTTATATTTCAATAAAAAAGTAAATTACATTAAAAAAATCCAGCACAACATCTAGAACCCACTGTAGAAGCTGAATTTTAAAATATGTGCTTTTTCTCCCTTTCAAATATATAGTGAATTTATGATATTTATGAAAACCCTTAAGTTCAGGAAGATTGCAAGGTACAGGTCAGTATATAAAAGTAATCATATTTATATACATTTATGATGAACAATGTAAAAATGAAAATAAAAAGCAAATTTTAATTTAGCAGCAAGTAGGTAAAAGCACTTGCTAAGGAAGCCTAGCAACCTGGAAACCACATTACATTAACCCATATTAACTCTGTAGAGTTGGTTCTTAACTTCACGTGTATGCCACAGCATGTGCATCCCTGTGGTCAGACACACGAGCAAACATCATACACTCACACCACACACAAAGTAGTAATAAATATGTAATAAAATAGCACCAAAGGGAATGGAGCACCTAGGAATGCATTTAGCAAAGAGTATAAGACTTGCACCTTGAATGACACATTGTCTTGTCATTGTTTAGGACCCTCTTGAACCCTCTCTCTGCTTAAGTGCATACTGGTAGGTCTCACTCAGTGACCTCTGTTTCTCTGTGTTTTGCCCGCAGAATCAGCAAAGTGCAAAGAAAAGCTGTAAGTGCAATCCACAGCTTGTTGAGTTCTCACGACCTGGATCCAAGGTGCGTCAAGCCAGAAGTGAAGGTCAAAATCGCCACCCTTTACCTGCCCTTGGTCGGCATCATTCTTGATGCATTGCCACAGCTCTATGACTTTACAGGTAAGGCTTCCCTCTTTTCCTTCTTTGGTCACATGCCCTGCACACACGTATACAGAGAGAAGCGAGAGAGAGGGGTCCCCGATGACCTCTCGTGCTGATGGGCTTGTGTGAATGAAGCTTCACAGCAGTGGACACCAAACCTTCTTAACCGATTTTAGTTGGGCATTTCAAGGCACACAATCAAATGTTTGTTTTCGGCCACATTATTTATGTGTCCAGTTATTTGCTCATTGATTGGCTAGTTTACAATAACTCTATAAACTATGCACCGACTACTCCCTCTTGAGATCACTACTCTACTGCCCTAGAATAAAGTTGTTCCTTTGTTTTTTCATGTATGATGTTTAACAAAAGAATAGTTCCATACGAAACCAAACCATTTTTGCTCTGTGCCGAAAAACCAAAAACAGCAACTGAAAATGCAAATAATCCTTGGTGTCTTTCAGTATTAGGAAATTATGCCACGGCAGAAAAATTTTGCCTTTGGCAACATGAAGTCAATCCTGAGGTCAGTGTCTCTTGTGTAATTGGAGGGGGAAGGAGACATTTAAATTTTCTGACAGCATTTGTGTACTTCTTGAACCTGTGCATGTTGTGGCATGGACCGGGGAAGTAGGTGGAAACACACGCTCATTTCAGAGCAGCTCTTGCTTGGGGGCATCTGTAAAAATGACCATGCTGCACTCTTGCCAGCGAAGGACCCTGGATCTGGGGAACACCTGCCTCACACGCAGCCATTCTGGGAGTATTAGACTCGTCCTGGTCTTCACGTCTTCAAAATGGATAATGTGTGTGACTAAATTATTTCCAAAATCATTACAATAGCAATTATTTACCAAGGAAAACAGTAGCTTGGAGATGGCTCTGTCAGTGAAGCACTTACCATGTAACCACAAGGACCTATGTTTGATCCTGGTGCCCACATAAAAATGTCACACATGGGGGTGCATACTTGTAATCATAACTGGGGAGGTAGAAACAGGCAGATCATTGGAGTTTGCTGGTTAGCTAGACTAATCTGCTTTGTGAATTCCAGCCCAGCTGAGAGAGACTGTCTCTCAGAACAAAGAAAGAGAGAGGAAAGAAAGAGAAAGAGAGAAAGAAAAGAAAGGAAGGGAGGGAGGGAGGGAGAGAGAGAGAGAAAAGAAGGAAGGAAGGAAGAAAGGAAGGAAGGAAGGAAGGAAGGAAGGAAGGAAGGAAGGAAGGAAGGAAGGAAGGAAGGAGAGAGAAAAAGAAGAAAGAAAGAAAGAAAGAAAGAAAGAAAGAAAGAAAGAAAGAAAGAAAGAAAGAAAGAAAGAAAGAAAGAAAGAAAGAAAGAAAGAAAGAAAGAAAGAGAGAGAAAGAAAGAAAGAAACCTGTGGTTGTTCTCTGGTTTCCACACACATGAACATACACACAAAAAAATGAGATCAACCATCTACAGTCTTTAATTCACACAAACAGATATTCCAATGGAAATAATTTTTTTCTTTAAAAACTTAATAACAACAAAAATACCCTGAGACGATGGCTCAGCAGGTAAGATGGCTGAACAGAGCAGGTGTGAGTCCCCAGCACCCACATAAGAAGCCCAGCCTAGCTGTGTGCGCCTAGAAGCCCAGCATCCACAGGGTTGGGAGGCAGAGGACGTGGACAGGTGGATCCTAAGAGTTTACTGGTGATAGGTCAAATCTGTGAGTTTCCAGTTCAGTAAGTAACCCCGTCTCAAGCATTAAGGCGGAAAGTAATAGAGAAAGACACTCAATGCTCTCCTCTGACTTTTTTCACGCGCGCACGTGGGAGTGTCTGCCCGCACATTCTTCTACAAGCTGCCAAAGAGAAAGCTCTGTAAAGACAGCCCGCAGCCTAGGGTGTGGAGATCCCATGGCTCAAGGGCTGGACGCACATGGTGAGCAAGCGCTTCCTTCAGGAGCACCTGTCTGAGGGCACCTGAACACAGGTGTTTCCAGAGCACACGGATGCACGGCACAGCAGGGGCTGGAGCCTGTAGGGACCCCCTGCTGGAAAGTGCTGTCACTTACTTGTTCTCAAATAGGGAAAAACAATAGGACATATTCCCAAAGTGCCCTGTCAATTGGAATGTTCCAAATCTAACACTCAGAATCATTAACTTTTTAGCAGTAGATCGTTGAGTCTTTTAGATGGCAAAGGTTTCTTTACATGCTTTGAACCTCACGTTCGTGGTGGTACAACAATGCTGCCATGTCGACAAGGAAGATACTGAGGAGAATTCAACTCTTACAAGTAGTGCAGTGTGCATGGTTTGAAATGTGAGTGTCTCCCACCGGCTCATGTATTTGTTTGGAAAGGGACACCTTTAAGAGGTGGAGCCTTGCTGGAGGAAGACAGTCATAGGGGAGTGGGTCTTGAGAACGATTAACTTCACCCTACTTCCAGAAGAGGTCTGCTCTTGCAGTGAGCAGTTTCACAGCACGCACCCTCCTTGATGGACAGAACTTAGGCCACCTCTGGCTTCTGCCAGCCAGCCATGACTCTTTGAAGGACTGCATTCCCCTCTGGAACCATAAGTTGAATAAATATCCCTTTCTCCCCCCTTTAAATTGTTTGAATCTCAGTCTTATCTTACAGCAACAAAAAAGAGTAACTACTATAAAATGCGTATGTTAAATACAGAATCCAGAAAGATCTATACTCTCATGAGAGTATAGTCGTAAAAAAAAAAAAAAAATAGGCCCGAGTTTTAATGTCTGCTTCCTGTTATTATATGTGACCTTTGGCAGGTTTGACCTTTCAGCACCTTTCATAAATGCTGTAAGAATATGTAATAATACCTCTTTTTAAGTTAAGAAACTATAGGACTTCTGTAAAACTGCACAGCAAATATTTGTAGCTCTTCTCTTTTCTTGTAGCCATAACTCTACATAGCAGGGAGAAGTAAAAGCATCCCCAGCGTTATTCTTGATGATACTGTCAGGTTTGCATCATTTTCAGGTTTTTGTGTATTTCATTATTTGTTGAAAAGCCCAATTGTGGGCTGGAGAGATGGCTCAGGTTAAGATTCTGCCTCACAAACACAGATCTCAGGTTCCACGTAAAAAATGCCAACGGACTGAACTTTCAGACCTGGTGAGTGGAGCCTGAGAAATCCCAGAGTGAAGCAAAAAGGAGGTAGAAGCAATCCAGCATGATTCCCAAAGTCACCCATGGGCCTCCATAAGGACCCACGGTGCCCTCTGAGACACACACAGAGACACACAGACAGACAGACAGACACACACACACACACACACACACACACAAATAAAAAAAGTCCAATTGACTTAAACCACAAAAGACATTAATTTCTAACTGTAGAGTCTGTTTTCAGAACTTTAGCAATAGGAATGCTGTGTAAACTCGAATATTTCCGAAAAAGTTGAGGTAACAATTGTCACAGTTTTGACAGTTCTAACAGGGCTCACAAAATGACTAAGTGGTAAAGGGGCTTGTGCTCAAACCTGAAAACCTGAGTTTGATCCTGGAGTCCACCTGAAGGTAGGACAAAACACGTCCACAGAGTTGTCCTCGCTACCTACATTCAGTAGTATATGCTCCCCTAACAGGCATGCATACTGAAAATAATAATAAAATTATAAAGGTTCTAATCAGTATCAAGAGCTTAACACACTTTCCAAAAACAGCATATGTATATATGTGATTAGTATCATTGTTAAAATCCATCCTTTTCTAATTATGATCCTTTTCTAGTTAGTAGTCCTAAATACGTTTATGTCATATTGCCATATAAGTTAGCATTCACTTCAGACATTTGAAATGTACTAAACTATTGCAGAATTAGTTTATAGTGTATTATTCTATAAGGTACCTCTTTAATTCTATTAAGTTCCTTTCTATTGGCTCATTATTTAAGTGAAGTACAAGTATCATGTCACACACAGGTACTGTAGAAAGTCTTTCACTATCTGAAAAATTTATCTGTTTTAGTTTGCTTGAGTTTTTCTGTAGATGGTAGCTGGCGAGCGATGGTAACCATCAGCTTTTGTATTGCTGGGCTGACGGGTGACTAAGAGGTTTCTGTCACTGGGTGTAGGATAGAGGGCAAGAGAAAATGTGGTCTTTGGCTTGGCATCACCCACAGTGTTTTCATTGCAGCCGCAGATGCTCGCAGTGGGAAGAGTCGAGCCAGTGGCTCATATGAAGAGCAAGACGTGGTCAGTGGAATTAACCAGAATGTGGCCCTGGCCATAGCAGGGAACCATTTCAATTTGAAGACAAGTGGAACGATGCTCTCTTCTTTGGTATGTTGTGCACATTTCTTATTGGCGTCTGGTCTACTGATAGAATTCAGCTTAGAGCATATGGGGGCTGGGGGGACTTCTGACGCAATCCAGCTCAGAGCATCTGGGGAGTAGGTGCTTTATGTTCACCAGTGAGCTGGAAGGAATCAGTGAAGCTGGCAGGGAGCTGAGGGTTCTGGCAACAGTAAGGGCTGTATAGACAAACCTAGCTAGTCTCAATGTCCAAGGTCAGGAAACTGACAAAGAGGTGAACTTGTAAACTCTGAGGTCCTTACAAAGGAAATCAAACCAAGCCTTCCCTGTGGGGGTGAGCTGGACTTAGTCCACGTGTTTATGGACTTAGTCCACGTGTTTATCGCTCATACTACGTTTGCCTCCAAGAAAAGATAGAAGGGCTCAACTTAAAGGAAGTGCAAAAGGCTTCGGCTTGGCTAGGTCCCCAGGGGGCCTGAGGAGCTTTGTCTGGCTTGATTTTTGGCAGATTTCTGGGGTCTTTCTGAGGGACTCTGAGGATCTAATCTTCTGCTGAACTTGAGGTGGCATGAGTCTCTGTTGGGGAGCCTGGACTATCCTTGTCAAAACAACACTTCACCCTCCAGCACAGCAGTCTTTATTGTTTTGATCTGTGGTCCTGGGATGAACCTAAAGCATCCCTGAGTTGTATACATGCTAGGCAATAATTTAATTTCACATTTCAATGCAAGATCGTTTTCTGTAGGAATCTCACTTGGTTCTGCTCTGAGAGGGGAGGGTCTTAACCCAACTCTGCTAAAGGACTTTCTCTTCATCCTTCCAGCACTGAGCCCGCCCACCCCACCACCCTCCCTACCACCATAACTCAACTGACCATCCACTAACCGGAGGGTGGGCACAGGGAGGTCAAAAGGACATAGGACACTTTAGATTTGACTTCCTACACTTTGATGGATTCTGTACTTCACACCTTCCACCACCTTTCTATTATCTCTTTACCAAAACGACCTGCTTGGAACCCTTTAGATTAGTTGCCTGTAAGGATAGAACCTAGAAACCCAAAGGTTACCTGTTAGAATATACCCTTGGGAAGTTAGAGTTGAAGACTGTCATTTCTTCTTGACACCATACTCCAATGAAATTAACTTTATCAACTTGGTATGTCCATTCAAGATTTTCTTCATGTAATTCACAAGCGTCTCATTTCAGTGTCGCCACTGCATTCCACTGCACTCCATGAAGCAAGGGTGCCACTGGTGGTGTTGTCTGTGTTGAGGAGCTGCAGCCAGTGTGCTCAGCAGGCCACAATGCACTCACTCCAGAACAGTGTAGCAAATCATATGATGCTGTACCTACGCTCAGGAAGACATAAATTATGGTTAAAGTCCCATTACTGTAGACTCCATGAATGTATGGAGTTGATACATTTGCTGAACAGCCCATGACCTTTTTATTGTTGTTAATGATAAGAATATTTTCTTAGTAAATTCAAACAATTGATTTTGTAACAGCAGAGTAGGCTAGAGCTAGATTGAGAAAACATAGCGTTATCTTGAAATTCAAGGGGAATTCAGTCATTTTTAACCCAACAATATATACACATATGTATTTTTAAAAAGCAAATTTTGAATAGAAAGCTGTATCTGGCTCTTTGAATAGAAAAATGTCTACTTTGTTGCATCTACTTAGATGATACAGTAAAAGATAGCATGTGGATCCTGAGCGAGGCTAGAGAAAATGTCTAGTATAAATGTAAAAAGAAATTAGCTTTTACACATGGAAGACAATCAGCGATCACATAAATTCAACATGATTATGATAACTAAAGCAAAAGCATAAAATATAATATACTTCAGTTTCTTGTTTGGCACATATATTAATAAACTTTCAAACATCACACAAATTTAACACCAATGTGTACAAAAATGAACTAGCACAATAATAAAATGCTTAAAACTTAGTTAACTATTAACTTCTTAAAAATCCTAATTCCCATAATACTTCAGTATCTACACACCCTTCTGTGCTGTGCAAGCTGGTCAAAGCACTGTCTTTTTTCAGGATTCCTCAGGCTTCATGAGCTGTCCAGTTCACTCATGTTGAATTCCCCAGCTCCTCACTGAATTTGGTGGATCTTCTGAACAAGCCTTTGTTGTGAGAACATAAGCACGCGCTTCTCACAGTTTTGAAAGAATGGAAGGCCTTCATGCATCCCCGTTTTCAATTTTATCCAGTCATTGATCTTCTGCACTGTTGTTTTCTCCTGACTTATATTTTTGCAACTGTCTTCATCTTTTTTTTTTCTTTCTGTGTATTTCAACCCTTCCAACTGTAGCTGATTCGGCGTCTCATTTCGACTTTCATCTAGAGGCATATTTTCCCACGTGACAGGATTGAATCTAAATACGTGTCAGAAGGCAACAGACCATCAAGCATTATGTGGACTCTTCTGTGTCTGTAGCTCTGTTGATAACATTAGAAAGCTTGGTTTTCAGGCTAGTTCATGTTGTCACATTCCTCACGTCACTCTCATACTGCCAGTGCCCAAGGACACTATGCACTCTAGTGGGACATGTGTCCAGAGACATTTACACTCATGCGTGGCTGGTGCTGAAGGGTTATTCGGAAGCAAGCCGCCATCCTGATGAAGACCATTTCCCAGTGCATATTCATTAAAGTAGCCTGCAGCTGATGAGGCTCTGATGACCTGGCACATTTTATGCTGACAGCCTCCCAAATAATGAGAGTGGATTCCAGGGAAATGACCACAGTTTCTGAACACGAAAGCCTTTGGTGCTATCCCTCTGTTTACTATGCTACTTCCTAGCAAGCTACCTGAGGACATGTAGGGTTCCCTGCTGCTTCACTCATCAGTGCACAGCCTATTCTATCCTTAAGGATCTTTTCCCATGCTTGACCGTCATAGAATGCATGGCTCCAACTCATTTTAACTGTTCCAACAATGACATTTTGTGAAAACGCATCTGATCCTAATTTTCAATAAAGTTCCTCACACTCATCCAGCGGCATATGATCCAATCCCAGCACGAAGGCTAGCATGGCGCCTGTGCTTACACCACAAATGTAATCGAAAAGCTGATGACCGGGCTTCTGAGTAAGTTCAACCAAATTTCGCAGTGTCTGAAGAGTAACCACGCCCCTTGTTCCTTCACCATCAGTTGTAAGAATCCGGATCTCTCTCCCTTCACTGGGTCCACATAACCAATTAAGGCCAAAATTTCTCTAACTGCAGCCTGAAAACTATCATATGCAATAAATATGGAATAATTCTTTCCTTGACAGCCACTCCTTTTCTTTCAAGAAACTCCACAAGATAGAAAGTTAGCTTTTCGACTCTAGTAATGCAGAACTTTAGTTTGGTGGTTTTTCTCAGTGCCTGCACTAATGCTTGAGTTCTGTCATCTGTACTTGCTCTGCAATAATCTTTTCTTTCTGGAGAGACACATGCCTTTTTTTCTCTCTGCCTTTTTGTCTTTGCTCAGTCTTGCTCAGTTTTAGCAGGCCCCTCTGGTTCTTCTGACTGATTTTCGGGGTCATACTTCAATTTGGGCACCAGCCCACAATATAACGACCTACTAAAGGATGCAGGCCACGGTCACGGGTGGGGCAACCTGCGGCTGGCCTCCCCTCCCGCAATCTCTGATGTCCGCGTCAGCTGGCTGGCCCCAAAACACCAGCTGAGCTCCAACCTAAACAGGTAGTCCATGATCTTAACGTTACATTTTGGGTCCCACAGAGAAGCTGAACTTTAGACAGTTAGTTTATTCAAAGCACTCTGCCAGGCTAGTATTCTCCAGTTAAGTGCAACTCCCCCAACCCACAACTGATCAGATTGAAGGAAAAACATTTCGAGATTTTTAACAGCAAGAAAACCACTTCATATTATGAAGGTTGAAAAACACATGATCAAAGTCCAGGGCAGACAACCACACTCCATTACTTCTAAGCAGGGGCTGCTCAGTTCCTTTATTTTCTTAATAGAATTGAAATTTATTTAAAGACTTTCTCTTTTTCTTTAAAAATTTTTTTTTATTTGGGGGATGGAGAGATGGCTCAGGGATTAAACCTTTGTCTCCTAAGCAAAAGAACCTGAGTTCAGATCTCAGATCCCATACAGCAGTAAGGAAGTGGAGCAATCCAGGATGATTCCTGAAGTCGCCTTTGGGCCTCTACAGGCACACACAGTGCCCTCTTCTTTACCTATGTGTACCTACCCACACCCATATACACATACACACCTACACATGTAAAAAAATTATTTTATTCTCTTAGTGTTTCATACACGAATATAGTGAACTTATTATATTTTCACCTCTTACCCATCATCTTATTGCAGCCCTTCTTCTCTCTACCAATATCTTTCCTATTTTCATATTTTTTTTGCATGTGTGGCTCACTGAGTTTCTTCTTGGTTGTCTTTAGTGGCATATGCCTAAGCACGTGCTGGAGCATGATCCATGCATTATTGAGCTACCACTGAGGAAAGCCTCATAGTTAAGCACAGGTGTCAACTTGACTGTTGACGGTTTGAGCTCTGGGCACATTTGTGGAGAACTAGTGGTTGAGTTGAGCCCAAAGCAAACCTGAAGGAGATTGTCTAGCTGATAGGGAAGACCCGGCCCATGGTGGGTGGGATTAGGATCTGGATAAATCACAGAGAGCTGGTTGAGAGAGTCAGCATCCTTCTGTTCACTTGGCCAGACATGTTGGTCTGACAAATAATGATTGTCCATCTCTCAGCCATTATGTGGTGATGGTGTGGCCAGTTCCTTCGGCCCTGATGTTGGTGCGTGCTCTCCCGTCAAGACTGAGAACTGTAACCAGACTGTCATAAGAGAATAAACCCCTTGGTCCCTTAAGCCGTTTTATGGTCATTTATCAGCAACCATGCAGGCTGACTGCAACAGCATCTTCCATTCTCCCCCCACTACCACCACCACTATCAACATTAATGTTCATCAGTTTCTCAGGGAAGTGTGAAGTCTCTTGAGACCTTTTCCCTTCCATGGTAAAATGTTGATAGGACAAATCTCATGTAGGTGGAAATAGACATGCAGTGAATTCATGGATACAACAGTCCTGTCATATCCAGAGGATAATGTCTGGCTGCAACTCCCATTGACCTCTCTCCCCTTCAGGTTCTTATAATCTTACTACTCCTCCTTCTTCGATATTCTCTGAGCCTTGGGGTTGGGGGGGGCATTTTTTAGATATCCTTTTAGAGCTGCCTTTTGCCAGGGTGATTTTTATTGCAGAGATTGCTCAGTTCTGTGTATCAAACCCTTTTTCAAAGGCTGGCCTGTCCCAGGCACGCCTGTGCCGAGCAGCCCAGCCCACATCCCCTGCAGAGGGAAAGCAGGGCCCCTGGAAGTAGATGACTAGTCAAGGGAGAAGTAGGCCCTGTGTTCAAGAGATTCTCAACTCTTACAGCATCTTTTTTTTCTATTACTTGACTTCTTCCCCTGCCTGTACCCCCACTGCCTCCTTCCAGCCCTATAAGCAGTACAACATGCTGAACTCCGACACCACCCGCAACCTCATGATTTGCTTCCTCTGGATCATGAAAAATGCCGATCAGGGACTCATTAGGAGGTGGATTGCTGACCTGCCTTCCATGCAATTGAATAGGATTCTAGACCTGCTTTTCATCTGTGTATCCTGCTTTGAGTATAAGGTAAGCGCGTGGTGTCTCAATTTCATGTCAGCCCTTAGTTGTTTCCTAAGTTCAGTCCTGTCTTACATCTTGCTACTCTGCCCTGTGGTCATATGGTAGCATCATTAATGGTTCTTTCTAAATTCAAACCCATAGCTTACTTTCATTTCTAGACAGCATCCTTCCATAGGGAAAGGATCATCTGCCTCCTGCAGTGGATCTATTCCTGTGAAGATAGTTTCAGCTACAGGAATGGCTGGGCAATTCATGTCAAAACTGCCGGACATCACCCTGCACGTTCTGTTTGACAGCCTCTAAGTTGACAGAGATCTCACCAAGCTGCATGTCCTCATCTCTCTGTCTTTCCAGGGAAAGCAAAGTTCTGACAAAGTCAGTAACCAAGTCCTGCAGAAGTCAAGGGATGTCAAGGCGAGACTAGAGGAGGCTCTTCTCCGTGGAGAAGGAGCCCGAGGGGAGATGATGCGTCGTCGCACCCCAGGTGTGTGCCCAGCCCTCCCTCCCCCACCAGACAGTTCTATATTCTCAGATGTCACTCCTTGAGTGACGGGTCCCGGGAACCTGTGCATGCCACGTAGATTGATTGTTCTGTGCCTCTGAGAACAAGTTACTGTTTTGAGATCCACCAACCTGAAAATGTCCCCAAATGTTGCATTTTAGTGAAAACTGAGTAGGAAAGGTTACATACAAGAAAGTGACTGGTGGATGAGATATGCAGTGTTTAGTCCCATGGTCTCTTTAGAGCCAGGAAACTGGAGCATTCTAGGCTCAAAGCCATCTCCTCGATCATTCATGGCGCTATTGCGATAGAAGCAACCCCCCAAAATGGCTTGAGTGTGCCATCCTTAAAGGGTTCTCCCACACCCCAAATTGCTGAGCTCAGCATCCTAGAACGCTGCAGTGCCACATGCTGTGCACACTTAGTAAAACAGATACGGATGGCAGAGATGTTGGAGGGAGTAGTCAGACCGCAACTCAGCACCCTCGTCCTTCCCAGTCGTCAGTGAGACCCTCACTGGCACCCTGCTCAGGAGAACTGTACCCTGGAAGGAAAGGGCAACTTCCTGCCTGCAGCCACCCTATCTACAAGCAGACCACCATGGACACAGACAGCGCCTCTGTCTCCTTCAAACAGCCACAGAGTCCAATTAACAGGAGAATGTGCTGAGTCTTCTCAGTTAAGCTCAGGACAGAACCTCTGGTTATCTTGGAGGGTTTCACACTAATCAAATTCCTGTCGTGCATTTCTTCCCTCCTAGGGAATGACCGATTTCCAGGCCTAAATGAAAATCTGAGATGGAGAAAGGAGCAGACACACTGGCGGCAAGCTAACGAGAAGCTAGATAAGTGAGTCTCTCCACAGCTCTCCCACTTTCAAGGAAGCCCCAAACTGTTTTTTCTCAGGCTACTTGTATTACAGAGACAAGTACATCCTTCCAGGGACAGAAAAGGAACCTCACTGGCTGTCGGTGGTGCCAATGAGGCCAAAATGGTCAAAGGTATAAGGAGATGTGCTTTTTAGCTCTGAGAGGAAACCTCAGGTTGAGCAACCTCAGACAGCAATGAAGCGGCTGCTGAGGAACAGAGAAGTAGAGGAAGGGAGCGAAGGTGCTTAGTCACGTAATTTCACATCCCCATTTCCTTTAGGGAAATGCCTGCAGAGGTTTCTGTCAGCCTCCTTTTTATCATCTGAAAAGTCAGAAACATTGTCAATGCTTAAGAATAGGGAAATAGGCAACAAATGTTAGATGTTAGAATGTTTCAAAGTCATTTTTAATCTGAAATCGTTAAGTCAACAAAAGCTGAACAGAAACTTTTTTAATATTCAATTTGTTTCATATTCTTTTTTTAAATAATTTATTTGAGAGGGGAAGAAGGAGGGCAAAAGAGAGAGAGAGAAATGTATGCATTGCTTGTGATGGTACACTACTGAATGTCAAAGGACAACTTTCCTGCCACCACGTGGGCTTCTGGGAATCAAACTCAGGCCTCTAAGTTTGCAAGCATGTGCCTTATCCCCTGAGCTATCTTAGTAGTCCTACTTTCTGGAAGAGAGAGAGAGTGCCAGACTGTACACGTGGGAGTCAGAGGACAGCTTTCAGAAGTCAATTCTCCTTCCAGCATGCGAGCTTCTGAGGTAGAACTCAGGCCTGCAAGTTCGCATGCAGGTCCCCTCACCTGCTGAACCATCTACCTGCCCCAGACACTTGGTTTCAAAGTATAATCTCAAATCTCTAATCACATCCATTTATAAAAGGCTAGAAAGAAAATTACCAAAACGTTAGTAATTTTCTTTAGGTGTTGAAAATGTAGGTAATTGATATTTTCTACTTAATACTTTACTGTTCTCTTTATAATGGGTCTGTATTTTGATATATGATATAGGAGAAAAACATGCTAAGAGATTAAAGAACAATCCTACCTGGATTGCAACAACATATGCCACATGTATGTGTCCATATGCAGTATACATTGGAGGAAGAGAGAACTAGTTATATAACTTTAGACCTATGAAGGCCAGAACTAAATCTACTTGAATAGATAGTGTCTATCATCTGTTCTCCTAGCCTCTGGTAGCCTGATGAATCCCAAGGTTCATTGAGCTAAACAATGACTGGTCACAGACCCCACACAGGCAACCAAGAGCAGGCAGCAGAGCTCTATGATGCATGAAGCAAAGGGAAACATAGGAAGACCTGGCTAGCAATGTGGATTAAAAGTAAATGTTACAATCTTTAACTATTGCCATAAATGATGTTCTGGCCAATTTGTGGAGCTTTGAAAAGTCCAGTTTATTATAAAACATTACATTTTTTTAATTAAGCTCTTACTTAAAAAATCCAGTTATTGGGCTGGAGAGATGGCTCAGGGATTAAAGCCTGTGCCTCTCAAGCAGCGGGACCTGAGTTCAAATCTCAGATCCCATGTCAATTGCTGGGTAGAAATGGTGGTGGCCTGTAGTTCTGTCTCTAGCAGGCAGGACCTGGACCCCCAGAGCAAAACAGTAAGAAGGTACAACAATCCACAGTGATTTCCAGTGCCACCTTTGGGTCCCCACAGACACATAGACACACACTCAAGTTCCCTCCTCTATACACACATACACAAGAACCCCCAGCTGATGGTCTTACGAATAATGCCAATTTGCTTTGAACATTTTATTCCAGCTCTAATTTCTCTAATTCTATTCTAAGATCCTTGTTCTGAGTTCCTAAACATGGTTGCAATATTCACATAAGGGAAACGTGGGCTTGAAAGCATGTGGTTGCCAGCTGCTTCCGTCACTATCTGAGGTTGCCAGTTCAGACGGTGTACAATAATGACAAAAATGTGTTTGCAGTAAGTTCAGAACTGCTTAGATGCTTAGGTCATCTGCTCCATGACTGAAGAAATGTCTGAGAAGGCATGTTTTGACCGGGCTGTATAATTGGTGTTTTGGGAGCCTTTCCCTTTTGCTGGCAGCAGCAACACAGTGTCGACTCTCACCATGCACAGCAGGCTGTTCTCCGAGGTCAGTTCTGAGCTTCGGACGGGCTGCTCCTGTTCGGATTGAATGAAAACAACTGCAGACCTCAGCAGCAGCATTGTAGGAAAATTATAGCTGCCCAACTTCAAGTTACTCAGAAACACTTCTGTGTTTCTTTCAATTATTTGACTCTTTCTTTTACAGCAGTGATTTTTCAACCTGGGCTCCACATTTGAATCACCTGGGGAAATTTCTAAGCTCCTTACTTGCCCTCTCTCCAGTGAGATGGGATGCAGGGCTGAGTGCTTGCCAGAACTCTCCAAGTGATTCCAGTGTGCAGACACGTCTGAGTTACACTAGCAGAGTCAGAGCAATGATGACAGTGTTCGGTAAACTGTACAATCATAGATGACGCAGTGGGAGGTTTTGTGCTATTTGTACATTTCATTGTATGTAAAAAGATAGAGTAGACACTCTTCATCTGTCCTGTCGTTACATTAGTCACTGCCATACGTAGTGCTGAAACTTGAAGTGTGGCAATCCAAATCCAGATACAGACTCGATTAAAAATGTGTGCAAGATTTTAGATTTCAGTGGTAGCACTTGTATTGAGAAGACATGACAGTGTTTTTTATATATTGGGTTAAATAAAATATATTAAAAGTTGATATCATCCATTTTATTTTGCTTTTTTTACACGGCTGCCACAAAATCTAAAATAGTATGCACGGCCCTTGCGATGTGTCTGTTGCATAATGTTGCTCAAAGTTTAAAACTATCTATAAGCAATTTAAAAAGAGCTTTTAGATTTCACTTACTTCACACAAATGCTGTGACTCAGAGTCACTGGCAAGATGGCTTGGCAAGTAAAGGTGCCTGAGCACAAATCTGTGAGTCTGGTCCCTGGAGTGCACGGGATGGAGGAGAGAACTGACTTCTGAAAGCCGGTGTTCTCTCCTCCACAGGTGTCCCCCGCATGCTAATCAGTAAAATACTTTTTTTAAAAAATGCTGTCTCTTGGAGAATCTTTGGGGGGGGGTCATATCAAGCAATTAGGACCAGATTGCCTATCCTAAGCCTGCGTACAAATAGTTAAAAATTCCTTTCTGAGACTCGGTAGTATTAAGCAACTGCAATGCTGCATTATTGGGATAGGGAATTAGAGAATAGCTACGTCATAATCCCGACCCACGAGGTTTGAACCAACAGCAAAATGACTCATCCTCTATGGTAACTTACTGGGACATCTTGGGAAAATCAATTTTTTTTATTCCTCCCTTTGCTTGAAAGTAAATCTGGTTTATGTTCAGTACTCTTCAGGTGCGGATATAAATACATGACCAAAAATGTTAGGGGAACAAAGGGTTTTATCCCAGCTCACAATTCTCTGAGTTACAGTTCATCGACATGGTAGGAGAGCGCTTCATACCAACAGCAGAAGTTGAGGGAACTGGCCACATGCTGTTCTCTGGAAGAGCTGAGAGAGGAACATGCTTCCAGTTTGCCAGCTTGCAAATTCTGACCACCTCTCTCTATTTTATCCACTTGCCCAAAGAATGGTCCCACTTGCTGTGACTGGGTCTCCCCACATCAATTTAAGTAATCTCCCACAGATTTGCTCAGGACTTAACTAAACAGTTCATTGTAAGTGTGCCTAAAGGCTCAATTTGCAATTGTCAAGTTGATACCTGTATTTAACTGGTGCATATGGCGATATACAATATAGTAGTATATCTCCTTAACTACAGGGGCTGTATTCCAAGAACAAACAGTTACAGATGGTATCAAATCTTACACATGACTCAGTCTCATTAGCCAGGAAGGCTACCAAGTGAGTGACGTGTGGTAGCACATACAGCATGGATACACTGGACAGTGCAGTGACTCTGGATGGAGTCACAGTTTAAAGTCAAGTATTTATGTTTATTTAAATTTACTCTGGAATCTCCCATGCAATATTCCCAATTCATATTTAGCCATAGGATGACTGAACTATTAAAGTACAGCCAAGGATAGAGGAGGCTTTTTCCTTTTCTAGCTTCACTTGGTTTTTATAAGACTGGCTGCACTGCTGCCACACAAAATGCACTGTTTCCATACCATGAAACCCAGCAGAGAGCAAAACCTGGCAGATTCCCATTCCCTACCGGCAGCATACTAACCTCCAGCAGGATGTTTGTTCGATGGATGGTCTGCCCAGTAGGAAGCATGCTTGCTTGAGGCATGCAAGCTTGCTGCTTCTCGTTGGGAAAGGTCCCACACTTGGCTTAGCCACACAGAGAAAGACTTGATTACTAAAGAGACTGAGTCTCCCCAGACCCGGCTTCTAACGGCAGCATCACTGGTTGCCAAGTTCATGTCACACCCAGTTTCTCCAGGTTGGGGGAGGGAATAGAAGGGGGGGTTCCCTTTCTCCTACCCAAGGATTACTCTCAGGCAGGAATTACAGGGGAGACCTTGAGACTTTAGACAACAATCTGATAGGCTCGCCTAATTGTCAGTAGCAACCATAATTGCTTCTCTACTTATTTTGTTATTTTTATAATTGTCATTATTAATAATGGTGGGGGTGAGGATGACCTGAGACGTTACCTAGACAGTCTTCCAGTCAGATGCAGATCTTGGGAAACACCTGCACTCCTTCCTCGCCTGGATGCCAGCTGCTTCGTTTGCATCTTCTGTTGGTAGAGTCCTTATGACTTATACGTAAGTTGCCACCTTTGGACTGTGGCCAGGTGTGATTGTGCTTTAACTTGACCTTTTGTTTCATAGAACAAAGGCAGAATTAGATCAAGAAGCCTTGATCAGCGGCAATCTGGCTACGGAAGCAAACTTAATCATCCTGGACATGCAGGAAAGCATTATCCAGGTGAGGACGCTGCAGGCCTGGTCCAACCCGGGTGGGGTGCGAGCACGCTCACTGGAATTTAAAAGGCAATTCTGTATTCAAATTTGGGAAAGACGTAAGCATGGTACCAAAATTCCTTGAAAACTGAAGTCTGGAAATTCACTGTTTACAACAGCTGTCAGCCTACAAATTCCAGAGATACCAAACATTCTGCTGTTTTCTTTTCTTTTTTTTTTTTTTATTTCAGCTCATACAAACTTATTAGGTACACCAGTCTGCTGTTTTCTTTGACTCCCCCTAACCTCCCGAAGAGTTAGGTGTTTGGTGAAATTGGCCCGAGAATGCGCCAAGTTTATAAGGTGGTTGGTGCGCTTCTAGCTTAGCCATGGAGCAAGATAACCCTGTTTCAGTTCCAGTTGGGTAATGGTCACTGGCTGGTACGGGCACTGTTATGACTGTACTAGGCCAGAATCAGTGCAGTGTGATAAATGGTGTCTGTTTTGAACTCAGAGTGGTGAAAGGTCGTCATTCTGACAGGGTTAGAATCCATAGGCAGCGAGAGAACAAGGGAAGCCAGAGGAAATTAATTAAGCACAGCCACAAGCCCATGTGAGAAATAACACGTACACGGGGGAAGCCGACCTGAAGACTACGTGGCATTCAGCACGGAGGAACCCACCAAGGAATCCATCACAAAGCCCTCCTTTGAAACCTGGCCCCACAAGGGACCACCACTCAAGGGTCAGAGAGGAAAACAACAGAAAGTTTCCAATTTTGATCCCCCAAGGTTCGTAAAAGGGGCACCCATAGTCCAGAGCATTTGGAGCGAGACTTGGCGCGGTCTTGCCTCCCTCTGACTTCCCTAGCAGCCAGAGGCTACTTCGTGCCTCCCCCTCGTGCCGCCATTCTCTTGAGCAGTTAGGTGTCTCTCCTACTTTTCAGTGAATTTTACTTAACCCTTTCAATCGCATCCCGGCTTCACTCTTTGAATCTGGGATGCAGAAGCCTGAACAGAAATTCCATAACAATTTGTCCCATGGATTTGCCATCTTACTGCAGAAAAATGCAGTCATGCCCTCAAAATCTGGGGTTCTACAACCGACCATCAATCAAAAATATTTAGGCAAAAAAAATTTTTTTATCTGAATTGATTGCATACAAGTTTTTAGTTTCTTATTGTTATTCCTTAACAAAATGTAACAATTATTGACTTAGTGTTTACATTGTATTAAGTACTATAAATCATTTAAAGATGATTTTAAAGGTCTGTGGAAGGATCCTGTGGCTTATATGCAGACACTACCCATTTTATATAAGGGGCATGAGCATTGAAGGATGACTCAAGTATCTTTCAGATTTTCATTATTTTTGTGACTTAAATACTTGTCATCACACTGATGGTATCTTTTATACAGAATGTCTTTGAGGGTTGGCTCGGAGATTAAACCTCTGTCCTGAAAGCAGAAGGATCTAACTCTGCATCCCAGATCCCACATTAAAAAAAAAAAAACACTGGGTGCAAATGGTGGCAGCCTGCACTTCTGGCTCTGGAAGGCAGAGCCTGGGAAATCCCAGAGCAAAGCAAAGAGAAAGTAATCCAGGATGATTCCTGAAGTTACCTTGTGTCTCCACAGGCACACACTCTGATGTACACGCGCGCACACACAAAAGAAATCAATAAAAAAAAATATGTCTCATACCAGGCCCCAAAATAGTATGCAGTTTTGAAGCTGATAAATAGGCTGCTATTTAGAAACATCGCTGCCACCCAGCAACCCCATTGTCCTGGGAAGCCCATAATTGGTTCTGAAGCACAGATGCAAAGCCACGCCTTCTATACCAAAAACTCTATGGCCCAGGTTGGAGGAAAGTGTGCCATAGAACTTCATTTAGGATCTCAGAGTTGGGAACAAATTTCAAATTAATTTGTCTTAAAATAACATCATGGGGAAATAGAGCTTAGGCCGTCCTGCTTGTTAGTGGGCGTTATGTATGGTGGCTCTTAATGCATGAGATACATGGTGGCTCACTAGGCCCTTAAGGCTGAGAACGATGGAAATCACATCACCAAGCCGCAGCCCCTCCTGCCTTCAGCCGTCTGTTTACTGACACAGTGCAAGGACTCAGTGATGCGGTTCTTCCATCCCCCAGGCAAGCTCGGCTCTGGACTGTAAAGACAGCCTGCTGGGAGGTGTCCTGAGGGTCCTGGTGAATTCTCTGAGCTGCGACCAGAGCACCACCTACCTGACTCACTGCTTCGCCACACTCCGAGCTCTCATTGCCAAGGTAAACAGGGAAGCTTGTTTTCTGACTCTTAATTAAGAGCGAGATTGGCATCTGGCTTCACTTCCCTCTAGGGTGGACTAACACCCAGTGGTAGATATTAAGAGGCTTGGAGTAATTCTCACTCCAAAGAAAGTAGATGGGTGATTCTCAAGTCACCGTGGTTCCCCCAAACGGTGGCTGTCATCCTTGAAGTGGGACCCTAACTGTAGAACTTTGAAAAAGTCATGGATGTCAAGTCTTTGACATGAAAAAAAAAATCACTCGAGGAATTACGACACACATATACCTTTTTAAAATACCTTTATTGGAGTGAGATTAAGTCTTATGTGTGACTCCTGTTAGTAAGACTGAAAAAATATCCTGTCACAAAGTGCTGGGTTGTTGACAGGTTAATTTCTGATAATACACATTATCTTTGGTTAGTATAGTCTATTCAAGGTTTGTTTGTTTTTTTCCTCTCCTTTCGGGTTGATCTCAGCGGGTGCTTTCTACATGGGATCTTTTAAAGTTAGAAAGTAGAATCCTCTTGTGTTCTAATATAGCAGTTTTTCTCTTAGTCACCAATAGTTTCCATGAAACTCATAAGTACGTCTTTGAAGCTCTGACTTCACCAGCCAATGCAACCCTGGCCGACAGTGACGTTAATAACAGCCCGACCTTAGCCGCGTGGTTCCTAATTAAGTCTTAAGTGGACTCCATTGCTGACATCCATCCTCTGACTCATATAACTCATTTTCTTGACAGAGCAGTGCAGTGACTTTTCTGGGCTCTTTGCTTGTCCAAACACACCCAGTCCGGAGGGCTTGGGCAGCTCCCAGTGATGTCTAACGGCCCCTCGTGTCTCTTGCAGTTCGGAGACTTGCTGTTCGAGGAGGAGGTGGAGCAGTGTGCGGACCTGTGTCAGCGAGTGCTTCACTACTGCAGCAGCAGCATGGACGCCGCGCGGAGCCAGGCCTGCGCCACCCTCTAC
Organism: Typhlomys cinereus; assembly: GCA_023101885.1. Lineage (NCBI taxonomy): Eukaryota > Metazoa > Chordata > Mammalia > Rodentia > Platacanthomyidae > Typhlomys > Typhlomys cinereus. The sequence goes on from JALPQD010000086.1 coordinate 1,107,913, forward strand.
CTCCTCATGCGCTTCAGTTTCGGAGCCACCAGTGTAAGAGCGCAGGAGGGACCGGGAACGCAGGGCACCGGTGGAGAGGGCGGCTCTGCAGTGAGGACTCTCTGCCTCTGCCCGGGGAGGAACAACAGAATCCCTAGCTGCTCAGCAGCCCTCGTCTGGGTCCCATCAAGGAGTGGCTGGCGACGTGGGCGAGGGCTGTGTTTTCCAGCTCCATGTTTCCCTGGGATGCAAAGGTTACATGTAGATTATACAGTTACCGTCGGGGAGACAAAGACACCAGGCAGGTCAAGGATTCTGAAGAGCGTGTCCTGCTTTCTAAATTCAGAGTTGGTGCCAAGCCACCCTGCAGATGAGAATTGTACATGATCATGGTTTTCTACAGCCATGTTTTAGGTGAAACTTAAAAGTGTGGGGAGTTAAGCTCTATGGTAGAACAGTAAGCCTCTGATTTAGTTGATGCACATTTAGGTCTGCATATTTGTACTTTCTATTGTAATCATATTCGTCAGCATCTTTAAGTTACATTAAAAGGTGGATTGTTCCAGGAAGAAATTCTCTGGCTCCTTAGGATTTCGTTCTGTTCGTTTTGTTTAATGCTTTGGGGAGCTGAATCAAGGACTGTTGCTAAGCACATACTTTACCCTCAAACGATAGTTCTGGCCCTGATCCTCAGAATATATTAGGGATAACTGTTTGAAGACCTCTAGGACATTCCCCCATGGGCTCTTACGTTTTTCCATGGTCCTGGAAAGACAGGAAATGCAGAAAGCCATGGATTACTTAAAACCCAAACTCTCAAGCTGCTATCTTTGAGGTTCCCATTCCTCCTTGCCAGTTCCAAGAAGAGGCCCTTGGCGCAAAGGATACAATCTGTGACCAACCCTGTAAGAGTCCCAGCCTTGCGGCATGGAGGCAGCCCAAAATGCCATGAAACTTTAAAGTGAGCCCAGCAGATTTATGTGAGCATAATGTCCACCAAACCCATTTTAAACCATAATGGGAATCTTGTGCGCAGTGTAGCTCACTGTTCATCAAGAGAAAAGGAAACGATTAAGACTAGAATGAAAAAATCATTGGCGAGCTGTTTGCATTTGGACCTTCAATTATTTACTAGCTGAGGGCCTCTCGTTTGTCTCATCTTTTCTGATGCAGAACTTTGCAAGAGTGAAGATGCAAGTAACCATGTCTCTGGCGTCTTTAGTGGGCAAAGCGCCAGACTTCAATGAAGAGCACCTGAGAAAATCTTTGAGGACAATTCTGGCCTATTCAGAAGAGGACACAGCCATGCAGGCAACTCCCTTTCCCACCCAGGTAGACCAAGAGCACACCCTGTCTTATACATGAGCTTGAGTTTAACCAGTTGTAAGCACACACATCTGTGTTGCCACATATGTAATGCTATACCTATTATGTAAGCACACGTCTTTGTTTTCATATATATAAAGTGATATTATGCACATAATTTGCAAATATTTATAACTTGTTGAATATTTGCATATTCTCAGTGTTCTAAGAAGGGCAACACACACATGGCCATGCCAGTGTCCCCCGTTTCAGGCTGTCATGAGTCCTGTTTGCAAAGTGTTGTCCCAAAACAATAAGGACGTAATACAAGAAAATGGATACTTAAGTGTATGTAAGAAACAAATACCAAGAAAGGGAAGTCGGGGGAGGGGCATGCTAGAGGTAGAGTGGTAGAGCATTTAATAACGTAGCCTGTCATGACCTTAGCTGCATGCACAGCTGCTACATGCATGTTGTCCATCATGCAGCTTGATTTCTAACACTATAAATAAATTAATAAATAGATAAATAAATAATAAATAAATAAGTGAGGGATGATTAATAAACTGGTGAGGGGAAAGACAAGGGGCAAATTAAACAGCTAGGCCAGGTTTTAACAGCACAAGGGGAAAGTGAAAGGAGAGATAATGAGGAATGATGCTGGACTGTTGTAAGATCTAGTGAGGAAGGAATGCAGGGAAGAGCCCAATTAAGGAGAACTTGTAAACAAGATTAGTCCTAAGGAGACTTGTGTAGATAGTCATCTCGTCCATCTCTGTTGCAATGCCTGTGGAATAAATCAAGACTAGAGTAAGTATCTCTCCCTCATCTTTGGGCTCCAACTCCTAACCTACTCTCTGGTAGATCCCTACTGCTGCTTTACAATCCAGAGTAGAGTTTACAGCTTTGTAAGTGGCCAATAGTCAACACTAGTTGAAACCATTTTAACATGGAATAATAGAGAAAGAGCTAGTGTAAGGACCAATATGGTGCAGTACTTCATGAAGTTCTAATCACCTGTAGGCCTTGAATGCAAAGATGAAAGCCATGGAGGAGAGTTTGGTGTGTGTCCCCCCTATCCCCCTTGAGCTCTGCCTCCTGCTGAGCCTTTCCTTCCACAGCTGCCCCCGCACCCTTGATGCCATCCCAACACCTTCCCATGAACTACAAAGCTAAGATTACTTGGTGGCTTATACTTTCTCACAGGTGGAAGAACTTCTCTGCAATCTGAACAGCATTTTATATGACACGGTAAAAATGAGGGAATTTCAGGAAGATCCTGAGATGCTGATGGATCTCATGTACAGGTGAACTTTGCTGACGTAATTTCAAGGGCATCACTGGGGGGGTCTAGGTTTTCTCTCCATTGAGTTCTTTCTGATGTAATTATCATAGTTAACATGGTGAGACCAGCTCTTGGATAATGCCAAAAGTATATATAAAAGCTGGTAGGAAGCTGATATTGACTCATATGTACATTTTCAGAAAGATCACCCCAGTTTGAAGTACATGCTTTATAACACTATCTGCTGTTTCACATAAAATGAGTTAAAAGATTGTTTCCCACATGGTTTTGTTGCCATCATGCCCAACCAAACGTTAACAATTTTACTTCAGAAATTATATTTTACTGCATAGTTTAAAACTGTTTTCTGGTCCAGTAATTTCAGGAGAAACTACTTAACAATGGTGAAATTGTTCTGATGAAACTACTTACAAAGATGAAATTGTTCTGATTCATCATAAGTTGGGTTGCACTTTTGTCTTCCATTATTACTTTGAGAGGAGGAGGAAAAAAATGGCCTGTGAGCCATGAAAAAGACTACGGGAATTTTTGTGTTATTTTTTTAAGAGTTATTTTTTAATGCACAAACAAAATGAACTTCCGTCCGTGCCCCCTTTCCCTTCCCTCCCATTCCCTCCTTTCCCACCCATCCCTCTCTTCACACATCCATCCCTGTCCCTCGCACCCTCTCTCCCTCTCTTCTCCGTTTGGGGCTGTCCTAGTAAGGTGCCAGGCCTCTGCGGTAGCGTAAGCAAAGACCGTCGTTTTATAGGGACTTTATTTTCTTAAAGTTTCTTGGCATCTAGAATATCCAAATTATAGAAGGAAAAGAGCTGAATTAAAATGTTTGCCTTTTTTCTCATTTTCTGAAGATGTTGACCAAAATGTTGAAAAAGTAATGAAATTGGGAAAAAAAAAAAAAAACCTCAAAGCGTGCAGTAGAACAGCGTCATTAACAGGCAGTTAACACTCACTTGAGCCCGTTTCTTGGCCTGTCTTCAGAATCGCCAAGAGCTACCAGGCATCTCCTGATCTGCGGCTGACCTGGCTCCAGAACATGGCAGAGAAACACACCAAGAAGAAATGCTTCACGGAGGCCGCCATGTGCCTGGTGCATGCGGCTGCCTTAGTGGCCGAGTACCTGAGCATGCTGGAGGACCACAGCTACCTGCCTGTGGGCAGCGTCAGTTTTCAGGTGTGCCAGGCAGCCCCCCCCCTCCCCGGAGTGTCCCAAACAGGGGCCATTTGCTTCTACCAGAGGGGTCAGCTCTACAGTCACCAAACATATTTAAATGTGACAACTGGGCGGGGCAGCCTGGGTGCTCCCGGCAGAAAAGGGAGAAATCAAGGATGCTGCAGAACACTCTAGAGTGCATGGCAAAGTTCCCATTGCCGAAGTATCTGGGCCTCTTTGTCAAGTGCTGCCAAGGTTGAAAACTGTGCTAAAGTGTTACCTTTGCCTTCTCTAACTGCTTCTCTGTCTTAAGAAAACTGATTATAATAATGGTTTCTAGGACAAGAACATTGGTAGATAGTCTCAGATGACTTTCCCATGAACCCGTGGGGCAGGGAGGTAGGGAAGCAGTGTTCCTCTCACTCTACAGATACAGGAACTGAGAGAGCAGTGTGTGTGTGTGTGTGTGTGTGTGTGTGTGTGTGTGTGTGTGGACAAGAGGCCACTTGAGTGTTTGTGCCTGTGGAGGTCCAAGAGAATCAGGAATCATCCTGGATCGCTCTACTTCCTTATTGCTTTACTGTGGGGTTTTCCAATCTCTGCCTTCCAGTGCCAGAATTATAGGGCACCCACCATATCTACCTGGCATTTTTACATGGGATCTTGGGATATGAACGCAGGTCCTTTTGCTTATGAGGCAAAGCTTTTAACCCCCAAATCATCTCCTCAGCCCTGGGAGAGCAAATTTTAAGGTCATGTGAACTCTGTCTCAGTCTCCTAGTTGGCACAGTATGTACTGGCACACAGGGAAGGATTTCTGAACGTTGGAGAAGTGATTTCCCTTGTGGCCCAGTCCTCTGGTTGTCTTCCTCAACTTTGTTGCCTCCCGAACCCCCCAAAACCCAAAATTAGAAAATATCCAAACTGACCTGAGAAGGGAAACAGGAGATTGACTGGTACTTCTGAGGGCAAGCTGAACTCTTCTGTCAGGCCCTAGAGTTGGCTTAGACTGGGCTACTGAGCATCCACTTGGCCTTTGTCGCTGTAGAACTTAATACACTGTTTAGAGAAAAGAAAAGCTGAGAACAAAGGCAGCGTTATGAGAAAGCAGACATGACCGTGGAGATGCCCGTCCCTGCAACTGCGGACAACAGGGCTACAGTCTCCGAACTGTTCAAGGCAGATGCACAAAGCCACGTACAAATGTTCCTATCACTCTTCTTTGAGTTTCCATGACTGCTTTTATGAAAGGCTTTGTTCTCATTATTGTTCTTCAATAGAATTTTGTGGTGCTTTGTGAAGCAGAAAGAAAGGATGATTCAAAGTAGCTTTCCCAGGCTCAGAGAGTAAGTCACCGAAACTGCTGCTGCCCATGGAACCAGGGGCTTCTCCTTTTTAGAACAGTGTTCATCTACAAAACTGGGCTTAACCTGTGGGTTATCACAGCCTCCTTTTGTTACCAAGGGCCATAAGGAGGCCCTTGGTAGCAAAAATATTTTTTCTATAATTTCATTCTTAGCAAATAAATTTTATTCTCAGACTAGAAATATTTTTTAAAATTTTTATTTATTTATATGAGAGAGAGAGAGAAACACATGCATACCATGTGCAAGAGGACAACTCTCAGAAGTCAGCTCTCTCCTTCCACCATGTGGGCTTCCAAGAATTGAACTCAGGTTGCCAGGTTTGCAAATAGGCACCTCACCTATCTCGGCAGCCTCAGAAATATTTCTTATGAAACCAAACAATTAAATTCAAAAGCACAATAGTTTTACATCTGATTTTGAATCATATAAAAGTGAACAAGGAAATTATTAAAATCATTTTGAGTGCACCTGCTTCTTTTAACTAATTATATTGGTCACTCAAGATTATCATAGTATTGTAGTAATACACTTTTCATTTCTCCCCCAAAATATTTAGATTAATCACTTGATGTGCCCTATTTTCTTCTTTTGGCAAACTATTTGTAATAATTCTTTTATGTTTTTTATCAATTATCATATTTTAATCATTGTCTAATATTTAAGTATTCATTGAATTTTATTTTTGGCTCTCATATTTAATAAGTATTCTTATCCTTATTTTTTTATTAATAATTTTTATACAAATTTGGTAGGTACCCCATTCCCTTCCATCTCTCCACCCCTCCCTGTATCCCCTTGCTCTCTCCCTCCTATTCCCCTTCCTTCCCCCCCTTTCTCTCAGTGCCCCCTCTTCCCCATTCCTGGAGCATCCTTTAGTGTACATGTAAAACTTCCCTCTGGGTCCTCCTCTCTGATGGTGTGTAGGGACTCAGTATTCTTATCCTTATTTTACCTAGAATTCAGTCAACCTGCTTATAGTGAGGCATGTTAAGATCAGATAAAAATTTTATTCTAGAACCTACAAAATATTTCACATTACTCTACATATGTCCCTATTTATTTACTTCTTTTATTTTTTGATTTTTTTATTATTTATTCAATTGTGCGTGTATGTATGTGTGTGTATGTATGTGTGTGTGTGTATGTATGTGTGTGTATGTATGTGTGTGTGTGTGTGTGTGTGTGTGTGTGTGTGTAGAACCACGGACGAATTCGGGAACCACCATGGACGCCTCTACCTCCTCCTTGTTTACTCTGTCCCAGGATTCACAGGCTCCACCCTACCAAGTCCAGAAACGCAGGCCGCCCCCGCTTCCGCCCGGCGTCTATACGTAGGATCTAGGATCCGAACTCAGGACCTTCTGCCTGCAAGGCAGAGGCTTAACCCCTGAGCCACCTCTCCAGTCCCTATTTACTTCTTTTAAAGAATATTAATTTATTCTGTCTGCATGAACCCTACATTCTAGCCAAAGACTCATGTAAATAATTATTTCGTATTCATTGTTATGATTATGATGAATGGTGTTATAAAGGGCATAGGATATTGTGAGTGTGTGCCAACCTCAGGCTGGAGAAAGGAGAAGAAGGAGGTAAGAAAAATTGTAAAGGCTAAAGGCCTTCTAATTGTACAGGGCGTGATTAGCAGGCATCCTCAGATATAATGCTTGATATAACGTTGATACTTACGAGAGAATCTTTATTCCTCTCAAACAAGATCTTCCAAGGCAGTATAGATACTTGAAAGCGAGTGACTCCCAACCCACACTAACCTATGGCAAAAATGAAATTCATCAGCCTACATGGGGGAGATTAGTCCCCAGTAGTCTTGCCAAGGTAAAGACAAAGCCATCTGACCTTCCTATGGTTACCAGCTCCTGTCTCAGCCTTCTGTTCTGTGGGCTGTGTTCTTCACAGACAGACTGACCATACTGATTGGATTAGACAGCAGTTCAAATCTAGGAGGTAAGAGAAATGCCTCATTCTAGAAATTGAAAAGAAAATCTTAAGGCAGCCTATTGGTTCTGATTGGGCCAGTGTTTATTTTTAAGCCAATAATCCTAAGTGTCAAAGTAATATAGTGCTCTGATTGGCTGTGCTCAATTCACAAGCCCACACCTACAGTTCTGTTGTCCTCCAAAAGAAAAGGAGAATGCTTTATGTTATGGAAAGACAAGGGAATTCTGAGCAGTGTTAACAGCAAAGCTCCACTGCTAGTTTCTCATATGCCTTGTGCCTTAGTTTTTACCTTTGCTCTGCTTTAGTGGTATCAGGCCTTTGGGAAAGACTTGTAAAGGAGATAACTGTATTCAGGGAAAATAACTTGGAGGGAAAATAACTTGGAGGTCATAGATTCCAACCAACTGAGATCACTGGAATTCTGTGCCCTTGAGTATAATATTTATTTCGCAAATGTAGATATGGACACATGCCAGATATTGCTGTTCCTTTCACCTCCTTAACTCTGAAGCCAGGAATGCCTGCCCAGAATCTTTTTCCTCTGACTATAGCTAGTAAGCCGCTCAACTCCGTGTTTGTTGCTCTACATACCAAAAACCACACCCAATCCTGAGTTATTAGACTCCTTCAAATGCTTTTCAGATGCTTTTATCTAATCTTCATCATAGTCCAGGTTTGGAAGAGAGATGGGTCACTAAAGACTTCCAGAAATTCCATTGTGCTCATAAACTACACTACAATATTGATATGCAGGGGTAGGCTATATGAATTGTCTCTTCATGGATTCCTACAACTGATTCTCTCTTGTCATAGCAGGACAGATGGCTGAGAGTTTTTATTTCATAAGTCACATCAAATATCAAATCAGTTGACAGTAACTGACTAGGACACTGTGCTAACAGATTTTTAAGAGTATATCCAAGTTCCAAGGGAAAGAGAGCAATTGTTGATGAGTTATGCCTGCTATATGTGCAGCCGCAGGAAGGAGTGTGTACATTGTTGGTAATCCCTAAGCTCTGAGGGTCTCCCATTGCATCTGAATCTTGTTATGTCTGCCGAGTCCACAACCACAGAAAAAAGGAGTGTGTGTATTATTGGCAGTCCCTGAACTATGAAGGTTTCTCATTGTCTATAACCTTATATTCATCTTCTTCAAAGCTGTGAAGAATATCTACAAGAAAAAGTGGTACTTGACCTCTCAGAAGTACGAGAGTCACTGCCAGGGTCAGAGCTTGGGCGAGACAAGAGAGATGAACGAGGTGCAAAATATTAGGAGGTGTTCGCTCTGGAGATTAAGCAAGCACCAGATGTGCTTTTCGTGACCCTGAAACTGATCACCTGAGTGGGTCAACCCAGGCTATGACTAGTTAAGAGGCTCTAATGTTTATAGTTTATTTAAAGGAAAAGTATGTAGATCAAATGTTTGAGGATTGGATAGCAACTGTCTTAAAAAGGTACATGGAGAAGATGCTACATGCTGCTGTCATGAACTAAGACTATCTAAAAGTTGAGTGAATAGAGCAGCACACTTAAGGAAAATACCCCCCAGGGTATTTCACCAGGTTCACACATCTGGTGAAACAGGAATCTGTTCACTGGTCATTGATTCTTGTCTTTCCAAAATCAAGACTCTCCCTGTTTGTCCCTTAAGGTCGTTTGTCTAACATTGAATTGTTTTGGTTGAACTGCCATTACATGTTAAGGAAAGCATCCTTTATAGGAAATGTCCTAATTGGAGCTGGAGAGGCGGCTCAGGGGTTAAGCCTCTGCCTTGCAGGCGGAAGGTCCTGAGTTCGGATCCTAGACCCCACAAATAGACCCTGGGCGGAAGCAGGGGCAGGCCTGCGTTTCTGCTCCTGGTAGGGTGGAGCCTGTGAATCCCGGGCCAGAGTAAACAAGGAGGAGGTGGAGGCGTCCATGGTGGTTCCTGAATTCATCCGTGGTTCTACGCACACAAACACACACACATACATACGCATAATTGAATAAATAATAAATAATAATAAATTTTTTTTTAAAAAAAAAGAAAATGTCCTAATGGCTAAAAATTCGAGTTGATGACTAGTCACTCAGCGTGACCTTCCAGAATTAACCCCAACCACAAACTTACAGGTTGAATTACAGACTCACAATCATTTCCATGAAAGTCTTAAAGTAAGACCTCCTTATCCTCTTCCTGTGGCCCCTTCAGATTCGGATCCCCTATTCTCTGACTGTATATTGGGCTCTCTTACAGAATATTTCTTCCAACGTGCTGGAGGAGTCTGCTGTTTCTGATGACACCTTGTCACCGGACGAGGACGGAGTGTGCTCCGGCCGGTACTTCACCGAGAGCGGCCTGGTGGGCCTTCTGGAGCAGGCCGCAGAGCTGTTCAGCACGGTCGGTACCTGCACTGCACAAGCACTCGGGGTGTACGGGACAGGACCCAGTCTGGATGGAAGGGCTCCGATGTCCCTAAATTGCATCCATTCTCCAGAGGAGAGGAGATGCTGTCCATTACAGGGGAGGGGGGAAGGAGAGGTGGGGGGAGGTGTTCTAGTCTTCACAGCCTGCTCCCTGGCAGGGCAGCAGTTTCAGGGGATTATTTTCATTTAAACAAAAGATAGGGAGGAAGCCAAGCCACAGGGAGGCAAGAAGTTATGCAATAAGCGAGGCGGCCTGTGTTCACCTCTTCGTTTTCCCTCTCGTAGAACAGAAATGTGGGGAGGGGTCACTATGGGCAGCAGGAAGGGACCCATGCATGGCCTCTACCCTCCAACACCAGGATCACTGTCAGGATCTAGACAGATGGGGCAGCTCAGAGAGGCGGGGTGGCAGTACTCACGGAGGCACCTCGTTAGCCAGGTCTGGGCCTGAATACTCCTAGTAAGAGAAAATGTACAGGAAAGCCACTGGGATTGGGGACAGGGGAAGAGCCACCCACATTCTTTCCTCCTGCTCATCGCCCTTCCCGTTAGTGAAAACGAGCAAGCGTTCATACATTTAGTGGATCTTGTTCTAGCTTCCTCCCTGGATTATTTTTTTACATTCTACTCCTCATCTCCAAGTTTCCTCCCTACACTCTTCATGTATTTTAGCTATTACGTTTACCATCTTTTCCTGTCTTTGTTTTCTGTTTTAGGAGCCAGGAAGTCTTTTTTACAATAATTCTTTACTGTGCAAGTAATTCATTGCTGTACAAAGCAAGCTTCCTAATGACGCTTTCATTCCGTACTTTCATCCATTGTACTTGGCCCATATTCATACCTGCCATATGCTCTTACTTTCCTGAAATTCCAGAAACAACTGGCTATAACCCTGTTATCTCCCTTGAGGCCTTGCTTGAGCATTGGACTAGAGGAGAACCTTTCACGGATATGGAATCTGCAAGACTACCTTGCTGAGTCCTGAGCCCATCCGTTCCCGGTTTCAGTGGGTGCCTAGCTAACACCATGCAGCTCTGGTTTGATCTGAAGCTGAGCCAGCCTTTGGACTTTGTAAACGCTGGCTTCTAACCACAAATCTGCTCTCCAATACCATGTTTGCACAGTCAACTTTGGTTACACTTCCTACATTTTCCAGTATATTAAATTCTCTTCTCCTCTTTCCAAGGGAGGACTGTATGAAACAGTCAATGAAGTCTACAAGCTGGTCATCCCCATCCTGGAAGCGCATCGAGACTTCCGGAAGCTGACCTGTACTCACGATAAGCTGCAGAAGGCCTTTGACAACATCATTAACAAGGTAGCTGGGGTGTCTGGTGGACGGGTTCTGTTAGCTGGGGTCAGGCGAGACTGTTTCAGAGATGCTCAAGAGCAACGCTCCTTCCTCCCTGGTGCCTATCAAACAGGAAGGGCTGGAGACAGTGTGAAAGAAGAGAGGCTGAATTGCTTTGTAACCAGGAAATGTGAGGATCTTTTAAATACATTAGAATAAAGCCCCAGAAACCTTTCTTAGGGTTTCCTTTTTTTTTTTTTTTTTTTATCATTTTCCATGTTGGTTGTGTACTATAAACATTAAATCTGCTAGCAGGTGAATTTCTGTTGGGAGGAGTGGAATGTTTATAATACTATGACAGATCCTTTTAATCCAGGGGATCCTCAGTCATGGTGTATAAATGAAGACTTTTCTTGTCTCCCGCAATAGGATCATAAGAGAATGTTTGGTACTTACTTCCGAGTGGGTTTCTATGGATCCAGATTTGGAGATTTGGATGAACAGGAATTTGTTTACAAGGAGCCTGCAATTACGAAGCTTCCTGAGATCTCACACAGACTGGAGGTGAGAAGGAGTTTGTGTGTGCTTGATGCGCACAAAAACAAGGTAAAATGTGAACAGTCACCAACTCTACGTAAGTTTTTCCACATAGCCATCACAGATGAAGGTATTAGATGAGATATGTGGTTCACAAAATTTAGGTAGTTTTCTTCTAGATCCTGCATATGTTTGTTTTTCAGAGTTTAAATTTAAATCTTAAATATTTTCAAGACAATATAAAATTCAGTTGATATGTTTTCTTTTAGCCCTTTCCTGATGTTACTGACACATGAAGTCATGAGCTTTTAAGCTTGAGGTTATCATCTTGACTTTGAAACAGTATTGCCAAATACTGAATTACACCTTTACAAAATGGCAAGTGTGTTCTTTTGGTGTTACTGAGTAACAGTACAGCCCTTAGTTTCAGGCACCAACTTGATACATCTATGAGAAAGTATCTAGTTAAGACAAGCTTAAAGAAGATTGTCTAACTGCATAATTGGTATAGGAAGAGCCAGTCCCTAGTGAATAGGACCATTCCCCTGACAAGTGGATGAGATAGAGAGAGAACTAGTTGGCAATTTGACAGGCTGGCAAGCTGGCATGTTAGCAAATATGCAGCATTGTTCCTTGCCCCTCACTGCTCTTGCTGTGAATATGGTGAGACTGGTTCCATCTACTCCTGCTGGTAATGCTCCTACCATAATGGACTGTAGCCTGAAATTGTAAGCTGCAATAATAAGCCCCTTGTTCCCCTAAACTGCTTCAGTCAAGTATTATTTGCAGCAACAGGATTTGAAATGAAGACAAATCCATTCCATTTGGATATACCACAGGACCATAACTATGCCCATGGGCTGCATTCAATCCCTCTTGCCACCTGCCATCTATACAGAGAGTAGTGAATCCTTGCAGGAAAGGCTGAAAGGGTGGAGGGAAAAGAAAAGAAAAAAATTAGAAAAAGAAGCAGCAGATATGGAGAGACCAGAATTCTAAGAACGCAGGAAGGAAGCCAAATGTGACCCCCAAAACAAAATCCTCTGAGGCTGAGACCAGGATCCTCTGAACTTTTGGCAAGAGATGCAATGCTCGCGCTATCCTGCCATTGTATGGGCTGTTTTCCCTCTTAGGGCTGTAAAGCTTAAGAAATTGTGTTGCCTTGTTGTCCCTTGTGCTATTATCCCTGCCAAAGAAGACAGGAAGCTTCAAGCTAAAAAAAAAAAAAAAAAAAAAAAAAAAAGTCATGGCCCAGAGTGGTGGGGCAGCTTGCAACAAAGCCATTCAGCTCATGACAAAGAAAACTATCCAGTGACCAGACCTTAATTCTCTAATATTGAGCTCCTGCTTAGAATTAGAGGTAACCCAGTCACCCCCACCAGATTCTCAGGGTACAAAAGGTGAGAAGTAAATAACAACATATCCCAGAGATACCTCCAGGCTGAATTTGGGACTAGACATAGACTGAGGATGCGAGCGTCAGTGGAGAGCGCTTGGCATGCTTGGACCTTCACTTACGTCGAGGAAGTGCTGAGCTTGCTTCCCAGCTCAGGGGGCCGCCAAGAATCAATAAACAAATTCTGCCTTGCCCTTTCCTCAGGAGTATTTCACTTCTGAGAAGACGAACGATTGCGTCTGTTAAAATAACTGTTGTAAACCCTTGGCTCCTCTTCCCCAGGGATTTTATGGCCAGTGTTTTGGTGCAGAATTTGTCGAAGTGATTAAAGACTCTGCTCCTGTGGACAAAACCAAGCTGGATCCTAACAAGGTATGGAGAAAATAGTGCTTAAAGGACACTCCTAGGCTCTCAGCACCCTTTTCCTACCCAGACAGCACGAAATAATATTCTGCGTCTGGATTCTCTGAATCATTTAAATACAACCAGGCTTTGTCTTGTTTTGCTTTGTTTTGTTTTCAGTTTTGGAGTCAGGTTCCTGCTACAGAGTACAGGTGGACCTGAACTTTGTACTTTCCTGCCTCAGCCTCTCTAGTGTTCGGATGACATGCATGTGCTACCAAGGCCTACTGGCAAGCAAACACCCCCCTACCACCACCATCAGGGCTCAATTACTAAGGAGGTGTTAGAGAAAACATACTCAAAGACAGGTATCATAACAGCTGTTGTTTACTGCGCATCACCACTTGTTTGTGATTACCATTCCATTTCGTTGTCCATAGGAATAGGTTTGGTCATTCCTGTTTTATACGTAAGAGATCTGAGGGCTGGGAAGATGGCTCTGGGGTTAAAGCTTTTGCTTTGCAAGCGAAAGGACCTGAGTTCAGATCCCCAGACACCACATAAAAAGTGTGTATGGCAGCAGCCTGCAATTCCAGCCCTGGGAAACTCCAGAACAAAGAAGTAAGGAGGTAAAGCAATCCAGGATGATTCCTGATGTCGTCCCCTTTGGGCTTTCACAGGCACACGCATTCAGACGCTCTCTTGCACACACACACACACACACCACACACATGCACACAAAAGTAAATGCAAGAAGAGAGAGAGAGAAGGAGGAGGGAGGGAGGGAGGGAGGGAGGGAGGGAGGGAGGGAAGGAAGGAAGGAAGGAAGGAAGGAAGGAAGGAAGGAAGGAAGGAAGGAAGGAAGGGAGGGAGGAAGGAGGAAGGGAAGAAAGAAAAAGAAAGAGAGAGAGAGACAAAAGGGGGAGAGAGGGAGAGATGGAGGGAAAGAAGGAGGGAAGGAAGGAAAACTGAGACAGAACAGTTGAACATCTTTCAGGATCATGGAATTGGGAGACCCAGCAGTCCAACATGGGGTCTGAACCCCCAAACTCATGCCCCTTTTTTTAAATACTGTTCTTCAGTGCACTCCTGAAATCACTTAATCCCTCAATTTAAACATATTTAAAAACACCAACCTCTTGCTGACAGCATTTGTGGCCCCTTCTGTTGGGCTCAGGTGTTCTTTCCAAGTCGCACACAGGATTTCTGTGCTATTGGAAGGAGTGCGACAAGAAGCCTCAATGGGGCGACCTTATTTCTCGCACTTCTATCTAGCGTGCTACAAATTTGGCTGTTCCCATGACAACCCTTGAGTTAAATAATCCTGGATGACTCCAGAACTCACAACAGTACTATGCTTCTGAATCCAGTTGTGTGATAATCTAGCTGGAGAGCAAGGTCGGGGAAGGGGACCCGTGTCCTCAGCGGGAGTCCAGACACATCAAGTGCCAGCAACCAGGAAGCTCCTCTGCGTCTCCAGTTTCCATGAGGCGGAGTGGGGGGATTACATAGGCATAACTGATAAACCAGCTCCTGTCCTGCAGGTCAACTGTCTCACAGTTCCAACTACCCCATCACATGTCTGATCTTTCTGGAGATCGCCTGAAGCTTCTTATTAACAGTCATCTCATTAACACCTCAAAGACAGTCCTGCCACTCAGGAATTTCCAAGGGATTTTTAAACTCTTTTCCAGGAAAACAGGGACAAAGACCGGGCACAGTTTTCCCTCCACATATGAGATTCCTGCCTGCTCCCTCCAATCTGCAAACAGACATAATGTTCTAGGAAGCTGGAGGTAATACAAGTGCAAGGAATCGTTGAGAACTGTGACAGGATCAGTCACCATCAGATAGACCTGTGGTGTGAAAGGTCCGAGGTCCTTCTTCATTCTGTCATCCAGCAGAGCCTGGAGATGATACAGAGAGGGAGGAATTAGCCAAATATGAGAGTTTGTTTTTACTGCTTGTCAGAACCTTTGCTCATATAGAACGTGTTCCCCAGTGGAGTTTTGAAGCCAGGAATTATGATAAGAGTTGGACAGAAACGTTTGGAGTCCTTAGAAGGTAGCGTTGACTGTGTGCCCACTATGATCTGAGCATAGTCGGGGGGCCTCCCTGATCCTGGTGCCTCTCCCCTCTTGCGAAATCCCCAAGGCAGGTTGTGAGCTAGGAATGTGTCTAAACCCATGATCACAACCAGCTTTCATTATGCTAGAGCATGACTTACAATGTGAGGTCAGGGTTCCCACCCAGCCACCTCATTGGGTGGGTTTCTCAATGTAAGCACTTCCTTCTCCCTCGTGTTTTTAAAAAATTCTTTTTCAAAGTGTGTATGTGTTTACATGAGCATATACAGTGAGACACCCTAGTGTTTAGTCCTATGTGTTTTGACAAAAACATGTAATTATCACTACAGTGAGACACGGAATAGATCTGGTACTTTGAAATATTTCCTCAGGGCGTTTTGCCATCACAGTCTGCTTTCAGCCCCTAGCAGACACTGAGTGGTGGTGTCTCTGAAGACTTGCCTTTTCCTGGATGAATGTCCGTGGAAGTATGCAGCCCTTTGCAGCTGCCACGTGTTCCCAGCACAACTCCATCAGAGTCGGCTGTGTTACAGTGGTTCCTTTCTTGCTCTGCTGAGTACTAGTCACTATGTGGATGCGCCACTTTCGGTTGATCCTTCTCCCACCTCCCATCATTTCTCATGATGTTATGTCACTTTTCTGGGCAGTCTATTTTTATTTATCCCAGATAGAAAGAATAAGCCAAACAAAGGATTCTGTTTAAGTCCAGTGAACTTATTGGGGTTATTTACAGACACACCATTTTTTACTTGCACCAACGAGAAAACCTCTGTGCAACTTCTAGACATTGACACAATCAAAGCGTCTCTTCCTCTCAGCAGTCGTTTCTCTCTCTCTCTTTCTCTCTCTCTCTCTCTCTCTCTCTCTCTCTCTCTCTCTCTCTCTCTCTGTAATATAGCCCTCATGAGGGTGATAACAGCTACTCTAACTCAAGAAAGCAATAATTCTGTCCTAGCCAAAGGAAACAGCCAGCAGATACTTCCACACACATTGGTGCAATCCCAGGCATGGTATCCTTCAGCTGCATGAGGAACTGCGGACTCGCTTTGTAGACTGGCCATACATCTTGCATCCCAGTGTTCCCATGACAGTTCCACCTTCTCTGTCCTGTCATCATGTGTATTGTCTGTTTTTTATTTGACCATTCATACGTCCTAGTGAGCATGCCCTGTTTTGGCGGCTCTGGAAAGGAACGTTTGCCTCTTGGGAACCCTGTTTGCAAACTCTCATCATAAGGCCTGTATTCTTTGATTGGATTATTTTGCTGTGCTAGAGGGGAAAACGGGGCTGGCTCCTTCCTGATAACTGTGGTCCTTTCCTCAGTCTTGTGGTCCTTCCTCTCCCTGGTGTGGAGAGGAGAAAAGAGCAGATTCCGAATTCAGCCCGCGGCTTTCAGGATTGGAAGGGAGCCGGCTGCGATGTGCACTGCCGCTTCTTCCAAAGCACCACAGGTCTCGTTTGCAGATGGCTCATCTCCCCCTTTCCTTGCCTTTCCTCCCAGGCCTACATACAGATCACGTTCGTGGAACCCTACTTCGATGAATATGAGAAGAAAGATAGGGTCACCTACTTTGAGAAGAATTTCAACCTGCGGAGGTTCATGTACACCACCCCCTTCACCCTGGAGGGGAGGCCTCGGGGCGAGCTGCACGAACAGTACCGGAGGAACACAGTGCTCACCACCATGCACGCCTTCCCCTACATCAAGACCAGGATCCGCGTCATCCAGAAGGAGGAGGTAATGTGCGCGAAGGGGAGGGACCCTTCCTCTAGGAGTGGGCTTTGGTGACCTCCAAGTCACACAAGCCCAGGCTCCCTCGTGGCAGATTGCAATGAAACCTGAGGATGCCAGCGTAGGAGCGTGCATCGGTCACCCCAGCACCGCAGAGGCTGGAATGGGAAACATGACTCTGAGGTCACGCTGGGCTACACAGCTAGTTCAGGGCAGCCTAAACTACCGGGTCATATCTTATCTCCATAAAGGGCTGGAGATGAGCTCAGTGGGAGAACACTTACCTAGCACGCACCTCAGGCTCTAAACAATAAAAAGAGGAAGCTCTTGAAATGTTATAGAGCTAGCCTCCTAGCCTCAGGGTGTCAGGAAATCCGATTTAGGCAGCTGCTAGTTTCAAAACACTACTTCATCTTCAATATTGAACACTTTTAAGTTATATCTCTAATGACTATATCTCTACTTAATCTTCATAGTTAACTGCAGTATTCACTGTTTCTTTTAATTTTAATTGTAAACTTGAATGCCTATAGAGATGATTCTCCATATTATCAGTTTATATATATATGGTCAGTCAACCAAGGATCAAAACAAATTGAGGAAAAATTTGCATTTATGAAGAGCACTATGAACTTATTTTTTGTCATTATTCTCCTAAAACTATAGTAAAAGTCTGTTTAGAAAGTATTTGCACTACTGTAGCTATTATAAACAATCAAAGGACGATTTAATGTATAGGAAAGTTTTTTCTCACTGCTATAGCTAACTACCTGATAGAAAAAAAAAACTTAAAAATAGATTTTAGCTCAAAATTTGAGAGCCGTCAGTTCCTCGTGGTGGGGAAGGCGTGGCAGAACAGCTTGGTTCACATCATGGCAGCCAGGAAGCAAAGACAGAAGCTTACAAGAAAGGACCTGGGAAAGATTTAGCCCCAAGGACCTACTTCTGTCACAGTCTGCATGGTGTTGCCCTGTTGTGTCAATGCCAAGAATGAAGCAAAAGCTGGACTCGGGTGGTAGGCATAGGTCTGATTGAGACTAGCAGCTCTGGTTTTCCCAAGCATGTTTATTTTATAGACAGATAAATAGTAACACATGCACCGAGGGCATGGGAATGAGGAGGCTGAATTTCTAGGCAGCATGCAGTGTACTCTGAAGGGAAGTCAAAATTAAACATACATCTTATTTTATATGGAAGAATTTTATTTTATTTGGAAGAATGAGACAGATATGGCTTTGCCTATAGTCATATCTCGATCCAGTTTTGAGGCAAGCCAGCTAGCCAAGGCCGTATTCCCTCTGCAACGTTGCCAGTTCAGAATCTGTTCGATGATGTGACTTTGCCTTCTGCATTGCAGCTGCTTTCCACATAGATCTATACTACTCCATACTTCCCAACTCAATCATATTAGGAATTCATCAAGACATTTCATTCACTGATTATATCCAAGGCCTTAGGGTTCACTTCTCAAAACCCTATCAACCAGAAACCAAACCCTAGTAGATGAGGTGATCGGAGGACTTTCCATATTCAAGATTTGAGCATTCTTGGATTTTGGTATTTTTGTAGGGTATCCGGAGGACTCAGACCAAGACCCCATGAAGAGACGAATGACTGCATTTAGCTTTTCAATATGTTATATGTCATTGTCCTTTAAGGTTAGGGATGAAACTCAGGGTCTTGCTCTTACTAGACAAGTTCTTTACCAAGTGAGCTGAACCCCAGGAGTAAAATTACTACATACCTAACTAAAACTTACAATGTTTCAGGCATTGTTGAGTAGTAAGTTGCTTGGAGACAGAACCCTAAGTAAGCAGTCACACTGAGTTGGAGGCACAGGTGATGTAGACAAATCAACCCTCTGACTTCTGCCCCAGAATCCTTCTATGGGACTACATACGCTATTAGTCCCCAGTTCCTTTGTCTAGACATTGTCACAAAACATCTGGAGACATTTTACCCATTTTAATAAACTTGACCAAGAAAGTGAGTCAGAATTATACATAGCATAAGTATTTTCTTTTCCCTTAAAACCCCAACACGTCCACTTACATGCCACCCTTTTCATGAAGGACCACAGTCTATACCGTGATTTCTTAGCTGACTCATCACCATTCAGCATTGTCTTTCTTGTATAAACCACACCATTGTCTGTGATTTTCAGATTTGCTTTCTGTAGAGCAGAGTGACACCCTGTTAAACAGTATGAGAACAGACGTCTTCTGGATTTTATGAACAACCCCACAACCACCACCACCACCTTTAACACTTGTCTCGTACACACCTAATACGAGAAGAATTTTTATAGCAAGTCATTTTCATGATGTCTTGCCCAAGTATTCAGTTAGGTCTTCAGAGAAATAACTCTTTCTTTCCACACCCTTAGTTCCTCAGTTTATACATTGTTTAATTAGGTTATGTCATTGAAATAACAAGCATGACAGGCCTAATCAAGTCAGTGAGAAAGTGGAAGATGTGTGGCTCTACTCCGTGAGGCAAGAACAGCTTCAGAGAGCAGCCCACTAGCCCGCGTGAAGTGAGGCGGCTACCTTGAGGAGGCGATTCATAAAGGACAGAGAGAAGGCCGCTGCCCTGGAAACCAGCAAAAGGAAGTTAGAAGTGCCTCAATGGTTAAAGTGTTTGCTGCACAATCAAGAGGATCAGATTTCAGATCCTTAGAGTCCACACAAATGCCAGGCGGGGGCTGGAGAGGTGGCTCAGGGGTTAAGCCTCCGCCTTGCAGGCGGAAGGTCCTGAGTTCAGATCCCAGATCCCACGTATAGATGCCAGGCGAAAGCGGGGTGGCCTGCGCTTCTGGTCCTGGTAGGACGGAGCCTGTGAATCCCGGGGCAGAAGGAGATGGAGGCGTCCATGGTGGTTCGCGAATTCGTCCGTGGTTCTACACATACACAGACAGACACACGCGCGCACACATACACACGCACATGCACACAGTTGAATAAATAATAATAATAAAACAAATGCCAGGCGGGTGTAGCATCCTCTTGTAATTTCAGTCTCAGGAGGCAGAAAGAAGATGAGATCCAGAGTATACTGGCTCACAAGATGTATCGGAGAGCTCTGGGTTTGACTGAGAGACCCTGCATCAAAAGAATAGGATGTAAAAGAGAGGACGATAGAAGACGATAACCAATATCAACCGTGGGCATTATGTACATGTCCCCCCACACATGCACACGCCCACACACATGTGAACATACATTCCTGCCTGCCACACACATATCTATGAAAATGGAAAAAAGAAAGTCAAGAAAGCATATTCAGTGTTTCTTATTGCTTTGGATTTTTGAATACCAGGACATTCTAGGCAAGTGCAAAAATATATTACCCCAAAAAGCATTCTCATAGCTTTTCTTATCCATATGTAATTTCTCAAGAACCTCAATATATTCTCGTACTCAGGTTGTATAGCAAAGTGCCACTGACATGATTGGGTTAAAAAACCTGAATGTTTTGTCTCACAGTTTTGAAAGGTGAGAAGTTCAAATTCAGGAGGTTCACTTGTTGATTTCTTGAAAGAATTGAGAGGCCCCAGGGCTCTCTCCTCACTTTCTGATGGAAGTCTTCTCCCTGAGACTGTTTCTAACACCTTCCTCATTTCCTTAGCTCATAAGGACACCAAATATGTTGAAGTAGGACCCACCTTAGTGAACAAAGTTTCACTTCATGACCTCCAACTAAGGTCACATTCTGGCCTTCTCAAAGTTAGGGCTTTGATATGTGAATTTGGGAGAAACAAGATCCAACCTATCATATTCAGAAGGACCCTGGCCAAACCCACAGAACCAAGCAAATATACACGCCTTGAAGAGAACTCCTTGTCCTGGGAATCAGCTTCAGGGTGAGTTGGAAAAGACGTAATTGAGGCCAAAATGCAGGTGTGAGAAAGAAACTCTTAGATGATGTGTTCTCCTCATAATAGCTGGGAAGAAGTCACAGGAAAAGCAGCCCAACAGTAATGAAAGAGCACAGGCTTTGAATGTAGACATGTCATGCTCAAATTAGGACTCTGCAAAAAAAAAAAAAATTAGGACTCTGCCACTTACTACTTGTACCATTTTACGGAACTTGCTTAGTCTCATATATTCCTCTTTAACTAGAAAATGGAACTGACAAGAAGGTTTAAAGGATAAGTGCGCAGAAAGTTTTTGGAACAAGCGAATACTCGGGTATTATCAGGCCCTTCCTTCCTGACTTCTTCAGACTAGTTCATGTTACTCTGAAAGTCTTCCCTCGGTTGCTTCTTCAAGAATCCTCCCTGTCAGACCTCCAGATGTACCCATGGCCCATGAGGGAGACCATGACCTCTCCACATTTATGTCTTCTGTTCAGTTTGTTTTGACTCCGATTGAAGTTGCCATTGAAGATATGAAGAAGAAGACCCTGCAGTTAGCAGTGGCCATTCACCAAGAGCCCCCCGACGCGAAGATGCTGCAGATGGTGCTGCAAGGTTCTGTGGGAGCCACTGTCAACCAGGTGAGTAAAGCCCCTGCAGCAGCTCGCTCAGGGCTATTTTAACGATGAGATCCACACCCTTCTTCTTGGGGTGTCTCCTTAATGAGGAGTCTGGCCACAGTCTTCCTCTCAGCGTCAGCATTTGTGTAGTGTTTGCGTTTAGAGACCCGGCTCAAAGCAGTAAGGAGGAAGAGCATTCAAGGATGATTCCCGACGTCACCCTCAGGCCCCACAAGCATATGCGCTCACACGCTTGTGCGTCCACGCACACATGTGCATCTACCCACAGGAAAACATACATGCGTGCACCCCTACACAAAGGCATGAAAATGGAAAAAAAGAAAGAAAGAAAGCAGAAGACTGTTTATAACCACAGCCATAGACTATGTATGTTCTGTGTATTTCAAGGACGCAGACCAGCGCTTACACAAAATGTTTTCTCCACTAGGACAGCTCCATAAGCAGGTATGAATGGATAGATACAGGCAATCCCCACTTTCAAGAAATGATTCAAGGTGTTTACCCTTCAATACATTCCATTACCTTTCTGTATGAAGGAAAAGTTGTATTATAAGTATTTGATTGAAAAAATGTATTTATACCAGTGAATATTCTTCTAAAACTCCAGCGGGCTCCTAGGGAATCAGTTTCCTGAGACGTGCAAGACTTTCTGTGGCTTTTTGTTTCAGACTATATAAGCAGCTGCTTACACTGAAAAGCCATCCCAACATTCTCTTCCAAGTCATTTAATTTTCTCCCCAATATTATTTTTGTTTTGTTTTGTTTTTTACTTTTTCCATCAGGGACCACTGGAGGTGGCTCAAGTGTTCTTGGCTGAAATTCCAGCTGACCCAAAGCTCTATCGACATCACAACAAGCTGAGGTTATGCTTTAAGGAATTCATAATGCGGTAAGAAGGGAAAGGGTGGGAATTTCAGAACAGCAGTGGTTCTCTAAGTGAGGTCCCCAGGCTGCAGTTTGAATATCTTAGAACTTACTAAATAGACAAGTGAAGACAGGGGTGGATCTCAGTGGCAGGACATTTTGCCCACCAGGTATGATGTGCTGGATTCCATTCTCAGCACCATAAAAATAAGAGTATTTTGCCCAACATAAACAAGGCACAGGGTTCTACTTGTAGTGTCACAATTATCCAAGATATTACTCAGAAATATTGGATTAGAGATCTGGGGTGGGGCCAACCAATCTGTGATTTCCCAAGGCTGCCAGGCACTCCTGATGCACATCGAAGTTTGGAAACCGTGGCAGAAGAGCAACACTACGTTTATTACTACTAAGTAGTAGTAATAAAAAGTTCAGCTACAGGGTGCTTTATATCTCTTGTTGCATGTGTGCCTCACAGGTACACTGTAAGACTGATATAACCTTCTTCTTCCTTTTGCACATGAGGAGTGTAGAAGAAACTCACTGATGGCCGCAAAGTCAGTTGACAAGAGTTCCACTAGGTCTTCTGAATCCTAACAGTCCCCCATCCATCAGTGTGCTGATATTGACCAAGGCATTCAAGCCAGATTGTCACATTGACGGTCATTGTAGTTCTCCAAATCATATAGTAACCTTAGAAAGTTAAAAGTACACGCTGTCCCAGATAAGTAGACACAAGCAAGGTTCTAGTCTCGTCTGGGCTCCTGAGTTCTTCCATAGGACTGACCTCAAAAAGGCCAGTTCAGCCTGGACAGGAGATAGGCCTTTGTGCAAGGCCTTGCAATGTATACAGTTCAGCCACACTCATTGGTTCTACTGTGGTCCTAAAAAGATTGAGGAGGAAGGTGTGATTGACGGCTCTTTACCTAGCAGAAAGAACAGCCTGTAAAAATGTACACTGAGATATTTTTCCAACCAGAACCTTAACACAACATATGAACTGTACGAACAGCCTCACATGGCAAATGGGGAGAAAGGAGGCTATGAAAGTTTGCCAAGTAGTGAAAATCTATCAGAATTTTGGCGTTGGGCGAGGTTTGAGATACCTTTGTCCTGAGCTCCCGGAGAAATGCCTAGATTTGCTATACAGATAAGACACTTTCCTGAAGTGAGGCACAGATGCTTGAGAATAGGATGATGATGATGATAATGGTGTGTGTGTGTGTGTGTGTGTGTGTGTGTGTGTGTGTGTGCGCGTGCATGTTCATTGTGTACACACAGATTATAACTATTAATTTTGAAGAGTTTGGTTCCCTTTTTGATAGCAGTTACACACAAGGTAGAATTTCTTTAATACATAATAATTTTATGCAACAAAAGGTTATAAAAAACATTCGGGGAGTGTTTTAGAACTACTTATTCTGGGGTCAGCAACTGAAAGCTCTTGCCACCAAGTCTAAGTGGATCCTGGAACTCATGTCATGAAAGGAGAGAACTGACATCCACAAGTTGTCCTTTGACTCCACATGTGTACCATGACACTCATCACCTCCCACAAAGAAGTAAATATTAGAAAGGGTTTTTTTTTTTTAAAGAATGTCTTGTTTTTCACATATCTTTTCATTTAATTTCATCTGAAGGCCTCCAAAATTGGCAATTGTCCAGTGTTTTCAGGACTCTAAGGGATCCATGAAATGTCGAATGAGAGCTCTTTACTCAGGTGTGCTAGTGTCACGGGACCATGGTAACCTGAGCATTCCTGTATTCCTAAAGACTTCTGAACGACCAGACAATGACACCATGCCGCATGCACTGGGAACTCTAGGATTCCAAATACAGAATGTGGAGATCCTCAAGGCCAGAATGTGTGTTCGCTAGAATGGTCTGGAGAGGCTTTGTGGGAAATAGCACCTGTTCCTCATCTTGAATGCTCAGCTGGAAAAGGGAGAGTGGAGTGAGAGGGGGTCGTCTCTGTCAAATGGATGGCCGTGGCCACAAGAGTCAGAGTTGCCCCTGGTGTCTCTGTGCTCTTGGGAGCCCACCAGGACAAGGGACACCAGGACAGCAGCAATATTAGTAAGTGGGACTCTGGATCAAATTTAAGTGGCAAGAGAAGCATTTTGAGAGAAGGAGCAAATTACCTTTGTTTTGATTCATATCTATTCCCTCTACTGGATCTGGGGACCTAATATCTGATGGGTGAGCTTTTCTCTGAGACTTCATCTAGATGAAGTACAGCTAACTATACAGCCTGCTGTTCATGTGTTTCTGGTTAGCTTCTGTCCCTAGGAACTGCAAAGAAAACCAGGGCAGAGTAAAACTAGTCCCAGGCAAGTAATACAAAAGAAATGCGTTTTCCTAAGGGTGATTGTTAAAGAGCCACGCATCAGATGATGTTGCAGTCAGTCTTCTTTTGTTGTGAGATGGCACTCACACACAACCAGCTTACTAGAGAAAAGGAGACTCATCTGGCGTATAGTTCCAGAGGTGATATAGCCCGTTGTGGCTCAAGTCACATAGCTAAAGGCATGGATGAAGGCAGAAGCCAGAGACAGACGCAGGTCACTGCAGCCATCATGAGGCAGAGAGAGCAAGAGAGCAAGAGGCAGCAGGGCTGGCTGTCAAACTTCAAGACCCGCCCCCTCTGACATGCCTTCCCCTGGCAAAACTCTAACTCTTAAAGATGCCACAACCTTCCCAAGCATTAATGACAGTTAAGGATTCAAGTGCATGAGTTTGTGGGCGGCCACTCACCTCAAACCATGACAGATGGCCTGAAAAAAAAAAGTCAGATTTTCAAAATCACATTCACCTTTAAAATGCTATTCTCAGCCTGGTGTGGTCGGGCATACCTGTAATCCCAGCACTTAGAGGTTGAAGCAAGAGGATCAACCTGAGCTATATAGTGAGTTTATGACCAGCCTGACATGCATAGTGAAACCCCATCTCAACAAAACGGCACTGTCCACACCAATTTGTGCTTTTGTGCTTTCATACCCGGGGGCTTGGCAGAGTGCAGATTACAGTTCAGTAGGTCTGAAGTAGGCCTGAGACTCTGTGATTTGAGGATGGGGTGAAGGGTCACGGTTCACTCTGCATCCCAGGATGGTCTCAAACTTGCAACCACTGATCTCAGCCTCTCAACTGCTACAATTACAGGTGTGCACCGTGCACGGCCTCCAGACGCCACGTTTCTGATCAGCTCTCCAGTGCGGCTGCTACGAGCGCACCGCGCTCTGAGCAGGGCTGTAGAGGTTGCCTGCTTGCCTCCTCCTCAAGCCCACCCCCGCCCGCTTTCCCCAGGCTCGACCCTTCAGGCCACCTCTGCTGTCACCCGCCTCTGTCACCATCCCATCCTCTTTCCAAAAGACAGAGATGCTCAAAGTGGGACCACTCTCTGAATCAACTGTAGATGGCAGCTCGTCACCCAGCATTCAGCACACACTTCCTGAATACACACTTCATACCACTCAAATGGAAAAGTAAAGGCCCAGGGCAGCTGGGACAAGTCTACAGACAAAACAGCCCTGCTGGTCACTATGGAGACTCTATGACAGTACTAGAGACTCCAACAGTAGTTGACTCCCTCCTGCTCCCCTCATTTCACACAGGTCAAAAGTAGTAGGTGACTATCAATTAACCATAGCTCATCAAGCTATATTCTTATAATAGGTAGGCATTACAGGCTTGTAAATTACACCCCCAATACAAGCAGTGTATGAAGAAGCTTCTCCTTACAATGGCTTAGCTGAGGAACTCATCTTGACTGTTCAGAAAAGAGAGAAACAACAGTGTCAGCCTCTTCTACTCTACCTTGAAAGACGAGGTTAACCCGCTGTCGGGCTTCCACACAGCTTTGGGGCACACCATCTCCTTGGCCACTAGGCATTCCAGAGCTCCAAGGTGACCCTAGCCATCCTCCCAAGGACTCTGGGTCAGCCTGACCAGCGCCAGTGCTGCCTCCACTGCCCTCAGCTGCAGCTTCTCACTTGGCTGTAGAGGACCAGACCCAGCCAGCGCTCTGCAGCCTTCCTGCCTCTCTTCAGATGGCTGCCAAGTCGGGACACAGTCCTCTCGGCCTTCCTAAGGAGGCACCTGAGGGGCTCGGAAACCAGAGAGACAGATGCTGCACCTGTCTCCCCACTCCTGTCCCCAGTGCCACAGCCGTGGTAGGTGCCTCAGGCATTTACACGTCTCTCACTTACGCAAACATTCCTATAAAGACTAAGTGATTTAAATTTTACTTTTTATGTTTAAATGAGAAATGACAGCTCTCTAGGGTACCTCTTACAGGTAGCCTTGAAAGGAAGCACTTCACATACACCTCAGGGTTACTGCCATATAGCTGCATGTATTAGCTCCCAGAGTCAGATAGCAGGGTAGCTATAAACTAGAATGAGTCAGTCTCTCTCTCTCTCTCTCTCTCTCTCTCTCTCTCTCTCTCTCCTTTTTGTACTTTCTTAACTCACAGTGACTCCAAGGATTGAAAACCCCATTTTGGAGGGTTGTGGAAATGACTTAGTAGTTCAAATTTTTGCCTCTCAAGAAAAAGGACCTGAGTTCAGATCCCAAGATCCCACATATAAACTCTGGCCAGATATGGTGGCCAGTCTGTAATTCTGGTCTTGGAAGCCAGGGCCTGAAAAGGCCCAGAGCAAAGCTTTAAGGTGGGACAGCAATCCAGTGTCATCCTTGGGCCTCCACAGGGGCATACATTGAAGTCTCACTCACACACACACACACACGCACGCACGCACGCACGCACACACACACGCACGCAAAAGAACAATCCATTTTTGGCAACATCCTCCGCCCTCTGCTAGCCGTGCAGTTCCACTCTTGACAAACCCCAGTCCCCAAGCTTCATCTTCGGGGTAGTTGCACTGTGCTGGAGGCTTGCTCGGGCTGATGCTGAATTAGAATGGGATCCGCTGCGCTCAGCAGGTCCTCAGAACCTGCTCCTCCATCTCTCAGGCCAGGCTGGGTACTATCCCATGCCCCTAACCCTAATCCAGCTTCCTTCCCACAGAGAACACCAGGCTACTCCACCTGCCCAGGGGAGTCAGCCAGGAAGGAGACTCATCCAGAGGAGGCGGAGTTTGGCCACAAGCTGCACGGACACAGCAGGAAAATCAGTCTTTAGTTGCTCCCTGTCTGCCCTGGGGTTAGTTTGCTGCTCCTGCTTGGGGACAGAGTGGAGAAAATCCCCAGAGGACCCCAGGCAGTGGGCTGGCTGTTCTTAGTGTATGTCCCCCTCTGCAGGGACAGTGGCTTCCTCAGACAGCACAACTGCTTTGCTCCAGGAAAGGCCGGTGATGTTGACTGAGCCATGGTGCAAGCAGGTCTTCACACACCCAACACCATTTCACCCACAGACCCATTAAATAGTGGCAGAGCCACACCTTAGATTAGAATTCATGTCTGTTGCTGGACCAGGCTGTGCTTGTGTCAGCCTATCTGACAGCAGGTTAGGCTTTAGAGAGGTCGTAGAGGCGACAAAGTAGAGAAAACCACTGAGACGGACCCCATGCAGCCAGCTGGCTGCGAGATTCTCGCATCCACAGAGGCCCCTTTGGTGGGCAGCCAGGATTCCTGACTGCTAATAACCTGCTGGACCTGATGCTTGGGATCTCAGCCTCTGCAGTCAGAGGAGAGGGGGACAAGCTTAGCTCTTCCAAGGCCCACCAGGCTTATTTGGCAGTGCGCGGTTCCTCTGGCCCTGAGGGGAAAGTGGTTGGATACCAGAGCCAGTCTATAGGCAAAGACGTTTAGATCACACGCTGGAGAGAGTCGTTCCAACTTGGGAGTGTGGCCATGTGGCTGGATTCTAGCTTTAATGCTAGCCAGCTTCTTGCCAAGGTAGTGGAGATGGTGCTAGGATGACAGGTGTGGAGGTGTGAGCCAGGTTGGCTGGTTCAAATACCTACTCTATCTCGTTAGTCGTGTGACCTTGGCAAGCTGGCTTACCCCCAGTTATGCAGATAATAACAGTAGGTACCTGATAGAATTCAGGATAAAATGTGTTAATACAGAGACCTTAGATTAGGAATCCTAAGTGATCCAGTTAGGAGAGACCAAACCTGATTCAAAATGTAGAGAATGTCTCTAACATTATAATGTTGGTATCGTAAGCACAGGGGCCTGATGACAGCTGCTCGGTCCTTGTTTGTTTGGTAGGTTGTTATCCACATGTAGGGTTTTATACTTATACTTTATACAAGCTTTTTTAATAATCATCATTCTTTCTCTCTATTTCTTAATAAGCACATTCCTCACTTTTACATCCATGGGTTCTGGCTTGTAGTTTTATATTGTGAGCTCATCTCTGGCAAAGGTGGCTCATTCTATGGGCAGTGCACGTGTCTGATTGAGAAAGTATTCCTTCAGCGCATTTACCATAGGTGCCTGACACTTAGGATGGCTTTTAAGTAAAATTTGTATCTTGGAGAGGAAGGTAAGTTTACAACCTTTACCTGTATATGTTACAAGTCTAGAATTCTAATTTCTCAAGACAACTCTCCCATTAATAACTTTATGGGGACAGGAAGTTCAGACTCTATCCTCGGGGCAGCATTTTCTAAACCTCTTTCTGAAGCTAGGTAGCTTTTCAAAACTCTTAACTGTATGCCGCTGACATAGGCAGAGCTCAGCAGCTGTGACCCACAGTCTTGAGGGGGACAGAGGTCTGCATTTTGAATGCTCTGTAGGTAATTTCATAGGCCAGCAGGTTTGAAAATAATGAGAGATTGGGGCTGGAGAGGTGGCTCAGGGGTTAAGCCTCTGCCTTGCAGGCGGAAGGTCCCGAGTTCGGATCCCAGATCCCACGTATAGACGCCAGGCGGAAGCGGGGGCGGCCTGCGTTTCTGGTCCTGGTAGGGCGGAGCCTGTGAATCCCGGGGCAGAAGGAGGTGGAGGCATCCATGGTGGTTCGCGAATTCGTCCGTGGTTCTACACATACACAGACACACGCATACACACACACACAGACACGCGCGCGCGCACATACGCACAGTTAAATAAATAATAATAATAATAATAATAATAATAAAATTAAAAAAAAATAACGAGAGATTGTCATAGTTTTGTGTCATGGTGACAGAAATAAAAACAAAAACAAAACCTTGAGGAACTCGATGTACAAGGGGGAAGATTTACTTGGCTCACAGTTTCTGAGGCCTCAGCCCATGGTTAACTGGCTTATTACCCTGGGCCTGTGATGAGTGGAACAACATCTGTAAAGTGTGTGGAGGAGGAGACTTCTCACCACACGGTGAACACGAAGCCGAGGGGAAAAAAAAAAAAAAATGGAGCCAGTGACAAAATGTAGCACCCAAAGGCACACAATCAGGAGTCCTCTAGATGGGGTCCACCTCCAGATTTCTCCCGGTAGCCCATCAAGCCTGAACCCACTGATAAATCCACCCATGAATGACAGTCCCTCGCGACCAGCCGCTTTCCCAGAGCCCTTGGCACATGACATGGAGGACATTTTTAGATCCCACCCATAGCAGAGGTACTCAAGAAGGGTGAGGAACGTTCGTAGGCTCCAGGTACCAAAGCCACCCAACACCTGTGAAAATCAAACCTCTCCCACCTTGATCTCTTCATCCCAGATGTGGCGAGGCCGTGGAGAAGAACAAGCGGCTCATCACGGCGGAGCAGAGGGAGTACCAGCAGGAGCTCAAGAAGAACTACAACAAGCTGAGAGAGAGCCTGAGGCCCATGATCGAGCGGAAGATTCCGGAACTCTATAAACCCATATTCAGAGTTGAGAGTCAAAAGAGGTAAGAAGGAAGCAGGGACGTCTCTTCCTGGGGACGAGAGGTCATTAGGGTGCCACAGGCTGGCCTACCTTGCCTGTTCTCGCGGACTTAGAAGCCCCAGGGCAGACTGTAGACTCCAGCCTTTGCTCGACCTCTCCCAGCCCCTTCTTGTTAGCCTAAACTATAGTGCTGTGTATGTGCATGTGTGTGCTTGTGTGTGTGTGTACGTGTGTTACCCCTGCCCTTTTCTAGTGGGTAATTTCCTCCTCCTCCTCTTTAAAAGGCTAATTAATCCTTCTTCTCTGTTCTCTCTCCCTCCCTCCCTCTCTCCTTAATTTCAGGGACTCTTTCCACAGATCCAGTTTCAGGAAATGTGAAACCCAGTTGTCACAGGGCAGCTAAGAAAAGCCACCTTCACCTGTGGTGACGGAGGCTCCATGACCTGCGGATCCCTGTTGCAGGAAGCAGAACAATGGCCACCAGCACTAACCGCACATTCCCTGCTCAGCCAGCATGCGGGAAGCTGTGGGAGCCAAGGGACCATGGAATGAAACCCGCATCTGCTCTGACAGGGCCTTGATCATTGGGGGGGAAAGAAAGGGTGGAAGACTGGGAATGAGGCAATCAGAGTTGTCTGTATTTATTAAAGTGTTTTTACAATGTTGTACAAAGCAAGGTGTAAGCTGCTTGTGCTTAGTGGCCAGTCATTATTTACCCAAGGAATGACGTCTCTGGCCTATGTGTGAATGGATAGGGCAAACTCAAATTGTGCAAGGAGAAGCAGAAAATGTTCTATTACCCCATTCCAAGTGAGCTTTGCCCCTCCCTTTATGGGAAGCAAAGACAAGCTGTAAGAATGTGGAAGATTTTTCTATAAATCTCTATGGGAAACCTTTGAGAAACTATGTATCCTGATAGCTGAGATTCTGGGAATAAAGTATTCCCAAGCTTTATATCTATATCAATATATCTATCTAGATATAGACTGATAATCTCTCTATATATATAGATATTGAGAGAGATTCTCAATCTTTCATTTCAGAACATAGTATTCTTTGACTGCTACAAATATATATATATTCGGTTTTGAAGTCTTTTGACAATGTATTTTAAGAAAGAATTAAATTATATATTTTTAATATGACTGATGAGCTTAACAGAAACTAAGGATGGAATAAGTATGGCAGGAAGAATCTTTCTTTTGCAGCTGGTGCTTTATTTCAACTACTCAAAGTGTTGTAAAGCTTTACAGAAGATGTTAACTGTAGTTTCAGTCCAGCAGTGCTCTCTGTAACAGCATCTGAAATACAGCTTTTGCATTATTCTGGGGTCAGGATAGAGAAATGTTTGCACATACCCTTGGGTATAAATTAAATTATATTCTGAAAGAAGACTCTTAAAAAATAGTGATTAAGGCTTACTAGTTTAAGTATTATGTCTTTTTTTTTTTAAGGAATTGGGACAGAACTTTTTCTAAAGCACATTGTATATCTAGTTGCTCTCTGATATGATTGTAAATGTCAAATTTTAATTTAGTCTATATATAGCACCTTCTGTGTAAAAAGTTGCTGGATAAGAGACCAAGGTCAGAAAACATAGTCTTTGACCTCTGAAGTCGCTCTGTAGTGAAGATCATGTGTATATACAGGACAGGACAAACTGGACTAGAGCAGACCTCACAGCATGTCACCTTTTCTGAGCAACTGTAAGATTGACTATCATTGTAACCCACTATATTCTGTCCTAAAACCATTAGGATTTGGTGCTAACTTATACAAGGTTGGATTTTAGCTCCGGTGGCCTAGACAATCCTGATCAAATGTTCCCTGCTTCCAGATGGCTCGTGTCAGTTTGGGGAGTTTTCTGCAGCCTCTCTTGCACAGTGGATATACTTGGTCTTTGAGTGCAGGGCTGTGTTCCCTGCTGAAGTCTTAGCCTTCACTCCCATCTTGGACACCCAGACTACATTCAATGAGCACTTGTGAGTGGATCAAGTATGGTCAGGCCTGTTTCTTGAAGAATTTTGCCCAACATAATATAATAAGCAACTACATGATATTTTAAATTTCTTACTAGCCACATTGAAAGTCATCATAAAGATCACATATGTACACTTGGGAGGTTCAGGCAGAAAGATCAGGAGTTGAAAGTACGACTTGGATATATAGTGAGTTTGAGGCTAGTCTGGGCTACATGAGACCCTCTCATAAAAAAAAAAAGAAAAATCAGCTTCAAGACACCAGTGAAGTTAATTTTACAAATATATTTAACCCAATATATATGAAATATTTGACATATCTTCAATGTAAAAACACTAAGAACATTCTTTTTTCAGACTATTGTGTGTACTATACTCGCAGCACAATTTGATTAGTACTAACCACACCTCAAGTGCTTACAAGCGACCACACTGGACTGTTCTGTTCCAGAAGCTTCCATCTTTTCTAACTTGCTACCTCCTACCTGTGGGCTCAGGTTGCAGGTAATGAAAGTGCAGAGACAGCGTCTTTGTTAAAGCAGTTGAGAACCAGGCTGATGTGGAGCCCATCTAGTTGAGGGCGCACACTGCACTGCGCTGGCGACTTCTCCGCTCTTGGCGATTCCAGGCACTTTCACCATTGTTTAACTAACCATCGTGACTAAGGTGGGGTGGACTGCAAATAACAGCACAGACAGACAGTTGCCTGTTCATCCTCTAAATACATACTCCAAATATGTGGGGGTACGAAAGAAGCATTTTTAAATACTTTTCTGGAAACTAGGGATACCTGACATGTCTCACAAACCTTCTGGAAAAGCTTAGGAGTGAAGCCTTGGATTAGCCTTGGATTAGTCCCCTTCAGCAGGTCAGGAGTCCCTGAACATAAGACTCTCAGGAATAAATCGCTGTGAATATTTGCATAGACCTGATTGGACTTGCCTTCTCTGTAAGGTATGTCTTCTATGACAGTAGTTCTTTTTTAAAAGAAGGGCTGGAGAGATGGCTCAGGGATTGAGCGTTCAGAACCCAGATACCACATTAAAACCACCAGGCAGAAATGGCAGCCTGTACTTCCAGGCCTGGTGGACGGAGCCTGGAAAATCCTAGCGTGAAGCAAAATGGAGGTAAGAACCAATTCTGAATGATTCCTGAAGTCACCTTTGGTCATCCACAGGGACACACAGTGCCCTCTCACAGAATGATAAATAAATAAATAAATAATACTTTAAAAAAGGAAGTGAATTTCCCGAGCTGCAATGGAAATTGGTTGCAAGTATGGGTTCAAAGACAGAATGTATTTGAATTATTCTTAAATGTTACCTTAAATTTTATAAAGGTGCTATTAATTATGGATCATCCAATAAACAAAACAGCAACAAAACTAAAGATCCCAAACAGATCCCCACTGAGAACATTCAAATATAAACAGTTTTCATTTTCTGTGTTTGAGACTATCTTGGTCACTTCACAGATGCAAAAGTTGTCCATGGAGAGCCACAACCTCATCAACTTCAAGAAACAATTAGCAGTAACTATCTTACCAAGTGGGAGTTAGAAAGTGGCAGCTTCACACAGGGTGTGGCCAAGAGTTTAGCTAGAATTGCTTTCACCTGAGGTTGGAGCATCCTATTCCAAGATGGTTCATCCTGGCTGGAAACCATCCCAAAGGACTCAGGTCATCAACATCAAGGAATGTCTGCAACCTAGCACAGGGGTGCTTTCCGCTCCACTTAGAAACCTCTCGCCTACGGGTCGGTCTCAGATGTTAGTCTTGTAAGGAACAGAAAGTGCAAGTCAGTTTGGCATTTTAGAAAGTGGGTGGTCGAGTTTACTAGCTGATTTCACAGACTGATTTGGCGGCAGTGTGGTTTCAGACTCAGCCTGATTTAGATTCACGTGTCCTGGGTCCACTGTTCATCTCTACTCTCTTCAATGGTACCACCTATGACCATTCAACAGGAGCCCCTAAAAGTTCTGTTATCCTGGCAGTTCCAATCCTCATGACCTCATACCACCAAGCCCAACCAGAGACAGACAGAGAGATGCCCCAGAATTGCCAGTTGAATTCCTTGAGCTCACACTAACTAGAAGGGCTTATGCCAACCAAAATATTTCCCTTGAGTTAGAAGTGAGTCTATACAATTGCAAACCACATAGATGGTCACGGCCAGCAAGAGGAAGGTCAGCAAAGCACAGGGCACTTTAAGGCAAATGCATTCAGAAGAAAGCATTTGTGTGGAGAACAGGCTCACCATCTAATTCATATAATGCTCACAACCATTGACCTGGCTGGACCATTCCTAGAATGAGACATGTAATATATGAAGAAGGAAGACGACTTATCCTGTGGGGACCCAAAAAGATGGCGGTGGGATGTTTCAGTGATGCCACAACTGGTGCAAATGATCAGAAATCAGAACACAGAGCTAGAGGTGGACAAAGGGAATGGAAGAGTGAAGGCAATTAGGGCAGGGGAATGACCAGGCTCGAGGCAGAAAGGCATGCATCAAACAGTGTCTTGCTTAAGGCTGGATCCCTAAGTGCCTGACCGTAGTGAGTACTCAACAAATATCTGTAAGCAACCAAAGTAATGAATAAAGGTGACCTTCAATGATGATTTCTGCCAGACTCTGCCTCTCGTCTAGCTGTGGCCAAAAGCACTACCTAAGGAAGGAGAGAGAAGAGGACCTGCTGGTCCCAGAGCAATGGCTGCCCATTCATTTGCTTGCCTGGATGCCTCCAGATACATGGGGCAAGAAGAGGAGTTCCCCTTCCTAATGCTTTCTTCTGAACAATCCTGGGTCCTGTTTTTAATTGTCTGAAGCCCTATCTCCCTAGAGCCTGGTTAAAACACAATCTCTGACAGTTCTAAATTCCTGAATTTCTGGGTGGCTGGAAGAAGCTTGGTTGAACGCTATATGCAGGGTATCTGTATTGGGCCCCAAATCCTCAGCGCTGCAGCATATCTTTGGGGAGCGTTTTTGTCTCTGGAATGATGCCCATTCCATCCCAGGAGGAACCTTGCTTTGGCGTTAGCCTGAGAGCTAAATGGTTTCCACATTTACTATTTCCCACATCTTATAATGTGGGAAAGCACTGGCAGGGGAAGCACAAGGGTGTTTTCAAGCGTCACAGCTTAAAGACACAGTGGAGAAATCCAGCTCTGCTCATCAGGTCACGTCTGCGAAGAGAGGGGAGGAGAGAACAAGATGTGGTACCAAGTCCTGCTTTAATAGTCTTCAGGGGGTCAGGAGTGAGATTGCAAGACATGAAAAGACTGTGTGGGTGTCCAAGGCCTTTGAGCTAAGGAGCCCAAGTCCTGATTCCCCATCCTTCCCCTCACAGTCTTGCTAGCACAGCCAAGGTAGAAATGTTTTTCCAGGTGTGATAGAGACAGCTGTCAACTTGACCATCGCAGGCTGAGCTATGTGCACAGCTGTGAAGAATTGATAGTCAAAGTAAGCCCCAAGCAAACCTGCAGGAGACTGTGGGGAAGAAACAGTCCATGGTGAGTGGAACTACTGGGCAGGTGGATAAGACCTGGGGGGAGGGGAATTGGTAAGACCAATGAAGGCCACAAGCCCACTGCCATATTTTTTTAGCTGATTCAGTGAGTGGATGGATATGGTGTGGCCGGTTCCCTGGGCTGCTGGTGTTGGTATTGAGCTCTCTGCCAAGCTGAATAAAGAACTTTAGCTGGACGATGGTAAGCCCAAATATAATCCTTGTTTCCCTCAACCATTTGGTCGTGGCTTTAGTGGCACGCAGGCTAACTGCAGCATTGCGGAAGGGGAGTAAGAGTTGCCCACTTCTTCCAACCTCAGGAATTCCACCGAGCTGACTAACGTGTGGGGCTGTGCTTAGGAAACTAACCTGCTGCTCACCCTCCTTAGAACTGACACCTTCAGAGAGTTGAGACATCACCCCCATACGCTGCATTCAGGGCTGGCACCTTCAGTCAAAATCAGGCCAAAGGTGCAGGTGGGACAGAAGCCTGACTTATAAAAGAAATGCCTTCTCAGTTCCACTTGCAGTGCCAGCTTCCGCTGTCTGGCAGAGGCCAGCAAGGGCCTCAGGGCAGAAGGAAGACTGGCTATCGGTAGAACCCAGAGGGTACACAGTGGCCTGGAAATCCAAACCGACCCGATTTCCCACCCCCTCCTGAGCAGCAAGCTTCCCAGGATGTTCCTCTGGAAGTAAATACAGAGCACAGGCGGTGAAGCGCCGCTGAGGGAATCAAGCCCCCAGACTTCTACTTGAAATAAGTCACTGGCCGGCAAGTTTCCCAGTTAATAATAAGAAAGAGAAGACTTGGCAGCGACGACAGATTTGCAATAATTAAACCAACATTGCTGGTAAGAAGCCAGGGCTTTGTCTGAGCCTCCTCCACTGCATTCCCTGGGCTCCTACTTCAAGGCCGGGGGCGGATGTTGTAGATGATGCATATTAAGCAAAAAGTATCTGAAGAGGATTGCAGGGAACATGGCAATCGATAAGAAACTCAGTGGCCCTAATCCACCAGAACCGAAGGGCTAGTTCACTGACAAGGCAGGTTTAAGTATGTCAGGGATACACACGCACATGTGGTCAAAGCTGGCTGGGGTAGGAGACAGAAAGGAGATCTGGAAATCAGAAAACATAGTTGCCCCATAAAATCAAACTAAGGTTCAGAGAGACAAGAGGACATTCTCTTCCCGAGTTGAGAAGCTCGGGGAAAGAGAAATCAAGGTTTCGAATCAAAGTAAAAATCGTGGCAAATGAGCATAACCGTAAATTTGCTTCCTGCAGCTCGTCCAGGTGGGAACCCAAAATGCCAAATGTTTATTTGGAGCGAAACAGTGAAAGAAAGTGGGGGGAGGTAGTAGTGAAGGAAGTGGGGGAGGTAGTAGTGAAGGAAGTGGGGGGAGGTAGTAGTGAAGGAAGTGGGGGAGGTAGTAGTGAAGGAAGTAGGGGGAGGTAGTAGTGAAGGAAGTGGGGGAGGTAGTAGTGAAGGAAGTGGGGGAGGTAGTAGTGAAGGAAGTGGGGGAGGTAGTAGTGAAGGAAGTGGGGGAGGTAGTAGTGAAGACGCCATCCTCGCCCTTGCTTGAACAGCCACAAAGTCTGATGCTCACAGCAGTCCACAGGGGCCAGCAAGGGCACAAGGCAGGCTTTCTGATCACTGGGGCCTTGTATGACCACATGCTGCACACGGGCGAAACTGACCACCGTAATAAAACATCAGAAAAAGAGAGGAAGCCCTGACAGGTCCTAGCTGTTCCAGCCATCCCCAGAGTCCCCACATCAGAGACTCTGACATGCCAAAGAGGCCATCTTGGATTTCCAGCCCCAGGGCAGTCTCCTGGTGGGAGAGATGAAGGTTAAGTGCCTCCCTCCTCCTACCCCCCCCACCCCGTAAGACTAATAAAACTACTTAGATGCACCTAGCTCAGGTTGCAAAACTGTGAGCAAATAAATAGTCATTATTCCAGAAAAAGTTTACTAAAACCCTTTAAGGTGAACAGTCTCAGTCCTTAGGGCTGATAAGGTTTGGGATGTTGCTTTATATAACGGTAAAGAGCTGAGACAGGAGGAAATCATTGCGGAGATCACCTACTGTATTCCAGGACCCAGGCTGGAGTGCTGGGCTCAGGCTCACCTGATCCTCACAATACTCTGGTTTATAAGTCTCTACAGGACACATTACTGCAGTTTGAGGGTAACTACAGGTCCCACTGCTCCCCAGTCAAAAAGCGTCAAAGGCATAATTTAACTTGAGTCCGGTTAATTCTAAGACCCATAGAACACCCCTACATTAAAACAGGCAAGGTCCTGAGAAGGTTGCATGTACCTTGGTGTTTGTTTATAGAGATCAGCTAAGTCCTTCCCATGGTTCCTCACATCCCTGCAGCTGAAATGTCAGGCAGAGAAAT
This sequence comes from Typhlomys cinereus, assembly GCA_023101885.1. NCBI lineage: Eukaryota > Metazoa > Chordata > Mammalia > Rodentia > Platacanthomyidae > Typhlomys > Typhlomys cinereus. The sequence continues at coordinate 1,145,784 of JALPQD010000086.1, forward strand.
GTCCACCACATGAAGGACCTTATTGGGCATCATCGCACCACAGCTGTGACATTTAACCATAATTACTACCTACAGTCCCAGGTGGCCTAGAAATATCCAACAATGAGACTAACCATTGGGTGTTTTGGTTTTTTTTTAATAGGGCTCATACTGAGAAAATGTGATATAGTTGGTATTAGGGGTTTTTTGTGGGGGGGGGGAGTGATTCCAATCATGTGTGGGACCCTTGTGGAAGTCCATGAATAAAGAAAAACTGACAAGAGTAAGAAACTTAACAAATAGGAGTTAATTTAGGGCTGGTGTCCTTGAGGCCGAGGGAGGCCTTCGGTTGGGAGCACATTACTAGAACAGAGAAGAGAGCTTAAGGTCAGAGAGGACAGGGAGACCACCATGATGGCCTGACCGGTGGAAGGAGGGGACAAGTGGAGAGACCTAAAGGCTTGAAGAGCGAGAAAAGAGAGCAGGAGAGGAGAAACCCTGCTGCGGTCACATCTTTCACAGTCTCGTCTCAGGCATTGCTGAGGATTAGCCTGGGAGTTACTAGGGAAGCGAGGATCGGAGGTGTGGCCTTTAAAAATGACCACCTGACTACAGTGGAGGCTTTACAAAATGGCAGCTGTGGCCAACAGTTGGTCACTCCTTATTTGTGTGTGTTTTAGCCATGTGAGTTTTAACAACTTGTGGTCATCTGGAATGGGACGTTTGCAGGGATGATCTTTGTCTCAAAAGTTCATTTCAACATTAAACGAAGCCAGATTTAAGGAGCTGAAACAACTGTCCCTAAGTAGGAGCACCTAGCACAAAAGATTTACTCTTACGATACTATTAGGATAGTATTTTAGATTTCCTCATCAAGACTTTCCAAGTGCCATCAAGGGATAAAGGGCGTGCTGGCCAGACCATCTGACCATCTGCTGCAATCATGAGCCCATCATTCTAGGTCAGCCGTGAGATCAGATAAATGCTGAATTGGCTTAAACGAGACTCCAGCAGTCTATGGATCAGAGGCATGCTGGCAGGAAAGCAGGATGGATTTCGGCTTCAGAGCCGTGGCCCTGGAGTTGGAGATTGGGGTTCAAGCTTTAGACCTGTCTTTTACTGCCAAACAACTGTTAGGATTTGACTGTGAAATGTTCCCCACAGACTCGTGTGTCTGAACACCTGTCCCCAGCTCTTTGATGGACCTTTAGGATGTGGGGCTTAGCCAGAAGTCTACTAGGGGGTGGGCCTTTAAGAGCCACGGCCCACCTCTGGTTCTGGTCTAGCATTCTGCTTGCATGACTGCTGAAACATGATAAGCCTTGCCACACAGTCAGGTCCTGTTGCCAGAGGACAGCCCTAACCAGTAAATTTCCTCCACGAGGATGGACATACCTTCTTAAACTGTGCACCAAAGTCCACCTTTCCTCCCTCAAGTTGTATCTGTCAAGTATTTGGCCACAGCAATGAGAAAAAAGATAACCGATACAGCCATGTTGGGCAATTTTGGTCCATTTTTTTAAGACAAGTTTTCTTCTATCTGTAACATGCGATGCTGGAAAGATTTAGCGCCCAATTTGTCCTTTAGGTGCCAAACTTATAAAAATCAGATATTTCATCTGGTGAATAAAGTTAATGCTTTATCTCTGGTGCCCTTTCTGTACTTTTTCTGTAAAGCAATGTCTGTGTGGACCCTCCTCTCTCCCACTTTGTCATACTCTTACCCAACCTCTCTCTCTCTGTCTGCCTGAACTGAGGCTGAGCAGGAGCAAATCAGAAGAGGATGAGAGATACATCAGTGGCAGGTGATGACTGACTAGAGCACTGAGACTTTCTCGTCCCTGAAGAATCACGTTTTCCCCTTAGAACTCCTTACATTAGTTGGGAAGAGTTCAGTGATCGGATGATCAACCTGCCCTTTAAGAGGGAAGGAAAGTAAACATAGAGATCATAAATGGCTTTCATCAGTATTAATCAAACCTGAGCAAGATCCCAGGCCATGAGCATTCCTGCCTAAAAGAAATGATAGAATGCTTCAAGAGTTGACCATAATGATCTATATTCTATGAATACTAAGATATTTATCTACATTGTTATCCACAGAATACATCTGTAAATAGCTTTTTATAATAGTAAGTTGCCTTTTTTGAGCATGCACTGTTTCCTAAGCAGCAGCTTGTTACATATTGTTGCAGTTAGCCTGCCTGGTTGCTGATAAATCACTATCAACAACTTAATGGGACAAGAGGTTTATTTTCTCTTACGATTGTCCACTTACAATTTTCAGTCCAACTTGACAGAAGACCTCACAACCAACATCAAGGCCGAGGGAACTGGCCACACCATCTTTACATAATGGCTGAGAGAGGGACAATCCTTACTTGCTAGACCAGCATGTCTGGCCAAGTGTGCACAATGATGCCAACTTCCCCAACCAGCTCTCAGTATTTTATCCCAGGGTCTAGTCCCACCCACCATGGGCTGGGCCTTCCCCATCAGGTAGATAATCTCCTGCAGGTTTGCTCTGGGCTTAACCACTAAATCTCTAGAAATGTGCCCAGAGCTCAAACCTTCAACTGTCAAGTTGACACTGTGCCTAACTATGACGCATATCCAGGCTATCTTATTTAATGGATTCTTTATGTTGGGCCTCATGTTTAAGGGTTGAAATCAACACCCACTTCCTGCACATGCTAGCAATCACTCTACCCTCAGCTACACCCTCCACCCATGTTGCAGTAACTCTGTCTGTTGCTGTGAGACACTTACAACCACTAAGAGGAGATGGGAAAGCTAATCCATCACGGCAGAAAAGGCACGGCACACAGTAGAATCTGAGGAGGCTGGTCAAGTCGACAGGCCCATAATGGAGGCAGACAGAACAAGAAGTATAATTATTGAAGGGCTACCAAATACTGGACTTCCTCCAATAAAGCTCCACCTCTTAAAGGTGCAGTAATCTGCCTGTCACAGTGACTCTCATTGTTGCTGATAAATGCAACAGCTTAAGGAAACAAGGGGTTTTACTTTGCTTTATGATAGTCTGGTTACAGTTCCTTGTCCAATTTGACAAGAGAATCCACACTAACACCGGGGGCTAAGAGAACTGACCGCACCGTATCCACATAACTGCTGAGAAAGGGATAACCCTTACTTGCCAAATCAGCATGTCTGGCCAAGTGTACAGAGGAGGCCAACTTTCCCAATCAATTTCCTCCATTTTATTCATCTGATAAAGGACTAGTTCTGCCTACAAAGGGCTGGGCTTTCCCCATTAACTAGACAATCTCCTGCGGATTCATTCTGGCTTAATTACTAGTTCTTTACAAATGTGCCCAGTGATTGAACTCCCAACCATTAAGTTCACACCTGTATCTAACTATGACACTTCCCAAATGTTAACATCGGCTAAGATGTAAGCATGAGACTGTGGGAGACAACTCACAGTTAAACCAAGATAACCCCAAATCTGTAACATTTGAAAAGTATCTCACCTTAGAGACAAAAGGAGCTAACACAAGAGATACAAGTAAATTTTCCATTGCCCCCCAATTCCATCCCAATAATCTGTTATGTTGAACCTGACTTATTTATTTATTCGTGTGTGTGTGTGTGTGTGTGTGTGTGTGTGCGTGCGTGCGTGCGTGCGTGCGTGCCTGTCTGCCTGCCTGTCTGCCTGCCTGCCTGTCTTTCTGTCTGTCCGTGTGTGGGTAAGGTTACCCATCTGCCACAGTACATACGGAACTCAGAGATGTCAATCCTCTCCTTTCTACCGCATTACCCAACCCAGCTGGCCCGTGAGCGTGTGAAGATTCTCCTGTCTCCCCACAGGGGCACAATGGGATTACAACTGCTCGCACCACTGTGTCTGGCTTTTACATGGATTCTAGAGCTCTCGAGTCATCAGGGGTATATGGCAAACGCTTTTACCCACTAAGCCATCTTCCTCTTCTTCCCACTCTAGTCATCCTTTCTGAATGCAGCTTCTTGTTCATAAAGCTGAAAAGCACATTTTTCTAACACTATTCTATAAAAATAATTATGTTCCATTACTTGTGAGATATATAAATTCGTATTTTAAAAATAATAATTGTAACTTCCATTTTGTAATTTGGGCAGAGTTCAACAGAATTTGAGTAATAGGTGGGAAGGTAAAAGATGACGTTAAAATAGTTTGGTGAATGACTTTTCCCTAGTAAACCTAAAGGATCCAATGCTTCAGGCTTTGAGATTTTATAAGAGGAATGCAAATAGAAAGGAAGAAAGGAGATACCCAGCTTTTGACTTCCCAATTTGAGTTCTGGAAGATAATCTTTGAAGGCCAGAGGCTGCGTTAAGCAAGTGAATCTGAACTCTACAGCCCCTGAAGGAGAGATCTGAGTGTCAGCGCGAAGGTTCCCCTTCTGCATAGAAAGCGGGGCATTTTCCCTTTCCATCCCCAAGAATGCCAGGGGGAGAAAAGAGAGAGATCTGAGGGGAACTTTGTGCTTTAGCTCTCCTTTCAGGGCTAAAATCTCAGCTAGTGGTAAGTTTGGCAAGAGAGACTTCCAACTGCCAGGGGTATCTGCTCCTCTGTTGCACTCTCTCTTTGTGTTGCTGAAAAATACATGCCCAAACACTTAGAAGAACAAGGGTTCATTCTTGCTTATGATCCTCAATTATCGGTAGAGCGGAAGAATTCATAACCAGCATCAAGAGCCAAGGGAACTGGCCACAACATATTCATAGAAATTGTGAGACAGGGGTCAATTTCCCCACTTGACAGTCTACCAGAGTCTACCCACCTTCTCTCCACCTTATTCACCAGCCCAGAGAATGGTTCCACCCACCAAGTGTTGGTCTTCCTCAGGCTGGTCTAGAGCAGCCATGCTGGGATGGACTGTGAAGGTCTTTGAAGGTCATCCTCCCACAGATGAATCCAGGAAGAACTGACTTTATCCTCCACAAGAGATAAGGTGGTTTTACTTCCCCCAACCTTTGCTGATGAAAGGATATGGAGATGAGTTCTCTTTTACAGATAAGCCTTGCCTTGAGGTGGGCCCTTGATTGGGTTGGGCCCCAATGTGAGCTAACCAATGGCATTTTTCCTGGGCTTATCTAAAGCCCTGAATATACCTGACCTTGGCAGCTATCATTGTTAGGCACAGGTGTCAACTTGACAGTTGAGGGTTTGAGCTCCCAGCACATTTGTAGAGAATGAATGGTTGAGTTAAGCCCAGAGCAAACCTGCAAGAGATTATCTAGTTGATAGGGAAGGTCCAGCCCATGGTGGGTGGGACTAGGTCCTGGAATAAAATACAGAGAGCTGGTTGAGAAAGTTGGCATCCTTGTGTACACTTGACCAGACATGCTGGTCTGACAAGTAAGGATTGTCTTTCTCTCTCAGCCATTATGTGATGATGGCATGGCCAGTTCCCTCAGGCCCTGGTGTTGGTGCGTGCTCTCCTGTCAAGCTGGACTGAGAACTATAACCAGACTATTGTAAAAGAATAAACCGCTTGTTCCCTTAAGCTGTTCAAATGTGATTTATCAGGACCATGCAGGCGAACTGCTACAACAGCCCTCTGTGGAGCCTTTCCCTCATGGCACTCCACATTGGAGTCCGTGAGTTCCATTCTTTCTCTCCTCTAATACACTGTACCTCAATCCTCTATACCTATTCTGGATTCAGTCTTCGACTCCGAACACAAGAACCCTGCAACATTCCCATTAGCTCAGTCTCACAGCCTTATTCAGGGTTTGCTTCAGCTACCAAGTCTTCATAGATGTGCCCCAAACTAGCCTTCCATTGTGTAGCTGCCTGGCCCATTCTCATCTGACATTTGGTGAAGAAAGTCCCACACGAGTGGCCCTGGCCACCTGTAGTCCTGCAGAGGAGAAATGACAGCTCAGACCTGGACCTTCCACTTCCGTCCTGGAGAAGTAGAGGCGTGTCTTGTCGACAGTGGGAGAAGATGGAGAGGGCTCAGAAAGCAGACACGGGTAGAGCCTTCTCTCCAGTGTTCCCAGCCTCTTGTCACAATCAAAGAAGAAAATCAGAGATAAGACCGAGTAAGGAATTGGGAGGACGTTTATTTCAGAACAAAAGTATACATTCAAGTCAGGCATGGTGGCTCATACCTGTAGACCCAGAACCTGAGAGGCTAAAGGGGGAAGGATCAGCGCAAATCCTACACCAGCCAGGACTCTACAGCAAGATCCTGTCTCAAAGCAACAAAATGGAGAGCTCGTTTTTTGTGGATAAACTTTAACGGAGGGGAAGATTATCCATGAGTTAGTGGGATTATTGGGGAGAAGGTAGAAAGTGTCAGGGTTGAGAAAGGATTGTCACATCATCGGATTTAATCACCTTTCTGTCTTTTCATTGGGTTGTTGATGCCACCTGGCTTCCTGGGTTGGAACGTCATCCCGTGTCTCAAGATGGTGAACAATGACTGGCGAACAGAAGGCAAGAAAACAAAGTTCATCGAGAAATAAAGGAACCCCTCCCCCACAAGGAAGGATCTGGGAAACTGAGACCCCAAGTGGCAACCTGGATCAGACGTCTTTGATGTACTGACAATGGGGCCTGATTGGCTCAGCCTTTATGTAAATTAGGTATCCAGTAGAGATGAATCTGGCTGGTTTCTTTGAATGTATATGGCAAGTTCTGATTGGTCCAGAGATAGGGTTGAAGAATGCAAACTTAGAAGGAGCCAGTAAGGAAAAAGCCTGGAGAAGAGAAAGCGATTGGCTGACATCCTGATGAGTAAGGGCTTCTTTGAATCTCGGTTCCTGGACTCCTTGTTTGTTCCTCCGGGAGGAGGAGCTCTGCATTGTCTGAACTGACTACCAGTTTTGTCAGGGCATGGAAATACTTTTGTCCGTCTGGGCCGGCTGACTGCCCACAGAACGGTGCTTCCCTGCTCCTGGCTCCTGGCTCCAGCATCAGCTGCATGATGGGAATGGACAATTTTGCAAGACTAGTGGTAACACAAAGGTTCTATCATAACAAAGCACTTTGCCCAGGTTTTGGGTCAGCCATGTTGGTCTCAACTGGATTTAGATAGGTTTGTTTGTTTGTTTGTTTGTTATTGTTTGAGCCCCCACGTGACAATCTGTTAAATACAGCTCTGAGGTGGCCTCAGCCTTTATGAAGTTTGCCTCTGTTTCCCCTCTGTTAGTGTAACCCACCTCGTAATCACCCAGGCCCGGCCACCACGGCAATGCAACGCTGCCCAAGTCCAACTGCAAAATCCTACACCTGCCTCTAAGGAAGTTGGATCTTGAAGCCATGATTCTCGAATTCGCCAAAGAAAAGAATCTCAGGACCACATAGTGTAAGGCAGAGTTGGAGTTTATTGAAGAAGACTTTTAACATTTATTTAAGAAAGAGGGTAGATAGGGGAAAAGGTGCTCTGAGAAAGGACAGTACACAATTAAGTGCAGCTGAGAGCTTCTGAAGAAAGTTACCGATTCTAAAGTTACATCTCAAAAGGTTGCTAAGAAACTTAAAGAAGAGCACACAGTGGAAACCTTGGGAACTAGAGCTGGATACGTGAAGGGAAATGCCCTGTCAGTGGGGTGGCCCGAAGAGAGGCAACTGGTATGCCACAGAGGCCTGAACCCCCATAGGAGTAGACAAGCCAGAGGGATCCTTGGGGCCCATAGACACATACAGGCAGGAGGGTGGGAGGTAGTGGGAGGGATTAATGAAAGGAAGAAAGGATAGGAGGGGGGGATGGAGGGAAGCAGGGATGAGTACTCAATATGTTTGGATTTTTTATATTTTATTTATTTATTTATTTTGTGTGTGTGTGTGTGTGTGTGTGTGTGTGTGTGTGTGTGTGTGTGTGTATTAGAGGGAACGGTATGCTCCTGTGGAGGACCAAGGGTGACTTCGGGAATCATCCTGGATTCCTTCTACCTCCTTCTTGCTTTACTCTGGCATATCCCAGGCTCTAGAGCCACAAGTGCAGGCTGCCACCTTTACCACCTGGCGTTTTTAATGTGGGACCTGGCATCCGAACTCAGGACCTTCTGCTTTCGAGACAGTTTTAACCCTTGAGCCATCTCTCCAGCCCAATATGCTTGTAAAAGTAGAAAAATAAAATAAAAAGTAAAAAAAAAAAAAACAAAAAACAAAAAAAAAAAAAAACTTAAATGATATCAACGACAAAAGCTTATAGCGTTGTTTGTGAGATTCCTAGAAAAACCTGGGAAAGGAGTTTGGCCATATTTGAAGATCCCGTCCACTAAGGCTGTAAGCATGGTTCACTGCTGTTTTGAACCTTCTCCTTAGAAACACGGCTGTACGAAAGGATCACTGTCTCTCAGAAGCAACTTTCACAGCAAATGTTAATTGTGCCAGATTTCTTGTCTATTGGCTGGACTCTTCATTCTGCCTGACTTCAGAATGAGGTGCCCCTTTCATTTCCCACATCCCCTCAGTGTCCCCCGACCTGCTTTCCTGCCTGGATGGGTACCTTTTGCCTCAGTGTTGATCATCAAAGCCCCCAAGAAAACAAATGAGCCACATGGAAAATAGAAAAAGAACTGGAGATGTAGCTCAGTGGAAGATCACTTGCCAGCATTTGTGGAGCCTTGGGTTCAGTTCTCAGGACTATAAAATAATTGGTAGGCATAATACATATCATTCACATAATTTTATGTCTTGCTATTTGTAAAAATTCTTCAAAAATCACTGATCTGCATTGCTATGGTGGTCTTCCTAATTCTCATCATCAGTAGATTTTATAAGCTTTCAGTCAAAATTCTTGCAGTTACTATTAAAAAGGTAAGGGAAAGGGAGATTCGGGGGCAACTGCAAGGATTGTTCATGGAACTGTAAGACCCCAGCTGGGGACCAGATGCTTGATGCCTGCAGAGCTCTTCCCCATTCATTCTTCTTCCAACCTTCTCCATGGGACAGTGGCCAAGCATCTGCAAACATAAATGTTAATCATGCAACTGACGCCCAAGAGACTGTCCTAGGCTTTTCACTAGAAAAAAAAAAAAATGAAAAGAAGGACTTTGACTTAAATTGATTCACTGATTGAAGAACTAGGGTAGAGTGATCCTTTCTGGGTCAACTTATACTCCTTGTGGAGAGAATGGTATGCCAGAACATCTTAACACATGACAGTGCCTAAAAGATGTAATAGGTATAAATAATTTTTTGTCCAATATTTGAGTTTTAGCTAATTCTTTTTGTTCCTGTAAATTATTGCATATATAATTGTGGGGCTTTTTTAATGTAGATTTCACCTCAATTTTTTTTTCTTCCAAAAGGAGAGAATTTATATTCACTGTTTACCTCATTACCACGTACTTTGTCATGCTGGGTAATTTCTAGGCGACAATGGGTGTTAAATGGGTCATAGCCCTGACTCAGCGACTGTTAAGTAGAAATCTAAAAAAAATCTGGATTAAGAACAATAGATTGGTATGCAAGAATAGCTATGTAGTTGTATTGTTTAAACTGATTTTTGTGATGACGAAAGCTGATGGGGAAAGAGAGGAATTCATGTGTGCACCTCTCTTCCCAGACCCACAGCCCACAGGCTTCCTGACCTTGGTCTTCCCCCCAGGAAGTTCATGGCAGTATTCAGGAGCCAATAGATGCTCCTGTCTCCTGTTTCTACTTGCACAAAAATAACTGTGGCCCCAGTAAGCCTAGTTGATGCACACAGTAATTTATTATACACCTTCTTCTACAGGTGGCCCTTCATATGGAGATGATTTTTCCTGGGATTCTTTTTCTCCCCATCAGGTTATAACAGGTTTACAATCCACTTCATCAACCCAGAACCAGAAGTTTGACAGAGGTAGCTTGAGACATAAAGAAACACGGAGAACGCGTTCCACCTGGTAAATAATTGCTGGGTTCACATTCCTGTGCATTCAGGCACGGACACACTTCTGAGCAGCATGCAGCTGTGAAAAACGTCTAGGCTTCACGGGCCACATGAGCTAAGATCTCCTTAGGTCTGTCAGGTACTCAGACTGCAGCCGGCTGGGGCACTGTTGCATCCTGGACTGCCAAGTCAGCTACAATCTGCTGATCTGGAGGGGTGTAAGATAATTCTAAGGGGTCTGAGAGCTCACTCTGCTGGAAGTGGAAAGGTGCAGGACATGCACAGCTCTTGGGCTGCAGAATGAGGGGGATGTCAAGGCCAGGTTAGGAAAGCCATTGTCAGAAGCTATTACAGGTTATACACCTTCCTCGTGCAGATCATGTCTCGAAAATCATCTGAAGGGCTTGTAGCAACCTTGGGATGGAATGTTTGGGAATGCAAGAAGCACTCAGCCATAAAGAGCCAGCTATCGAGGACTTAAAGAAGTTAATATGTAGCTGGTTCATTTAGTTGGGAGATATTTAGCCATGATTTTCTCCCAGGAATCCTGTTGCAGTCAGATCTTTCCACCTGCGAGACATATAAGACCCCTTCCCTGACCCTGAAAGCACTGAGGTGTTGTGGGGGAAGACTCAGGAATGTGGGGAGCAGGGCTCAAGTTAGCACTCACTAATTCAAGTACCTTCAGTGGTAGGTACAAGTATGTGCAATGGTCAGGGAATAGAAATGGACTGCCGAGGACTAGAAAAGATGCTTCCCTCCCCTCACAGGTAGACATTCAGATTCGAGATTTCTTTTTTAAAGCTCTGTTGAAGGTACAGCTGAGTGGAGAGCACTTGATTCACATGTGCAAAGTTCTCTCTCTCTCTCTCTCTCTCTCTCTCTCTTTGTCTCTCTCTCTCTCATACACACAAATAGCACTGTCTATTTCTGGAGGATTTGACCTGTAGACCAAAAGGATACTTGTCCTTGCTGGACTATAGAATCCTTAAGATCTTCTGTTAGTTTTATTTCTGACAATGGGGTAGATTGAAACTAGCTCTTTGCATGTGCTGGAGAAACTCTTAAACCATATCTGTTTGTTGCGTGTTTTCTAAGATTTTTGCTAGTAGGCAGAGTAACTGAGATTTTGCTGCCCCAACCTCCCAAGTGCCTTAGTTGAAAGTATGCACCACCACACCAAGCTCCCTTGAGCATTTTGACTTCTGAGTTGTGTGATGCTGTATATGACTATAAAGCATTTTTATCTATAGAGTCTAACACTTTCACTAACCTCTATGGTAGAAGAAGGGCAGAGCTCAAATATGATATAGTATCTTCATTCTCTAGGAAATAGCAATATTGTAAACTAAGTTGTGACAATCTATTAAAAAGCCTGTAGCCATTCAAGTTCAGCAATGCCAACCTTCATGTACATGAATCCAAAGAAGTCACAGAATGGGCATGACTTGAGTTGGGTTTACAAGGATGAACATTCAGAGTAAGGAAGCATAACATTCTTAGATGGTAATAGTAAAAACAAAAGATGTAGGATGTGGTCATGCTTGGCTCCTTGTGAACCCCACAACTTCTTCCTCAACCCCTAAACCTCTCTTTCATCAGGAGCTAAAGCCTTTTCTAGGGCCACAGTCTGCCTAGTTGAGTCCTTAACCAGCAGCCGGGCTTTATTGCTCTCTTGGTGTGTGACTGGTCCTTACCTGGGCCACTGCCTGTGAACAAATCAACACAGTGGCCGGTCGCTTCTACCGCTAGGATAGTTACCTCTGAGACTGAGCCTCCAAGGCAAATGAATTCAGTTTTCAAGTGCATGGATAAATGTAAGCACTTGACCAGGAGTAGGGCGGGAACAGTGGTGGTGACAGAACCCCTATTCCAATGTTGGGATTGTCCTCCCAACTATGTGATTAGACCTTTGCAGACGTGCTGATTGCCATCCGTAGGCAATCTAAGGCAAAGACTAATCGCCTGCAATGTGCCTGCACCTGTGCTGAGCCCAACACGCAGGAACATATTTGCCTCTTCACAGGCTCTAAGATGAACACATGAGTATTTTTTAGAGAGGAGCAAAAAGACTCTGAGTGGTTAAATAACACATTCAGGGTCATAGAAGGCAACACAGGAAATTGGATCTCAACTCAGGTCCTCTGTCTAAAGAGACAGCAATTTACCTACAAAGTACTACTACCTGCTGTGGTATTTGCAGAAAGGCTTTACTGTATAGTAACTCGTTATGTAGACAGACTAGGCTTTACCTGCCTGTGCCCATTCAGTGCCCATAATACTATCTCATGCTACTGTTTCATTCTCATACCTGTGTCAGCATATGCACAGCTGCACAGTCATCTACTGACCCATCATTGAATGCAACTCTCATCTAAAAACAAACAAACAAAAAACTGGGTCTGGAGAGGTGGCTCGGGGGTTAAGCCTCTGCCTTGCAGGCTTCTGAAGGTCCTGAGTTCGGATCCTAGACCCCATGTATAGATGCAGGGCAGAAACGGGGCGGCCTGCATTTCTGGTCCTGGTAGGGCGGAGCCTGTGAATCCTGAGAGGATTGTAAACAAGGAGGAGGCGGAGGCGGTCCATGGTGGTTCCTGAATTCTTCCGTGGTTCTACACACACCCGCACCCGCACAATTGAATAAATAATAATTTAAAAAACCCAAAAAACTACTATTGGATTATGTGAATGCATGTCACTGGCTCTCCAAATAGTATGGCACATTCACAACATTGAAGTCACCAGAGACCCAAAAATCGAAACAAATCTCCGTTGATGCCTTGGCTTCTCCCCACCCCCGGCAAAGATTTGATTGTAATTTGTATGGGTCTGAGTGAGACAAGGAAGTTTCTCAAGTACTCCCCAGCCGCCTCTAATGTGCAGGGAGGGCGAGAACACAGCAAATGGTTTGGGCTAAGGAGGAGGGCGTGGGGTCTGTGACCTGGGCAGTGATGGCACCTGTATGAGCCTTGGGCTTCTGCTCGTAACATGACAGCTGCAGAAATATGCAGCATGTGTGTTAGAGGGACAATGTGAGAACCGAGAGAGTTGACACCAGGAGTTCGTGCCCTGGTTGCATTGCTGGTCTTGCCCCTCAAAGTCTCACTGATCCTTAATGAAAACGAAGACTACAGTTTCCCAAGTAAACACATTGGTTACCTGAGAACTTGTCATCATCATCCCCCTCTCCTCCCACGCTCCTGCATGCTTAGACCTCCTCCTGGCATCCAGGTTGGAGGAAAGGCTGGGTAAATGCTCCTGGTAGCTACCTAACTTTTTTAGAGCCAATCGCTGACATAAAGCTGTGAAGTAACTAGGATAAAGTAGCAGGGCCATTTAATAGTAAAACGATAACAGTATAAACAAATGAGATATCCTATCAACAACATTCAAGTTCAGGACAAACAGCTGCTGTGGTCACCCACTTGGTGCTGGCCAATGAGACCACCTGCACCCACATATAGCAAGTGGGGTGTCAGCTTGCACCACAAGAGTCGCACCTTGGGAATTCAGGTTGGTGAGCTCTCCATGCTGCTGCCCTGTGACCTGAAAACTGCCAGTCGTCCTCCATTGGGAATCCAGTTTCAAGGACGTGGTGGTGAGCATGAGAAACCCACAGGCGGCACTGCAGTTGCTTAGAAGCAGGCGAACAGTCAGTAGTCTTCAGTTCCTGCTTCCCAGGAAGCCCAGCTCTGTGTCCAGCTAGCAGTGCAATCCTCAGGACTGTTGTAAGAGTTCACAGAATCATGAGTCCAGGGCCCCCAGCACAGGGCTTCTGCAGGCATGTGGGTATGGGGGCTTTTGTTGCCTTTCTTTAAGCAAGTATAAAGAGCCATAACTCATATGCCGTAGAAAGTGAGTGAACCAGCATTCTAATCTGTTACCTCATCCTTTCTTTTTTTAAAATCTTTTTATTATTATTTATTCAATTATGCATGTATGGTGTGCGCATGTGTGCATGTATGTGTGTGTGTGTAGAACCACGGACGAATTTGTGAATCACCATGGACCGCCTCCACCTCCTCCTTGTTTACTCTGTCCCAGGATTCACAAGCTCCGCCCTACCAGGGCCAGAAACGCAGGCCGCCCCCGCTTCCACCTGGCGTCTTGGATCCGAACTCAGGACCTTCTGCCTGCAAGGCAGAGGCTTAATCCCTGAGCCATCTCTCCAGCCCCACCTCATCCTTTCTTTGAAACCGCAATCACAAGCCTTGAGACTTGAGTTCAAGATACTTAGAGGTAAGAAGATAAAGACATAAAAGGCAAAGAGCAGGGGCTGAAGAGGTGGCTCAGGGGTTAAGCTTCTGCCTTGCAGGCAGAAAGGTCCTGAGTTCGGATCCTAGACCCACGTTATAGATGCCAGGCAGAAGCGGGTGTGGCCTGCATTTCTGGTCCTGGTAGGGCGGAGCCTATGAATACCGGGGCAGAGTAAACACGGAGGAGGTAGAGGCGTCCATAGTGGTTCCTGAATTAGCCCGTGGTTCTACATACGCACACATGCATACACGCACAATTTAATAAATAATAAAAAAATTTTAAACGGCAAAGAGAGAGAGAGTGAGAGAGAAAGAGAAGAAGAGAGAGAAAGAAAGAGAAAAGAAATGGGAAAAGTTAGAGAATATGTTCCTGATCTATTTTCTGGGAGCACTAGGTTTGCTAAATGGGGTGAGGGGGTGACAGAGGACACCTTCCACCTGTCGCGACACTCCAGTAAGCACTGGGTAGCTCTTAGATCCAGTGCAACAGAACTTATGGGGGCTGGTTCAGGCCCTCCCAGGGACCTTTGAGTATTGACCAATCTGAGTAAAAGATCAGCAGTTTGAACTTCTTTGTTCTTGTTCTTTGTTACTTTGGGAGATTTTGTTTATGCTGTGGTCAGCCTAGGTGAGAAACTGGCATTGATCAGCTCACTGTGTTCTCGCCTTGTGTTTATTCATTGGGAACAGGCCCGAGTGTTCCCAGAGTTGTGGTATAAGAGGGTCTACCCTGAAGCCGCTGTTCCCTTGAAACTCCTAACAGTGTGAGTACTAAACTCGTCATAATAATTTTAGTTTTCCATCGAATTTTTTTTATTCATTCCTTAGTTCTTGTTTTTATAAGATTATGCTATTCTTGCTACTTTGGCTATTATGAAAGACTTTGGATGGTTGCCCAACCTTCATACCTGAGTTTTTTAGAATAAACTCATCTTGGTCCTCAGTCTTAGTAGGGCTGAGACCCCTCCAACCCTGACCTGGTTTAATTCCTACCAGTCCACCTCATGAAACTCACATTGACAGGTAAATGCTGGCACTTACAGAAACTGATCGTGATTTATCTAGGATAGCAACTGTCAGAATTTCTAAGAGTACCATCTGGTTCAACCTACTTTCGTTGCATCTTGTTTTGCCTTGATATTTGCCATACAGCAGGCAAGGAAAGCAAGAGTTAGACCCCTACATGTCAGGAGTATGTCTGCGGTTTGGTCTATTGCAGACCAAGGTGTGAGCCCAGAGATGCCTTGGAAGTCTGGACTAGTTCTAGATGTCTTTGGTCTTTGGTCCTGAAGCACTAGCATTTTATACTGGGAACCACCTCTTTCCTACTCCCAGTTTGGAAAAAAATGACTTCATCCTTGTTTTCTAGGAGTGGGTATGATCATTTGGCTTGGCCAATCAGGACATTACAGTCTTCTGGCCCAGTGATAGGTGCAGAAATAGACATGTGACCCCATCAGAGCTAGGAGAGACAAGGGAAAATTCTTCAAAGGGTTTGTTGAGGTATAATGAACATACCATAAAATCTGCCCATTTGAAGTACAGCTATTCCTGTAAGCCCTCCATCCCAATAAACCCTTTGTCAATGGAAAATATCATAGTTTAAAATGCATCTAATGTACACATCTTCTGAGAATCACACCTCAAGCATGGTGTGCATCAAAGCTTCACTTTGAAATCTGAGGTGGATTAGGAGACACAGCTCATTCCCGCCCAGCATCCTAATAGTAGCAGACTCAGAAAAGTTCAAAATTCTTACCCATTCTACCATGGTATGGTTGAAAATATGTAGGTTGAACCATTAATAAGCAATGTGATAATTTTTAGTAAATTTGCAGAATGACCACCACAGCAATTTAGCTTTAGAGCACCTTAATAATATCAAAAAAAAATGTAGCAGGCTGAGGAAACCCCACACCTTCCTTTTGGCTGGAATTGTTTGTAGTCATGGTGACAGGAGAGAGGAGACTACGCAGAAATCAAGAATGAAGCAAAACAAGCAGAAGGCAGAATCTAGAGATGGGGCGGACACTGGGTCTGGAGGTCACCAGCGAAGCAATGGGCAGACAGAAGCCTGGAGGGTCCCCTTCGCCTCGGCTGGCATGACTTGAGTTCTCCTTCAATGGGAGACTCCCACAGTCACTGAGCAGATTCCAGGGACTGTCACTGAGCTTTAATCAATGGATATGTGGGCAAGAGCCTGCATCTTCAAGTCTTGGTAATTTCAGAATTATTTTTGCATATGACCACAGAAGCTATTTTACAAATAAGATAGGTAAGTCTTATGGAGATCAAATGGTTGACGGGGACACACAGGAGAAGCTAAACATGGCATAATCCTGAATCTGATTCCATTTTTCCCTTGAAACGATGTTCTTCTTTAGTCCTCCTCCTCATCCTCCTTCTCATCATCACTTCTAAAATGTTTACAATGTGCCAGACTCCATACAAAGAATTCTATAATTATTAACCAATTTTTTCTTTGTTATAATACTTACCCTCTAGGATGGTAGCAAAGATGAGGAAAAATGAGGATTAAGCAACTCTCTGAGATAATTTTGCTGTCACCACGTCTCTCTCCTGTCACCATGACTACAAAACACCAGATGCAAAGATGACCTTCTTAAGCATTGCCCTTTGTATGCAAAGATTAACCAAGCCTCAACTTTTGATCAGAGACTCATCAGTTTCTCTCCCAAAGGCCCTGATCTTTTCAAAATTTTCATTTTGTTCAATACAAACAAGGACCTCAACCATTTCCATAGTCTAGGGTGCTTCAATTACTTACATAATTTTCATATAGCTAACTTCAAGGAGTCTTACTACACTTCTGTGGTCTAACAACTATGTTCTGAACACAACACAGATGGGGTCTAATTATGACAAGAGTTCTTATATTGATGTCTGCTTAGGATGAAAAACTAGATGGCTGCTCTGCTTATTAATTGGAATGGATATTTCATATGCTGTGGTAATGATAATATAGGCCACTGTAAATTTTTACATTATAGGCAATTGCCAAAAAAAAAAAAGGTAAGAATTGGAGGTCAGCAGCTAAAATAAAATTGAAAGGCACTGAAAGTAGCAGCCTGACATTTCCTGTCTTCTCTGATTTCTGGTAATCACACGAGGCACATGAGCTGCTTCCACACTCTGAAATGCTCTGTGAATGTGACACTTTTACACATATTGTCTCATTGATCCTTTCCTAAGCCCTGAGGTTCAAAAGGGATTTTCAAGTGAATAAACAGTGTTTTATTTAAGGCAGTGCCATAAAAGGTTCTTATTTCTAGGTAGAACAAAGTGATCTTTTGGAAAACTCACTGCACATATATACCTGTAGCCTGATTGACGGGTAGGGACTGAAGACAGGGAAAAGAGACTAGAAGGCCATTCTTGCTCGTCCTCATGCTTGTTTAATATGCAGGATCTGTATGGGGACTTGAGATGTACTTGGATCTCAAGGTAAGAGAACTTTGTTTTCATTTCTAATGCTCAAATACACTGAACAAAAGTAGGTGGTAATGATAGAAATAACAGTTAAGAGCGTGTGCAGGAATATAGATCAACCGTGAGGACACTCTGGGTTTTGGTTCTTGGGTAGCATATATACATTTCACATGAGGCTCTTTCTGTAGTCCCTGGTCCGCTTTCGCAATGCCTACTTTGGCAGCAGTGTACACCCTGGGAGGTTGGGATAACACAGCAGCTGGGAGAGAAGTTTTGGGGCAAGTGGGCTATTAGAGTCTCTTAGAAATGATGTCCCTCAGCGTCTACAGGGAATTAGTTCCAGGATCCTTCCCTGTAGCAAATGTCAAAACTCCAAGATGCTGGAGTTCCTCATTCAAAACGGTGTAATTTCAGAGATCTTACACGATCCTCCCCTATACTTAGAATCACTCTAGATGCTTACAATAACTAATGCTATGCAAATGCTATGGAAAGAATTGTTATACTATATTAAAGAACAATACCACAACAAAGAAACCTGTGTATCTTCAGCACCTTTGTTTTTCAATTATTTCCAATCCTGGATTGAAATCCACAGGTGAAACTGTGTGTTTGTTTCATCTTCCTGTTGCTGAATGAGTACAAAACCCAAATAACTTAGGGCGAAACAAGGGATTTATCAGCATGCTGAGGAAATTGAGACCCAGCTATACCCTTAGCCACAAGACTGCTGAGAGGGGTGAACTTCATAACTACCAACATGGCTTGATGCCTGGCTGCCAAAGTATCAAACCAGCTCTCTCTATCGGGAAATAGTCTCGCCACCATGGGCTAGGTCTTCCCACATCAATCAAATAATCTCCCACTTGCCTTAACTATTAATTCTTCACAAATGTACCCAAAAGGTCAACTTTCATATGACACACCTTGTATATGACACACCTTGTATATGACACACCTTGTATATGACACACCTTGTATATATGGTACATTGACTCAGACAGCAATTTCTGCATTTTACGTCTAATTTTGTTGTTCATGCACACCAGAAGGGGGAAAATAAACAACTCAAATTTTCATTTATCCTCAGATTATTTGATTCTAATATGGAGACAGAAAATTTGGATTTGAGCCCAATTCTGCCACTCATACATTGTTTATTTAAACTTGGATGCAAGCCCAATTCTACTACCTACTTGTTGTTTAAACTTGAATGTAACAGTTTATCTGTTATGTCAGTTTCTAAAGGGGAGTTAGAATGGCATCATTTCCTTCCTGTCTCATTCATGGGATTATTAGGAGAATGCCTTAGTCCATGTATGGAAGAGTGGAACACATATACAGCATGAACGATCAAAGTACAGTATGTTACTTGACTGCACCTTACACTTGGGGGACAAGAAGCTCTGTTCTGCTGTCTGCTGATGGCTGTAATCTCAATAGTATTTATCATCCTGAGAGTGGCATAGCTTCCAGGTCAACAATTTGCAAACCGAAGGTTACAATTCGAGAGATAGTGGAACATTCAAAGAGGAACATTGTGGACAACTCAAGGATTAAAGACAGCATTTGTTTTCTTTACATGAACACTAAACTATAGTAAACTAGAAGTTTCAGACTGGACCTTTAGCGTCCCAGTGATCTTGAACAAGTATGACACCATTTTGACCTCATATTCTCAAATTTATGAAACAAAGATGCTCAGTCTTCTCTCTATCTCTATCTCTCTCTTCCCCCTCTTTTTCTCTCTCTCCCTTTCTCTCTTCCCTTCTCACTCTACTTTCTCTTCTTCCTTCGCCCTCCCATTCTAGTTTTTTGTTTTGTTTTTGAGATAGTCTTGCTGCATAGCCCAGGCTAGCCTGGGACTCATGGTATTCCCCCTGTTGGAATTGAGATACCCTGTTGGGTTCTCAATCCATTGTTGCTTAACCCAGGAAAGTTTTGGAATCACCTGGGAAGATCCTAAAGGCATATCATCTTTTTTTCTTCCTCTTCCTCTTTTTTCTGTAGACTAGTTTTGTGCTGTGCTTGCAAGGCCTAGAAATACTGCTGGTATAAGAATATATTCAGCAAGCAGGCACATAGTCTATGAATAAATAAGTAAAATTCAAACACTGCCAAGTACTAGGTCAGCTCTGGAGTCCTCGTATCACATGGGGCACGGCCTGTATGTCTAGTTCAGAAAATCTTCCTTGATCATTTTTGCCAAGCACCCTGACTGCAAACACCAAGAACACAACCACAATCTCTGAGATGCCTTCATCCACAGTTGCCAGATTTAGCCAATAAAAACACCAAATGGCTAGTTAAGTTTAGTCTCAGATAAGCAACAAGTAACTTTCACAACATCAGAACACAACTTGCAATCTTTCACTGTTAACAACTTGCAGGGAAACAACCAACCAGAGCTGCTGCTTAGACTGATGGCCAGAAACCTCCCCCTTGACACGGGCCCTGACTTAGGGATCAGACAGAGGCTTGGTTTGAGTCTCAGACCTATGCGATCCAAGCAAACTGAGTAATTCATTGGATTGCATAACTGTAGCATATACCTGCTAAGGTGAGGAAATAACAGAGACAACTCAGGCAGACTCCTAGCATTTAGCACACAGTAAAGTTTGGATATTATTAGTGTAGTGCATCTGATCTGCTGGTGTGAGGAAGAAAACACAATGCCAAAGAGCCCTTTGTTACACTGTCAAATAGTGTACTGGCATGCAGACACACCAAGGTGTTAGCTAGTGTGGTCAAAGGTTCAACAAAGGCTGACCTTCTATCAAACAATGCCTCTATGTCTGAGGGAATAAACCCATACTAAAAATCAATAGATTATTCAGTATAAATAAAGGAAGGAAGCCTTTCATTTATTCAATACGAAATGTCATTTGCCTAACTGCTGATGTCAAAGATAAATATTTGCTTAGTTTTATAGGGCCACTTACATGAGCAGAGGAAATACTTGGGTTCAGATCCGGTTTATCTTTCTTCTAAACTAAAAGCCATCTTCTGTTTCTAGGTCTTTTGTGGCTTCTGGACACTTGTAGTACATTTCCTCTAGTGGAAAATATAGACATGTATTAAATGGAAACAATTCTTTCCAGACATGTCCTTTGGGGGTATAGTCTTTTGATAACATCATTATTAGATTTAAGAAGGCTACAGCTGGAAAATGAATTGGCAAATCAGTTTCTATCTTGGCAACTCTGTTAAACCCCCAGTGGTTATTTCATAGCTTATTTAACACATTTGTTTTTGAATGTGCGCTATGCACTGTTGTAAATGCTAGGGACCATTAGTAAAGAAACAGATCTAAGTCTCTGCCCTTGTGAACCCTCCAGTCTGGTACAGAGGGGACATAAATGCATAAAGTGAGTTCATTAGGATCTGGAGGGCGGGCGAGAAGTGTTTTAGGAAGAGAAGTGGAAAAAAGAGGTAGGGCTCTGTGATGGGCTGGGGTGGGCTGGTCTGGGAAGGCGGTGGTTCCAGGAAGGGAAGAGCAAGCTGATCTGGAGGAAAGGAGGAGGAACTTCTTGTACAAACGACCCGAGGCAGGCATATACCTGGAGCAAGCCAAAATGCTACTAGCCCTGGGGCCAATGGGGAAACGGAGGTTGGAGGGAAGATAATAATTACTATTGTGGTACTTGTCCATAAGGAATTCTTTGAGTCTAACTTTCAGTTTTGTCTTAGTTTATTTATTCTGTCCGTGGGGTGATTGAATACTCCTTATCTGGAACAATAGTTCTCAATAAACTAAAAGTTTATTTCGGATCCTGCACCTGAAGGGAATCTATGCTATAAGGATCCTGTGTGCTTTGACCTCAATAGCTGTGCGTTCGTCTGCTTATTTCCTTCCTCATCGGATTTCTACTCATGGACAGGTTACTTAACCCATCTGCGCTACAAGCTCCATCTTAGAGTTGTGAGGTTGCATGCCCATAAAATGCTTAATTAGCACAGTGCTCCACAGGTAGACAATACAAACGAAATATCATGATGACTTCAAAGGTATAATTAGAAGAATTAGGCATTTTGAAATGGCTATTTTGGTGCATATCAGGAGTGCACATGCTTGTAGTGTCAACATGATTTTGAGCAAAAGCAGCTAGCTATATCAGCCTGGTGGTCAGTCTTCCAAGGTGCTCCCCAGGGACCCTGGGTCTGAGTGTTCATATCCGATATAGTCCCTGCCCACACTGTGGTGTGGTGATGGTGACAGATGTGATGGTGCGTCACTCTGAGGTGAGGCTGTAGATTGGCAGCTACCATTCAGGTCGCTTTGATCTCCTCCAGTCACTCTCTTACTACTTGCTCAGGGGGAATTTGTGTCTATACCATGAACAGGCTCCCCCTCCTCCCTTGGAGAGTTTCCCCCATGGAGAGGTCTCCTCACCCCCATGGAAAAGTCCACTTGACAGGCCTTTTCTAGTAACTTGGAGGCTGAACCTTTCTTGAAGGTGGCCCCGTCAGCTCTGGCCACGCCCCCAGAGCAGCAGTTACTCCTGCAGGCAGCTTCGTGGAAACTCTGAGTCATTATGCAGCTAGATTTCTGATTTTGAGAACTGTGCAAAATGATAAATGCTTGTCTGCAGCTGCTATATTTTGGAATAATTTGGTTCTGCTTAAGAGATTGTGTGTATTTAACTGACTTTTAAATACAAAGTGTTTTTTTTGTGGGGGGAGGTGCCTAAACTTGTTTCTATTATTTTATTATTTATTCTTTTTTTATTTATTCGTGAGGGTGTGTCATGTGCGCCATGGCATATTGTGTAGTAGTTAGAGGACAATTTGTGGGAACCAATTCTCTTCTTCTACCACGTGGTTCTAGGAATCAAAGTTAGGTTGCCACTTGCTGAGCCATCTCATCAACCCTGCTTCTGTTCTTTAAGGCTGACTGCTGAGCCTTGGTAGTTTACAAGTATTTGGTTTTTACACAGTTGTTATCAGTGTGTACACAGTTTTGTACCTGATTTTCCCCCCTCAGAATTATTTCATATCAGACTTGGGAGATGACTCCGCTGGTAAAGTGTTTGTTGCACAAGCGTAAGGACCTAAGTTCAATCTCCAGAACCCACATGTAAAAAGCTAGTGTGTGATCCCAGCACTAGAGAGGCCGAGATAGGCGGATCCCTGAGGCATGCTGGTTGGCCGGTCTAGCCTGCTTGGAAAGCCCCAGGCCCATGAGAAACTTGGTCTGAAAGAAAAAAAAGTAAGGCAAGGAGCGTGAGGAATGACCCTGGAGATTGTTCTCTGGCCTTTTCATGGACACATACATGCAGGCACACTTGCATACACATGAATCTGTACACACACACACACACACACACACACACAGACACGTACATACCCAAACACACATGTACACAAAAGTAAGTTGTTATATATTTGTAATCTTAGCACTTGGGTAGCTGATACAGGAAGACTGTTTAAATTTCCAGGCCAACTGAGACTACAGACTGAGTTCCTGGCCAGTTGTGTGTGTGCGCATGTGTGTGTGGGGGGCGCATGTGTGCGAATGTGTGTGTGTGTGTATGTGTACTAGAGGGCACATGTGTCCCTGTGGAGGACCAAGGGTGCCTTCAGGAATCATCCTAGATTATTCTACCTCTTTGCTTTGCTCTGGAGTCTCCCAGGCTCTGTCTGACAGAATAGGCTGTTGCCATTTCTACCTGATGTTTTATGTGGGACTTGGGGTCCCAACTCAGGACCTTGGCTTGCGAGGCAGACGCTTAACCACTGAATTATCTCTCCAGCCTGTCAACAAAACAAAACAAAACAAAAGGAAAGAACTAGTGTTGTTGGACCCAGTTGGTGGTACTGTCGGAAGTGATAGGAATGCAGGGGGTGGAGACTAGTGGCAGTGACTACGTCATTGGGGTGTGCCCTTGAAGAGAACTTGGGGACGCTGCCGTTCTTCTCCTTCTCATAACCCAGACGCATTGGAGCCAAATGATCACAGCTGCGAAACCCTGACACGAGAGCCCAAACAGGTCTTTTCTTCTGTGAGCTGATTTTCTCAGGTACAAAGTCAACTAGCACCGAGCGCAGGGTTCCTGGCTCTCCATTGGCTATGTAACTTTCTGTCCCATTGCTCCATCATCTCATCTCAAACATTCCCCAGGGTAGGCCAGTTGGCTTATTTCCAACTTTGTAAAATGGTAACTGTTACAATGAGAACAGTTCAGTTAGCTGGGCAGTTCCTGAGAATTCAGCAAAGTCGGTTTCCTAGATACACAGAGGGCAACACAGAGAGGCCTCCTGCAGGCAGTAGCAGAGAACAAATACTCAACACAGGAGGGTCAGAGACGTGAATGCCCTTTCCTATGACCTAAGACAGCAAAAGAGGCTGGGCCAAGTTGTGTGTTTGGACAATAATAACAGCTCCATAGAATCGTGTGTTTCCTAGAGCAATGCAGGAGACAATAAAGCCTTGGAAAAAACTATAAATAACTGTGTGTGTCAAAGCAGAAGTCCCAGAGGGTGGCCCTGAACTCACTCAGTGTCTTTGTCCCTCTTCTGCCTGTACTTTGTCAGAGTTGGTGACTGCTGGAAAGAGAGAAGAGGACAGGACTTCCTGATTCCAATTCCACAATGTTATACATATCAGGTTTCCACTGAATGCGGTGCTTGCGAAAAGGCTTTTCTGAAATCAGATCCCTGGATTTCCTCAGGTTCTTCAGTTCTGGTGCTCAACCTTTGACTTTGTCCACCCTCTTGACAAGATTTGAAGACCAGGTAAGCATGCCATCTTTAACACTTTAAAAATATTCTTGAGAGCCAGTGAGATGGCTTGGCAGGTAAAGGCGACAGTGTGCAAACTTGGCAATCTGAGTTCAATCCCCAGAGACGGGAGGAGAAATCTGATCATGGAAAGTTGCCTTCCACATATGCTATTGCACACGTCATGCCGATGAGTTTGCTTTTTACTCTGTCCGTAAGAAGTAAGTAAATAAATACTTTCAAAAATTCTTGGATGTGAGTTCTTAGGTTCAGGTATTAGCAGCATAAGCTTCCACTCTAAGGTTTGTCTTTTCTCCTTAGTGGAGATTTTTCATGAATAGAAGAACTCAATTTTAATAAAGAACATGTTTGAAGTTTGAAATCCAGACGTTATTTGGGCTGGGGATGTAGTTCAGTGTGTGTGCGGAGGGTGCTTGTCCAATACACCCTAAGCCCTGGCTTTGATCAGCATCCCAGAAAGAAGATCTGGATCTAATGGTACATAAATTATCCCAAGGAACATTAGACATGAGTAAGGCTAGAGCCCCAATTAGGCCCAAGCTCACCCATTTATGGAACCAGTCAGTTATAGAACAGCCCTGCCATAGGATGGGGGGGGTTACTGAGCACCCCCCCAGTAATAACGTTCTTTAGCATCTGCGCTCCTCATATGCTCAGCTGTGGCACTCCTCAGATGAATCCGGGCAGCTTCCCTGCTCCCCCTCCACCTTCCCCCCCACCTCCCATCCCCACCCCTCACCATCCACTCAGGGAACCTTCTTTTCATCTTCCACTGCAAGTTTGTTGATGAAAAGGCTCTAAGTCTCAAAAGACAACATAGTTGTTTAAAACCACTACGTTATAGAATGGCTCTGCAGGTCAAGACTAAAAGACACTTGGACCAGGGTGTCCCCACCAAGGGGAGAGGCAGCTTCAGCGATGATGACCACTGCAGAGTAATGATCACTGACAAAACTAACACCCCAAAGCCAAAGCAACCGTCAGTGAACACAGCTGAAAGCGAGCAGAGTTTGGTTTTGCTCTCCATTGGCCTGGATTCAAATCCTGCCTCTACCACTAAAGAGTGGTTCTTTCTACAGAGAATGATAGCTGCCTAAGCCCTTGTCTTCTTTTCTACAAACTGCAGCCAACAATGGTTACTTCTTCATAGGAGAAATAAGCACAGAAAATGCTTGTAGGACAGTGCCAGGCACAGTAATCTCTCAGTAAGTGCAATCAATTATTAAAAATTTCTCTTCTGGCTGTAGGGACAACACTTTATGGCTGCGGACTGAACTCTGTATTGTAGATAGGTATATACACTTACACATATGCATACATATGCATATGCAAATACATGCCACATACACACACCCTAAAAGATATACAGTTTCTTAGGATTCTTCTTCTTTTGTGTCTTTTACAAAGCCTAACCAGCACTTTAGGAATAATAGACTCTCAATCAGTATTTGGTAAGTAAATATTCTAAAGAGTAGATCAGTAGGGACAGGTTTGTACACATAATCCCTCTTCTTAGGATGCTAGGAGACTGTCATCTACCTTTTGAATGCTCTATAAATATTTGATAGTGGCCACAATGATATAATCATCATAATTATAAAGATTACTCTTGCCTTCATTTTGCTAAACTAGGATTCTGTCCATTAGCAACCCACAGGGCTACAGCTTAATGCAAGTGAATCCTCACATTTTATAGTAACTAAAGCAAATGAATCAATGCATTCTTTACCTTTTTTTGGTATGTGGGTAGTGTGTATGTTTATTTTCCGTGTGTGTGTGTGTGTGTGTGTGTGTGTGTGTGTGTGTGTGCGCGCGTGCATGTGCACAGACTCTTGGTTCATGTGTATGTGTGGATACACGCATGAGGAGGCCCAAAGGTGTGTTCTCTGATTGCTCTCCTCTTATTTATTGAGGCAGAGTCTCTTGCTGAGCCTGAAGCTTGCCAGTTCCCTGGGTTCCTCTGCCTCTGCCTTTCGAGTGCTGGGATTACAAGCAGCCACATGCCTGCCTCACTTTTACAGGGGTGGTGGGGACATGAACTCAGTCCCTTCCCTTGCAAGCATACTACCCACCGAACCATCTCCCCAGCTACTTCTTTACCTTTTCAAGCACTTGTTCCTAGGAAGCCAGAGCTGTTGGTCACAATTCTGATGCTTTTCTAACAAGTCAGCAACCACACTGATTTGTAGTCATTTTTCAGCTTTGTAATGCTTACGACTAAGAGGCAAACCAGCTAGTGAAATGTGACTTCAGAACTTTGGCATATAGTAGGGAATAGAGCAGCTAGGAGGGCCATTCCCTTCTGCTTTTTCCATTTCCACTGTCTCAAGTGAGGCAGTCCGAAGTGCTTTTCTGATAGAGAAAAACTCAATGCCACAGCCAAGAGGAGTGCTCTGTGCTGGAATTTGAAGATTTCAGTTTTCTATGTATGTATGTATGTATGTATGTATGTATGTATGTATGTATGTATGTATGTATTTGAGATAGGATCTCATCTTGTAGCTCAGGGGAGTCTGCAAATTCACTATGTGGCCTAGCCCAGCCTTGAACTTGTGGCAGTCCTCCTGCCTCAGCCTCCTGAATGCTAGAATTACAGGTGTGAGTTATCACACCCAGCTTGAGTTTTATAATATTAACAAATATTCTTTACAAAGATGTACCCTTAGTGGCAGAAAAGATCTTGGGAAAGGGTAGGGACCATAGTGTTCCCTTAGTAAATCCAGAGTCCCCAAATGTTTCCTCTGTTGGCAAGGGACCTGCAGGAGGGGACCCCAGGTCCCCAGTGTGCGCCCATGCCCCAGGTCATCTTCTCCCTTTGGAGACTCACTGTTGTACAATACGCCCCCTCTGTCTGTTCTTTTTAACATCCAACAGATACAAATCCAATTCTTAAGACTGTGTATAACATTTGAGCATAACAAAAACCTCCTTCCAAACAAAACAGCAACAAAGTCAACAAACAAAACAAACCAAAAAACCAACTTTCTGCACTGACTTCATAATACATAATCATTGTCATTTTATTTTACGGTATCATTTGTTTTTATTTAAATGGTGCATGTAATCTCGGTGATGAGGAGGTGGACACAGGAAGTTCCCAGGTTCGTTGGCCAACTGGTCTAGCCAAATTGATGAGCTCCCGGTCTAGTAACAGAAAATAAGTTAGAGAGTTGTTGAGGAAGACCCCTGATGTTGATTTCTGACCTCCGCTTGCACACAGGTGCACGCACATACACAGGGATTTGACATGTGCAAACAGCTGTATGGAGGAAACTTTTTTTCAAATTTATTTTTCTACTTTTACAAGCATACTGAGTATTCATCCCAGCCTCCCTCCCTTCCCTTCACCATTCCCTCCTTTCCATCCTTCTGCCTATATGTTTCTATAGATCTCAGGGTTCACTCTGGTTTGTCTATTCCTGTGAGGGCTCAGGCTTCCGTGGTATAACAGGTTACCTCTCTTCAGGCCACCCCAGGGATATGTGCATTTCCCTTCACTCATCCAGCATAGACTCAAAGGTTTCCACTGTGAGTTCTCATTCTATGGGTATAATAACTGTTTCCTATCGATAGGTTTATTGGCTATCTTCCCTATTGATCTATTTCCTTGCCTTATTTTAGGTTCTTGTTTAGGTTCTTTACAGTAACAGGGATGTGTACCATTTTGACAAGTGGGTCTTGAATCCAATCAGAAAGCTGTTGTTGTCTCCTTGATACTCATGCCACTAGTACATTGGTGGTCACCATGGTGATCAATTTACAGATCTCATGCTGTTAGTGGAGGCCTGTGATTATTTCTCTCCCCTAGCAGCTTCCACAGTATTACTTAGTACTGTGTAAACTATCCAGCAAGGAGAAACTCCTCAGATTAATTCTAGTTGATATAATTTGCCCATGTTCTGTGATCCATTTATGTTATATCTTCAGTATGGAGGAAACTTTAAGAAAAGCTGACTTATCTGAAAATGAAGAACTAAAAGATACTTTTAAGAGTATCTATTTTTAAAAGACTTGAACGTAAAGACAGACACAAAAGAAAAATGAACTCTTTCACAGAGCAACCAAGTGAAATGCAATTCACTCTTCAATCCTCCCCTCATGCCTTTAACTCTGACTTAACTGTGGATAGCCTGCTGTTCAAAAGCTGTTACTGATAGATATCTAACAGTTGGCAACCATGTAACATGTGTATTATACTTATATATAATATTATACATTATAGATGGAGATGATTTATGAGATGCTTAGAAGATACTTTTTATTTTTATTTTTAAAGGTAGCTTTAGTGTGTGTGTCATGTACATGCTGTCAGAGAACAACTTTTCAGGACGTGGTCCTCTTCTACCCTGCTCTTGAAGCAGGGTCTCTCATTTCTGCCACACTGCACCATGTGTGTGAGCTTCTAGACAATTCTACTTTTTCTGCCTTCCATATTACTTTAGGAGTGCTGACCACAGATGTGGCATCGCTGATCACCTGTGGAATCTGGTGACCACACTTAGATGGTCAGGTTTGAGCAACAAGTACTTACACCTGCTGAGCCATCTCATGGGGCTCCTTTCTTTTTTTTATTATTTATTCAATTGTGCATGTGTGTTTGTGTGTGTGTAGAGCCGGGCGAATTCGGGAACCACCACGGGCGCCTCCACCTCCTCCTTGTTTACTCTGCCCTGAGATTCACAAGCTCCGCCCTACCAGGACCAGAAGCGCAGCCCCCCCCCCCCCGCTTCTGCCAGGCGTCTATACGTGGGGTATAGGATCCGAACTCAGGACCTTCCGCCTGCAAGGCAGAGGCTTAACCCCTGAGCCACCTCTCCAGCCCGGGGGCTCCTTTCTTTTTCCTTCTCTCTCTCTCTTTCTTCTTTCTGCCAAGGGTTTATGGTACATCCCAGGCTGGCCTCGTCTGCAATCCTCTTGCCTCAGACTCTAGAGTTCTGAGGCTTTAGTCATGTGTCACCAGGTCTGACCAGAGAGGTCACTTTTTACTGTAATGCATCATTGACTGGAGAGCTGAACGGCTTATGAAAGGTGGTACCTGGTGACATTTGAAACACTGAACAATACAGTATCAACAGCAGGTGGGTGCAACATCACCACAGGATTGCAGGTAGGCGTACAGATGCATTCTCTTCTAGGCTATGCAGAAACTGAGTCAGCCAAAACTTAGCCAAAATCATGGTCAGATATAGGTGTCAACTTAGCAATTGAATGCTTGAGTGCTGGGCACAGTTGGATTTAATTGAACATAGTCCTGGACAAGCCTACGGGAGACTGTCTGATTGATGGGGAGGACCTAGCCCATGGTGGGTGGGACTAGGCCCTGCTCAGGTGAGTAACATGGAGGGAACTGGCTAAGGAGGTTGGCATTTTTCTAGATGCTTGGTCAGACGTGCTGTCTGGCAAGTGAAGATTGTTCCTCACAGTGGTCCCGTGGACATGGTGTAGACAGTTTCCTCAGCTCCTGGCGTTGGTATGAGCTCTTCTGCCAAGCTGAACAAGAAACTGTAACCAAGATTCAGAAGCCAAAATAAAACCCCTTGTCCCCTTAAGCTGCGTTGTCATGAATTTATTAGTAACAGAGTAACGGCAACACTGACTTCTCGAGTACTCAGATACTGTGTGCACATAAAAGTGGAGAGGAAAAGGTGTGTGTGGAGGAACAATTCTGGTTTCTGGAAGCTTAGACAAAATGCTTCAAAACAGTACTGGATTTAGTGAGGATAGTGGCTCACGTTCTAATGCCAGTGCTCTGGAGTTTGATACAGGAGGACTGCTGAGTTGGAGGCCAACCTTGGGCACAGAACAGAGCAAGACCCTGTCTATCTCAGAAAACAAAATGAAACAAAACCTCAAATACGGAATTGGAACAATACTGGCAAATGTGAATGGAATTCTAGACCACCATCACTTTAAGAAGCTCATCCACCACAGAATGGCAGAGTGATTCCCCCAAATTCCACCCTAAATTTTAGTAAGAAGTCGACAAAACCTGCTTCTGTCCAAACGAGTCAAACATCTTTCCCTCCAATCAGAGGGATGATGTCAAGGCACTCAAGACCAGAAGGAAAAGTTACTGAACCAAGATAAATGGACTAGATTATTCTGCATTCGGAAACTGTTTATGGCATGAGCTTCCTTTATAGAGTATACAAGGGTAAATGCTCACCCACTGATCAAAACATAACTTCTCTTTCACACATCTCAATTTCAGCAATCCCATCCCTAGCAGCACCACCAATGTCTGCTTCGTCATTCTTGCACGTAGGTTTCAGGGCATGCGCACACGTGCTTGATGAGATAACCCATGCAAATCACTGCTGATGATTTCTATACATCAGAGAGGTTTTTATGCCGATAGCTTCCCTCCCCCACCGCCCCACATGTTCTACTTCCAAGCAATCAATGTCCCATTTAAACAACTCAGTTCAAAAATGATTGTTCTCTTGTTGATTGTTTCCCAGTATAATAACCTGGTCATCAGTGACTGGGGAGGGATGGAGCACTGACACTGGTTTCAGTAGCTGTGTGAACCTGGCCATTATTATATGAGGAATTCAGCCTTTTAAAGGCCCAATGTTATTGTGCTTCTATTTATATAAAATGTCCTGAACAGGCAGGCAAACCCCAGAGACAAAACAAATGGTTGGTTGCCAGGGGCCCCTGAGGAGGGATGAGAAGGGGGCTGCTAATGGCCCTGGGTTTCTTGTGAGGATGATGGAGTTGCTCTGGATTTAGTGGTGTTAGTTTGTAATTTTGTGAAAAGACTCAAAAATCACCCAACTGGGCACTGCAAGAATATTTTATGGTATGTGAATTAATCTTAACTTTAAAAAATGACTAATTCTATAATGAAATTTCAAATCTAAATCTGAAAGCTCAAAATCTGCTGTTTATCGATTAAGTTTGCCACCTTTGAAGAGTGTATATAATAAGTGTTTGCTGACTACATGTAAATAAAAGAGAGGTCAAGGTTTGGAATTTGGGGGGAGGGGAAGGGCACTTTTGAAAATGCAGGAACGCCTGTGCTTCTGAGTCCCCGCCCATTGCCACAGCTGGCGGTAATTATCCTTTGCAGATTATCGCGGCCTTGGGTAGGGAGCAATTTCAGGGACTACACACTGAATCCAAAGGCCAGACAGAGGAGGAAAGGGCTTGCTCGGGGACACTGAGAGCTGGCAAAAATCTGAAGAAGTGAGCATTCCGGTCCCGACACTTGTGGGCTGTTTATCCTAACAGCCGGGGTCCAGGAACCTCAGGAATTTACAGGCGTGCTCCAGGAAGTCTTATGCCACTGCATCTTCTCCCTAGGGGAGTATGACGAGCGCCCTCAGCAGTTACAGAAAGATGAAGAGTTGTGGGGAGGCTCAGACGCTCCCTCTTCATTCCCCCATCAAGAGACCCAGTGGTGTCACAGCTGGCGTATTCGTTTTGGAAACACCCGATTATATTTTTGTGGGTTTGAGACATTGGCTTCGAACTCACCAAGTAACAGAAGACACGACCTTGAACGCCAGCCTCCTCCACAGTGCTGGGTCACAAGCTAGCATCCCCATGGTCACACCTGATTTTTATGATGCTTTTCTGCCCCCAGCTATCACACCTTTCACTTGAAAGACTCAGCCCCAGCCCCCAAGTCTCTTCGCATCTCTCCGGAATCCATGGCCCTTGCTTCCCAATGCATTTAGGATCGAACTACTTTATCCACCACATTCCCAAAGCAGGCCTGCGGGGTATGGGCGTGTACAAGGCGTGGGCGACCCCCAACTCCTGCACTTTTCCAGTCACCAGACTCATTCTGAGATGTGGATCCTGGTGTCATCCGGGGCTGAAGGCACTTGTGCTGTTCCGGATAGTACGAAGTTTCTGAACGCCGGGTGAGAACCGCCCTGCGGATGACCCGCCGGGAGCACGCTACAGTCCCCTTCTCCTTCCCGGCCCCAAATCAACTTTGCGGAGCGCGGGACAAAGGCGCTAGCTGAGGCGTTAGTCATGCCGCCTCCGGTGCGCAGCTCCCCTCGTAGAGACTAGGAACCTGGTCCACTCTACCAGAGGATGAATCTTGCCCTCTGTGAGTGAAGGGTGCATGCGGGGCCGGAGGTGCTGAGCGAGTCCCGGGGAGTTGGGGCGGCGCGCAGGCGCACTGGGCCCGCCCTGGCGGGCTTGGCGGTACAAAGAGCGCAGCTCACAGTTCGGGCTACCGGGGTCCGATCGGGCTCCCCGGGTCCATTCGGCCGCCTGGGCTCCCGCAGACCCCAGGTCACTGCGCTCCGGGGGGCGGCCGCCGGGCATCCCACGCGGCGCTCTGAGTCTGGGCTCCGCGTTCTGGGGTTTAATTCTAGCGCTGCTCCGCTGCTCCGCCCCCGGAGCGCCCCGCCCCGCCCCGCCCCGCGCCGGAGCCGCGCCGGGACTTGCGGGCCCCGCGCCAGCTCCAGAGGAGCGGCTGGAGGTGAGTGGCTCGGTCGCCGCGCTGCACCCCTGTCCCCCGCGAGGTGCTAGGGGCTACGATCCTGCCCGGAGCAGCCCTGAGACTAGCCGCACCAACTTCGCGCGCGCTGGGGTTCACGGCCGCCGTGGGGGTGGCCCCTGCTAACCTCAGCTGCGCCCACCGGACTCTCTCTGGGGTGCCCCTGGGGAGGGTCCGAAAGTGGCTTAGACTTCGCGATCGCCCCCGTCTGGGCAGATCGCGGCGGGTGCAGAAGTGGGAGTGCGGCGCCCTGAGCTGGGGGCCGCGAGGAGTACGTGCGGGGCCCGCGGAGAAGGGGCGGCGCCTCCTGAACCCGAGCGGCACACGCTGGCCGGGTGGTACCTCTGAGCCCTTGCGTAGCCCGGATCGCCTGCAGCGCGCTTTTTCTAACCGTCTCTCGGTAAGATCGGAGGGAGCGGCGGTTTTCCTCCTTTATCCTCCATGACTCCTTATCCAGGAGTGGCAGGTGCCCTGGGTCGCCTTCCCCAGACTCGTTGGTGGGTGGCTCCTGATGGGGTTGGAGGGGCTTGTGGGGGAGGGGTGCGTCGCCCAGGCCTCTAGGGATCGCCCCACACGGTCCCGCGTGGGTGTCTGGAGGACCTGCAGTGTCAGGTGGAGGGCGGGTGTGAACGTCCTAAGGAGGACTGGATCCCTGAGCGCCCCTTGTTCGCGAGACGCGCCAACTCTGGGGAGTGCTCATTCCGTCACCTGCTCCGTGGAACTTTCCCAGACAACTTTTCGCGGCAGGTCCCCTAGGCCAACTGAGCGTGCACTGCTGACTTTACGCCGGCTTTGATGGGCGAGAGCGTTCAGGGCTCTGTGGCGTCCCCCAGCGCCGGCTTCCAGTCGGTTGTCTCTGCCCGGTAGCAGCAAACCGAATAATGAATGAATTGTCAAGTCAGACTGGGGACCTTAAGACTAGCCAGACGCCCATCCCCTGAATTAGTGGTCATTCGGTCCTGTGCTGGGTGGACATCAGAGTCTTCTTGATTGTAGATTATAGGGAGATTCTGCAAGCTGATGTGTAGGTGACACTTTATTAGAGTTGTTTGATCTCATTTATCCTTTCTTCTAACGTTCCCTGCTAAAATGTTAGCTACTTCCTTGTTTAATGTATTTAAAGTTTTGAAATGTAGTGAACATCATAAACATGTCTTTTTAAAGGATATGATTCATTGGCCTTTAATGTAATCATAAATTACTTAGTCATCAACACTAATCCAGAATGCTTGCATTGCAAACTCCCTCCTCCCCCCTAAAAAAATCCCCATTGGTCTATGGACAATTTCTGCTACCCTAGCCCTACTTTTGGCCACTGGGGAAAGCAGATAGCAACTCTGATCCTTTCACTTGGGGAAAGGTGGTGACCCGAGGCAGCTAAAGGAAAGCAAAATGGTGGGGGGTTAAACAAATGTCTGGGGATGGAGGAGAGGCTGCACCTAGTGGAATGCTTTCAGTCTTCCTGAAACCTAGGGTCCAAGGGGGTCTTGGCCAATCTCTCTGGGCTCTAAAGTAGTCTCTCCACTGATAGAGCACTCTGGTGATTGAGTTATTGCAGCAAAAGTGAATTCTGGAGTGTGTGCGTGTGTGTGTGTGTGTGTGTGTGTGTGTGTGTGTGTGTGTGTGGTGTAAGTGTGAAAGAGCCAGAAGAGGGGGGATTAGAGGGGAAATAGCCCATTGATATTTAAAATAGTTTTTGTTTGTTTACGTCTAGTGCTGGGGACCCAACCTTTTAGCACTCTAGTCAAGTGTTCTACAACTGAGCTCTACTCTTAGCCCCTAAAGGAGTTTTTAAAAACTTGTACAAACTGGAGAATAAACCACAGGCATTCATATATTCAAGAGCAAGTTCATTTCATGTGTGCCAGCATTTGGTCACACATAGTGAATTCATGAATGCATATGGCATATGCCTGTCTTCTCATCTAGGGGAGGAGGAGAAGAGGTCTGGAATAGGAGAAAGCAGGAGGCTGGGGAGGTTGTGGATGCTGAAGGACACTGCTTGGGAGGAAGGATTGCTCAGAGCTGAGCAGAACCTGCAGGGAGAGCAAAGTCAGACGCCACACAGTGAGTTTCTTTGGGATACTGTAGATGCTTCCATTGGCTTTTGTTGGATTATCTTTGTATGTTGAACAAATTCATTTTGTGAACAGTTGAACTTCTCTCCGTTCCCTGTGTCCTTTTATAAAAGTTATAGAGAGGTCAGATTCAGGTTTTTTTTTTTTTTAAAGATTTTATCGATGAGAGACAGCGAGAGCGAGAGCACGGGGCGCGCCAGAGATATGCACGTGAGTACCATGGTGCATGGGTAGAGGTCAGAGGACAACTTTTGGAAGTCAGTTCTCTCCATCCATCATGTGGGCTTGTGGGAATGGAACTCGGTTGCCAGGTTTGCAAGCGAGAGCCTAACCTCCTGAGCCATCTTTCTGGGTTCAGGTTTAGGTATTAAACACAGCTTTGTGCCTCCAGCATAGACCTAAAGATGGTGTATGCCATCTCTCTTTTGTAAAAGGGCAACTTTTTTTTTTGATGCATACTTTTTATTTATTTATTTTCTCCCACATTTTATTTTTTCCTAATCATACAAGCTCAATAAGTTTGTCCTCTACCCCCCAACCTAGTGCCTCCCCCTTCCTCTTTTCCATCCCCTGGTGCATCATTTTGTGGGCATAAAAAGGCAACTTTTAAAAATAAATCATAATGCAGTGACCCTAAGTGTGCCTCAGTACACTGTGGCAAATTGAAAATAAACCTATGACCAAAGTAGGAATAGAACATCATCAACACTAGGGAAGATCCTCATCACGACTTTTCCAATAGCTGCTGCCTCCTCCCCTAGAATAACTGCTTTGCCAATTAGAGTTTAATTTTGAATGTTTTTATGCTCTATAACCATGGAATCAGGAGAGTTTTGTCCTGGCCTTAAACTGCAAAAGCAGATTCATAACAATGACTGTGTTCTTCATGTCACATGAAATCACAATGTTAACACTTTTGTAAAGTTTTTTAACACTGTATCTTAATATTGTTTTGGTCTCTTGTCACTTTTTTTTTTTAATTAGGGGTGTGTGAGATAGTTTCTGGTAACTCAGACTGGCCTCAAACTCACTGTAGAGTGAAAGATGACCTTGAACCCTGTACCTCCGGGTTGACTTGAATCCCCACACAGTCCTTTGAACATGCTCATGTGGAAGTTGTATTCATTTGGGGGCTTTTCCTAGTATGTTTTGCTGTGTGTAGGGGGGTTTCCTCTAGGGGAATTTCCTCTGAGTGTTTCTAGATCTTTCTTGTTCTGTTCTCTGCTTTGTTGGATTATCCTGGAGCCCCCTGTGGACTGACTGAGAATGCTTTCAGCTAGTGATGCACTTCTAGGGTCTCTGGGGGTTTCAGTTCTAATTCCGAGAGTAATGCCGGGCTGACAAGGTCACTTTTTTGTCAGTGGTCTAAGTGGCACTTTCTGGTTTCATCTTGAGGACACAGCAGTTTTTCTTCAGGGGATAGGACAGAGGTTTCTGAACTAGGAGCTTTAAGGGCTAAAAGAAGGATCACACTGTCCAGAAAGTCCGCATAAAAATTTAAAAGTTCAAGACAAAGGATGAATTTGTTGATTCAACGAATTCCATGCTCATCTGAGTTCCTATCCAAGGAGGGAGTTCCTGTTAGCTGCTGAACCCTGACTTCTGACAATCAGCTTGGGGTGCGAAAGGTATCCAGGGTTGCTGGAGAGATGAGGGGGTCACAGAGCATTCTCTGGAAAGAGGTGCAGTGCTCATGGAGGCCCTGTTTGCTACCTAGACTGAGGGGTGGTGTGGGCTTCCTTGCTATTCTTCCTTGCTGACAAATAATTGAACCCAGATAGTCAAGGGTGGAGGTGGGGGGGGTGGGGAAATGACTCGGGGGTTAAAGCCTAGAGTCTAGAAAGCAAAAGGACCTGAGTTCTGATAGACAGGATATGATGGCTATCAGTTATTCTGGCCCTGGAAGGCAGAGCCTGGGAAACCCCAGAGCAAAGCAATAAGGTGGAAGAGCAGCCCAGGAGGATCCCACCCTAGGGACTTCACAGTCACGTACACTCGAGTTTTTAACACACATGTACACACCATCCACACATAAAAGAAAGGGAAACATAAGCTGGGTGCTTTGGGGAAGCGATTTGTTTTTGCATGCACATCAACATCTCCTCAGGCAGGATTTGGTGAAAGTCTGTCTGGCAGGAAGGCTGTTAGGCCAGCCTTCCTTTAGGATAGGGAAGTACGCATCAACCTCAGTAATCCATAAGGACGGCTCTGCTTTCTGAGTTGGTAGCAGGTGGGCAATCAGAGAGACACAGCAGAGTCAGGACGAAGAAGGTTACAAGTGCGCCCTGTGGGTACCAGCAGCTGTTCTGCTATGGGTGCCAGGTTGCCCTGCGGTGGGTGCTGGGCTATTCTGTCGTGGGTCCCGGGATTCTGTGGGAGATCTGTCAGATAATCCTGTTGTGGGGTCTCTTGCTGGTAGCCAGTTGGTGAGTGGACTTCTGAGGGTGTTCGAGGCTGTGCTCAGGATTGACTACTGCCCAGAGCACACACACGGGGACTTCATTTGTCTCCATGGTGACTTAACGTCTCACATGGCAGTGGGCTTCCTCCATGGATGAATTGGAGTTTTCCCAAGAAAGATATGCATGCATATGATTTTTTTTTTAATGAAGAGTTGGGTGACCAATTCTGGTTACTGGCTAGTGGAAAATCTGCAGCATGGGTCAGCAGATGGGGAGCTGGGAGCTGTGGTAGACACGAAGTCGCCAGGACAGCTGGGGCATTGTCTATCACTCAGAGAGACTGGTCTTTCTGCTCTGGTCAGGTAATCACCGATGGCATGAGATCCACCCACATCACAGCCAGTCATCTGCCTTTCCTAACGTTAAATCAACGTACCGGTCCCCTCTCAAAGCACTCTCTAAGTTCATAAATAAAGTCACCAATAGGGTGGATATGCCATGACCCCTTACAACCCAGTCTCAGTAGGCATGTGACTTCTCTCACTGCTGCCGGCTGCTCAGACTTCAAGCAGGAGGCTCAGACTGCGCGCTTGATGGAATGAAAGTCAGAGTATTCCAACCTGCTGCCTGTCGTCTGCATTTGACTTCACTGATTTGGCACCATGTATTAGCCACTGTAATGACGACTGGAACTGAGCTCCTGACGCTGCTCTTTTCTCCCATTCAATTTTTGGTAGATCTTATTCTTACCTTTTTGTTTTTAGTTCTTCTAGATACCACTGTCATCTCCAGTAGTGCCTCCCAGTTATTGCAAGGCTGCGCAGACTTGGAAAGCTCAGCCAACTCAGGTTTGTTGACGGTGTGTTTGGGAGAGATGATGAAGCACTAGAATCTTCTTGCAGGAGGGAGAGCTGACAGAGAGGCTTTTGTGGGCACACTCCAGCCACTGGAGCGGCGTCTGAGCCCAGCTGCTGGTGTTGCCTAGCAGTTTTATTTTACCCTTTAGCTTTTGAGCCCATATGCATTTGCTTTTTCTTTCCTTATGCTTTGCATTTAAATGATGGATGCCGGAGGCCAGCACCATCCCCACTAATAAAGAATCTTAGGCCTAACCACTGAGCATGTATATGTGGATGTGCACCCACCCAGGAAAAAAGCACAGCCCTGTGCTTTTTCCATTACCTAAAGCAATCAGTTAATTGGGGACAATTTGAGAGTACGGTGAGTATCAGGAGCCCTGTAACTCTGAAGAGGGTGGCTTTTCTCAAAAGCCTCATTTAGTTAATGGAACCAAACGATGGAGCTTGCTCTGAGTCTCAGAAGACATTCATCCTGTCTGATCTGAGCCCCTGGCGTGCAGAACTGCTGCTATTGTGGGTTTGCAGTTGTGCATAATGTAGATAAAACCACTTCTGATTTTTCTTAATATAAACTTTGGCTTGATCAGAGACAAGAATGTCAATTTGCATTTGTTCATATCTGCATTATTGTTTTGGCCAGCTTGGTTCATATTTTATTTCTCTTGGGAATTCTGGACAGTGTACTTTTTTTTTTTAAAGACCTTGTAGCTTAAGAGTCCCCTGCTTCTTCTCCGCAGTGCGGGGATGACAGGCATGTGGTCCCATACTTGGCTCTGATTTACTCTTTAACCTTAAGAGGAAAAATTAAAAAAAAAATTAGAGCAAAAACAGAAGTGAAGCCGAAACACTTTCTCTCTTTTTCTCCCCCCACTTTCTCCTCCTCCCCCCCCTCTCTCTTTTTATTTCAGCAAAACTGCCTTTTCCTATAATAACAGCAGCTGAGGAGCAGAGGCCTTCGAGGGCATAGGATTGTCCCTCTTAGGAGACGTCAGACCTCACTCCTCTGCTAGTGTCACTCTTCCTTTTCCAGAGGGACCCTTGTGGATGGATCAGCCCGGTCATCTTTGTGTTCTTGTCCCTTACAATCTCTGCTTTGTCTTCTGATAACGTAGGTTTGTTTTGTTGGTTTTGAACTTCATCTGCGTGGTATTAGAGGGTACTTCTGTGTCTGGCTTTTTTTACCCCTTTTCTAAGATCGCTGGGTTGCTCATTATCTTTGCTGTCTAGATATTTACTGAAGATAATATTGGGCTGTTTATTTGATTAATATGAATAATGCTATTACCAGTGATTTTGTTCATGTTTGCTGGTAGATGTACCTGTGCATTTATTTTAGATATATGTCTACAAGGAGAATTAATGGACCTGGCGTTCAGTAGGATCTGCCTAACAATGGTGTGTGAGTTCCAGTTACCCACTTTACATTCTCACCAATTGTTGTGTCATTGTAGCTAATCTTGTAAATGTGTGTTATTGAATTTTCTAGATATTAATAAAGACAAGGAACCCCAAAAGGGATTCATACTCTTTTGCTTTTTCAGTACACTGACATAGAAAGGCTGTATCAGCTGAAGAACTGTCTAGACCTGGCACGATGTAGTTTGCCTCTAAAACCCAGGGGCTGGGATCTGGAGTTTGGCATTAGGAAGACCCATCTCAGACAACAAAGAGATAAACAGCAAACAAATGAAAAGGCACCATGAAGCTTTTTTATCGGTTTTTAAAGTCTATGTCTCCATACCACAAAACTTACTTCATCATTTTTATTATATCAAGGGATTTACAGCTAAGAAATAGAAATTTATTAGATAAACTCTATTTGCAAATTAAGATTGAGAGTGCTGGAAAGCTGAATTTTGCTCCTGCTATTTCCACTTCTCTAATGTGCTGAGTTAGTCTGATGATTTTTGCCTCACAGGGTAACATCATCGAACCAAATTTCCACAAAAGCCCCCGGAGGGAAAGGTGAGCTCTTGATGCCTAGCTCTAGAGTCAGGAGGAAAGGACTTGTCTCACCCTAGGGTCCATTTGGTTTGGTGACATTTTGTGACAGAGTTGGAAATTTTTTCTGTTTCTTGCGAAATGGAAGAGATACTTTCTAGAAACTGTAACCTGTAGTTTGGAGTGTGTTTTATTTCCTGTTGGCTCTTTCATGTGTGCGTGAATGTTCTTTGTGTGCACACATGCTTGTGGTTGCATGTGCATGTGTGTGTGCCTATGCGTGTGTATGTGGAGGCCAGAAGTCAATATTGGATGTCTTCCTCATTGCTCTCCATCTTTTTTTTCTCTCATTGAACCAGGAGCTCGCTGTAATTCCCCCCCCTCCCCCGGCTTTGGGATTACAACTCTGTTTTGTGTATGAGTTTTGGCATCCAAACACAGGTCCTAATGTTTGCATGGTGCGCAGTTTCCTAGCTGAGCCAACTCCCTAACCCCCCTTGGAAATTTCTTGCTTTAGTTTTTATTCAGAGTTCCTATTTTGTTTTCTTAGTAGATTCTTTTATGGATGTGTGCATCTCTAAGAATGCCAGAGCTCTTCAGAGCATGCAGTCATGGTTTGGATGCGAGGTGCTCTCCAAAGGCTCATGTGTCTGTGATGCGATTCCCAGAGTAGTAGACTACTACTATGTCCCCTATAGAACCAGAAGCCAAACAAATCACCAGTTCTCCCTGGGTCTGAGTGTTTTCTCACAGCAAAAAGAAGAGCTATTGCAGGACTTAGTAAGAGACAGCTACCTCCTAGTCTGAAATTACCTGTGAGATTCCCGAGGAGACACTTGGCCAGAGCAAACCCCAGCTGCATAACCAAGTAAAAAGTGTTGAAGGGCTTTGATGTGAGTAGGATTTTTGTCCCAGAGATACCCTATGTATTTTCTTTCAGAATTAGAACTCAAGAGTGGAGGCGAATTTGCTGAACTCCTACCAAAGGAGGTTAGGGAGAGATGGTTCCGTACCTTGGCGGTCTTTTGGCCCTGGCGAGTTGTCTGTAACCCTCAGAAAAAGCAGTTTAGATAGTAGACTTCCCATGGAAATGTCTGCATTGTTACTTGGATTTCTAAAGTCGAGAGGACTCACGGCTGGCTCCCCAGTGAGAAGTCCTGTGCGGTTGGTTGTATTAGGCCAAGTCTTTCGGGAGGGAGGGTGGAGCATAGCTATTGCTCCAGAATAGGGTCTGTGGGAATGATAGAAATGTGAACTGGGTGGGACACAGGACCATCCTGGCTGGAGGCAAGATCCCAAGTTTCCCTTCTCTTTATAAGGAACTCAGGAAGTTTGTTAGCTGTTTTTATCAGAATCACTGCAAGGCCGCAAGTGCGCCCTGAGGTTCTGCTTCCAGGTCACCTCTACAGTGTCCTTGTCCTTAAAGGGGACTCTGCTCCTACCAGCTCGTGCTTAGCATTTAGGTTACAGAGTTGTCCTGGTTTCACCCTCCCTGCCAGGTGTGTACCTCTGAGTCTGACTTTCATTTTCCACCCTTCTGTCTACCCCACCCTTCCTATTCTGTGAACTCAGAGCAGTAAGTGATGCTCTCCAAATTCAGGAGAATTTGGACAAATGTTTAGGCTAAGAGAGGAAAAGATCCATTTCTTTGTTTTTATGTTTTGCCATCCTCAGGAAACAAAGAGCCCGGCTCCGGTGCTCCAGGTGAGCTAGGAAAAGCTAATGGAAGACCTTCTAGAGCTTTCTCCTGCCTGAGGGTCTTCAGAGTATCACTGGGACACCGTGGCTTTGTCTAGATTCTGAGCTCCCCGATGTGGGCAGGCTGTGCCCACGGTTCCCCTCTCAAGGGAAAAGTTGAGCAAGAAGGCTTTGGAGACTCTTGGCCCCAGATGACCAAAAGTACCTTCAATGTAGTGAGAAAAAAAAAAAAAAAAAAAAAGGTTACTTTTCCTGCTCTGCCAACCTCAGGTGTCCAAGGAGGAAATGCTGTCTTTGGGGCTTGGCGGTTTATATCGCTTATAAACCATTTTCTTGGCGACTTTCAAAGAAAAGGTGTGGTGAGCATCTGGCTCCACATCCGCTTTGCCCAGGTGGCAGAGCGTAGCCAAACAGGCCTTTCTGTGGGAGTCTTCATGCGGAGCTGCGCTTCCCCCCATGTCTGCAGGTCAAATCCTCGTAAACGGAACTTCAACCCAAGTGTGTCCCTCCCTCTCCTTGCCTCTCCTCGGCATGCCAGAAGAGCTTTTCTTTTCCCAGTTCTCCCCATTCTTACCTTGCTCGTGGGCCTTCGGGCCCGGCTCCACTGTTTCCTGCTGGGCGTGCTTGCCGTTTCTGTGTTGGGCAAGAAGTGTTGCAAGTCCAGTGCCAAGGGGGTGTAAGTGTGTGTGGGGGGGTGCAGGAGAGATGATGAGGAAGAAAGACTATTCTTGAGACTAAAACTCCCTAGAGAAGTCCTGGGAGTTGCCTTGTTTGTCTGCCAAAGGAGCAGAGAAAGGGCTGTCATCCCGGTCACTCCATCACCCCACAGTGGGTCATGGAAGTAGAACTCGGGCAGGAAGCGCAGGATGGAGACCCGCTCCAGGGACCAGCGCAGTAGCGAGGCCCAGCTTCGTGAAGTTCTACCACCTCTGAATGCTGTCGACCATTTTTTCCTTGCAGAAGTCTTTTTCTGCCTGCAAACGGAGGGGAGAGGGGCGTGGAGACCACCTCGCAGCAGTCGAGAGCCGTCAGCGAGGGGTGGGTATGTGACGCCTGTCTTCATGCAGAACTTTCTCTGTTGTTCAGGCACAGTGGGTTCGTGGTGACCACGGGGGTGGGGTGTTAAAGTTGGAGCTTTGGTAGTTGAGGATGATGAGATCTGTCTTGGGGATCCCAAGTTGAAGCTCCGAACACCTTTAAGCAGAGCTGTGTCAGAACCAGCTGTGGCCTTCAGGGGGTCCGCTTCAGACCGTTCACACTTGCAGCATTCATACTTGCAGCGGATTCCAGGCATCAGGCCTAAGTGCCTATCAACTCCCCTTTGGCCCTGAGCTGTGGAGGCGGGATGGTGGGGTCGCAGTCATTCCCGGGGCCAGCAGAAGCACTGGCAGGCTTAGCGCCCCTACGGTGCAGAGGTGTGGATGAGGGCACCCCGACACCAGGTCTGTGTCTCACAGCCACAGGCTGGCCTGTTCTCACAGGCATGAGCATGAACTTTCCCTGAGCAGCTCGCGTTCCCAGGGTGAGACAGATCTCTCTAACAGACCTGTCCGCAAGTCAGCAGGAAGACGAGCAAGATGGCATTCTGTCGTCATCAGGAACAT
Source organism: Typhlomys cinereus (assembly GCA_023101885.1). Taxonomy (NCBI): domain Eukaryota; kingdom Metazoa; phylum Chordata; class Mammalia; order Rodentia; family Platacanthomyidae; genus Typhlomys; species Typhlomys cinereus. The sequence goes on from JALPQD010000086.1 coordinate 1,189,093, forward strand.
GTCTGTTAGAACCGCTACGAGTGATAGTTGAGGGGATGGAGAGGTGGCTCAGGGGTTAAGACTTGAAGGTCCTGAATTCTGATCCCAGATTCCACATCATAAAACGCCAGGTGGAGATGAGGTGGCTGCACTTCTGGCGCTGGAAGGTAGAGTCTGGGAAGCTCTAGCACAGTCCAGAGTGATTCCTGAAGTCATCTTTGGACCTCTACAGGCAATGTCCTTTCACACACACACACACACACACACACACACACACACACACACACATTTTTTTTTTAAAGTGAATGGCTGAAGTTCACAAACAGCAGCAACAAGTCATGATAACCCAATAAGAGATCTAAAGAAGTACAAACTCTCAATTCTGTAGATGGAACTATACATTGATTTAACCACTTTGGAAAGACATTTGGAATTATCAGATCCTAGGACTCAGCAATTACACCTCTATGTCTCCAACAAGATATATAGTTCCAACATAAGTAAGCAAATACATGCATCAGAAGCATTTACAAGAATCTTCATAAATAGCACAGCAGTTAGAAACATCCCAGGTGGGTCAAGGACAAACCGCTCCTATACAGAATAACATGGACAGATCTCACAGGTATTATAAGAAGTAAAAGAAGCCAGAAAACACTGTATGTTTGGCAAAATTTCACTTTTACAAAGCTCAGAAGCTGGACAAAACTAACCCATGGTGATATAAGTGAGAACAGGGCAGGGGCTTGGGTAGGGAAGTACTGAGTGGGGGAACTAGGGGATCTTTTGGGGTCTTGGTCATGCTTTCTGTCTTTGATCTAGGTATTGATGGTGTAAATACTTTAATTTGTAAGAGGTCACCAAGATAAACATTTAAGTTTTATGCACCATTTTGTGCTCATTCTTTTGTATTAGTCTCCTTTCTCACTGCCACCATAAAATGTCTGACCGAAGCCACTTGAGGGAAGGGTTTTGTTTCGGCTCATGGTTTGTGTCGCAGTCCATCATGGCAGAGAATCAGAGCCGCAGAAGCTGAAGGAACGGGGCACATGAGGTCCGTGGCAAAGCGGAGAGTGAGGGGTAAGACCTGCTGTTTGCTTGCGCATGGCTCTCACCATCGCGTCCAGTTCCAAACCACCTGTCTAGGGAATGAATGGTCCTGCCCACACTGGGCTGCATCTTCCCACACCACTTATTCCATTAAGACAATCCCTTCTAGGCATGCCCGGAAGCCAATCTTAATCTAAAGATGACTTCTCAAGTGGGCCCAGAGACCTGCTTCCTGTGTGCCAGGTTGACAATAATTGCCATCACATTCTTTGATTTTTAAAATGGACAAAAAGAGAGCAAATTTTGAAGTCAATGTGGGGGCTGGAGAGCTGGCTTAAGGGTTAAGCCTCTGTCTCAAAGCAGAAGACCTGAGTTTGGGTTCCAGATCCCACTTCAAAAGGCCCAATGGAAATGGCAGTGGCCTGAACTTCCCACCCTGGAAGGAGGAGCCTGGGAAACCAGAGCAAAGCAAAAAGGAAGTAGAGCAATCCAGGATGATTTCCATAGGTACACCCTGTGGCTTCTGATACACATAGAATACATACATAAACAAACAAACAAACAATTAATAAATGTTAAAGTAAATGTGGTATTGTTGCAAAAAACAAAAAACAAAAAAAGGAAAAAGTTAAAGAAGCCAGTATTTATCAACGAGAACGTATTGGAAGAACTCAGTGCAGCCAAGAGCATGAGGTCTAGCTCCTGAGCACTTGGCTTTGTGCTGTGGTTCTTCAGGGGCACTATGAGTTCTTCGGGGTACTGTGATATCGCAATGCAAGCATCTGTGCTATTTGTTGATTTTTCTCTAAGGGCTACTTTTCCCTGCCTCAGCTCACATATATAGTAGGACAACACAATCCAGCTCTTGCTTACTGTGACCTTCCATTCCAAGCCTGTCCCTTTTATACCATCTCGTTCGTCATTTCTAGTCTTCTCTGTCCTACAGATTAATTTAGCCTTTCCTCCTCCCTCTCCCTGGGAACAGGAATCTGCTGTGGGCCAGTTTGCTGTGTCCAGAGAAGGGATGCTTCGTGTAGAAAACCCAGAGCCACCAAGGAGGCTAAGGGCGGGTGGGTTTCTATGAAGAGAGACTGGATTGGAGGAAATGGCGCACTCCTACTTCTCGTTCTGCTGATTTCTAGTCGCCCTTTGGATTGGGGACAGAGTGTCCCCAGAGAAGTCGCTGCTCTAAACCAGGCTGTAGTGTCTGCTTCCAAAGAGAGCCTGGCAGCTCCATCCCGATTCTTGCTGAGATTTCCCTGAACTTGGTCTTACCAAGATCAGTCCTTCTCCCCCCCCCACTAGTCTTACAGAAGGAGCTGTGATTGTGGATCATTTTGGTGTAATAATGTCTTTGTTATTTCTTTCTTTCTTTCTTTCTTGCTTTCTTCTTTCTTCGGTATTTCTTGGATGGCTGGGAGGGCGGGCTGGTCTTCTTGCGATCTAAACGGTCTCCGCCTGGCCTGGTTGCTTCTTGCTTTCGTTTTCTCTCGTTTTCTTGCTTCGCGGCGAGATCTCTTTCACTTCTTTCTCCCCCGTTCAGTTTTCTTTTTCGGGCTTGCTCTTTTTCGATCTTGCTTTGCGTTCTTGCTTTGCTTTCTTCCGGGTATGTCTTTCTTTCTCTATCTTTTCACTTCTCCTCCCTCCCTCCTCTTCTTCTCCTTCCTTCCTTCCTTCTTCCTTCCTTCCTTCCTTCCTTCCTTCCTTCCTTCCTTCCTTCCTTCCTTCCTTCCTTCCTTCTACTTCCTTCCTGCCTTCCTTCCTTCTCTCCTTTCCTTTCTTTCATCAGAAGGCACTGTGTGTCCCTGTGGAGGACCAATGATGACTTTGGGAGTCACAGGATAATTTCATTAAAGTGCATATACTTTCTGGTCATGATTTCCAGTAACAACTTTTTGGAAATATAGTTCCTAAATTGGCATGAATCAGCAATTCAAGTGGCCTCCTTGCTATCTATGGTAGTCTTGTTAAACCCCTAAAACAATAGGCCACAGTCAGGACTTTCCCAGCACACTGTCTGTTGTTCTCGCCGTCCCTTGGGTTAAATTGTGGATGTTCTGTGAATGGGACAAAACCTGTGCTTACATGGGGTTTCTCAGCATTGCCCTTTTCCAATCACAACTCTCCATAACCTCTGGATATGGCAGTCGGACAACTCATCCGTAATTGTAGTTAAGTGTCCTGTGTGGTTCAGAACCTCGACCCCCCAAGTCCAGAACAGATTTGCAAAGGGGTTGTCTTAGTTTTTGTTTTTTTTCCTGTTGTTGCGTGGGGACTTTCCCTCCTCAGCTAACCTAAGCAAAGTAATGCCCCCAGGATGCCCAGGGTCCCGTTTCTCAGATGATTCTAGGTTGCGGCAAGCTGACGACGGTAACCATCACCAGGTTTGAGGAATGTTTTATTATTGTTATTGTTTAGTAAATTCATACATATATGCATCAGAATAGCTGTGAGAAGAGGGTCTTGGTAAGATTCTCAGGTTCATCCCAATATTAAGAAACTAAAAACCCAAACCAAACCAAACCTGGGAGGGACTTGAAAAGGTGTCTGTCTCCCATAAAAATCACAGACAATTACATTTCCTTATTTTTCCAGGAGCTGCAGTCTGCCGGTTAGGTTTATGACCTTGGTCTCAGTTTCATCCCCATGAGTTAGACATTAATTGCACACCTGTGGGGGGGAAGAGCTACAGGTCTGGTCTTCTTTGAACTTACTGTTGTTCTCATTAAGATCTTCTGAAGGTCAGCCAAGCTAGGAGCTCAGGTATCCCCCCCTCCTACCCCAGCATATCTTTACAAGGTAAAAACTTGAATTAGAAAAAAAGGCTGTTTTAGTTCATGTGCAATGCTAACGGTTAGAATGAACATTCAGTATCCTGCACATCTGTCTAGTGTCTTCAGCTCTCTCTGGATATTAATTACTTCCTAATCCTTAAATCAGTTTTAAGGATGAAGTGCTTTTCTTACTTTAGATTAAGCTGAGTGATTTAAGTCAACATGTTTTAATTTCTTTTTATTTATTTATTTATTTTTTATTATTTATTCAACTGTGCACATGTGCGTATGTATGTGCGTGTGCGTGTGCGTGTCTGTGTGTGTGTGTGTGTCTGTGTATGTGTAGAACCATGGACGAATTCGCGAACCACCATGGACGCCTCTACCTCCTTCTGCCTCGGGATTCACAGGCTCTGCCCTACCAGGACCGGAAACGCAGGCCGCCCCCGCTTCCACCTGGCGTCTATACATGTGATCTGGGATCCGAACTCAGGACCTTCTGCCTGCAAGGCAGAGGCTTAACCCTTGAGCCACCTCTCCAGCCCAACATGTTTTAATTTCTTGATTTGAGTTATCTGACAGCTACTAGGATTCTGCTATCTTAGCTTGGATCCACCTTAGGGCATACTCTATTGGTAGAGAGTAAGAAAGGAAAGTGTAAGATAGTGGCATGAGGTGTGGGGCTTTTTATCTTACAGAAAGGACCTTCCCACCATGGTGACTGTTAAGGCCTCTGTTTGCCTATCCCTTCTGTTCTCTCTCTCTCTCTCTTTCTCTCTCTCTCTCTGTTGACTGAAACCAGCCACATGGTTAACAGGGGGAAGGGGGGGAGTATAATTAATTCTTCCATCTGGAAATATTGCACCTAGCAATGGGTGTGTGTATAATCTTCTTTCAAAGAGGGTAGCAAACTATAAACAATGTAATCTCCCATAATGGAAAACTATGTTTAATTCAAAAAGGTTTAATGGCCTCTACACCAGTTCTGAGACTGTTTTTAGAACTGATTAATACTGCATTTTGAGTTTCATTCTGCAAAGGTTATGCCACAGAAATCTGCCTACATATGGAAAACAAGGTCCGCTTTTTCGGACACGGCCTATTAATCTTTTATGAACTGGGTAGCTGCATCCAAAAATTGGTAACTTTCCATTCATTGTTTCTTTTTTTTTATTCAACTGTGTGCATATGCGTGTGTATGTGCGCGCGCGCGTGTGTGTGTATCTGTGTGTGCGTGTGTCTGTGTATGTGTAGAACCACGGACGAATTCGCGAACCACCACGGACTCCTCCATCTCCTTCTGCCCCGGGATTCACGCTCCGCCCTACCAGGACCAGAAGCGCAGGCCGCCCTGCTTCTGCCTGGCGTCTATACGTGGGATCTGGGATCCGAACTCGGGACCTTCCGCCTGCAAGGCGGAGGCTTAACCCCTGAGCCACCTCTCCAGCCCCCATTCATTGTTTCTTAACAGCCTAAATCTGTACTTTAGCTAAGAAATCACATTTTGCACACTTGAAAGTAGGAGGGGGCCTGACAGGGAAGAAGAATGGTTGTAATGGGAAAAAGAAGAGGGGGTGATGGGATTTGGAATGAAGGTGTGAAAATATCTTAAGTTGACTATGTTCATGTGTGAAACACTGAAAGAATAAAAAAAGGAATGTACACCCCCAAAGGATTACGTTGCACAAGCTGGAGCTAGAGCTCAGCGGTGGTGGACTCGCTTAGCATGCGCCTCTTGTCTTTCATACAGAGAGTTTTCACATGCTTTTATCTTACCAGCCAAGCACGCCAGCTTAGTTGTCTTCCTTGATCTGATTTTGGCTACCAATAAAAGATGGTCAGTGTTGTCAAGAGAAAGGTAGAAATGGGAGATTTTTTTCTTTTTAATTAGACCGACATTTTAGGGCTTGATAAATCTGCTATGACAGTTTTAAGAAATAAATAAAGCAACTAAGATATTGCTCATGTCCTTAGTAGAAACCTCTGCCAGGTGTGGTGTTGTGTGCCTGTAATCTCAGCACTCTGGAAGCAGAGGCAGGAGGTTGTCTTTAAGTTCAAGGCCAATGTCATTAAAGTCACACTTTAACGAGGCCCAGACTTCTGATACCCCACTGGCCATTTGCTGTTTAAAGCATTGGGGACAGAGTGCTGAACTCCCTTTTCCTCTCACTTAACGGAGTCAGTATGTTACATCTTCGGTTGACATTGTAGAGAGACTGCACAGTCACACAAGTCACGGGGAACCCGCTGGTCCTGCCCCTGTCACATCACTCAGCAGCTGTTTTTTGAAAGAAAATCTGGAAGAATTGCCTTGGGCTTTGCTATTAGGAAATGCCAGAACATTTCTTGGGAAAATATTTGATTTATTGAACAATATAAAACTTACGAAAGATTCTAATACATTTTTCTTCGTTCCAAATTTTGTGGGTTTTTTTTCTTTTTTAATTAAGTAAAGTTGCATTTAGTTTTGAGATTCACCTTGGGCATTTTGAAACCCAGGAGAGCCATAAACATACATGTTTGCCCCATGCAGTTAAGATCTTCCGAAGGCCCCCTGTGAGTGGACCATACCGCCAGCTCACACTCCCTCCTGGGATGTAGATGTGTGTGTAAATGTGCAGATGTGTGTGTGTGTGCTCAGGGGATCCCGGGGTCTCCATCCCAGAGCCAACCCTTCTAGGGATGAGGAGGGGCTGGCTCCACATGTGCACCCGGATACCTGCCCTCAGCTCCAGGACCTGGCCTAGCTTGAACTGACAGAAGGCAAAGACCAGAATGGGCAGGACAGGTCTGGACGGGACTTGATATCGACTTTGCAGTTCTCAGTTGTGTGTTCTGATAAGCTCTAAGAGCGTCTATATTTCAGCATCTAACCCAACTCATGGGCTCTCCTAGGCTCTGTCCCCCAGCTGTGCTGACAGCTTGTGGGGATCAAGCCAGAGTGGGGTGAAAGCTCACCTCTTTCGCTGCGGTGCTTTAGCTTCCTTCTTACTGGTTCCCCTGAACTTTGACTCAAAGTCTTGTCTTGCTTCTGGTAATGAAGTGTCCTCTGTGCCTGTGGACTCCCCTTGTTTTCTGACACCCCTTCCTTTCCTTTCTGGCTCCTGTCTCTTCTGTGACCTGATTGGAGGGACCTGGTCTCCTGTTTCTCTGGCCTCCCTCCACTGGAGGCCGCACCCTGACTCCTGGCCTTGGGCACTGTTGACTTCCTAGTTGGTCACTAGCATTTCTCCAGCCCTGCCAGCTGAGCTCATGTGCCCAGGAATCTCCTCCCATGCTCACCTAGGCGCCTGCTGAGCACCAGACTCCTTCCCACAGTCTTCCCTAGTGGACAGCGGGACCGGCCCCTATGCGATCATCTTCATTCTCCCACTCCTGCGCACATCCTGCTGGCTTCATGGAACCTGCTTCTCCTCCCTCTGTTGCTGTTGGGGCTTCTTCCTGCTTGTCCCTGACAGCAAGCCTTTAAACAGAACTCCTGGAGCCATGCATGGTGGCACGGCTTATCGTCCCTGCACTTATGAATGAGTGACAAAGAAGTTCTCAACCCAAGGCTGGCCGGGCTACATCATGAGACTGCTCTGAAAGAAAAAGAGAGAGAGAGAGAAAGAAAGAGGGAGGGAGGGAGGGGTGCGTGCAAGATGACCGAGGGAGTAAAGATACTTGCATGCAATTTTGATGACTTGAATTCCATCCCTGCGACCCACCTAAGGGTGCAAGGAGAGAACTGAGGAAGCTTCCAAAGTGACTGATGCCTTTCAGCTCCTTCTTGCCCTCTGACCTTTTCTTGCATGCGCCCGTTCTTCCCCAGTCCTACCCGTGTGCTTCCCCTAGAGACCCTCTCTGCCCCAGTCGTTTACTATTCCGAAGCTGTCTCCTCAACCTCATGGATCTCAGTACCTGACTACCCACAGTTATAACTGGTCTTCTGACACTTGATTCCCCTTGACCAACCTGCCCCCCATCATTCAATAACATATAAATTTACCCACTGAGTTTGCTTCTTGTTCTCTGTCTCGGTAGAGGCCGGGCCTCCGCAGGGCAAGATCGGTCCTGTTGTGGGCCAGCGCTCGTCAGGCTGTCAGAACCTGGATTATGAAGGATACTTGTGTGGTATGTGTCCTTGAATGAGCTGCTGGTGGAGATTCACTGTGCTCCCAGAATCTTACTGTCAGGAAAATACTTCCCTGGTGAACATGGGACACTCGTGTCTTGTACACAGAGTCATGAATACTGAGCTTTCTGTTTCCCAGCTCTGACTTAGTAAAGTTGTTCTGTAACTCCCTTTGCTTGCCTTGACAGTAATAAAGCCTTTTGCTGTTAGATTCTTCAAGAAACTTATAGAAAAGTGTAGCATATCAAATTTGAAATCTTGTCTCCAAAGGGGAACAACCGGTATGTTACTGAGATCGACTCCCCTCAACTTAATTTTGTTTCATCCTGTGGGTCCTTCGGTGTTCTGAAGCAGCACTTTGGAATATGCTGGTTCTCTGCACAGGTGTGTTGGTAGAATACTTCCATATAGGCGCTAGCACACTTGTAAACTGCTATTGTGTTCTTCTTTGCTTAGTCAATCCTCAGCTGCTTCTTAAACCCAAACAACAAAGCCCTTAATTTCCGACTGAATGTCTTTTGAAGTATTTCTTGCCACAGTCCTAGCAAAGCAGTTGTTAGCTGAAACTTGAAAGGATTACATGCGTTCGGCCTAGACACATAACTCTTAATACTTGCTTTGGACATGCTGGTAATTTTGGAGGTACCCAAAGCCAGAGAATAACCATTTTCTGAAAACTTCTGGTTTTTTAATTGAAATCTTTGGAGATATCTCTCTGCATGTGGGCAGTTCTGATGCATGGATGCTTGTAAATACAGTAATTTGGGGCTAGGACAATGACTCAGGGGTTAAAACCTCTGCCTTGCAAGCAAGAGGACCTGATTTCAGGTTCCTAGATCCCCCGTAAAACAGCAGGAGGATATGGCTATGGCCCATAATTTTGGCCCTGGAAGACAGGGCCTGGGAAACCCTAGAACAAAGCATTAGGAAGTTAGAGGAATCCATGATGATTCCCAATGTCACCCTTGGGTTTCCACAGGCACACACACTCAAGCGCCCTGTTGTATGTGTGTGTGTGCGCGCACGCAAAAAAAAGAAGCACAGTTGATTGAAAAATCTTGGCCGTTTTAAGGAGTGTGACCCAGATCTCTCCCAGTGAATGAAACTGCAAGGTGACAGCTATGCCCGGATGCTCAGGTAGGAGGCGGCAGGCAGTGCGTGCAGACAGTGACCCAGAAACCAGCAACTATACTCAGCTGCTATTTGAAATGAGGCCTTTATGATTGGGGCAGTGCAGATAAGCCCTCGTGAGTTTCAGGCATGAACAACCTTGGTCTACCAGCTCTGTGAAGACTTTGAGCAATTTTTTTTTAAAATAAATATTTGAAAGAGAGTGAGCAGCCATGCACACATGCATGTCCTGGCATGTGGTGGAGGTCAGAGGACACCTTTGGAAAGTCACTTTTCTCTTACCTTGTGGGCTTCTGGGATGAACTCAGGTCAACTAGGTTTTCCAGCAGACACTTTATCCCCTGAGCCGTCTAGTTGGCCCATCATAGTGAGCGGGAATTCAGTGAAGAAATCTGAAAGGGGAGTTATCAGAGAGAACCTGTTTCTGGGTGAAGAAGGCCCTTCGTGCTTGTATACTTTATCTCTTCTTTTCTTTTCTTTTCTTTTCTTTTCTTTTCTTTTCTTTTCTTTTCTTTTCTTTTCTTTTTTCTTCTCTTTTCTTTTCTCCTTTCCTTTTCTTTCCTTTTTCCTTTCCTTCTTTCCTGTTTCCTCCCCTCCTCCCTTCCTCCCCCTCCCCTCCTCCTTCCCCCCTCTTTCCCCTCCCCTTTTTTTTCCCCTCCCCCTCCCCTCCCCCTCATCTTTCTCATCTTTCTCCCCCTCCCTTCCTCCCCTTCGAGGAGGCCCCCTCCCCCCTCCTCCTTTCCCCCTCGCCCGACCTCCTTCCCATTCCCCCTTCCCCAGCTACCTTGGGATCGCCCCTGTCAGAGTAGCCCCTACCACCCTGCCTCCTCAGCCCTATCCCCACCGGTCCCCTATCCCGACCATCCTTGTCCGTCACCCCCCTCGATGACTTGCACCCGACCATTCCATCCACGCCGTGTAAGGCAGGCCTTCCTATCTATCCTCCCGGCCTCTCGACATATTGGATCCCCGTCATAAAAAGAAACAGGCTGAGGAGGAAAGAGCACCCGCCATAAACTGGGGGAGACTCAGCCTCAGTCAAAACGACGAAGGGAAAAAGTGGGTGTCGGAAGGTTCCCGCTCAACGAGGGAAGAAGAAACAAGGGAAACAAGGTCTCCCCCTCTCCTTCCTTCTCCTGTTCACGACCATGCTGACCTAGACTTGCTATGTAGCCAGCGATGACCCAGAACTTTGGGTGCTCCTGCCTCTGCTATCCAAGTGTTGACATTACAGGTTTGTGACATCCTGAAATGGTAGGAATTGAACCCAGGGCTTTGTACACTAGTCAAATACTTGATTACTTGAGCTACATCCTGAGCCTAAGTGGGTATAAAAAAGTTGGGTTCTCCAAAGCCTTTAGCAAAACAAGTAGCCACATGTTCCTTGTTTCTCACCTACTATTTTTCCCTCTGGGGAAACTGCTTTTATCTCTTGCCTTTCTTGTCTTGTCACAAACCACAAGAAAATACTGATAGTTTGCTGACTTGAAGCACCAAAGGCAGTAATCTCAGAAAGCATGCTGTACTGTCATTTCTTGCTATAAACAAACAAACAAACAAACATCTAATTCTCCATACTATATATTGTCTACCTGCTGTGGAAGATGAAGACAGAATTTACAACTTCTCCCTTTGCTGTCTTAAATACAGGTTTCCATCTGATTAATACGTAGTGTGTCTTTTACTGTGACTATGAAAATAGTGCACAGCCGAGAATGTGATTTTATTGGCACCTCCTTCTTCTGAGAGCATTTTCTCACCTTGAGTTAATAACTTTGGCTTGTGTGTTTTCTGTGCATTTCATGTCTCCCCCACCCCCCATGTCTGTCGCTCTCCACACTCCTCCTCCTGGTGTCCTTCCTGATCTCGGGGTGTCCTCTTTGCCCTGGCCTCTCTAGTCTCAGTGGAGGACATTGGCCAGTAGCTTCTGAGAAAGCTAAAGTGGCGGTTCCTTTGTGTGGCCCTGGCTCGTTCACATGGTTGCGTTCTTTCTTTCAACTCACCGTTGTTGGTTTGGTTTGGGAACGCAGCTCTAGTTTGCAAGTTGTTTCCCTTGGAATCATTATTGGTAAGGGTTTAAAAAAAAAAGGAAAAGTGAGATGTCCTTCATTTTTCCTCTAAGTTTTTAGGATCTTCTTTTTGTCCCAAGAATTGTGCTTGGTATTTTTCATTTTTTTTTCTTCCTATGGGAATGTAGACTTCTGTCTTATAATTCCCATCTCTGTTTTCTTTATGGAATTCATAGTTTCAAATATTGGTTTTTCCTGAGCAATTCTCTGATTTGCTACTCTCCTGATTTCTGTCTTGGTCTTTTAAATGTATTTTCCTTCGGATCTTCTCAGCTTCACCTAAACATTTTACTGAATTCAGAATTTTTTTTTTCGCATGTGCATGTGATACATGTGAGTGTGTGTGTGTGTGCGCGCGCGCGCTGCGTGCCGGTAGAGGCCCGAGGTGACCTTAGGAATCATCCTGGATTTCTCTCCCTCCTATTGCTTTGTTCTGGGGTTTCCCAGGCTCCATCTTCTAGCACCAGAATTTTAAGCTGCTGTCCTGTCTGTCCGGCATTTTTACATGGAATACTAGAGATCTGAACTTGGGTCCTTTTGCTTTCAAGGCAAAGGCTTAACCTCTGAGCCATCTTCCCAGCCCTCAACAGTCATTTTTAAGTGGTTCATATGTGTTCGTGAGGTGGCTCAGCAGGAAAGGTGCCTGCACACAAATTTGGCGACTTGGGTTCAATCCCTGGAACCCAATGGTGGGAGAAGAGGATGGTTTGACCGCCACATGTGTACCCACCACCCCCATCTCTGAAATAAAGAAGTAAAATATTAGAAAAAGACAAACGGCTCCGCATGCCTTAAAGGTAAAAGTTATAACAGATAGCAAAGAAGCTCCCTGTTCTGCCACTACTGCCACTTAGAGACACCTGTTCATCTGATCATTTTATTATTATTTTTAGTATTTTCCCCTCTTTAAATTTATTTTATTTAATGTTGTATACACAAATATAGTGGATTTGTGATATTTTCAACCCTTAGTCCCAAATCCCACCCCCTCTCCTTTTCCCCTGCAACCCTCCATCTCCCCTACCAGACTCCTTCCTATTTTCAAATCTGTTCACCTGTATGTTTCATTTAGTCTGTCTTTGTTGTCATATGCCTGACCTGATTCATGCTCCAGCAAGCATCCTAGACCAGGGGATATGCCATTGAGGAAAGCATCCTCCTCTACTTCCCCATCATTAGTCCTCATTAGTTTTTCAGAGAGCTGTGGAGCTTCTTGTAATCTTTCTAATGTTATAGATGTTGATAAGACAGTTCCTGTGCAATTCTTGTGTAAGTATACATATTTCCCATGCAGTCTTATATGTCATGTCCAGAAAATAATGCCTAGCCGCCACCTTCCTACTTCAGGCTCTTACAATCTTGCTGCCCTCTTTTCTGGAAATGTTCTCTGAGTCTTGGGATTGGGGTAGATGAGTCTTATATGTCCTGTTTAGGGACAAGCAGTCCACAGACACTTATTTTCTACATGTTGGCAAGTTGTGCTTTTGCATCTGACCATTTTTTTAAAATTTATTATTATTTATTCAATTTGTGTGTGTGTGTGTGTGTGTTGTGTGTGTGTGTGTGTAGAACCAAGAGTGAATTCGGGAACCATCGTGGACTGCTTCTACCCCCCCCATTCACAGCCTCCGCCCACCAGGACCAGAAACACAGGCTTTGTATGTGGGATCTGGAATCCGAACTCAGGACCTCTGCTTGCAAAGCAGAGGCCTAACCCCTGAGCTATCTCTCCAGCCCTGCATCTGACTGTTTTATTTTATTTTATTTATTTTTATTTATTCATTCCATTGTGCGTGTGCGTGTGTGTGTGTGTGTGTGTGTGTAGAACCACCATGGACTGTCTCCACCTCCTCCTTGTTTACTCTGCCCTGGATTCACAGCTCTGCTCTACCAGGACCAGAAATGCAGGGCATCCCCACCTTCTGCCCGGCATCTATACGTGGGGTCTAAGATCCGAACTCAGGACCTTCCGCCTGCAAGGCAGAGGCTTAACCCCTGAGCCACCTCTCCAGCCCCCATCTGACCATTTTAAATACAACACCACAGTGTTTTTTAAGTGGATGTTCCATATTTTGTTTAATTGGGTTCTCACTGATTTTTGCCAATAGTATATATAAGAGGTAGCTGTGCATGTAAATTATTTTGCTCATGCTGTGAATAGAATTGCCAGGTAATACAATTTTTGTTTGTACTTGTGACAACTGCCACTCCAGTACCTTCCACTAATGGCTGTGCTCATGTGCACCTCAATGCAAGGTGTATGAGCAGCTGTTAAGGCACTCTTGCCAACTCAAGGTTAAGAAACTTTTTAAATGCTTACTGTGAAAGATGGTATCTCAGGTAGTTTTAATTTGTACATCTTTTCAGGTGTTAAGCATCTTCTCTTGAGTCTGCAGCGGCCATTTGTGGTTATCTTTGTGTGAACTCTTCATGAGCGCTACCATTGGACTGTTAGATGTCCAGCTGTATAATTTATAGGTAAAGGAAGTAAGTCTCTGATCTGAGAACTGCAGTTTCCAGTTCATTTTTTAACTTGGATTATATTTTACTTTTCATTACAGATGGATGAGTTTTTCAGCTGCTTATTTTTAAGGTCTTTAGATACATATTAAAGAGAAAAAAGCTCCTCCTTTTTCTGCAATTTTTTTCCTGCTGTCCAGGTTTTCTTCTGGTGTGTTTATGTTTCATGTTTCATGTCCATCTCTATCCCTGGTTTCAGGTTTCATAGTAAATACAGGTTCTAATCTTTTTTTTTCTGCCAAGTGATCTTTGGTTTTCCTCAACTGTGCAATAATCTGTGTTCTCTTTGTCACACTGGTGTCATTATTGTATCTTCATGGTAGTGTTCCATGTTCCATGTTCCAGTGTCTCCACTTTTCTGTTCTGTCCATCTGCCTAGCTATCCATATCTTAATCATCCCAGCTGTGTAGAATATTTTTAGATTAGATTTTCTTTAGATATCTTATTGTTGATGTTAACCATCAATTTTGCAGGGGCATTTAAAAACAAGTCATAGTTTTTCATGGAAACCAACCGTGTTTTATGCAACTCAGAAGTCTTTCTGACTTAGGCAGGTGAAGGTCGAAGGTCACAATTTTTACTCAAGGTTTGCTTTTTTTTTTTTAATGTGAGGAAGCAAGATATTAAAACATGGGTAAGGAGTAATTGCTCACCTTTTGGAACAACATTGACTTGCAAATCAGAACATTCAGCCTTGGAGTGGGGGAATGAAAAATTAGCCTAGTCAGTAACTCAGATGAAGGAACTGGTGTGTGGACTCTGCCATTTGAGATGAACTTGGCCCACTCTCCACGATGAATCTGTTGGGTCAATGGTGACCTGTAGGGCAGAAGTCCCACTTCATCTTCCATTGAAAATCCTTTGTTCATCTGAGATGGAAAGGGGACGGAGGTTAAGTAGATACCAGTTGAGGCCAAACCATGACTCTTTGGTTTCTTTCCTGATTATCATTGTGCAGTAGCCCAGCTTGTAAAATGCAAAACCATCTGTAGTAGTTACCACTCTGTTGCTGTGAGACACCACTCATGATAGTTAATCCTGGGTATCAACTTGACCACACCTGGCATTAAGATCACCTATCAGACAATCCGAAGAGATTATCTGGATCAATACATTTACAATACAATGACCAGGTCCCTATTGCAACCTTCCATTAGCAGACTAGATAAAAGGAACCATAGAAAGAAGACTTTGAAGAGGGACCCTCCATTTCTTAGACTCTCCAGAATGTTTGCAATGACTTAGCCTGTTTCCAGCTTCAGCCACCAGCTAAGTAGCCTCCACCATAAAATACTTTCTCCCTTCTGGAACTGTAAGCTGAGTAAATCTCCCTTTCTCCTTTAAGTTGCTTGACTTTGAGTATTCTCTCACAGCAACAGTTAAGAGTGACTATTAGTGGGCTGAAGAGGTGGCTCAGGGGTTAAGCCTCTGCCTTTCGGGCAGAAGGTCCTGAGTTCAGATCCTAGACCCCACCTATAGACCCGGGGGGGGGGAAGCGGGGGCGTTTCTGGTCCTGGTAGGGCGGAGCCTGTGAATCCCGGGGCAGAGTAAAGAAGGAGGAGGTGGAGGCGTCCATGGTGGTTCCTGAATTCATCCGTGGTTCTACACACACGCACACACACACACACGCACAATTGAATAAATAATAATAATAAGAAAAGAGTAACTACTAGACCACTCAAAGTAGCAGCTTTAAGGGAGAAAGGGAAATTTATTCAGCTTACAGTCTTTCGCAGTGGAAAAGGCGTGGCTGGCTCGCAGGAGCTGGAGGAAGCTTAGTCCTGTCCATCATGGAGGCGAGAGCTGTAAAACTGCCAAGTGCAAGAGCGACCTCTCCTGGAAGTAGGGTGGGGCTTGTCAACCTCAGGCCCCACCCCTGTGACTGCCGTCCTCCAGCCATGCTGCACCTCTTAAAGGTGCCATGACCTTCCAAAACAACTAAAGATTCAAGCAGATGAGCCCATGGGGGACAACTGACAATCCAAGCCATGACACCATCTCCAGGAGTTCCGTGTGAGGAGGTCTTTGTTGTGACACCAGGGAGGAGGAGACCTGTTGAGATGCACACTTGGTGATAGGCGGGACATGTGGTATGTTGGAGGAGCTATTTTAATGCTTTTCTCCAGATGCTAAATAGTTTCAACCGGTGACTCCGCTGGGCATAGTGGTACAGGCCTGTAATCCCTCCATTTGGGAGGCTGAGGCTGGAGGACTGACAAGGGCAGCTTTGGGCTACATATGACATAGTTAACACACTCTCTGTTATCCTGACAAAACACAAACAAAATAATGAACAAAGGCCTGGGATTTGCATGTGAACAACAGAGCTATTGTGATATAACATGTAAAATAATTGATGTTGCCTTTGAGCCCAGATCGTGTGTGTGTGTGTGTGTGTGTGTGTGTGTGTGTGTGTGTGTGTGTGTGTGTAGTAGTAGTAGTAGTAGTAGTAGTAGCAGCAGCAGTAGCAGTTCAACTGTATTTTTTGTAGTTTATCATTTTAACTTTTTTCCTTCAGTTCTGAGAATTGACTCCAGGGTTCACATCCGCCGGGTTCTGCCGAGTCATGCCTCCAGTTCCATTATAAGCAATTTTAACTATAGCTCAGCAGAGTTGAATACATACGTACAACCAGCGCCAAGGGCCTACCCCACCACATTTTTTTGTCTCCTTAAACAGAAGTTCTGGACCCACTTAACACTTAACTCCTCCTGGCTTTTCCCTGGAGTCCACCCTTTTCTTGTCATTGCTTTGTTTAGATACTGAGCTGACACTTAACCTCTCTGTGTGAATGTCTCCACCTGCTCCTTGGCTCCCCTTGCCAGAGCCCTGCCTAGGGCTGAAACACAGTGTAGTGTTTGGAGCCTCCTGGGAAGGGGTGAAACTGTTTCGGTATAGAACAGAGCCCTTCTGCACTTCCGGAGTGTAGTTCAAACATTTTCTTACAGTAGCATCTCACTTAACCTTGTTTTTCTTGTCTCTTGGCCACAAAGCTAAAGTGGCCCTGGTGGTGTAATAAACCGTGTGTACACAGCTGCAAGAGTGCGCAGGGAGGTGGCCGTGCTCACAGGCAGGGTGACTTGTTGCAGATAATGGGGCATCTGGCCCCATGTCGCTACTGGTCAGAACAGTTTTGGAATTGGATTTTGTCCCGGGGTGATGGTAGTCTTTGAAGAGGGAGGCCTCTGAATATTTGCATTGCTTTGAAGTCAGCACCATGGAGATGCTGTGACTTATTGCTTGTGCCCGCCAAGCCGGGTGTGTGAGGGTTTCTTAAGAAGGAACAAAGGTTGATGGAACAACAAAAAAAGGATAATCATTTATTTTGCCAGTAAAATTTGTTGAGCCCTAAGGGCGATTTGAAGGAGTCATAGCTGATTTTAGCATCTGTCATTCTTGAAAGCGTGTCACAGAAGTTCATCCTGGGTTAAGAGCATGAGTTTGCCTTAAGCTTTAGTTCTGCCAATTTGTCATTTACCTTGCCCGAGTTTCAGTTTTTCCTCTGAAGAGCGGTCTTTGAGATTTGTCACTTAGTTATTCCTAAAAATCAGGAAATGCATGCACAACACACCAAGGGCTTGCACAGTCTAGACAGACAGACAGACAGACAGACACGCACGCACGCGTGCACACACGCATGCACACGCACATGCACAAGCACGCATGCAGCATGCACGCATACATATTTGTATGCGCATACAAATACAATCTCTTCTGAACAGGACAAAGTGGGAAGTTGTATTTTATCAAATATCTACAGATATTTGATATAATGGACCTATGATATTTAAATATGTAAGTGTATATACAATATATATGTGTGTGTGTGTGCATATATATATATAAACACACACCTGTTTTTTCTCCACTCTAAAGATGATTCAATCTTGAATATTTGCCTCATTTGCCTCCTGTTATTTGGGGTTCACACTGTCCTGGCTGAAGATGGTCCTGCTCTGGTGAGAAACAAAGATTTCACAGGTCCAGCTGGTGGACAGAGTGAACGAGACAGAGACAGATGTAAACTTCAGGCAGTTTCGAATGGTTCCTACAGGTTATGTTGTGTTCTTTGGAGGGGTAGGTTGGATTTCTTTTCCATGGCTCATTTCATTATATAACTGTCTCCAAGGCATGCCTCCCCTTTCCCATGTTTATGAAAAGCAAAACAAAATCATTTTAGGAGGCTCTTGGAAGCTCACCAGGAGACACTCCCAGATTCCACAGATTGGATTGAGATAGGAGAAGAACTATAAATCACGGCTCCTCCCCTCCCCTTTTTCCTCTGTGCTCTTTTTTGCACAGACCTTAGCAGAGCGTTGCGGAACCAGGAAAGCAGTGAGCAGGAGGAGGAGGAGCCAGAACTCCTGTCTCGTGCACCCCAGAATGCCTCTGGTTGCTGGCGGCTGTCTTTGTTCACTTGGAAAGGGCATTGAGTAATAAACCGTGGGAGTATGGAGAATGAGGCTTCAGACCAGCACAGCTTGTGGAAATTCAGAAAATGTAACGTAGGTTCTCCCATCATCTGCATCCCAAACAATGGGATTGTTGGGGAAAACTTTTGAAGCCTGTTCTGCTTTGAAAGCCATATTGTGCTCAGTGGGTACCAGTGCTGGGGGGTCACAAAAGTCTGTACCTACTCTCACTGCTGGGGGTCAGGAGTCTACAGTCTGAATTGTCAACAGGAAAGGGGTGAGAAGGGGTGTCCTGTAAAAACTAGATCATCTTGCGAGAGTAACTGAGGGGATCCTTCCCATTCGGCTTATAAAGTCCCAGGAGGGTTTCCCCAGTTACAGTAGTGGCCTCCTGGCTGATGTCTACAGTTGATTGCTAATCCTAGGGGGAATAACCCACTGTCACAGTCCAGGGCATGGATGTGAAGGAAAAGAAAGAAAGAAAAAAGTCTAGAAGTTTTATGAAAGCACCAAGCTTAAAACCTCTTTTTTTTCCTACATTAGGAAAACTATCATTCTCACCTAGAACATTCTATAAGTTTCTATACATTTTTCTCTGCCATCTATGAAGCAGTGAACATTGTGGTCTTTAGTTTCGAATTTTGTGTGAAACTCCATGATGGGGACAGGTGGAGGCCGAGGGGACGGGCCAGGCCAGAGATTGAAAGTGACATGTCTTCCTTTGAGGAGGCTCCTGTTAGCCCTTCCTGCTGGCGCCACGCGGGGACCTGGCACATCGCTTCCTGTCCAAGTTGGCACTGACAGTGGCACCATGACTGCCCAGTGTTCTCAGATTGCACTTGGCCGGATCCCAGCCACAGAGTCACCCAGAGAAGCAGCTCATCCTCCCCCTTTTCTCTCTGCAGCCCTGGGCAGCTGCACCTCTGTCCCTTCCATTTTCCAGTAACCCCACCGAGTCCCCAAAACCTAGCCTGTGTTTTATTTTGAGCTGGCTTCCTGAGTCTCCCCTCTGCTTGCCTGGTTTCTTTGTTCATGCTCAGGCCTTAAGTCTTGGCTATGTAAAGGCCCATCACGTGATCTCCTGTGGGAATAAAGAGGACAGATTTATCTAGTCATTTTCCTCTCCAGCCAGAAAAATAACTCACTTTTTTTGAGTACCTGCTATGTGTTAAGTACCATACCGAGTTTTCTTTTTTTTTTTTTTTTTAACATTTTAATTTTTGCGTGTGTATGTATGAGAGGGAGAGAGAGACAAAGAGAGAAGAGAGAGAGAAGACAAGTGTGAGTGTGTAGGTCAGAGGGCAACTTTCAGAACTCGCTTCCCTCCTTCCACCATGTGTGCTCTGGGAACTGAATTCAGATCGCCAGGTTTGCAAAATAGTCACCTTTACCCCCTGAGCCAATCTGCTGTCCCTGAGCTGAGTGAGTCTTTCCTCTCATGACTGAGATCGCTGGTGAGCCTGGGAGAGTTTGCTCTCTGGGGTCTGCTGGCTACAGCAGTATCTAAGGGGACCCTTCTGCCCAGTGTCGGGACAAATGCCCATTCTTGGGACTTCATCTCCTTAGCGAGTGACAGGCAGCAAATGGGCGATGGAATCATGGTGTTTGTATTTTCTCTGTTCTTGAGGATTTGGTATTCTCTTCTAAGGCTCAGGATACACGCGTTCCTCCAGGTCCCAGTTTCTGGAGGCCTGAGTTCCTTGGCTTGTGGCTCCTCTTGCTCCATCTTCAAGGGAGGAGTTTCTGTCATCTTCCAAGTTCCTCCCCGCCCCCTCCCCGGCTTTCCCATTGTTGCAGGTACTCTTCTGCTGCTGTGAGAAAATACTCTGATCCGAGAGACTTACGGTGAGAAGGTTATTTATTTGGATTACTGTTCCATAGGGGTAGAATCCATTTATGGCGGAATATGCTTAGCAGAAGGTGGGGAGGTTAACCTAAGAGACCAGCTGCTACCTTGAAAACATCATGAAACATTATGAGGAGACATTACGAGGAACATTCTGAGGAGAGAGAGAGGAGGAAGTGGGTCTGGCTGTGAAGGCTACAGACACCCCTAGCGATGTGTTTGTTCCAGCGAGGCTGTATTTTTTCTTTTTTCTTTTCTTCCCTGGGTTTAAATTTTTTAAAAAAGTATTTTCATTCTTTTACAATCTTATTCATGTAGACAATATATTTTGATCATAGTTATCCCTTTCCTCTCTCTAGCCCCCCCATTCCCTTACCATGTCCACCTCTGCCTTTATGTCCTCGTTATTTAAATTGGACACGTGAGCAATAAAAGAAAATACATTTAGGATGTAGGTGTTGTTACGACTGAGCTTCCAGTTCCGCATGGTGAAGAACCCATGAGAAAGCTGAAGAGCAGCGGTTTTGTCCATCTCCTGTGAGACTAAGTTCATGATGTGAACACACAGCTCAGGCCCTCAGGAAGCTGCCGCCCATATTGTGGGCCTGTGCAGCCCCTGCCCACAGGAGGCCACCTGCATTGTGAGCATGGGGAGCCCTGGCCCGTGGGAAGCCGTCCATTGTGGTGCATGAGTACTTGGACTCCCACCCAGTCTAAGGCTGTTGCTTAAAGTTCACATTACTTTCCCAGGCAGCAAACACATGAGCGTGTGGTGAGCAGCGCACATTCAGATCACCAACACCCACCTCTCTTTGCTTTGAAGGAGTCACGACTAGATCCAGGCCCCTGTGGAAAAGTCCAGGAAATGTTCCATGTCAACACCCTTAACCTGAGCCCACGTGCATCGTTGCTTTTCCCATGTACACAGTGTATTCACAGGTTTTGGGAATTAGGACTTAGATATCTTCAGCGGTTGCCATGGGAGGCAGCCTGGAAATACAGTGTGGTCCAGTCTTTGGTCGGTTTGCAGATGTCACACCTGTAGGTAGAGCATGAGATTTCCAATGAGCACTTTAGCTCCGCCCACCTGTCCCACCTGGCTGGAAGCATGCACCTCGCAGAACGGGTGGGGAGGTGAGTGGAAGCTCCCCCTTCCCCCACTGAAAGGAATGTGGTGTAGAGAGAGCAGCAGAGAGACCACTGGAGTAGCTCGCAACTGTCTTCCTTATTGCCAGCTGAAGAGGAAAAGCAAAACATCCACAAGACACCCTTTCACTACTGAAACATGAGCACCAGTATTGAAAATCGAGTTACCTCCTGACGGGCTCCTCCTTTGAAGAAAAAGCTAAGCCGCATTGTTGTCTGAGTCTCCATTCTTTTGCTGGAGATTGCTGGAGAATTGGACCTGTCTGTGGCATTTGGTACATTACTGAGCACGGTCCCCTTGGGGAGGACCAGAAGCCCCCTCTCTGCAAGACACCTGCGACATGATGCCAGTTCCCATCTGACAGCTGGTTAGCCTGCCTGTCGGCCCTCACAAGTTAAATCTTGTCTGAGGAAACGATTTGCAAGAAGATCAAAACATAGATGGGTTAAATTAATTTTTCAACAAAGCACAGGTTTGAGAGAATGTAAACGTTGTCTCTTTAATGGTACTAAAGTTCTTGATGAACGAGATATTCCTGAGTCTCTTTCTTTTTTTTCCTTTTAAGATTATCATTCTGGCATTTGATCGATTCATGTCTTGATATGTTGGAAACTTGAACTTGCCTAAGTTAAGACCAAGCTGTGCAATTATCTTAGACGGTGACTGCAGCTCCTTCTCTCATTGCATCTGTTGGCAGCAGGTTGGGGAGGGAACGTGAAATGCCCCAGCAGGCCTTCAGCGTTTCCAGGTTTCTGGTCTTTGTGATTCGGGGTTACCCGCTCCTGCATGTACCGAGCGCAGGCCAGAGAAACACCGAGACTCCCACGATGCTCAAGACCACCTGATAACTGAGAATTACACAGCTGAAAATATCAACAGGCCAAGATTGAGAAACCTTGATTGAGAAGAGATGGTCTTCTAATTTTTTCACATAGTTGGATGTGTCTTAATGCCACTTCTGGTTTATATTTCTTTGAGGATAGGGTACAGTATGGTTGCATGATGCCAAAAATTCACCACCAAAGGGCTGAAGCGGGAACAAGGGGTGTTATTCTTCCTTAGATTGTCAGGTTACAGTTCTTAATCCAGCTTGTCAGGAGAGTTCACACCAGCACCAGGGGCGGAGGGTCACACCATAGCCACAGGGTTTTGCCAGACCAGCATGTCTGGCCAAGTGTACCAAAGGATGCCAACCTCCTAACCAGCTCCTCCATCTTGTTCGCCTGCCCAGGGCTATCAATCACGCAATCTCCTGCAGGCTCTGGGCTTAACTCAACTACCAATTCTTTACAAACGTGCCCAGAGCTCTTGAGCCTTCACATGTGCAGTTGACACCCGTATCTAACTATGGCAAGCACCTTGCCCTGGGCTCAAACACTTGTCTGTTGTTGCCTGTGCCCCTCGCCCTTAGTTAAGGTCTTCATCCTTCTGTCTTGGGTCAGAGCTATGGAGGGCCACAAGGAGGGATGAATGGCAGAGTTGTGGTGGAATCAGCTGGGGAAGCGTAATAAAAGGGTTCACACAGGTGTTGTGTTGCTTTAGCCCCTGCCTTTTTGGAAGAGCTAATGATAACACCAAGTTAGGATACTGGTGAGTCTTGAAGCTGGTGTTGCAATTGGCTTGTCATGTAACAAGGCCTCAGTAGATGCTCTTTTCCCAGCAGATGAACCTAGGATCCTAGAACCATGTTTTCCGTCTTTAAAAAGTTCACAAAGAAATCTGACACATGCTAGGACTGCCCTTGGTTTTCCCTGAGAAGGGAATCTTGTTTTGTCTTTTTTTTAATCAGTCAAGATTACTTCATGATTGACAAAACTCGCCCAGAGGCCTGTCAGTGCCTGAGGCTAGAGCTATTTTTAAAACTAAGGTGACCAAAACTAGTTCAAGTTGTATCATTCCTGACTCAAAGTTTAGATTTCTTTAACTATGTAGGTTTCAGCAGTTTCCTATATTTG
Organism: Typhlomys cinereus; assembly: GCA_023101885.1. Taxonomy (NCBI): domain Eukaryota; kingdom Metazoa; phylum Chordata; class Mammalia; order Rodentia; family Platacanthomyidae; genus Typhlomys; species Typhlomys cinereus. The sequence goes on from JALPQD010000086.1 coordinate 1,212,091, forward strand.
GCAAAAGTTAGGGGATTTGTTGCTTAGATTTTACACCAATCTCCCTTTGTAGCATTGAGGATTAAACCCAGGGCCTCTTGCATGATAGGCCTGTGAATGTTCTTGGACTCAGCTACATCACTGCCCCTTTTCTGTTTTTGTTTTTGCGGCAGGATCTTACTGCGCTGCACGGGCTAGCTATAGACACGCCATCCTTCTAGCTCAGTCTCTCTCTCAAGAACTGGGATCGTTGTCATCATCACTGTCATCATCCGACACCCAGGTTTAGTAGTTATTTGTTTGGAAGACAGCTCAGAACTCCATCGCTAGTCAGTCTTGCCATTTGTAAAACAGAAATAATACTCCCTCAAGAAAAAAGCTTAAGGACTAGTAGGTATTGGCCAATTATCGAAGATTCTGATCAAATCTTGTATGTTGATATGTATGCACATAGGTATTTATTGAAGAAAGATTTCAACTTGAGAACTAGAAAATTGAATATTTCATTTTAATTATATTTTTAATTAAAATATTCAAAAGATGGTTGTTGAATCACATTAAGATGTATATGTATTACACTAAATATTTAATGACATTTATAAATGTTACTGATTGAAAATTTTCTAGTTTTTACAAAAGATTTATTTCTGAGAGAGAGAGAGAGAGAGAGAGAGAGAGAGAGAGAGAGAGACAGGTCATGCCCATGTCGGTGTACATGTGTGGTCAGAGGACAATCTTCAGAAAACAGCTATCTCCTTCCATCAGTGGGCTTCTGGGTATTGAACTCAAGTCTCCAGGTTGGCAATTAGATATTTTTGCCCACTGAGCCAGCTCACCAGCCCAAAAAGTTCTCCACTTTTAACATATCACATGTACTTTTTCTCTACTTTGCTTTTTTTATGCAGAATTTTTACCATACAGACTTTAAGGATGTTTTGTCTTTTTTCCATTTATTCATTTGTTGTGTGCGCATGTGCATCAGGAACAAATCAGAAGAGTCAGTTCTTTCCTTTCACCATGTGACCTTCCATGAATTTCTGTTATCAAGCTGGGTGGTAAATGCCCAGCCATCTTGCCTTTCTGCCTGTCTTAAGGCTGTTTTTTATTGTTGTGTGTTTGTTTCTATTTCTTTGAAGAATGTCACTGGCATTTTGATAGAGATAGCATTGAATTTGTTGATAGCTTTGAGGAGTTTATAATAATACTAAAATAATACTAAATATAATAATACTAAATTCTAAATACTAAATACTAATAATACTAAAATTCATGAACACAGAATAGCTTTGTATATCTCTTTGTATATTTTTCAATTCCCTTTATAAATACTTTATAGCATTCAGTCTACAGATCCAAGGAATTTTGTTTTTTGTTGATACATTTACAAAGGAGATCATTTTCCTAATTTCTGTTTAGGATAGTTCATTGTTATAGAAATGCACTCATCATTGCAATCTGATTTTGTAGCCTACAACTTTCTGAATTCGTATTTTCTAAAAACTTAACATCTTGTGTGCATGTGCATATGTGGAGGTCAGAAGACAACGTGGAAGGAGTTGGTTCTCGCATTCCACTTCGTGGATTCCGGGGTTGGAGCACAGACCTTCAGGCTTGGCAACAAGTGCCTTTATCCACTGAGCTACTCGTCAGACTTTAAATTCATTTTTTTAGTTCTACCACATCTTTGGTGGAGTTTTTAGGGTTCTAGTGTATAAGATCAAATTAACTACAAATAGAGACAATATAACTTCTCCTCTGGTTTAGATTGTTTTTGTACTTTTTTTCTTGCCTTATTGGTCTGATTAGAATTTCTAGTATCATACTGACTAGAACTGGCAAGAGTGGCTATCTTTGTCTTATTCCTCATACCTTTGGCAATTTACTATTGAATATAATATTAAAAGTGAGCTTGTCATATGCAATCTTTGTTTTGTTGAGGCATATTTTTTCCATACTTAACTTTCTGAGAGTTTTTAAAATTTATTTATTATGTGTATCTCTTTCTCTCTGTCTCTGTCTCTCTGTCTCTCTCTGTCTCTCTCTCTCTGTGATGAGAGGGCACTGTGTGTCCCTGTGGAGGACCAAGGGTGACTTCGGGAATCATCCTGGATTGCTTCTGCCTTCTTCTTGCTTCACTCTGAGATTTCCCAAGCTCCACTCATCAGAGCTGAAAGTGCAGGCCAATGCTGTTTCTGCCTGGTGTTTTAACATGGGACCTGGGATCTGAACTCAGGACCTTCTGCTTACAAGGCAGAGTCTTAACCCCTAAGCCATCTTTCCAGCCCCTGAGAGTTTTTTTAAGCCATAAAAACATACTACATTTTTATCAAATGCTTTTTCTGAACCTGTTGAGATGATTGTAAATTATTTTTATCTTTGGTGTTGTTAATATGGGATATGGCATATATTGATTAACATGTATTATATCAATTGGTCCATCCTTGAATCCCAGGGATAAGCCCACAGATCATGGAGGTGTGATCAACCATATGTGATATTGAACTTGGTTTGTTGATATTCTGCTGAGGATTTTTACATTAATGTTCATTGGGATTATTAGCTGGTAATTTTCTTTTCTTTTGTAATATCTCCGTCATTTCTCAAAAGAACACATACATATTGTCAACTGCATATGAAAAATGTTCACCACTGAGTGCCAGGATGTACAAATCGAATGTGCAATTCAATGGATGCCATACTGTGCTCCTTAGGATGGCCACCATCCAAATTAGACCCAGGAGTGGAAACGTATCCCTGTGATCATCCCATCAATCAGGAATGGAAGCCCAGGGATCATGTGTTTGAGGCCAACATGGGCTACATAATGAGACTCATCTCAAAGCAAAACAGAAAAAATAAGGAAATAACAAGTGTTGTCAAGGGTGTAGAAAAACACCAAACCTTGTTGGTGAGAATGTAAATTAGTGCAGTCACTATGGAAAACAGCGTAGACGTTCCTCAGAAGCTGGAAAACAGGATAGCCCTGTGATCTAACAAATGACAAGTGGGTATATATGAATCCAAGGAATTGAAGACAGCAAATCAAAGAGAACTGCATGCCCGTGTTCATAGTATCATTATTCCCACTCGCCAAGCTACTATTGAGTTTTCTTACATGTCCATTCATTGGTGAATTGGAACAGAAGAAGTGTGGAGCTTACAACGGACCATGCATGAAATGCTGCACGGCCTTTAAAAAAGGAAATCCTATCATGTTCCAAAACCTGGATCAACCTATAGGACAATTTATGAACAGAAATAAATCAGACACGGAAATTATGCTACCTACATATGGAATCTAAATAAATCAAAATCAGAAGCAGAAAGAATGGTAGTTGTCAGGGGTTGGGGCAGAGCAATTTGGGGGAGATGTTGGCCAAAAGATGTAATTTCACTTAAAAAGAGTAAGTCCTGGGGGACCCAGGTGCAGAGCGGTGGCTAGTCAAGGTCCCCGTCAGGAGGAACATAATCTGAATCTCGGAAGAATCCAGTTGCAGTGGTGAATCAGAAAAGATGTTCTCAGTACCGGTTTGTGTTTACTTTCCACTGACCTATGGCTAAAGCCATTCTTGATAGTGACTCCATCTGAACATGTTCTGGCTCTTCTGATACTATACCAACAGGTCAACAGATATGGAGAACTCCACCAGGATTTGGAGAAGAATCTCAATGGGCACTAAAATTCTGAACTAGATTTGTCAGGAAAGGTAAAGAAACCAGGATGTAGTAGGAAAGAAGCTGTAAAGGAGTACTTCAACTTTCCTAACCTAAAAGATTAAAAAAAAATAGCGTCTAATTGGGAGAACTATCAAGAGCAAACATATCTGTAATCCAGCCTAAAGAGTTTCAGATGAAAGCTAAGATCTCAATGTTCTGAATATTACGCTTTAAGATTATTCAGGTGCTTATGAAGTAGCTCTTCAAAGAACTGCAGAGTGATTTTTTAAGTGTGTTCATTATAAGCCAACCTGATAGTTGGAACAAAACCCCTCAATGATTCAAGCACCTTTGCATATATTAACTGGCTTAGCCTCCCTGGACTCCACATGCATTATTATCCCCATTCTATGTATGTGGAAAGTAAAGTTCAAAGGCTAAAGTCTATGAGCCGGTGGGAAGGAAGTCTTAGAGTTGGGATTTGAGTCTAGCAGTGTGTTCATTATCTTTGTACCATGCTTGCCATTCTGGTTAGGCTTAGCTGCCAGTGATATGATCTAGATTCACCTGTGTGAGAGAGGCCTTTGGTCATCCCTGGGAGGGATTACTTTGATAGGGGCAATTGGTGTGAGAAAATCCACCCACTGTGTGTGGGTGGCACCAGTCTTTGCACTGGGGTAGAAGCAGGAGGTAAGCAACAGGGAATACAAGGGCTGTTTCTGGACTGAGGTGAGCATGTCTGCATTCTTCATCAATCATTGCTCTCTGCTCTTGACTTTGGATGTAATGTGGCTAGTTCTCTCAAGCACCTACCACTGTGGCTTGCCCCACTATGATGGACCACAACCTGGACCTGTGAACCAACAAACCCCTCTTCCCTTAAAAAAAAAAAAAGAGTAAGTCCTGGAGATTTATTTTACAAGTTACTGACAATGCATGCGAAAATATCTAAGACATTAGTTCTTCAGTATTCTCAAGAAAAGATAAGGGTGTAAGGTGGTAGATATGTTGATTTTTTTTGACTTAATCATTTTACAGTGTATGCATATATTATAAGAGCATTGGGTTATATATTGTAAACATGTCATTTTTATTTGCTGTGTCAGCTGCGGGGTATACAGCAAAATTAGCAAGGTAAATACATACAAAAGTGCTGTTAAATACTTTTGTGAAGTGAAGTTAAACTTTGACCTAGCATTGGATATATATTGTATGTATAGCTTTTCTATAAATTGGGTCTGTCTATAAAAAATAGATATTTGGAAACCTAGAGCTTTATACAAGCTACTTTTTGCCTGTCTTTCTATTGAGAGTCAACACAGGTCTCTGTGACTTGCTCTCTCCGTGAAGGAGCGCCTGCCCCGTGTCCCTGTCAGTGCCACCAGGAAACTAGCAAGGGACATGTTCCAAATTTTCATTTGAAAAACCCAATAGGTCCCACTGATTGAGTTAAAAAAACAAAAAAGGTATTCCATGTTTTGTAAGATTTAACATTTCGCAAGTTACTGTCTATGCTTATGACTTGCCCCTTAATACTTTCAGTATCTGAGTCCAAATTTGGGCTTTGTGGGAGACTCACATCATCTCTGCCCAGGCCTAATAATTGCTCAATTTTGTGTTCCTCTGCTCTTTTCTGGCATGTCTTAATTAATCTTCATTAGTGAATACACATCTAGGATCCTTTATATGAAATTTTTGTAGCACTTGTGGAATTTTGTTAGCACAGCTGTGCGGTGTTGTGATCATGTGATTAAGATGGAGGTGTGGGAGAGACGGGGCTGAGGGAGTAGTTGACCCCAAGGACTGAGGAGCAAGTCTCAGGGGTGCATTACCAGGAGACAGGGGTGCCATGTCAGCTCCTTTGGGGCAGTGAAGTCGGTTTTGCTGAACTGACAATATGGAACCGTGTGAGGGAATTGAAGGCTGCCTGGTTGAGCATGGAAGGTCCAGGAATGAGGGGGCAGCAATGATAAACACATGCAGAACTACTGCTGCTCTGGATAGAGCCCCACAGGGATTAAGACTGTGCCCCTCTGGAAGCACATAGTTCCTGGGTGGACAGCTTGGTGAGTGGACGTGGACAGAACTTCAGTTCCTGTATTGAGTCTACTTGGTTTGTATTATACTGCATCACTCGCCGCTATCCATAGTAGCCTAACATAGGTCACTTTCCGATGTAGGGCAGCCTTCCTTTCTTCCCCAGTAATATCTGTAATGGCTGGTATTTGGTTATAGTAGCTGAATCAGGAAGGTGTGTACTACTGTGTCCTGGTAGCGTTGGGGAAGGCAGTGCACAGGTTGGATCTGATGCCACAGCTTTGATGCAGGCACAGATGTCACTTCTACAAAGATTGGGAAAGGTCAGTATGAAGGAACTTCGCCGTCAAGATGAAAAGGGTGTTGAGGGAAGTGAGGGCTAAGGTGGGCCTGAGTCCCAGTGCACGGTGGCAGATGCCAGCATTCCCCCACTTCTCAGCCCCTCCATCAGGTGCGAGCTTCCCACTGTTCAAGTCCTCTGTTGTCATTTCATGCTGAACCCATCCCCCACCCCCCACTCCTCCCACCCCGCCACCCCCCACTCCTCCCACCCCGCCACCCCCCACCCCCCAACCCCCACTCCACCCATCCCCTCAGCCCCGCTGCCAACACACACACACACACACACACACACACACACACACACAGGTGAACTGTGTTGGCATTTGCATCTCCAGGTGCATTGGAAGGCATCTGTATTTTTGTAATAGGTGCCAGGAAATTCTGTTTTGACAACTAAGGACGATGCTCTATCTGGCTAATCGAAAGCAGCCTCATTCCTCCCCAGGTTGATAAGGTCTTCAGAGACGTGGCTGCTGGGCCCCTTGATGGTCAGGCCTGGAAAAGCGGCAGGAAGCATTCTTGACTTGGAAGCAAGCCTGCTTCTGACTTTGAGAAGAAAAGAGGACTGGTTCCTTAGATGGGGTGGCCCGTATTTGGGGCACACATCAAGTCATTATCTCAACAATGTCAAACTGGGTTCCCAGATCGGTTGTGTGAAGCCTTTGGGGCTGAAGGAGCGGAGAAGAATTAATTATCAGCTCTCTCCCGGGTGTCCCCTTTCAGCCTTCTCAAATGACAGCCCCCGAGCGCCCTAGCATGCTGGCTGCTCATTCTGTGGTCTGTGCTTAGCCTGGTACAGAAGGTCGCTGGCAGAATTTGGTGAGTTCCTCTCTGGTGAAGCTGGCCCTGTCTTGGGTCCAATGAACAAGAAAATATACTGTGACACTTCATCAATGGGGAAGGACTTGGAGTCGCAGAACCCATTTGGAAAGTCCTGGGTGAGTTTAACTTCTTGTTTGCAAGAATGCTTTACAGTCACAAGGGAGTGTAAATCTAAGCCCCTGCAGTAGAGTCTGAATGTAAACTTTGGTGAAGAATGTGTCTAAGACAATGAGAATGTATGGTCAAGGACAGGAAGTGTCTTAATTTTAAAAATGGTGGTAGAAGTCTGCTTGAAGTGAGTTGGCAGCATGTGAGCCAGGGAAGAGGCCTTGGCTGTGGGTACATGCCAGCTCAATTACTGTCTATACAGATGCGTTTTAGGTGTCTTTCTACGAAGTTGCTTTCTATGTAGTTTAAAAGTAGGGCCAAAGCTCGACTTCTCTTCCTGGGTGGTGGAACTCCATTACACAAATGAGAGCTTTACTTGAGCTCGAGCTCCAATTTCACAGACACGAAAGACACCTTACATAGCTATCACATGCTTGTGGAGGGCCAGCCCATAGTGTGAAAGAGGAACATGGTAAGAGGAGGAAGTTTTAGGCAGAATAATGATGCTGAATATTCGGAATGATGGGTGGCGAGTCTTCCGTCTTGCGGTTAAGAACCTGAGAAGGGAGCTGGTTACAGTTAGAAGGCATGAATGTCAGGCGATATGTTGTACAGTGACGTGACTATAGTTACTGACACTATATTTTCAAAAACTGTAAAGAATATGCTTTCACCACAAATACAACTCTGCATTTGACCTGATGGATTTAGGCACTATGACCCGAAACATACATACTTTAAAGCATCTTCTGTACAATAAATGACACAGTGTTATCAGTTTAAGCAAACAGAACTTAGTTCAACGAACTTTTTTTTGGCTTGTGTTCTTTAGTCAGAACTGTAGGAAGTGTTGATAAAGGTCTGTCTTCGGTGTTGAGTATGTGCATGTGTTAGTTTTCTTTCCATTTCTCTTATTTTTTTTATTTGAACTAAATCTTACGTGTTTTAAAACTCTTTATAGTAGTGAAGGATAGAAAGTAAGATTTTTTTAATGCTTTAATAATAAGTGATCACTGAAAACCACCTTGTAGTTAATTGTGGCAAGTGGTCCCGAGACTGTCTCACTTGGACAACTGGTTGAATATTCTTTTTTTTTTTTTTATGTTTCACTGAGAAAATTTTATTGGCCACTTGGACAGTTTATTTGCCAGGAAGGATGATCCCATCATACTTTTGCTGGAACCAGCGCATGGCCTCCTCTTTGCTGATTCTGTGCTTGGCCCCAATGCAGCCTGTCCTGCGCTTCTTGTCAGCAATGCTGAAACCTGGCCTACCCAGCACCACATAGAAGTCCAGGCCGTAGATGCCGATGCTGGGATCGTATTTGATGCCCAGATCAATGTGTTCCTGGATCCCAAAACCAAAGTTTCCAGTATCGGAGAAGTTGTTTTTTCTTAACTCATATTCCCGCACCTTCAGACCTTTCTCCAGGATTTCTTCTGCCTTGGCCCCACGGACGGTGCAGTGGACAGCAATCTTTTCATTTCTCCTAATGCCAAAGGACCTGACAGTGTACCTGGCTTTGGAAAACACAGGGGTCTGGCCTGTGAGCTGTTCCAACACCTTGGCAGCCCGGGTCAATCGGTCTCCGCTCTCCCCGACACAGATGTTCAGGCAGAGCTTGCGGATGCAAAGTTCCCATATGGGGTTCTCCTTCTCACCCTGATCCTGCGCCATGATGAAGGACAGGAAAAAGGCTGGTTGAATATTCTTTTTTTTTTTTTTTTTAAGAGTTTATTTTTTTTAAAGTTACATCATTTTTTATTATTATTTATTCAACTGTGCACATGTGCATGTGTATGTGCGCACGCGTATGTGTGTGTTTGTGTGTGCGTGTGTCTGTGTATGTGCAGAACCACGGACGAATTCGCGAACCACCATGGACGCCTCCACCTCCTTCTGCCCCGGGACTCACAGGCTCCGCCCTACCAGGACCAGAAGCACAGGTCGCCCCCGCTTCCGCCTGGCGTCTATACGTGGGATCTGGGATCCGAACTCAGGACCCTCCGCCTGCATAGGCGGAGGCTTAAACCCCTGAGCCACCTCTCCAGCCCCTGGTTGAATATTCTTATCTACCTCTGTTTTTTATTTTTGTTATTGACCTAGGAGGACTTTGTGAAACTGCTGCTGACAGGTGAGACTCCCATTTTAAAGTTGCTACAGTTGAACTTGATGCTTCCTGGCTCTTAACTCCTCAGAAGCAAAAGTAGATGCCACTGTGAGCTTTCCAGTCTATGTTAACAGTAAATAGCAGGGATATTTGCCAAGAATGTAAGCAGAGAGTACAAGCAAGTGCATACTCATTTGCAAAACAGTGGCCATGAATTTGGAATATGTTCTTTCAAGAATTCTTCCCCCCAAGTAATTGTTACCCCTTATGTATACCCTGGACATGAGGGTCTTTTTAAATTTTGTGTGGGTTTGTGTATGTATGTGCGCGCACCTATGGAGGCCCAATGGTGACTTTGGGAATCATCTTGGTATTGCTCTACCTGCTTTGTTCCAGGGTTTCCCAGGCCCTGCCTTCCAGGGCCGGAGCCAGGCATTTTTATGTGGGATTTGGGATCCAAACTAAAGTCCTTTTGCTTGAGAGGCAAAGGCTTTAACTTCTGAGCCATTTCTCAGGCCTCAAATGAGAATCTTGGGAGACTCCCTGGTCCCTGCGATGGGAGTATTGATGGGCCAGATCAGTGAGGCCTTGGGTCGTTGATCTGGGGCAGTCATTCCAGGCAGACACGTCGCCCGCAGGATGAAGCTGTTAACAGCTTGATTGGGGTTTCATACTCCAGCGTGTGCGTAAGGCTTCCTTTCCTCTCTGTCCTTGCCAGCTTCTGCTGTTCGTTCTCTTTGTGAACTGTGATCTTGATTCACGTTCTTTTGATGGCTGAAGATGTCGAACATTTCTTCATGTATTCACTACTCCTTTATACAGCTTCACTTAAGAACTATCACATGGGCTCTGAGGCGTGAACTCGGGTCGCCAGGTTCATATGCAGGTGCCTTACCCACTGAGCCTCCTCACTGGCCCCCTTTTCTCCCATTCTGTACTCTGTCTCTTTCACTCTCTTGATGCCTTTGCTGTCCCTAAGACAATATTAAAACAAATAATAGAACAAAAACCCCATCTTTTTCTTTTCTCTGAGGCATGCTTTTGGTATCGTTGATGCTGTAACTACACGAGTTTATTTTTATCTTCTGGTCTTTGCATTGGTTTGTGTGTCTGTTCTTGGGCCAGTACCATGCTGTTTATTACTGTGTGCCCTGTTAACTCCAGTATTGACCTTTTTGCTCAGAATTGTTTTGACTACCCTTTAGGGATCACTTGTGTTTCCTTAGGACTTTCAGAACTTTTTTTTTTTCTGTTTGTGAGAAGATGGCCTTGAAATTTTTGATGGGGGTTACACTGAGTTTATAGGTTGTTTTCCATAATGTAGCCATTTTTACAGTATTCTGCTGATCTGTGAACATGGGATGTCATAATGTCTGCAGTTTCTTCAGTGTTTTAAAGTTTTCAGGGTAGAAGTGTGTAGTTTCCTCAGTTATTCATTCTTCGGTATTTTCATTTATTGTGTCTGTTGTGGATGAAATTGTTTTCCTGACCTCTTTTTCCCAGCTTGTTACTGATGTGTTGAAAAACTATGTATTTTTGTGAATTCTTTTTGTATTTTGTTACTTTGCTAAAATCAGGGGATGTAAGAGCTTCCTCAGGGAGTCTTTAGGTTCAAAGGTCAGTTTGAAAACAAGGATAATTCAGTTTCCTTCTTTCCTATCTATGTTCTCTCTTTTCTTCTTCTTCCATTATTTATTGCTCTGGCTAAGAATTCAGGCACCATATTTAAATAATGGAGATTGTGGCCAACCTTGTCACATTCCTGATTTCCATAGTAAGATATTGGGTATATAGGGTAACATATAGGTAACATATAGGGTATATATAGCAAATATATATTAAATGCTCTTTACTCTCTTGAGGTATGTTCCTTCTATTCCCAGTTTCTTCAGGGCCCTTTTGTGTGTGTGTGTGTGTGTGTGTGTGTGTGTGTGTGTGTGTGTATGTATATGTGGTGTGTTTATACAAGACGGCACTTCAGTGTATGTGCCTATGGGGGCCCAAGGATGACTTCAGGAAAGGTGACTTCAGGGATCATTCTGGATTGCTCTGGATTCCTCCATATTGCTTTGCTCTGAGGTGTCCCAGGCTCCACCTTCTAAGGCCAGACTTGCAGACCTGCCATGTCTGCCTGGCATTTTATGTGGAATCTGGGGATCTGAACTCAGGTCCTTTTGCTTTTGAAGCAAAGGTTTTAAACCACTGAGCCATCTCCTTAGTCCTCTTCAGGGCTTTTACCATGAAGGAATGACCTTATGTCTATGTCGGAGGCCTCCTCCAGTCTTTGTTCTGTTGAGATGATCCTGTGCTGAGAATGAGTTTGTGTGCTCTGTTACATTATTGATTTTGTATAGGTTGAGCCTTGATCATGGCGTACAATCTTTTAATGTGCTGTTAAACTAATCTCACTTCTCAGCCTTTTGGTTAAGATCAAGTAGTACAGTATCTGTTCTTGACAGTTACGTTAAACTGTCTGCAGGAGATTATTTGATTGATGGGGAGGGAGGGCAACCGTGGTGGGTGGGACTAGTCCCTGGGCGGTAGATGGAGGGAACTGGCTAAGGAAGTTGGCATCCTTCTGCATACTTGGCCAGACACGCTGGTCTGGCAGGCAAGGGTTGTCCTCCCTCAGCAGTCCTGGAGATACATGATGTGACCAGTTCTCTTGGACCTTGGTGTCGGCGTGGACCTCTCTCCCAGGATGGAGTAAGAGCTCTAACCTGACAGTCACAAGAGAGAACAAAAACACTTGGTCTTCTATAAGCCATTAGATCATGAATTTATGCACCCAAACTATGACAATGAGCGTCTTATTTTTATACTTAAAAATAGAAGACGAAAATAAGTGCAAGTATGTACGTGGCAAAAGGTTTATGATCTGGTTGGACAGTAGTGCACTGCATTAAATTATAGATGAGATAAAGTTATAGTTTCTTTTAATTCGATGAGTATTTTCATTGTTTTTTTTTATTCTTCCACTGGAAAATGTGCACACATAAGTGTGAATTTTCAACCTATTTTATTTTTCCTTTTCTCATACTTTGGTGCTTCCCGTAGTTCTCCTGTTACAAAGCTTTCTAGAGCGTTGTGGAGAAACATCTGAATTCTTCCCCACCATTTCACCTCCCTAGAGTGGACATGAGCATATGCTGCTGCCAAGCTAAACCCTGCTGTGTTCATCCACAATCCTGTGTCCTTAGCAACAAGCAGCGGAGCTTCATTCTTGGTGGGCTTAGTTCATTCAAAATTTCTCCAGTTTCCCCTTCCCCACCTTTGACAGTTCATGTGATCTTGAACTCACTTTTCTACCTCAGCCTTGTTTCAGTACGGCAGTTACAGGTGTGCATTACTACCTGTGATTCTACGGCTGACTCTTTTTAAAAATATATATTTATTTGAGAGACAGAGAAGAGAGAAGGTATACTTGCATGCATGGCTGGAGGTCAGAGGACAAATTTTCAAAAGTCAGTTCTTTGCTTCCCATTTTTTTCTTCCAACACCTGTTGTTTCAGGGGTCTGAACTTAAGTCTTCCATGTTTGCTAGCAGGCTGAGCTATCATAACAGCCCTTTAGCTTGCTCTGGAGAAGAATTGTCAGAGGGTTTTTCATGCCATGATTCAAAGGTTGAGAGCGGAGACAGCTCTTAACAAGGATTCTCCTTTCTCCATTCTGGCCCTAACAACTGTCTCAACATACATCTTGAGGTGGGAGCAAACTGCCTCCCTCAGGCCACAGGCCACGCATTGGAGGTGCAATGGAGAGGCCACCCCAGCTTCTCTGTTGGGGCCATCTGGTCCCTTTGTTCTTTCTCCCCTTGTTCTCTAGGACACAGGCATGAGTGACGCCCTGGTCTAGAAACTAGGTAGCTGGGTACTAAGTCCCTTGTGCAGGTGCCTGGCTATTATTTGGAGACAGCAAGTCCAATTCTTTCTTTCTTTTTTCCCCCCATCTCTCCACAGCTTCGGGGTGAGGGGAATGAATGCTCCTTGTGACTGAGGGGTTGCTCATGCAGAGTAGTGGGGGAGGGGGAGGTTTACAGGGTTCCCTAGGGAAATGTGAAAGCCCAGTTGACTTACTTGGCTTTTCAAAGCAAGGTCTTGTTTTTCCAGGGTGGGCACATGGGGAATGTCGGCAGTGGATTCCATGAGATTCACAATCGCAAGCACCTGTTGGAAGCCGAGCGTACCTGCAGCTCAGGGTTCAACTGTGGTGGCTGTAATGCTTGGCATTATTTTGGATCTTGGTAATTCTCAGTAGAAGCTTCCATTTTTAACTGGTTTTTCCGAATGTGGTGAAGTTGTGAGCTACAAAAACAAACCTGTTATTCAAGGACGAAGCTGCAGCCACCAATTTCTCCCAGCTACCGTGCGGGAACCGATGGCGCAGTCCGAGCAATGCCTTCCTCTGAGCCAGCGGAGGACAGTACTCCAAACGCAGTACTTGGACTGAGCTCCTTCCTCCTGCTTTGAATTTCCTCCACAGGGCAACGGCAGCCACAGCCTGAGCAGGCAGCAAGCAGCGGGCGCCAGGTGAATGACCAGCCTGGTCTGTTCACACCTTGCTCCGCAGTGTCGAAGCGATACTTGGTGATGATGCTTCTACCAACCCAATACATACTTAAAAAGGTCTTAAGAGACTGTTTCTTTCCACGTGGCTTTTTGATCTTTTAATGATCAGATGTTCAGCGTTAGCTACAAAAAAAGAAAGGCAAGTGCTCATACGAATGAACCCAGAGAAACTTGGAATCTTGCCTGCCTTCTAGTTCTTCCTGACCAAACGAAGAGCGATTTCTTTAATTCCTGCAGTCACATTCTTGACTGCTCTGCTCAAGTCTGACTACCCACCCCATGACACTGAGGGACCTTTAAAGAAGATACCATGGTGTTTTCTCGTGGATCAAAGTATGTTAGTATTATGTACTCTGCTTTTGTTTGTAGAATGAAGCCCCTACTCTTTTTTGGGGCACCATCCCAGAATGAGTTTGTTTTTTTTTTTTAATATGGAATTCTAAAAATAAATATAATTTATTCCATTTATGATTTTTTTTAAAAAACCACTTATTGGTGCCATATTAATAAATACATGGCCAAAACAACATGTGAGAGCTGGTGATTTTTAGTTATGTTCATCAGCACGACAGAAGAGATTATGAAATATTAGGAGCCAATGGAACTGACTATAACATATCCACATAAGATATGAGAGAGGGATATAATTTCTTGCTTGCCACATGCCTGTATGCAGAATAATGCACTAACTCTCATTTTATGCCAACAAATGGTCCCACTGTGGGCTGGGTCTTCCCTTATCAGCTAAATAATCTTCTTCAGGCTTGCTGTAACTACTAATCCTTTACAGATATGCCCAAAGGGTAAGCCTTCAGTTGTCAAGTTGACATCTGCAGCTAACTGCCCACTTCCCCTTGTCAACTTGACATAAAAACACATTGCTTTTATACTGCCGTCATTCAACCCATGTCCCCACAGATGGTATATTATGATATGAAATGCTTTCAGTTCAATTTTAAAAGTTTTCACTGTCCCGTTTTAAAATGTTTATAGTAATTAATAGTTGGATTCCGATATTTTAAAAGTACAGTCTCTAAAAGTCCAAAGTCTTTAACTGTAAAGCTCATATAAAAGTCAAAGACAAGTGAAATATCTCCAACATATAATTGCACAGAGTATACATTCTTATTTTAAAATAGAAGCATCAAAACATAGCAAGAAAACATCAAATCAAAATTGAGACCAAAATCAAGTCAAGATGAAGATCAAAGTCTAGTGATGTAAACACCACATCCTGTGGCTCATTGCCCATCATTTGTCACTTGTCCTGTAGTCAGGTTGTCTCTAAAACGCTGGTCAGTTGCTCATTCCTGTTATACTGCTCACAGCTCAAGCAGTTTTTCTTTGGACCGGCTCCAATCTGCACTTTCTGGCATCCTTGGCACATATCCAGTAGTTCTGGCATCTCCAACATCCTGGATTCTCTGTCACAGCTGTAAGTTTCACCTTCCTTGCGTGAACTCCAAGCCTGCCACACTGTACCGAGCGTCAGTTGCTCCTCCTGAGCCCTCAGTGACGCATAACCAGGACCATCTGGATGTTGCTGCCTTTCCTCTAGTGCATCCGGGCCCTTGATGCATTGGACGATGCCTGTCCACCTTGCAGAGAGAGTTATTCTTTATAAAGTCTATGGATTTATGCTAATTTTTACAGAACTGCCCTCAGAGAGACACTCCCAAGTGGCTTACCAGATACTCAAGCATCTCTTAACTCTTTGCTGACTTGACGGAGCTGTCACTCTAGGTAATACTGCTGCTGGTGTTCCTAATGGCGGTCTTCTAGGAGATCCTGCTTAGAGAGAATCACTGGTTAGAGAAGACAGAGCCACCGACAGTATTTTATGCTAATGAATTAAGATGATCCAGTAGCCACTTCCTATCCTAATCACATTCTGGAACCAAAGCAAGGGACTCTGCTGCTTACCTGAGTCTAGGTGGTACTTGACTCTGGAACCAGTGCCACAATTGGGCAGGTGGTAGACTTTTCCACCTTCTTTATTCCCTTGCCATAGGCATGATGGCATGTGACCTGTCACGGAGCACATGCCTGCGTGTTCTAAGATGACTGAATTCTTCCATTGTGCTAGGTACACAGTGCAGTCATCCTCCCAAGCGCATCAGATGAGTAAACACAGAGCCAGATTCAGACACCAATTAGGCTAAGAATCCGTTCAGTCCACGCCGAGGTGGAGCCTGGGGCGGGTGGCCCTCCTGGAATGCTTTCGTACCACAAGCGTGGCTACATCGCCCCTCCTTGCTTTCCGTGACTGAAAACTAGCTGGGGTGCTCAGCAAGCGTGAAATTCCTAGTTGGCTGGAAATGAAACCACAGAGGTGGGCTCAGGCAGCCTGGAGGTATGCCTTCAGAGGTGATGCGCCCGGACCTGTGCTGGAATATGAGACACTGGATTTGGCAAGATTTGTGGGTTCCCAGTGCACATTTATATGTACACACACACACACACACACACACACACACACACACACACGCTAAATGTGTTTCTCAAAATGCAATTAAGGAAGCATTCCTTTGAAACCCTTTGGTGGTGATAAAGATGCTGACAATTCATCCTGGAAAGAAAACAGCGCAGCTTTTAACCTTCCTGATGTTACAGTAACGTCATTAACACAACATATCTGGTCAAGTGGAAAGTAATCATTACATTTTTTTTTTCCCAGAGCCGTAGTTAAGACAGCTAGTTTTTTTAATCATGCCACTCTAATTAAGGCATTACTGTGAAGCTGATGGGGGAGGGGCGTTATAGGTCTTTTTTTCTAGATTCTGTTTTAGTTGCGCTTTGGGCAAAGAATCATATGATAACTCATAAGCATTGCCAAAAAATCATATTTTAGGTAGGAGGGGGAATTTTGGAACTACTCATAGTGATGCTCAAAAAATTGGAGAAAGGTAAATTGGAAGAATGCTTGTCTAGCACGTGTGAAGCCCTGGGTTTGATCCCCAGAGCTGTATAATAAGCTGGGTGCAGTGGAAGTCGCCAGTAACACCAGCACGCTAGAGGAAGAGGCAGGAGAAGCCAAAGATGAAGGCCACTGACCACAGCGCATGTTCAGCGGAACACACAAGAGAGACAAGTGTTTGAATTTATTACTGTCGTAAACATGTCTGGTTTTCTTAGTTTATCTAGTGTGTAAGACATTTGAAGTCTCTGTGCAGAGCAAAGTGTCTGAGTACCTGTCTCTGCTGAGGTCTTACTGAGCTGAGTCTTCTGCCCCAAAGTCGCCTGGCCAGTGCAGGAGGCTGAGGTCGGTAGATCTGCTCCTAACGGCAGCTGCCCCAAGACGGCAGTTTCTGACTGTCAAGTAGCCGTAATCAATAGTTCACTTCACCTGTGGTTGTGAGGCGGGAAGTGTGGTCACCTATGTCCTGAGTCATCCTATGGAGAGACAACCATGTTCATTCTCTTTTCTTTTTTTTCATGAAAAATCCAAGAAATGGAGACAAAGAATGTAAGAGAAAAGTCAAGAGAGAAAGTATGGAAATGCGGAAAGCCCAAAAGGAGTGTGTCCCTCGGGCCCCACCTGGCCACACACACTGCGTAGAAGCAGCTGTGTCACTGTCGCAGTGAATCCGCACAGTCAGGTGACCTGTGGATTGGTGGTGGGTGCTGAGCCACTGCTGTCAGGGGAGCAGTTCAAGTCCATGAGCCTCCAGCCCCTCCACATCTGTGAGCGCAATCACGACTTTGTGTCTCCGAAGATGCCTTGTTGAATACTTATTTCTGATTCACTGACATTGAGCTTGTGACTAGCAGCACTCTACCTCCTCCCTGGAGGAGGCTTCTCTTTTTTCCCCATGATACATCGCCGTCTCCCTGGGTTTAGGAACATATAGTACTTCTGCTAGGCCGTGGGGATTGTTTTCACCAGCAAAAGCACCAACAAAGGCACAAACTTTCCCCCCCTTTTGTGTTTATTTATTTATTTATTTATTATTTATTTCTGCTCATACAGACTTAATAGGTACCCCGGTCCCCTCCCTCCTCCACCCCTTCCTGGACCCTCTTACTCCCTCCCCTTTTTTCCCCTTCCTTTCTCCCCCTCCCTCCCTATCTCCCAGTGCAAAGGCACAAACTTTAGTGAGCAAATTTGAGTTTGCAGATAGAGCTTCATTACTGACTACATTCATCCCCTATTTTGTTTTCGATTATCTATATATATGTATTTTTTATTAACAGATATCTGTGTCTCTAACTAGCTTTTTTGGGATAAACTTATTAATAGATACTGAATTTTTTCCCAAAGATTTGTTGCCACCGTGAGACTTGTCTAGCTTGTGCTTGTGTCTTAAGGATTTATTTTAAACTCTAAAAATCATTTTTGCGTTGTTGTGTGAGTGGAGTGCTGCATGTGTAGGTGTGCGTAGGCAGTTCATGGGTACACAGATGTGTGTGCATTGCACGTAGCTGACCTGGAATGTGTCCTTGGGCCACTTTCCACTGTTTTTATCAGGAGAGCTCTCTGAGATGAACCTGCAGCTCGCCGGTCAACCAGGCTAGCAGTCAGCTTGCTTTAGGGATCATTTGTCCTTGCTTTTCTACTGCTAGGATTACAGGTAACTGCTACACCTGCCAGCTGTTTGCCTGGGTTCTGGAGACCCTAACTCTGGTCCTCATGCTTGCTAGGCAAGTACCTTATCCACTGAGCCTTAACCCCCGTTGAGAAGTTCTTGCAAATATTTTTGCAATGGTCATCAATTTATTATATATATACATATATATGTGTATACGTATATTGCATTAAAGTTAAATTATGCAGTAGCTGCCATCACTAACTCGTATATTTTTTTCATTTTCATCCTAAACTCAGAAAACTCACATACAATGATTTTTAATTGGAAAGATTTAAAAATGCAGTTAAGAGCTGGGAGCATGGCTCAGGGGTCGAAGTCTTTGTCTCACCTGTGTTTGGATCCACAGATCTAAGTGAAAATTCCAGATGGATATGATTTTAGCCTGTAATTCCGGCTCAGGAAGGTGAAGCCTAGGAAACTCCACAGCAAAGCAATAAGTAGGTAGAACAATCCAGGATGATTCTCGATGTCACTCTGGGGTCGCCCCCCCTCCCCCATGTGATTGAAAATGGCAGATGCTCAGGGTTAGGGAACGTTACCAACTAGAATGGTAAACTTAGTTTGAGTGCTCAGACCCAGTTTCATTAAGTCTCAGCCCATTTTAAAGTCTTACAGAACTAATGTATTTGAAAATCCTTCACAAACTTTAAAAGATCGTTCAAGATACAAAGGCCTGTTATTCTGATTGGTAGACTTTAGTTGGTTGAAAAGACAAGGAGCTGTTTTTCAGAACTTGGAAACACTTTCTTTTTCTGAATAGAAACAGCACATTTTTCTCGTTGTGGCTGGGAAAAGCTTTGGCCGCTTCCCAAGCAAGAGTCTGTTCTCATCCTCAAGGACAAGTCAAGCCTCTACCGTGAGCCCTGGCTGAAATTTGCTACTCTCCCTCGCTGTGTTCAGCCAGAGAGCAGGTTTCCTTCCCGCGGGCTGGTGCTTCCTTTGTTCTGGAACTTTCCTTGGCCTTTGGGCAGTGCTTTGTAGTTACTTGCTCTTGTGTCATCCTCCCAGTGGAACAGAAGCTCCTGCTTCTTATGGTTTCTCATAGGCTCCTGGCTCAGAGGTAATACACTGGGGCAGGGCTGGACCCTTGAAAGTGGAGGAGGCGAACCTTAGAACGAGGGGTGGATAGATACCTGGTGGGGAGTGGGCAGGTCTGTCTGTGCTTCCCAAGAACAAGGCCTCCCTGTACTGGTCTTGGTTCCCTTTTAAATCAGCGACTTGTTCGAGAGAACATGTGGGAAATGTATCGAATAAAACCAAACAGTTGGTGGGTTTCTTGATGTTATTGGGTAAGTTGTGAATGCATGGGCTTGATTTCAGTGCGATGCTTGGTTGCGTTGCGAATTGTGTAACCCTTTGACTCCGTGCCACTGCTGCCTCCCGGGCTGGCTCTAAGTATTTTCCTATCATGGTACTTACCATCCTGCAAGAGTAGAGTTGTGCCAGTTAGCTTCCGGTGCCAGCTTGGCGCTGAAGAACTGAGCCTTTAGGCACATCTGTGAATTATTTAGTTGCAGCAAACCTCTGAGCAAAGCCATACGAGTGTATGTAATTGATGTGGGTGGGCCATTGCTTGGGCAGGCGGAGAAGGCAGACGGAGCTGGTTTGCTTTGGCCACAACACGTGTGCATGCTTGAAAGAGAAGGCAGCATTGATCTTTTTGCCTGTTCTCTGTTCTTGCTGTGGATAAAGTGTAATCAGTTTCATTGTTTGTTTTTCTTCGTTTGTTTTTTTCTGGTAACTCTTAGGCCACCATGATCAACTGCAACCTAAATTGTGGGTTGGAATAGAAGTCCTCTCGTCCCCTTTGTTGGGGTTGTGTATTCATTACAGCAATGGAGAGATGAAACCAAGATAAGAGCTTCTCATTTTGGAGGTGGGGGCAGGTGAAGGTGCAGCTATGGGGCTGGAGTTGGAGGGAGTCTCAAGGTCTTGGAAGTTTTCATGAATCCTCTTTCTGTTTTTCAATATATTTGTGTAATATAAAAAATTGCATCCAATTTGCATCCAATAAAATAAGTACAATAATCCATTACAAAGTGATGTGGGATGTTTGTTTAAAAAAAGGGTATCTTTGATAAAGATGGGGAATCGTAATCTGTCATCAAGTGGGTGTCAGAAATCAAGGTAGAAGATACACAATTAAACTCTGCTAAGTGGAATGAGGGAAGAAGTGATGGTTGTCTGCAGGGGGACCTAGATGAATAGCTAGAAGTTTGCGGGTCCAGCAGCTGAGGCCATTGCTGGCCAGCTCCAGCAACTCTCAGGACTCTGCATGCAGAAGCCAGGAGAGAATTGCTTTGTTGTGCCTTGCCTGGGTCTCCTGCCACCAAGAGCTTCTTTTCAAACTGCGCTCTGCATTTCAAGCGAGAGATGGGCTGGAGACTGAGGGCTACCAGGAAGAGCTGAAAAGCCCAGAAGAGGAGAGCCAGCTCAGCCTCAGGGGGGCAGAGTCTGGACTTTAGCATCCTTGTAAGGGAAGTATGCCCTTCGGTTTCAATAATACAAGGGTTTTTCTGTGGGCCACACATGCTAACAATTGACCGTTTCCACCAGATTAAGCCTGTGTCTCTTTTTTATATTCATATTTTAAGTTTGTTTTTAATGACTGCACAGCATTCCTTTATGTGAGTGATGTGCTCTCACTTACTAACCATCTCTGACTAATAGTTACTTTAGTTACTTGCATTTTCTCATTATGATCAATACAAACTGATACAGGAGTTCACAGTTAGTGAACTGTTTCTACTATTTACTATTATGAACGACCCCGTGACCATGTGCATCTTCTAAATGCATTCACTGTATACCTGTTATTTCCCTAGGACGAATTCTTAGGAAAGGAATCTCTGGGTTGAAGATCGTTTGTTTATTGCTTTGACTAATAGGATGGTTAGTTTCAATTGTCAACTCCACACACTTGGCAGAAGAGCCTGGAGCTGTGGGGGATTGGCTTGGTGACTTTGAGGGAGCAGGAAGATGGGTTTTAATTGCAGGTGGGACTATTCTGTGGGCTATCGACAATGAAGAAAGACACTTAGGCCTGGACAAGCGTGTGCTCCTGCACTGCTTTCAGCTCCTGCAGATCCGCAGATAGGTGTGATGTGAACAGTTCTCTCAAGTCCCTGTTGCTCTAGTTTTCCTGTCATGATGGGCCATGACCTGGCATTGTGAGCCAAATAAACCAATATTCCTTTAAGTCATTTTCCTTAGGGTTTATATCCTGTAATAGGAATAGAAACTAAAACAGTCACTTACTGCTAAACTCCTTCATTAATTATGTGAACTGGATATAAACTAAAAAAATCAGATTAGCCCGTGTCAGAGAAGGGATTTGGGGTGAATGGTGAACCCTGGTTAAAGGTGATCGTTTGTATGCTGGATCAGGTTAATATCCTCTCCACTTGTCATGTTTCAGTCTTTTGTCCTAATTCTGTTATAGTTGTTTAAATCTGTCATGAGAAAAACAGTTCAAGAGAATTCCGAGTTCAGAGAGGCCTACAGAGATCCCCATTGAAGAGTGAGAGACACAGTAGGATTAGCTCAGCACTCAAATTGCTTGCAGGTACATGAAGTGGAGTAAGCTTATTTATTTTATGTGTCATTATTTCTTAATTATGAATGTATTTCAAAGACATGCGTTGTTGTGGGGTTGTCCATGACAAGAAACTGTTCGTGACGAATAACTGTCAGTCAAGAGTGGTTTGAGTGAGAGCCATATAAGGAATGCTATGTGGTCGTTAAAAATAATACAAATTTAAATATTAAGAGCATGAAAACATTTTTTGAGTTGTTGTTGTTCAGGCAGATTTCATATAGCTGGCTTCAAGATCACTATGTAGCCAGGGTAATCTGAACTGATCCTCCTGCCTCTACCTGCCAGGGACTAGGATTATAGACAGGCACCAGCAAACTAAATTTGGAGAGTCAAATTTTACTTGATTTCTGTTACCATGTTTGGTGTATAGTTACAGTTTGCTTAACATTTGTTGATTGAATGCAAGGAAGTAACACCTGGGCTCTAGCCCTAGCTGCTACAAACCAAGGAAAAATCAGCTCATTTGCCTTGAGCAACATGTGCTTGTCTTTGTAGGGTAAACACTGTGGTTCATATCTTACAAATAGAGAAATTGAAGCTTTTTGATCTTCACCTCACTGGTCAATAGACACTGGTTTTCTCACATGATTTATAATGTTTATCTGGTGCTTTACTGCTATTATTTTTATTGTTTTAAAGAAAAGATAGCCAGTCAGCCTGTGGTCTGAGCCCTGAAGATAAAATCATTCAAAGCAATGAGATGAGATATTGTATCAGATGTTATTTACTTAACCCTTATAGAAAGTAATTTTTGCCTGTTTTATCTATCACTCTCACCAATGCCTCTGTCTCCAGAAAGCCAATTGTTTCCCAGTTCTGGCTCTGGCAACTTTGTTCTTTGTGCTTTGTGTTTGGTTTTAAAATTCAGAGTTCATTCACTGACGACTCTGAACAGCGTCTGTGAACTGAAGCACTGTTCTGCGTGGGTTCTGTGCACTGCTCCAGAGTCAAAGCCCAGTTTTCTTTCTGGAGAGTCTTCTCCGACCACCTCTCATGCAGAGCTGTGAATAAACCTCAGGGGTGCGTCGCCTTTCCTTTCAGATTGTCATCCTGTGCATTTGTGATTTCAAAGAAAAGGCGCAATCAGTCCTTTCTTACCCTCGGACTTGAGGTGGAAAGGATCAGTGTAGCTGGAGTTAGGTTTATGTAGGTTTTTCCTAGGAAGGTGTCCCATTAAAAACAAAGCAAAACAAAACAAAAAACCCAGAATTTCAAATTGCTCAATGGCCCAGAAATGTTGAGTGAATTCTAGTCCAGGAAATTGAATTCAGCGATTTCTTTGCTAGATGGTAACACTGTCCCTGGAAATGATAGAATATTTTTAGACACAGGGCACACATAGGTATTTGTTAGAGCCCACTGGGATGTCTTCCTGATTCCTTTGGTAACCCAGCTGGAGAGCAGCCAGGTGTGTGTGTGTGTGTGTGTGTGTGTGTGTGTGTGTGTGCGTGTGTGTGTGTGTGTGTGTGTGTGTTGAGAGGTGGGGGGGGGTCTTTGTCTAATTCCTTCCTTGTAGCTATCCTAACTTTTCGCCTATCTTCTCATTTGAGACTTAGTGCATTTTTTTGTGGCAGCAGCGAGGTCTCTAAACATTTTGATTATGCCTTTCCCTTCAAAGTAAATGCTCTGAGCACATATATTGAGGTGGATGTTCATTTACAAATGATTTGCAGGTACACATTTGAGGAAACATCAGATTGTCTCATGTTGATATCACAAAGCACACACAGTTGCAACGTCCAAATAAGAGTGGACAGATTATATATATTTTACTATATGTATGGGGTACGTGCATATGTATGTGTACCAGAGCGCACTTGGAGTGCGTGTGCCTTGGGAGGCCCGTCTTGGTTTGTTCTACTTTCTTGTTGCTTTGCTTTAGGGTTTTCCAGGTTCTGCTTTCCCGAGTTGGAATTGCAGGCCACCGCCATTTCTGCCTGGAATTTTAAGTGGGATCTGGAGATCCAAATTCAGGTTCTTTTGCTCGCAAGGCAAAAGCTTTAACCCTTGAGCCATCAGCTCCCCAGCCTTCATGGAAATGTTTTTTTTTTTTTTTAATTATTTATTCAATTGTGCGCGTGTATGTGTGTGTGCGTGTATGTGTGTGTGTGCGCGTGCATGTGTGTGTAGAACCACGGACAAATTCGGGAACCACCATGGACGCCTCTACCTCCTTGTTTACTCTGCCGGGGATTCACAGGCTCCGCCCTGCCAGGACCGGAACGCAGGCCGCCCCCGCTTCCGCCCAGCGTCTATACGTGGGGTCTAGGATCTGAACTCAGGACTATCTGGAAGGCAGAGGCTTAACCCCTGAGCCACCTCTCCAGCCCCCATGGGAATGTTTTTAAATGTGCTGTGACACTAGCTACTACCCAGAAGACACACTGTATCTGGTGTTCTCCTCCTTCCTTCTTCGTCCTCATTGGAGCTACTCCTGGCCCTTGTCTGTCTGCTAACACCGGTCGGCAGATACCCTCACCATGTCGGCAGATACCCTCACCACGGTGGCCACTTCAGAATGCTTCAGAGTCCAGATCTGAGGATTCAGCTCAATGCTCAGGAATTTTGTTAATAAACAGCAGGGGTTTTTCACTTCCCCTGGGGAGTCCATTCTGTTCACAGAGGTGACAATGTGCATTGACTGTGTGTGGCATTCTCCACCAGAGCCCCTGGTGAGACTGCATGGCACTTGGTTTCCTCATGACACACATGTCCAGCAGAAGAGGGAACAAAGTCTGGCTTGCTTTGTGTTTTCCTTTCCCTGCAGCCCTCCTAATAACCACGGGGCATGTTCAGGCACACTTATGTGCATTAGAGGAGCCCCGTACAGATCCTTCAGGAAGATACCCTGAATATACCCACCTTCAGGAAGAACCCAGGAATGGCTCCCTCTTTAGGACTTTGCCAGTTTAGCCTTTGTAGTGGGGAAGTGTGTGTGGCTCTGGGTTTGCTTCCTTCCAGGCTGGTGCTCAGGGAAGACTTTCAAGAGCATCAATAGGTTCTTCCAGGTGCTTCTGTGTAAATTGGACCCAATCGAGAAAGGTTTGGTGGCATTCCGTAGCTTGAAAGTGCCACTAAATGAAGTATTTGTTTGAGGAAATGAAACGTATGGATGCATGGCAATATTTCTGTGAGAACGTCTCCATGGAGCTTTGGTGCAGCTTGGTGCAGGTTAAAATGCCTTGGCCACCTGAGAGATGTCCGAGCATGCCCAGCAGGCTTTCTATGGAAACTTACAGATGTTGTGTAAGTTGAGGTGGTGCAGTGGTATTACATTTGGAGTTGGTTTAACTAGCTTTGATTCCTATTATGCAGAGAAAAAAATAACTCAAAGTTACTCTAGGTGTGGTGTGACACACACCTATAATCTCACCACTCCCTGAGGTGGAGCAGAAGGGGCAATAGTTCAGGGTCATCCTTGGCTATCTAGCCTGGGCTGCCTTAGAGACAGACAGACAGACAGACACACACACACACACACACATACACACATATTAATTTGACTACAGCTGTAGACAAATTAGCTATGAAAAAGCTACACTAAGTGACACAGGGTTACATTTCTGTTTACAATGTGGCGGTAAGCATTTTACATGAATTATCTTATTCATTGTCACCACATTTAAGTTCTAGGGACTTAAAAGTCAGTCTCCTGTGACAGCCCTTAGGTCAGGATCAAAGCATTGAGATGCCAATGAGTTTTCTTCCACACATTTCCTTATTTTCATCTAATTTCTTCAGCTTCATACCCAGTCATCAATTTTATAAACTAAGGATTGTTCTTAAGCATGTCCTTTGTCGGCATAATAACTTAATAACCAAGTTTTTGAAATTTTTTCGTTGTCATAGTGGAGCAGAGCAATGTATTCGAGTCTAAATCTGTGTATTGATTTACATATATGAATGTGTATGTGCATGTTTATGTGCCCATTCACTTACATGCATGTGGAGGCCAGAGGTCAGCATTGGCTTCTTCTTTTCCATCTTTATGTGTATTTCTTTAGAGAGAGAAAGAGAGAAAGTGCATACATGCATGCGCAAGCCTGCGGTTGATATTGGGAATCCTCCTTGATCACTCTCCCCACTTTCCCACCTCATTCCTTTGAGACTGGTCTCTAATCAAACACAGAACTCCCCATTAAGTCATGAGCCACCTCAGGTTTACACTCCTTTAATGTTACTTCTGACCCTGTAATTTCGCACTATTATAATAATGTGCAGAAAGGAAATACTTCAAAAATAAATCTGGAATTGATGGCTCATTAAGACTAGTCTTGCCGTCCACTGGGACCTTGGATTCCCAGCTTCTACCTTCTGAGGCTAGAATTTACAGGTGGGTCACCAGATCTTCAGCATTGACGTGGGATCTGGAGATCTGAGCTCTAAGTCGTCTCGTTTGTTTGGCAAGTGTTTTAACCATCAAATTATCTCCCCAGTCCTTTCACCTTAGTTTTTGAGGCAGAGTCTCACATTGAGGTGGAACTCGCCAGCTAGGCTGGACTATTGTCCAGGGAACCCCAAAAATCCTCCTGTTTCCACTTTTCCAGCTCTGGGGTTGCAGGTATGTGTTATGTAAAGTAACTGAACTCGGATTCACACACTCAGTGTTTAGTAAGCACTTTAACCCGTGCCATTTCCTCAACCCCAGATTTATTTTTGAAGTATTTCCTTTCTGTACATTATTATAATAATAGTGAGAAATTATAGGGTCAGAAGTAATGTTCAAAGAGTGGAAGCCTGAGGTGGTTCATGCCTTGAATCTTAGCCCTGCAGAGGCTGAGGTAGGAGAGTTGCTGCAAGTTCAAGGCCAGCCTGGATTGCAGAATAACCCAAGGCGTGACCTCGGTTTAGCAACAAAATTGTAACCAATCATTGTGAGTCCAAAAGTCCTAGCTCTTCGTGCACTCATTCACTCATTCAGCACTTTATCCGAACCTTTCTTATTTGCAAAATAATCTCCTCACAGGATTTGGGTTTATGTTTCTTTAAAACAGTAATTATTTAGGAGGGTAATTAAGTTTCTTTACGCATTGGGATTCATCTGTATAAGCACCTGCTATTTCTGATGCCTTTGTTGCATCGTCTCTGCTTGGAGTGTGGTTTATCATGGCTCCTTTGAAGAGCTTAACTATAGACTTCCCCAGGCTCCTATGGTTTGTGGGTGTATACAGATATATTAGGGAAAAAGTTACCTCTGAAAAGACAGGCTTCGTTTTTCACATCTAAAGCTACGTCTTTTCATTACTGTGAAACTATGTCTTCAGCCCACCCCAAAGGTGAAGCCTTTGGGTTGACTTCCTCCAGCTTTGAAATGAAGTGCTGTTACTGCTGCCCGGCTGCCGGCTGCAGTGGGCTGACTGGTGAGTAGCCCGTGTGTAATGGGAGAAAAAATCACAATGCGCGTCCCCCAGAGCCAAGCCTGTGACCCAGAGCGGGTCTCTGAGGTGCTTTTACCAGAAAGTTAATCTGTTCAGGGACCTTTCATCATCATAAAAGGCAGAAACAATTTTCTTAATGCTGCTGATAAAATCTGGATGCCTCCTGCTTAACACCATTTATTCTGAAACTGAACCTTGGAGACTTTTATTTTCCTGCTACAGACACCTGTCTTTGTTAGCTTACACCGTGGTATATACTCAGCGTTTCAAAATTTGTATGGTTTTTTTTTTTTTAAAGTTTTTAGGAGGCAGACACAATAATTAGGTGATGAGTGAATTGTATTTATTACTGAGAAGTTAATACAGCCATTTAAGGCCTGTTGGCTTAGCTAGTTGTCAGATTTCATGAATTTGTTTAATGTCTGAATAATCAGACAAGTTTCTGACCTTTCGTTAAACAGGAGGGCAATGAATATATTTCTTTTTAAAATCTGTGTATAAGTTTTTTTTTTTTAATGAACATAATTTCTTTACTATGTATTTTTAAAGGAGAAAAGAGAGATGGGAGGGTCCAGACATAAAGCCAGGCGTTGTGGGCGGATGTTTGCAATACCTGTACTCTGGAGGCCAAGGCAGGAGGGCCACAAGTTCTAGATCTGTCTGTTCATGGTAATAAGACCCTGACTCAAAAATAACAGAACAGGGAAAAAAAGGTAAGAGGGAAAGATGGTTCAGTGGTTAAAACCCTTGCCTTATGGGCCAAGGGACCTGAGTTCCAATCTCCAGACTCCATGTAAAAAAAAAGAAAAAAAAAAGTGCCAGGCAGGTATGACCTATAATTTCAGCCCTGGGAGTCGGAACCTAGGAATCCCCAGAACCAGTTGGCTGGCTAGACTAGCCCTAATGGTATATGCGTTCTGGGTTTGATAGAGATTCACACTCAGGACAGTAAGATGGAAGAGCGACTCAGGATGATTCCCAATGCTGCTCTTGAGCCATCACAAGCTATACACTAAGTGTACTTGTGTGTACCCATGTACACCCTCCCCTATGCAGAATGCACATATATATGTATATATGTGCACACACCCCATACACATGGAAGGAAGGAAGGAAAGAATTAGAAATAGTTAAAAAAAAACAAAAAACTGTACCCACCCCAAGGAGTGGGCGCTGTAGACCTCCATCCAGGCCGCTTCACGGCGGGGTGTTTGGCCTGAGAAGTGGCATCATGTGTTTTCCTGGCAAGAACAGGCATTGCTCTCCACAAACAATGACACTGAATCCAACTGTCTTGCCAGAGCAGACCTTCCTTAGGGAGTGTGTTGACAATTGCTAGAGGTTGTGCTAGGACAGAAGTTACGTGGCATTTCCTTAGCAGGGCCAAATACTAGATGGTTCTGTTGCTGGGGCTCTTCTTAAAGGCGCTTCTGAGGGTCTGTGCTCACAAATAGGATGTTCATTGTTCCTTAGGATTTAGCGAGGGAAATCACGTTACTCTGAGTCGTATGAGTTGTGTCCTTAGTTTATCCGAAAAACAAAAACGACGTGTTTTATTCAGAAGTAGCAGATAAATTATGTAAAGAGAATTTTCTTACAGGAAAATGCTTAGGTATTTTTCAAGTGCTCAAACTTGTGTGTTTTTAGCTTCATGTCTCACAACTCAAGGCCTAACTTTTTTTTCTTGCGAAAAATTTTATTTGCTGTGTGCATGCCTGTATGGTTTGTGCATGGATGTGTTGTGTGTGTGTAGAGGCGGATGTGCATGGAGGCCCGAGAGCAATGTCTGTCTTCAGATGCTGGAGTGACAAGTAGACCACCCTATCTAGCTGGCGTATTCCATGGGTCCTAGTGATACAAACCCTGATCCCTTGTTTATTGCCTTAGCCCAAGTCCCAAGTTTACTAAGCGACCATTCCACCCAGTTTCTCTGGGCACAACACCCTGGGCATGTTGTGATTCGACATTCTTGAGGAAATGCCTGTCCCCTCTCCCTCCCTCCCTCCTCCTTTCCCTTCTCCCTTCCCTCCTTCTCTCCCTCCCTCCTTCTTTCCTGTCTTTCCCTTATCCCCTCTCTTTTCTTTCTTTCCTGAGAAAGAGTCTCACTCTGTGGTTCCGGCTGGCCTCTAGCCTGCAGCTGGTTCTCTGCCTCCGCGTGCTGGGGTTGCAGGTGTAGCTAACACACCGTCTTACTCTTCAGTCGCTGTAATGAATACACAACCCAAGCAGTTCAGGAGAACAAGGGGTTTATTCATGCTCACGAATCTAGGTGATGGTTGATCATCGAGGAGGAGAGTGATAGCAGCTTCGGGAGCTGAGACAGGAGTCTAGCGTGCCTGTCTGCCAGAACCAGCTAGTTCTCTCTCTGTCTTGTCCATTTGTCTGGGAATGGTTCTACCCGCTGGCTTTCCCACATTAGTGGATAATCTACAGACTTTTTCAGAGACTTGCTTTAACTAATAATTCTTCATAGGCATGCTTAAAGGCTCAGTTGCTCACTTGTCAAGTTGCTACCTAAGATTAACTCTCCCGCTCAGGAGTTCAGATCAACACAAGTGGGAACTAGGTCGTTCAGCGTTTTCTCTCCATGAATGCATCTCAGGCTTATATTTGTAATACAGTGACCAAGCTACATATTTCTTCATTTATAAGGGACGCGTGTTTGGAGCTGAAAGATTCAGTATGTCAGCACCTTCTTTTTATTAGTACGTGCTCTAACAGATGGGTGCGGGGGACAAAAGCTGCTTCTTGTAGAATAGATTTTCTGCTGGGTTGGGGTTGAAGTCTCCAGAACTTAGTTGCACATACTTAGCAGCCCCTGCAAACACACAGCAGTATACCTCCTAAACCAAGACCGTTTAAGAAGATGCTTCTTTTTCTCCCGACTTGCTTTGTGATAGTATTTGAGCTGGTGTGACCTTCAGTTACTGGCAGATGAGAAGAGCATTCATTGGTTGTCACAGGTGGTGAAGGCGTGGCCCCAGTGATACATAGTGCGGCCACCAAGGAGTCCTCACAATTGAGGGTAAATAATACTTTATGCGTGACGTGCCTGGCAGGGTAAAGTTGTTGCCTGACAGTTTCTACAGTTAATAAGTAGAAATCAGGATATCAGAGTGACTCAGAGAAGATGGATCTGTGGGGGCTTGAGTTCAAATCCCCAGCACCCACGTACCAAAAGCTGGTCGTCGCCACTCATGCCTGTCCCCCAGTGTTGGGAGGCCACGAAGACAAGCAGATCTCCAGGGCTCACGCCAGCCAGCCCAGCAAGCTTCTGGGTCACGGAGAGGCCCTGCTCTGGGCCACAGTGCAGCGTGGTAGAGGAAGAAACTGTGCTTCATAGGCAGATTCAGCCTTCATGCCCACATGCATGTCCTCCACGCATACATACAGCACACATGCATGTACCCCCCTCCCCCATCCTTTTGTCTCTCAAAACCAAAAGTGATATAGGCCATTCGCAGTAGGAAAGGCAGAGAGTGCAGCGCAAATGAAGGAAGTTCAGCATTATGTTGGTTTCATTCTACAGTGTAACAGTGACTGGCAGCATTCCCTTAGGTCTCTCCCCATCTGGTTGACTGATGCCTGCTTCCCAAGTCTGCAGTGAGGAGGAGAAGGAGAGGCCATCGTATTATGGTTAAGAGTGGCTAATGTTGGAAGGCCCATCTTCCTGCCTTCCAAGGCGCACAGGCATTTTGAAAAGGTTTGCTGTTCAGTTGGACTGGCTGTGGGCGAACAATTCACTTCTTGTTTTTCTAACTGCAGCTAACTTTAATTACTGAGTCAAAGCAGAAAGCTAGGTGCTGCTTGGAAGAGCCAAGGGAGGCATTAGTGGGCTGGCCCCGCATCCCGGTTTGTCTTTGTGGTGACAGAACTCTCATCCTGTAAAGTCACAGCTGGGACAGGCCCTGCCCTGGGTCTTTGCTGTCTGCTTGCAGAAGCTTGGAAGGTGCACTTCAGACCCCCTCTCTAAGGAAAGGCCGATAAAATTTAACACTCATAAAGGATGGGTGTGGGCTGGACGCTGCAGAAAGACCCATGTTTGAGCTCTGATGAGGTTTAGGAGAGCTTTGCCTTGGTCTTCTGTACTGTTGGACTGCTAGACAGGCCTTTTCCGGAAGCCCAGCCTCCCTCCCATGTCTCCTCCCCAGACTGGAGGAAGAAGAATAGTAAAGTTACCCTTCTTAATGTTGGAACTGACAGCTCTTCCTTTCTGTTCCCAACAAGAAACTCTGGATTTGCAATGTTTTATTTGGGGGGTGGGGGGGAGAGAGAGAATATGATTGTATATGCGTCTGTGTATGTGTACGTGTAGAGACACAAAGTTAACACTGGGTATCTTTCTTAATCACTCTACCTTCATTTATCGAAGCAGAGTATTTCAATTGAACCCAAAGCTCATCAGTTGGCTAGTTCAGCTTGCTAGCCAGGGGATTCCCTTTCTCTGCCCCCCAAGTGCTGGGATTATAAGCAGACACCACACATGCCCAGCTTTACGTGGGTTCTGGGGATCTGAACTCAGGTTTTCATGTTTGCACAGCAAGCTTTTCATCCACTGTGCCATCTCTCTACCCTGTAAGTAGGATTTAAAAGCGTTTTTAAAAGTTGAATGCACACAGTAATTGTGCAAATTTATTGGTATGGCATGATACTTTAATACACAAGTACATGTGTAATGACCAGATCCGAGTAACTGGCCTGTTTGTTCAGACACATAGCATTTCTTTGTGTTAGGAACATTCAAAATCTTCTCTAGTGGAAAATTGGAAATGTTCAATTAGTTGCCAACCATAGTTGGTCTACTGTGCTACAGGGCATTAGAAGTCATTGCTCTGTTCAACTGTACTCCTCGTGCAGCCTCTCTCCATTCATTCTTCTTGCAAGCTTCTCAGGTTCCGATAAACATCCTGTGTTCCCTGCTTCTTCTGAGACCAACAGTTCAGTTCCCACACCACAAGTGGGAGCACGCAGTATTTGCCTTTCTGTGCCTGATTCATTTTACCAGAGTGTCCTCCTTTTATAGCCATGTTGTTGAAAAATGATGGAATTCCATGCTTTATGAGTGAATAGTATTCAATGCATTGTGCATATGATGTCTACATCTACATCTATATCTATAACACTAAAACCAGTAGCTACATCTATATCTATAACACTAAAACCAGCAGCTCTTCTCTGTGTTCCCAACAAGAAGGAACTATATATGAGAGATCAGTGTGTATCTTTATCATCCCTTTATCAATGCAAATCTAGTTTCCCTCCACATCTTGGCTATTGTGAACAGTGATACAGGATATGGATTTTTTTTGGTAGTACCTTTTTAAACATTATAAAATCGTGATGTGTATGTGTGTGGTATATGAGTGTGGACAGGTGTACACGTCTGTGGGTTATGTGTGGAGTTTAGAGATGGACTTCAGGCGTGTTCCTATGTCATTCTTCGCCCTACTTAGCCTGTCTGTGTGTCTACGTGTCTTTTTGTATCAGAGGGCACCGTGTGTGCCTGTGGAGACCCAAGGATGACTTCAGGAATAATCCTAGATTGCCTCTACCTCCTTTTTGCTTGGGGTTTTCCAGGCTCCACCTTCCAGGACCCAGAATTATGGGTCATTGCCATATTTGCCTGGCACTTTTATGTGGAATCTGGGGATCCCAACCTTTTGTTTGCAGGGCAAAAATTTGCTGAGCCATTGAGCCATCTCCCCAACCCTCATTGTGGCATTAAAAAAATGCTGTGTGAGCATGTTTTCTGCTATGTGTGTACGCCTGTGTCAGAGGACAATTTTCGTGAAGTTTGTTCTCCTTCCATCGTTATCTGGATTCCAGAGATTGAAATGCGCTTTTACTTGCTGAGACATGTATGTCAGTACACTTTGTCCTTATTCTTCTACACGGCCATGTCCTGCTCTCTCAGGTCCCCTCCCCAACTCTTCCTCCTGCTTTCATGTTGCAGAAGCTCCATTCATTCTTTGCTTCTCCCTCCCCCTCACTGAAGTCTCTTCCTCTCCATTCATGGCTCTTTTTCTTTTCTTTTCTTTTCTTTTTTTTTTAATTTTATGACCTATACACATACATACACACACTCGCATTTAAATTTGGGCTCAAAGAAATGAGAGAAAAACTTGAGTCTGGCATATTTCACTCAACATCTCCAATTCATCCTGTTTTCAGCAAATGTCATAATATCATTTTTCTTTACAGCTGAATAGAATTCGTACATGTATCACGTTTTTCTCTATCCCTTCATCTGTTGATGGATATCTAGACTGATTCTATTTCTTAGCTATTATGAATAGTCAGTAATGGATATAGATGTCTGTTGGCTTATAGTCCTTTGAATTCATACCCACAAGAGAGGAATACCTAGATCTATCTATCTGTCTGTCTGTCATCTACCTACCTATCTTATAAAGTACCATCTACCTAGGCTTCCATAGATATTCCTACTAGCAGTAAACAAGGATTCCTCTCTCCCCATGTCTTTTTGATGTCAAGTGTTTTCTTGATAGCCATTCTGACTAGGGCGAGATTGAAGCTGAAATTGGTTCTAATTTGCACTTCCCTGGTGGCTAAGGACGCTGTACACTTTGCAAATATTTATTGGCCATTTTTGTTTCTTTTGGAAATTTTCTATTCTGTTTATTAGCCCACGTATTGATTGGGGGTGTTAAGCTTTGGTGGTTCTTTATGCAGCCTGGAAATTAATCTCATGTGATGTGTAGTCAGTGAAAGGTGTCTCCGGTCCTGTAGGCTGATTCCTCACTCCTGAAGTGGTTTCCTTCTCTTTGTAGAAGTTCGTAAATGTCATGGGATTTCATTTGTCAAATCTTGGGCCAATGTCCTGTTTCATCGGGATTCTGCTCGGAAGATCCTCGCCCACACCTGTGTCTTGGATGGTTCCCCTTGGTTTCTTTCGAGTATTTTCAGACTTTCAGTCCTTATACATCAAGGGTTTTAATCCATTTTAAAATGACTTTTTGCCGGGTGAGATATCTGGAGTAAACTCCATTCTTTTGTGTATGGGAGACAGTGAGAACTCAGTACGTAAGGAAGGCACTTGCCTGAAAACCTGGGGTAACCTGAGTTCAGTCCTCAGAGGCCCCCATGGGAGGAGGAGAGAACTGACTTAGGAAAGTTGTCCTCAGACCTCCACCCATGTGCAAGGCATGCGTGCTGCTTCTTCAGAGGCTCTGCAGAAGTCTAAGCCAGGGATTTTTTTTTTTTTTTTTACCTTTTTACTGTTGCTTCACCCTCATGTCTCTTTCCACTTGTTTGTATCTTCTTGATTTAATTGGGAGAAGCCATATTGATGCTCCCCCCCCCACACCAAATAACAAATTACGAGAAGAAAGAAATTGAGGATGTTTTATTTTAAAATGAAATTTCCCAGGAAATCCTGGGGAGGTGAGCAAAGGAAAAGAGAGAAAAGGAACCACTTGAGGTCTTTTTTCTGCCCATGTCGTCTTGCTATGAGAAAAACCCAGGAAAGGGTTTTGGGGAAGAAGGTATAGCCCCCCTACCCCAGCTCCTTAAGACACCTTCAGATGGATCAGATTCTTTGGTGGGGAGTACCTGGCATGGTGATTGACAGACAGATCAAGTTAAATTGACCTAAGGGAGGAATCCACAGGTGATGGACTGGCCATGCTGAATTAATTTAAAAAAGGAGTCCATAGATGATTGACAGGCCAAGGTGAATTAGTTTAAGGGAGGAGTCCACAGGTGATGGACAAGCGAGCTGACTTAAGGGAGAAGCCCACAGTAGGTGCTTCCCAGAATACAGACTCCCTGCAGTGCCACCAGGGAAATGGAAGGTGAGGTTTACCCAACATACGTGTCTAGCATTTTTTTTTTCCTAATTTGAAATATTTTTCCAAAATACTCCCTGAGGATCTCTGGATGTCATTGGGATCTGTTGTAAAAATCTCTTTTTATTTCATCCATAGTTTTATTAATTTTAGTTTTTTTCCTCTTTCAGTTAGTGTATTTATCAATCTTGGTTATTCTCTCAAAGAACCAACTCTTCGATCGATTCTATGTACTGTTCATTTAGTCTCCGTTTCATTTACTTCTGCTCTTTACTATTTCTTTCCACCTACTGTTTTTGGTTTGGTGGCTTCTTTTTCTTGCTCAGTGAGGTGCTTCGATATATTCAAAACTTTCTTGACTTTTGTTTTGTTTTGCTTGTGCATATGTGTTGCCGGTGTGTGGAGGTCAGAAGTTGATGAAGGGTATCTTCTTGGATTGCTTTCCATGTTACTGAGCCGGGGTCTTACTGAGCCTGGAACTTTCTGACAACGAACAACTCTAGCTAGCCAGTCCCAGTCTCTACCTTTCAAACCCTGGAACTGCAGGTGGGCTCCATTCCCACAAGGCATTTACTTTGGTTCTGGGAATCCAAACTGCTTTATCTGCAGAGGCATCTTAACAATCTCAGACTCTGGCTTTGTAATGTAAATGCTTACATATTTTCCTGTTAGAACATACCAAAGATTCCAATAAAGTTGTGTTTTCTTTTGATTCTAGTTTTGTTATTTATCCCCTGACTTCTTCAGTGACCCACTGGCCCCATGCAAAATTGAATTGCTTGGCTCCCAAGTATTTCTGTAGTTTCTATAGTTTCTCTTGTTGATGGTTTCTGCTTTTATTTCACTATGACCCGAAAAGATCCAAGACATTGTTTGGATTCTTTTGTGTTTGTTAAGACTTGTCTTGAGACCCAGACTATGGTCTGTTTCAGAGACTCTCCTATGGGCTGCGAGAAATCGATTCTGCATCTGTTGGGCGGAATATTCTGTAGCTATGTTGTAATGTCGTAGGTCTATTTGATCCGTGGAGGGACACAACTGTCGTTTCTTTGCAGATTTTTGCTGTGGATGACCGTTGCAATCATTTTTCTTTCGCTGCTGTGAGACAGTACTCATACTCAACTTTTTCAGCTTATGGTTCCAGAGGGGATATAATTCATTACAGTGGGAATTGCAGAGCAGAAGTTTTGGCTGGAGACATAGGCACATTGGTCTGGTCACCTCAGCCATCATTAGGAGACAGCGTGAACAAGAGAACAAGAGGAAGCAGGGCTACCAAAGCTCAAGGCCGCCCCGCAGCAAGCCTTCGTGCCTCACCTCCTGGGTGGGTGTGCTGGGAGGTGGGCAGGTAGTCTTCTCTTGACACGATGGTCTAGTCAGAAAACCTCAAAGAGGCAATGCATAAGCCATTGCTGTGCTTTTACCCATTAGTCCCGTACTATAGAAGGGAGGAATTTCCTTGGGCTGCAGGAAAATCTGGATGTAGTTCCTGAAAAACCTCAGACCAGACAATAGGTCAG
Organism: Typhlomys cinereus; assembly: GCA_023101885.1. NCBI lineage: Eukaryota > Metazoa > Chordata > Mammalia > Rodentia > Platacanthomyidae > Typhlomys > Typhlomys cinereus. The sequence goes on from JALPQD010000086.1 coordinate 1,248,607, forward strand.
TCATGAATGGAGCTAATTTTTCAGTTATTTATACTACATGTGTGGAGCCTCCGCGTCGTCAGCACTTGCTGACCCTAACGATGCCTGAAGGTTAGTGCAGACCTTGAACTGCCGTGGTGATGAGTGAGATTTAGTCCGTGGTAAATGCTTCCTGATCAGAAGGCTTTTTATGAATCTTTGCTTTTCAAAGTCTTCTGTATTCAGAACAATAACGTCACTGATACAATTCAGTGACACTGAACCAAGAATGCTCGCAGGTTCCTAGGTATGAAGCCTTCTTTCTCTTCGTCGAATTGCTGATTGGGATCGACCATAAGCTTCTCTTCCTCCGGGGCAGCAGCGAGGGTCACTGTGCTGTTCAGAAGACTCTTTCTACACCATCCTCCTAGGGTTCGGCCACAGTTCCAGTCCAGTCCCAAGTACCTGACATGAGGAAGAACACCCCCCCCCCGTGCTCTGTTAACATGGTACCAACCATATTCAGGCCATGTTTGGGGTTGTGTCTGGCTACATGTAAGGACCAGCATAGCATCGAGGTTTTCTCCTGGGGCACCACAACATCTGTAGTGCAGCTGGAGAGCGAGTGTGGCCAAGCTCTTGTAGCCTCCCTGAAGCAGGGAAGCCAGAGCCCCCCATCATGTGAGTGAGAGTTCAGAAAAAAACATGGAGGAAGCCTCGTGCCAGAGTTACCAGCTCTGGCTGCGGCCAGGGACTGTGGACGTATTGCTTCCTGTGGCCGCCCAGCGACTGTCTCCCCCATGGTGGTCGAGGGGCAGATGCAGCTGTACTTTTTCATGGCCTCTGAGGGACTGGGGCTGCACCTGCCACGGCTGGCAGAGAACTTGAGGCATTTGATTGATTTCCTAAAGCCAACTGGAAAGCTTCGATCGAACCAATGGTAGCCATCAAAAATGTCTAGCATTGTCTTTAAATCTTCAACAGATTAACAAAAATAGTGTTTTTTTTTTTCTGGAAATGGGCAGCTTGGTTTCACTAATATTCTTTCTTTAAAAAATTTATGAGAAAGAGAGAAAATGCATGAATGTGTCACAACACACGTGGAGAGCTCAGAGGACAGCCTTGGTAAGGCTGTTCTTTCCTGCCACTGCATGTACTTCTGTGATCGAACTCAGGTCTCCAGGTTTGTGTGCAACCATCCTTGCCCGCTGAGCCATCTCGTCAGCTCCTACTATCCTTCGTTAAGCCCCTATCAGGCTCAGAACACAGGGTGCACTATTGGCCTTGCTCAGCCATGAGTTTCGACTAGAGTTGGTTAGTTATCAGCTGCTTCCTTGCCTTGCTTTTAGATTCACAGCACAGCCAGAACATCAACACAATAAACATTTGGGGGGAAGATAACTAAGATGCAATGAGGAGGACCCATCCAAGAGAGGGCAGAGCCTGCCCAATGGCATTAATAGAAACATGGTGTTTGGGCAGAGAGCCTGCAGAAGAGGTTCTGCAAATGGCCTCTTCATCCAGACTTTCAGCACAGGGTGTACATAAAATATGTACATAAAATAGATGAGGTATGTGTGGTTACTGAGGTTGATGCAAACATACAAGCAGCCGAAGAACCTTTCGCGCCGTTTGGAAGAAAGCAAAGCTTTCACAATATTGGGTTGAGCTTGTAGTGACTGATAAAGTAGCCTTGGTTCCCAGCCAAGACTGTTCAGTTTATTATCAGAATGACCCTCCAAAGGAAAGATGCAGCATCACAGAGGAAAGGGAGAAGTGAGCTAAATAGAATGTACCATGCAGGAACTAGTAGCTATTTACCACTCATAAAAAAAAAAAAAGTCAGATTAGTCTGTGTGTTTATAGCTAAGGAAGAAACAATATCAGATACAGCTGGGAATAGTCGTTAATTGACTAATGTAGAGATACAGTGCACATGTATGTATGGAAGTCAGAAGTGCACTGTGAATGTCCTCTATGGTTCTCCACTTTTTAATTTAATTTTGTTTATCCGGGAGGGAATTGTAAATGCACAGCCGTCACAGCAGACACGTGGAGGAGGTCAGAGGACAACTTTCGGAAGCTGATTATCCTTCCACCACGCAGGCTCTGGGGAACAAGCTCAAGTTACCCACTGCGTTCATCTCTCTGGCCCTCTATCCTTTTTAAAAGAAAGTATTTTATTTGTTTGTTAGTTGGGGGCGATCACACATGTGGATATCAGAGGACAGCGTTTGGAAGTTGGTCCTTTCCTTTTATCAAGTGGCCTTCAGAGGTGAAACTGTAGTCACCAGTGACCAGCAAGCAAGTGTGTTTATCCAGGGAGGCTCTCACCAGCCCTCTCCACCTTACTGTTTTTAGATAACCTCATCGAATCTGGAGCTTGTCACTTTGATCCTCTATTCTCCACCCCATCCACATTGAGGTTATAGACACAGACCATCATTCCTACTCGGGGTGCCTGGGGATCTGAACTCAGGTCTTTATGCCTGCACAGCCAATACTTTACCCACAGAGCCGTCTCCCCAGCCCTTATATGGCTTATCTTGGAAATAAAAATCTATCACTTTACTCTCTGTTTGTCTCTGGAAGAGGAAGGGGAGGGAGTGCCTCACTCTGAAACTGGAAGAGCAAGACACGTTGTTAGTAACAGACATTTTGTTCCTTTCTTTGTTACTATGAAGATTGCTTTGATGAGTTTACTTAAATGTTCTATAGCCTTTGAACTAGGTCAATAAAGTAAGGATTTTCCAATGTAAAGGAAAACAAAATTAGCTGGGTAACTATTATGTGGCAAAGTTCATGTACTGGTGTCTTTTGCTATGAAAGAAACCTTGTTGTCCTGGTGACAAGGAGGCTTTCAGGATCTCATAGGCTTGCATTGCTTTTGTTCCAAAGTTCCCAGTTAGTGTGCAATAGCTTCTCCACCATCAGAGTAGCAAGTGTCTGATAGCCCTTGATCTCTTGAGATAATGTAAGGTGGCTATTCAGAAAAATAAAACTCACCAACAAGAAGTATTAAAAATGTAAACACGTGTTCCACCTCAAATGCACATTAGCGGAAATGTTTTTTCAAGTGTCTCTAGAATAACAGTAAAAATGCTATGGCACTAGAGGGGGGTGTGGAAGCTTGGGGACTGCAGCGTGGGACAGGCTTTGACGTTCTGTGGGCAAGTTTTCACAGTGTTGGATCCTTACAGTGCCCGTACAATTTCCAGGGACACGCTTCCCAGTGTATGGAAGGGTATCCACGCCAGCCTTACTTGTATATCACCAATTAGAGATGACTTCATTGCTTCAAAGGGATTTAATGAAACGAATTGTCATACGGTCATTAAAATGAAGGCAGAGAAGAATATTAGGTGACAGTGTGCTTCTATTCAAACAAATGGGGAAACCCATTAGAAGTCATGTGTGATGATTCACATCGGTATGTTTTGTTTATGAATGTCCCTTGCGTACTTGTCAATCTGGGAGAAGATTTAACAACAGGCTAATCATGTCTATGGGTTTCACTTCTCATCCTGAGTTTTCAAACTTAGAGTAAACATGATTTGAAAGGAAAAAAATTAAATAATTGAGTGTAAGTGATAGAAGTCATTCAAAGATGGTCATAATGTCTGATATAAATGTGGACATTTGTTCTGTGATTTGATGTAATTTACCATATGTTTTCTTTCTTCTATTAAATAGCCCCTTTCCTAAAGCGGTAGACTGCATGGTAGCTCCTCAGAGTTGATAACATATAGCTGTTGAATAGTTCTGTAAGATGTCTTAAAACAAAAGCAGTCATAGGTAGTATTGGGAGTGAGGTAGGGAAGGTTTTGTTCTCTCCTTGTGTGTGGGGAAATGAAGGAAAGGACCAACCCAGCATCATTACGGTTTGGATCTGAAACATCCCCCAAAGGGTCGTATTTTGAATGCTTGCCCTCCAATTGATGCACTATTTTGTGGGTTGGTGGAAATATTAGGAGGTGGATGCAGCTGGAGGAAGTAGGATGTGAGGGTGGGTCCTTGAGGGTATATTACCCCTTGCCTCTTCCTGCTAGCACTCTGTGCTTCCTGACCCCATGATGTGAACTGCTCTATCACACCTTCCCTACCGTGATAGACTCGTACCAAATACCAACTCCCCTGCCAACTGTCAGCCCCTCCATTATCTAGTGCCATATTAACTTAGGCGCCTCCAGCTTTCAGCTCCCTTTGTGCTAGTCAGATCAGCTGGACCACACACCATAGAACGCACTCCTGCGGCCCGTCTGGCTGTAGATTGGGCAGGGCTGGTACCCATTGTTAATGGAAACGGCCCCTGTTGGTAATGAAACCAACTCCTTGTATGAGTCTTTACACACACACATGACGTGGGGACAGGAGAATATTTTCAAGGTTGTACGTTGGAGGCAAAAGTAGATAATTGGATATAACAATTGCTCTGCAAGACAGTGGACAGGCATTGATCTACAGAAAGATGACAGACTAGAGACTGTTAATCTGCAGACAGATGTAGTATGCTCGATTATATCAGAGGCTCCACAGTGAAATAGGAGCATTTAAGGGAAGGTAGTGGCTGACAATTCTTGGAATGGGGAGTGATAGAGAGGGATGGCTTGGAAACAGTCTCAAGGTTTTGATCCCAGGGAACTGCCACTTAGAATGTTTATGATGGAAAAGTCTGAGCCTGAAATGGCACTAGGATTGGGTGATGTGCAAGAGCTGACCCGTGTATATCTTATCAAACACACAGAGAAGACAGTGGTAACAGTCGAACAGTAAGGGATGGAGCGCTCTGCCTTGAAATTCCAGTGAGTTGCAGTGATAGTGAACAGTTAGCTTTTACCTGAAGCAGAGAGAGAGAGAGAGACAGAGAGAGACAGAGAGACAAGCAATGCCTTCAGTCCCTCTTTAGTCTGCACTCCCAGCCGCCCTGGAAGCATAGACATAGCTTGATTTCTAAGATGTAGATCTGGCCCTCAGTATGAAAGGCCAGCTCTTGAGGGGTCTCCACTTGGGACAGGACTTGGTGTCACTTTGTCCTCAGGAGGATTCTTTCCTCTTTTCAGAATGATTCCCACCATACTGACTGGACTGAGCTACTGAATCACTTCTGCTGTCCGACCACACCAGGAAACTGCCCATGGAGTTGAAATACTTACCCTAGTGACTGCTGGCCTTGCATAATTAAGGTAAGATACTGCTTTTTATCTCATAGCCCTCATCAAGTTGTCATTTTTTTTTTTAACTTTGCTTTTTATAGTCCCTAATCCAATCTCTTCTCCATTCAGAGTGGCCTTACTTTGAAAATGTGTAAGTGCAGAACAGATTTTTACAGAATGAAATATGAGCAGGCTGTTTGACTCTGAAGACTAAAGGGGAAATGTATTACTCTTGAGGTGAAATCAATAAAAATACTCCATTTCCATAAACACTATATGCATAGACTGGATTATGCTAGAAAAGTTAATAGATCATAAAGAGTATTAGTAAGTACTGGAAATAAATGGAAATGCTTAAATACTGATATATTGCTGGTTTAGTTCATGTAAGGAAAGGCCAAAATTTTTTAGAAGAAAAATTATTTCATTTTCAGAGATGACGTTAGCATTTCATTGAATTGTCTTTCTAGTTCGCTCTGTTGTGTGTGTGTGTGTGTCTGTGTGTCTGTGTGTACTAGAGTTTTGGAAATAACTGAACTTTACCACATTCTTGTTCTTTGTAAGGCTCTTTACTATTCACTTTATGGACGTTCATTTATTAACTCTTGCTCTTGGATGAGAACTTTTATATCTGTTTACATGTAAAAAATTAAAACTTAGAGAAATTAAATGAGTTGCTTATGCTTGTAAACCCAGTCAGGACTTGAACTGGTTATACTAACCTTTCCCAATGTCCTGGCTATTCCACATACTTCTTTGTCTCAACAAAGTGCTTGATTTCTTTTTTTTTTTTTTTTTCTGTCTCATTTTACATTACTGCAGAATATTGAGCTAGAAAGATTATGTAATCATGGCCTCTCTATTGTATCTGTTTAGATGGATGTATGTATGACTTCTCTTTATTTAGTTGCAGAAGCATCATTGGTGGACATATTCACTGTACACATCTGAGATCATTTCCGTGCCCTGAGTTACTACCATAAAGGGCCTTGCTGGGGCTGGAGTGAAGCCAACCCTCAGGTCCGCTCTGATAGTTGGCTTTCAAAAGGCTGTACCAGTTCACATTGCTAGCCGCAGGGTACATAAGAGCACCACTTGAAGATAGCAATTTGAATATCATTGTTTGTTTTCAAATGTCCCAAGGAGTCCTCTTCTGGAATGTAATCTCTCTCCCATTCATTATTCAAATGGCCTGTGCTGGTTTCTTTTTCTTCCTTCTCGAACTTTCTTTGTTAGCACAGAAACTTCAAGGCAGAATTGTGTGGGCTGTAGAGTAAGATACCTCAGTTCAGATAACAGCTGAACTGTGCTTTGCCTCAGTTTCCCCATCAGCAAAATGTAAACACATGACAATAAAACCTTGCTTGTAAAATACCTGAGGATGGTACCTGACTTTTGGAACACTTTCAGCAGTTTTTGGCTATTAGACTTGTCATCCTAAAATTCGTACTCACATTATTTTAAAACAAACAAACAAACAAAAACCCCCAAAGGTTATGCTTCTTTTGAATGAAATGTGGCCATTATCCAATTAGTAACTCATGATAGAAAGTAAAATGCTGATCTGGTAATGTTATTATCATTAACCATGTCAAACCTGCTTCAGGTGATGTGGCAGGTTAGGGATACAGGAGAAAGCGAGGCAGGAATGACCAGGCTGTTAAGAGCTTTCTAGAGCCCAGCCCACTTTCCCACACAGGCTTGCATCTGATCCTTGTGATGTACCTAGGAGGGGGGTGGAGCAACTAGCTGTTACTAACCTGATTTTATAGAGGAGGAAATTGACTTGGATTAAGGGCCTTGCTCACCAAAGGTCACGGAACGGTCGTTGGCAGAGCTAGCATCTCCTGTACGCATCTGACCATGTACCCTTAATCCTCACGTTGGTGCTTTGTGTGTGAGAAGTCACAGGGCAGGTATGCATTCATGTCTTCTGCAAATAAAGAAATCTTAATTTCTTAATTTCTTTTCTGATTTGAATCCCTCTTATCTCCCTTTCTTGTCTTATGGCTGTAGCTAAGACTTCAAATACAATATTGACTAGAAGAGGTGAGAGTGGACAGCCTTGTCTAGTTCCTTATCAAAGGGGGAATGCTTCAAGTTTTTCCCTGTTTAGTGTAATCCTTACTGTTGCTTATATCTTACATTCCAATTATCTCCAGGGTTTTGCTCACAAAAGCAAAAGCTTTCTCTGTATCTATCAAGAGTATATTTGTTTTTTTAAAACTTTTTTTCTGGTTGTTTGTTTTATTTTGACAGGGTCCCATGTAACACAGGCTGTTCTAGAAATTGCTGTGTAGTTGACTCTCAAGTGAAATGTGTATTTTATAAATCTAGCAAGAATAAATGTCATTCACTAGCATTTTGTATAATCAGGGTTTGGGATGTAGCTCAGTGATAACAGCCTAACATGCTCAAAGCCCTCCAGGTGTTTCTGTATAATGTGTTTCTAAGTAAAATCTTAAAATACATGGAGGCTGCTTTTATCAATTGACAAATTGCAAAATTCTCTTCATATGAATAATTTGCTACTGTGTAGTTATCAAGGGTAGTTGAAGGTTTGATTTTAATAATGTACCGTACTTAATAAATCTCTTTGGACATGTATGTTAATGTCTATCCTTGTAACTGAGGCCACTCTCAAAGTTTTTCTTTATTATAAAATTCCAAAAAAAGTGTTTTAGTATTTTTTTATGCTTTGACAAGTTCATATATGTATATTGGTCTTTTTTCTTCCTCAATATTCTCTCTTATCTTCCTTTGTGTCCTGCTGAAATCCTTCCCAACAAGCCACTATCCTACTTTCCTGTGTGTGTGTGTGTGTGTGTATGTGTGTGTGTCTTACTAAGTTAATTACAGGATTAATTAGAGGCTATTTGCTGGAACAAGGGCAGTTTACCAGTGGCTACACCACTGAAGAGGATGACAGCCTACCCCTTGCTCATCACCCCTCAGTGAGAGGTGGGACCCTCATGTCCCTCAGTCCCATACATGACAAGCCAGTGACAGGCCCAGGCTTCCGTCAGGCCTTGTCACAGCCACACTGCAATGAGTCCGTGGATGCAGCAGCTGTGGCAGAGACACGCTTCACGGCAGCCCTCCCTTCGGTGACATTCTAGGAAAGAAGTCTTCATGCATGTTACCGGAGCTCTATCAGCTTATGCTCTTTCTGACAGTAAGCTGGACGTCTTCACATATTCATCCTTAATATTGGACAAAGAACAATACTAAAAACAAGAAAAGGGTTGAATTTTATGGACGAATAAACTCTTCATGTGCCGTTTATATCTCCGGGACGTCTCTTGCCTGCTTGCCCTCTGCACTTCTCCAGAGGGACGCTTGCTATTTCTGTTTTGACTTTGCAGGAGTGTATTTATTTTAAACTATCTTAGAAATATATCTCATTCTAAAATTGTCAAATTTCTTTTGGCCTTGACGCATGTCTAGTGCTTTGGAATGCCTGTAAAAACTTAATTTTGGCAGTCAACTATTTATTTTCCTCTGCTTTTCCTGTAGGCTAACTAGGAAGCAAGAATGTTGTGGTCTTTGCACCGCACCCTAAAGTCTCTTCCCATAGCAGATCAATCTTTTTCAGGTGTGGTCCCGCTTGACACTCTGCCACCCTAAACCAGCCTGACATTCTCTTTATCATGGCCTGCAAGGCGTGGCATGATTTGGCTATGCCTGCTCTCCAGCCCCACCTCTTGTCCCCCGTGAACACTGTGTTCCGGCTCTGGGCCGTCTCTCAGTACAAGGAGCATGCCAACCTGCGCTCTGCCCCTGGGATTCTGTAGGCACTGTTTGTTTGCGACGTCCATGTGCTTACACACACCCCTTGCAGGTAACTGTCCAGGGAGACAGTCCTGGAACGAGGACTACAGAGCCGGGCGCTTGGCATCACTTGCCTTCCCCTAACTGGCCTCCTGGCCTTGACTCATTATAGATTTCCCGGCCTGTGACCTTGGCGTCTTCGTCATCACAGCACCTACCTCAGAGTCCTTGGAAGATTAAGTAGGTTGGTTCATGCAAAGCTCTGGGAAGACTACCTTGTGCACTATGCACTCGGCTGTGTGTCTCCTTCCTGCAGGTTGCGGTTTACAGTCCACCTGCAGTGCCTCCTGTCCAATACTGGCTTCTCTGCAGCATTCTCCTATCTCTGGCTCTTGTGTCTTTCCCTACGCACACTTGCCATATGCAATTAGCTTTTTAATTCCCATGCCTGTCTCTGTCCTATAACTCCAGAAGGGCAGGGACTGTGTCTCCAGTGCTTTGCCTACTGTGCTGTTTGCAGAAGGACTGAACCAGTAGCAACATCCCAACCACAAAATTGCATGAAAATTTACCTGTGTTCTTACAGTGTGATGATTTTGCCATCTATTTTAAATACTTCATCCATTTAAGCCTTGGCCTGAAATATGATTTGAGATCAGAACTGAAATAATTTTCTCCCCTGAATGAGAAGCCAGTTGCAATTTCTGGAACTCCTTGAAGAGAGTCCCAACTCAAGTGTCCTTGGGGATAATGGTAGTGGTTTTCGTTTGCTTTTCTGGGCAGTAAAGTAAATGCACAGGATGTTCATAGACCTGAGTCAAAGTCCTGGTGTGTGTGCCGGCACAGTGCCAGGGCAGATGATACTGGGGTCACCCCCGAGAGCCTTACCTCTAAGAGGAAGTGTCAGGGTGCTCCTGACTTCAGAACTGATCTCATCCGCTCAGGGTCCTGTGCATTCAAACTTGCTGGCTCTTCCAGGAGTCTAGTTTCAGATCAATTCTGCCTACTTTTGTTCAGAAATCATTGGAACTGGAAACTTGGGACTTTTCCTAACCTGCATCTTGCCTGTAGGTGTGACACAAACTTGCTCTGGTGCAAGATATGTTAACACTTTGGGGTTAGAAAAAAATAAGTCATCATTATTTTTTCCATATTTTAACTGATTTAACATTAACGGCAAAAGTAATCCATGCTCGTTATCATATATTCAGCACATGTACAGAAAAAAAAAAGAGACATGTGCGTCCCACCTCCTGATCTCTCTTCCAGAATAACCCTGCTGAGCTGTAGGACGGTTTTATGCGTACTGGATATGTTGGGGACACACACTCGAGTGGTTTCCTCAACAGCATCCAAACCCCCACTTTCTTGTCCACAGCAATGGGTGGCTTGAGAAACACTTGTAGCCTTTGTTTCTTGGCTGGCAGTGAGCTAGAGAAGTTACCAGTTGGTGTTTTCCCAGGCTTCAAAACACCAGGCCCCACTTAGTTTTTGTGACTCCCTGGAAGCAGTCTTCAGAGGGCAGGAGCTCGGCACATTCCAGAATGTGGCATGATCTGATAACGGTTTCCGGCTCACTATAGAGGAATAAATGGGCAGAAGGGAATGAGTAGGAGGGAAGTGAATTTGTCTGAGCTCATGATTCTGAACATTGAGCTATAGTTTCAACTGGGTTATGACAAGTAGTTTGATTTCCCAAGACAAAAACACAGCAGGTGCCTTTGGGTTAAAAGATGCTTCATAGAGTTGTTTCAACTTTTCTCCTGTGCCTAATTATTACTAATAATTTTTAATTTGGGAGCTAGGGAGATGATTCAGTGATTCAAACTTTTGCCTCCCAACCAAAAGGACCTGAATTCAGATTCCTAGTATTCCACATAGAAATCGAGTTTGGTATATACATATATAGACAGTGGTAGTCTGATTCTGGCCCTGGAAGTTGCCACCTCACAAAACCCAGAGTAAAGCAATAAGGAGGTAGAACAATCCAGAATGATTGCCTCTGTCACCCTTAGTCCTCCAAAGGCACACACATTCACACACGGGAAAAATACATACTGTTTTGGAGCTGGGGGATTTGGGTACCCAGGGCCTTGCTAGGCAAGAACCCTACCCCAACCCATTTTTCTGCTTTTCTCACCTATGAGACAGAAGATAAGTTTAGGGTAAGCGAAGGGAGATGGCAAAGTGACTCCGGCCATGACCTTGACACTGGCGCTAAAGATCGTGCAGCCACCTGCACCGGCCCTGATGGATGGCACTGCAGCCAGGGGAACTGTAAGGCTGGCTGTAAGTGATGGGGGCTGTGGACTTATGCAGAATTGCACTTGTCGGGGTTTTCCACACTGCCCACCTTATTACGCTAGAGAGGCAAGTTTCATTGCTTAAGGGGACAATTTATGGCCATGGCCTTATCTCCTGTTTTAGCTCTTTATGTTTTTCTGCCTCTTAATAAAATGTGAAGTCACAAAGCAATTAAATAGTAGTGTAGTTTTCAGGCAGGAAGTGGAAAAAGGCTAACTAGGGGAAAAAGGCTAACATGATTGACAGGGGCTGACTGGAGATTTACATTGAGAATAACTCGTTCTTCAAAACTTTCTTCATTTTTCTGGTGTGAATTACGAGGTAAATCATCAGCCAGGAGGATGGATGATTAAAAATATAGGAGTTATGATTTCTTTTTGACTTTGTAAGTCTCTAAATCCTCTACCTTAACATAGAATTTTCATTCCAGTATGGGAACTGGCCCTGCCCAGGATTAAAGTGAGCCAGAGGCACTGTGAAATCTTAAATCATTAATTAGCTCGAGATGGCCTGTGTTTAGTGGAATGTCTTCAGATGTGCGGAAATGAGCAGAGAATCTGTGAAGTTTGTTTTGCACTCCCTGAACTCCGGAGTTTTCAAATATTCAAAAGTCCAGAGTGAGGTTTCAGTCGTTAGTTTCTAGAATGTTTAAAAATAGCGAGATGACTTGGTGGGTAAAGGTACTTTCCACCAAATCTGATGACCCGTGTTTGATTCCCATAACCCATGTGAGAGAACCAAGTCCTGCCAACTGTCCTCTGACCTCCACATGCACATCATGGGTATATGCACACACACTGTAAATTTTCAATGGCATTAATGATCTTAATGACCTTTAAAGTGAGGATCCAAAGTTTGAGAGTTTCCGTTTCCTGTCCTTCGCTGACCGTCCTCTCTCCTGCCAAGATGGAATCCTTTGGACTGAGCCCCTTAGGTTGATGGTGACTATTGTAGTTACTTTTCATTGTTGCTCTGAGATAACACCCATACACAACCTAAGGGAGACAAGACTTACTTAGCTTACAGTTCCGTGGTGGGAATCTCATAGCAGAAAGCGAGGCTGGAGTCAGAAGCAGGAGACTGGTTCAGGCCACTGCAAGTCATCGTGGAGGCAGAGACGGCACGAGCGAAACTGCGAGAGGAAGCAGGTGAGGCTACTGAAACCTCAAGCCCCGACCTCTGTGATGCGCCTCACTACGCAAGGATCCTCCGAAAGGTGTCATGATCTTTCCCTACATTACCATCAGCTAAGGATTCAACCATATGATGAGCCTGTGAAGGGCAACTCCATAAAATTTATCAAAGAATTTATCCAGGAGCATCCCATTGAGTCATTAGCTGCTGAGGGAAGAAAAAGGCAAGAGGCATGGATAATTCCTTTTTTTTTCCTTACACTGTGGTAAGTCCATGGAGAACAGTGAAACTTTTTGGTGTGCCTATCAGCTGTGCAAACAGTGGTTTGAAACGCAAGATTGCTCCAACTTACCATTGCTAGGGGAGGAAGCAACTGTAGCATCTACGTGCCACTCAGACACTTCTCGTTGAGTCCTTCACACGCCCCACCCACTCGTAACATACCTTCATTATCTCTCCACCCACTGCTGGCTGTCATCTTAAATAGCTTTGGATTTGATGCCAAAAGATCTGCTTGCTGACAGATTCTGTGAGTACTGTGTGTTCTCGGTCAGGCACTAACAAAGACTGGCCTGGGGATCTGCTCACGTGCAAGCACTGAGGCTAATGGAAAAGTAGAGCCGCACTCACAAAGCAAAGCACGCTTCTTTTTTTTATTTTGCAGAGGGTCGCTGTGACGTCACGTGTATCTGCGTCTCGGGTCTCAAAACTTTCTATGCCTATCCATTGCTTCGGTCAGATAAGTACAGGAAGATGCTTCTGTACCATGTGCCAAGAAAAAAGAAAGGCAGCTGGAGTCAGGGGCTAGAATAATCAATGTCGCTCTCTCCTGCCGCTGATTTGTAAAAAGGATATATTTGAAATCATGCTCCATTCAGTGGCCTTTGACACTAGCTTCATATCACCGAAATCATCGTTGTGATGCTCTGATCTCCACCAGGCCATCTCCTGTCCTCTACTCCCCAGCCCACACTGAACGTGGGCGTCCTGTCTCCTAAGCTCTAGTCATGTCACGATCCCTGGGTCACCCTTTCATGTGTCATGATCCTGTACTTCTGAACAAAACCAGTCAGTTATTTTGGGGGTAACTAAATTTAAGATTGGTTGATGTTTTCTATTTACTTTGAGGTCATGCATTTTCGGGGAACAAAATACCACTAAAATGATGATCTATGTTTTCTACAGCTGGTTGCCAGGCGTCTCCCTGTTGGTGAGGTAACTGATTTCCACTGCGTTCAGGTGTTTCCTCCTGGGTTTCTTCTCTCAGAAGCGACTGTTCTGTTTCCCTCAAGCTTTTAGCCAGGGCGTAGCATCCACTGGTAGATTATGCCCAACTAGCTGCTTTATCATTTGCCTAATGGTGATTTTACATCTTCATTCCTTGTACATTTCTTAATTGTAATTCTGGAAGGATTATGAAAATGACTTGTTCATATTTATCAGCACAGATCCATAAGGAATTATTTTTTTTCACCAATTTTGTTGAGTTTACACAAAAAAGTAAATGAATACAATTTATCAAAGATTATAGACAAAAAAAATCAAGGTATTTTAATTCAGGATTATTCCCCTCTACTTACACACCAAATAAACTATTTTTACATGGGATCTGGGGATCCGAACTCAGGTTATTTTGCTTACAAGGCAAAGGCTTTAACCACTGAGTTGTCTCCCAAGCCCCGACTCCTCAAATCTACATTAAGGCCCGACTGAGTGTGAGGTTTTATTCCTCTGTGGAAGTAGCTGAAGGGGAGAGGAAGCAAGGGAGATTCAGAGTTTGTGTCGTAGAAGCCCTGGATGAGATGAGACTGGCTGCTAAGTTATTTTAAAAACTAGAGGACGACGTGGGAGGTGCAATTGCCCACCGGATGTTGAAGTGTTTCATGCCCTGGAAAACTTTGGGGCTGGCCCCCCGAGTGTCATGGGTCTTTACGGGTCATCCTTGAAAACGTGATCTGAGACTGTAACAGTAAATAGTACCTGACACTTCTTTTTTTTTAATTTTTTTATTATTATTATTTATTCAATTGTGCGTATGTGTGTATGTATGTGCGTGCGCATGTGTGTGTGTGTGTGTGTGTAGAACCATGGACGAATCGGGAACCACCATGGACGCCTCCACCTCCTTCTGCCCCGGGATTCACAGGCTCCGCCCTACCAGGACCAGAAGCGCAGGCCGCCCCCGCTTCTGCCTGGCGTCTATACGTGGGATCTGGGATCCGAACTCAGGACCTTCTGCCTGCAAGGCAGAGGCTTAACCCCTGAGCCACCTCTCCAGCCCCTACCTGACACTTCTTCCCTCTGTTCTTTGCATGTTGTTGACATGTTCAAAATGGCACTGAGGTCAATCTGGCCTCTCATACTCCACTTCTAACTCAGGCTCCACCTGCAAAGTAGGGGCTCGTCTGGTACCTCCCTCGGGGCCTGTTGAGTCTTGTGGAGTCTTGCTCTCCTGGCACCCCAGCATTGGCCGCGCAGTTTTGTGACTCAGTTCAGTCCAAGGGAGCCAGCATTGTTGGCTCACTCATCCCAGAGGTAGAGTTCTAGAAAAATCTCCTTCTAAATCTGTGAGAACCACTGCAACTTTGTTTTCTTAAGTCACTGTATAGGGAGGGAATGTCGCAGCCGGGGGGCAAGGGTTGTGGGCAACGAAGACACCAGAGTGGATGATGTGCTGCAATTGGGGTGCTCTCCAGAAGTTCCTGACAGTCCTTCCTCATGTTCTTGCTGCCTTGTTGGTCTGTATTGTCGCACTTGGTCTTTTTTTTCTCCTTTGAGGTAACATGTATATTTAACCCAATATCCTGGAGTTATTGAAGAAAAGTGTAAACGTTTCAGAGTTACAAGAATGACTTTATATGATACTTTCCACATGATAATAGACCGGTTTTCCATTACCAGTATTTGTGTATTCTCTTAAAGAAGTAAAGGGAATCATTATTTTTAACCCCCTGCTGGGTATGGCGGCACATGTCTGTTACACCAGCACTTGCGGTGCAAAGGGCAGCAGAGAAACCATGATACGGAGGCCATTCATGCTGTGTAGAGTTCTGTTCTAGCCTGGGCTGCTGTTGCAGTTGGCCGGCCTCGTTGCTGACAAATTCATGACCAAATGGTTTAAGGGAACAAGGGGTTTAGTTTTGGCTTATGATTCTTGGTTGTAGTTCCTTGTCCAGCTTGACAGGAGAGCTCGCACCAACAACAGAGGCCAAGGAAAGTGCCACATCATAGCTGCATAATGGCTGAGAAAGGGGCAACCCAGACCAATATGTCTGGCCAAATATACAGAAGGATGCTCACTTTCTCCACCAGTTCCCTCTATCTTATTCACCTGCCAGGGTCCAGCCCCACTCACCATAGGCTGGGCCTGTCCATCAATTAAACAATGTCTTGCAGGCTTGCTTGGGACCTAACTAGCTATTTACAAATGTGTCCAGAGCTCAACCCCTTGACAGGCAAGTTGACCCCTGCATCCAACTATGACAGTTACAGAATAAAACTGTCTCAAAAAAAAAAATAATTTCTGTTGGTTAATGTTAATGTGTGAGTGTCATCATTCCAGAGCACATGACAAGAGGGGGTCGTAACATGAAAGGATCTGTATGGGGACCCATGAAGCTGTTGTCATTTGTAGGGCTGTCCTGGGTGTGTTGTCCCCTGAGGGAAAAGGACTGTCATCATACACATGAGGGCGGTCTGGCTTTCATCAAGCCAACGGAATAAGCAGAGTGGAAAACTTGTGCGTAAAGCTTGTCAGTTATTAGGGTGTAGCTACCTGGTGAAGCCAGCTCATAAAGTTACTTAAGAACCTCCGCCCCAGCTGATGGGGAAGATTGTGTTGGAGGGAGTGGGATAAGGCAACGGCATGATGCATAATAGCTGCATTCATGCACGTGGCGTCAGCGCGGCATGTCCTTGGATGGAAGCATGGGAAATAACGCCCAGGCGTGTACTCACGCCTCTTGTCAGGGTTGGGGTCACCACCGGCCTCCTACTCACTTTCTTGAAACTCAGCTGCCCAATGGGACTTGAAGTCTTGTATATAAAGCCTCATGTTTTGAGAACCCAAAGGCGACCCCTAAACTTCGTGAGAGACCCAGAGGCAGAGAGAAAGAGAGGCAGAGCCAGACACAGAGAGAGAGAGAGAGAGAGAGAGAGAGAGAGAGAGAGGAGAGAGAAACCAGTTTCCTTTGACTAATAAGGTCTACCATGCTATTAAACCTGTAATTAGAGTGGCAGTGTTATGATAGTACTGCAGTATTTTAAATTAGAAATCATTTGGTAGCTTTATTGCTTGTAAGGAGAATGGATTTCTTTGTAAGTTCTTTGGGGTTCCCTAAATTTAGTTGCCAGACACCACAAGTCCACTGTAAATCCTTCCAGCGGGCATCGACCCTGCACACATCCAGTTTGCCTTTCAGTTGATGGGTGCATCTTTTATGGACTTCATTACAGTTTAGGGGTCACTTGTAAATTCCAACAAAATTAATTCTAAGTAAAAGAGAATTATCTTAACTCAGCAAATATCTTAGTTTGGAACTGCAGCAAAATTAATTTTCTTCAGGCCACTGGTTAGCAGGTATTTTTATATTTATTTGTTACAGAAACTCAATAAAATAATTTCAAATGATCTGTGCACTCTACCATTCTCTCATAACAAAATTTTTCAATGCATTTAGTGTGCGTTTTTATGTGGTTTAGTTTTTATTACAACACTGAATTTTTGAGGTATCAGTTTTCTACTGATTTATCAAGTTTTTAACCATTATAATGATGTATAATATTCAATCCCATTACAATACCATAACAATATACACAAAGTATCCTTTTTAAATGCTAAAGATGTACATTGTGTCTATTTCTTGGCTGTTTTAGATGTCATTACAGTGAAGTAATTTTTTTCTTTGGACTTAAAGAAGCATAACTAGGTCACAGGAATGAATATGCTTTAATATTGTTAAACACTTTCTCTTTACAGTTCTTTAAACTATTAAATACAATTATTCCAAGAAATGAGAATAATGTTGATATACGTAAGACTTAAAAAGGGGTGGGAGCCAGGAAGATGGCTCGGTGGTTTAAGTGTTTGTCATGTAAGCAAAAGGACTGTTCGGATCCCCAGATCCCAGGTGAAATACTGGATGGATGCGATGGTCTGCCTGTAATTCCAGCGGCTATCAGCAAGCTCTGGCTTTGATTAGAGACCTTGTCTCAAAGAAGGATAAGATGGAAAAGTGATTGAGTGATGTGATGATCCTACCTCAACCCAGGCCTCCACATGACACACAGCATATACACACCGCTGCACACATACACATGAAGACGGAAAGAGAAAAAAATTATCTACTTAATCTCAGTCCCACTCTGCAGTGAACCATGGTGGACATAATGGACACTCTTAATTAAGCAAGTGATGTCTAGCTTGAGAATAGATGGTTCAAGGTTGTGTGTGTGGGGGCGGGGAAATCTGATAAAAGAGATAGTAATGTACTATGTAGTTAAAACATAAAATAAAATGGAGTACTTATTTAGCTGTGGGATTTTTTTTTTTTTAATGAAATTTGATTGTCTTCCATCAAGATGTTGAGCTGTCTGGGACTTGACTGACTGGTCTCCTATGTCAACGGTCTTAGGTGTTATGTGCGCCCCCTGGAGTCAGGGCTAAAACCAGCAGCGCCTGCTGTCCTAGTTAAAGGCCATTGAAAAACCCCTTGCACACAAGTGAAGAACGGTCTCTCAGGGACCCTGGAGGGATGACTAGCCTTGACGCGCAGGGAGGATAAGTTGAAGCAACTTTTCTGTCTTGCATGTTTGATCTTGAAATTTGCTTCCCGGTGTAAATGCACACGTAACAGTCAAGTTTGTGGTCTTTGCCGTTGTTCTGAGAATGGCTGCTGAACGAAGGAAAAGAGTATATAAACGGATGCCGACTATCACGTTGCTGGTTTCTTCCAAGAGCCCGAAGATGGCAGCAGTGTTGTTCTGTTGTCTTTGTCTTACTGGATTGTTTTGAATTCTGTGACCCATGTTGTTACTTCGTGACTGTGGTCTGATCATCACTGAGCATTTATCACTCTGACTTCCAGGTGGTCTCCATTCCTTCATCCTAAAAGAAGGCCTAACCAAATGATGGATGGCTTTTGACCTTCAGAGATGTCGTGTGGCCGGCCACAGAGGTCCACAGCTCTGTTTACAGTCGGGAGCAGGGTCTCTACTAGGCCACGTACAATGGTCACTGAGCCATATTCAGCTCCCTAATCCAAATTTTAATTTGTAAAATCGAGCCTTGGTTTCTAATTTGTAAAATTATATGGCTAGAATTTATTTTTAAGATTCCGTCTAGACTCTGGATAGGATGAAGAAGGAGTCCTAAGTGATAGCTGAACTTGGAATATCCAAGACACTGGTCTCTGTCATGCTGGCGGATGTGCGTGTACTCTGCACAGACAGCAAATTCCAGACAAGCCACCGAGGACATTAGATTTCACATCACTTTCTTAGAAAATATTGTATGTCATTATGTAGGCACGTGTATAAACTTTAGAGCCATGGGCACTACTACCTATTTATTTATTTGTATAATTATTCATATGTTGCGATATGAGAGAAAGTTGGGGGGGAGGGAGATAAAGCACACAGGTGCCCTGGCTCCTGGGTGGAGGTCAGAGACCAACCCTCAGAAGCAGTTCTCTCCTTCCATCATGTGACTTCTGGGGATCCAACTCGGGTTGCTAGGGTTGCAAGTAGGCACTTCATCTGCCACACTGTCTCTGGGGTCCCCAGGCTTTTCTGATAAAATATTTTCCCCTAGTGTTGCACTTGTCTCCAGCATCTGAATCATCTAGCACGTGCGCTTGCGTGTCTGAGCCTATAAAAACAGTATTCTAAAATCAAAACTGCTTCCATTTGCATAAGGAGCACACCTGCTACTCAGAGCTGCCTCCTGCAACCCACACACGCCTCCTGTACTATGTTTTGCTGGTGGGAACCCTCAGCTGTCCTGTGCCTTTGGCCGTTCCAGAAGAAACACAAAGAGCCAAGTGTGGTGGCTCTTGGGCGTAGGATTAAGAATATTGCTTTTGTGTCCTGTAGTTTTCCTAATATCTCATTACCAGTGATAAGAAAGGAAATTTCAATACAATGCCTGCGATGTCCCAGTGGTGAACTCTCACTGGGCGTCATTGTCTAAACATGGGTTAGAAGCAACTCAGCAGCACGTGGGCCCCCTTCTTAGGTAAGTATGATGCACACAGGTGGTGACAAGCTAACAAGCTAGCCCATGCCAGCCTGTGAGAGAATACCTTTGGGGTTTCAGTGTGGTCTTTGCACCTGTTGAGGCAACATTGTTTGCATAAGCCTTTATAGTAAAAAAAAAAAAAAAAAGAGCTCACATTCAGAGTGGCATAATGGATCCCTGTGGAGTAAGGAGGGCATGTACGGAAACATTAGATGGTGGATTCCTGAATGAAAAGGAAAGATGCAGGCCCTTTAATCAAAGAAGTTGCAGGAATTTAAGTCAATCTTACCAAGAGGCCATTCCGGAATAGGAAGAGTGGTAAAAGTGGATGAACTCTTCCTGAGACACTAGTTGGAGGCCCATTGTAGAGTATCACCGCTTCTGATGAAGAGTTATCAAGGGAGAAGAAACCCCAAAAGCCAGGAATCCTCATACCTGTGAGAGCCCCACACACTTGTAATTACATGGTCAAGATCCCAGCCAGAACGTCATGTATGCAGCAAGCAGAACTGATATATCTTATTTATATGCACCAATCTTGGCTTGAGAAAAAATTTTATGGTGTTTTGAAAGAACATTCAAAATGAAATTTAAAAAGGCACTGGGTGAAAATATTGAGGGAAAGATACTGAGGGAGGATGCATGGCAGGAAGAGGAAGTGAGGGGAGAACAGGATAGTATGTATTGTGTGAGGGTTCAGGGGCACCCTAGGGTAGGCCACTGACTTGGCTTGTGTCCCTTAACAGCCAAGATAAGGAATCGTTGTGACCCAGATACTCAGCTAATGATGGACTTCAAAGATTAAATCAGTTACCAACTCGGGAAAAGCACAAGCAGTCGCACTTGGGACAAATGGGCCACACGGTCACAGTGTACCGGCGAGGACAGTGGTATACCAGTTGCCACTGGAGAAGGCAGCACTTCCGTTCTTTATGGTCACCTCCTGGCTCGCGTACCCCAGTGCGAATTGCAGCCCTGTTACTGCTAACTTTCCTCTTCTCCTTATACAACATGTCATGTGTCAAATGCGACAAAGAACCGGACGTGTAGGTGTCCTGAAGCGAGCTTTAGAAATGTTCCTTCGGTTTCCTGACTTGCTGCTGTGCTGAGCCCTATATTCAGTAGATGGCAGTATCAGCAGCCTTTTGGGACATTCACCGTGATCATGACAACGTGCTTCTGAGATGCATAAAGGCAGGAAGACAGTTTAACTGAGCGTGCACCATCTCATAACCCCACGCTGCTTGAAAGAGTAATTTGGCACCTCCTCCTCCTCCTCTTTCAGCGAAAACCAGGACCTGAGGGCTGACGGTTCCCAGGAGTAACTGCCTGCCCCGTGCACAACCTGCCTGAGGCTGTGGGATTCCCAAACACTTTCCTAGCTCCTTTCTCTTAGAACTTTTAGACCAGAGCAGGAGCGATTGACAGTCACTTAGAAGCTAGCTGTGGAATGATGGTTCCTCAGTAAGTGTTTCGCCAGCGGGACTCATTTTCAGATGCTCACTGTTCGCTTGAAAGCAGGTCAACGCCTCTCTCAGAAGATGATGTGCTTTTATTCTTCATTCGTATCAGATCTGTTATTCATTTCTGGTTGTGGTCTATGATGAACAGATGATTGTAAAGTCATAATGATATTAAATGACAGTAGTTAAATTTGGGAACTTTTAGTGTGTGTCTGCTAGCATATGCAAGGCCCTAGAACAACTGACCTTTGTCTTTGAAGTTTTGCATGAGGCCGCTCCTCATTGGATGAGATTTTCCTGTGCATTGCAGATTATTCTGCGTTCTTGGCTCTTGTCTGATAGATGCCAGAAGAACCCTCAGACATGATCCCCACCCATTTCTGTGAGCCTCCCATTAGTGTTGAGGGCAGGACACTGGAGGGATTGGCATGAGTGGTAGGCTGGGGATTCAGTAGGTGTAGTTTTTAAAAGAAATATATACTCTACTTGATACATTTTATAATCACTACCATTTTATGGGGGGAAACCAACTCCCCGAGTGGATTTGATGCTTTTCCCAGAGGAAGGTGTTCATGTCTGGTGTCATAAACCTTATCAACAACCCACGCCCAGGGAAGTTCTAGATCAGAAGAAACCTGCTGCTGTTTAACTGCATTGGCACAGCTCGAATTGCCTGCTGAAGTTTATATCCTCAGACAGAAGGTATTTGGAGTCTTAATCAGGGAATCCTCTTTTTGCTGTAGTCTCTAGTAAATGATAAAATGGTGTGTATAACAAAGAATGGCTTCAAGATAAGTTTCTAATTTACCACCGGTAAATGATTTGCATCTTTATGTTATATAACCATGTACCCAAAGTCACATACAGATTTCCCAGGCACAAAGGGGAGCAGGTGAAAGATGTGGAGAAGTTCTGCTCTAGAGCATGGGTTGACTCATGTGGTTGTCTTCAGTTTGTTTTCCTGGCGGGTCTCTCCATTGATGCAGTGAACCAGCTCCATTGATGTAGTGAACCAGCTCCATTGATATAGTAAATGAGCTCCTAGCTGTAGGTTAGGTCAACACGCAGTGTGTCCACAGCATTGGGGACCAGTTCTTCCCATGTCCTTTGGTGGCACCCAGTGGGCTACAAGACTGGAAGAGGAAATGGAACGCAGGCCCCCGTGGGAAGTGCTGGCCTACTTCTCATTCGCTGTGTGCCAAGCTCGGAAGGTGAGACCAGTTACAGACATGCCCAGCGCCTGAGTGGATGCCGCTCACAGCCCAGACAAGCCTGGTCAGGCGTGACAGCCTGAGAGTCTCATGTGAGGACCAGTAGGGACTCCTTTGTAGGCATCATTCCAGGGCTCTTTACCCGGCACCACACCCTCACCAACGCTCACTAAGGCTTGTTGTTTAATGCTACCAGGTAAACGTAGGAATTTACCCGGGTTACTAGGCTTCTTTTTCGTTGGTGGAACAGATTCTCATGCAGTTCAGGTTGGCCTCAACCTCTCTATGTGGCCAAGGCTGGACTTGAAGTTGTGAGCCTCCTGCCTGCATCTGCAGAGTGCTGGAACCACGGGCGTGCACCAGCAGGTACAGCCATGCAGGGCAGAAGTGTAAATTTCATACAGCCCCTGGAAGTCCCTCAGTGAGACTCAAAGAGAAAACATTTTTGGTAATCAGGTAGAGTGGTCTCTTGAAGTATTCTTGAGGTGTAGTTGATGTTAGCTCAATTAATCTATGGCAGATACTGTATTGATGCTTACTGTAGACAATTGCACATTGGTTGTTACTATTGGGCTGTGTGAGTCAGATCTTTAATTTACAAAACCTTTATTTTGTCATTTCTCCATAAGTTATTATTTAATCCAAAAGCTATTTATTTCCATACGTGGTAAAGAAGTATTTCATTTGTATTTACTGATGCCCAATTTCACTACGAAAGTCGAGAGAGCTTGGGGAGAGAGAGAAAAAGACGAAGGGAAGGAGGAGAGGAAAGGAGAGAGAGAGAAAGAATGTACATGTTACACGTGGAGATTAGAGGGTAACTTTTGGAAGTCATTTCACGCCTTCCACCAGGTGGGCTCTGGGAATCAAACTCAGGTTGCCAGATTTGCACACAGGTGTCTCTACCCACCGAGCCATCTCAGCAGCCTCACTACGAGAATTTCTGAATACTGTCTGTGAGCCCAGCTTCACTGAGTGCCCCGTATAGGAATAGCTGTTGTTCATTGAGATGATAATTATTGTCTCACACTTCCTAACAACAAACTGCCGTTTCTCCCTCCCGCTGTGTTTGTGTATTTCCTTCTGTTATTGGAACAGCCTCCATTCCTTTCCTATCCCTGCCATTCCTAAAGGAGAAAAAAGCAAAGTGAAGTTTCAGGTTTACTCCAAGGCTCCGTGTTGCTTCTAACATATTATAATGAGGAATTCATTTACTTCAACTGTCTTTAAAGTTACTTTACTATGCCTTTTTTTTTAAGTTTATATTCTATAGCCAACACTTGGCATAGACTTTTTCAAATCCAGACAGTTCTTTTGACTTGAAAAGATAAAGAGCTAAGAAAGGCTGAGGGCTGACAAACATCTAGCATTCTACGTTTCATCTCTTTTTTTAAATTAATTTTCTCAAAAAATGGCAGCCCTTGTTCAAGAGAGTTTATCTGTTTCATTGGAGAAGCACGGGGACCCTCCAACCCTGTTTGGTTTTTAAGCCAACCTGGCAGGCAGAGCCAGCACTACCCTTATGGCTGTTTAGTTGAGATAAGGGGTCAGCTGCTCCCGTTTCATCTGACCTTGAGGGAGGCACAGCAAAGAAAAAAAAAGGGTTGGTAGGAAAAAATGACTTCCCGAGCTGACATTTTCCCAGTGTCACTTAAGGCAGATAAGTGCTGGCCGGCACCTATCGTCCTTGGCACGGCCTGGCGGGTTCCTGGCTTGTCCCCAGGCTCACTTAGAGTCGCCCATCCAGCTTTCCTCTTGCTTGTGTTTCCCGCAGGAACAGGCTCTACTTAGACTCACAACACTTCCGTAAGGATGAAAGCATATGTTTACAGAAGGGACCATTTTATGGAAAGAGGGCGTGGGCAGAGCGGAGGGTGAAGTGAAGCCTGACTCTTGTCACTCAACATATTCATGGAGCCATCCTCCGGATGCCAGGCTCATGGCGGGCAGTTGCCAGGGAAGTTTGTGCGGCCCACCTGCTCCTGCTGGAGCCTACTGCACACAAAGGCGCCTTCCTGAAGATTATTTCTCACACCGCTCTTGGAAATCCACTTCCTTTGAATGGACAGCTGCGTTCCCAAGAATAAAGTGCATACATTGGACACCGTGCTATGCAAAGCTGCATTCTTCAAGGGGGGAAAAATCATTTTTTCTGTTCCAGATCTGTTACCTCACTTACAAGGATATGGCTGTTTTAAATAGAGACACCTTTAAGGTTTGAGAATGTGTATTTACATGGGGAACTGATGTTAGTTCAGAAATTCAAGCTCTTCTGTTTAAATGAGCCCACTTGATAATCAGGATAGCTTTCTAGCATTCTACAAGGGTAAAAGCAAGTGATGAGGGTTGAAGAGATGGCTTGAGGATTAAGCCTCTGCATCAAAAACAGAAGGACCTGATTTCAGATCCCAGATCCCACATAAAAACACCAGATAGAAATGGCAGCAGCCTGCACTTCCAGCCCTGGATGCCAGAGCCTGGGAAACTCCAGAGCAAATCCAGGATGATTACCAAAACCACACTTGAGCTTTTACAGACACATGCAGTGTTCTCTGATACACACACACACACACACACACACACACACACACACACACACTTTTTTTTAAATAAATGACCCTTAAAATAATTTTACCTTCAACTTGTGAATGTGCACTCATTTCTTAGATCAGCCTTATATTTTTAGGGTCACATATATAACTTATTCCTATGTTAAAATGTTGAAGCTTGGGCTAGAGAGATGGCTCAGAAGTTAAGACTGTGCTTTACAAGCAGAAAGTCCCAAGTTCAGATCCCAGGTCCCATGTAAAAACGCCAGGCGGTCTGCACTTAATGGCCCTGGTAGGTGGAGGCTGGGAAATCCAAGCAATCCAGGATGATTCCTGATGTCACCCTTGGGCCTCCATAGGGACACATAGTACCCTCTGATACACACACACACACACACACACACACACACACACACACACACTTTTTAAAAAGTTGAAGCTTATTAAAATGTTAAGAATTTGATAACATTTGAAAGTAGATTAAGAGCCTCTTCCTTGATGGGTGTGGTTTTTTTTTTTTTTTTTGCCTCCTCAAGTATATTTAGTGAGCTTACCTTGTTCAGCTGTATTATCAGAACAACTAGTTCAGGTCCAGGCTGGTCAAACAGCTTTACCCAGGCACATTGATCTCTTCCAAGATGTTCTTACTCAGATATGACTCAGCATCTTCAACAACACCTCTTTCTCTTCCCACCCTGTCTTGGAATGGGACATTAAATCTTAAACCACATGTCACTTAAAACCTGTTTTCGTGGGCTGATATGTACAAGAAGTACTTTGAAAGAAAAGCAAAATAATAATGATGAACATGTGTGGTGCTGGACCAGGGCAGGACCTTGCACATGCAATAAAGCATTAGCCCTTCTGGTTGAGCTCCATCCCCAGCCTTCAATAATACCTACTGGAATGAAATGTTGAGTGAGAGTACAATTCAGCAAGATATGGTTCGATGGGATAAGAAATTCTGCTTGTTTTTTGTTTGAGTCAGGGCTTTCTCTCAGGCTTTGAGTCAGACAAGCCTCAAATCCGTGGTCTTCCTTCAGCTGCCCAAGAGCTGAGATTGCAGGCATGTGCTACCATATCTATCCAGTAGTCTTACTGTTGACAAGAGCGGTGCCCCATTTGCTAAATGGCTTGCAAAAGTCTCATATTGGAATTGAGTCATCATTTGATTAATCAGCATTACTCTTGGGCCAAATATTCCAGCTTCTCATCCCTCGTCTGCAAGTCCTCATTTCTGGGTCAAAGTACCAAACTACTCTCAGAATTCTCTATCTCAGAAATCCAAGGTTTTTATTGTCTTCTCTGTTTTCAGACCCTATTATATATAGTTGGTGAAAAATTTTACTGTGAGGCCTCACCTGATAATGGCAACATGTTATCTGGCTCAGTTGTTAGTAATTACAGTTAAAAGATAACAATTTTGAGCTATTTATATGAGCTATGCCCAAGGTCTATCATTGAACTGGGGCTTTATGAAACACCCCTGACTATGGCGAAATAGTGTGAGCAAAGCCTCCGCAGGCCTTGAATCAGCTCAGCTTCATGCCACACAGATGCGGCTCCTGTGGGAATTCTGCTGTCATCATCGGAAGCCAGACTGAGTCCTTCCTTGCAGGGCTTTCTGACAGGTGACCCACCCCTGGGGAGAGGCATAGCTTACACATACTAGTCGCTTCTCACTGGTGTGTTTATTCCTTTCTTGAATCTGCAAGAAACAAATTTTAAGGGATGGAAAGAGAAAGTAGACAGGGAGTATAATAGTTTGGGTCAGCCAAGGAATGCCTAAAATCTTGTTCAACTGACCTGGAATATAACTTGTGTTTTCAGTCTGAAGAGAGGTGTTGCCTTGGAGCACAGAGAACCTGGTAATGTATGTGTCATCGCTTCTTCCTGTCTTCCCTGGCTTTGTGATGGG
Source organism: Typhlomys cinereus (assembly GCA_023101885.1). NCBI lineage: Eukaryota > Metazoa > Chordata > Mammalia > Rodentia > Platacanthomyidae > Typhlomys > Typhlomys cinereus. The sequence goes on from JALPQD010000086.1 coordinate 1,275,305, forward strand.
GCACTGTGCTGGGTGTGGTGACAGATGGATGGCTCCAAGGACAAAGGATGCCTGGTCCAGCTCAAGAAAAAACTTCAATGATAATTGTGTAAATAGCTTTTCAAATGTCAATTGAACCGCGTGTGTGTGTGTGTGTGTGTGTGTGTGTGTGTGTGTGTGTGTGTGTAATGCTACACATACACATGTGTCCTGGCAAGGTCACCAAAGATACCCAAGAGAAAGTACATTCTCTTCAATAAATGCTTCTAGGAAAATGGGATATCTCCATGCAGAAGAAAAAAAGCCAGGCCTGTTTTGTACCATGAGCAAAAATCAGCTCGAGCTAAAGAGTTACATGTAGGACCTGAAAGCATAACATTCCCAGAAGAAAACAGGGACATCTCCTTGACGCTGGCTTGGACAGTGAGTGCTTCAGCATGAACTAAAAAGTACAAGCAACAAAAGCTAAAATAAACAAGATACTGTCTCCCTAAGAAGCTGTGTAGGGCAAAGGAGATGACAGAATGGAAAGGCGAATGGAAAGGCAGCCTGTGGGATGAGAGAAATATTTGTAGCCCATGTATCTGATCAGGGAACAATAGCCAAAATGTAAGGAACTTAAACCACTCACTAGCAGGAAAGAAAATAGCCTTTAAAACTCAGCAAAAGACTAATAGGCATTTTGCAAAAGAGACATAGAATGAGCGGGTGTATGAAAAGAATGAATAATATCATTCAAGGTCAGGGAACTGCAAGTCCGGCTCACAATGAGATAGCACTTCACAGATATTTTTGACTATTAAAAGTCTAAATATTTTTATATTTATATTTTATTTTGGATGTGGCAATGAATATAAAAAATTCTGTAAAATTTGCGAGAAGTTTTTACACATCCAAAAAGATAAAAAGTGTTGATGAAAATAAAAAGAATAAAAAGAGAAGGGAATAGATGTAGACTGTTGGGGGAAGGGGTTCAGAGCCACCATGGGAAGTCCTGTGAATGGTTCTCAAAAGCTTAGAACTGTTGTCACCGAAATAGCCAGATCTGCAGCTCTGGTTCAGGGTCACCCACCCCCATTAAGTTAAGAATTGAAATTGCCGGTGAAAGGGAAATTTATTTGAACAGTTGTCTGAGATGTATGAATCTCTTTGGGGAGACAAATTCCTCTACTGGCTGGCCCCAGTTCCTCCCAGTAGGAGATTCCTGGGGGAGATTCAAGTCTACTGCTTTTTGTTTGTCTGACAGCCAAAATGGCAGGGGGGGGGGACATAAAGTGTCATTTCCCTACTTTCTGTTTTACTATCTTGTTACAGAACTACCATATGATGCGGTACTTCAGCTTTTGGCCGTATATCTAGGTAGAGGATCAATGTGTGAAATAGATAGCCCCCCATCCCCACTACCCCGCCAATGTTCAAGACATTCGCAATAGCTTAGATGGGATCAACTGCAGTGTCCGTCAACAAACGACACACACATAGGAACACCGGTCAGCCACGGAAGTGAAGGGGCTCCTGCCATTTAGGGTCACATGTACACAAATGAGCCTGAAGGATGTTAGATGAAATAAATGGGACTTGTATAAAGCAAATACAGCCCAGTGTCCTGTGTGGAATCTCAGAAAGCAAACCCCACGAGCCCAAGTGGTGCTGCTTGGCAGTGGATTTCTGCTGATTAGCTCCAACACCCCGGTTTCCTTGGGGAGGAAAAGATCGCTCCTGTCTCCAGATAAGGACTGCTTATTGAGCTGGGAGCCAGCGCTGAGGATAGGAAGCGTTTAGACCTTTAAGAATGCTAACAAAAATGCTGGCCGTCAGCCTGAGTGAAGTAAAGCCGACCTTGTTTCCAAAGTTCCCAGAAACACCGTTGGCGCCTGGACAAACCTCAGGCCTCTGTTTTTTTTTTTTTTTCCAGATTTTTTTTTCCCCTTTTACTTCACAGGAAACTCGTGGGTTGGGTCTTCTGATAGTTTTCCATTGTTAAAAGTTTGATGTTTCCACATACTTTCTCCCTCAAGGAATGTCTGGACTTAAGGTCACTTTGAAAAATCGCTCTTTAAAATGAGTGTTTCCACATTTACTTACTAAAGCAGGTCTCCACAGAAATTGCCACTCAGACAAGGGTTTAGAATAAAATGGACTGAAGCAGTTTCCAGCCGCCTCAGTCAACAGGGGCCAGTGTTTTAAAAGGGCTTTGAAATGATTGGTGCTGGAGTGAGTTGTTTGATTGGGATTATGCTGTGCACGTGAAGGCTCTGTGACTAATCATCTCTCTCTAGCGTGTCCCTGCCTACAGCTCCCAGTTTCAACCTCTCTCCACCATCCCAAATGTTCAGTACTTCAATAACTTCCCATATTCCATTCAACTCCCCGCTCTGAATGTGCGCACATACGCTGCCCCAAATGTACAGAGAGAGATGGATAACAGTAGATTCATATGTGGTAGTAGCAAGTTGCTAGTTGGTCTCTATTTCCTTGAAAGCTGGCTGAGTTTTTCTTCTCACTATAATCATAAGTGCTATTAATGCTCAGATCACACATAGCAAGTATATGTGTATGTGTGTATGTGTGTGGGGGGACAGAATAGCTACGAAGGGTTAAAGAGGCTATAGTCGCAGTCCAGGAGATCACGAAAGCCTGAAAGGCAGGAGAAAATTGATAGGGATGCAGAAAGTCTGGGCGCAGGAGGAGCAGATAATAACCCTGTTGGAAGCAGAGCAGAGTCGAGGACCTGGTCGGAGCTGAGCATCTGGGTAACTTACCTGCAACAGCAAAGTGCGGACCGCGAAGGCTGTAGAGGTGAAGAGTGAGACTAGAGCCATGTGAATGGAAATGGCAGACAAACGGACTCTGGCAAGTCTAGACAGATGAATGGACTCTGTGACAAGTCCCCATTCTCTAGCTTGTCCTTGTCGCCCTTAATGAGAGAGTGGCAATTCGAATAAGCCACATCAACAATGGGGACCCAGCCAAGCTGAAGCCCCAGGGACAGTCAGTTCTCTGCCTTGGTCAGACTGCAGCTTGGTGTGGTCATGGCCAGTAAGTGTTAGATGTTCTCACCCTACTTCTTTATTATATTTATCTATCATGTGTGGTGTTTCTGTGTATGCATGTGTGTGCATGCATATGTATGCATACATACAGTGACATACATGCAGAGGTCAGAGGACAACTTGTGGGAATCATTTTTCTCCTTCCATCATGTAGATCTGGGAATTGAACTCAGGTTGTTGGGTTTGGTGGCAAGCTCCCTCTTGCTAACTATATCCTCCCCTTATAGGTCCACGTGAAGGTGTTTTACTCTTTCCTTAACCTGGTATATTTACTGAATTCTCAAGCCTGTTTTTTTCTGGTAAAATTTTGATATGCCTTTGCGTTTCTAGAGTGTCCGTAGATGGATAAATTTACAGAGTGTTATTACATTAGGACAAATGCGTATGTACCCCTACTTTTAGGAATAAGTGTGGGGGAGTAATTCTGAACAGATGCTGTTTGTATGTCATCCAGTCTCCATATTTGTGCTCAAAATGGGGTCTCTTAGGAAGTAACAGTCTGAAAAACCACTCTTTTACACAATATGGGAAAACCTAATACAGGACACAGCCTCACAGCCCAATCTCCCTCCCTCTCCCTCTCCCTCTCCCTCTCCTTTTCCCTCTCCCTCTCTTTTTTTCCTCTATCTCTCCTTCTCCCTTTTTCCTTTATCCCTCTTTGCCCTTTCTTACTTCTATGTAGCCCAGGCTAGTCTTGAATTTCCCATCTTCCTATTTCAACCTTTGAAGTACTGACATCACTATATGCCCTTACCACCATCTCCTAATTTCTTACTCTGGGAGTAAACACCAGCATTTCCAACTTACTTCTTTTCTTTTTTTAAATGAATTTCTTCATTCTGTAGCATCCTTTACTGCCAGCCCATCAGGATGGTTGGTTCAGAGAGTAAACAGCACAAAGCACTGTTCTTAGACACCTGTAAAAAATGGAAACTGCGTCTTAAAGTTTCCTCCCTACCCTCAAATTCATGAGCAGGTCCCCCCAGGAGCATTCAGTGGAGGAGGGCAGAGCCTATGTGACTCAGTCTAGATTCTCTCTTGTTGGTCTCTCTGAACACATCCTGGTTTGCAAGGCCATTCAGATTTAGAACCTTCATCTCCAGTCCTAAGTTTTACGCTCAGCTACATACCCTCTCTTCCACTTCAGGATGTGTTGTGGAGGGACTGGAGAGATGGCTCAGTAGTTAAAGCTTTTGCCTTGCAGCCAAAGGACCTGAATTCAGATCCCAGATCCCACATAAAAATTCTAGGCAATTATAGTAGCAGCCTATAATTTTAGCACTGAATTTAGAACCTGGGAAATCCCATAGCAAAGCAATAAGAAGGTAGAACAAACTAGGATGATTTCCAATGTCCCTTTAAGGCACGCACTCAAGTGTACTCTTACACACACACACACACCAACACACACACACACACACACACATACATCCATACCCACATACATGAAAAGAGGAAAAAGATGTGTCGTAGAGTGGACTTTCTGTCCCTGTTCTTGTTAATAAGCTTGGCCGGAAGGTTTCAGGACATTCCAGGACCCCAACAGCAGTCTCCGTGCAGCAGGTTCACTTCGTTGCTGCCAAGGGTTGTCTTCCCCAGAGAAGGACAATTCTGATTTGGACGCTGTCCGTCGTCCTGTGTGATTCCACTCTGAATGGTCTCCTGGAGTTTAGCTGTTGTGGAAGCATCATTGTCACTGGTATATTTGCTTTCGTTGGTGCTGTGAGTTTCCAGGAGGGAAGCGAGTTCTGGTTTAAGCACAAGTACACCGTCCTATCCTTGACTGGTGAATCTGGGTTTTAGTGTTTTCTCCTCTTCCTATTTTCAACAGTCCTAATAGTTAGGCCTTAGGAATTTGGAGTCAAGTAGAGTTGGGGCCGGTGTTAGCAGCAGTGTGCATTTAGTTACTTAATAAAGATTATTAAGGTTTTGATTTATGTTTAACCCTCTGCTAAGTTAAAATTAAGCAAAAGTAGAATTTGATCATCGTGTGTAATATGCATGTAATATTTTTATTTTTTTTATTTATTTTTTTAAAAGCTTTTTTATTATTATTATTATTTATTCAACTGTGTGCATGTGCGTGTGTATGTGCGCGCGCGTGTGTGTCTGTGTGTGTGTGTGTATCTGTGTATGTGTATGTGTAGAACCACGGACGAATTCGCGAACCACCATGGACTCCTCCACCTCCTTCTGCCCCGGGATTCACAGGCTCCGCCCTACCAGGACCAGAAGCGCAGGCCCCCTGCTTCCGCCTGGCATCTATACGTGGGATCTGGGATCCGAACTCAGGGCCTTCCGCCTGCAAGGCAGAGGCTTAACCCCTGAGCCACCTCTCCAGCCCTATGTGCATGTAATATTTTTTTAAAAAAAATAATGTAGTATACAAAGTCTTTTAAAGGGTTTCTTATTTTGTTTCTTCGGTGATTCCTGAGAGGGCGTTCTCTGTCTTCCACCCGTGGGAATAAGCCAAGAGCACTTCTCTCCTGACTGACTCCAAGTCAGAGCATCAGATGGACAGGAGCCCAGAGTCTGTCCCTGTCCCCAGCGTGTTCCTGTACCAGGTTGTTTCATCTTCGATCTCTTCAGCTGATCACATCGGGATCCTGTCCTGCTTTGGACCTTTGGTTTCTGTTTTGACCTCGTCTTGAATTCAAATCTTAGCTCCAGACCCTGAGTGCAAGTCCTGTGATTGGCTCTCATTGGACAGGCTTCCTGTATTTCTCTTCCCAGATGCAGTTATTCGTGTATCCGAAGTCCTAGTGATGCTGTGGAAGACTATTTTTTCCACACATGTGGTCTCTTCTTGGTTACTTGAGGAACCAAAACACCTGGACCAAAGGTTGCATCACACTGGGGGGTTATTTGTAGGGTCCTGAGACTCCTCATTTGCCAGGTTCCCAGACGAGTCACTGCTTCTTGTCATCCTTGTTTCCATGAAGGGCTAATTTCTTGGTAGCCCTTGATGCCCTGGTGTCATGGGAGAGATGGAAGTTGCTTTGCTCAGCTTTCTACCAAAGATGCTTTTGCATTTCCAGTGGAACATCAAATGTGCGTCTTCTGGCTGGTGACTTCTCTGATAGATGAAGTGGAGGATTTCCTTGTTCTGCCCACGGGGAAGATTGGAACTACATTTTCTTACCTGACTAGGAGGACCAGTGTGTATCCCTACTCTCCCTTAACCCCCCCAGACTGGGGCAAGACTTGCTGTCCTATTGGCAGACAAACTCCAGAGAGATCCCATTCCATCCCTTCCCCCACCTCCGCAGCAGCTGCGGGCTCTGCCTTCCGGCTGGTTACACACACTGCGACAGAAATACAATGTTAATAAATATTTCTACACATCGCGGAGAAACAAGCTGTAAAAATAGTCATTTGCCATCTGCTCTGCTGAGTTGTGGGGAAAGCGATGACATTTTCTGATTCAGTAACTTAACTGTTCTTACACCTCCTGTACAAACAAATTGTAAATATCCAAACACATGTCCTGGGAGACAGACATTGGTCTCTGAAGCAAATCCAACTAACAAAGAATACCTGATGCTCCTGAGCCCCCCGCAGCCCCCTAGGGAGCTCAGTTGCAAAGGTTCCAGGTTGTAGTCTACAGTATAAACACGCTGGGGGAATACAGGTTTTATGGAGAGCAAGTGACTGGAACAGAGTGGAAAGGATATTGGGGTCAACAGAAACAGGGCTGGGAAGGCTCTCACAGCGGCAGTGGAAGCTACCTACTGAGAGCCTTCTCCAAGTCAGGGATTTTAGTATTAACTATGCACTAGTCATCCCTAGTGGGGCTCATTAAGAACATACAGATGACTCAGTGGATAATATACTTGTCATGTAAGCATGAGGACCAGCGTTCAGATCCCCAGAACCCATGTAAAGGCTAGATGTGCACGACTGTCACCTGTGACTTTAGTACTCAGGAGGTAGAGGCAGAGAATCCCCCAGGGCAAGCTAGTGGGTTCAGTTGAAAGACATATCTCAATAAATAAAGTGGAGAGCTATCGAAGACACCTGATGTTGACTTGGGCCCCTACACATAGTATACATATGTACATGCGTAACCATACGTGTGAACATCAACTCACACTTGTACACAAACCCCCACATGCATGTACAAAATGTAAAACCAAGAGCATCGACTGATCAGGTAAACAAAAAGCTTAATCAAAATGTGGTTTGCAGGTTAATGAAGGGCAAAGCAAGGACATTACTGACTGGGCAGGAGGAAATGGGGTATGGGCAGTGTGAAGAGCACATCTCTTGTTATTTCTGCTCATTGTTAACATGTTTTGCATCAAACCCACCCACACACTTTATTTATTCCTTTGTCTTTGTGCTAAAGAGCCAGAGTGTAAAAGTTGGGCTGGAAATACATTAAGCGTACAGTGCAGTCTACATCCAGCAAATGAATTTCTGGGAATGATATGCTATTTGGATTCATTAGCATCCTGGCATTTAAGGGGCTTTCCTAAGTGCAGAATTTCATGGTCTCCAGGGGATTCCACCCCAAGATTTAATACTTCTTTCCTTTCTTGAAGGCCTTGGGCTGTAGGGCTCATTATCTCACACACTGCACCCCCAGGACAGACTTCCCTTCTAGCTCGACTTCTGCACCCCTATCTGGGAACAACTCCCAAGGCTGTCCCTGCTTCCTCCTCTGGCTGTTTCCCTTACCTCATCCAAAGCATTTTCTCAAACACTAACCTGATCACCCAACACAAGTATCTTTCAATGCCTTCTGATGCTTTCAGAATGAAATGCAAATTTACCTAGGTGTTTAGAGCCTTTAGTCAGCCAGAGTTTGCATACTTAACTTCCCTCAACTCTCTCTTGCATCCATCCTGTGGTATCTGCCTTGCTTCTTTGTGGATCTTGTTTCCACCCCTCCAGCGCCAACGTATTCATCTCTAAATTCCCCCATGGGGCTGTCTCCTCTCCTGATTCCTCCCCACACCAAACTTGGCTTGGCCTCCACAGCTCAGGACTCACTAATGGGAGGAGTACTTAGCACAAGTTAAATTACAGTCTGTCGCAATAACTCTCCAGCACTTCTTGAGCACAAAGTCTGTGTCATTAACCCCTGTCTCCCTAGAATGAGCATTGTGTCTAGTCCTTAATAGCCACTTAATAACTGTTTGAATGACAAGAAGGCAACATTCGACCTTTAGTGTCTAGCAGGGCATTGGTCAAGCCTTGGACAGGAACATTGAATGCCTAGCGAAGTTTGGATTTGTGTTTTAATATTCGCTATCAAAAGCTAACTTTTCCATGTTTTCTTTCTTGGCCAAAAACATCACTGAAATTCCATGTTCCTGGATTTTGATCTTTGAGATGATGCATTGGGCATGTAATTTTCTGTCTTGATAATTAGCCTTTACCTTGGGGCCCTAAGAAGATATTGAAGAAATGGATGGTTTGGTGACAGAAAAGTTGAATAGAAACTATTTTAGAAACTGGCCAGAAAAGATAATTGCTGGGGACACGAGGAAGATAATTACTTTCTACATTTACTGTAACTGGTACATGTGGAGGCTCATGAAAAATAAACAGCTTATATATTTTTTTTTCCATCGCTGCTTCGATGCAGATTTAGCAACTTCCAGGGCCCAGGGCAAAGCCTTCTTCATACATGGAGCTTTGGAAGCTAATTTCATAGCTGCTCTTTGACTGCCACAGCTGAGTGGGAATATTGAGGGCGTCTAATGGAACCTCACTAGGGGGGTTGTCTGGGCCCTCATCAAGCAGAGTAGAAGTGGGTGTTCAGCAGAGATAGAGGCGCCTTGGTTCTTTCTCTTGTTGTAGGAGATTTGATAAGGTTGGACCCAATGTGACTATTCCCCCCTCACTTCTAGAGCCCGTCTTCTGTTCTGCAATTTCCTCACCCAAACTGTCAGCACCTTGTTTCTCTGCTGCGTTCATAGCAGTGGGGTTGACATGAAGGCAGGCTGAGTAGCTGGTGGCCAGATCTTGAGTGCTGCCTGCCAATACCTTCTTTCTGAGCAAGATTCAGACACACATGTATGTTGTGCTTGGTTTATCTCATTACCTTATCTCATCCCCCCAGGTACATTTCATCTGTTTCTTTATTTCATCCAGGTGTGTTCTGTCCCCCCCCCTTAACGATGCCTACTTTACTCCACTTCTCTGATAGCCCCTGCTCTGCCTCTGAGAAACCATGGCCTTTGCTCTAGCCTGCCCTTCCCCAGGCTTCTGCTTCAGAGCTTCTCAGACTGTTACACTCGCCTGGGAGGCCGGGGCTGTGGAAGCGCTTACTGGCCGGTTATCACTTTCTCCCGTCTCTCACCATTCCCGGCAATACTTTGCCTGGGAACCACAGGGCAAGGTGGCACTTCTTTGACCCATTTTCCATGGTTGAACGTTTATTTGGCGATGACTAATGATGAGTGGTACCTGTGTTGGAAGCCGGGGCCCTTCACCGCAGAGGTTCTTCAATTTCAGCCTGCCTCCGGGTCTCTTATTGTACTCAGGCAAACGCAGATGGCTGGAACCAAACCCAAGAATTTCTGATTCACCGAGTGTGGGGCGAGGCCTGGGAAATGGTGTTAATCAGCTGGCACCCTGGTCATGAGAGTACAGCTTTGTGTGGGGACCACACTGGAAGACACATGGCACCGCTGGACCAAGCAACCTCCCAGGAATGACTTGGTATTTCTTCAGGTTCCATACTGAATGCCAGCCAGGCCTGTGGGCACAGGTGTATAATCCCAACTACTAGGGAGACTGAGGCACGGGGATTGTAACTCCTGTGGAGAGTTCAAGGCCAGCCTAGGCAACTTAGTGAGACCCTACCAAAATAAACAAAAATTTAAAAGGACTGAAAATAGTGCCCAAAAGTGAGAATAGAGTGCTGACTTAGCTCATGTGAGACCCAAGGTTCAATCTCTATTAACACACACACACACACACACACACACCTTTTGGATAGGTGCTTTTTATATCCTTTCCCTAATAGTAGGTACTCAGAGTATTCATGGGAAACCCCTCCTACCACTATCTCATAGATTTAAAAAGAAATTCTTATGTCAGGACAGATGGAAAGTTTGTCTTGAGCATTAAGAAAGTGACGTCTTTTAGAACTTAGGTTCAGAAAGCAGCCCCTGGGGTTGGTTGATTCAGTGGTTTAGTGACCTCAGAAACTCTGACTGTTGTCATCGCTACTTTTCATGCCATTGTTTGCTCATGTGCCCTCAGACTGTCATGTGCCCTCAGACTGTCATGTGCCCTCAGACTGGCTCTCTGTAGTGCCACAGCGGCCTCAAAGCCCCAACAGATCACGTTCATGTAAACGCTATTCAGCGTCCCAGCTTCTGTAACTATTCAAGATACTGAAATTGAAGAGGCAAAACGTTCTATCAACAGTAGTCCTCAAAATAGGAGTAAAGCAATCATACGGAGACAGTTTTGCTGTGCGTTCGCCATGATAAGCAATAGACTAAGACACTGCTCATTCAAGAAGTTTACCACGTGAGTCTTTCCCTGCCTAATGCACTGTTATTGAAGCTTCACGCCAGCTTCTTAGACATCTGAAGGCCTCTATGTTCCTTTATAGAAGCTGCCAATTGCGAGGACTCTCGTGTCAGTCCAGTAACTCAAGAAAAGATCTTTGTATTTCCTTCACGGTAAAGAATTCCACAAGTCCAGCATGATAATGGAAAACTGCAAACAGACTTGCCATGGGGGCCAGAGGCTGGACCTGTCTCCGCCACAAGGCAATATACAGCTAGTTCACTGCCCGGCTCCACTGCTGCTGCGACGGCCCTGTGCAGGGTGTCCATAAAGCCTAAGGGACTAAAGGCTTCATAGGAATCAGCCACTTCTGCCTCCTCCTCTCCTCTCTGTTTCTTGCCTGTGGCTTTGCTCATTTGGTCGAAATCTTGACTCCAAAGGACACATCTGTGACGGGTGCAGCTCAGTGATGTGTGCCCCTCTGCTGGGTCAGGGATGTTCTGGCTTTTGTTCTGGGTCGGCATATGAACAGAGTGTATGATAAATATCTGTTACCTCATGGGCACGGGGTCTAAAATTATACCTTGGCACAGCTCTGCAAAGTGCCCAGTATGTCTGTCTATTAGAGAGCAAATACTTTGTAAAGAGTATGTAAGTTCTTTTCCCAAGTTCTGGGCAAACTCCATTCTTTTGAAGTAGTTTGATGTTTTCACTCGTAATCTTGTTAAATTTACCTTCTGTGAAAGAAACACTTAATTCCTTATAATTGCCTTGTATAAATTTTTCTGATCCTCAAATCAGTGTGGAATCTCCTCTTCTGATTCCTCCAGAGGATTCTTCAATGGTGCTCACAACTTAGGTGCAGTTCACTCCTTAGATAGATTTGAGAACATTATCTGCACACATTTTAAGATATGCATCTGAACAGAATTTAGTGGTTTGGATATTGTATAAAATGCATAGCACATGTAAAACGCACCTCAGTGTAAGTTTTTCATTTCTACAGTAATCCTGTTGAAAACATAAAATCCACAGTTGACTTTTTGTTGCGTTCAACCTTTCTCCAACATTGTTATTTCTCTCGAGGTGGGTTTCTGTTTCATTGAAATATCCACCTTCCCTTTAACTTTCTGTCTCTCTTATCGCCGGCAGTAATCAGTGTCAGGAACCCACTTCCTTCCACTCGTAGACAGCATCCCAGGGTCTTAAGTCTCAGGCCCTGAGTAAAGTCTCTGACTTAGTCTGGGCTGCTATAAGAAAATATTGCAAACAGGTGAATTGAAATAGCCCGAGTTTACTGCTCACAGTTCTGGAGGCTTGAACGTCCAAGATAGAGAACCCAGCAAATCAGTGTCTTGTGCCATGGCTGCCTTCCATGTTCTCACATAGGGCAGATGTGCCAGTGTGTTCCTTGGTGCTGAACTCACCGTAAACATGAGGCCCTTGTGATGTAATTCCCTCCCAGGAATCCTACTCCACATACCATCTCCTTGAGTGGTAGATTTCACCACAGCAATTCAGACCCCATGGGCCCCCATTCTCAGTGACATAGCTCCATTGTGGCATGATGGTGCTCAGGTGCCTTGTTCCCCGTGCTTTGTGGAATCGGAGGTTCTTGGCTCTCACCCTCATCCGAATGGAAACTCCTCCTGCGGACACGAATCCACATTGCTAAGTGTCTGCCTGTGTGTTAATGAAAATCTAAAAAGGGGAGCCAAGTTCCGACGTCAGTTTTTTAAGTTTTTAACAGATGTTGCCAAGAGCCATGTCAATAGCTCAAACCACTTTTCCATTTGCCACCCATGATACTTCAGGCCTAAAAATGGTGAGAAATTTGGTGAAGAAAACCAGAATCCCCGTGGAAGTGATAATTACTGTAATTAGATGTGCCAGCATATTTGAAGACAATCTAACCGTGTGTGTGTGAACTCTGTCTCCCTCAGATAAAATAATGACAGTCTTTCACCTAACTGTTGTTTTTACATTAGCATCTTTGTCAGATGCTCGCTTCGGTTCTTGGAAGTCAAGTGGACTGTCCACCTTGGAATTCCTCATTGCTGCTCAGTGTTGTGTCAGCCTTCTTTTTTCTTTTTCACATATGTGCATATGGGATGCATGTGTGCATGTGTGTTTTGCATGTGTGTGAGTGTGTGTGTAGATATGTATGAGTGCACTTGACTGTGCGCACCTGTTGAGGACTAAGGGTGACATGAAGAATATTCTGAATTGCTCTCCCCCCTTATTGCTTTGCTCTGGAGTTGCCCAGGCTCTGCCTTCCATGGCTAGAATTTCAGATCAACGACATATTTGTTCAACATTTTACATGGGATCTGGGAATCCAAACAGGTCTTTTACTTGCTAGACAGATACTTTAACCCCTGAGCCATCTTTCCAGCCCCGTGGGTCATTGTGCTGTGGTTCATGAGACCCACTCAGGACAACAAGCAGGTGGATTCACTTACATAGTATAAGACGTTACCAAGCCTCGGGATCCCAGAGGATCTTCAAACACATGATCCTGAATCTCCGAACCTCAGGGGCTCCACCCGTGCTTGCTTGATGGAAGAATAATCCCACAAAGAGGCTCCATGATGCTTTCCAGCCCGTCTTATACCTTAGTCTCTTGACTTTTCTTTAATGCCTTTTAATCGCCTCTTAGCCTTCCCTTACCAACTCCCTGTGACTTTACTGGTCAAGCCAATTCAGATATTTTCGTTTTGATCATGTAGCCCAATGAAGATAATTCACAAAATGTATATTCAAAGTATACACCATTCAAAGTGTACAAGTCAGTGATTTTTTTAAAAAAAATATAGCCACATAATTTTACAATCATCACAAAAAATATAGCCACATAATTTTACAGTCATCACAAACAGTATTTTATCATGTCACAAAGAATACTTCTTCTCTTTGGAATTTTAAGCCATTTCCTTCCAGCCATTAACCCCTACCGCACCCCAGTTCTGTGCAACCATTAATCCGCTTCCCGTCTGTGTGAATATATTTCATTTTTATTAGTGATGTGATTCTGTCAGTCTGAATGTTGAACTCAGATCAGATAGCTGTTGACTTGGATGTCTCAGTGGGTTAAACTAGCTGCTTCTGATCCCTGAATTCTGACCTTTCCATGTATCTTCCTCACTTGCAGCGCATGTATATCATAGTATGAAGGGCCATGGGGTAATTAAGTCACACTCTTTGTTTACAAAGATAGTGGGAGGAATGAGCCTTCTCTCTGAGGGTTCCACGCAGAATCACTTCCTTATCCTCCACACTCTAAAAAAGAGGCTTTATTCTTGTAGCAGTTCCTTTAAATTAATTTGCAAATAAAAACCAGGAAGAGGATAGTGGGGCCAAGTTAGCTGGCCTAGTTCTGAACATGTAGTTGACTATTGGTCTTAGTGGCTGATGAGCTTCCTTTCATTATTGCCCTATACAGAGTTCCTGGTTCTTGATCACACGCAGCTACCAGACCTGAGACATTGTTGGTATTTCCCTGATAGAATCCTCAGTCTTTGTTGGACATGTCCTGCAGCCAGGGAGACAGCTCAGTGGGTAAAGGTGCTTGCTGTAGAAACCTAACACCTTGAGTTCAATTCCCAGAGCCTGCAGTTGAAGGAGAGGACTTCTACAAGTTGTCTTCTGACTTCCATGTGTGTACATGTGCACACCCCATGCCTCCCTCTCTCCCTCCTTCTCTCTCTTTCTCTTCTTCCTTTTTCTTTCTTCTCTCTCTCCATCTTATACACTTATTATTATTATTAATAAAAATATACAAGCCAGACAAGGCATTGTAGCAAGTAATTGTTATTTGAGATATTTTTTTTAATTTTTATTATTATTATTATTTATTCAATTGTACGTGTGTGTGTAGAACCACGGACGAATTGGGAACCACCATGGACGCCTCCACCTCCTTCTGCCCCGGGATTCACAGGCTCCGCCCTACCAGGACCGGAAACACAGGCCGCCCTCGCTTCTGCCTGGCGGCTATATGTGGGATCTGGGATCCAAACTCAGGACCTTCCGCCTGCAAGGCGGAGGCTTAACCCCTGAGCCACCTCTCCAGCCCTATTTGAGATATTTTTAATTTCTGAGAATTTAAAAATTCTCCTTCCAGGTCCTACCTACATAGATGCCAACTCCCCCCCCCCCTTTTTTTTTCCTTAGTCCATCTAGTGAGCTTCTGTAGATGGAAGAAAGTACCCATTTTGGTATTCCAAGAGTTTTCTTTTTGTGCCTTCCTGGCAGCCTTTCCTGTCTGCAAAGCTGCCATGTAGGTGAGGGGTGGCTGAGTCGCCCTGGGAGTCCAGAGGATTTTTTTGATGCGTGACTGAGTAAATTTATCTTTTTCTATCTTTATTTGAAGTCCCATATCTTAAAGTATGTTGATATGTTTTGCAACAAACAACAAAGAAAAGAAAGCCAGTTTGGAAACATAAAATAACACAGGGAAGGTCAAGTGTCTGCTTAGATGATGATCCGAGAATATTTTGTGGTTTAAAGCAAAAGTTGGGGCTGGAGAGATGGTCAGAGGTTAAGCCTCTGCCTGGCAAGCAGAGGGTCCTGAGTTCGGATCCTAGATCACCTGCCTGCGCTTCTGGTCCTGGTGAGTGGAGCCTGTGAATCCCCGGGGCAGAGCAAAAAAAGGAGGTAGAAGCGATCCACGATAATTCCTAAGTTCACCCTTGGTTCTACACCTACACACACACACATACACACACACACACACACCCACACACAATTGAATAAATAATAAATAATTAAAAAAGCAAAAGTTAAATTTTTATTACATATTGACGAATGAGTTTTTTTTGTTTTTTTTTCTTAAATTTTTTTTATTTATTCAACTGTGCGCGTGTTCGTGTGTATGTGCGCGCGTGTGTGTATTTGTGTGTGTGTCTGTGTATGTGTAGAACCACGGACGAATTGGGAACCACCATGGACGCCTCCACCTCCTTCTGCCCCGGGATTCACAGGCTCCGCCCTACCAGGACCGGAAACGCAGGCCGCCCTCGCTTCCGCCTGGCGGCTATATGTGGGATCTGGGATCCAAACTCAGGACCTTCCGCCTGCAAGGCGGAGGCTTAACCCCTGAGCCACCTCTCCAGCCCTATTTGAGATATTTTTAATTTCTGAGAATTTAAAAATTCTCCTTCCAGGTCCTACCTACATGGATGCCAACTCCCCCCCCCCCTTTTTTTTTTCCTTAGTCCATCTAGTGAGCTTCTGTAGATGGAAGAAAGTACCCATTTTGGTATTCCAAGAGTTTTCTTTTTGTGCCTTCCCGGCAGCCTTTCCTGTCTGCAAAGCTGCCATGTAGGTGAGGGGTGGCTGAGTCGCCCTGGGAGTCCAGAGGATTTTTTTGATGCGTGACTGAGTAAATTTATCTTTTTCTATCTTTATTTGAAGTCCCATATCTTAAAGTATGTTGATATGTTTTGCAACAAACAACAAAGAAAAGAAAGCCAGTTTGGAAACATAAAATAACACAGGGAAGGTCAAGTGTCTGCTTAGATGATGATCCGAGAATATTTTGTGGTTTAAAGCAAAAGTTGGGGCTGGAGAGATGGTCAGAGGTTAAGCCTCTGCCTGGCAAGCAGAGGGTCCTGAGTTCGGATCCTAGATCACCTGCCTGCGCTTCTGGTCCTGGTGGGTGGAGCCTGTGAATCCCCGGGGCAGAGCAAAAAAAGGAGGTAGAAGCGATCCACGATAATTCCTAAGTTCACCCTTGGTTCTACACCTACACACACACACACACACACACACACACACACACACACACACACACACAATTGAATAAATAATAAATAATTAAAAAAGCAAAAGTTAAATTTTTATTACATATTGACGAATGAGTTTTTTTTGTTTTTTTTTCTTAAATTTTTTTTATTTATTCAACTGTGCGCGTGTTCGTGTGTATGTGCGCGCGTGTGTGTATTTGTGTGTGTGTCTGTGTATGTGTAGAACCACGGACGAATTCGCGAACCACCATGGACGCCTCCACCTCCTTCTGCCCCGGGATTCACAGGCTTCGCCCTACCAGGACCAGAAGCGCAGGCCGCCCCGGCTTCCGCCCGGCGTCTATACGTGGGATCTGGGAACCGAAGTCAGGACTTTCCGCCTGCAAGGCGGAGGCTTAACCCCTGAGCCACCTCTCCAGCCCCATGAATGAGTTTTGAACTAAGAATGTGTGGAGAGTAGGAGAGTGATAACTCTCTGTATCTTTCTCTGAAACTACATTTAGATGATTTTGGCCTGTATATATGAGTATATTATATCTGTCTGTCTATCTATAGAGATTTATGTTATAGGTGTTACATATATATGTGTGTGTGTATATTTTCTAATTAAAATACTAATAATTTATGAAGGCTTTTCAAAGTCACTGCCTTCAAATATTTTTAAAGATTAATTTTTTACATTACTTAAGTTTTATGCTTTGATAATTAAGATTTTTTTTTAATTTTATGGGTGTTGTGTGTACTGTGCATTGAGGAGTAGATTCTCTCCTTCCACAGTATGAGTTGTGGGGATTGAACTCAGATCGTTAGACTTGTGCAGCAAGAGTCTTTAAGTGCTTGCGCCATCTTTCTGACCCTCTTCATTATTTACTAATCACTTCCAATATTAATTAACTCCTTTTAAATGTTTCTTCTATAGAGTTAGAGTCTCTTTGTACTATTATTTTAGTCTTTCTCTCATTAGAATTCAGGTTAAAAACAAAGGATTGTGAACGTCAATGTGGGTCTTTGATCTGATTTGCTTTGCCTACAAGAAAATGCAGTGTGTGATCCACGGTTACATAGCCCGCATTTCATGCAGCTTGGTTACTCCACATGCAGTGTCTTCCCACCTTTTGTTGCAGGGCAGCCAACAGAGGAGGCCCTGGCCTTGTAGGTTTGGAGAGTAAAGCTGTGTTCTCTTCCAAGAGAAACAGGAACCAACCAGTGTGGTCACTAAGATGTCAGTCAAGAGGACTGCGATTGTTTTCTGTTCTCTTGAGAGGAAGTATCAGTACCTAGTAACCTGGATAAAAAGCACTTGTTTTATTCTGAAGTATTTAGGAATTTAAGAATTAGGTTTTGGGGGTTAAGCCTCTGCCTTGCAGGTGGACAGTCCTGAGTTCGGATCCTAGACCCCCTAGACCCCTAGGCTGAAGTGGGGGCGGCCTGTGTTTCTGGTCCTGGTAGAGCTGAGCCTGTGAATCTGGGTGTAGAGTAAACAAGGAGGAAGTGGAGGTGGTCCATGGTGGTTCCCGAATTTGCCCATGGTTCTACACACACACACATACATACACGCACACACACGCACACACGCACAATTGAATAAAAAAAAAAAAGAATTAGGTTTTGGGCAGGCAAGATGGCTCAGCAGATAAAAGCATTTGTTATGCAAGTCCTATTAATCTGAGTTCAATCCCTGACAGTCACATAAAAATGCAGGAGAGATCCGACTCCATAAAGTTGTCCTCTGACCTCCACTTGCATACTATAGCATACACATACACACACACGCACACACACACACACACACACACACGCACATGTATGTGTGCGCGCGCACGCGCAAAATGAATGAATGAATGAATGAAGTAGGTCTTCAGTTAGATATAGTGGCTCATACCTGTAATTCCAGCACTCCAGGATTGAGACAGGAGGGTCAAGAGTTCAGCTCCAGGCTGACCTGTATACTGGGTTCGAGGTCAGTCTTGGCTACTAGTCTCAGAAAAACAAAAGCAGCCAAACAAACAAGCAAACAAAAAGCTTTTAAAGAGCTAAGCAAAGTAGACCTATGAAAAATAGAAATAAGGGACTGGATAAAGCACCCCACTAAACTATGAGTGCCTGATTTGGATCTCAAGCACCAATTAAAAGCCAGGTGTGGTGTTTAATGACCATAAGCTCCCAGCATTGGGACAGAGACAGGAAAAAAAAAAAAAGAGAACAATTTGTGCTATAAGGTCTCGACACAAAATTCTTTGGTATGTTTATACCAGAAATTTGGAACAAAAAGCAAGTATTTATGTGTATTTTTAACCACCTTGGAGACTCGTGGCCTGGAGCCAAGATGTCATACATAGCCAGGCATGTCTTTGCCCAATGCTCCTTAAAACATTGATTAAAGTTTCCTAGAAGCTTCCCTTTGGTCATCCATTGAAACAGAAAGATCATTTATCTAGATCTAGCACATCATTCCCTGATAAGGCTATCATCAGAGCCCTTACATGGGGGAAAGTCAAGAAGTCAAAAAGATTTAAGTGGGGCTGGAGAGGTGGCTCAGGGGTAAAGCCTCTGCCTTGTAGGCGGAAGGTCCTGAGTTCGGATCCCGGATCCCACGTATAGACGCCAGGCAGAAGCGGGGGCGGCCTGCGCTTCTGGTCCTGGTAGGGCGGAGCCTGTGAATCCCGGGGCAGAAGGAGATGGAGGCGTCCATGGTGGTTCGCGAATTCGTCCGTGGTTCTACACACACACAGACACACACACACACACACACACACACACACACACACACACACACACAAACACGCGCGCACATGCACACAGTTGAATAAATAATAATAATTAAAAAAAAGATTTAAGTGAAGGAGATGACACGGTTGATCCAGCTCATGATATTTTTCATGGCACTTCTGGCTGCTGAAACACTCGTGTCCGTGGGCATGGCAGATCATTCTTTGTTCTCTTCAAGTCTCTAAACACTCCTTTTCTCTCACAAGCCTAATGTACTGAGAAAAATGGATACAAGTAAAACATGGCTTAGGTTACCATGAAACTTTATTAACACTGTGCCTGAAGTTACCTTTTCTAAGGCAGAGAATTTTTGAGGTGGCCTTTACAGTATTCCTGGTTCTTTTAGGGATGTGAGTTTAATGGGGAGCTATATCAATAATTACATTCTTTCATAGCGTATCCATTTCAGTGTACACAACGCCTTAAGTGAATAATTTCTGACACAACAGAAGTGACATTTCTAAAGAAATGAAGTCCCTAATCTTTAAAAGGAATATGTACATTTGGTTTGTACAATGAAAGGAGTCATGATAGTAAGGCATAGCGGGAGACTTTGGAGCCCCAGGAAAGTTACCACATCACACCTTGCTTTACTTTTGTGGGTTTTCTAAGTTTGTTTAGCATACCTGGTGTGAATCATGAAGACCTTTGGAAAATATGGATTCTACCAGATGACACAAGGAGACAGGAGAAAACTAATATTTAAAGACGTTATGGTGGGCTGGAGAGATAACGTTAAAGCCTTTGCTCATAAGCAAAAAGACCTGATTTTGGATTTCCAGATCCCATGTAAAAATTCAGGGTGGATATTGTGGTGAGCTGTATACTTCAGACCCTGAAAGATGGAATCTGGGAAACCCCAGAGGAAGAACAATCCAGAATGATTCCCAGTGTGCACAGGCGCATACACTCAAGTGCCCTCTTACACATGCACATGCACACATGCAGAAAAAAACAAAGAAAAAGTAAAAGCATAGCTTATATTTCTTCATCTGAGGAAGTTATTCTAGATGTTCAAGGCTTCCAGCCAGCACAGGCTTTGCCCTTGAAGTGTCAATTCTTTCCCTTTCTTACATTAACACAGTTGTGTTGTGAAAAGCAGTATATTGAATGTAATTTCTTTAGTAAGCCAGCTTTATTATTCTCTGTAATAATCATCTCATTGTGTTGTAGTGTTGACAAGACCGTAAGAGCTGTTCCCCTCAGCAATTCTTTTTAAGCATCACTGTTAGAATCACTTCCCTTGCTATAGGAATTTGCCTTGGAGTTGCTATGTCCTTCTGAAGCTGTGATTTTACAGGGTGTCTTGAATCTGCTAGGTGAGGGAGAGGGCTGACCAACACTATCAATTAAAACCATATGCAAATTGGCATGGATTTAGGCCAAATGCATAAATATTATGTTTTTTAATTTTATTTGTTTTAATTAATGCTCCAGGCATTGTGGAAGACAAGTGAAGGTCTGGATAAGATGTGCCATCGTTTTATGATATCGTTTTTCTTGACAGAAATAAGTGTGCTGTGCTGTGCTTTTATTATTTTTAGGGAATACGGGGAATAAGCAGTGAACAGAAACTTAATCTTTAAAAATATTATCAGGAATCAGAGAGGTGGCTTGCGGGTTAAGCCTCTGCCTCAGAAGCAAGAGGTTCTGAGTTCAGATTCTGGATCCCATGTAAAAACGCCAGGTGGAAATGGCAGCAGCCTGTACTTCTCATCCTGGAAAGTGGAGCCAGGGAAACTCCAGAACAAAGCAAATAGGTGGTAGAAGCAATGCAGGGTGATTCTCGAAGTCACCCTTGGCCTCCACAGGCACACATCGTGCCCTCTGATACACACAAACACACACACACCAAAAAAGAAAAATACTATCCGTTTATGTCTCTATGGTTTTGTCTTTCTCTGCTTTTCCATAAAACATAAGCAATCCACCATATTTATCATTAGCATTGTTCAGATCCCAAACTAGAGAACACTAGTGCTTTTTGTTAACAGTCCATCTTCTTTCATTCTGCAAATGTATAATTTGCTGCTAATTACAAATATGAGTGCAAGATCCTCGGAAACCAAGGTAGCGTAATCACTGCAGGGCTTCGGGCCCAGCAGGGGGAGGCAGCGCAGTGGGATTAAATGTGCGGCGTGATACAAGAGCCCTTGTCCAGCCACGGGCCACGGGGGCTGCTCATCCCTGATCTTCAGGAACCTTGGCTGTTTCAGGGAAAGAGTAAAGATGTCTCAAAGTTCTCCTAAGATGGTAAGAAAACATTGTAGGTAAAGCTGATCCTGTATCTGTTACCACATTTGCTTTAAAAATAGAAGCCGGGAGAGCGTCTGTTCGAAATGTAGATAACTCAGAAGACTCCGTTTGCAATGGGGACGGACAGTACTCCTCGGGGTGGGCTGTGGACCCAGGAGAAGGGCTGACATTGCACGCACAGGCGCCTCATACCAGAAGCTGTTTGTTGTCGTCTCTACTTGGCGATGGCCCCCTTGACATCCTACAAAATTAATAGCTTTTCTAGGCTCCCACCATTAAACTTTTTCTATCTCATTAATAAAATGGACTGTGTCTCATGGCATAGAAGTTCATGTAAAATGCCTGTGTTATTCTTGGTTTCCACAGTGTCTATGCTGCAATCTCCAAATATTTTTATTTAGTGGAATTCTCCTTCCCCTTTTATCCCCCCCCCCATTAGTTCTTTAAGGCAGGGACATTGCATGTCCCAGCTTGCCTAGAAAAATCCCATTTATGTCTGTTGTCTCCAGCATCACTCCTATTTCACGTGGAAGTACTCTCTAGAGTGTCCCCACTTGGACTTCAGATTATCTAGTCGATCTGTCTCGAGTCATGCTAGGAAACGAAATGAGAGCCAGCATGTTAGTAGAATGGTGAACATCTGTGCCATGGCCATTGCTCCCTGGGATGCAACGTACAGATTTAAGTCAGTCATTTCTGGTCGAAGCTGCACATCACAGCAGGTTTCCTAATGAGCAGCTTAGACTCGAAGCACATGTTTGTTCATCCTGGCATGAAACAGCAGCCTGGCATGTTGGAGCTTGAAGACTGGCATTCCTTCTGAAAGCCCATCAGGGGTTTTATTCAGTGTGGGTACGTGCACCATCGTCCACCCACGTCAGCCAATCAAGAAAGACATACAGTGGCTTGCCTTCCCTCTACGGCTCCTCCAGTTACAGCCAAGGCTGTAGAAGGAGATGCAGGGGGTGGGGTGGCATGTGTGCTAAGCAGTGGTGATATTGAGAGCAGTGTGGCTGCCTTTGACCCCACATTGCAGCTCTTCTTAGCACCCATGCTGGTAGTTCCTCCCCCGAACCTCCCCCTCCCAACTTCAGAGTAAGAAACCAGCACCCAAAGACCTAAAAGCACAGACAGGACATTCATTCTATCAGTTCTCTTTCTGTTTGTTTGGTTTTGTTTGTTTGTTTGTTTGTTTGTTTGTTGTTTGTTTGTTTGTTTGTTGTAGGGAGAGGGTCACTTTGTGTGATTGGAATTGTCTAAAGGGAATGAAACCGCCCCTTGCTACTAGCAGGACTATGACGCTTACACACAGGGATGCTTTAACTGTCCTAGTAGGTTCACTCCTGGTATTTTTACTGCAGGGCAGTTTAAAAAGAGTCCAGTGAAAGTTTCGCCTGCTTAAAATCCAATGTATCCACTCTGTTGTGTTGGCAGCTGTCTCGGGGTTTAGGGCTGGTCACTGGGCTTAGAAGCCCCAAAGCAATGTGGATAAAGAAGAAATGATGGTGTGGGGCTTTAGTGCTACCTGCATGTTCTTTTCCCCAGCAAGGGAAGAGTGCAGGACACTCTCTGTTAAAGTCCTGTTTCTGACATTTTGGTGTGGGGCTCCTTTTGGAATACAGGTTCTGACTCAGTAGATGTGGGGTGGGGTCCAAAGTGCAGGTTTCTAATCAAGGCTGGGGGACATGGGTGTCTTGAGACTCCAAACCTGGGCTCCTCCGCAGGGTGGCTGGCAGGCTGCCAGAAGTGGGTTCTGCTACCAGCTCTGTCTCCAGATGGCACCGTTGCTCTCTCTGTGACTTAGAGGGTGGCACAGGTGCCTCCCGACCCTGAGACATGGCGAAAGCGAGGGACCATCTCAGATGCAGAGGGCTTGTGTGCTTTCCCTCCCCGCCGCCGTGCCTGGTCGCAGGTAGAGTGGGGACTGGGACCCCCATAGCTGGGTTCTCTTGGGGTGGGGAGCAAAAAGAATGGGAATGCAGGTCAGAAAGACAACTAGAGGAGGAAATGGAAGGAAAATTCCAATCCTTCCTCCTCAGGCTGCCTAGACCAGCCTAGGAATGGATGCAAGAGAATGTCACACAGCCTCCTTTACACACTTCCAAACAAAGCATGGGGACTGTCGCTAGCTAATTTGTGAGACTGTATTCTAGCCATTCTATCCCTGCTTCTTTTCAAAATGTCCTTATCCTCAGAAACAAGAATTTGGGTTGGGATGGTTCTCTGTGCCTTTGTGCCTTGTGGAAGCACACCATGGAGAAGTTGATGCTCGTGCAGCACTATGTGAAATGCATATGTCTGTGCTTCATGATCTGCTTCTAGTTCTTTAGGTCACCTCTGAGAGAAGTATGTATGCTCCTATATAATTTGTGTGCCCCCAGCATTGCTGGTTCTTTTCCATTGTGTTAAAGTCCATGGCCTCTCAACTGTCCTCAAGCTTCATTTTTTTTTTTTTCTTTTTATATGACCCATATTTGGCTGTATGGGTTTCTAATGTAAAGACCTGACATTATAATGCCAACAGTTGCTAGAACTTTCTTCTGAGTTTTGTCACATTTTCCCCAAGCATCTTCTCGTTCAGAGGCGAGGGCAGGTAACTGCAGAAGGTACTCTGAGTCCAGCTGTGCACTTGGCTGAGAGCGCTGTCTCGTCAACAGACTCTTCAGTCTTAGGACAGGTGCCTGGAATTGGTTCACATCTTGGACTGGCTGGCATGATGCGGTGGTTAGCAAGGCCCTCTCGGCAGACAGGGATTTCTTATTCAACACATGTGGGTGGGAGAATTGAACATTATCTGTAAATCTGCCCTCATAGTATACTCATAATTATATACATTTTTAAGACATAAATTGCACTGAGCCAGGCAGAGTAAGTATAGAATCCCATGTTAAACAACTAACATTGTTGTATTAAATCCAAGGTTAATCAAAACACTTTAATTATATGCACAGAGATTTTTATAGTATTTTGGGAATGTGTTTACAGAATTCACAGCAATAACATTAGGAATGGAACCCAGTTTTGTTTCCTTCCTGTGGGGCTTTGGTTTTTGAACGATAACATGGTATTGTTTACATTATAGGATAAGTACAGACACCATTTTTCTTCTGGTAGACTCCCTTCTTAAAGTTTAGCGGACAAGTACATAAAGCTGTGTAAAAACATAGTCATTGTAGTGTTGCAATGTAAAGAAAAATAATAATCAAAATAGTCAACAATAAAGGAATGTAAATAAAATAAGGACCAAATATGAAAGAGAATATTATGTAGCTGGTAACAAAAGAAGTATTATTTTATATGGCTTGTAATACAGTATTAAATACTATAAAGTAAAATTTAGAAATAAACACATGACTATAAAGAGGACTTGGAAAACGCACCAATTTATGCTTTATTTTTGGTATGTAGGTTTTTTGCTAGCAGTGACTTGAACCCAATGCCTTATTCATTTCAGGCAAACACTCTACCACTGAGACACAGTCCCACATTAAAGGTTGAGAGTTGGGAATTATATCTGACTTCTCACTTTCTCTCCTTTATTTTCATTGATTGTGGTGTATTTGGTAGTAATACACAGAGTGGCAATAGAAAACTGACTTTAGAAAAAGTAGAAAAAGCAGCCTCTGCGGAATCTGAGTTAGAAGGGAGCAGGGACTGGGTATTTCTGTGTCCCGGCATTCGCTGGTGGGAACTCGCTGGCTGCTCACCACTGTGGGAGACAAGCTTCTGAGAGGTGTTGGGGAGGGGGTTGGCCTGCACAGCACCCCATGGCCTTCCGTTATTAAGAACAGCCTTCAAGGGGGCTTCGCATTCCCCGTCTTGGAGGAGCACTTTCCCAGACTGTCAGGCCTGGGTAGCAGCAGCACGGTTGCCTGTAGCCAGGAGGAATCTGAGCCCCAGAGCATTCAAATCACTTTCCCAGAGTCACAGAAGTGGCTTATGGCCGCGTAGAGATGAAAATGTGGTTCCTGGAAGCCTGGCTACTCAGTGATGCCAGTCCGCCTGTCTCCAAGCTCAGCAGGGAGGTGACCTCCAGTCTAGGCAGCTTCTGAAGCTGAGAATATTCTGATGAGAGGATGGTTTTCCTTCATTGCCCTAGGCCCTCCATCTGGGTCTGGTTCTCAGGAAATGCAGAGCTAGTCTCTCGTTGGGTCTGCTGTTTGTAAATACCTGAAAGGCAGTGGTCTCTCTTCTCCAAGCTGTGCTCATAGAAAACCATGAACTAGGACCCCACAAAGGATTCCTTGTATTCCCCGATTTCTATGCTTAGACTGCATGATTCCATGAACTGGTCTTTGTACCTGTAGAGTGAATGCGTGTTCTTGCCAACACAGTAGTCTAGAAAGACAGAAAGGAATTAGGAAGATGAACAGTTTAGTCATATTAGATGCATAGTTTCTTCTGAGCTTCCTATTACTGTTACATTGTCCAATAAAGTTGTCATGCTAGCGAGCTCCCAGCGAATGCACACACCTGCTTTCACCCTTGCAGTGAACTCCATGGTGTTTCTATTCACCTGTGTATGTCATGGCCACACACAAGACTGTCTTCTCACTTTCCTCCTCCTGCTCATTAGAAAAGGACAGTCCTCCCATTTGACAGACGTGGGCTTGAGATGAGTCCAGGGCTGTAATTTCTTTATGCTTCTCCTTAGAAATAATGGACTGAGAGCAGGACTTAAGAGCTGTAGGTCATGGAGGATGACTTTGTGCAGTGGCTTTCAAATCAGCCAGAGGACTTGTTAACATAGAGCCTGCTGGCCTCACCTGGTCAGGGACTCGGCAGCCGAGGGCAGGGCCTGAGAGTGCGCGTGTCTGTGACATTCCCCGGAGGACTCAGAGAAACAGTGGCCCTCCCATAAGTCGCTGCACTTTTCAAACATTTCTGAAAACAAGAATTACTTGTTAAATATTACTTGTTAAATATTACTTGTTAAAATATAAATTTCAGTGGACTGGGAGATGGCTCAATGCAAATATAAGGACCTGAATTCAGATCCCCAAAACCCACTTAAAAACCCAGCATTCAAGAAGTTAAGGTAGAGAATCAGCGGAGCGATCTAACTAGCAGAGCCGGCAAGCTCTGGACTCAACCGAGAGAGCCAGTCTTAATAATCGAAGGGAGAGTGATTAAAGAAGACACGTGACATCAACCTCAGGCCTCCACAGGCATGTACATGCTCACATATGCACTTGCACATACATATACATGGATGTGCCTATGCACATGTGCCACGCACACAACAAAAATGCATGAACATTTAAGAAAGTAGAATGCCCGGAGGTAGAATCCTTGCCTAGCAAGTTTGAGGACAAGCCCTGGGTTCCATGCCAACAGTGTAAAATAAAAAAATTTATAAAAAAGAAATATATAATCTCCGCAAAGACTCTTGAGGTTGGGGAAACAATGTAGCTACTGGGTAAAACCTGTTGGAAGGTTGTTTTCCTCCCAGTCACACGAGGAACAATGGACTTCACTCACCCCATAAACCACATTCAACTTATCCAGCACATGCTTTGACTCTTTGGTCCCCTTGACCATTGAAGGATTACTGTTAGATGGCGTCCTTAGTTTAAAATTTGTCTTAAATTATTTTTATGGAACATAAATATTTTTAGTAGTGGACATATCTTGCAAATGACATACCAGAACGCCAACCTCCCCAGAATTCCTAGAATTCCGCTTGGTTTCTTTTCTACAAACATAGCGAGTTCATGGTGGGATGAATGGAGGGGAAGGAGCCGTGCCAGGAGGGAGAGGGAGCAAAAGGAATGGGAGGGGCAGGAAATGGTCCATTTCTAGTCAGTCCTCTGCTGATGTTCCACTTCTGGTCAATGGCCAGCACTTTGAGGACCAGGGAAACAGGCCAATAACTCTTGAATCTAGCCTGCCTTGGTGGGGGCAGGGGTGTTTCTGCTTGAGTCCCACCCAGAGAGTAATGCAGTTTGTCCTGTCCGTGGCGGGAGCTGGGCAGTGAAGCCATTGTCACGCAAGTTTTCATCTCTGCCAGAGGCCCATTAGGACTGAAGGTTCCAGGTTATGAAGCTTAAGGCTTAAGCTAGTGTGTCTCATCATGCCAGCTTCTATCTTATTTGAATGGGTATGACCCTGATACTAATTTTTCCCCCCAACAAGTCTATGGTACTGTTGCTATTGGCCTGGGGTCCATACTCTAATCGTGAGGAAGTTCAAAGGGGTCAACAAACCCAAGTATGTATCTATCAACACTTAAATTGTAATGGTTACTTTAAAACAAAACACAAAATCAATGTTTTCTTTGTGTAAAAAACAAAATTGATATTTCAAAATTAGACCCGGTAGATAACTGCACATTTATCTTTCCTGGACGACTGGACAGTTTTGCTCTTTTTTATCCTGCTCATTTACTCAGAGTTTCAGAATATGTCAGTTAATTTCGCGGCAGCGTGGCGGGCACCCACTAGCAGACCTTCCCCGCCATAACGAATTTCAGCATTCACAGTCATTCCTAGTTTGGAAACTCGCCTTCTCACCCTTCTCCTTGCCTACTTCCTCCCCATTTGGAGGGGTTACCCAGGAGGCCACATGCCCTGTGACGCCTGGGGCTCTTCACTACATATCCTTGCCCAGCCCTGGGTCTTAGTGCCATCAGATTGTCCCCTCTGGAAAGACCCCTTCTTGAGACACAATCCAGCCTCTTGTGCTTGCCTGAAGCCAACCACCACCACTTGGGCTGGGGTGAAGCTTGCCTTTTGACACCCTTCCTTTTGTGCCAGAGGGGAGCAGGACCATTTTAACCTGTGTGAAGGCGGCAGGAAGAGATCAAACCAGAGAGAGGAAGCCAGCGTTTCCTTCGCATCTATGGGGCCTGCGACAGTGGCCCAGCCGAACAGGGCAGAAATGACGGGCGATATCCGATTGGCCCTAAAGGACACTGCGTGGCCCTTAGACCACTTGCAATGGCTGAGATTGGCTCAGTTGTTCTCCCTCCTGCCCCTCCCATGCCGCCGAGGGTCAACACCGCCTCTCCTCAGGTGTGGCTGACTCCATACTGCTTTTTGCAATGCTCCCTTAATGGGATGGGAACCACAGGTAGCAGGATCTAAAGTCATTTCTAGTGTCACATGTGTATTTGTGTGTGGTATGTGTGCACGTGTGTATGTGTGTTTTGCACGTGTGGACATACATATGGATGGAGAGAGCGCTTGTGTGTATGAAGGTGTATGCTTTCCTCAATTCTACTTTATTCATTGCTGAACCTGTTGCTTGCTTAAATTCAGTTGTTATGATTAGCCATTTTACCACAGGGATCCCCTGTCTCTGCCTTTCCAGTGCTGAATTATAGATGGACCATCACATCTACTGACTTTTTTTTTTTTTAGTTTTTACAAGCATATTAAGTACTAATCCCTGTTTCCCTCCACCTTTTCCCTCCACCTCCTCTTCCCTTCCTTTCCCTTTATCAATCCATCCCACCATCCTACCTGGCCACTTCTATGGGATCCTGGGGTTCCCTCTGGCCTGTCTGCTCTAAACATGGGAAGGTCCACTGTTGGACAAGACAGTCCATTCAAGGCAGGAGTGCTGCATCCAGGAACTCAAAGCAGTGAGACTTGTCCTTACCAGACCTGCATGATGACTGAAATGAAACCAACACGCCCCCATAGACGATGAAGAACTGAAGAGAGAGAGATAAGAACACACAGGGGAAACTTAGGGACTAGAGCTGGATGAGTAAAGGGAAACGCTCTATCAAAGCGGTGTCCCGAGGAGGGCGACTTGGTATGCCGCAGAGGCCTGAACCCCCACCTGACATTTTTGTGGGTTCTAGGGATCTGAACTCTGGTCCTCACGCCTGTATGGTAAGCATTTTACTCACAGTCATCTCCCCAACCTTATTTCCCATGTTTGGATGACATCTCGATGGAGGTTCTGCCCACGCCTCTCATTCCCTGGGGCATTTATCTGTCTTGCTAGACGGACATCAACAGAGTTCTTTTTTTTTTTTTTTTTTAAATTTCCGTTCATACAAGTACACCGGTCCCCTCTCTCCCTCCGCCTCAACAGAATTCTTGAAGAGCTGCATGGAGGGTGGGCGGAATCACTGCAGTTTCCCAGGAAAACCCATGGCAGTAAAATAGCAGAGAATGTTCTGAGTCTCCTGCATAAAATGGGAAAGTAAAGACTAGCACATTCAGGGTTGCTGACCTGAATATAGGGCACCTGGCTCTTGAGTGTGACCAGGTGCAGCAGAAGCTAATCTGCTCTTTGGAGTTTTGTTACAAAACACTAAATTTACCCCCTTAATTGTTAAGTATACATTAGGGCACTGTGTTGTTTAACTCTGTGCCCCTCAATGCAAAAACAGATCTCCAGAACCTTTTTTTTTAACCTCCAGAATCCTTTTTCATCCTGTAGAACTGACCTTCACTCACTGAACAACTCAGTATTTCTGCCTCTAGCCCAGACACCACTATTTTACTTTCTGCTTCTATGAGCACTTCACTAAAATACCCTATGTGAATGAAATCAGGCAGCATTTGGCATTTTGTGCAATAGATTTCAAGAAACATGATGCCTTCAAGGTTTCTCTGTGCTGTAGGTTGCTTGGTATGTATGTGTTGTGTATCTACGCGTGCCTTGCCACACACAGGATTGCCTTTATTAAAGGTTGACTTCTTCCCCGCTCTGTGGAAAAACCATGTATTCTTCACTCATCTTGTCAGGGGACTTGTGGATTCCCACATTTGGACATTGTGCATGATTCTGTTGTGAGCAAGGGAATACAAATACCTGTTTCATTTCTGTGAGGTGCATACTCAGAATCCTAGAGTAATTATGTTTCTTGTTTGGGGGAGTCTCCGTATTATCTTCCACTGGAGCTATACTGCTTAGCAATTCCATAGACAGGTCAAGTGTTCCAGTTTCTTCATATTTCCAGTGTCTTACAGTTTGGTTTTTGATAGTAGCCATTCTAGTGGGTATATCACAATATCTTGCTGTGGTTTTGGTTGGTTCCGCTTTACTTAATGTCTGGATTCTGCTGACAGCTTTTCACCATATCACATGCATTTGATGTCCATGTGTTGTTCTAGTCCAGTTTAACACAGTGAGAACATCTGTTCCTCCTAGATGTTCAACTGCTTTGAAGTTCATCTTTAATAAGTAGAAATTTGTTTATTCTTGGAAACACACACATAATCTGGAAGATTTCTATTTCACATGACTAAAAGATATCTTGCTGTACACACTAATAAAGTATGTGTGTGGGTGTGTGTGTGTGGGTGTGTGTGTGGGCTCAAGGGTGACATCAGGAATCAGTCTCAATTTCTCTACCTCCTCATTTGCTTTGCCAAGGGTTTTTTCTCGGCTCCTCCTTCCAGGACCAGCATTGCCGGCCACCACCATATCTGCCTGACATTTTTACATGAGATTTTGGGATCAGAACGCAGATCCTTTTGCTTTCGCGAAAAAGACTTCAATCCCTGAGCCATATTCCAGTCCTATAAAAATTTTTTTAAATAAAATCATAAGTCTAGTACTGGCCTCAAGGCAAGATCTCCCACATGAAGTCTGACTATCTAGTGTCCTTTGCTTATGGGGTTGATTACCATTTGGGGGCTCTGTAAGCCTCAAAGCTCAAGAACTGTGCTTGCCAGGTTGACTCTTGTGCCCACATGGCCCCTTACTACTCGCTGAGACTTGGTGCTGTTGGAAACAAATGAGTGAAAGTTGAGCTTTTAAATCCCTGGGTAGCATTTTCTTAAAATCTTGACTCCTTCCTGGCCTCTGGAGCCTTGGACCTTGGTTTTTTCCCCAGTTAATCTACTTTCAAGGCAGTGGTTTTGAGACCCTGGGGTATATAGCAGGATTCCTAAAAGCTTCTTGAAATGCAATTTGCAGGCTGAAGCCCCCAGAAACCTGGTCCAGGAGGTTGAGGTAACCTGAGAATTCATTTTGTTTTATGAGGGGGAGGGAGAGAACATGTATGCCATGGTGAATGGTGGGGGTCAGAGGACAACTTGCAAAAGTCCTCTTCTACATCTGAGCTTCTGGCGATCAGACTCAGGCTGCCTGGCTTGCAAACAGGCTCCAAATTTTTATTTTTTACAAAATTCCAGAACATGGTATTGGTGGTATAGCTGCTGTTTGAGAAATATTTTGAAGTTAAGAATCTGAGGATATATAATCAGTCACTACCGTACTTTGTGACAGCCTCAATAACAGTATTGATCGAGTTAAGAATAATCTTAGAGAAGGTCACTTAAGAATCCAATCCCAGAGGAAATAAAGGGAAAATTGCTGTGAAAACAGTGAGTGAAAACTCTCTTTCAAATAAGTTAAATGAGAGGTGAACAATAAGTCTTTCAGAGTACATTAGGTGAGTCCTCTTACATCTGTGCTGTAAAACTCTTGCTTAGTGTCCGAATAGGCAACTATACTGACATTTGAAATCATAAACTACTACCTGGTAAATTTTTTTTTTTTTTTTTTTGCAATGTAAGCAAGACATCATTAATCTGGCTGTGTTTGCAAAGTCAAGGTCTAGTTCTGTTAGGTTGATTCCCTGTACAACGCTGGAACAAAACACATCCGGAAGTGCTACCTCAAGTCTCCTCTCCTGACAGTCACTTTCCTTTGAAGGTGCTGGCCAGGACAAGATAGGAAGACAGCGCATTAGTGATTCTGCTTTACATCCGGGTCTCCAGACATGCTGTAGTTCTTGTTGGACCATGAAGCAGTGTGTTTTCTGCCTAGGTTGTGATGGAATAAACTTCCAACACAGAAAATTTCCTGGAAAGAAACTTGCAGGCGTCAGTACCTATATAGGAAGCCATGTGGGTCCCAGTGACCCACCTAGAAAGGAGCCAGGGTGGGGCTCTGAAAAGCAGTAGAGGCTTCCTGGAGGCTGGAGCCTGCCCCTGGGCAGTATAGTCCTAGTATACACACTTTTGGAGAGAGAGACCAATATCCTTGATGTCCTTTTGTGGGTGAGCAGTAAGTGTCTGTGAGCAGATTGTAACACAGGAATTCTTCAACCAAGACAGGAAAGATAAGCGAAGAATTGACTTTTAGCATATCTTCTTCACCAAGTTTTCTTTAGGCATAAGGCAAAAATCTCCACTTAGCGTATTTTAGAGGATGGGTACATGTTTCCTCTTTTTACTGCTGATCCCTGTAGTCCAAGGCCAGGGTAAAATTTCCCTAATAAGAAGTAAATCCCAGTCTTTTTTCCATTAGAAATCGAAGTCACCTTCCAGATATAATTTAGAGCTTGATCTATAATGGAGATATCTTTCCATCTCTACTGACTTTGCAAAATTACCTTGTGTGGTTGAAGAGTCCAAATGAGGTTGAGTCGCATGGGTAATGTGCTTACAAAACATCCAAGAACTAGTTGACTTTACCCCCTCTCTCAGGATGGTGGGAGACATTTCTAGAAATCACTGCATCATAGTCTGATCCTAAACTTTGGCCACAGTTCAACTCCAGCCTACGTTTAAGTGTTACTTTTCATTAACTTCTCATTGTTGACTGCCTTTACAGTCTGCAGGAATGCGTGGACAATATAGTAAATTAGACAGGTATTTGGATGCCTGTTTGAAACGCTGACATCTAGAGAAATAATTGAGCTAATGCATCTTTTTTGAATGAGGGTAATGTGAGTGTGGATTTGTTGCATTGGTTACACGTGGTATGTTTCTGTTTTCTGGAGTCTGTTTCCATGAAGTTCCTCTTCTGCACTAGTGTCCTTGTGCCATATTGCTTCATTTATACCTAAGTCCTTGGAAACAAACCCTGTTCTAGCTGCTTGCCCCACCTCCTCTCTCTCTCTCTCTCTCATCACTAAATGGACTGTTCTTTCTTACTAGAATCCCTTTATCTTTCTTGCTCTGGAAAATATTCTTCTTTTGACAAGAGGGCAGGATCTCACTACATAGCCCAAACTTTAAGGTTCCTACACACCAGACTCCCTAGTACTAGGATTACAGGCACGCGCTGACCTGTCATTGCTCATTCTTTACGACTTGGGCCAAAAAAGCAACAAAAAAGTGACTGTACGGCTCAGCCCTAAATAGGACATCTAAATCACACCCTTCCCCCCAAACATCCACCCCATGGCTCAAGGAACCTTGTGGAGGAAGGGAAAGGTAAGAATTAAGAACCTGAGATCAGGAGCTGGAGAGGTGGCTCAGGGGTTAAGCCTCTGCCTTGCAGGCGGAAGGTCCTGAGTTCGGATCCTAGACCCAAGTATAGACGTTGGGCGGAAGCGGGGGCAGCCTGCGTTTCTGATCCTGGTAGGGCGGAGCCTGTGAATCCCTGGGCTGAGTAAACAAGGAGGTGGAGGCGTCCATGGTGGTTCTGGAATTCGCCCGTGGTTTTACACACACACACACACACACACACACACACACGCACACGCACATACATACACACACACGCACAACTGAATAAATAATTAAAAAAAAAAAAAAGAACCTGAGATCAGGACTGCCTTTGCCAAGAGCTCAATGTAGCAATGTCTGCTTCCACTAGACTTCCACAACAGAAGGATTTCAATGGATAGTGTCACCCTGAGAGACTGTTAGTGACTGGTGCTGGAGAAGAGAGAGGGGACCTTCTTTACTCAGTGGTTTGCCCACTGGTGGGCCATTCTTACCTCAGCACTTGCCAACGCAGACGTCCTGGATGGGGCCCGAGGGACCACACATACAGGGAGATGTGGGAGCTGGAGGGAGATTGGTTGGAAAGGAGAATATGTAGGGCAGGATGGAAGGGGTCGGGTTGGGGTGGCTAGTAGAGGATGTTTGTATATGAAAGTTTAAAAAAAATATCTATGTTAAAAAAAATTAAACCATAAAAAAAGACTTAAGCCAAATGGTATCTTACTAGGAATACATTTTTCTGGGCAACCTGCTGTGGAGGGGTGGAGGGTGTCGGACCATGTGTGTGCTCCTGCCGGAGTGCTTCTCCTTCGACTCTGTCTGTGCCTCCATCTGTGGGATGCAGATCCCTGGGGAGATAGAGTGCCCTCTGCTCCAACCAGCGTCTAATGCCACAGGCTTGTGTGTTGGAGATGTCAATGATGTACCAAGTGCACTGGAGAGACAGCTTAGTGAGCAGCGTACCTGGATTCGAACCCAGTGACCTGCGTTTGATCGCTGG
The DNA here is from genome assembly GCA_023101885.1 of Typhlomys cinereus. Taxonomy (NCBI): domain Eukaryota; kingdom Metazoa; phylum Chordata; class Mammalia; order Rodentia; family Platacanthomyidae; genus Typhlomys; species Typhlomys cinereus. The sequence goes on from JALPQD010000086.1 coordinate 1,309,728, forward strand.
AGCCACATGGTGGAGGAAGGAACTGACTTCCAAAAGTTTCCTGACTTCCACATGCACATCATGGTACCTCCCTCTCTCTTTCTTTCTGAAATAAAATACAATCGCATATTAAAATATTTACACAGTCATGTAATACTCCTGTGGTTGTCTCCAGCGGTTGACAATGGTCATGTTAAGGTTGCCAGATTTTTTTTTTTTTGTATGTTCTGTCTTTTCCAGAGTTTAAGTTAAATTATTTATATTGACTTTCTTAATTTTGCTATTACATGAAGAAATATGTCCAATGAAAAAGTACTTCTAGAATTTTCCCCTGAAGTTCAGTTTCTTCTCTCATAACTTTTATATTAGAGTGCTTATTCTCATTATACTGCTCTTTGACATTCCCACCATTTCATTTAAAGCTTCTTACCTGTCCATATTGGTCTGCTGTTTGTTTGTAGGTGAAAAACTACTTGGTTTCTTGGGAGTCCAGTGACATTTGTGTGAGGTCTCAGGAACAGTGTTGGAGGTAAAGCAGGAGCCTGCAATCTGCATGGAGAATGATGGCTGCGAGCCTAGGGACGTTTCCTGCAGGGGACAGAAATGCCTCCTTGGGCCCTTCCTTAAATATGGGGTCCCAAGCAATAAGGCTGCACATACTATTGTTTTCAAATGTTACAGAGAATTCTACAACATAGCTTTCCGTTTGAAAGGAATCTGATCAAAAGGATTCTGCATTGAACATTTGCCTCCCCCTGTAGAGTTTGAAAAGACCATCGCTCACCGGTGTGTGTAAGTCCTCTTTGGTTAAAATATTAGTGCTTTCAGGCCAGATCCTACATGCACAGGGTAAGAGCATGAACTCTAGAGCAGAGGTATTTAGCTGTAGGTACAGCTCAGTCATTTAAGTCATGTGACCTGGGCCAGTTCAAAGTCCAGGATTTTAGAAGGGATTTTTCTATTTTATATAGATTATTAAGAAGTGTGAACAAGGTGATAGCTGTTATGTGTGTTAAAATTATCTAGAATACAGCTTGATTTTTATCAGTTCTAAGATTTTTCAGACTTTAACACCTCTGAAATGAGGGTACGTCTTCAATTAATGTAATTCTCCTTTCCCTCTTCCTCTCCCTCCTCCTTTCCCTCCTCAACTCTTCTCTCTCCTTTTTCCTCCCCCCTCCTCCTTTCCTCTTCGTCCTCCTCTTCTTTCTTCCTCTCCCTCCAAACTCCGTATTGAACCCAGAGCTTTGTACATGCTAAATACATACATACCAAATTATACCCTTAGCCCCAATGTAGTGTTAGTAAGCATTTCTATCATCATTTAATTGGTAAAGTATTTAAATATTTTATTTGTTTATTTATTAGAGAGAGAGAGAGATTAAATACCTACATGCCTGCCATGGCACACAGGGGCAAGTCAGAGGACAACCTTCAAAAGTAAATTCTCTCCTTCCATCATATGGGCTTTTGAGGATAAAAAAAATTTCCAAGTTTACAAGTTGGTCCCTAACTCACCAAGCTACCTCACCAACCTGGTGATAGATTTCTTTTAAAATTAATAGTACTTATGAAAATGATGCATCTTACATTATGTGGTGTAGTAAATCCTATAACAAGACAAGTCCCAGCAAGGGATGAAGTCATGTCAGCTGTCTCCAGCATTATTATCAGAGTCATCCTCTTATCACCATGGTCCTCATCTATATTGTAACATCTGATTGGTTAGCAGAGCTAATGGTGGTTGCACATAAAACTCAATTTCTTTCAGCTAGCTGTTTTCATTGTATGTCTTTAGAGAAATCTGGTGAGCTGTTTCTCGTGTCATCTCATTTCTGCTAACGTGGAGTATTTATAAGACCAGCTCAGGCAGTGCTCATATGACTCACTGACTATACTTGGGCAGCTCAAAAATATTCTGCAATGCCATTTAGTCTCTTGAAATAGAGAAGACACATCCTGTATTTTCTCTATTGATGAATCTTCCTAAATCAAAGAAGCATTTTTTTCTTAGCTAATAGAACTAGCCACGAATATACTGCTGGATTTACTGGTTTGTACTGTCCTCTCAGGACAGAAGAAAGGCAGTGTATTGATCTGTAACAAAGAAAGGGATTGTGGCCAAACCTTTTCTGCATTATGCACTGCCCCCACGTAAGAATCTCCATCCCATGCAGCAGGCTAGTCCTCACAGTTGGAGGCTGCTTGCCAGATGTGAGCAGTACCTGGGCAGAATGGATACACTCCATACAGCTGTTCCCTGCACAGGATACGGGCTGCCTCCCCACCCGCGCTGCCTCCACACCCGAATCAGGGTGTCTTGTTATTTTATCTGTGGCAGCTTTTTGTTCCTAATTTTGGGCTTCCTCCTCCTTTTTTTTTTATTGCATTGTTCTATTCAGGAGAAGGGTGGGAGAAAGCAATTTGGATCTGAGATAAAGATCTTCTGCCAGGTGAAAAAGGTTCAGTAACAGGAAAGAAAGAACCTGGGGCCAAAGTTTATGAAGCTTGGCTAGGAAGGTTCTGGGCTCATCTGCATCCTTTGACGCGTACTTCACTCATTCCTTACACATGCAGCTTGTCTCTTCATGTCTTCTGTTTGCTGTCCAGAGTTTAAAGGGTGGTATTTCCAAGCCCTTCTGAATTAACAGAGTGCAAGCCAGCAGGGGAGCAAAGTGTGGTTCAGGTTGAGGTTTGGTTGCCATGACTTCTGGAACACAGTTAATTGAAGACCTGCAGCAGCTGTGAGCTCCTTCTTCCTCACTCCCCACTGCTCCCCTATGCCTCCCCAACTCATGTTCTTTTTTAATGAAGCTGTAACTAGGAGATACTGGCAAACTTTCACTCCTGTTCTTGAAGGTTAATGCTCACTAAGTCCCTAAAACCTGTTTTTTAATCCGGCCAGTCCTTACTTGACTGTTTATTATCCTGCTGGGATTAGGGTCATCCTGCGCTGATACGTAGAAGCCAGAGACCAACCAAGAGTGAAAGGTTTAGAACTAGATCTCTCTACCATGCCCATTCTTCTAATTGCTTTTTAATTAAATATATAAATGCACACATGCACATTTTTAATAATTTCATTTAGGACTTAACTGAAGGCATATATATATATATTTTTTTTTTTTTTTTTTTTTTAAATCAGGGATCCTTAAAATACAGTGTACCATGAAGCAGGTGAGGTTTCAGATTTGAACTGCAGTAAGAGACTAATGAATGCTGGCTGTCATCAGTATGGTCGGCCCAGGAGCATGTTAAGTGTTCTACCGTATTGTTGACAGCGCGTGCTTTCAGGGGCTCCATTATGCTGTTATTTTAGCACGCTTCTGTCAGCAGGAAGTCATGTGCTTGGTTGACACCGTCTCAACCTGGGATTGGTTTGGCCACTTCTGTTGGCTTCTTGGTCTGTAGAATGGAATGGGATATTTCTGTGTACTCTTTGCTTTCTTTGCCAATGTTTCAGAAGATACTTCCAAAACGCAACAGTTAGAGCAGTGTGTTTTCGAGCTTATTTTGTTCGTTTCAAATTCTGTATTGTGATATATCTTGTGATAATCTGAAGGGACTTTTAAGAGAAATCAATATAGGACAAATGTATTACGCAGTGTAAAGGCCAATTTGCATTGAGCCGCTGTGCCTTTTCATGTTTGTTCAGTAGAACAATAAAAGACACTGAAGGTTTCTGTTTTGATTATTTATGTGTTTGTTTAAGAGTGGGGCATCCATGAAGGGGGCAGTCACAGGGCAACTTTCAAAAATCAGTTCTTCACTTTAACCATGTGAGCTTCCTGGATTGAACCCAGCTCACTAGTATACCAGCAGGCATTCTACCCATTGAGCCATCTCACTGCCCCTCCCTCTTGATTGTGGGTTTTTTTTTTTTTTTTTTTGATCAATTGGATCATATTCATAGTTTATACAGATGACTACATGAAAGAAGCCTGCGGCTGGGAGAAAAAGACATAAGATCTCAAAATAATTTGTACTGCTTCCCTTTCCCCAAGGGAACATTTAGTATAAAAACTGCTTTGAAATTGCAGTTAAAGAAATGAAATCATTGAATCAACTTTGGAAAAGAAGATGAGCTTAAAAACTTCAGTGATTTGTGTCAGTGCCGTAGAGTGACAGGTACCTAAAGACTGTTTGTGCCTAAAGGCGCCTTCCTAGAGCCTTCAGCCTCCAGGAACCTGTCTTGTTTTCCATAAGTGTATGTGTTAGGAGATCTCTGAGGCTCTGGGCATGGGTGGGTCCAGTCATTCTATTCCCCTGGATCCTGCTTGGCCAGGCCAGTGAAACCACCACTGGGACCCTCAACCTGTCTCCCTGCTCCCCCTGCTTGCTCCCTTTCCCATTAGCAGTCGTCGTTGTACATGCAAGTCAAGGTTTAATGCTGTGCCTGTTTGAAATGATCCATTTTGATGGGCTCTTTTTATTGTTTCAGGTCGAATGCCTTTGGGAACTTGATGAATACAATCTGTAGGACTCCTAGCTGTTTGCTGGGCCCATCCTTGGATTCAAGCTAGCATGGCTTACACTACAAAAGTTAATGGCTGTGCCCCAGGTAATTGCTGTCTGAAGGACCGGGGAGGTGGAGAAGGTGGGGAGGTGCTTTGTTCAAACTCATTTTGTATTTCCCTCTTAATAATGGAGAGATGCGTTTGAGATTTTAAAGTTACTTTCTGTATGTTGAGGTTGTTGTTTATTTAATCTTTTGAAAACTTGCTTCTTCTCTTTAATAAAAACAATTATTCTCTAAGTCGATTCTTAGAAGTGTTGAAGAGGAAGTGTAAGCATTTCAAATGCTGGTAGGAAGAGGAGAAATACTTCCCTTGCCCTACTTTCTGAATGGCCAAATGGAGAGATAGTGAGTTTGGATACGGAGAAGCAATTTCTGGAACTTGTGTTGGACTGAAATCAATAGAAACGACCCAGACACAGTCGTTTGCTTCCCCCATCATCATTAGTTATTGAATAATAATAAATTACCAAGCAACATCCTTGGTTTCATTGGCTCCAATTCACCAGATCATCTTGATTTCACTTAGTAGCATGGCCCTTGGCAATCGAAGGTTCTTTCATTTTTAACTCTTAGTTCACACATTATACATGGCACAAAGCTGTGTAAGTTGGGGTAAAGGAGGCAGTAGAGTTCACAGCAGCTTTATTGAGGCAGAGGCAGTCCAAATGCAAAGCTTGTGACCCGAGCACTAGAGAAGATGGTAAAGAACCCAGAGCATGCTGGTGCAAGGCAAACTGAAGCAGGAAAGCTGTTTGACCGGTGGCCCCTGCCAAGCAGGCAGGACATTGCTGAACGAAAGCCCTGGGAACAGTCAGGAATCTACTTCTTGTCACTCCTGTGATGCTTACACAGTGGTTGGGTGACAGGTCTGTAGGTGCCACTAAGCCCCAAGTTAGCTGCTCCACTTTTGTAGGATCAAGATAAGGAACTGCATCTTTTTAAAAAAATTTTATTTTTTATTTATTCAATTGTGCGTGTGTGCACGTGTGTGTATGTATGTGTGTGTGTAGAACCATGGGCGAATTCGGGAACCACCATGGACCACCTCCACCTCCTCCTTGTTTACTCTGCCCCGGGATGCACAGGCTCCGCCCTACCAGGACCAGAAGCGCAGGCCGCCCCCGCTTCCACCCGGCGTCTATACGTGAGGTCTAGGATCCGAACTCAGGACCTTCCGCCTGCAAGGCAGAGGCTTTAGCCCTGAGCCACCTCTCCAGGAACTGCATCTTATCATTCTAGTGTGTTCTTTAAGTCTGTCTACTGACAACATCTTGGGATTTTTTATGGATTCTCGTCAGGGCCAAGTTTGTCAATCATTGAACATATTGAGCAAAGTACCTAAAGTACTGTGCATTATCATATTTAGTAAATAGACAAAGTAGAGATACGTAGTATTTTCTGAAAAATAAAAAGGCAAAAGTTACTGTTAATTTTACCACCCAGAAATAGTTTTCTCACACCCCATAGTTTAAGTTTTAAATATTTCATTGTTGTTGCTAAGGGAGAAAAGGGAGATTTATTTGACTTACAATTCCAATATGGCAGAAAAGGAATAAATCTTAGATATTTCACATGATAAAGAATATTGTCATAAAGAATATTATTTCACTTTCCCCAATTTTGATTCGCAAAAGAATTATCTGCCCATGTTTTAAAAAATACTTAGAGCAAAAGTTCTAAACACACTGTTTTGTGATGTACTCTACATAGAGGCTGGTGAGATGACTCAGTGGGCAAAGCACTTGCCACATAAGTGTGAGAACCAGAGTTTGGATCCCCAGAACCCACGAAAGTATCAGATAGGTGGAAAGAGATTGAGGAAGATTCTTGATGTCCATGTAGACCCTCCACATGCACGGGGCACATACGTCCACACACATATACTGAAGGGCATTTGGAAAGCTCATCTAAATATCTTGAGACGAAGAGACATTATGTCAGTTAATGAGAACCAGTTAGTAGTCATCTTACAAAGCAAGGGTTGTTTAGTAGAAGTTTTAAGTATAAACTATATATTTTTTATTTCTTAAAAATAAAGTAATAGGCTTGTAAAAGTTAAACTTCTTTTAAATGTGGCGAGCTCATAATGGGACTCCCTGCACCTCTTCCTAACAATAGCTACCTCCTTCCCATGTCATTTGAGTAGGAAATAGTTGTCATGGTCTGACAAGGCCAAGTGAAGTAACAGAAAAGTACTGGAAGACCAAATTGTTCTCATAGCTATGGAGTCCACAGGCTGATGTTACACTGATGCCTCATGTGGTGGGAGAAGATCCCACGTCCCTTTAGACTTCAACTTCTCTATGGAGTCCTTCAGTTCAACTGATACCAACTTTGTTTGTTTGTTTGTTTGTTAATTTTATTTCATTGCTCATTTTTTGAATAAAGAGCTGGAGAGAGAGGGGGAAAGAGAAAGAAATATATCTCCCATGGTGTTGGTCAGAGGACAACTTTCCTACCACTATTTGGGCTTCCAGGGATCAAACTCAGGTCAACAGGTTTTCAAGCATGCACCTTACCCACTGAGCTATCTCACCAGCTCCCGGGTGCCAACTTTATAATAAGAACAGTTAATTTGCTATGAGTTTGTAAAATTTGTTCTGCTACTGTTCTGAGATATATGATATGTAAGGTTATAGGAGAAGCACCTCTGATGTTCAGGACTTGACATGAGACATAACTTTCAGCTGGGGAGATGGCTCAGGGGTTAAAGCCTTCGCCTCAATTGAAAGGATCTGAACTTAGATCCCGTCTCACATTTAAAAAAATGCCTGGCAGAAATAGTGGCAGCCTGCACTTCTAGCCCTGGAAGGCGGAGCCTAGAGAACCCCAGAGCAAAGCGATAAGGGGTTAGAACAATCCAGGATGATTCCCAGCGTCCCCCTTGGACCTTCGCAGGCACACCACTCAAGTGCCCTTTTGTATACACACAGGCCAAAAAAGGAAAGGGCAGAACTAAACTTTCTCAAAATGTAGCAATTATTGAGAACCTACTATGTGCCTGACGCTGTTTTTGGACCAGTGTGAACAGAACAAGGAAGACTCTCTTGGGAGGATTGCTGAGAATTCCTGTGTGCAGGACTGCTGTATAAAACAGCACATTTACACCAACCAAGTACTGCATATATCTGAAGTTCAGATTTTACAGGCGCTCCGTCGTATTTGCTAAAGCTGGCAAACCTGGCCCCACCTGTGTACCCCGTAGTCGTTCACCTGTGCTGATGTCAATCAGCCACAGTGTTACTTGCTTCTCAGCAGAACTCCAGCATCTACTTCTGTTCACTGGTAATTGATCAAAACATTGTAATAAAGACTCCAGTGTCTTGCTCTGCACTGTTCTGTAACCAGCTAGGAAGCAAACAGAAATCGCTGGTTAGGAAAGTGGCTGTAGAAATGGACCCCATCTCCTGAGTCATGTAGAAAGCTGATTACACTGATTGATACCTCTCTGAACGCTAATTAATGTTGTGAAACTTTAATTAGAGCTTTGAATTCTTTTGGAAGCTAAATAACAAGTGACTTATTTGTCAGATGGAGATAATAACACCTGTCCTCTCTCCTTCACAGGCAGTCGTGAGGGGGAAAAAGTAAAGCAATAGCTATGAAATTTGTGTAAACGAGGTGTCTCAGGCTGGCCTTAAACACACGATCCTCCTTTCTCGGCTCCTGATTGCTTATAAGAATGCTTTGTGTGTGTGCACACTCCAGTGTGTACAAGAGGGTACACTTGACTGTGCCTATGGTGACATCAGAGTGACATCAGGGTGACATCAGGAATTGCCCTGTATCGCTCTTCTACCATATTGAATTTCAGGCCACCACCATTTCCACCTAGCAGTTTTACATGGGCTCCAAACTTTGCCAAGCAAAGGCATTCATCCCTGAGCCATCTCCCAGCCCAAGAACACTTTTTCAAAACAAAAAATGGAGCTGGGAAGACAGCTCACTGGGTAAAGCATCTTTCATGCAGGTGAGAGGACTGGGGTTTGAATCTCTACAACCCGTGTAAAAGCCAGGTAGGCGTGGCGGTTGCCTGTAATCCCAACATTCAGGAGGTGAAAATGGGACCCCCAGGGAGCTAGATGGACTGTATGGAATTAGCGAGCTTTGGGTTAAGCCTCAGGGAATGAAGTAGAGAGTGATAGAAGAAAACGCACAAACTCTTCAGACCTCCACATGCGTGTGTGTATATGTGCATGTGCACCACAGATGTGAATGCACACACATATATGCCCAGTTTTCCTGTGCTCTTGTCCCTGTCACGAGCCTCTGCTCAGATACTCTACTGTGGAACTCTGCCAGCTGTGGGGACATTGGTGTAAGCCTGTAACCCTGTCCTTCTCTAACCGCTGTTCAATGAAATGAGTGGGTGAGCACTTCGAAGTTACTTTTATGGCCACTTATTATCATCTTTAGTTTTGCTAACAGTTGCCTTTCCCAGTTTTTTCATGGCTTTTTTTCCTCTATAAATGTGCATCTTTTCAGATGTTTATTTAAGGAACTTGCTAACTGCATTAAAAATTCAGTTTGAGGGACAAGCACAATAGCTCAAAGATTAAGGCTCCTGCTTGCAAATCTCGCAAAGTGAATTCTGTTCCAGGATCCCACCTAGTGAAAAGAGAGAGCTGACTTCCAAAAGAGTTGTTCTCTGACCTTCTCCCATGCACAATGCATTTATGTTTGTTCTCACTCTCTCTTGCTCTAACAAATAAATAAATAAAAATTTTTTTAAAAAAAAACATTTTGGGGAACTGGGGAGATGGCTCAGAGGTTAAAGTACTTATCACACAAACAAAAGGACAGGAGTTCAGATCCCAAGATTTCATGGTGGGTGTTATGGTGGTTCTGTAATTCCAGACCTGGAAAGTGGAGTCTGGAAATCCCCGGAAGAAGCCAAATAGCCAGACTAGCTCCATTGGTGAGCTCTGAGTTTAATTAGAGACCCAGTCTCAAAAAGAATAAGATAGAAGAGTGATTAAGGATGATTTATGGTATCAACTTCAGGCATTCTCACACATGTATGTTCAAGCACACATACCCACATACTTGCAAACACATACATACATGAAATCCCCAAAGTCAGTTTCTAAATTAACATCATTACCTTACCATATTTGATAGGAAAATGGTAGGGAGAATTGCTTAAAAGTCTCTGGTAGGTCTCTTATTTTAAGTATCTCCTTTTCATCCTTACCAGACAAGCAAATTTAGGGCTTCAATAAGTTTTCAGCCTTAGCGTTAACGTCTTTGCATTTTTCCCAAGTCTTCATGGAAAATGGAAATGAAATACTTACCAACACTGTCTGGCATTCTTCAGAGTATCTTAGCAGCGAGTCACTCTTCCTTCTTAATAGTTTCTGTATCTCCCCTCCCTGAAGATGGTGATTTAGAGAACATCTCATTGCCTGGCCAGACATTTTTCTTCTCTTTGATGATTTTCTGAGAGTACTTTGACGGAAACAGGACAGCAGGGTTAAAGGGCACAGTTGTTTTTATGGCATCAGCAACCACTGCAGGGCTCAAATCTGGTTAACCTGGTCAGTGATTCGGCTGTGGATTTTGTCTCTATGCTGATCTCAAATGAGGTACAAAGGCCAATGATAAAGGCAGGTCAAGCAGACAGCCCAAGACTCCTGCGGAGCAGGCAAAGCTGGCCGCGCACCCACAGCCCACTCTGGCTTGTGTAAATATTTTCTCTAGGCAGGAGCATTTCTCAAACAGAATTCTGAGCCCACTGCAGTAAACTATGCAGCCGGAACTTGCGAGCTGTTTTCCAAGCCCCAGACATGCACAGAGGGGTCTGGTTGGAACTTGAGTGGTGTTTTCTGAGTCTTTTGGAAAGGCTGTGCACAGCTGTCCTGTGATCATCAAGGTGAGTCTTAGTTCTGTCACCTGCTTGTGCTGATGATGGGTGTCCTCTGTGACTTCAGGGCCTCTCCATTGTTTGCAATAGGATTAAAATGTCCTTTCTTATGTGCACCTCCTATTCTCCAGTGCGTAATGTCAGTAGGCTGTGGGCAGTGAAGCAGTGTATCTGTACATCACAGGGAGGAGCCCCAGAGGGTCCTTTGGATTTCAGTCGTCTGATTTCTCTTCCCAACTCTCAGATTGTTGCGAGGTCTCTGGGAGTCTGTATGTAGCCAAGTTCTTGTGTTCAAAGTCAAAGACTGGAACAAGAACACATGCATAGAGGTTTATTAGAGGAGGGAAAGAACAGAACTCATGGACTCTAGACATGGAGTACCAGGAGGGGCGATGGCGCCCTAGAGAGCTCATGGACTCCAGGCATGGAATTCATAAGGGGCAGGAAGCTGGAAAAGAACTCATGGACTCCGGATGTGGAGTCCATGAGGGACAGGGTCAAGATGGCCGCCAGGCTCAAGTAGAGTTATACACTTAGGCAAGCCTGTGAAAAATGGGTTTTCCTCATTCTTAGCTCATATTGGATCCCAACTCAGTTGATTTTGTGCCCATCTCCTGGTAGGGCTTAGCTATAATGGAGAAGCAATCGCCATATCCTTTCTTAAGCACAGGGTTGGGGGAAGGTAACCACTTTATCTCTGAAGGATTGGAGTCAGTTCCTCCTCTCAACAGGGGGTGGTCTTTCAGGGTAATCCCAGTAGTGGGAGATGGTGCTCTAAAATCTTCACAGACTGTCCCAGCATGGCAGCTCTAAAACTGCCTGAAGATGACAGACACAGCCAACAAAACTCACTCTGGGAGTTAATGCCTAAGGCAAAGGTTGGAGATGAAGCATCACTTCCTCTGTTCAAGGCAGTGTGTTGATAATAAAAATCAGGACTGTAGTATCTGAGCAGATCTGATTAAACAGACCAAGGGAACTGTGTGTATTTCAGAAAAGTATACACCATATGAAAGCAGCCTGGTCACAGACAGGATGTCCTGCATGCTGGAGGTTAATGGGTTTCCCCCACTAAATGCATGTTTTTTCTCAATGTGCATGCGGGTTATGATGGTTATTTTTTTCTTAATGAATTAATAATGTACATTATTTCACTGACCCAAATAGGCCTATCCTAATGCCTTATATTCATTTATTGTACTACATACTTTTTTATCTAGCATTAAACATGTTTGCTTTATTGGATTTAATTAAATTGTGCATCTCGACTTTAATGAAACGTAGATATTAATCTATTACAGACTAATTTCACACTCAGTCTCATAAATGAAATAATTCATTTTCCTGTAATGATGGTGTTTTAAGTCTGAAGTCCTTTTGAATTTTGTAAGTGTTAAAATGCCAAGACCACCTACAAAGAGAAGACCCTAGGTTTTAGAATTCTTCTTGGGTGGTTAGCCAGAACCCCAGAATGTATCGGGGCCTCTGGAGAGGTTTGAAAGTCCGCCCTGGTTGGGGCTTGTCTGTTTTACAAACTCAAGGCTTGGCTCTGCTCTTAACCTGCAGGCAGCTTCAGTCTCAGGAACATTCCTGTTCCAATCCTTGTGCAGTCATCATGGGTTAAGCGGCAGGTTTCAGGCTGGCAATTAGCTCTGGGGCAGAGCCTGGGGAAGGCAATTTGTCTTCCAGTATCAGCCTCTTCTGGTGTAGGAAGGGTAGAGACCGGGACTCTGTTCGCATCACACAGAGAAAAGAAACAAACAATTTGGCTGGAGACATTTGCTCAGATACTCTGTAGATGCCAACAAGAGAGGGAAAAAAAAAAAAAACCCACATACAAATAGGATCCGGACAGAGACTATTTAGGGTGTTAAAACTTCTGCTGATCCTCCATGAACACAGCTAGAACAGTCCTGCCACTAGGATTTGAATCCTTTCTGCTCTGGGACACCTCATCGTGAGTACCCGCATGTATTTCCATTATGTTCTTCCGCCCTTTCTTGAAGGGCTTGGGTGGATTAGCTGAGCCCGACCCAAGTACAGTTCCCCTCTTTTTCCAGGGTTGGCCTTTTTCCTGTATCCTGGACAACTTCAGTCCTTGCAATTTCCGAGAAAGGGTTCTGTGGATTTGGAGGGAAATGAGTGACTGGCCCTTTCACTTTCTGCTTTGGGGGTTCTTTTCTATCAAATAAATAAAGTTGTTTGATTTGATTTGGCATGACAAATATTAGCAGAATTCTCAGATTCATGGGTGCAATAAATTCTTGCTTTTTTCTGGCAAATTTTACTTAAATTCCATTAGTTGAGCAGACTTCTGTAATAAAAATTTCTCATTGAAGACCTGGGAATCAGATTTTATAAGCTCCATTCAAACAACTGTAGACGGTCTCAGCCCCAATAGTTTATGATTTTCTTTTTCCTTTCTTGGCTTCTCCATGAGATGTATTCAGAGTGAGCTGTTAACTGGTTTACTCATTTCCAGACGCGCTAGGGAAAAAATACACTCATGTGGCGAAGCCAGGCTGGGTTCAGTTTGGGGACTGTGGCTCATTAGGAAGACTGAAAAGAGGTGAACTTTAAAAATGTGTGGCGCATTTGAGCAGACAGCCCTGGTGACCTCAGCTGGGGGCTCTGTACATGCAGACAGGTGGTCTCATGTCTAAAAATAAATGTGCTGCTATTTGGAGAACTTTTTAAAAATATCATAACAGTCCTTAGAGCGAGCCATGGGTGAAATTCCAACTGAGCAATATTCTCTCCTAGCCACAAAATCGCCAACAAATAGAGAATAAAACTATACACTGGCCTGCTCTGCCCAGAATGGGTTGTTGGGTTCATGGGATTTGTTTTTATCCTGCAAGTTAAGTCTCTGTAGTCTTAACTCCATCTCCTTTTTCTCAAAAGCCAGTGTTCTACCACCTGGATTCATTCCCACTTTGCCAGGTAAACCTTTATTTAAGGAGACGGCAGTCATTTATGGAAATGACTCACTATCAGTGGTCACAGGGACTGCATTTGTTTTGCTTCCTTCTCTCATGTTGTTCAACTGAGAGCTGTTGCTTTCCAAGGGGTCCTTTGCATTTGGATGTGCGCTCTGTGAGGTAATCCTGTGGCTTCTAGATTTTGTCTCAAAGTATTTGGCTGGGTTGATAAATCCCATCAGCTTTTCCAGTCACTTTATGAAAGCATTGATTGAGCACATCCTGCCTATTTTTCCTATCCCTGCCCTCTTTTCTGAGTCCTTTTCCCTTGTATCAGCTATCCATTAGGACACACTGAATCTGCACCTCAGTTTTGTGTAAGAGTCTCCCACAAGGGGGGACACTCAGAACTTCTACCGGGGCATCTCCAGTAACTCACAAGGCCGGTGCTCAGTGTCTTTATAACCCGCGGTGTGTGCACCCATTGTCCATTCTTCTAATACCAAATAGCTCTTCTCCCTTCCTCTGCACTCAGTCATCCTCATCTACTCCACATACTCATCCTCCACATACTCAACTAAGGAACATCCAAATCTCCTTCCTTCAGCATTTTAGATTGGTAGTTGGGATGCTTCATTCCAATCGGGAACACACCAAAGTCTTTTAGGGGAAGCCTGTCTGCCTGCTGCCATCCAAGCAGGAAGACAAAGGCTGGCTTGTCTTGCCTACCCTGGCAGAGGAGGCAGAAGTACCTGCTGGGTTTATGTAGCACGTATCCTCTCCAGTGCCCCGCCTGTGAGTGATGATTCAGCTGGATGATACACTGGAGTTTACAGCACTCTGGGGTGGAGTCCTGGAAGTCTGTACGCCAATGGGGGAGGAGGGCTGGATTGCCTGTGAAACCATTCCAACAATGTAGCTTACAGGAAGAAAAAAAAAATTGCAAAACACGAAGCCCTGTGCCTCCAGATTTTTCCATTAGCACCACACTCTACACAGCTTCCAGATCCGCCCCAGGGACAGGTGACTGGCAGGGTGAGGGGATGGCCCCAGCATGCTCTGAGCTCTGTGGCTGGTCACCTCCCTGCTTGTCCCAAAGGAGCTACAGGGAGCCCCAACATCTCCTCCTAAGCCCTTGGCAGCCACAAGGTGTGCTGGAGCAGTGTATCTCTTAAAGAAGGCTCTAAGACTCCCTCAGCACCAGAATCCAGCAGCTGGAATCCACAGCTCTTCAGGGGTACCGATTTTTGATAAAGAATCTTCTAGAAAGGTAAAAGGACTTTGGGAAGAGGGGATTTTTTTTCTGGGGATTTTAATCTTTGGTGTTCCCTGGACACAGTCACAAATGAGAAAGAATATAATATAAACTGTACTTTAAGCTTGTGGACTCTTGGAAAGAGCAATTATGAAATACTTGAATTCCACAAGTTCATTCATTCAGCTGCTCACTTTACCCAGCAAGCTGTGTTTGGCCAAAGCACAGCTGTTTCCCAGCTTTGTGTAACAAGCCAGACCCCACAATTGCATCTCCTCCTTTCCCTTCACACTGAATTGTGTTTTGTTTTGTTAGGGATGGCTGGCAAGATTAAGAATTACTGGGAATTGTATTCCTTGATTTTTCTGTCTCTCTAAATACTTGGACTTTCACTTACTTTTTTTAACCCTTAACTCTGAACCTTTGTTTGAGAGGCTTATTTTTAACAGAAATTCTGGTCTGCATCTGTTCTCCTCAGCCCTGGGCCTGCAGAAATGAAGCATTTCCCAGCCTTCCAGCGTTGTGGGTAGTAAGAGACCAGTTGGGTGTACTCCAGTGTTTAAGAGGAAGGGATGTGTGCTGAGCCCCACTTAAAGTACTGTGCCCAAGTCTGCAAGTGCAAATCCCTCTTATTCTTCCAATCCAGTGATTCTGCCCTCTCTGCAGTTAATGAATTACCTTTCCTTAATTCCTAGATAGTTTTTTTTTTTCTGTCAAATTGTTGCTATCACACGCTTTCAATTAAGAGTTGGGGTTGTGTGCCTCACTCAGTTGTTTCAAGAGGTACAACTCATGCTGTATTCTTTACAAGCCTGTTCTGCCTCAATGAATTAGCTCTCTCTGTAGAGCAGCAGACTCCCTAAACACTTACAGAGTCTCCAACATCGTACTGGCTAATGCCAGGCATATACCTCAAAGAAAGAAGCAGACTTAAGAATTTATAAGATTCGTGGTACCCTCCTCCCTTTTCCTCTCTTTCAAAATAAAAATAAAATATTTTAAAACAGAATCTGTGGGATGGAAATGAGCCTGCACACTTGCCACACTGATATCGATCTAGTCCTTGGAACTTTCAGTCTTGTTGTAAATCCATCGTTCTGTTAGCTCATGTTCTGACATTCACCTGGGGATGTTCCTGAACCAAACAGGTGGTCTTCACAGTGTCACATTCATTCTCTTTTCTACCTTTTCTCGTGCAAGTGTTAGTAGTTTTCCTTCTCTCCATTATCTGCATTCTCGATGAAATGCTTTGGATCCAGAGAGAGGTACAGTGTGGTGCATGATGGTGCAAGGTAATGGTGTGGAAGGATTGTTGTCAGAGGCCATTTGGAAAGTTCTTTACAGCTGGAATGCCTCCTCCTCTGCTCATTTCTGCTCCTTAGCAGGACAGCGAGGGAGCTGACTCCCACCTGGTCCTTGGCCCCAGGCTTATTTAGCCTAGTTTGGTGGGCTCCTTGGAACTATAGATGTGACCTGAGCTGTGCCCTCTGGGACAGTGATCTACCCTGTTCGGTTACACTATTTTCTTGGAAGAGCTTTTATACAACTATTTTAAAATTGAAAGACGTAAATAGTCCTTATTATTGCTTATCCACAGCCTTTAAAGTAGTCTTTGTAAATATTGTAAGTCTAATTCCCTTATCTAATTCCATGCTCACTCCCCCAATTCCTTTTGTTATTTGGCTTTAAAAAAAAATTTTTTTTTTGTTTTTTTTAAATTACTCATTTGCTTGTTCCTTCGTGTCTGCTCAGCATGCATGCAAAGGTCAGAGGACAACATTCAGGAGTGTATTTTTTTTTCCTGCCACTGCATAGCACTCACAAGGCTAGCTAGTCCACTAGCTTCTGGCCGATTCTTCCATCTCTGCCACAATGAATGCTGGGATCACAGATGTGCACCTCCACATCTGGCACTTTGCAGAAGTTCAAGGGCTCAAATTTAAGTTTGTCAGGCTTGCATAGAAAGATTTTCACTAACTGAACTATCTCCCTGGTCCCATCATTTGTCTTTTTAAAACGTTTGTTTCAGCTGGGTCTGGTGGCACCTGCAGTAATTCTGGCTACTCAAGAGACTTAGGCAGAATTTCAAGTCTAAGGCTGTTTGGACTGTACAATAAGTTCAAGGTTAACCTGGGCAACTTAACGAGACTCCATCAAGAGTAAAAAAGGGATAGGAGCATCTCTCCTTGCATGCTGGCATGGCATATAAAAAAAGTCCTAGGTTCAATGAACCCCAGTGCCACAAAAAATAAATAAAATAAAAGATAATTAAAATGCTGATTTCACTCTTGGGGCATATCCAAGTCTCTTCTTTTAACCTGATGAGGAGGATAATGAAAAAGGGGCAGCCGAAAATGTGAAAACTCAGTGTGACTACAGTTCAAATCTTCTGTATACTCAGGGAAAGGAGCTTTGTTGATAACAAAGACAGGATTTTCTTTGTCTTTTAAGGTAGAATATGAGATGGAGTCCTACCTAAGCCACTCCCCTGAGACCCACGCCTCTCTCTTCCCTGCCCAGGCACACCCTTCTCCCGTGGGGTGCTGGGTGACCTGTCCTGGGAAAATCTCCCCTTACATTATTAGGTCTTATGAGCAAGTTCTGCTAATCCAGGTACATAAAGGAACTATCTTCCAACACCCAGGGTGGAGCCGCCGTATACCTAGCAAGAGGAGAAAGGACTCAGAGTCTTGCTGGACTGGTCTCTCTAATCCTGCAAGCCCTGTTACCCCCCTAGGTGATGACAGAAGTGGGCAGAGGAGCTTTAGTGCTGTAGAAAGGGAACACACACACACCCCTTACCTCCTTACAGTTCTTCAGACACCCAGAGCTTGTGGCCACACCCCATCACCAGGCTTGGGCCAGAGGAGAAGTAAAAGTAGCAGAGTGAGGTATAAGAGTGTTCGCCAAGTTGGGAGGACTCTCCAATACCACAGAAATAACCTAGGTCCTTAAAAAATAGCAGAGCTTTCTTCTGCCCATCTGTATCTTCAGTGATGAACACTCACAAGTGTGGAGGTTTTACAAAGTGACTTTAGCTGAAATGTATGGGCATGGTTGGGAGGATGCTGTTTGGGTTGTTTTTCTGGTCTTTAATTTTTAAAGAAAACATCTCAGTTACAGCACTAAATTTATATAAGAGACATAATAAGATTGCTAGTTAACATCATCAAATTGCTTTTCTACTATATGTTACATGGTATTTTTTCCCCTCGAAAGGCTTGCAAGATAAAACATCAGCTTAAAATAAGAAAGGAAGGGGGCTGGAGAGGTGGCTCAGGGGTTAAGCCTCTGCCTTGCAGGCGGAAGGTCCTTCCTGAGTTCAGATCCTAGACCTCACGTATAGACGCCGGGTGGAAGCGGGGGCAGCCTGAGTTTCTGGTCCTGGTAGGGCGGAGCCTGTGAATCCCGGAGCAGAGTAAACAAGGAGGAGGTGGAGGCGTCCATGGTGGTTCCCAAATTCGTCCATGGTTCTACAAACACATACATACACACACACACACACACACACACATACATGCACACATGCACAATTGAATAAATAATAAAAAAATTAAAAAAAAATAAGAAAAGAAGGGTTGGAGTGTACTTCAGTTGGTAGAGCGCCTGCTTGGCTTGCACTAAGCCTTGGGTTTGAGTCCTAGCATTGCATAAACCCTGCATGGTGGCCCACCTACCTGTCAACCAGCCCTTGGGAGGGAGAAAGCTGAAGAACCAGAAGTTAAAGGTCACCCTGAGCTACATAGCGAGTGACTGAAGATGGGAATTCATTGCCAAGATTTTTTCCAATTGTTTCATTTTTTACAGAAAAATACCAATTGATCAGTTTCTTTTGGGGGGGGGGAAAGAATCAGGATGCACCAGTGAGCGTGTCCTTTGCAATGGGCACAGGCCCCTAGAGAGACCATCTGTAAAGATACTTACCTTCCTTTTAGGTTACTGACCTGATACTGAAGGGTGCTAGAGTCATTTAAAAGGATGCCTTCGTTTAGCTGTAACTTCTAAGGTGCCTAAAAGAACTTCACTGGGTTTTCACCCTTAGCTGCAAGTATGGAGTCACTTGGGAAGCTTTAAGAATGCTGATGCCCTAGCTGGGTGCGGCCCAGGAGTCTGATTCATGGTGAGTGTGGAAGTTGGCATTTGATAGATTGCCACCCCCTTCTCCCTCCACAGGGCAGTTTGCTGGTGTGAGGGGCCCAGAGCCAGTGGAGATCCCAGGCTTGAGACTGCCCTTTGAATAAATAACACCTCTCTGAACCTAGACCTGCCTGCGAAACGAGGGCGGGGACTGTCACTGGTATGTTCGTGGGCTTTGTGAAAGAAAACAACACTGAATGCGTCCTGTATGCTCGATGTTCTCAGGCATAGCTCCATGTGAGACAAGAGGACAGAGCTTCTTATGAGTTGGCAAGATGTAAGGGTGTGTACAGAGCAGAGGCAAACAAGCTCCTCTAAGAGCCAGAAAAGGAGATAGCTGAGGGGACAAGAGGTGATTTCAGTGGGAACTAGGAGCTGATGCCGGGTGCAGGAGTTGTGTGTCAGCAGTGCTAGGGATTGAACACAGGACCATAGGCGTTCTCCACAAGTCCTATTGTTGAGCTGCACTCCCAGTCCCACCCAGAGACGATGGTTTAGCTGATTCTTGCAAATGAGTTTTGCCTGAGAAAAATGGGGTATACCTCACCAAATAATTGTTGCTAAAATACCAACATATTATAGTATCATTAAAAATTTAACAGACTATTTGTCACAAAGGTGACACTATAATCTTACAGCATCAAGAAACATTCAAATACTTAGCTTCATTTTAACTCTTAAGAATAAATTTTTATATTTACATATTAATGCTTGGTTTTGAATATAATAGTAACTAGGATTTTTCCAAAATTAGAAGAAAGTTTTTCAAAATCTACCTGTGCTTGTCTCCCTCGCATGCTTCAGAAATGATATCTCCTATCCTTGCCCTCTTTTGCCCTTGAAGACTGCTGAATGTGTCTGTTTATGGCTTTGCAGTACAATGTAGTGTTAAGGCAGCCATACAAGAGCAATGTGTGGACGATGACTTCAGCTCATTTGTGGGACGCTGAGATGATCACACCTACTTTGCAGATTTACTGTGGAGATGAATGAGTTATGAATGGATAAAACACTCACAGGGCTTCATCCAGATGGGGATAATTGCAGACTGACATAAGATGAGTAGTGGGGAAAGGTGGGAAGGTGCAGACAGCCTGTTGCAAGACAGATCCAAGTGCATTTGTTCCTGCTATAGGGTAAGACCAGGAGGGCCGTGTACAATCCATGAGACCAGGAACCTGTGGGGGAAAAAAGAACAGCATGTGTCAGAAAACGGGCATCTTAAGTTTCCACATTACCTCTCACTTTTTAGTCCAACGCAGCACTTCTCTTTGGATTCTGGATGCGGACAGGCTGCCGGGCGAAAGTACTGCTTGAATAATCCCATTGAGCATCACAACTGGGCTCAGAGAGTCTTCCTTGTAACCAAGGAGCTCTGAAGTGCTATCTTAGGTAAAGCTAGGCTAGTGTCACTCGGCCTGTCAGGCACCATGGAAGTCTGTCATCTTCAGCCAGTTTCCTTTTCCTCTCAAGTCACCTCCTGTGGCTACGGCCTGTCAGAGAAGCAATCTCTGTGCAAATTTCCACCTCCCAGAGTTCCTTGCCTTCTCCCTCTGTCTGTGGGGAGAGTGAAGGCCTGTGTGGGGACCTTTGTGAGTCTGGTTTTCCAGGCAGACAGAACTCATATGTTCAAGAGTTTCCCTTCCCGACATTTGTCATCCTCTGATCAAAGGCTAGATCTCTATTTGCATACAATGACACTTTTTTTTCCCCTGCTGAAGCTTACCTTCAGAGAAACCCTGAGGCAGAATCCCAGAATCACACACAGGCCACAGTAGCACGATACTCAGCAGAACTGCTTTATATAGGAAGCTATATTCTCTCCAGAATAAGACATTGCTAAACATTTACAGAATGTTCTTACGGGATCAAGAAGTGCTATATTCAAATGTTTTCCTTAGTTTAAGTCTTAAAGAATAGATTTTGTGATATGAGCACAGTTTAAGTATAATAGTGTAACTTTGATGCAGGATTTTATTCAAAAAATAGAAGAAAATTTCTGTACAAAAAGTAAATGATAAAGTATTTGGGCAATGGACATGTTTTAAAACGTTACTGTGATGATAAACACACACACCAAAACTCACCAAGCATCACTTTTGTGGTACTTAAATTATAGCTCAATCTATTTTTAAGTCTAAAAACAAGTTGAAAAAGAAGGTTAACTCCAATCTCTTACCCTGACAGTGTTGTTGAGTAAAATAATTCGGAATAGTTGGGACGTTAATACTTGAAAGTCTGTGACCCATGAAGTTTTGCTCTCAGTGTATTTCTCTTTGAACCCATTGGTTTGATTGGCATAAAACAAGCTTAAATATGTGTTTTTGCTTTGCCTTTAAAAGGCTTAGTCTTTATAACTTCACTCAGAAAAATGCCTGTGTGGAAGGTGAGATTCAGCCTTCAGTGTGGTCACGGCTAGAAGGAAGAAGGCAGGTTGGAGGGCTCACGTGGGTGATGGGATGAGCCAGAGAAACCAGGGCTGAGCGGCTGCTCCTACCACCTTGCTTCTTCCCTTGCAGCTGCCCCTGGTTGGCATCTTGCAAGGCTGGCCACGGAGAGTCACCCTAATCGCTGGTGATCTCTGTGGTATTGTTTAGAGCTGGCTTTACTCGTTTGCCCTGTGACAGAGTTTGGCAAATCTTGTTCCACAGGGACCTCCTCTATCCCACGTGCTTTGGCTCAGGTGCGACTAGCACCTCACTTCTTTTTTATAATAGTGAATTGAAGACATGAAAGAGGGCTGTGCTAACTCTTAAAACCAGAAGCAAAAGGTTGCTGGCTGAGGTTACACAGCATGCAGCGTGCACTTGTCTGGGATTATTCCGAGTCTCCCCAAAACACGTGATCAAAGTTGCCTACATGCAGCAGCAGTGAGGAGGGTCTGTGGTTTACAGATGGTTTTTTAACCTTCAGATTACATGTTGCATTAAATAAGAGAAACCCCAGAGGAGGAACCGCTGGCCTTCAGCCCGGTCTGGGATCAGCGTCAGACCCAGTCACTTCTTTCGTGAGCCCAGCTGCTCCTCAGCAGCTCACATTATAGCATGGAACCTTCCTCCTGGCTGGAGGTTGAGGGAAGAGGGAGTGTGTCAGTGGGAAGAATCAGGGGACATTTGCTGGCTTTCTCTGGTCCTGGAATTAACAACATTTCCAGCTCCATTTTTAGATCAATGTCGCCCAGAGGAAAGGGGTGGATTGTTTGAAAAATTAGGAGAGTGGATGCCAGAGGTGTATCTCAGGCTCATTTCTCTTAAGATCTGTGCATTGGTGGATTTTGCTGTCTCATGGCGCTGAGTATCATGGAACTATAAGTCCTGCAGCCAGCAGGCCGTTAGTCAGTCAGGAAATTCCAAATGGGTATAAATAAGTTCTCTGCAGCAGCTCCTGGGCTCTGTGCCTGGAGCGTTGTGTAGTCCCTTTAATGCAGAGGGAAATGGGCCTGAGACGGGCCTTCCTGCTTGCTGAAAATCACAGTTATTTTGTCTCTGGGTGGGTAAGTAAGAATGCCCAAAAAAAGAAAGAGAGGAGATCATAGTGTGTGGGTGGGGATAGGTGAAATATGGATCAGGGAAAATATTGCTCTCATGAACGGCTGGAAAGAAAAATTCAGTACTTTCCTCTGGGTTTAGTGAAAATTTGAGTTCAGCTGTAGCTTTGGCCTACAGGTGGTATTGTTAACAGGATTGAATGTGTTACATATAATAGAGTTTCTGAGTTCATGGTTCACTTAAATTTCAGAATTTCTCTTAGGTTGTTGCTAAATCTATATTGGGTCATTTGTTTCCCACTCCGTTTTCCTAATAGGGAGCTATTCAGGGAGCATGAAGCTGGTTTCAGTTTCTTACATGAGCACTGTAAGACAGTCAGGGTCGGATTCCTAAGAATTGCAGCTCTTCACACCCTCCCATTCCTTAGACTCTGTTGTTGAAAAGGCCTTTTCTGCCTGTCTTCACTTGGACACTGTATCCGCTTTTCACAAAGTTGCCCTTTTCGTCTGCCATGTTTCCTATTTAAATTTGAAGTGTCACGTAATTCCTGAAGAAGGCTTACCAAGCAGGGGTTAGTCTCCAAGCCAGCTCTTCTCTGTGTGTGAGATGAAGATGGGCTGAATTTAGCAATGATTGTGTGCATTAGAGAGCGTGTAGCCAGGCTGGTAAAATGCAAGCTGGAGGTGCCTGTAGAATGTTGGCTACTTCCAGGCAGATTCTGGGTGAGGAGATCTTGAGGTTGACACTCAATGTTAGAGGAAAGGTCTGTTGGGCAAACCACAGGGTTCCCTCTCTCCCACACCCCCCTGGTCCTGCGTACCCTGGAATAAGATACAGCTGTTCTGCTCCCAGGAACTGTGACACTCTTTCCTCCTCCTTCCCCCTCGCTGCTGCTTGTCACTTGGCCTCTGACCTCATATATCCTGCCCAGAGTAATACTGAGGGCATGACAATGGGATGTTGTATTGGGGTGGCACAGTCTTCACTGAATGGGGGGGGCAGCTGGAAAGGTACTGCTGATTGGACCTTTCAGAGAGCTAGATACAGGCTCCGCCCAAGCTCCCACGGGCTGTGGGCTACTGTGATCCTCTCCTGCCTTCATCGATCACCTGGCGTACTGTGTTAATGGAGTTTTGGGTCAAGCATGACCAAGGGCTCATCATTCTAGCAGCAGTGGTATGAATGAGGGAGCCATGCCGCCGCCTCATTTTACATGTGTTCATTATGTCACTGCATTGATTGAGTCTGAACCCCCTCCTGCCCATCACTTGGCCATGAGTAAGGATGCATTTCTAGTTCATACAAACAGAAAAATTAAAGTTTCCCCAACTTGGGCCCTCCTGGCTAGCCACACAGAGGTGCACTGGGTGGTTCTCAGCCACCCTTTCTGCAGTGATCAAGTGCTCTGAGCACCTCCCCAGAGGCAGCAGAGTGAGTGCTCGGACAAATGAGTGCTCCGTGCACACCCCTGGGAGAAGGAAATGGTCCAATTTGGCCATAATATCCTCCTGAAGGTTGGGGGTTGGGGACTTGTCTGCCTTTGTCTGACTTCTCCATGTGTATAATAAGTGCTAGATCCCCTAGCCCAGCATGCATACACATGTACCCCCCCCAGGACCCACCAACGCAGACCTTAAGACGTTAGCAGTTTTCTTCAACAAGTATCACAAATGCCTCAGATCCTAACTTGATGAGCTGGGAGTGACGTTAAGAATGAAATTTTGGGCCAGTACACTTTCCAGACACTTGGGTGGTCCTCAGGCATCACTGTCCACCCCACAACATAGTGATCGTGCACCCCCTCCCCATCTTCCCAGTTATGCACCTGGAATATAATCTAACCACCTGTATGCCGCAGCATACCTGCTTTCTTCTTTCCTTCTTTCTTTCTTTCTTTAACATCTATCCTGAATTCGTATTTGTGCTTGTGTAAATGTACTTGTGGAAGTCACAGGACAGTTTGTGGGAGTTGGTTCTCTCTTTCCACTATGTGGATTCTGACGATGGACTCAAACCATCAGGTTTGGCGGCAAACACTTTACCTGTTGAGCCAGCTTTGAACCACTGCATCTCTTGGCCACCACCTCTACTTGTCAGCAGATGCTTAGGTGGGAGGCTTTGTATTTCAATAAGTATTAAGCATTTTGTGTGCTAAGCGCCATATTTAGCTAGGTACTGAGGGACACAAACACAAAAACTAACCAAAATCATTGCCTTGCAAAGCATTCATATTTGGGAATCAGGGAATGGTGTGTCTGCTGATCATAACACAGGACATTGCATACAGGAAAATGGTTTTAAGAATATAATAGGAATATGATAACCAGTTCTCTTAAAGAAAGAACAGCTGAGAGAAGCAAAGTTTTACAGAAGATGGGATTTAACATGACAGAGTAGCTCACAGTTAGTGGAATCTAGGGGAGTATGTGCTACGTGGAGGGAAGAAAATGAGGCTCAGATAGGTGTGAAAGTTGCTTGGTATGTTTAAGTGGGTGGGTTAAAAACCTGGGAGGTGCTAAATCAGAACTGAATCCTTGAAGACTTAATGTCACAGAAGGGAACTTTAGGCATTATTTTTTTTTAATTTTATGTTTATTTACTTGAGAAAGACAGAGAAGGGAAGGAAGGAGGGGAAGGAGGGAAGAGGAAGGCACATGCATACCGCAGTGTGTGTGGAGGTCAGAGGACAGCTTGGAAAGTTGGTTCTCTCCTTCGACTACGTAGGCTTTAGGAGATCAAACTCAGATCACCAGGTTTTTGTGGCAAGCATCATTACCTACTGAGATATCTCACTGGCCCACAGGAGTTCATTTTTTTAGTGGGGCTCCAGACACACCAATCTGCAGGATTGAGGAGCTATCCAACACCAAAAATGCCTGGAAGGAAGGTAAAATTCTTCAAATTCCAAAATCCCTTTCGTCCTTGCAAACGAGCTGCTTCATTTGCAAAACGAGCTGCATCGGAGTCTGGGTCCTTGCTCCCCGATAATTGACAGGCTGTGCTTGGCACCCAAAAGATAGGACAGAAGGGAAGCAGGGAGGGAGGGGGAGAGAAGAACTGGAGTTTCTCTTTTAGCATGAAACAGTTAGGTCTCATTTTTTCTTCTATGACTTTGAAAAGAGAGTTTACTCCTAGGACGTCTTTCAAGTGGGATCCACGGGTGTTTCTAGGCTCGAGCCACACCATCTTCAGAAATGATTCTTTGCTCTTCTTGGCGCGCTTCCTAAGGGCTGTAGATCAGCTTGATCGCCTGATCGGACCATCTCCCTGGGGTCTTATCATTTTTCCCTTTGCAGTCTCTTGATAACAATGTCCTGGTCTTCCATCCATCAGCCACAGCATCCATTCTTGCCTCACTCAGCCCCAACCATGATAGTTGCTGTACAGTAATTTTCTGTTCCCATAATTCCTTCTCCATTCATTAGTTGGCACTTTACTCTGGTATTATGGGTCCACAGATACCTATCAGTTTGTTATTATCATTAATTAATGTTATTTTGATGCTCAAATTACCCCAGTATCCCATGGGTGTCTAGAAGGGTTTCTGAGCCAAGTAACTGGCAGGCAGTAGGGTTAGCTCTGAGCTTGAGGTGATGTTACTCCAGTAAGATCCATGCAGACTAAATACAAGCCACCCCCGAATACAGTTTGCACCAGTTACCTAGTAAATAGAAATTTTGAATTAGGGGCGCCATTTCTGTTGCTTAAGTTTCACTGGTCTCTCCACTTGACTTTTAAGTCTCCTCAGGCGTCTGGTCAGGCATGTGTGGGGAAGTTTAAGTTAAGGAGGAGTTAGAAGCACAGAAACTGTTGCTAGCGGCCAGGGTCTTTGCATCAGACACTTTGAATCCTTGCTGTTCCCTTCCTAGCATCTCAAAATATGGAGCATGTCTGTGTTCCACATCTCGGTGTGCTAAGTCACACCTGGGTTCCCTAGAATGTCCCCTTCTGCCTTCCTGACATCATGCAAGGCGCGTCTGTCCTGGGATTAGATCCATCATTCAATGGCCTCCAGAAAAGGAAATCCTACCATTTTCTCTGCAGTGAGTCATTGGCTACAAGAAAAATATTTTTCTTTTAAATAACAGAATGGAGTGACAGAGCCCCGGAAGGCAGGTCACGCCCTGATCCTGGTGTCTGGTCTTCAGCTCAACCTGAGAGGGTGGCTGACCAGTCACAGCCAGACGGCCCGAGTCAGTGTCGTTGGCTTGGGTAGTTCAACACAAGACCTGGACAGAACATCAGCTGAGTAAATAACGCTCACTTGCAAATGAATTTGTAATTTTAGAATTTGAAAGGAAGTTCGGAGGAACCTAATGCGGGATTTGGAAGGAAATTTTGAATTCATAATCCTGCAACTAGCCAGAGCCATCTTATGAAAAATGCAAATGGGACCATGTGGCTGCCTTGTTTGAAGCATCCAATAGCCTCAGGGCATGTTTCAGGAGCAAAAACTGGACTCATCTTACTCCCTGCAGTACTGGGCTTCCCTCCTCTGCCTCCTACAGCAGGACTGGGGCTGTGGTACTGCCTAGGTTTCTAGAGTGCCCTTTTGCTAGTTTTTTGTTTATGTGTCTGAGTTGCTATTGGGAACAGCCGTTTGGAGGCATTGGTAAAATCGACATAGGCAGTATCAACTCCATGCAAAGAGACATTCGGCCTTCTTCAGAACAGAGCCCAACACATCCTAGGAGCCCATCATGTAAATGGGGAGACAGATAAATACATGAATGGTTTTCAGCTGGGAGGAAACAAAAAGCAGATTTAAAAACAACACTTTGTCAAACTCAGGAAGCTGTGAGGCAGGAAATCTTGAATGTATGGCAGGCCCACTACACTGCAAAATAAAAATAAATTAGTTAACTCTCCAGTAGATGCAAGAGAAAAACCTGCTGTGCTTTCTTTTATAACAGAACACAGAATACTCATGTTCCTAGTGTTTCTTTTGCAGTTTCCTGCATAATAAGCTGTGTTTTTCATGAAGACTCGTTATGATGGAAGAAGGGTACTTGGTCTGAAAGAGTTTTGTGCTCAGTGTCTTGAGAGTTTCCTGGTAAACCCAGACACCTTCCACTTCACTGCCTTCCCCGTCCACTGTCCCTTCCTCAGAGGGGCTGTCTTGCCAATTCCAGTTTACTTTCCAGTTGAGAGATTAATTTCAGGACCCCTCCATCCCCACCCCCCTTCCCCGGTACATCCTGGTGTCTGTCTTTCCTCCAGACCTCGCTGACTCTGACCTCTGACAACTTCCGACAGCAGCCGGCACTGGGCTGGCCGCTCATAGATGTGGGAATCTGGGACAATGACTCTTTCCCCTGGGACTGACTCAGCTTTTAGGCAAGGTCTCTGTGCTTCCTGTGAGAGCGACAAGACATTCATGGGAATAAGCTCTTAGCTTGGGCAGCCAGTGAGAGTGTGTGGTGCCTGGAAAACACGTTAACAGTGTGCGAGGTTGTGGCACACGAGGGTAATTATCTTCTTGGCGCCCTTAGTAATTGGGCCTGGAATGAGCAGCAGTAAAATCAGAACAAAGAAGCCACTGTGTCCCAACTAATAAAGTAATAATATCAACCCATTGAA
Organism: Typhlomys cinereus; assembly: GCA_023101885.1. NCBI lineage: Eukaryota > Metazoa > Chordata > Mammalia > Rodentia > Platacanthomyidae > Typhlomys > Typhlomys cinereus. The sequence goes on from JALPQD010000086.1 coordinate 1,337,470, forward strand.
AAGGCCAGGCCACACTCCTTCGGAAATCTCCAGTGCTTTTTGCTCATAATGAAGAGTGGCAGATTGTGGTCGAGTATCTAGAAAACTAATAAGTACTTTCTTACTCAAAGGCAGCATTTTCTTCGGTAAATGTTGCATGTTTTCTGTTATATAAAAATCTAGATTTTTTTTTAAAGACAGGAAAGGAAAACCGGAACTCCTTAGCAGGACACCGAGGGGATAAGGGAGGGCAGTACAGTGTGAACGTGACCAAAGCACACGGCGTTTATAAACGGAAATGTCATAATGAAATGCATAATTTTGTACAGAGATTAAAAAGACTGGTAGTCAGGCATGGTGGTACATGCCTGGAATCCTAGGGCTCAGGAGACAGAGGCAGGAGGATCACTGTAAGTTCAAAACCTGCCTAGTCTACACAGCAAGTTCCAGACCAGCTAGGGCTGTACAACAAGATCCTGTCTTTAAAAAAAAAATCATTCACCCTGTCAGTTACACATAGCTGCACACACAGTCACCCCTGGGAATGGAAGACCGCACCTTACATGCTGGGTGTGAATATTTGGCTCTGTCCGCTTCAGCGAGGCCGTCTCATCAGCAGCACTGCTGGCATTTGGGATTGGTGCTGAGGAGGATGCGGGTCGAGAAGCAGCGCCCTAAGCTATTTACCAGTAGCAGCCTTCAGCCCCTCCTGACAACCAAATATGTCTCAGGACGTTTCCAGATGTCACCATGGAGAACAAAACTATAGATTCCTGCTAGCAGAGCTCTCAGACGAGCTTCTGCCCCGCTACGCCGCCCCTCGGTGACGACAGTCAATTTTATGTCTTCCCAAAGCACATATTCTTTGGACTGAGTTTAGTTTTCTTGAAAATGATTTTTCCAGATATCTGTATCTCATTTTCATTCATCCCGCCGGGCCATTTTACACTGTATTTGAGTCCATCAGCTGAGCTCTTCCGGAGGACTAGGTTTTACACAAAGTAAATACGCAAATAGAGTAGCTTTATCAATTTTCTTTTTCCATGTTCACAAGTAAATGTGTTGTTGAACACATGCACGTCTATGTGTGTTTGCATATGTGTGGCTGCACATGCGTGCAGAAGCCTGAGGTTGATATCAAAACCATCCCCAGTCACTCCTCTACCTTCTTTGTTTGGGGCCGGGCCTCTAATCAAGCCCAGAGCTTGTCTATAGGGCTATTCCTGCTGGCCAGTTTGCACCAGGATTCGTGGGCTTCCCCTTCCAGGGCCTGGATAATAACTAGGCTGCCACGCCCGTCTGGCATTTTGTATGGGATAAGGGGGTGATCCAAGCGCCTGTCTTTTTAACTGCTGAGCCATCCTCCTGGCCTTACCATCAGTTTGTTCATTTTAGTCTCTCTCTTAATATATGGTGATTTGGTCTGGACTTGGAACTTGTATTTTTCTAATTGAATCTGTCACATTGTTATTTGGTCTGAAGACTGGGCACGTTGACCTAGCAGAGGGGAAAGGATGCCGTCGTGACTTTTGGTTTCTAGGATGAAACAGCTAGAGAGCATGCTGGTCCAAGAAGCTGTGCAGCCCACTGTTGGGGGCTCCCCAGTCACGCTGCTATAATAGCAGCAATTATGACCATTTCCTCTGAGGTTCGCTACTTGGCCTCTGCTTTGTATCTTATCTGTTTGTTTTTCTGTGCACTCCCATGTTCACTAGACATGAGAGCGGAGACTATGTCTCTTTCATTTGCATTGATTCTGTGCCTACTTCCTCCAGTAGGAAATGGTAAATAGTATGGGAAGGTGGGTAAATGATGATGAGTGATATGACTTTAGTGTCAATATTAATTATAATTCAACATATGTATACTATGTTATTTGGCCTAAGCTTCACAACAGGTATTAGGACATTTTAACCGGTCATCTGAATTCCATCTCTTTCTTTGCCTGCTGCAGTCTAACCCATATGCAGTTGTCAAGCATGCCCGCTGATCTTTTAGCCCCCAGCCTCTAGCTGAGGGCTAAGCAGTAAAGCTCTGGACAAGTTGGCTCCTGGGCCCTGGAAGTCATGTCACCGATCCTTTAGCTGCACACACAGCTGCTGTCCTTCCTCCTTTTCCTTCATACCTGTCACTACTGGTCTTCAACACTCACGTCCTTGGTGGTCCATTGGGGTTTTGTCACTTGTTCACCTTTTCTTACTGTCTTGTAGATCACATACCTCAGTCTTTGACCTGATCCCGTGCTGGGTCAACATTCCTTCTCCCAGCTACACTTCATCTCCTTTTATTTCTTATAAATTCTTCCTCCTACTCTTCCCACTGAATAGGACCATTTTTTTTCACCCAATAACTTTTCAATAAAAGTTATATAATGAAGGTAGAGGTGGTGCTGGGAGTGGTCTGTCTCCAGTGCTGCATTTCCAGACATTCAGAAAATTCTTGTAAACACCGGGGGCAGCACTACAGTTCCAGGATATTTGGCTGGAAGCTATTATTTCAGAATTCCAGTTGTTGGCTTAGCCAGTGGAGCTTTGGCTGTGCAAAAGGAGACATAGTTCTGCTGGTCCAAAAAATAGACAGTTAAAACTCTATAACTCAGCTAAAGAATAATAAAAAAATCAGTCATTTTATAGTTACCTTTTTTTAATTTGTAATTTTCATAATGAAAGCTTTCTTGTAATATCCCCTCAATTTATCATTAAGTATTTTCTTCTTCTTAAGATAAAGCCTTAATTGGAGGCATTGGCCTGAGAGAAGGACAGGAAGCAGAATCCACATAACCAAGACCCCAAACAATCAGTAGCTAAATTCATGTGAAGGGAGTCTTCGGTAGCATTACCGCATCTCATGATCCACAAGGCCATTGAGACCTGATCCTTCCTAGCCTCCTGTCCTCAGGTATGAACTTAGGATCTAGCGTAGCAGACCACATCTGCTGGATGGAGCAGGAAGGAGGGAAGAATGAAGAGATCATAGAATTATTCCCGCTTATTTAAGGAAGTTTTCCTGGAGTTGTTTCATGACATTTTTTGTATATGGCCATCCTAACAGTAAAGGGAGGTTGAAGAAATACTGACTTTATATTTACACATCTAAAATAAACTAACATTATTGGACCAGCGATATGGCTCAGCAGGTAAAGGCCATACAAACCCAGAGACCCAATCCTCAAAGCCCTTATAATGGAAAAAGAAAACCAACTCTCCGAAATTACCTTCTGATCGCTATGCACATGCGTACCATGGCACAAGCACATGATATGTACAATAAGCAAATACATAATAACAAAAGCTAATATTACTGTGGAAGAGTGAGACAATATATATATGGAGGAATCTGCTTGCTTTGGCTCTCCACACTCAAGCCCCGCCCACTGGAGCTTTATCTTTGCATTGCATTCTTGTAGGAACAGTGACTTCTTGTGGTGGTTTTGAAGAACAAATATCCATGTGATTGAAAATTTAGAAATTATAAAGAACAAAATAGAAATCACCCATGATTCCACCCCCTAAAAACTCACTAAAATAGCAACATGCACTAAGCATTCTTATTAGTAGTAGTTAGCAAACAGCAATTATCTTCAAGGAAATTTTAATGTTTTGTAAAAACTTATTACATTGTGTATTCACTTATTTTTTACTTCAGGAAAAAATAGAAAAAGTAGAATTAGAGAACAACTTTTAGAAGTGGGTTCTCTCCTTCCACCATACATGTGCTAGGAATCCAACTTAGTTCCCCAGGTTTGTACGTAGGTGACTTTACCTGCTGAGTCAATGTGCCACCTTCAGTGAAGATTTTTAAACATCTTCTTTGTTCTTGTATCTTGTTAGCAGGTATGTAATTCAAAGAGGAGTGTGGGAAAATCTGTTCACAGTCTAACACAAAAGATACTATGAACATACATGGAAAAATTGAGAAATGAGCCAGGACCTTATAAATACCATATTTATGGTAACATAAATGCATGTATAATGACACACTGGAAAGGAAGGGATTAAAAAATAAGACTGGATACATTTACGTGATTCTGTGATGATTGGAAGTATGAAGCAGCTGTTGCTTGGTGCAAGCAATGGTGCCTTGAGAACCGTGTCTTTTCCTTGCTGAACTCGGAGACCTGGGCTCCAGGATTTAGCAGTGTTGGGAAAGAAGCCTAACTGGTTAAATTCTAACCCCCCCCCCCCCATTTCCAGGGGGAGAAGTCCAAATGTCAAGTGAGGGGAATGCAGAGCGATGTAGGCCTTTGGTCCTACAAACCGAGACTGCGAAGTATCTAAAGATGAACCAGTTAAGTTTGGTTGAACCGTGTACCGTTTGCTCTTTTTCCGAAACCTGACATTCAATCGCCTCACTTACAGCAGGGAGAGAACAGTTGTGAAAAAAACTAGCAGGCGGGTCAGATACCAAGCAGCACTTTTTCCTTCTGCCTAAGTTCTGCCTGTGTGGCTGTAGGTTGTTTGTTTGTGTTTATGTGTGTGTTTGTTTCAAGCATTCCCTGCTGTTCTGCTGGGGGGGGGGGGTTAGTAATTTCCCCAAGAAACCTATGGGTGTCGGTGCATCTCTGTTGGAGGGAGCTGCGTCCAGCCTGGGCGGGTTGGGAGCCCAGCTGCCAAGCGCCTGTCCTGCTTTGCTCTGGAGTCCAAGGCGGCTAACAGTGGCCGATTGTGGCCCTGCCCCTCCCCAGGTGACCCGGCCGCGGCCGCTGGCTCTGTGCACGCAGAACACCGAGTCTTTTCGCCAACGAGAGACAGCTCTGCGGACGCGCTGTGTTGGCACTGCTGGCAGAACCGGGACACGCGCGCCGCGCTCCAGGAGATGCCGGCTTCCTGTTTCCATTAAGAAAGCCGGGGCGCCTCCTCCAGGGGCGGCGTCTGTGCAGCCGCAGGGAGCCTCGATTGGTGCCAGCTCCGCCTATGGCGCTCGCGCGGGGTGTGAGCCCTGCCAGGCTTTGCCTAAGCGGAGGAGACCCTGGCGCTGGTCTGGTGGGCAGCGGGCTCCTGCGCCGGGCACGGTAGGTGCAGCCGGGAGGTGGAGGAGGTGGAGGCGGGCCCGGGGCGGTGCCTATGCTGTCTCCCCCTTACCGCCCCCCCAAGTCTTGAACCCCAAGGGGGCTGGCCAGCCCCCGGGTCTGTAGAATCAGGATCGGACTTCTCTTTGCTGACTTCGGAATTTCTGGCAGCCTGGAAACAGGTCTGGCCGCATATTTTGAGTGAGCACCTTTCTCCATGTGGAGCTGGAAGTTAGGAAAAGAAAGAAAGATGAAAGGCAGAGAGACACATTCTGTTAGCAAGAGCTCAGATTTCCAAGTCTGGGCGCTCTGGGTCAGCTCTTGCTCAGGCTAGAACACTCCGGTGCCGAAGACTAATGTCAGAGAGAATGAGGTCCCTCCCGCTTTAGAATCAGGAATCTTGTGCCTTTCTTCTGGCATCTGAACAGCTTAGTAATGTTTTGTGGTGGTAGTTTTGGTGTGCGTGTGTGTGTATATGGAATAATTAAACTCATGAACTCCCAAGACTAGCCTAATGCTCTGCCACTGAGCCTTAATACTGTTTGAAATTGAGACAAGAACTCCTCTTTGATTCCTCTGTTTGGCAATCTTCTTGAACTTTCCAAAGTTTCAAAAGAAGGAAATGGAGGCAAAAGGATCATTCAGACATCAGCTGTGATGTTGAACAGTGTTGGGGGCTGGGAGGACAGAAGCAGCTTAAGTTTACTAAGTCCTTGGATCTGACAGCAGTGGGGGAGGGGCAAGCCCAGGAATGGGTCAGGGGGACAGATGGCTGGCATTTTTACTCTGGACTTTTGGGTTCTTTCCATGGCTCAGAAAATGCAAAGCTTATTAGTGGGGCCTTAAGAAAGCACATTACTTAATCCTACAGTTTAAACAAACAAAAGGGCCTTACTTTTAAATTTGAAATGCATGGTTCAGATCAACAGCGAGGTCAGTGCTTTGAAAGGCTCCCTGTTTCCTTTTTTAAATGTTTGGTTTAGTCAGAAATAGCATTTACTGAACACCACATGATCCAGAGGTTGGAGTTTGGTTTATTCTCCTCCTCTTTCAGATCTGTTTGGGCAGATTACAACTACAAAACCTGGTATTCTTAAGTTAGTGAATGTTTTGTCAAAAAAAAAAAAAATGGGTCAGAGTGGAGAAAACGTTGCTCCAGTTGGGAGAAAGTTTTGCGTTCACCGGGGAGACAAACTAAGCAGCAAGTGACACCAAATAGAGCCAGAATTCTGTGCTGTGGTGGTATTCCTGCCTGCACGTATTGAAGTTACTAGTGTCCTCTGTCCCGAGCCTTCAAGTAAGATTTCAAAACAAATTAGAGTCCTGTGGAGGTGACCAAGTGCTAGGCGGCTTTTGGTCACTGGCAAGAAAAGCTTCCAAACACAAAGAATGGCAGGCTTATGTATGAATTCACCCCACAAACACTGCAGGCTCTGTGGATCTGCTACAATCATGTTAGTCTGCCTCTGACTTTTAGTATATTTTTGTCCTTTATAGGACACCGGATAAAATAGGAGTGTTCACGACTGCCCTCCTTCTCTGGGGCCCTATAGAAGACAAGTAAAGCAATCTACAGAACCATTCCGCCAGGCTTTTAGTAAGGAAGTAATAGCTTGGCTTTCAAAATCATTGTTTTATATTGTCATTTAACCTTATGGGTTAAATTCTTACCTTGCTTTCAGAAAAATAAGACTGTGGATTTCTGTGCCAGTGAGCTATATTCCTGGCCCTTTTTGCGTTTTATTTTGAGATAGAATCTCACTAAGTTGCTTCGGCTGACCTTGAAGGTGTTCTGTAGCCTCAGTATTCCTTGTATTCCTCCTGCCTCAGTCATCTGGGTAGCTCAGACTACAAGCTTGTACCACAAGGACTGGGGTCCGGTTTTCATGCAGGGACAAACTAGGGTTCGTTCAGAAAATATGTCCGTTATCTTTCTTGCAATCAGATTAGTGTGCCACACTGCAATATGCATAAATAATAACTTTTTATAAAAATGTATTATATAGAGTATTCTCTTTTCTCTCTTAGAAAAAGCAGATGATACTCTAAATGGAGACCGGGACAAGGAACAGAAAGACCCTTATTTCGTGGAAACCCCCTATGGTTACCAGCTAGACTTAGATTTCGTTAAGTACGTGGATGACATCCAGAAGGGAAACACCATCAAGAAATTGAACATCCAGAAGAGGCGGAAGCCATCCGTGCTATGTCCAGAAGCCAGAGCCACACCTGGACAGCAAGGGGTGTGGACTTCCACTGAATCCCTGTCCTCCTCCAACAGCGGTGACAGCAAGCAGTGCCCCAGCTTCTTCCTAGCCGGGAGCCAAGCCACGTCCACCCCAATCCCAAGGCCACCCGCCCTCCTGGAGACCTCGCCCACTTTTCTTACCATCCCAGAAAACCGACAGCTGCCCCCTCCCTCACCACAGCTCCCAAAGCACAACCTTCATGTCACCAAGACGTTGATGGAGACGCGGAGAAGACTGGAACAGGAAAGACTCACCATGCAGATGGCGCCGGGTGAGTTGAGACGGCCCAGGCTGGCCAGCTTTGGCGGCATGGGCTCTGCAAGCTCCCTCCCGTCCTTTATGGGTTCTGGGAACCACCATCCTGCCGCGCACCAGCTTCAGAACGGATACCAAGGCAATGGGGATTATGGCAGTTATGGCCCACTGGCGGCCACCACTTCCTCCATGGGGAGCTCCATCCGCCACAGCCCGCTGAGCTCAGGGGTTTCTACCCCCGTGACCAACGTGAGCCCCATGCACCTGCAGCACATCCGAGAACAGATGGCCATTGCCCTGAAACGCCTGAAGGAGCTGGAGGAGCAGGTGCGAACCATCCCGGTGCTGCAGGTTAAGATCTCTGTCCTGCAAGAGGAGAAGAGGCAGCTGGCCTCCCAGCTGAAGAGCCAGAGGGCCACGGCCCAGAACGACGGCGTGCGGAAGCGCTCCTACAGCGCGGGCAACGCCTCGCAGCTGGGGCTGCTGTCCCGGGCCCGGAGAAGCAGTGGGGAGCTGTACATCGACTACGAGGAGGAAGAAATGGAGAGCGTGGAGCAGAGCTCGCAGAGGATCAGGGAGTTCCGGCAGCTCACAGCCGACATGCAGGCGCTGGAGCAGAAGATCCAGGATAGCAGCTGCGAGGTCCTCCTCTGAGCTCAGGGAGAACGGGCAGTGCCAGGCTCGGGACTGCCGGTCTGTAGCTGTGGGCGGCGACGAGAACATGAACGACATCGTTGTGTACCACAGGGATGCCAAGTCCTCCAAGGATACAGCAGTAGGGGCAGTGGCCGCGACGAAGAACGTTGGCGTCGGCGTGACAGAAGCCATGCTGGGGGTGATGACTGAGGCTGACAAAGAGATTGAGCTACAACAGCAGACCATCGAGGCCTTCAAGGAGAAGATCTACCGGCTGGAGGTGCAGCTGAAGGAAACCACCCATGACCGTGAGATGACGAAGCTCAAGCAAGAACTGCAGGCTGCTGGGTCCAGGAAGAAAGTTGACAAGGCCACCATGGCCCAGCCGCTGGTCTTCAACAAGTCGGCGGAGGCAGCGGTGCCAACCAGAGACCAGATGGTTGGCAGCCACGTGGAAACAGCGGACGCGTGTGTTGGGGTCTCTGTGCAGACAAGCAGCGTGGGCATCTCCTGCCAGCCCCAACTCAAGAATCAAGTCGCGGGGCCCGAGCTGCCCATGAATTGGTGGATTGTGAAGGAGAAAGTAGAAGTGCATGACCGGTGCACGGGGAGGTCCGTGGAGACCCGTGACCAGAGCGTGGGCGTGGAGGTCAACATCTGTGAAACAGGCAGCAACACGGAGGCTTCCGGGAGCGACCTCACACTCCTCAAGACAAACTTGGACCTCAAAGACGTGCGGTCCATCGGCTGTGGAGACTGCTCTGTTGACGTGACCGTGTGCTCTCCCGAGGAGCGCGCCTCCCGCGGCACGAACACAGACACGGTGGGCCAGGTGGAAGCTGCCGTCATGGCGGTGCCTCATACCACGAGCCAGCACACCAGCACGGCTCTGGGGCAGGTGGACCAGTCCACCAACACCGAGGCGGCCACGCTCGTGGAATCCTGCACCAACACTTTCCTCAGCACGCTGGACAAGCAGACCAGCACCCAGACTGTGGAGATGCGGACGGTGGCCATAGGAGAAGGCCGAGTCAAAGACGTGAACCCCTCCGCCAAGATGCGATCCGTGGGTGTCGGGACGGTGCTGTCTGGTGGTTCTGGCTTTGACAAGCCGTCTGCCGTAAAGACCAAAGAGTCAGGTGTGGGACAGATAAACATTCACGACAACTACCTGATCGGTGTGAAAATGAGAACCATAGCGTGTGGGCCTCCGCCGTCGACCCCGGGACTGGCGAGCAGCAGGAGGAGTGTGGGTGTTGGGAGCGAGCCCGTGGGGACCCTCCTGGAGGATGCCCAGCCCCAGGTTGCCTCTGGAATGATGACTGGCTTGGATCACTACATCGAGCGCGTGCAGAAGCTGCTGGCCGAGCAGCAGACCCTGCTGGCCGAGAACTACAGCGAACTGGCGGAAGCTTTCGGGGAGCCACATTCACAGATCGGCTCCCTCAACTCGCAGCTCATCAGCACCTTGTCATCCATCAATTCTGTCATGAAGTCTGCGAGCTCCGAAGAGCTCAAGAATCCTGACTTTCAGAAAAGCAGTCTGGGCAAAGTCACAGGTGAGTGGCACCCCGAGACACGTGAGAGTGAGGAAGTGTCTAAACCTGTGGCTGACTGGATCCCCTGGGCTGAGAAACTTGGAAAGAATAGAAGTGATGTTGCTTAAAGCTCTAAAGGCAAGGAGGATCAAAACATGACACCAGCTTCTAGCGAGGGCCTTCGTTCTCCATCATGACAAGTGTCACGTGGTGCATGCCAGAGTCTCATGATAGGGACATTAATTTATTCACAAAGGCAGAGGGATTCTGTTTCCAAATCTTGAACAGTCAAAATCATAAGAGAGGGATACAGAGAAGGTCTTTGCAAGAGTTGGGTTTTTTTTTTTTTTTTAACTGCTGGAGATATTTTTTAGAGTCATGGAGAAAGCTTTAGAATGGTAATGGTTGACTGCACACCCTGAATTGAAATCCTGAAGCAGCTTTACTGACTTTCCTCTACTGACTCTTTGTCCTGCGAGTCCTGTGGCTTCCAGCCACGGGTAACACGGAAAAAACAAGTAAATAAAGCCTGGCTGGGCTAGAGGTGTCTCCTGGGACCGCTAGCTTTAAAAGGTGCTTTATTGTCTGTCTGTCTTGCTCTTTATATAGAACTGCCTGGAAAAAAAAAAAAAAGCCTTGTACGTTTGTACCCATAATTATCACTAACTGACCCATTAAAAATGCGCAAGTGTTCTTAGTTAACATTTTATGAAGGGATAGACACCTCATCAATTTATTTTATTAAGATAGTGAGCAGCTTTGAATACCTGCTCTGTCTCTCCCCTAAGCATCAGCTCTGAGGGGAGCACAGCTAATAGCCTGCCCTGCTGTGGTTACATTCCAGCCAGGCCACAGGCAACAGAGAGGACAGCTGGGTTAGATCAGAAAGTACAGCAAATTCTGGAAGGCATCAGAGGTAGAAAGTGGAATGGTCTCAGGGATGGAATGGTCCCAGGGTGGAGTGATCTCAGGGTGGGGGACTGCTTGAGATAAGAGACTTTTAAATAAGCACTCTGATGTGGGGGTGAGGGGGGGAGATGGTGTCTTTATTCTCTGTTTGTTTTGGTAAACACATACATTTTGTCTCTCTCAAACTCTGAAATTCCTGTACTTGTCTGCTTTTCTTTGAACTGAGGCTGATGGGATGTTTTATGATTGAGAGTTCCCCTCTGGGTCTCATTGAAATAAATGACTTGGTAGCAAGGACTCCTGTCTCTAAAAGTTGTGGGGGCTGAGCCACAGCCCTGAGCTTCCATACCCAAGGCCTTAACTCAGCAACCAGCATTTCTTAGGAGAGAAGGGTGTGTACATCAAATTAATTCTTTGTAAAAATGCACACTAAAGAGTCTAGCAAGCCACGCACAAAAATTTCAGTCTGTCTCCTTTTATAGCCAGAAAGGACAATAATTAGATTGAAATGGACTCTTTCTGTATCTTCTGGGGTTTCCACTTTCAAACTTGAATGCTTAGTAGTTTTTAGTAGCCGCAGTATGATATGCATAGCTTATTGTGAAAGGAAAAAAAAAAAAAACATGCAACAGCTGCCAGTGTATGTGGTGTAGCCTTTTAGGATTCACATGGTCTGATGGATGTACAGGATTAGATTAGAACAACATGGGAGAGGTAACTGTCAGCTTCCACATCCTTTTAGAAATCATGACATCAGATGTTGAAATCAAAATAAAACACTTCAGTACCTGCAAACCCAGATGACAGAGAGAATTCTGAGAACATTTTCTCCCAGCCCTCCTCGCCCCTCCCGAGAGTAGAGTTTCTGTTTCACATTCTTGCCAAAAATATTCAGCCATACATATCACCAGAATAATTCGTGTGGCCTCGAAGCCTGGAGACAGGGTGGGAGGAGGCGTGTTTTGTCTGGCGGGGCTACAGTATATTTTGGTCTGTTTCCAGTCATGCCAACATTCTCTGCATCAGTGCATAGATCTGACCCTTCAAGCAAACACCTAATTAATCAACTAGTATACAGCATAAATATCCACAGTAGCATGTCTCAGTCATGGCAGCGCCCGCCTGAGCACACGAGCAACTTTCTAGGCTGTCTGTAATCCACCTAATGTGTGTATTGTACACACATTGCTCTCAGGTTCTGATGAGGAAGGAATTAGGGTTGGAACTCACCCCACAGCATGGTGCTTGCAGTATGTAGACTGGAAGGTCAAGCAACTTGACATGGAAAGGTATACAGTTCTTAACATCTGCGGGCTGTGGCAAAGGAAGCGTATCAAGATTAAGACATATTGTAGATTTTAAAAATGGGGAAAAAGAAGTATGCTAAGGGCTGGTGACCTGAGTTCAATTCCCAGAAGCCCATGTAGTAAAAGGAGAGAACCAATTTCCAAAAGTTGTTCTCTTACACACATGTCTTCCTCACTATCCATCTGTAATGGTTACTCTTGTCTGCTACTGTGTGAGAACACCTAAGGTCAAGCAATTTAAAGGAGAAAGGGAGGTTTATTTATCTTAACCTTTCCAAAGATGTAGTCTTTCATGTCTGACGCAGCACGGCTGGAAGTAGAAGCTAGAGGAGGCCTAGGTCACTGAAAACATCTTGGAGGCTGAGACTTGGAGGCAAGACTGCCTGCTGTAAATGCAAACTTCTCCAGGAGGTAGGGTAGGACTCACCCACCTCAAGGCCCACCCTCTGTGACCTGCCTTCCTCCAGCAGGGCTCCACCTCTCAAAGGTACCACAACCCTTCCAAACACATGAGACTGTGGGGGACACATTTCAAACCATGACACCATCTCTTTCTGTCTCCCTTTCTATTTTTCCTTATAAATATTTTTAAGAAATAAGTATGATGGTCAGGCCAGAGTCATTTTAAAATTAGTTTTCAACCTTAGAATGAAGTCTTATACCCTGAGGATCTAACAATGGCGCCGCTCACCAGTCTGCAAAACATGATTTCTAACATTCTCCTAAGCTTTATCCCCTTGTCCCATTTCTTAAAATTATCCCAGAAGGATGTCCTCGTGATAGCCATTGGTAGAAGAGGACAAAGCCCCACCACACTGGGTCCTGGCCACGGGTGTTTGGTAGATCCAAGTGTGCTGGCATGAGCTCCGTGTCTAAGAAACATACTTTCTTTTTCTAACAAGATTTTTGCATCACGAGTCACACGTATGTCCCGTGTATTTTCTCACTTCCATGGTTGCAAGCATTTCTGGGATTCAAGGGATGATGTGACGGCTTGGATGCAGCTAGAATTTGGTGGCCACCAAAAATGCTGTCAGGTGTTCTTTAAACTTCTGGTAGTGTGAATTTGCCGTGTTTAGTATTTCCTTCATGCAGCCACAGTGGTAAGAAGAATAAGTTCGTTCTCTCCCTCCCCTGACTGGGTCTTACTTTGTAACCCAGGCTGGCTTCATAGTCTTTCCTCTTGCTTCAGCCTTCCTAAGTGCTGGGATTACAGGCATGCACACCATGCCTGGCCAAGAGGAAATCAGTTGCTGTTGTCATCAAAGTAGATTTTATTGTCCTTTGAATCAATTGGATTGCTTTTGATTTGAGGAATAGGTTTTGATTTTGTTTTGTTTCCTTCTGGAAAGAAATTTCTAGACAAATGACTCAGAAATATTCTTTTTTTCTTTTTTTTTACATTTTTTATTATTATTTCCGCTCATACAAACTTAACAGGTACACCGGTTCCCTCCCTCTCTCCTCCTCCCCCCCCCCCGACCCCCTGCTCCCCCTCCCCTGATCCCTCCCTCCCCCATCCCCTGACCCCTCCCTCCCCCATCCCCCAGTGCCTTCCCCTCCAATCCCCGGAGAATCCTTTAATGTGCATCCCTGACTCTCCTCTGGGCCTTCCTCTCCGATGATGTACAAGGACCCAGTGGTATTTCCCTGAGCCCTTTCCTGTGTTCCCCTTAAGCATAGGAACACTACTGTGGCTGTCAATCCCTTACCTCCAAGGATCTTGGTACCTTTAGCAAATGCTAGGCTTTGTGGAGTCAATAGTATGTTGGACATTGCGCAGGGCATGCAAAGTCCAATTGACTCAGAAATATTCTAAAAATACACATCTTTCTCTAAGCAAAACAAACAGAACTTAACTGTCCACCATATGATTATTAAAAGTTCATCTCCTTTCTCATTTTTACAGGAGTGTGTGTGTGTGTGTGTGTGTGTGTGTGTGTGTGTGTTCACATACATGGGCACACATGCCATTGTGCATACACATGTGGGTCTGAGGTAATATCAGGAATCATCCTTACTTGCTTCCACTTACACAGACTGATAGGGCCAGCTCTGGCTATTCAGGTTGCTGCGGGCATTCCAAGGCTAATTCCTCTTGTTTACACTGCACTTTAACCACTCAGCAATCTTTCTTCTTCTTCTTCTTCTATTATTTTTATTATTATTAGTGTGTGTATAAATTGCGAATGTGGGTGTTCATGTTTAAAGAGGTCAGAGCACAACTTTATAGGTTCCAAGATTGAAGTCAGGCTGTCAGCCTTGTACGTCATGCTCTTGTGCCCTCGGAGCCATCTCCTTGGCCCTATGTTTTCCTTCCGTATCATTTCTCACTTGCTGTTAGAACATCAAAATAATTAAAGTCAAAGGTTTCTGCAGGATTTAAAATTTTATTATTATTATCATTTATTCAACTGTGTGCATATGCGTGTGTATGTGTGCGCGCGTCTGTGTGTGTGTGTGTCTGTGTATGTGTAGAACCACGGACGAATTCGCAAACCACCATGGACGCCTCCTCCTCCTTGTGCCCCAGGATTCACAGGCTCCGCCCTACCAGGACCAGAAGCACAGGCCGCCCCCGCTTCCGCCTGGCGTCTATACGTGGGATCTGGGATCCGAACTCAGGACCATTCCGCCTGCAAGGCGGAGGCTTAACCCCTGAGCCACCTCTCCAGCCCTCTGCAGGATTTAATAGGGAAGGCCTGTTGTCCTGGGAGTCAGGAGAGCGGAGTCCCCGGCCTCGCTCCCTTGGGAATTTGTGTTGTTACTATAAACGAGTTGGTCCTATGTCCAATGAGAGGATTTGTCTCCCAGCAGGATTTTTCTATAAAAGTTTGTCTATACAAGGCTGCCCATCACTTTCTTCTAATGTACATTTCTTGCCATCACCCATCTCCACCCCCATCACTCAATAGGCAACCCCAGTTTCAGGGAAATTGTTGAACCAAATGGCCTTAGAGCAGAGAATTTTTTTTTATTATTATTATTTATTCAATTGTGCGTGTGTGCACGTGCGTGCATGTGCGTGTGTGTGTGTGTGTGTGTGTGTGTGTGTGTGTGTGTGTGTGTGTAGAACCACGGACGAATTCGGGAACCACCATGGACGCCTCCACCTCCTCCTTGTTTACTCTGCCCCGGATTCCCAGGCTCCACCCTACCAGGACCAGAAATGCAGGCCGCCCCCACTTCCACCCGGCATCTATACGTGGGGTCTAAGATCCAAACTCAGGACCTTCTGCCTGCAAGGCAGAGGCTTGACCCCTGAGCCACCTCTCCAGCCCTGAGAATTTTTTTTTTTAATTAGGGTATGTGTGTGTGTGTGCACGCACGCATGCGCCTGTGAAGGCCCTGGGGTGATTTTGGGAATTATCTTGGACTGCTTCTATCTTTTTTTTTGCTTTACTCTGGGATTGTGTCAGGCTCTGTCTTCCAGAGTTAGCTGCCTTCGAGAGTCAGAAGTGCAAGCTGATGCCATTTACTTGGGATTGAGGATCAGTTTGGGATCTGAATTCAGTCTCCAGCTAGGATTGTTTACGTCTGTCTGGGGATACATTTCACCACCAAGCTGTGTCTCCAGACCTGTAAGCAGAGCTTTGTGTGTACTTCTATGTTTGAACTTTGTCAAGAAACCATGTCGTTGTCATCAGGTTCTCGAAAGTGAGAGCTAAATGGTGCATGCGGCATGCCTGCCATCAGCACTTGAGAGGCAGAAGTCAAAGACATCTTTGGCTATATCATGAGTCATGGGCCAGTCTAGGACACACGCGATTGTGTCTCACAAAGATAAAGCTGATCGATGACCCTTGAAAGATGGAAACTATAGACCCAGGTCATTGATCCATTGATAATGACTTTGGAACCTTCAGCTCTGAGGGAAAGATTATTAATTCTGTCCTTCATCTTCGGGAGCCCTTCAGTTGACATTTATTTAAAAACCTTGCTCTTTTATTTTGTGTATACATGTGGTGAGTATAGTGTATGAACACATGGTGCGTGGGTGTACATGCCTATGCATGCAGAGGCTAGAGAAGGGATCCTGCTCTGTCTGTTCCTTTAGCACAGGGTCTTTGTGTGTGTGAGAGAGAAAGAGAGAATCATGAGAGAGAGAGAAAGAGAATCATGAGTTGGTACCATGGTGCTCACGTAGAAGTCAGGACAGCTTTCAGAAGTTGGTTCTCTCCCTCTACCATGTGGGCTCCTAGGATTGAACGCAGGTTGTCAGGTCTATACAGGGAGCGCTTTTACCACTAAGCCATCTCACCAGCCTGAAACAAGCTGAACTTGGACCTAGGCTGTCAGCCAAAGAGCCCCACAATCCTTTTACCTCTCCCCCCCCCCCGGGATTACAGTGCTTTTGACTGCACTCCAGCATATTTTCTTTAACATTCATGCTGGGACCCAAAGCCGTGTCCTCGTGCTTGCATAGCAACCACTGCTACCCACTGAGTCACATCCCAACTACTTAAGCTGATCTTCATGTGTGGATACTGTTGAACTGGAGATGTGCTCTGCAAAGAAATGTAGGCTTACTGTGACGTTTTCATTCTGACTGAGTCCTCAGGTATGTAGCTCGTATCAGGTTCAGAATGGAGAGCAGTAACTTTCCAGACTGAAATGGCTTTGAGTTCACAGATGTCCAGTCAGATGACAAATGTGGTTATCAGTACCGCAAGGCAGCTACAGCTGCTTATTTTTCTGAGCAGCAAGTCATGTCATGTTTCAGCGAAGACGTTTACTGTCTGCCCTGTCCCCCTCTCTATCCTGTGCCAACCAATGGCTATGCAGTAAACATCAACTGTTTGTAAAATGTGGCCTCCTCACAATAAGGAAAGTTGTAAGGATAGAGCATAAGGGGCCAGCCATGCCTTTGGGTGGCCAGGATGGGCACAGCCGAAGCGTGAGAGGTGAGAGGTCACCTATGGCAGAATGTATTGGGTATCAAATACTGTGCAATACATGATGCCGAGGGTTCTCCTGCAGTCAGGGTCCTGAGGTCTGAGGAGGAGAGGAAAACTTTAACTGCACTGGGCAGGGCGGGAGCGCATTTTCATTAGTTAATGCAGCCCGTCAGCTTGGGATTTCTGGGTCAACATGAGTTGGTATGTAATTAATGTAGGTGGGGTTGTGGTGAGAGAGAATTTGATTCTTAATCCTCTCTCTAGCATTCCGGTTTCTGAGCAAGTTCCTACTTTAGATCTAGTCACAGGAAACTGTCACAGTGGCCTGGAAATCATGCAGGTGTGGCTCTGACCCACAGGCATGCTTCCTCCCGTCGGGGGGGATTGTATGTCTCGACCACATGTTTTTGGTGAGGGGCAGAGTTCTGAGAGAGCAGTCTGCCAGGACTATCCCTGTCCTCCACCCAAGCCACACACCTTCCCTGGGAAAAGAACATCTCTCTCTCTCAAACCAGTGTTTGGCCCCCAAAGGGTGAAATCATGTGCGGGCCCTTTTGCTTGCAAAGTATCAACTTTGATTTCTGGATTTGTAGTTGACTTTGGGAAGATACCTAAGCGACTGGGAGGGTTCCATAAGGAGTCAGAAGTTTTGGTTCTTTCTATTATCAACAAGACAGCTAGACGTTCTTTAAAAATCCAACCAGAATGCTAAAAGTTTGTCATCAGAAGAACTTGGTTAATTAGTTGGCCACACTGTTCAAAGCTATGTTTTCAACATGCACTTGGCATTATAAATAAAAACATGGATTTTCTTGCCAGATTGTTGGCATCTGTGAATTTTTAAAGTTTCCATATTAACTATTTTAAGAAATCCATTTTAGGGCTGGAGAAATGGCTCGGGGTTAAGACTCTGCCTCGCAAGCAAAGGTCCTGAGTTCGGATTCCAAGTCCCATGTAAAACCTCCAGGTGGAAATGGCGGCAGCCTACACTTATGGCTTTGGTGGCAGAGCCTGAAAAATCCCAGAGCAAAGCAAGAAAGAGGTAGAAGCGAACCAGGATGATTCCCAAAGTCACCCTTGGTCCTCCACAGGGACATACACACACAGAGTAAATAAGTAAAAAAATATATATTTTAAAAATCCATTTTAAAATCAGTTTAGAAACCCAATGCCATAGTCTGTCAGCTTATGCTGTTCTGGATGGGTAAATGTCACAGAGGAACCCGGGCAAGCGGAGCCCTGTGAAACACCCCAGCTCTGCCCTGTGAAACACCCCAGCTCTGCCCTGTGAAACACCCCAGCTCTGCTTTTCACCGAATTATTTCAGGACACTGAGAGTTTTTATTTCAGGTTCTTTATTTTTCAGTATAGCTTGCTGTTATGATGATTTCTATACAGATTAAATGCTGCATTCACTTTTGGAGTTTAGGATTAGTGAAGTAAATGAGTGCTTTTCATTTTCCAGAAACCAAGATTTTTGTCACTTGCTGTCCTTTAGTCGTCACTGACGTGGCCAAGTCATAAAATGAAGTTCACGCTTTATTGTTTGTGGCCATTTGAAGTGAGTCGAGGACAGAAGATCTTTCACAGTCATCTACTTCTTGCTTATTCAGTCCCTAGTTATGCCTGTAGGAACCACTGCCACCAGATGCTGAGCATCTGGGCCCTAGAGCCAGACTTCAGGTGGGGGGTGCTAGTTTCTAAAATCTACTGTTGCACTGTCACTGTTTTTAGGTAACTTGCAGTGTTGTTTGTGGTGATGGGCTTCTTCCATTAGTGGTCTAAGGCTGTTTATTAAACCCCAGTTTTCTAAGAATTCACATGCATCCAAATTAGTGAGTTGATATCTGAGACAGTATATACTTGTTTTTCAGCCGACAAGTTTGTTTGATGTAGTGCATCTCAATCCTGGCTGCAGCACAGTTGTTTGGAGAGAGGTTGAAAAATACTGATTCTCATCAGATCATTTCTCTCTATTTTTAAAGTCCCACTCCCCGTATAGATGATTCCCATGTCTGTTGGCTGCTCTGGTTTTGCCATCCCCATGTCACTTGTGGTTCATTTTGTTTGCACATGGCAGTCCTTTGTTAGGACCATGTACTGGTGCACCTGTCGCCCTCCAAGGTGCTGATACTTGCAGCAGATGCCTTGTGAACTCAGGAAAAGGGTACAGGCCATTCAAACCTAGCCATTGTCAGAACGTCCGAAAGAGATTTCCCAGCAGTGCAGGTTGGCATCCTGTGATCTTTGTGCCTTACCTGTTGGTCTCAGCAGCATCTCCATGACTTTTGGCTGGACAGCATGGGCACCTATCCAGCATGGTCTAGCCCTGTGAAGGACTTACCAGACAGGAGCACAGTCAAGGGGCTCGAGAAGCCTACCCTGCTAAGGAGGGTTTCACAAGAAGCTAGAAACACAGGGTGGGATGTGTTTCCACCTGCTCAGCGAGTGCCGTGGACAGGCAATAGCAAAAGGTTTTGGTGGAATGGTGTCTTGAGAAAAGGGACTGGGCAAGGCGTACCAGTTAGGTGAAGTCTTAGAAAGGGCATAGGTAGAACCAACTGGAAGAATGTTAAAATCCCAAGCCTGATGATCAGTACGCTGAGGAAAGACAGAGCTGGGGGAATGACGTCACAGGATCAGGCCAAACCTAGTACCAGGTAGTGAGTGTGTGACCGAGCAGGGCAACTCCATCAGTGGTAAGAGGTTGCTTACATTCTCTGTGAAGGATCCGCTAAGGCCGCACGAGGGGTTGGACCAGTATCGAAGAACATAAGAATTCTCAGTTGACAAAGTTCGGCTGTAGAATGAGGACATCAGTGCCTCAGGCGGGGGAGATTATCTGGAAGAGCTTCAGGAAGGGGTTATTAGGTTGTTAGGAATGATCTGTAGCTTCAGTGGGCCCACAGGCATATTCATTTACTAAAACTCACCCAACTGTGTACTTGAAATCTTCTCATTTAATTTTGTACAAAATAGTCTTTAACCACACATGCATATGCGTGCACATTTACCTTTTTATGGTACTGGCCTTTCCACATAGTACACATACACTCTACCACTGAGCTGTCTCCTCAAACCCTTATTTAAAATGGAAACTAGGGGCTGGAGAAATGGCTCAGGAGTCTTGTTAGCAGAAGGTTCTAAGTTTGGATCCTGGATCTCATGTACAACTTCAGGAAGACATGGTGGTGGCTTGTACTTTCTACCCTGAAAGCAGAGCCTGGGAAATTCCAGAGCAAAGCAAAGAGGAGGTGGTACAATCCATGGTGATTCTGAAGTCTCCCTTGGACCTCCCAAAGGCACACACAGTATCCTCTGATAGACACACACACACACACACACACACACACACACACACACACACGTAAAAATAAGAACGTAAATAAAATAGAAGCTAGACAATATATGAATGAAAAGTCTTAAAATAGCAACTAATAAAAATACATGACTAGAATTTTCATTCAAATATCCTAGCATAAGTTTCTTTTGAGACCATTGACAAATTTTAAAACTCTCTGGATATATAGTGATCACATGGAATTAGGATTATTGTTTTCAGTTTGATAATTTTAGCATTAATGATATGTGTATATATGTACATGTATATTTAAAAGAGTTCCTTCTTTTTTGTTTTTCTTCTTTATTATTACATGTGTATATGGTGTGCAAGTGTGGATGTTCACTTGCCAGAGTCAGTGGACAGCTTTTTTTTTTTTTTTTTAGGCAAAAATTTCTTTTTTTTTTTTTTGAAATTTTTTTATATTTATTTTTTCCACTCATACAAACTTAATAGGTACCCCGGTCCTCTCTCTCCCTCCACCCCTCCCTGGATCCCCTTGTTCCCTTCCCCCTTTTCCCCTTCTTTTCCCCTTCCCTCCCTTTCTCCCAGTCCCCCCTCACCCCAATCCCTGGAGCATCCTTTAGTGTGCATGTCAAACTTAGTGGACAGCTTTTTTGAATTGGAACTTCTGCCACATAGGTTCCAAAGACCAAGCTCCAGTCACCAGAGTTGTGGGTCAAACACCTTTACCCTTTGAACGCGCTTGCCAACCCAAAAGTTTTTTTTAATTTTATTTATTTGAGAAAAAGAGGACGACAGTGTAGAGGTCAGAGGACAACTCTCAGAAACTAGCTTTCTCCCTCTACCATGTGGACCCTGGAGATTAAGCTCCGGTCACCACCGGGTTTGTGTACTGGCATCTGTACCTGATGAGCCATCCCACAGCCACTTCTTTTAGAGATATTTACCATTCTCGTCCATATTTATATATATATATTTTTGTATATATCCCTAGCTTTCACTTTGTAATTAATCCAGCAGAGTAGACAGGGATGGTAGAAATGAAGCTAGATATCTTTGACCATCACTAAAATTAGTGATCAGAACAAGAACTTGGTATGTTCTTCCTGACCTGCTGCATAAATGTGTTTCAGTCAGTAATAGTCCGCAAGAGTTTAACCTGTGCCGGCATGGTCATGTTGGTGCACGAAAGTGCAGTGAAATTACCTCAGAACGTTATTTATCAGAACCTGTCCCCACCATAAATATTGCATGACTCTGTTATCAACTACTTTGGGATGTTAAGGTTTGTATAATGGTAAAAAAACATTAAAGTTTAAAGTATTTATATTAAAAATGATGGTTGGGTCCTAAAGTGCTTGGTAAGTGTTTCACCACAGGAGCATTTGGCACACACAGGTTAACTGGTGAGACCTTTGGAGTCTGTGCAGCAGTTCATAAACATTTCTGAGTGGACTTTGGAGTGAAAGTGACGATGGACGGCCTGGTCTGCTTGGTTTGCTTCGAGCAAGTCAGAGGCAGGCTGGACAGTTCCTGTTTGCAGTTATGTGCTGTATCAGGGTGTGTATTTTAAAGCGTTGTTTGGAGAACTGCATGCAACATTGAATATATATATTGAGTCAGTTGGATTTGTAGAGGAATCACCTGGAAAGCCCACTAGCCCTTGAGAGCTTTGTGTTGCTAATTAGGAGAGAAGAGAGTTCACAGAACAAGGAAAGGACAGGTAAGCTCTGGTTCAGTTCTGTGTCCTCTGGGAAGTCACCAAATCCCGGGAGCCCTCAGAATTCATAGCTGGAAACATAAGAATTAAGATTTAGGTCACTCTAGTGCCTCATTTAAAGTGTTTATAGAGCCCTCCCCAGCTTCTCTATCATAATGTCAGTGATATCAAAGCAGTCCACTCATATCAGTGACTCGTGGGTGGGGTGAAGGGGCTGGAAATGTTTATCACTGGGCCCCCATCCAGTCCTACGGAAACCCTTTCTGGATGCAAATATTACTCTGAAATTTTCAGTTTTGTAAGCATCCTAAAGCAACAGAATTTAGAAATTGCTTCAGGTTTCTCAGGAGCTTGTTTTCTTTGGGTTGCTTCAAAATTTAGGTGCTGGTTAAATTATTTCTCAGATCACTATCAGATTTCAAAGCTTTACATTAAAAGAGGAAACGTCAAATTCTTGCCATGTGACATTATTTTGAGTGTATTTAAATATCTTATTTGTAGTGATATTTTATGTTAATTAAATTTAAAAAGTCATTAAAAAATAAGATCAGATGTGAGAGTGCACACAGGCAGGAAGGTTAGAAGTTTGAGCCTGATTTTTAAAAACAAAGAAATAAATAAACAACAGGGAAAAAAATCATATAAAAAGCTGTAATTCGGGGCTGGAGAGGTGGCTCAGGGGTTAAGCCTCCGCCTTGCAGGTGGAAGGTCCTGAGTTCGGATCCCAGATCCCACGTATAGACGCCAGGCGGAAGCGGGGGCGGCCTGTGCTTCTGGTCCTGGTAGGGCGGAGCCTGTGAATCCCGGGGCAGAAGGAGGTGGAAGCGTCCATGGTGGTTCGCGAATTCGTCCGTGGTTCTACACATACACAGACACACACACACACACACACACAGACACACACGCGCGCGCGCACATACACACGCACATGCGCACAGTTGAATAAATAATAATAAAAAAAAAAGCTGTAATTCTTTGGCCTTAAGAAAGCACTGTGGGGGGTGGAGAGGTGGCTCAGGAGTTAAGCCTCTGCCTTGCAGGCAGAAGGTCCTGAGTTCAGATCCTAGACCCCACGTATAGACGCCGGGCGGAAGCAGGGGCGGCCTGCATTTCTGGCCCTGGTAGGATGGAGCCTGTGAATCCCGGGGCAGAGTAAACAAGGAGGAGGTGGAGGTGGTCCATGGTGGTTCCCAAATTCATCCGTGGTTCTACACACATACATACACACGCACACGCACAATTGAATAATAAAAAAAATTTTAAAAAAGAAAGCACTGTGAAAGAAGCATGTAGCTTATTTGTCTGATACATTTAAGAGGTGCAAATCTATCCCCAGCACCGCCAAAAAAATTTTCTTTAAGTGGTAGGTTTGTCAATGGTAAGCCACAAAGCCCAAACATGCCATGCCACGAACAAGGAATGGAAAAAGTCTATTGATAACATGGTTCATAGCAACAAGGACTAATTCTCTCAGAAGGGAGAAGAAGCCGGGTTTGAAGGGGGAATGGGGAGCTTTATACTAACTGGGCTCGTGGGCAGGGGAAGGACAGAGGGAGTGGTCATCAGTCCCTGTCCCAATGAGGTATGTGACTAAATAAGGGCTTTGTAAGTGTTGGCTCGATGTTGCTGGGTAGGGCAGTGACCGGCAAGTACAGCTTTTGCTCTTGCACATACATTTATTTGGTAAAATTTGTGTTTATCTTTTGATAAACAAGTGTCCCTGAGTCAGTATTTAAGGGCTGATTTTTAAAGCTGATTTTGAACACAATTACCTCATCCTTACTATGGAAGTGGCAAAACAGGAAAAACTTAGTCATCATAGCTTATTCATTTTGGTAGAGTTTTCCAGATAACTCTTCAATATATGTGTGTTTATGTATACTTTTGTATTGAAGGAGGACCATAAAATAAGTGGAATTTATTTGCTTTAAATTTAAATCATATATCATAAACATTATTTCATTGTCAGCCACATTGAAAATTCTATAATATATCTCTACATAAATTACAAAATAATACTTGATTCAGTTTTCATGAACAAATGTAAAAAAAAATGATTAACCCATAAAGAAGTCTAATAAGGAAGACGAGAGAAAGTTGACCAGGAAATATTTACACTCTAGAAGGAAATCTAAAACAGTCATAAAGTCATTCTGTCCCATAGTATAGATTGCAGAAAAGAGTGTGGGAGACTGTGTAGTGTTTGTTTCAGCTGCAGTCGTTTAGGCATCCACGCTGGGTGAGAACATGGCTCTGAGCTTTGTGCAGAAGGGAACCTCAGTGGAAGAGAGGTGCTGTGATCAGATGATAAAATGATCAGCCACGTGTGTCATGACAGAAGCAAAGGTTAAGAGTCATTGAATACCATAGGGTTCTACTTTAGGTGATGTAATTCATACCATTTATTCCAAAAGAGAACACAGGAGGGCCAGGTAAAGGCAGGATGAATTGTAAGAGGTTTTGTTTTGTTTGTTTGTTTGTTTATATTAGCAACAGTGACTTTAAGTTTATCTATCCAAACCTAGTACCACTCACTCTATATTCTTTTCTTTCTGAACAGGAAATAATTTGAAATCTACCTGTAAGTGTGGCAGCCTTCAGTCAGGAGGGTTACTAAGTGTGCAGACATCCCGGCCTGAGCAGGAAGTAGGGACCACAGATGGGAAGCCCACCAGCAGCCAGGACAACGTCCCCTGTCAGGGAAATATGCCAATCCCGGTGAACCTGACAGATGACCAGATAGCCGCTGGTCTCTATGGTAAGTCTCCTCCCAGATGTGATGTCAGAATTCTCAGCAGCACTGCAGTATCGAAGGTTAAAATATGTGCCTGATATATTGATTTGGAAAAAGATTGTATATAGGTCTAGAATATCCTTGATGCTAAAAAGGTGGTACACAGTCTTAGCTACAAGTTGTGAATGTTATTGCAAATAGCATTCTATTTCGTCACATCCTGGCAAGCATGAATTTTTTTTCTAGATTTCTGTCTCAGCTGAAGAAAATGCATACCAGTAACCCCTACTTTCCTATCCAAGCATGCTTTGAGAATCAAATGAGTGAGATGTGACATCACTTGATAAACAGTAAATCCTGATACAAATGTCCTTGTCACTAATCTTGTAATGACTGTACATACTGACAGATTCCCCCACCCCATTTGAAAGATCACTGTCAGTGGAATTTCGAGTTTGATTTTACTTACTTATGCTTTTCCAGTGGACTTTGTGCAGGTCACAATCTACCTGCAGGGAAAAGCATTGTACAGGAAGAATACTTATTCATTCGACTTGAGTTGTATTATTTTTATCCCACAATTCACTTTTTTTTAACAGTATGTCCAAATAATGAAAATACACTCAAGTCTATCATGAAGAAGAAAGATGGGACTAAAGATTCAAATGGCACAAAGAAGAATCTCCAGTTCGTTGGCATTAATGACGGGTAAGCAAAGATGGCGACATTAGACACAAAGACATCTGTCTCCTCTGTCTCTGCCTTTTCTAGTCACCTTGCAGGGTGCCTGTTCTATGATGCTGCCACATCTTGGTGACAGAAGACTCCGTCCTCAGACAGGTGCACTCGGGCTTCTCCTCTTCCCTCCTCTTGCTTTCCTTAAGGATGTGTCCCTCTGTCAAGGACACCCGATGAAGCTGTGCAATTGACACCTCATCTCTGACCTGAGAAAATGGTCTCCAGCAAAAAGCAGCAGAGCTGCTCGGCGCTGTTGGACAGCTCGCTGCTGGCCCGTGTTAGAACACAGAAGGGAGCAGGAAGAGGATGAGCAGTTGCTCCCCGGCCAGTTGACTCCACTCCTCAGTGTGCTCTTGGCTTGGCTCCCATGGTCATGAGCAGAATTGTGGAACCGTCCATCTGAAGAGTAACCTGGCCATGCCATTAGTCTTTTGCTTTCTAAATAGAATGTTCCCTATTTCATTTCCACTGGGTTCAAGTGGTTAAGCTTGTTTTTCCTCCTGCTGTTGAATCAAAGCATTATCATACAAAACAAAACAAAACAAAAACCCAGATGTTAGTGGGTGAGGAGGCGTTACTAGGCTTCCATTGCTTAACAGAATGATAAATTTTCCCCGAATCTTAAGTTTTATTGAATGTGGCCTGGGAGATTTCAAAGAACATGCATCAGAAGGACTATGGGTTCACCTTGACTTTGGAAGAATGGGACAAAATAGGAACGATGGAGGAAAAAATTAAGATGACCCACTGCAGATATGATTTCCATAAAGTAACTTTCCTTTTGATTTATACCAAGTTAGTTGTGCAACGATTTTCTTTTAAGCAAGTGGTACCTGATACCAATTGTCAACCCAAGTTGTCCCTCTGAAGTCAGAACCCACTATAAAACCACCAGGCCTTCAAATAGACACTATTTTGAAACTTCTAAGTACAGGATCTAAAACCACATGGGTGAAATTTCTGGAGTCAGCCAGCAGCTTTCCCTTCGTAGGCGTTTCTGTCACTGGGTCTTTATGGGCACACCTTGCATCTCCTGAAATCCCAATTGCCACCTAGGTATGAGACAACTTCAAGTGATGATTCCAGCTCAGATGAAAGCTCTTCTTCCGACTCAGATGATGAGTGTGATGTCATTGAGTATCCTCCCGAAGAAGAGGAGGAAGAAGAGAAGGATGAAGACACTCGGGGAATGGCGGAAGGGCAGCATGCAGTTAATATTGAAGGTTTCAAGTCTGCCAGGGTGGAAGATGAAATGCAGGTTCCAGAATGTGAACCTGAGAAGGTGGAAATCAGAGAGAGGTGTGGTACATTCCCCTTCCCTCCCCATCTCCTCCCACGCTTAGTATATTTGGGCAGTAGCATTGATTGTTGCAGGTATTTTACGATTTTGTCTGTGTATTGTCTGTGTCTCAGAGGTAGGCATAGCAGTCAAGATCCTAAGGAACACTAGTGAAGCTTATGGAATGTCCTGGATTTCTTATGGTAGCACAGAAAGTGGCTCCATAGTTAGTCTACTTTGGTTTTCTGAAACTTTTTAACATTATGTGTGAATTCACTATAGCACCTATTTTATGTACACCTTATCTTCCTTGTAAACAAAGACACAGTTGAAAATTTTGGTGACCAAAATTTTTATTTTGTGCATATGGACCATGTGCTTGACCGCAAAGATCATATTAAACCCAAAGGAGACATGCATATCTCCACTTGTTGCTCACTGAATAATAAGGAATACAACAGTAGATTTGGAGCTAGCAGAAAGAGCAGTTGAAATAAAATATCACATATTCTCGTTGGCTAAAGCATAAATTTTAGACACAATTAGTAAACAAGATGACAACTTCAGTAAGTATAAATGGTTCATTTCATAGAGCTTTATTCTGTTTAACTTGGCAAATGGGAATTAAGTACATTGACACACAAGGTAAGTGTTTCTACTTTTTCCCTCCAAGTGCTTTTGAGTGGTTTGAAATGTCATCTGATTTTTAAATAGCTTCATGGAGGTATAATTTACCTTGTCGTGTATTTTTATTTTTCCCTATGGGTTCAGAATAATGGATATAAAGTAATTTAGGTCCCATCAGTGCCTGAAGAATAAAAATATTTGAAGAGTAAAAATATTTTTTAAGAACTTAAGACTAAAAGGGACAAAAATTCTACAAATGTTATTTCATAATAGCCTAAAGATAAGGGATGTGACTGGAAGAGACTCTTCTGGCCAGAGTCTTGCTGTGTGCGATAACATCGATCCTGGATACCTAGATACCTTCCTGGACGGGCTCAGGGCCACTGCCTTTTAAAGGGTTTGAGATAAAATCATTTTCCTTTATGACCAATGCTGAGCTCTATTTTTTTCCCTTTAAAGGTATGAACTAAGTGAAAAGATGTTGTCTGCATGCAACTTACTGAAAAATAACATAAATGATCCCAAAGCGCTGACCAGCAAAGATATGGTGAGTTGACCAGTGGGTCTCTTTGGCCTGATGGGTATCATCCTCCATCTGTGTACCCTGCCCCGGTGCAACTCCTAAAGCAACTCCAGGATAAGAGGAAGAACACACATCACGTGACTCAGTCTGTGACTACAGGTTTCCTGAGGCCCAGCTTCAGATTCCTCTACCTACCCTGTACTTTCCTTGGGGTGGAGACACATACTTGCAGGCAGTTAGTCTCTTTCTTCATGCTGCACTTCTGTATACAGAACATACAAGTCGCAGCATCACAGCAATGTTTTAAGTAGCAGAGTTTCCAGAAACAGCCTATCTGGACTGAGGTTAGCATTCCTTTCAGTTACCAAAGTGCATATTATGTTCTGATGTGGAATGCAGGCGGCCACTATTTTTGAACAGAAAAAATAAGCGCACTGTCATTGTACAGTTTTAGAGTCAGAAGCAGATAGCACAGAGGTTGTGGTTCCCTTCATAATCATAAATGGCATAACATCGAACACACAAATTTGTCAGCGGTGATGGTTAATTCAATACATGGCCAAGTCTATCTGTCTCATGCACTAGATTTAGATGTGCAGCTGCTTCTGAGGCTCAACAAATCCTTTTATTGGTCACTCCATCTTCAAGGCATTGTAAAAAAATGCACTTTCTTATATTAATTTGATGAAATGCATAATGTGTCTTTGTATGTCAGCATATTTGCTTTGTTATATGCTGAACAATTTATCAGCTGACACAAAGTTGAGGGTCTCAAAATGATAAGATATCAAAACAAAATGTTGGGAGGAGTTATCTAACCCTAAAAAAGCAGGTTCCTCAGATGGGACGAATAGAATGGTGTGGCTCTGGCACCTAGCCAAAAGTGTACCTTTTATGCTTGCCTGTGAAAGGCTTGGACTAAATATATAAGGACATGTGCCCATGAGATCACACTAGCTTGGTGTAGCCCTGATCCGGTCCTAAAGAGGCTGTCTTCGGGCTGGAGAGCTGGCACAGGGGTTAAGACTCTGCCTTGCAATTAGAAGGTCCTGAGTTTGGATCCCAGGTCTCACTTAAAAACACCAGGTGGAATCAGGGGTGGCCCACATTTCTAGTTCTGGTGAGGAGAGTCTGGGAAATCCCAGAGTGAAGCAAGGAGGAGGTAGGAGGAATCCAAGATGACTTCCAAAGTCACCCTTGGTCCTCCACAGGAACACATAGTGTCCTCTGATACATATAAAATTTTATTTTGAAAGTGTGTCTTCCCTGAAGTAACAGCTACCAGATCACATTAGCAGTGATCCCATTTTGTGTGCTTGGTAATATTTGAGAGAGAAGACTGCTAGTGTCATGGTGTGCGTATAGAGTGAAAAGTGGTTCTCTCATTTTACCATGTGGGCTTAACCTCAGGCTGCCAGGTTTGTGGGCTAGCACCTTTACCCTCTAAGCCATCTCACCGGTGCTTGTTTTGTTTTTTGAGACAAGGTTTCACATGTAGCTCACGTTGGTTTTGACCGTCCCTAGCTTCCCAAGTGTTAGGATTACAAACAGGAGCCTCCATACACAGCTTAGGTGATCACTACAAGTACGAGCCTTATTGGACAGCATGTTGTTTGTTTGAAACTTAGTGTCCTCTCAGACTCATCTGATGAATTTAGGTGTCTGTAACAATTGAGAGACAACTCAGCCCTTTACATGAAGATAGTATACTGGGGGGGAAGGCATGGCAGTGGCGTCTGAATGAAGTTCCTCAAGAGGAGACGTGTTCAGCCTCATCAGCATAAACTGGCTATACTTTGGTCACAGATAGTAAGACCATAAAGTCTTACTGCAGTGTTGTTATTCTACTTTAGTGCCCTAGATTTTTAACAGCCATAAAAGTGTTTTGTCATTCTCCGAATACTAAGTTATGAGGCTTTCTGAAATTCTCGTGTCCCCAAGTGCCCAAACACTCTGTGATCCTTACCTTTTCTTGTTGAATTATGATGGTCACAGGCCAGACAAGTCATATCGAGACATTGACAATTTATCAGTAACAGAATTAGGACAGCCAGCCTTCTTTCTATGCGAGGACTTCAAAGAAATCTAGATGTGTGGAAGACAGGCAGAAGAAGAAGAAAGGCTAGATTAATTCTTTCCCAGCCAGGGCCCTTTTCAGGTGACCGAAAATAAGAAAACAAAGAGATGGATGCTTTGGTACCTCAACACACTTTTTCAGTAGAAAGGATTTCCTGGGTGCTGATGCTGCCCCAACTGTCTCCCTCCTTCCCCCCACATTTCTAAACTTTTAAAGACAAGCAAAGTACATATGTGGTAAACTCTTCAAAAAGGCAGATGAGGAAGATAACAGTAGTCATGCCAACATCAGCATTGGCAATGCCCAATCTACTGTGAACTTGGTTCAGCCAGAGTTCAACTTGATCTTCCATGAAACAGGGTCTAATCCAAGGAAATCAGAGTGGGGCTACTGATGAGTCAGCCCATCCCAGTGAGAAATGAAATCTTTCTGTTCCCTCTCTGCGGCTAAGCATTTGCACTGGAGATTGAGGTTGCTGTGGAGGAGCTAGAGTGAGGCTGATCCCAGCAAATGTTCCTGATTTCAGTGGAAATCATTTGCAAGGCCAGCATAGTATGAACAGCTTCCAAGCCGAGCCGGACCTAAGTGCTTTCTCTTTACAAACACTATGAAGACAGGGCATCATCCCCACTTTTCAAAATAGAAACAAGATCCAGAATCCAGATTTGAACCTCGGCATCTGGCTCTAAGTATTGCTATATGGCCTCTTTCATAGAAATCAGAGCACTGATTTCTATGTGGTTGAAAAGGGACATTCAGTCTGTCCTCTGAAGCTGTTCCGGAGGCTTTGGGTTTTATCAGTTGCTGAAAGCAGATGCCGGCTGCACACAAGTTGACTATAAAAGGCCCGGTTCCTTAGGCTTTCAGCAGGGGCCCAGGGAGGCCTATAAATAGATGAACTAATGGCAGCTTGGCGTTTTGGCAGAGGTTCTGTCTGAACACCCTCCAGCACGAGTGGTTCCGCGTGTCCAGTCAGAAGTCAGCTGTGCCGGCCATGGTGGGAGACTACATTGCTGCCTTTGAGGCCATGTCCCCGGAGGTGCTCCGCTACATCATCAACATGGCCGACGGCAACGGGAACACGGCCCTCCACTACAGCGTGTCCCACTCCAACTTCGAGAT
This sequence comes from Typhlomys cinereus, assembly GCA_023101885.1. Classification (NCBI taxonomy): domain Eukaryota; kingdom Metazoa; phylum Chordata; class Mammalia; order Rodentia; family Platacanthomyidae; genus Typhlomys; species Typhlomys cinereus. Next base: position 1,368,373 of record JALPQD010000086.1, read on the forward strand.
CGTCAAGCTGCTTCTGGATGCAGGTGCGGGGGCTGCCCCACCACTCGGGTCCTGACGGGTCTCAGAGAAGCTGGTTGATGCATGCATAGTTTCCTGGCCATCCTAAAGCTCTTCCATATAATATGGCAAGAATATTGTTCCTGAGTCATGCATGGGAGGCCCCTCGTGAGCCGCAGGCTCCACGTCTATTTTGAAAGGAGGTTTTAAAGATATTTTTTGCTGCAGGTCAGCTGCCTGCCATTTCTGCTAATAAACATGACTCAACATTCACTCCTCACTAAATCACACAGGCTCGGCTGGTTTGCCGTCGCCAGGCAGAGTGTCGCTTATGGACCCAGATTCATAGTTAGAGGTCTGTCCGTGGACCTATGCCATTTGTCCTTGCATGGGGACTAAACCAAACCACAATAGAATCTTTACTGTTCCTGCCAAAACAGAGTTAGGGAAAAAGCACATAAACCAAAGGAAGTAGTATCTGTTACATATGACCCGTATTGATGAAAATAGTGGAAACTCGTCATCCTAAAATACAGCTATGGTTCATATACATGAAGTGAGAAAGCAGCACATAAGGGCTCTTGAGAATTTTGTTCAAGTGGAACAGTATATATAGTCCCCAAATTACTTAATAATTCTGGCATGTGACTAATGCAGACACTATAGTAACTCAGTCTACTGAGACTATGATGCAAATGCCTCATTTTGTTATATATTCTAAATTGTCCAGGATTCTTTAACTGTGTTCTTGATCAAATGGTCTGATATTTTTTATTCCATCATGGGGATGTTGGTTAAAACAGAGAAGAAATTCAAGCACATTTTATCATTTTTCATCTTCTTTCCTTTTCTTGGGGTCTGTGTGACTTTGGGGATGGAACTCGGTGCTTTGTGCGTGCTGGGCAAGTGCTCTTCCCCATGGGACCTCCTTATTTCAGTGTCTGCTTCCATCAACAGGAAGGGATTGCAGGAGTGTTTCCTTTTAGGTCTTCCAGACAACAAACAGCTGGGGACAATGTCAGCCCAAGTTACTATTAAAATAAGGAAGTAGAGGATAGGAAAACTGAAAACAAAATCTCAGGATGTCTCGTAAAGTAAGTGGTTATATATATACACCTTGGGAATACTAGGAGAATTTTGGCAAATTAATCACTATTTTTATTGGTCACCATTTTGGGTAATTTTTTGGTCCCATAAAACATGACTCCAGGCTGCTTCAGCATCTACAGGATTCAGGGCTCAAATCCTGAAAACCTCAGGTGCACTGCACCCCCTGCTCTAACATGATGTGCTATTTGCAATAATTGGGACCGCAAGCACAAGTTTTTATTTTTATGCCATCTTAAGTTTTAACTTAATATTTGCTTAATATAAAAGCTGCCTTCTGGTCTGGGGAGGTGACTCAGTGGTAACACACTTGCTGGAGAAGCATGAGGACCTGAGTTTGAAATCCCAGAACCCTTGCTAGGTGTGACAGCATGTCTCTAATCCCCGAGTTCCTATAGCAAAGTGGGAGGTAGAGACAGGAGAAGCCCCAGAGCCCAGCAAGCCTGTGGCATATGCAGCAACGATCAGCAAACAAACCCAGTCTCAAGCAAGGTGAAAACCAAGGACTGACACACACACGCTAAATGCTGGTTTCTAACAGTCGCCGTTTGTCAGTCCTGTTAGAGTCTCTGAAAGCTTCCTAAGAATTGCAGAATAGAAAAAGTAGCCAATGAGGATCCAGTAATCCTTGGAAGTTCCTTCTGGTTGCTCTTACACTATAAGCCCTAATGGTAGGAGCTTTGTGATTACAGATTTGCTTCTGGGAACCTAGTAAATTCAGACCAGAACTGAGGAGGGTTAGGCCAGCGGGCAACACTGTTCGATGTCCCATGCTCATTCTTTGCAAACTATCCTTTGATTCGTCCCTGTATCTAGATTCCTCATTAGCACCCATTCTCCAGCGCGAGCACTACTTGAACCTCCTTGCACACTTCCAAGCTATTACAGCTCAACCATCAGTTGCAAGCGAGATGCGCTGTGGCGGTAACTTACCGTCACTGCTGCTGCTGGCCCTTTGCGGAAAAACATCTCTCCTACGTCATTCTAACGCACTCAGTCACTGAGCATCCCTTGGTATTCAAGGTGCTCTTCTAAACATCATGCCTCCAGTGCACCCTTGCTGCTCTTGGGAGATGGCGCTCAATAAAGAGACTTCCTTCCTTGTAGATGTGTGCAACGTCAATCACCAGAACAAGGCTGGGTACACCCCCATAATGCTGGCAGCTCTTGCAGCCGTGGAGGCAGAGAAGGACATGCGGGTCGTGGAAGAACTTTTTGGCTGCGGGGACGTGAATGCCAAGGCCAGTCAGGTCAGTACCTTGCTTCCTGTGGCCACCATTGCTGCCCTGGCAAGTGTAGCAGCCCCAGGGACTCGTTCTCACACTGGAAGCCCCTCCGTTCTTTACCGTCTTGCCTCTTCTGGCGGTTTGCAAGGAAACCATGCAAGCATGCCTGTATGTAAGGGACTGTGTCTCTCTATCATACATACTCAGGGCCTACTGGACCCTAACCATCTCTGCTGTTGTGGTTTCCTGCCAAATGCAGAGTTCACAATTTCACCTTAGGTGTCTTTGGAACTTTCCAGCTCCTTGCTATGCAAGACATTCTCAAGAGCACCCTTGATTGCCTGACTCACTATGATCTCCCTTAGCTCACGGCTCTCGTACCTTCGTGCGCCTCACCTAGTCACTGTGAACTGAAGCCCACTGTCGTCTCTTCCACAGGCAGGGCAGACAGCCCTCATGCTGGCCGTCAGTCATGGGCGGATAGACATGGTGAAGGGTCTGCTGGCCTGTGGGGCTGACGTGAACATCCAGGACGACGAGGGCTCCACGGCCCTGATGTGCGCCAGTGAGCACGGGCACGTGGAAATTGTCAAGCTCCTGCTGGCCCAGCCGGGCTGCAACGGCCACCTGGAGGACAATGTGAGCATGTCCGTTGGGGGGCAGGAGGAGGGGTTGGGGGGCAGGAGGAGGGGCGCGGCAGAGCCTCCTCCTCCTCCCTGTGGCCTAGTGTTGGCATTCAAACGACTTCTCTTTAGGGCCCGGTTCAGCAACATTACCTTGTTGCAGGCCAAGAGATAAATGTCACCCCCAAAGTCGTAACAGAAGATGTTCCCAAGGAAAATGAACAGATCTCAGGATAGACATTGTCTGAGCAGTAGAAGCTGGGGCCATTTGTGACTAAGAGCAGCTTTTCTTCCCTTGGGCAAAACGTTTAACCACCCGGATGAAATCACAACAGGTTATCCATCATGGGATATCAAAATGAGTGACCTGTGACACATAAGTTATCTCACTGTTTTAGGCTCCTTTTCCTTCTACATGGTCTGTTCCTGTCACCGCAACTCCAGTCTCACCCTTCTGTCTCATTCCCAGATGACCCTTGACCAGGAAACCCTCTGAGCCAAAGGGTCACACAGCACCAGGCACAAGCACAGAACTGGCACTTAAGCTGGAAACAGGCCCAGGGCTACAGAGATGTCAGACTGGGGTGGTTCTGGTTTAGAAAATCTCTCTTTGGAACACAGGTTTGAACCACAGTTTCCCTTCAACACAAAAACACCAGAAAACTAAGAGGGAAATCCTCCTTTCCCATAAATTTCAGATCCCACTGTGCAAGGGGAAAGGGAGAAAAAAAAAAAAAAAAAAAAAAAGACAAGCAAAACTTAATGGAGGTTTGCACTGGCCCGAAGGGTAACTCTCTCCCAACTCACCTTTCCCAAGTACAGTTTTTGTGTTTAGGGTTTTGTTTGCTTATCTGGAAGCTTAGTCCATAGTGCTGTGGGGCCATTCAGCTAATTGTCCATGTCCTTACCCATAAACAAGTAGAATGTCCACCAAATCTATGGAGGAAGAGCAGCTCCCAGGATTCACAGCATAGGAGCAAAGGACAGTAATAATCAAACCACATGTGAATCACTTCCTGTTGCTGGTGCCCACAGGAGAGCCCTTATTTTGAGACTAGACAGGAAGCAAGCCGTGCTGCTGCTTGCCTTGGTGTTTCTGTACTTCCTCCATGGAGGCCTGCGATTTAATCAAAATTGAGCAATTTAACTAAAAATGTTTCTTCCCCATATGTAGTGCGTCCTTTGTTTTTTCTGTAAGATGCATGTACCCAAGCCGCTAGGGTAGAGTGCACATGGAAGTGACCTGTAGCACCCCATAGAGGCATAGTTTCCCTCTAAAATAAGTGGAAAGCTTTGTCAAATGGCTAGACCTCTCTATATAAACCATGGTTCTTGCCTGATCATTTTTTATGGAAAGGAACTAAATTAGGTTTCTACCCTCCTCCTTTTACTGTCCTATGTAGTTGGGTAGAACACAGTTTAAAAAACTTTTTGAAAACAATCTTCATGCCAACACCAAATAGGCAAAGCTGAGCAAATGGAGCGGCTCTCCTTGTGCTTGATTTCTGTTGGGTAGGTGGAGACTATCTTCGCTCATCTCCACTTCCTCGGGCCCCAGCATTTTACAGATGCAGAATCATTTCCTGAAAGACTGAACAAATAGCGAGATCTGGTTGATCTATCCGTTTTGGTACCTTCTGGCTGCCTGAGGGTCGGAGAAACTTAAGTCTTCTTGTTCTTTCCTTGGCCCCATCAGGACGGCAGCACCGCGCTCTCCATCGCCTTGGAAGCAGGACACAAGGACATCGCCGTTCTTCTGTATGCGCACGTCAACTTCGCAAAAGCCCAGTCTCCGGTCAGTGTTGGGCAACTGGCATTTGCAAGCAGGCTGAAGTCCACCAGGCTGGCTGACAGATGCCCTCTCCCAGGGAACTGATAGGCCATGTGGGATTCATGTCAATTCTGAAAACAGAAGTTTTAAGCCTAGCATTTAAGACATCATGCGGGACAGAAGCTCTCAGAGCTTTCTATTCTGTGACTAGTGGGCTCAGCTCCCAAACCGCACAGGGCAACCCATGGCTACATGTCACTGTGTTCACATAAAGTTGACCGTGGGCACCACATCACCCCAGAATTCACTGGCTGACTCGCTTGGACAGCTGGACGAGGCCTGCTGAGCCTGGCTGGCCTTGGAGCCATGTCTCTTAGAGGTGGACATCTGCCCTATGTCAGTGACCTCTCCTGGTTCGGGCACTCAGGTAGCTGTGGGCTGGATGTCCCTGGGGACACATCTACCTGAGGTTCCTTATTAACCCCCACTTTTCCCCTTCCCTGTCTCTAGGGCACCCCCAGGCTTGGAAGGAAGACATCTCCTGGCCCCACCCACCGAGGCTCCTTTGACTGATTGTGGAGTCACAGCCTTCCACACACGCCACCATAAAGCTGCTAATTGTTCCTGGCGGGGTGACAGATACTGAATGTATATGGACTGCACCTGAGCTGACTAGCCGACAGACAGAAGCATCAAGGCACAAGCTGAAGATGACACTTTTCGCAGGGGAGCAAAGGCAATGAGAGAAGCTGGATAGGCCTCCGCTCTGGCCTTGTGCTCCTTTGTGCCCTGAACCTAGAGCTTTGTGTCGGTTCTGTCGTCCACAGTGGCGGGAGACGGTCACCTCTCCTGACTGGGCAACTTCTATGACATACACAAGTGTCGGGTTCTCTTTGGCATCATAGTTTTGTGATTTTCCACCAACATTTGCGCTTACTGAAGTGTGGACCCATTGGGAGGCTCTTCCAGTATTCCATTCCAGGGGGATCTTGTTCATTTCTCATTCGCCCTTCTTTTAAAGCAAGAAAACCAGGATGATTTCCATCCTCGGTATCTTGGGCTACAGGCTGACAGTTTCTGGTGTAAAAATCGAAGATGGAACTTTTAAACTGTGGAAACTTAACAAAAGGAAATATTCTCAGTTGGCTAACCTAGGTGGATATATTACATGGCGTTTTATATAAAAGATGTCTATATCAAATTGACACAGTATTTTCAACTTTTTATATTCCATGGTAATTAAAGTCATGAGGAACTCCATGTGACGTTACCACATTTTTAACAGTTGCACAGCCCTGTCTGTATCTACTGATAACAGTTCGTCTATGTTAGCGTGGGCTCTGAATTTGCCTTTAGAGACACATAGCGTAGTTCTCTGTGTAAGTATGAATTCCTTTACATCATGTCACATTTACTTTGGTCCTGTACATGTATTTAAACATTTGAAGTGCCTTAGACTCTTGCCATTATTTTCAAAATAAAATTTCATTAAATTCTTCTCTTTGTCCCTGCTGAAGCGCTGACAGCTGTCTGCCCAGCTCTGTTGACTTATGGCAGTAGTTACAGACCCTGATGGATGGAAGCAGCAGTGCGTGGTCTGCCTGGTCCGGGTTCCACACCCCTGGGTTGCATGCCCTGAAACCTTAGACATACAGTGTTCTCAGCCAAGAACACCTCCCCCCTGCCCCCAAGTTGATTCTTCTCAGGTGTACAAGTGGTAGTCATAGACTAATTTGGGCACCACTATCAATGACTGACTAAAAGGTGGCAGCTGGAAAGACTGCTTAAAATATTTGTATCCTGTAGAGAAGATGCGAAGGACGCTATGAAAGCCACACTGGTGATTCAGGTGTGTCTGAGGCAGCTGACCATGATCCAGATGGGCTCAGGACCTCTGGGACAGGGAGCTGTGCTCTTCCACAAACTGTGAAAGTGAAGTTACAGGCACTGAGACTGACGAATCACTCCTCCTAGGACTGGGAATCAGGCTAATTTTTGGGTCGGGTCGCTACTCAAGAGCAAGTTCCCGTGGATCAGAAACGTAAATGATCGCATGATAAATTGAAGCAGAAGAACAAGAAGTCAGTAGAAGAAAAGAGCTCTGCGTTCTGCCTGCCCCTTTATGGCCCAGAATGCTTTTTGAGCACAAAGGCCCATTTCTAAGACAGTTTATAGCCTTGGGGATTTTCTTTATGAAAAAGGAAAAAAAAAAAAGACATATTAACATTATAAATGCAAGGCTGACTATGCAATAAAGTAGTAGAGTGTTCGTCTAGTCAGTACAAAGCCCCGGGTTTAATTCCCCAACACTAGAGAGGTGCGGGGGGAGATACTATAAATGAATGAGAAAAATTAATCCCCCATGCTTTGATAAAACAAGTGCTTATTTTATCTTCCAGTGAAGGCTTACACTGTGTGTATCTAACCTCTGGGTAAAGCTCGCTGGCCTGAGACTTGTTTGCTCTTACAACACTTTTTCTCTTGTGCTCTCTACACACTGCATACACGAGCTGCTTAGCCCCACTGGCACAGCTGTAGTTTATGAAGGCACACTTTCATGAAGGGACTCATGAAAGGAGGAGCGGGCAAGGACCCAAGTGAAGGGCAGACTAGGGTGGGAGACTCTTGACTTACTGTCTACCCCAAAAGAAGCCCAGCCTTTAGGTGACCAAGGTCTAATTTCCCAGAAACCTATGTGGTAGAAATTTTGCTGCTGAAGGCCGAAGTGGACCCCAAGATAACAGGAATGGAACAGTTCCTAGGCTTCAACGTTAAGAGAAACTGACAACGTGTCTTCCTGCCAGTACTGAGCCTCACACTTCGAGTGGGCAATATTTTATTTCTAGGGAATTTACCTGGAACACGCTACCTAGCGTACAGTCTCCTCACACACAGTGCTGGGCCCTTTCCTGTTGTCAGTTTGGTCTCCAGCTTAGTCAAATTGAGATACTGAAGATATGGTCCTTGAAATTTTCAAAAGAACTGCTGAGTTTTTGTCCCTTAAAGGAAGTAAAACTAAGCACAGCCTGCCTTCACGCCTTTCTGGAGGATACCTTTGCTTTCCTGGTGTGTGTGAGCATTCCCTCCACGACATGGGTAAGACTGTCTGAGGGAGCCTGGTGGAAGGTGAGGGTTTGGCTCTTTCCCAAGGTCTCTGATCCGTTAGGTCTGCCACTTGCGGCAGCCCAGACATCTCTCAATGCAGCCTTAGGCCCATACTAACAATTCCCTGTGAATGAGGCTCTCCACACAGGTTCTTCCCAAATGTGAATGACAGAGAGGGAGGAGCTTGATCAAAGCAAGAAACAGTCCATGCTACCGCTGCTGCTCTATCCATGTTAAGGCATCGCTGCATCTCCGGGGTTCTCACTTCTAGAAGCCAAGAACCCTATTGTCATCTGTGTTCAAGGGCCGTGAAGCAGGGCTGGCTCGGTCAGTATGGATAGGACAGTGGCCAAGCAGGCCATGGTTCATCTTTTCCTTCCCTACTTCCTCATGAGCTGGATTGTGATTGCTCAGGAAGGCCATGAACCATCGCTATGGTTTTGAAATAATGACAATTTTCCATTTTGTTTTTACTGAAAGGACTTTTTTTTTTTTTTTTTTTTCCTTAAAGCCCTAGCCCTTAGCCGGAAACTATTTCATTCTACATTCTACATAAGGCATTACTCATCTGGTATGTTTATACTCTGCTCTTATTCAGTATGGCTGTAATTTAGAAGCCAGCCAGTTGTAAAAATATATCTGAAGTGCATTTCGTTCGAGCCCATTACCACAAAAGGATGTGGTGAGCTCCGTGGCCACAGAGCTCCAGCTGCTGCATTCCAGCTGCCTGTCACGGGAGTCTCCGTGTTCTCGGGGCCGAGTGTGAAGCCGCAGTCAGATGCTGTCCTGAGACACCCACCTTGCATTTGGCAAGAATACTGCAGAGAAGCTAGATGGCAAGGTGGCATTTTTTAGGGGGGCATTCTTACGTAGAAACATCCGGTATAGGGAACGTTTGCGAGTAAGTGGCATTGCAGGAAACAAACTGGCCTAGCACTCTTCTTCAGTGATTTAATAGGCAAAAGGACAGAAAGTCGCATTTTTTTTTTTGCTTCTGCATGTGTGTGTGCATGTGTGCATGCGTGTGTGTGTGTGTGTGTGTGTGTGTGTGTGTGTGTGTATCAAAGGGCACTGACTGTGTGTGCCTGTGGAGAGTAATTTCAGGCGTCAAACCTGGATTACTTCTACCTCCTTTTCCTTGCTTTGAGATTTGCCAGGCTTCACCTTTCAGAGCCAGAAGTGCAGGCCACCACCAATTCTCCTGGTGTTTTTTGTTTTGTTTTGTTTTGTTTTGTTTTGTTTTGTTTTGTTTCATGTGATACAAGATCTGGATTCAGGACCTTCTGCTTGCAAGGTAGAATCCTAACCCTAAGCCATCCCACAGTCCTCTGCCTCTTATTTGCAGATGATAGAACCTACACAAGAGGTTTTTTTGGACATTCTTTTTTTTTAAGCATGTGTATGTAGGATTGTAGATATGTATGTGCATGTATACAAGAGGACATTTTAATGTGTGAGCCTGTGGAGTCCCAAAGGTGACTTCGGGAATCATCCTGGATTGCTCTACCCCCTTATTGCTTTGCTCTGAGATTTCCCAGGCTCCTTCTAGGGCAGGAGGCACAGGCCACAGCTCTTCTCGTGCAGCATTTTTACAGAGGATCTGCGTATAAACCTTTTGCTCATGAGGCAGAGGTTTAACCGTAGAGGTATTCTGATCCAATATTTAAGCCAAAATAAGCTTTTATACTTTCAACTCTCCCCCCCTCCTCGCCCCCCAATCCTAGGGGGAAAAAGTTTACTCAGCTCTGAAGTTGAAAGGAAGAGAAAGCACCTGGTTTGAGGACAGGCAAGAGCCCTTTTGCCACCAGTGTGGGTGACTCTACCACAGGAGTCCAAGTGCCAGCCTGGAGGGTCATTTGCTCCCATGTGTATGACAGCAAAGACCTCTCCGTTAGGAAATACTGTGTGTAAATAAGCAGGCAATAGCAGCATTCACTCATTAGGCTGGTTCTCTCAAGATCTCTGAGGACTTACCTATCCCCGTCCTTTCTGAAGTATCATTTTCCAGAAAAATCCCTCCCTGACAGGACATCAGTAGAACCAAATGTCTGTGCTTGGGTTTGTAATGCACCTACTACAACTAAAAAGCTCCAGTGCCTGACTGGTGAGTGAGAGTTGAATGATACAAGAACAACTGAAGGATGGTGTCAGGTGATGTCAGTTGCTTTGTGAGAGGATATGTTTGGGAAGGAGATAGGACAGTGAGGGATCTGAGGGGTGGTGCAGGGTTCCTGGTGATGGTTCACGTACTGTCTGTGTGACAGGTCACCGATCACTCATGCAGTGTACTCACGATGCATGTGCTTTCTGCATGTGTGTGAATGTCAACATAGTTTAAAAAAGGAAAAATTCACATCAGAGATCTGGGGGCAGAGGGTTTAGAGTTGAAATCCAACAGAAACAAAGACGGACACAGTGAGTGAATATGATGAACCCAGGAGCTCTCGGCCCTGCCACCTCTGTAATGTTAGTGCATCATGGTGAGCAGGCGTTCCCTTACCTCAGCTGCAAATGTCTGTCAGAGGACTGGGGGGCGTCTGAGAGAATCCACCTGGGGTCTGTGGTCTCTCTCTGGGCATTTACCTTTGTATTTTTTTTTTTTTAGAAATTAAGTCTTATTGGAATCTTTGCTCCCCAATTTAAAACAATATTGAAAAGATGCCTTTGCCTAATGGCAAGCCTTTCCTTTTTACAGCTTGGATAATATATCTTGTGTTGACAAATCCTCTATTCATCCACTGTTGGGTTTTAGAATTCAACCAGAGTTCTTGACTTGAATCACTGCAGTCTTGTGGGAAAGAGAGTGACCCACACATTCACTTGGAAAGAAAGAATCCTCCTTTATGCTCACCCCAGTGTCTGCGTTGTGGTGAATGTTGGTTTAGAGCCTAGTCGGTCTCCCCCCAAGCCCCGCGAGGACAGCTCAGCTTGGAGCCGCTGTCTTCTCTGCAGCTGCCTCTGAATTCCATCCTGCTTGACTCTGACGCTGACCCTGACACACAATCGTCCTCACAGAGCTGGGATAGCAGCCACTCTGCCAGCAGCTGAGACAGATGTGTCTGTGAGGGGAAGTCACAGGGACCCTTGGGACCAGAGGCTGACTGGAAGAATCCTAGGTACAGCGCAGCGTACATGTCACGGCTCTTGTTACAGAGACCGAGTTGGGATGAGAAGGAAGAACAGGAAATCGGGGTTTTACTGGGAAGCTGGAGCCAATATGTTTATATTCTGCCCTAGCTATAAATTAATCTAATCTCGAAGACTTTCTTTTAGAAAGTACAGTTGCTGAGATTGATGGATGGAAGGCCTTGGCGACCAAAGGAACATTGATAAAGTCTCCCCTGCTCATTCAGTCACTGTCAGGACATAAGGCCAAATCCATAACCAAACACCCGCAAGCTCAGTCTGTCTTACAGACCCCGCCTCCATCCTTCTGGCCTATAAAATGTTTTTGCTTTGGGTCTTGTTCATTTGGATTTAGTTTAAGCTTCGTTGGAAGGTCTGTTTTTCTGAGATAGGGTCTTGCTATGTGGCACTGATGAGCCACTTGGTATTACATATCCAAGACTGGCCTGGAACTCACACCAATCCTCCTGCCTCAGCCTCCCAAGCGCTTAGGGTTATGAATGTGAGGGGCCACATCTAGCCTATTGCATGTGGGTCTTCCTTGATCACTCTCCACTTTATTTATAAAGAGAGGGATTCTCTGTTGAACTCAGAGCTTATCAGTCAACAGTATAGCTTGACAACTTGCCTCAGGATCCCTTGTCTCTGTTTCCTAATACTAGGACAACAGCAACAGCTACACATCTGCCCACATGGGTGCTAGGAACTTGGACTTCAGTCTTCACACTTATACAGTAAGCACCTTAGCTCCTAAAATATTTAAATAGGTAAAACAGAGGTTGGATTTCTTTAGGTGTCAGAGTTTAGGGACTCCAGCCAAAAAAGAAGACAGTAGACCTAAAGTTGACAGAGTGCAGAGCCTTGGATTCAGGAATATGTTTTGCTGAATTCTTACCTGTGCTTCTAAGCCATATTAAAATGAGGGAGGCAAAACCTGCCCACACTCACCAATAACTCTCTCAAGCAGATATATGCGACAACCTCTGTATGGAGAGGAGCTGCATCCTTATGCTGTCTTGGTGAATGTTGACCTGTGAGGACAAATGTTTTAGGCAAAATGTTTAGGCAAATGTTTGGAAATATAGGAAGTGACTCTTGTGGGATTTGCCCCTGTTCACTTGATGTCTGACAAAGAATGCTGTGACCGTTAATCCTGGGTGTCGACTTGACACACCTGGCATTAATTAAGATCAGCTGAGATGACCTGAAGAGATTATCGGATCAATATATTTACAATATAAGACCAGCCCTAGATCTGATTGGAACCTCCCTGGATTTCACTGGAACCCCCCGTACCAGATAAAAGGAACACAGAGCAGGAGACTGGGAAGAAGAGAGACTAGACTCTCCAGGAATCCTCCAGCCTTCAGCCATCACCTACTGGATGTTTGCAGTGATGGAGCCATGTCACCTCCGCCATGAAAGACCATTTCTCCCCTCTGGAACCATAAGATGAATAAATTTCCTTTTCTCCTTTAAGTATTTAACTTTGAGTGTTCTCTCACAGCAATAGTTAAGAGTAACTATTACAAATGCCATTTCACTTCCTATTTGTACAGTCTCTAGTTTCTGTAAATATGTTAAATGTATTGATAGAACTAAAAAACCATGAAAAATACTCCTGAAAGATTCTCAACTTGCAGCAATCCATGAGAACAGCCAGAAGGAACCAGTTTATTTGATAGAGTTGTTCCTGATAATCTTTCAAGAGTGCACCACCCTGCTCTCTAAGTGGGCCTGACATGACCCATGACCACGTCAATGCTGGGTAACCAACCTGCCTTGAAGCAAACCACAGTGAGCATTCCTTGCCCACACGTCACGCGGCTCCCTTGACCTTGGCCTGTCTCCTCACAGCTGTCCACTGCTGTAGGCTGCCTGACCAGCAGCTGAGAGGATTTGACTTTGTACACATGGTTCTGGCCTCTAGCCGGGCAACCCGTGTTTATTCTCATGGCCAGCCAAAGACACGAGACACGAAGGGACAAGGATTCACTAAGGTAGGTGCAAAGCAGCAACTCGTTCCTACCGCATTTGACTGGCCCAAGAAATTCACAGGACCAGCCCAGATTCTCAGAGCATACGACGTAAATTATTGAGACAAACTGTTAAGTGACAGACCAGAGTGCCCAGTTAAAGAGAAGTGAGGACTTGTAGCTATAAAATATAATAAATTTTATCATAATAGCATCTCCCCCACAGTAATAGTTCTGTGGCTAGGAAGATGTCTCAAGGATTAAAGTTTTTGCCTCGAAAGCAAAAAGACCTAAGTTTGAATCCCAGATCTCACGTAAGAATGTTGGTTAGAAATGGCAGAGGCTTACAATTCTGGCCCTGGAAGACAGAGCCTAGGGAACCCCAGAGCAAAGCAAAGCAAAGTGGAAAAGCAATTTAGGATGAGTCCCAATGTCCCAAAGTGCTCTCTTGTACATACACACAAAAATTAAAAAAACAAACAAACAAACAAAAACCAGTTCTGCCAGGACTCTGGGGTTGCTCAAGATTCATGCTTGTAGAACAGACTTAGGTACCCGTGGAAAAAGGGCAGAGATGGCCCACACGGGTCACCCTTCAGATTGACAGATGCTTGCACAGAATACAGGCCTGATACAAGCTCTCTGCCACACCTTGCTTATTTCCGTGGAGGCCTCAACTGGAATGCCGTGACACTGGAATGTGCCGCTGCCACAAAGCCTCTGATGATTGTGAGCAGAAAACAGGAAAGGCAGCTACTTGGTGACCCAAACCAACGAGAATGTGTTATCATGGAGTCTTAGGAGCTAGTTTTAAAGGGTATTTTGGGGTGAGGGACTAGAGTGAGGCATTCTGAGGAAAGAACTAGATCTCTCCAGCTCTTTCTCATTGAGGAGAGCACAGCATAAAGTTAGGACCTGAGGGTCTCTGGTTGTGCCCACAGGCAAAGGTTGAAACACCTCATGGCCTGCCCCTGCCCTCTACCCCCATTGTGCATAAACTTGGAGGTGATCCTGGACCATCATAAATGGCTTCTCCTATCTGTCTCAGGGAGCAAGTCCCAGGCAGGGATTCCCCAGTGCAAGCTGGCTTTGCACCCCATAAGGTTTTCTTCTTGTCTGCGCCTGGGTGCTTCATCACCAAAGCCAGGTCCTTGGAGTCTCTTACATAGGTATGATTGCCCCGAGAACCAAAATGGCAAGGAGATGCCAGGTTGAGAGCTGAGTGCCTGGTAAGAGGGGCAGTGTGGATTTATACAGCAAGGTGAGTCTCGAGGCCCCTAGTACACTTCCAAAGGGCAGCTGTGTTTAAAAAAAGGGGGAGGGGAGAGTAGAAAGGTGCAAGTACTGAACAACAACAACAACAAAAATCCAACAACTAGCACAAAGCACCACATTTAAATGAATCCCCCCAGGAGACAATAAGCCAGGAAAAGTTTATTCAGCCAAATCAACTAAGCAGATGTTTGTTCAGTAAATAAGCAGAGTGGGTATCCAAGGCCTTTTTGTAACAGACTTCATCAAGAGACTGAGTGGAGTGCTCTAAGGTCTCAGGGAGACTGTCATACTTCTAACCGCATCAAACTAGTTTACTCCTCTAGGAGGCCTGACCCATTAGCTCCCCCTAGAGGCCAATTGCAGACATGCTCAAACTCTAATCTTTTAATAAGGAATCAATCTTGTTTGTCGCATTTACAAAACACAGCACAGGTCTGAAATTCTATATATTCTTGCATATAGGAATGGCCACAATCATCTCATGAATCTTCTAAGTGTGAATGCTCTGGGTCTCACAGTAAGATGTGTTTTGTTACTGTGAGTCAGGTGGACGCTTGCAGCATTTGCAAAGCCCTGATGTAGAACATGATCCCCTACAAGTATTCGTGGTAGGGAACCAGGCAGGGAGAAGACATCTGCTAAAGGCCATTTGGACTCCTGATTCAAATCCTGGGTATAGGGAGAGGTGCAAAGACAAGAAAGATGTAAGTCCTTGGCCGCCAAGGACACAGCCCACCAACCGGTCACAAAAGAAAAGCAATTTGCAGTGCAACTGGTGCCCAAGACAGGAGTGCCAGCAAGAGCCAAGGGTAGGCAGAACTGCTGTGGGAACAGAACATGGGTTGGACTGCCTGTCCTGAGTGGCGTCATGGAGGAAGAAATGGTTACGAAGTCCTGTAGAACAGTAGCATTTATTTACTTCGCGGCAGGTCAGAGCCAGAAAGGCTGCTATCGTCACCTCGAGGGTGTCATGATTTGAATGTGAGTTGCTGCCCTACAGGCTCATGCGTTTGATTCTTTAGCGGGTGTTAATGTCTGGGAAGGTATGGCGCCTTTAAAGGGCGGAGTCTTGCTGAAGGAAGGCACGTCACATTTGGGAGCAGTGTCTTGCTTCCTCCTACCCCCCTGTTCTCTCCACCTCCTGATGGCTGTGGGGACCTGAACCAGACTCCTGATGGCGCCTCCAGCCTTCTGCTATGTGTTTCCCACTATCCTGGACTGGAGAGGTGGCTCCAGGAGTCAAACCTCTCTCTGCCTCACAGGCAAAAAAGAACCTGAGTTCAGATCCCTCATAAAAATACCAGGCAGAAATGGAAGCGGTCTACTTCCAAGGGGGCGGAACCTCGGAAACCCAGAGCAAAACCAAAAGGAGATAAAGCCATCCAGGGTACTTCCTGAAGTCACCTTCGGGCTTCCACAAGCATACACAGTACCCTCTGAGTAAGACAGTGAGACAGACAGACAGACAGACAGACACACACACACACACACACACACACATACACACACACACATACGCACACACTCGTGCAAAATAAATAAATAAATATCCCCTTTGAAATCATAAGCCAAAATAAATACTCCTTTCCCCTAAGTTGCTTGTGTTGGAGTTCTATCTAAATAGGAAAAAAGAAAAGTAAATGTAACATAGTCCTACAGTTATAAAAGTTTCAAAATTTATACCAAGTGTCTTCTCTTCTGAAGTCAGCCTACTTCTCTTCTTCCTTCGTTTTTGGAAATTTTTTTCTTATTTTTGCTCCAGGACCTCATTCCAGCTAGGCAAACACTCTCTCACTAAGGAGTTAGTTTGTTTTCATAGTGGTAAAATATACGTAAATGAAGTTTACCATCTTAACTATTTTAAATGCATAATCCAGTGGCATTTATTACACTATTTCCTGTAACCATCACCTCTCTCCATTCCCAGAACTTTTTCTTCACCCAAAATAGAAGCTATTAAGCAATAAGTGACCTCTGCTCCCCACTCCCTCAACCCTTGGGAGTCCCAGTCTGCTTTTGGTCTCTGTGCTTCTGCTAGTTGAGATGTCTCACTTCGGTGGAGCCACGTCATAGCCACTCTTTTGTGGCTGATCTTTCTCTTGACCTAGAGTTCTGAAGGCTCATCCATGTTATAACATGGCCTGCTACAATCTCTTGTATAACATGTGGCACAATTTGCTTATTGAATCGCCTGCTGATAGACACACGGATTGTTACCAACACCTTAAGTGAGAGGACTGAAGCTCTGTCACAGAGACACCCCAGTACTTACATTTCTGATCACAAGGGCCATGACTTCCGCCTTCTGAGCGAGAACCTTGCTCTAGGTACACTAAGCTACTACAAGTTACCAAGAGTCTGTCTTGCCATGACACCCCTGATTTTACATTCTGCTCTAATTTCAGTAGTGAAAAATAATAGCCACAAAACCCTTCCATTACACTCAAGTACACACCTCGCAGGCACTGTTAGGAGCATTTCTCACATTTTAGCCCACTTTCTCCTCACTGTAGAGATGATCTGCTCTATGGAGATGGGAAG
Organism: Typhlomys cinereus; assembly: GCA_023101885.1. Taxonomy (NCBI): domain Eukaryota; kingdom Metazoa; phylum Chordata; class Mammalia; order Rodentia; family Platacanthomyidae; genus Typhlomys; species Typhlomys cinereus. The sequence continues at coordinate 1,385,120 of JALPQD010000086.1, forward strand.
GACTACGAGCTACCCACACACGTTCCCTGACATACAGACTCTACTTAGAGACACCAGGACTGAGTCTGGGCTGCTGGGGCTCTCATGGCACCGTTACCCAGCATTCCATGTGTCTCTGAGTCCCGCGTTGCAGCCTACTGCAATCAGTACACATTGAGCCAGCAAGCTGTAAAACCCGGAAGCATCAATGAGCTTCAAGAACCTTGAAGCATTCCATGTGTCTCTGAGTCCCGCGTTGCAGCCTACTGCAATCAGTACACATTGAGCCAGCAAGCTGTAAAACCCGGAAGCATCAATGAGCTTCAAGAACCTTGCCCTAGTTATACTTAGCCACAAAACTCCTTATCTATGGAGACAGAAACTTCTAGCCAGAGAGTCCATAGCTGGTTTCTTCAAGCCTATTAAGCTAGGGAAAGCAATCAATGAGGCTATCATGCCACCCCCAAGGAGAGAGAAAAGAAGAGAGGCTTTGTTGCTGCAAACAAAGCACTTAATTTCCAGGCTTTGCGAGAAAAGTTATTGTAAAGTCTGAACTCCCAGGGACTCCGTGGCCTGGCAGGGTGACTGCTGAGTTCTCTAGGTCATGACTTTAGCCATCAAGTGAGGGTCTCAGTCGGTTGGTCCTCAGGAACATATTTACCTGCCCCTGTCCTAAGGCTGTAACTCTGATAATCCTTCAAGGTTCTCTTCTAAAGCGCCCAGGTTGCCCACTGCTGTTTCGTTTGGAAAAAGCCTCTGACTCCAAGGCAGGACCTAAATATCTGGCTATTTCCCATGCCCACCCACTCCAGAATGTTCCTGTCAACCTTCCTCACCTACCATTGTTTGCCACCAAGAATATTCTGCCACAGAAATCAGAGTTGGCAGATGGGGCACGGTGGTACACACCTAAAATCTCAGCACTAGGGAGGCTGGGCAAGAGGACCTCTGAAAGTCAAGACAAGGTCAGCCCGGTCTACACAGTGAATTCCAGGCAAGCTAAGGCTACAGGGCAAGACGTTGAAAAGCAAACAAGAAATCAGGGCGACATCTAGTACCAGGGAAGGGGAGCCACGGACCGGCATCTAGACCATTCTCTGGAGTCCAGGGTGATACCGCCCACCCTCAGCGCTGCACACGGTCCCATGATTACCCTTGACTCAGCCAAGGTTCTCCAGAGAAACAAAACCGACAGGACACATATGACGAAGGGTTGATATGTGTAAATTACAGCTACCATCTAGGAGCCTGCAAACCCATTGATACAGCTGCAATCCAACGCCCGAAGTTCACAACCCAGAAAGCCAAGGAGAGCTTGGATAGGTGAGAGTACCTTTCTAGCCTTAATGTTCTATCCAGACCCAACTATGGATTCGAGATGTGCTACTTTTTTACTCAGTCCACCAACTTAAGCGCTAGTCTCCTCCCAAACGCCCTCACAGATACACCTGAAAACAATGCTTTGCCAGTCACGCGGACATTTCTTACCCCTTCGATGTGCCAGACTAACCATCACACTCCTCTGGCCCAGAAGTCTTCACACTTGGGCGTCCTAAAACCCTGAAGCCCGAGACCCTACCTTGCCCAGAATTACGGCAAGAAAGAATCTATGTAGGTAGGAAGCCCAACAGCGCAACGACGACAGGCTATGGCACACGGCAGGGAATACACGCTGACCTCATGCAATCACACGTGAACCCCAACCCTGTTATAATTATATTTAAACCATGGACTGGTCTACTCAGTACAAAGAAATTTCTAGAAGGAAAAGTCGGAAGCTCTGTAGCTGCTTTCTGGGTTTTTTTTTTTTTTTTCATGTGTGTATGTGTTTGCATGTTGGCTGCACATCATCCTGCATTGCCTTGCTCTGCTGTTTCCCAGGTTCTGCTTTCCAGAGCTAGAATTACAGTCCCCTGCCATATCCCCCGGGCATTTGTTACCTGAGATCTGAGGATCCAAACCCAGGTCCTTTTGCTTGCAAGGTGAAGACTCTAACCATTGAGCCATCTCCCAAGCCCTGTAGCTTCTTGGAGCTGGTAAAGCAGGTGATGGTGGAATCAAAGTGACCTGCACAGACATTGTGCAAGTGCTGGAAAAGCTCACTCAATTTCTTGAGGTTGGGTCGTTTCTCTCTTAATGTCTCTCAATGGCATCCCACATGGAACACACAAACACCTCTGTGGAGCAAGCATCCTCCTGGGCGACCCATGAGCATGAACAGCAGATGGGCCCGTGGACACCCGGCCAAAGTGCAGGTATGACACTCACCTAGGCTGTCCACTGCAATGCTTAGAACAAAGAGACGCTGTGGCCCGGCTCTTCTGAGAATCTCCGTCTGCCTGTGGAATGTGGGGGAAGGAAAGCTGCTCTCCCAAGCACTAGATCTGCTAGGAGGTGATACCCAAGCTTCACCAGGCCTGATCACCTCTCAGAGCTTGATTCCCTGACTCTAGCACTCCTGGCTATATTCTAGAATGTTCAGAACTCCATTCCCATATATATTTCATGCTTCCCTCCTCTAAAACAGTTTTCTTATCCTACTTTCCAGATAGGCACAGCTGGTAGTAGTGAGCGGTGCTTTCTAATGCATTCAACCCTGTGTTAGCTGCACGTGTCACCTTACCACATCCCATCAGTTAAAGTGGCAGCCTAGCCTACTGGTTCCTCCTAGTTATCGGTTATCAGGTTAGTCCCCTTCTCCTGCCTTTGTTCAGAGCTCTACCATCTTTCCTGGTTGCCTTAAGAATGTCTGAGCTGGACTCTTTACCACAAGCCTTGATTTCTTCAATACCCCCCAAATAAAACACTATAGAACTGGACTTTTCTCTCAGAAAATGAGACATACACTTTGATTTCCCCAAGGAAGAAAGGCACTTACCCTGCAGTAAAATTCAGAAAAGGTGAGTTTAAAGAGGTCTAATTTTTTAAAAGAAGAACAGGATTACGGGGAGTTGCCTCATAAAGTTCAGATCCCCAGATCACACATAAAAATACAAGGCAGACAGGGTAGCAACCTGGAATTCCAGCCCTGAAAGGCAGAATGTGGGAAACCCCAGAGCAAAGCAGTGAGGAGGCAGAGCAATCTAGGATGATTCCTGATGTCACCCTTGGGCCTCCACAGGCACACACATTCAAGTGCCTTTTGGTGTACACACACACACACACACACACACACACACACACACACATGCAAAAGAAAAAAAGAGGAAAAAAGACATGACAATTAAATGAGTTTATCATTAACTGTTTCTATGCAATATGCCACAAGAATTTATTGTTCAAACTTTTTAAAAGTCTCTGGGAAACTTTAAAAGAAATAAATTCTACTCATTTCCTTTGAGTATGTGGTTTATACATACGTATGCGCATGCCCGTGGGGGCGAGTATGTGTGCAGAGATCAAAGTGGGCGGCTGGGTGTCTTCATCTATTTTCTCTGGTTTATTCCTTGGAGACAGAGTCTCTGGTTAATCCTAGAACTTGCCGTTTTGATCAAGCTAGCCTGCAAGTTCCCATCACTTGCCTGTCTCTATCCCCCATACATTCCTGACACACGTTCCTCCTTGGCTTTTGCATGGGTTCTAGGGAGTCAGGCTGAAGTCCTCTTCGTTGTGTGAATGCACATACCACTGAGCCATCTCCTCAATTCAACATTTTTAAAGAGTGAATTTAATGAAATCTTTCTTTGCCCTTCACAGTACTGAATATGTATCCTAATCCCTTTCTACGTTTCCTGCTGGCTGTCAGTACTTGATTCTCCCTCTACAGCAATTTTAAGTAATTTCATTTACTCCCTTTGTCGTAATGTTTAGGTTTGAATGTGAACGTCCCCACGCTGCATGTGTTTTTCTACGTGGCCTCCAGCTGGTGGCACTGTCGCATGGTGTTGTGGAACCTAAGACGTGAGGCTTCCTGCGGAAGGACTGTTCTTGTTACTGCCCAGTCCTGGATCCGGTCTGAGCTCTGTGTTTCCTGGTCCATCAAGACAAGAGGTCCCAGTCACCCACTGCTGCCACATTGTAACATACCCTCAAACAATGAGCCAAAATAATCTTTCTTAAGTTGCTTTGGTCAGGTATTTGATCGTAGCTATGTAAAACTAACACAAGAATGATGAAACCCTGACAATTACCAGGTAACTATTGATAGCTGCACATGTATTTCTTGACATCAGGGGCTTTGAGATTTCAGAAGGACATAATAGCCTTTTGTTGATGAAAACATCATTAGAGATGCTCATGGTTTGCCCACCACCAACCACGGGCCTGTCTTTTCCTTTTTAGGTTTCTGCTTCCTGCTGGACATTCATAGATCCCCCCATTAGTAATAAAAAAAAAATCACAGAAACCAAAATCTGATAAGTGCTCATCCTCAACAGAAGATTCTGGGAGTTTCACCATTCAACATAAGATGACTTAAAACCAAGCCACAAGAATCAGATGCTGCACAAGCCAAAGCTGCTACCTGCCCACCCCTAACAGGATCCCAAGAATATCACCGTTCAACACAGGCTGGCCATAGCTGGCTCTTAAGTCCTTTACCCTCCCCTTCCTTAGCTTCACTCTCCCGCACTACCATGATAGCTAGGAAACCAACCAGCCTCTATAGCTTTAACAAGCCCTGGAACCTATGAACTCTAATGAACTCCAGTCTTTCACTATCAGATACTTTATCCATCCACACTCCCTCTTCTCAAAACCATTTCAATACTCATCCTCACTAATAAAACTATAGGACTCAACTAATATTTGGATAGCTATCAGTTTCCCCAGCCAGTTCTTAATAAGTTACCATAAAGTTCATTATTGGTTGCTCCTTAAGTTCTTTCTAGACCCCCCCCTCATTTTAACTTCTCATACTCTTGATAACATCTAAAATCTGTGGACTTCTACCAAAACCCTAATTCCTTGTTCCTAGCTAATTTATCCATCCCATCTTATCCTTTCAAAACTATTCTAGTACATAAACCAAACCTCCCCCAGCAAGTCTGACTCCTAATCCTAAGCTTGTCATCTAAAATCAGAGCCTGTTACTTTGCATCAGCACCAGAATGGCCCACACTCCCCAGCTGCGCTGTAGCTACCACATCCACAAAACAGCTCCCACTAGGCTGACAAGACCAACCTATCCAAAGGTCCCAGCAACTAAAAGAAGCCGACAACCCCAACTGATACAGGAAAGCCAGAAACACATACTAAAGAAAACAACCAAAGACCTAACTCAAGATGCCCAAGTCACGTTGTAAAAACAGAAATTACACTAAAAAAAAAAACAAACAGGGAAATATGTCTTCTCTGAAAATCATCAATCTTACATCAGATTCCAATGTCAATAGCTTCTTGGATAATAGTCAATGAAACAAATATTCAAAATGCATTCCAAAGATCTATTATAATTGAGGAACTCTAAGAAAAACTACTGAAGGAAATGAATGAGTGCATAAACAAATACAAACAAGAAAACAACAAATAAGCAGCTAAAAGAAATAAGGAAGACAATGGAAGAAACAAAAATAAGTGTAAAGCTGCTAAAAAAAAAACCAAACTGAAATAAAACTTGAAATCAAAGTCATAATAAAATGTAAAAAAAATCAATAGAAAGTCTTACCACTAGAACAGACCAAGTGGATCTGCATGGGAAGATAAATTTTTTAAAATAAATGAAAACAATATCAAGGTGTTGTGGGACACAAAGGAGAAGTCACACTTATGGATCTATATATTCCCAGAGCAAGAAACCCAAAACGTGCAGAGTATATTTTCAACAATATAATAGACAAAAACTTTTCTCACCTAAGGAAAGAGGTGACTGTTTAAGCACAAGAAACATACAAACCATCAAATAGACAAGTTCATAGCAGAAAGACCCCCTGAAACACATAGTAGTCAAAACACTACAGGTGCAGACAAAAAAGAGAATCTTAAGAGCTTCAAAAGAGAAAAGCCAAGTCACATATAAAGAAAAGTTTATCAAAGTAACAATGGACTTTTCAATGGAAACAGTAAAAGTTAGAAGAGCTTAGAGAGACATACTTCAAGTTATAAATGACCATAAATGCAAACCCAGGCTACTATATCAATCATAATTAAAGGTGAAAGAAAATTTTCATATTTTCATAAAAGAAGATTGAAGATCTATATGAATGCCAAGCCAAGTTTACAGAATATTGTAGAAGGAATACTCAAGACTGAAGAAAAGGATAAGTACTCAGGAGGATATGGGGGAGGGGGAATAAAAATGCTAAGATAATCACTAAGCAAAGACCCACAAATATAAAGAACACAAAAATTGACAAAATGACAGGAATCAATAAACATCCCCCCACCCCCCGGTTAAGAGACATAGACTAACAACTTGGGTTAAAAAACAACCAACAATTTGCTGTCTTCAAAAAAAAGTGCCTCCCCATGAAAGACAGACCTTCTTAGGGTGAAAGGATTGACAATCCAATCGAATGGAACCAGGAAACAAGCAGGAATCATCATTCTGTTATCTGACAAAATGACAAAACCAAAACAAATCATAAGAGACGAGAAAGGGCATTATGTACTAAGAGAACAATCTGTCAAGAAGACCTTACAATTCTTAGGATATATGAGTTAAATACAGGCTTATCCAACCAAATTCATTGAACAAGCACCGTTATATGTAAAGCAATGAATCAACCCAAACATGGCAATAGTAGAAGATTTGAATACTCCATACTCGTCATTAGACAAGATAACAGGTTAACAGACCAAAAACTAAATAGACATCCTGGAATTAAATGAAGCTATAAACCAAATAGATCTGACCAACATCTATTAAAATTTCCACTCAAACACCAAAGAATACATACTCTTTTCATCAGCCCATGAATTTTCTCAAAGGACACAAAGCAAGCCTCCACAAATACAGAAAAAATAAAATTACATTCTGTATTCTATCTGATTACCATGGAATAAAGGTAGACACTCATAATAAGAGAAATGACAGAAAGCATGCAAACTCTTGACAGTAAGCAATACATTTTTAATAAGGAATGGGTCATGAAAGATATCAAAATGGAAACTTAAAAATTCCTAGAATTCAATAAGAATTAAAAAACACAACATATCAAAACCCATGGGATACAGTAAAAGCTGCTAAGAGGAAAGACATCACAAAACAGTAGATGGGCAGAAATAAGCAAGAACAAGGACAAAATTAATGAACTAGAAATAAAGAAAACAATACAAAGAATAAATGAAATAAAGAAATAAACGAGATTGACAAACCCTTAGCTAAATTAACCAAAACCAAAAGAGATAAAACCTAAATTAATAGAGATGAAATGGGAGACACCACAACAGATATTGAAGAAATTCAGAGAATCATAAGAGACAAGAGAAATTCAGAGAATCATGAGGGAGTATTTAAGAAATCTATACTTCACCAAAGTAGACAATCAAAAAGAAATGAAAGAATTTCTAAACACACATGATGTACTAAAGTTGAATCACGATGGAGCGAATGATTTAAGTAAACCTATAACAAGTATTGAAATTAAAACAGTAATCACAAATCTCCCAACCAAAATAAGCTCAAGGTTAGATAGATTCAGTTCAGAATTCTACCAGACAGTCAAGGAGGAATTAACATTGATCCTCACTCAAGCTATTGCATGTAATGTGAAGGAAAGAACACTTCCAAACTTTTTCTATAAAGCTACCCTGATCACAAAACCAAATGAAGATCTAACAAATAATAGGCCAATCTCACTTATGAACACAGACACAAAAATTTTCAACAAAATACTTACAAACCAAATCCAAAAACATATCAAAAAGATAATTAAGCATGACCAAGTTGGATTTATCCTAGAAACACAAGGATGGTTCACTATGTGTAAATCAATAACAGACAACAAAGGCAAAAAACATATGATCATTTCAATAGATGTGGAAAAAACCTTTGACAAAATTCAACACCCTTCATGATAAAAGTCCTAGAGACAATATAGATGGAATGAATATATCTCAACAAAATAAAGGCTCTCCACAAGTAACAAATAAAGGCTGTCTACAAGCCTACAGCAAATATAATCCTAAATGCTGAAAAACTTGAAGCATTCTCATTTAGATCAGGCTGCCTACTTTCACCACTCCTGTTCAATATTGTGTTTCAAGTCTCAGCAAGGGCATTAAGACCAAGAAAAAGAAATAAAAGGAATACAAATAAGGAAGGAAGAAGTCAAAGTGTCTCTATTTACAGAGGACATGATTTTGAATGACCCTAATGGTTCCTCCAGGAAACTTCTAGAGCTAATAAAAATGTTCAATGGAGTGCTAGGTTACAAAATTAATATCCAAAAATCAAGTGACTTTTCTATACAACAGAGATGAACAAAGCAAGGGAAAAAATGACAAAACAATCCCATTTACTAGAGCTCCAAAAAATTTAAATACTTTGGAATAAACTTAACTAAGGAATTGAAAGACCTGTACAATGAAAACTGAAAAACTGAAAGAAGAAATTAGAGAAAATACCAGAAGGTAGAAAATTCTCCTATGTTCATGGATCAAAAGGATTAACACTTTGAAAATGACCATCCTACCAAAAGCAATATAGATTCAATGCCATTCCAACCAAAATTCTAGTGTAATTCTTCAAAAAATATGCAGTGGGTACATATATACAATACATATATATGCATACATATACAATGGAATATTATTCAGCTGTCAAGAAAAATGAAATTATGAAATTTGCCAGCAAATGGATAGACTTGGAAGATGTATTATCGAGTGAAGTATCCCAGGTGCAGAAAGGTAAGCGCTGCATATTCTCCTTTATATGCAGATGCTAATAATGAACCTTCAGAACGGCATACTTTAAAATAAGCTCTCATAATAATTTAGAAAGAAACATAAGCTGGGGTGTAAAGTGATGAAGGAAGACCTTCATAGAAGGAAAAGTAATAAAACTCTAATGGAAGCACAAAAGGCCTCCAGTAGCTAAAACAATCCTGAGCAATAAAAACACTGCTAGAGGCGTTACTATACCTGACTTTAAACTATGTTACAGAGCCACAGTAATGAAAAGAACATGGGACTGTCACAAAAACAGATACACTTATCAGTGGGTTGGAGTTGAGGACCCAGCTATAAGCTTATGTGCTTACATTCATCTGAAACACTGCAGTAAACCAGGCCAAATACCTGTGAAGAGGACATCATAGGTTGTAGGTAGAAATGAATCTCTTACTGTTAACTATAAACATCTAATAACAAACAACCATCTAAACACTCAGCATGCAACCAAGGAGAATCCTTCTGCAATGGAGGATGTACAAGACAGAGAGACATACAGGCCAAAGTGCAGAGGAAAGGAAGCTTGGACATCTCAGCCCTAAACAGGACATCTAAACCATCCTCCACCCCGTGACTCAAGGACCCAACTACAAGAGGGGGTGATAAGAATGCAAGATCCTGAAGGCAGAGAGAAGCACTCTAGACAGTAACCTCTAGTCATATTAGAGTTGCTATACTCAAGACTTCAACACGATGACTTGTAGTTACACCAGACCTCCATAATAACTGCCTACCCACATTTTTGCCATGGAGAAGGAAGGAGGATCCCAACAGATATGCCACCACCCTGAGAGACGTTAGAGGCTGATGCCAGACAAGAGATGGGGAGCTTCTTAACCCCACAGTCTGCACAGTAGTGGGTCATCCATGCCCAAGCAGGTTCCCAGGCATTTGCCAATTCAGGCATCCTGGTTGGGACACGACAAATGGTACAAGCAAGAGGACGTGGGAGCATGAGGAAAACTGGCTAGAAAGGAGGGTAGGATGGAAGGACACATATGAATTCATTATTTTGTAAAAAAATGTTTAAAAATCAAGGGAAAGAGTCACAGAGCTCTGGGCCAGGGGAGCCATCTGCCCTGTGGCCCTCTGCCACCTAGTGTCCACATTAACTACTGCAACCTCCTCCATACCTGCATTTCCAAAAAGGATGGAGTCATCCCTTGCACTCACCATGTGGGCACCACCCCCAATGTTCAACCAACTTTAGGACTGTCAACAGAAACAAGCATGGCCATGCTGCAGGGAGAAAGAGGGGCTCTGGGATCGGACAGGCTGAGCCAGACCCCAAGTTTGCCACATTTACCAGTTGAGACTTAGGCAAATGATTGACTTTGTTAACCCTTAGCTTCTACACCTGAGAATATGGATGGATGTTAACCATGGCTGGGTACAGAGTCATGACCTTGAATGTCCAGAAAGTCAAGTGTGGGGGTACTGGGGTAGAGCTGTCAGTGATATGCTTGCCTTGCATGGAAAAGAACCTGAGTCAGATCACCAGAATACATGGTGGTTTGTTTCTTTGTTTGTTTAAATGCTCTCAGGATGGCTCAGCAGGTAAAGGCGCTTGTCATGCCAAGTCTGGAGCTTGAATTTGATCCTCAGAACCCACTGGTGGAGAGAACTGACTCAAAACAGTTCCCCTCTGATCTCCATGGAATGCTTTTGCGCTCTCTCTCTCTCTCTCTCTCTCTCTCTCTCTCTCTCTCTGTCTCACACACACACACACACACACACACACACACACACACACACACACGATGGTGCATGCTTGCAATCTCAGCACTGGGGAGGTAGAGATTGGAGAATCCCTGGGGCTTGCTGGTCAGCCAATAACTCTTACTTGGCAAGGCCTAGGCTAATGAGAGACCCTATCATAAAAAAGCCAGGTGGGCAGAGCCTGAGGAACAGCATGCAAGGTTGTCTGTGGCCTTTACATACGAATGCACCTATGCATATTTGCACACATAGAAAGTCAGATATGTCACACTGAAAAGATTAAATAACCTGAAATACATAAAAATCAAATCAACGAGTGCAGAGGACAAATGAAAAGGGTGAGCTAATTAACAGAACAGACTTGGTAAGACGCATGGAGCTGTCACTATAACCTTCTTCCCAGCACCCACTTCCCCTCCTCTGGGCACCTGAGACTGAGAAGCAGGACAGTAGTTGCCCTGAGTAAGGCTGCTTTTGAATTGCTCTTGTAGTTCTAGTTCCAAAATTGCAAAGACAAGGAATTGGTTCCCATGGATCGGGGCCAACTCTAGTTTGGTCAACTGTGAGCACATGGTTCTTGCAAATGAGCCTGACTGACTGGGGGCATTTGCTACCCTCTGTATGGGTCTGAACTAAAAAGCAGTGGCAACAGGCTGTGGACAGAGAATCCCTTTGAGAGCTTAGAAGCAAGACACTGAGACTCTGGACTTTGAACTTACAGAAAGCTACATGCTGGAGACTGATCCAGTCATCCGTCTGGGTCTAATCAACTGATGCAACTTTCATCTTCAGTCCCAGCTTAAATATGAGAAAACTGAAGACTGACGAAGTTTGATTACCTGCTGGATGGCACAGTCCAGCAGAGGGCAGCCTCCAAAGAAATGCTTTGAAGTCTACCCTAGGAAGGCCTGACGGTCAACATGGGAGCCTCCTGTACACATTATCCCACAGATGTTATTTTTTTCTGTTGCTTAACCCTTGATAACAAACTTCTTACTAATCTGATGTAAGGGTCAGGGGACTCTGCTTAAAATGTGTGTGTGTGTGTGTGTGTGCGTGTGTGTGTGTACATGCACACTCTTTTTTTTTATCCTGGAGATTGAATCCAGGCTTTATGTATAGTTAGCATATGGTCTACCACTGTACATTCAGCCCTGGGATGTCTGCATGCATGTCTTATGTCCTATTACTATGTCTTATGTCCTATTAGTATTGCTAATTATCCTTCAGGAAATATGATTAGATCAGACATTTTTCTTTTTTTTTTTTTTGACAGGGTCCTACTAGCTTGTCCTGTTGGATGTGAACTCTTGGGTTCAAGTAATCTTCCTGCCTAAGCTTCCAAATGCTGGGATTACAAGTACATGCTTCTGTATCTTTTTTTTTTTATTTTTTTATTTATTCAATTGTGCGTGTGTGCATATGTATGTGTGCGCGCGCGTGTGTGTATATGTGTGTGTAGAACCACGGATGAATCGGGAACCACCATGGACGCCTCCACTTCCTCTGCCCCGGGATTCACAGGCTCTGCCCTACCAGGACCAGAAGCGCAGGCCGCCCCCGCTTCCGCCTGGCGTCTATACGTGGGATCTGGGATCCGAACTCAGGACCTTCCGCCTGCAAGGCAGAGGCTTAACCCCTGAGCCACCTCTCCAGCCCCCTGCTTCTGTATCTTAAGACATATTCATATATATGCATTCACGCACATGTGCCCATTCAGAAGCAAACATGAATATACATACACACAAACCACCGCATATAAATGAAAATGAAAGAAAAAGAAAAAAGTATTTTTTCTAGCACAGAAATTAACCCAATGTAGGTTCATTTATAAATCATTTTTTAAAGAACATTTTGCAAATAGTACACAGTTACAGAAGCTTGTACTGCATATTTGAGGAAGAGAGAGGTTGTGCTAAAAAGTCATCTGGCAGGGAGCTGAAGTTTGCCCTGGTCAACAGTCAACAAGAAACTTGGCCCTTCAGCCAATGCTGCCAACTACCATGTAAGCAGGGAAGCGGATCCTTCCCCGCTCAGCCAGAGTCCACAGTCTAGTCATCACCTGGAAGACCTTGCAGCCGAGCAGCTAACTGCGCCTGAACCAGCAGAGGCCCGAGATCATAAACGGATCTTGTTTATACCACTATTTATGATGATGTCGTGTAGCGATATAGAAAACTCTCCTCCAACTTCGTAAGATCCCAAAAGAAAAGAAGACCATAGTGAAGGAGGTGGCCCAGGCCCCTGCTGTCACAAAGCAGAGGATGCCAAAAATGTGCTAAATCCTGTGCGTGAGAAACATAGCCCTAAATGCTCTGACATTGAACAGGACATCTATTCTCAAGGGACGTCACTGCTTCGCCAAATGGCTTCTCGACTCCTCACTGCAACAGCAAAGAGTTCTCTGTACGCAGCTGAAAATGCTCCCCTAGCCTGAGACCACCAAACGACTACCAAGCCTGTCCCCAAGTACAGGTCAGAGAGGAAGAAGACCAAAGTCTATTGGCCCAGACTACAAAGACAGTTGCCGGCGAAGGAATGTTCCTGCCCACTGCTCACTCCTTCAAGCAGGCAGCGCTACTGTCAGCACGTGGGAGGAGAACAGAGAAGCTCAGCGAGACTGCACAGGACAGGCAGGCTGGAGCCGGCTGTACAACACCCGCCATGTGTCATAATTTGGGGTGGGGATCCTCTACTGTGTCATCATGGGGAATGCCAGGGCAAGGCAACTGGTCTCCAGAAAGACATGTATCTCCACTATCTCCACACAAGTAACTAACCGCTGGGTATTGGGAAATGCAACATTCATAAGGCAGAGAAAGGACATTTTCTTGAGAACAACATCTATCTCAATTCGCAGTTTTAAAACGAAGTTGCTCATGAGGCACCACCCCTCCCTAGGGACTTTTGAGGGCTAATGCTGACTCTGGGAAGGGGAGATACTTCCGTGGTGTGCTCCCTTACATATTGTCCATTCCAGCACGTACTAAGGCGCATGCCAATACAGACAACCCTGATTAACTCAGTGAGCCACAAACATGCAGAAAAACATGAAAATAGAAGAATCTGGTTGGGGAGGTTTTTCAGTAAGAGAAGGAGGGGACGGAATTGGGTAATATGGGGTGAAAATGACAAATTCATTGTATCTCTTTATGAAACTGGCAAAGAATTGAAATAAGGATTTGTAGAGGTAGACTGCATCACTAGCATGTGTGAACACCTTGAGTTGAATCTCAGCATACACAAACACAAACACACACATACAAACTAGCTAAGTGTAGCGGTGCACACCTGTGCCCCAGTCCTCCAGTCATTTGGGAAGCTGAGGTGAGAATATCACTTGAGTCCAGGAGTTCTAACCAGCCCTAGTGAAACTGTGAGAGTCCACCTCAAAAATCTTAGTAAAAATGAAAATTGAACTTAGAATGCTGGGAGTGTAGTTCAGATGGTGGAGTACTTGCCTACCAAGCCCAGAGCCCTGGGTTCAATTCCCAGAAGCACACGAAACTAGGTGTGATGGTACATGCCGGAAACCCAGCGCTTAGAAGGCAGATGCAGAAGGTAGAGATACGAGGATCAGGAATTCGAGGTCATGGTTGGCTATATAGTGGGTTGGAAGTCAATCTGGGCTTTATGAGATCCTATTTCAAATGAAAGAAAGAAAAAGAAAGGAAGGAAGGAAGAAAGGAAGGAAGGAAGGAAAGAAGGGAGGAAGGAGACAGGAAGGAAGAAGAGAGAAAGAGGAAGGGAGGAAGAAAGGAAAGAAGGAAGGAAGGAAGGAAGAAGAGAGGAAGGAAGGAAGAAGAGAGAGAGAAGGAAGGAAGGAAGGAAGGAAGGAAGGAAGAAGGAAGGAAGGAAGAAGACAGAGGAAGGAAGGAAGAAAGAAGAGCGAAGAAGGAAGGAAGAAGGAAGGAAGGAAGAAAGAAGAGAGAAAGAAGGAAGGAAGGAAAGAAGGAAGGAAGGAAGGAAGGAAGAAAGGAAGGAAGGAAGGAAGGAATGATTAATATAAGCCACAGGCTACTTTCATCTTTTTTCTTTGATAAGGCAGACTACACATGGGTTAAGTCTCCTTAAGGCCTGTGGAAAGCTTTTAGATTCTAGGCAGGGGGCTGGGGTACAGTTCCCAAAGTTGGAGCTTTTAGAGTTAATTCCATGGGCTCTACCACGAATCCCCCTGTTGGTGTGAAACCGGGGGACCAGCTTCTGTGGCTTTCACACTCTCCCTTTCCGTGCGGTCCCGGGCTGGACCAACACAGGCACATGCAGACACAGAGCTTGACTTTCTCTATATCCGTTCCAGTCCCTTCTAGCTCACTCCTGCAAAGCTAAATCCCAACCCGTGGTGTTCTTTGGAACTAGAAAGCTAACACATAATGTACCCAGAGGGTGATGTCCAAGAGTCTCAGACCCAGAGGTAACTCACCCAAGGCAGCATCTATACAGGGAAAGCAAGACCCTGCAGCAAACCTACTGGCAGACGGGGGCTGTGTGTGCAGCAGCCACGTAAGCGTGCAGGCGTGAGCAAATGATGGAGGCAGTGAGAGCACTTGTGCTGCAACCACGGGTGTTGGTTTGCACACCTCACTGCTCATCAAGATCACCTGGAAAAAGTGTTTAGACAGACTACTAGACCCAAAGCCCAGTTTCTCACTGAGCAGGTCTAAGGTGGGGCCTGAGAGTGGCTTCACACCGAGCGTAAAGGTGATATTGATGGTCGGCGAACGCATGCTTCAGACACTTGCCTGCTGAAGCGCGATGCACTTCTTGGCTGTGCCACAGTTGCTGCGCTGCTTATGTTTATCTCCCAAGCCTGTCTACCCTTCCTCAAGAATATGAGTCAACTGACACAGTCGTTAGACTTATTTCTGTTTAAACTTAGTGTCTTTGAATTCTGACCCATGGTCGCATGTGCTGACATTCTAACCATTCTGCAAGTTCTCCACCGAATCCTCCTCTTCCTTCAGCATGATCCCATGGGGATGTTTTGGCCAAGGCTCCATTTCCTATCAGGACTCATGAGGAGGCACTTCCTGTCCACCCGGAGTATCCAAATCACATTCCTTGTTCTCCACTTTCTGCAACTAGCTTAAGTCAGGAATCTTCCCAAAAGAAGAAGTTAGGATGGATTAACTTAACGCACAAATGTCTTGAATTTATTACTGACCTAGCACCACAGAAGAAAAACGAAGGATACAAAAAAAAAGTCTTTAATTATCCAAAGGAGAAAAAAAAGGCTAAAAATATAGCTAAGGGTAGAGTACTTTCCTGAGAGGGGAAAGCTCTGGGCTCAAATCACAACACTAAAAAAGGAATTTTTTAAAAAAGGAACAATAGACACAGATTTCTGGTTCACATTCAGTATTTTAAGATTTGATGTGAAATTTAAAATCAAAATACCTAAAAGTGCCCTTTCTGTGCGGCATGAGAGTGTATGAGACTGACAAAATGGCATCTTACTAGATGTACTGAATCAAAAGAAAATCGGTTAAAAGACATCATGTACCTTATGAACCACAGGGCCATAGGGGGCACACACACTAAAATCCAACCCCCATACATACACCCACAAGCATATAACGCTTCCTCAGGTAAATGCCTCTTGAGACAGATTTTCAGCTGTGTATCATTTATTTGCTAAAGCGTAGTGGCCTATGGAGAGGAGCTATGGTCTGCTGCATAAATAGGCATT
This sequence comes from Typhlomys cinereus, assembly GCA_023101885.1. Taxonomy (NCBI): domain Eukaryota; kingdom Metazoa; phylum Chordata; class Mammalia; order Rodentia; family Platacanthomyidae; genus Typhlomys; species Typhlomys cinereus. The sequence continues at coordinate 1,401,336 of JALPQD010000086.1, forward strand.
TGGACAGCTTTAAGAATGCATACTCTTTACATCCAAATGTCGAGGGAAAAATTCCCAAGCAAAGTGGTTATTACAAGCAAAGAGCAACCATTTTCCAAAACCAAGAGGTGACTTGGTCTAATGTTGTCTTTAAAAACTTTTCTTCCCCAAGAGCTGCACAGAGAGCTACTGATTTACGTAATGAAACAGGTCGCCGCTGACCCCAGGACTCAGGCTGGCTCACTATTCTCTACCTCCTCCAAATGTCAAAATCTCAGGGAGGGATAGTGGTGGTCCAGGCCCCATCATGAAGGGTCAGGACTCTGATTGCTTTTAGAATCTCCCAAGAGACCCCTGGGCATTTCACCTGGGGCAAAAATATCCAGACTAGACAGAGAAGCTAAAACCCAGAAAGGTGCAGCGACTCATCCAAGCACACACAGGAAAGTCTCAGGGCAGTCTAGGCGCACAGACCCTGGGTGTCATTTCTTCTTGAAGAGTGGCCTATTTTTCCTTCTGTTTTAGTTTCCTTTTTCTTTCCTCCCTTCCCTTCCTTCCAAACACAGTATGAATTTATTCACATTGCCCTCAATTGGAAGTATCATAAACATGGTTTCCTTTTCTCTAAAAACTTTCTAAAGCCTCACAGGGCTGTTTTAACTGCAAACTTGCAGGAACCACTGACACACTGCTCCAGCAGGGCTCAAGATGCTGTGACAGCTACACGTAAACCCAGAAAAGCCTGTTAGTGAGGAGTGTGTAGACACAAAGTGGCTGCAGAATAAAATCTGGATCCTCACGCTGCTGTGGATGGAGATAGGATCAAAGTATCAGGAATGAGAATTGCTGGGGAGATTTTGCTGTTCATATTTCTTGAGAATCCATTTCCCTTGGATTGTCGAGGACACTATCACTATGAGAACCTTAATCATGGTTTTTTGGCACAGAGCAACTTGAGAGACCATGGAGATGGCTCCGTGGATAAAACACTTGTCATATAAACACGAGGGCTGGACTTTCAGCACAGCAAAGTATCAAAACCAGTTCATTGTAAAGAAAAAAGCCTGACTCGTGGTTTGAAAGGCTGCAAAGTTCCTTATAAGGTAGCTGTGGTTGTCCAGGACGTCGTCTTACAACACGGGGAGAGGAACGGAGTCAGCGGCCAAGCAGAGGAGCTGCGAAGAGACAGCGGCGTTGCAAGCAGTGCCAGGTGGACGTCAGCAGCATTGCTGCTAAGCCCACCGAGAGGGTGGGGTTCCCCAGGCCTAATTACCTCTTAGAGGACCCACTTTCTCCCCAAACCGTAGCTTGGAGAATTAACATTTCCACCTGTGTTTTGGCAAGAGCAAACAACCACAACAGTTTCACTTTAACTTTGAAAATAATAGATTTTCACCAAAAACCTCTAGAAATTTGCACACAGTAGAAAAGTACAGGTCCTAACGTCTTACCACCACAGTTCTAGAGAAAATCTTGTTTCTACACATCTGAGATGGAATGAATGGCAGCTCAGTCTGTGACTGTTTTTCTGCTTCAAAGAACATCTTTCTATGTCTATGTCTTCGATGATCTACTCAATCACAGTAACTCATTGACCATTCATTCCATAATTCAATTGACTAATCTCCTATGGAAACACTAAAAGCTTTTTCTCTAAAAAAAACAACTAGCTAATCTTTGGAATTCCTGGCTTAGACTACAGTCTACACTTTTTCTCTGCCAGGCGCTTCCACATCCAATACTCTCACATGAAAGAAGAGACCAGGTTGGGAAGAAGCCTGTAGCTGACTCCCCACTCTGGGTGCCACTGATCCAAAACTTTTAGAAGCCCATACAGCTGCCATAAGCCACCGATCCCCAGTCCCTGTGTAGAGTCACCTTTGCTTGCCTGCTGGGGAGCCAGAGGCAAAATACAAACAGAAGATTGAGAAACCACCACAGGTGTTTTGCTTCGCCTTAAGTGTCTAAGGAGCAAAACAAAACAAAACAACCTGAGTTCACGTCCTTAAGGGTGCTCTTGAACCTAGAGCCCAGAGATGGTATCTTAGGCAGTGTGGCTCAAGAAAACAATCAGATTTATTAAAACCTAAGGTCCTAAAGGTCAAATGCCGGGTTAAACCCTGAATCCGCTCTCCAGAAGCTGTGAGGTGGGATAAATTACATCTGAATTCTAGTCTCTAAAATAAGAGCGCCCTGTACCTCATTAGGCAACTATGAAGACCAAGGACTGAGCTAACCGATGAGTACTTGGAGAAGATCTGAAAAGTTTTGCAAGTGTTAAGTGTTGGCTCATTCTCTTTCTTCTTTCTCTCTCTTTTTTCTTCTCTCTCTCTCTCTCTCTCTCTCTCTCTCTCTCTCTCTTTCTCTCTCTCTCTTTCTTTCTTATATGAGGAATCTAACCCAGGGCCTTGTTCATGCTAGGCAAGTATTCTACCACACAAGTATCTCTCTACTTACTCTGTGTGTGTGTGTGTGTGTGTGTGTGTGTGTGTGTATGTGTGTCTCAAAGAGCATTGTGTGTCCCTGTGGAGTACCAAGGGTAACTTTAGGAATCATCCTGGATCAATTCTACCTCCTTCTTGCTTTGCTCTAGGATTACCCGGGCTCTGTCCACCAAAGACAGAAGTGCAGGCCACTGCCATTTCTGCCTAGGGTTGTTGCTTGGACCTGGGATCCGAACTTGCAAGGCAGAGTTTTAATTCCTGAGCCATCTCTCCAGGTCTCTAGCCCTTTCTTTAACCTTTTTGGGTTTTGTCTGTTTTGAAATAGGATTCATCAAGTTGCACAGGCTGGCCTCGAGGTCATTATGTCACCCAGGCAGGCTTTGAACTTGTGATCCTCCTGCCTCCGCTTCACTAAGAGCTGGCACAACAGCAGAAGTCATAACAGCAAAAACTTGATAGGGAACTGCTTAAACTGATGTGATATTGTGAGGCCATGAAAAATCAACACAGGGAAATTATTAGATAACTGGACATGAAGATTATGAGCAGGTTTTCATTCTGACACATTTTAAGGGATTTGCAAAGAGTTGAAGATGTATTGTTTTCATAATTGGTAAGTCTGAGGTTCCTTAATAAAAAAGGCAGTTTGAGACACAGATATATTTTAGCCTATTGCTAATCCTTTCTTCATGCATGTCCACGCTACCTACCCCCAACGGGAGTGATCAGCAGCTGCGTTTCTAGGGTGTGGGTTTCTCTAGGGGCGCTCTTCCCCCAACACAGCTGTCCTTCCTCTGCCCATTTCATCTCTTATGTAGCCTCTTCTCAGGGCACAGCCCTATGAACTCACTCAGGACATACTGTAAAACACTGAGTTTACTGCTGGCCACAAGAATCCTTGTGGGCTTCACTAGAGAACAACATCAAAAGATGGAATTCCCAAGAGCAGCATCCTGGATGATGGAGGAAGCCATTGAATAAGCGGGGAAAGGAGAGGGGGGAGGCTCTGAAATTCAAGCTTGTTCATTCCCTCAGCCTAGATCAGGTCAACCCTACAGACAGTTTAAAGTCTTCATTTCTTGAGAGGCCAAGACCAAGGTGAAAGAACAGGAATGAGTAAACCAAGGCACCAGTAGTACAGAGTTAGCTGTGAAAGAGGATTTTACTGAATAATGCAAGGAAAGTCTTTAAGGAGTTGTTGGGCTGCAAGGAGGAGTTGCTGGAGAGGACGCCAATTTCTTAGTGAGGGCAAGAACACCACCAGAGACCTCCTATGTTCATCACAGTCGGAGGAGGGGGGGAAACAATGTCTTTCTGAGTTCAAAGGGCACTGTGCTTTGGGAGGAAATGATTTGAATTTACATCTGAGCCCAGCTTTGTAACAAAGAAATTGCTCCATAATTTGAAAATTATTCATTCCTGCCTATGCTGTGGCTTCATCCTAGGAAGTAGCAAGTCAACTGTATCCAATGAGGGATTAAAGATAATAAATAAAAGAACAGCAATTAATTGCACATTCCGACTTAACGGGCTGGGTTGTTGGATCACGCCTGAGTGGCTTATTTAGCTCCATTATGACTGTCCCTTGTTTCAAATGTCTGGATTCACATCTGAGTGCGCTGGTACCACGATGCTTTTCAGATGGAAAAGACCCTAAGCTGAGTATAGATTGTTATAGGATTCTACCATTTGTACAGCACAAGGTAAAAGTGCTGAAAATGGCAGTTTAATGAGTCATGCAAAGCAGCTCAGTATTTGAAGTCACCGATTCGATTATTTTCCCCTTCAAAGGCCACTGGAAGGAGAGTGATAGAGCTGTTTTCTAGGTGCCTCGCTCTTTTGGTAATTCTTGCTCGTTTTCTTGCTGTTTAAAAAGCAAAGGCATCCCAGAAACCAAGACCGCAGACGGCCTGACAACCAGATGATTAGAGACCCTTCCCTCTCCCTCCCCCTCCCCCAAATTAAAGGTGTTTGTAATAGCCTCACTGGACCTGCCCCTTCCTGTACTCTTGTGGCCTGGGTGGAATTTAGAAGCGGTGCGGGGCTCTTGCCGAAGTAAATTGTGCTGCGTGCGAAGCCTAACAGCAACCCTGGCCGCAGACCTCTGAAGGTGCCCTGAGCGGCCCCAACAGGCAAAGGTTTCTCTGCTTGAACAGCAAATCTAATTTGAACAGGGCACTAATTCTTTCATTTTCTGCCCTACATGTTTTCATCTGTGGGTCATAATTTTACCTGCCAACTCAGGAAAATAGTCTTTAATAGGACAAAGGCTTTGAAATGTTACCCTGGTCTTGACGATGTGCTGAGATTTCTCATACTTTTACTATGGAGTGAAACCAAGAGTCGGTGGTCCCAAAGGATCACCCCCTGTCATATTTTTGGGCCAGAAGGCTGGTCATGTCCATTCAACAAACTCGGCCCCATCACTGCTCCTTCAACCTGTGCTTTTCTCTCTCTTCTAGTGGACAGGCCAAGAGGGACTGAAGAATGCTGGTCTCTGACCTCCCTCCATCTCCTTCATGCACACTGGTACACAGGGATACCCAAAGAAAGCTGCAACTTTGCAGAGGAGAATTAAAACTGAGCGAGAATATGACTTTTCCCAACATGTAAGACTAGTGTTTATGGAAGGAAGGAAAGAAACAAAATCTAACTATCATATACTAAACTGCCTAGAAGCCGAGTGCGAAAGAAAAAAAAAATCTCCGCAAATATAAAGTCTTAGTCAGGATCCTCTGGCAGCATCTAATGAGATGATGTCATTTATCTAGAAAGCAACATGGATGGGAAAGGCCACACATTCTAGGCCTCAAGAAAGCCCAGTGATTTTAATAACTCATTGTTAGGACCACTTTGTAATCTCAACTTCGGCCCTGTCACTCAAGTCCAGAGCCCAACTTTGTTATGTGTGTGTGTGTGTGTGTGTGTATGTGTGTGTGTGTGTGTCCATGTGTATCAGGAGGCAATGTGTGTATCTGTGGAGGCCCGACCTCAGAAGTCATCCTGGATCGCTCTTCCTCCTTTAGGCTTTGACTCTAGTTCCAAGACTCTGCCTTCTAGGGCCAAAAGTCCAGGCCACCACCATTTCCTCCTGGAAAATTTTTTTTTTTAAACATGCTATCTGGGATCCGAACTCAAGTCCTTCTGATTTCCAGGCAGAGGCTTAACTCCTGAGCCATCTCTCCAGCCCGCAACTTAGTTTCTTATGCATATTGGTTTTTTCTGGTCCACATGTGGGTTCTCCTCTCTTTCCCTAAAGCATAAACACGTGTTTTTGAACTTCCTAGTCCACTACATCATAGTTTATTAAACTCTGGGTCATGTAACTGAATGTGGGGTGATGTAGTTACTCAGAAGGCTACTGACAAATTCATGACCAGATGGCTTAAAGGAACACGGGGTTTTATTTTGGTGTATGATTCTTAGTCATAGTTCTTTACACCGCTCAGCAGGAGAGCAGCTTACCAACATCAGGAGCCAAGGGAACTGGCCAAGGACATATCCACAGGACCACTATTCGAGGGATAATTCTCACTTGCCAGATCAGCATGTCTGGTCAAGTACACGGAAGAATGCCAACTTTTTAAACCAGCTCCTGCCCAGGAACTAGTTCCAGCCACCATGGACTAGGTCTCTCCACCAATCAAACAATCCTCCCATAGATTTGCTCAGGGTTCAACTTAACTATTATGTTCTCACAACTGTGGCCAGAATTCCAGGTTCCTCAATTACAATGAATGACCAATGATTAATTAAAAATCAAATGCATTATAAATGCAATATAAATTCCAGGTGTTTTGGCAATGCTCACCTATGATGCGTCTCCCACTTCACTACAGGACCAGGAAACACCCAGGCTCAGGTCAAAATGAATATAATGAACTGAATTGTAATGAACCAAAGGTACCTTATGAACTGAAATGTTGCTGCTGTACATACAAAGGTTTCTGCTCTTACAGGAACATAATTGGTTAATTATAGTGGAAAGAGACCATTCATATTTCTCTGCTAGCATTTCTCAGCATATAAATATCAAATTAGTTGATTTTTAGATTGAACTGTGCTAGAATGCTTGACTTTAAAAATTGCTTTTTAATTGGCTGATTTGAGTTTCAGTAAAAAAAAAAATCATTGAGTGAATTTTGGATTGGGATAAGGACAGGATTTTTGAACGATTTCTGAAATACCTTTAAACATACTTCTGTTTATATTACATTTTCATGTGAAATGGCATTCTCATGGGTGATGAGTATAAAATTGAAATATTGATCAACCCTGAAAAATATGAAAGATTCTGTGTCCTGCAGTCTCAAATATATAGGCAAGATTCAATACTTTATGCAAAAAATAAGTGTATCTATCTCATTAGAATATAAATTTGTTTTTGTCTTAATAAATGGCAAAATTTTCCCAGACTATAAAACATACCAAAGGCCAGGGAGTGACATACAGTGCCCATCAGGATGGAGTGAAGGGCATTGCAGAAGCAGCAAAACTGCAAAAGAAAATCAACAAACCACTATCCAGAACTTCAGAGACTCTATATCAACCACCTAGAACTAGGCCAGACTAATCTCTCCCCATCCTGAAGCTCAGGGAAATTTGCGGAAGAGGGGGCGGTAAGATTGTAAGAGCAAAAGGATGGGAGGAGTAATGATATGCAAGATACTCCACACAAGTCAGGGCAGAAGCAATCATAATTGGACTTTGCGTGCCCTGCACAATGTCCAACACACTATTGACCTCACAAAGTCTAGCATCTGCTAAAGGCACCAAGATCCTTGGAGGCAAGGGATTGACAATCACAGTAGTGTTCCTATGCTTAAGAGGAACACGGGAAAGGGTTCAGGGAAATGCCACTGGGTCCTTATACGTTATCGGAGAGGAGGGCCCAGAGGAGAGTCTGGCATGCACATTAAAGGACTCTCTGGGAATTGGGGGGGGCACTGGGGGATGGGCAGAGAGGGGTAAGGGAAGGGGGACAAGGGGGTTTCGGGGGGGGGAGGAGGGAGGGAGGGAGGGAACTGGTCTACCTATTAAGTTTGTATGAGCAGAAATAATAATAAAAAATGTTAAAAAAAAACCAAAGAATTGTTTTAATATAAATTTTTTCTAATTTATTATTGGCAATATTTGATCATATACCTATTTCATTTTCCTGTCTGCCTGGGGTCATATAAAAGTTTCTGTGGCAAAAAGGGATCACAAGTGGAAGAAGGTCGAAGAAGCTCTTAACTGCCCAATAGGCACAGACACCATGCTGGCTTGCTTAGGAAAGAGCTGTGTACAAACCGGTGACCAAAACAATAGCAATGCACTGCCTCACAGGTGCATGGTTAAGACTTCAGCAGGCTGTTTCCTTCTGGGAACAGTAAAGAAGATCCATTCCAGGCCCTTCTCTCTTTGCTGATCTTTACTGGAAGTTTTTGCTATTCTTCTTTAAAAAATTTTTGTTTTGTGTGTGTGTGTGTGTGTGTGTGTGTGTGTGTGTGTGTGTGTGTGTGTACATGCACTGCGTGTACCTGTAGAGGCCCAAAGTCACTCTGGATTGTTCTACCTCTTTATTGCATTGCTCTGGAGTTTCCTAAGTCCCACCTTCCAAAGCCAGAAGTGCAGGCCACTGCCATTTTCACCTGGCATTTTTATGTGGAATCTGGGATCTGAACTCAGGACCATCTGCTTGTGAGACACAAGCTTAACCCCTGAGCCATCTCTCCAGCTTGTTTTGTTTTGCTTTGTTTTGTTTTGTTGCTATTCTTTGATTTGTGGAACGATCAGCTGCACTTTTATCATCTTCACATGGCATTTTCACTTTGTGCCTGTCTGGGTCCAAGTCTGCCCTTCTTTGTAAGAATGCAGGCACACTACATACTGCGATGATAGCTCTTCAATTTAAACTGGTAGCAGTTTCTGTATGCAATAGGCTGAAATATTTTGATGAAACACTTAATTTTTTTGGATTTTATTTTTTAAGTTGTATAATGTATTGTCTTGCAAAATAAAAATGTACTATAAAAGCTTCCCCTGGCAAAAAAAAAAAAAAAAAAGAATGCCAAGCATGATGGGCTGGATGGTCACATGTTCCAGTAAGGCAACATCACAACTAACCACAACTACAGAACTCCCACTTCAAGGAAGACCACCTTCAGAGTCACACACATTCTTGCAGGATTCCACTCACTCATACGATTTCTTTATTTTAGGAGAAAGTAAGGCTAGGGACATGGGCAGTGGTTAAAGCTTTTGTCTGGAAAAGCTAAAGGACCTGAGTTCAGATCCCCAGATCTCACCTAAAAATGTCTGATCCGTGTGGCGTGTAATTCTAGTACTGAGAGGTGAAACCTGGGAAATCTCAGAGCAAGCTGGCTAGCCAGACTAGCCTAATGGTGCGCTCTGGGTTTGCACAGAGACCTAGGCTCACAACACTAGGTGAAAGAGCGATTGACGATTACTCCTGTTATCACCATTTCTGAGCCTGCACAGGCACACACACAGACTGAAGAGCATTCATGTAATGTATCCCACGCATGCGTACCCACCAATATTCGAGCATGAACCCCAAACACACATATCAGAAATCAAAATATTTACGTGAAAATGGTTGAGTGACTCATTGAAGTTCCCCACTATGGACCAGGCTTTTGTTAAATACAAAACTAGTTTATAAATACAAAGAAATAATATTGAATTTGTTGAAAAGGAAAAATGTTACTAATTGAGCAGCCTTAGGCAAACCATTTTCCTTCATCCTGTTCTCTTCTTTATAAAAATGAAGGATTCAGGATTACCTTGAGGGTTTTTTTTTTCAGTATTAGAAATCTAAGACTAAAGGGCACAGAGGATAATTTACCATAACGATAAAATGCAAACTACAGTTTTACAATAAGCTCATGGTTAGAACACAAAAGCATATCCAAAAATGTGAAAAACTCAGACTGCTAAGACAAACCCACAGTCAAAAGCTAGTCAGACTGGAGAGATGGCTCAGGGGTTAATACACCTGCCTTGCAAGCAGAAGGACCTGATCCTTTCAGATCCTTCAGATGTAAAAATGCCAGGTAGAATTGGCAGAAAATGGAGCCTGGGAAATCTCAGAGGAAAGCAAGAAGAAGGTAGAGCAATCCAGGATGATTTCCAGTATTACCCTTAGGGTCTCCACAGGCACACACATTCGTGTCCTCTTTCTTTTTTTTAAAAAAAAATTTTATTATTTATTCAATTGTGTGTGTGTATGTGCGCATGTGGATGTATGTGTGTGTAGAACCATGGGCGAATTCGGGAACCACCATGGACTACCTCCACCTCCTCCTTGTTTTACTCTGCCCGGGGATTCACAAGCTCCGCCCTACCAGGACCAGAAACGCAGGCCGCCCCCGCTTCCACCCGGCATCTATATGTGGGGTCTAGGATCTGAACTCAGGACCTTCTGCTTGCAAGGTAGAGGCTTAACCTCTGAGCCACCTCTCCATCCCCTCCTCTTTCTTGTACAAATATGCAAGCATGTCTAATGTAGACGCCCCCACACACAAAGACACCTTAACAAGCAAACAAAAATATCACATGAAATGAATTGCTAACTATTCTGTTGGTAATAGGAGCAGCATACATCTGACAACATGGACTTAGAGATTCACAGAACGTGTGGAGTTTATAAGCTCTGACCAGAAAACTCTGCAGGGATAAGGGGGAAAAAAAGAATGTATTTAAATGTTGAATGAGTCGTTTGAAAAAGATTTTCCTGTTTATGTAGTTAAGTGAGGGAGGGAATGAGTTGAAAAGTAAGAAGAAAAGAAGAAAAACAACTCTTTCTCCGCTGCCAACAAACATGGTAAACGTTCCTAAAACTTGCCTGGACTTTCTGCAAGAAATGTGGCAGCACCAACCCCGCACAGTGACACAGTACAAGAAGGGCAAGGACTCTCTGTGCCCAAGGACAGCGGCGTTAGGACAGAAAGCAGAGTGGCTATGGTGGGCAGAACAAGCCTATTTTCTGGAAAAAGGCTAAAACGACAAAGAAGATCGTGCTAAGGCTGGAGTGTGTTGAGCCAAACTGCAGATCTAAGCGAACGCTGGCTATTAAGAGATGCGAGCATTTCGAACTGGGAGGCGACAAGAAGAGGAAGGGCCAAGTGATCCAGTTCTAAGCAGATGTTGTTAAGAAAGCAATAAAACAATGAGCTGATGCTCAAAAGAAAAGAAAAGAAAAAAGAAAAGAAAAGAAAAGAGAAAAGAAAAGAAAAGAAAAGAAAAGAAAAGAAAAGAAAAGAAAAGAAAAGAAAAGAAAAGAAAAGAAAAGAAAAGAAAAGAAAAGAAAAGAAAAGGCCCAAATTAAAAACAGGCAAGCACAGGTGGCCTGCCCTCAGACCACTGGCCGGTTCATGCCGCCTGCTGGGTCCTTGCTGCACTGCTGGGGAGGCTGATTCTTGTCCTCTAAAAACCCACGAACCTTCAGTCCTTGGAATCCCAGCTGAGCTTCCTTGCTCCAGTCCAGAGCTGTTAACTGAAGTCAGCTGGGCACAAGTTCTGGTTAATTAGCAGAAGAGCAAGTTAATGAGCAAGTCGTGTACGGCCTCCCCTAGTCCTCCGCAGACCTTCTTACTCCACCTGAAGTCCTCCCCCCTTCCCCCCACCCCTGCAGTTCTTAGCTAACCGGTACTATATTGGGTTGTAGGAGGCTGCGCGTCCATCTCTCTTCCGTCTCTGGTTTGTATGCACCTAAGGGCACACTGCAACTCCTTGGCTGTGTGCTTGGGGGTCTTAGACATCCCTTTCAGGGTGAGGACCAGCCAGCCGTCTTCAAGTGCTGGTTAGTACTTGTCTTCCTCGCAACCGCCCTACTGGAGCAGACACTATGCCCATTGCATCCACGGCAAAGCCAAGGAGCAGCAGGCGTATGGCACTAGTTCAAAGCCCCCAATGTAGAAGGAGGGGCCTCTGATACCCTTGCAGCCCCGTAGTGATGACTGAAGCATCTTATACGTGCTCCTGTATGGAGGGCCACTGTGCTGGGAGACACAACCTCAGACCCTGCCCTGTCTTCTCTACTCTGTGTCCTGGGAGTCCGGCCTTCAGGGGCTGCATGCGTAGGTCCCTTTACTCTCTGTCTCAGGGGGTCTGGGCAGGGGGAGATGAGTGGAGAGGGCAGGAGGCTAAAGGCAAGGTAGGGGAACTTCAGTTCTTCTCCCTGCTGGGTGGTTAGAGGCTGACTGAGAGTCTGCCAGGGGGCCAGCCCCATGATCCCTAAGGCCTTTCCTCTCCCTGTCATCGCAGAGAGAGGGGCTAACGGCCCCCAGTCTACCCCATCCCTTATTAGTTCCTTTCAGCTGTCCTCATACCTCTGTGAATTGCTCCTGAGTTAAATTTCCCTCCACCCCCCACCTGAGGGCAAGTCCTGTGAGTATCCTGAGGGACCAGCCACCAAACACCCCCCCCCTGCTCAGGTTCCTTCCTCCTCCTCCCGCCAGGAAGTTAGGGGGTTAGCGTTATGTTCCCAGATATCCTTGATTGAAAAGGAAGTTCTAAACTCATTACACCGCTGGCCCATCCAACCCAAATACAAGACACACTTTATAGTGCGGATCAGGGACGAGGGTGTTGGAAAAATGTGCCAAGGGTGGGTCGAGAGGGGACACAGCCTCGAGGGCTGCTCACAGCCATGCGAAGGTCTACTTACAAGCTAGACTTCATCTCTCCAGCTTCCTAGTGTGTGAAGTGAGGAATGAGCAACAGCAAACCTGCTTCTCAGGGTCCTGAGGAAGAGTAAACAACATAACCTAACAGGCAAAATCTTCTGGAAACCTGATTTTTGTTCTTAACACCTTCCTTTCACCTACCTGACTGAGGCTTCTTAAACACATTATGAGTGGTGAGCCACTTAAATTGTAAATATTAATTATATCTCTAAAAAATATCATAACAGTTAAGAGGCCAGTTGATCAGGCGGCAGAAGTAAGAGGATTGCCTGAGTTCTGGGGTTCAAGACTAGTTTAAGAAACAAAACCACCAAGGGCCTCGGCCTAGCCAAATCAACACATCTAAGTTCTACTTAGTGCAATGCCTTAAAGGTTTGAAGATGCTGTTGCTCTCCTGTGTGTGCTGTGGATATGCACACCCACACTCAGGCGTGTTCCTTTGTTTTCCTTTAGTCTATAGTTCTTAAGAGATAACAATTCATTCCAGAGCCAGCAAAACGGCTTGGAGGGTAAAGGCACCTGAACGCAAACCTGGAGACTTTGGTTTGATCTCCACATGTAGGAGAGGAGAGAACCAACCTCCCGAAGCTGTCCTTTGACTTCCACATGTAAGCGACGGGACACGCAGCACATAGCATGCTTGAGTTCTCTCCTTGCCCACTATTTCTTTCCACTTCAAATAAATAAATACAATATAAAGACCATTGTTCTTAAGGGTTGAAAATTCCGGTATGTAGTCCTCCAAAATCAAACTTTCCTGACAGAATCTTTTTTAGATTTACTTTGGTTCGTCAGGAAGAAATGAAATTATATATATTCTACTTTATATAACCTTATTAGTTCCGATGTATAAAATTAACATAAATCGAGTTTCCCCTTTCTCTTTAGAGGATATGCTATAGAGAATGTTTGTGTCCCTTTAAAACCATATGTTGAAATTCTGGTACTGGGGATACAGTTTAGTGATAGAGAGTTTGTTCAGCCTATACAAGGCCCAGGGTTATATCCTTAGGACTACAAAAAAAAAAAAAAATAGAGCAGTCAAAGGGAAAAAAAGAGAAGAGTAAGAGAAAGGAAGGAGAAGAGGGAGGGAAAAAAGAAAGTATGGAAGGAAAGAAGGAAGCAAGGAAGGAAAGAAAAAAGGGTTAGATCCTAACTCCTAATGATTGTACTAGGGGCCTTCTGTGATAAGGACAGTTCCCTCATGAATGGAATCAGCCCCTCATAAATCCCCTACAGAGAATTCTCCTGTCCTCTTGCTTCCACCAGGCACACAAGGGGCAGGCGGAAGCCTGCAACCCAGAAGCGAGCCCTCCCCAGAACCCAGCCATGCCTGCGCCCTGATTTGGACTTGCAGGCTCTGAAAGTGTAAGACACAACTGTTGTTTGAAACACCCAGTTGAGCATTATTTGTTTTTGAGCAGCTTAAGACTCCTTGGTACAGACAGAGGGAGACAACTGCTGTTGTAGCCTTGTTAAAACTATTTCTAGCGACAAAAGGAAAAGACTGTCAGTGTTTTCCATGACTGGGCACCATTTACTGTTCTACCTTTAATTTTTTCCAGTGATGAGGTACATCAGTGATCTTTGACTTAGGGATCCTTTTAAAAATGTAGCCATTAAGTTGTAGGAACTCAGTATTAAAAGTGATAGAAATTTGTTCTGCTTCAGTAGCGGTAGCACACTGACACTGTAGCAGTGATTTTCTGACAGCAAATCCAGTTCCCCCAAAGAAGCAGCTCGACTCACTGCCCCCGCCTCCACGGGGACCTTACTCCAAGCTCTGATGGGACAAGTTTTATTTACGATGACGCCTTACAGTTAAATCCGCAGTCAGGACCTCTGCCTAGCGGAGCCTCCATCCTGTTCAAAATGTTGCAGGACGTTGACTGCCAGCTCTTTCCATGACTGTTTCGCAACTGCAGCCTGAATAAGACGGTGGTTAGTGCCTGGGATCTTTCGCTGTTTCTACCCATCTGCACCGCTCCAGCTCCATTGCTTGTTAAGCTGCGTGACCTGAGCCTTGGTGCTTGACATCTTTTTTGTTACAGCTAATTTGTTTGTTGGAGAAAGAGAGAAAGAGGGGGGACTCTGGTGCATGTGTGGTAGTCTGAGAACAATATTTGGAGGTTAGTTCTCTCCTACCACGTAGGCCCTGCGGACTGAACCCAAGTCACTAGGTTTGCACATGTACCTTTATCCGCTGAGCCACCTTCTTTTTTTTTTTTATTAAAAATTTAATTATACATTTTTAATTTTTTTACCAGTTCCCTCCCTCCCTCCTCCTCCCCCTCCCCTTCCCCCAGTGCCTCCCCCCCAATTCCCAGAGAGTCCTTTATTGTGTACGCCTAACTCTCCACTGGGTCCTCCTCTCCGATGACATATAAGGACCCAGTGGCATTTCCATAAGCCCTTTCTCTTGTTCCCCTTAAGCATAAGATCACTACTATGGCTGTCAATCCCTTGCCTCCAGGGGTCTCGGTGCCCTTAACAGATGCTAGACTTTATGAGGGCAACAGTGCACTGGACATTGCGCAGGGCATGCAAAGTCCCATTATGATTGCTTTGGCCCCAACTATTGTTAAGAATCTTGCAAATCGTTGCTCCTCCCATCCTTTTGCTCTTACAATCTTACCGCCCCCTCTTCCGCAAATGTCCCTGAGCTCCAGGATGGGGAGAGATTAGGCTGGCCTAGTTCTATGTGATTGATATAGAGTCTCTGAAGTTCTGGATTGTGGTTTGTTGATTTTCTTTTGCAGTTTTGCTGCTCCTGCAATTCCCTTCACTCCATTCTGCTGGGCACTGTATGTCACCCCCTGGCCAGAGACAAAAAGCTGTTAAACTGGAGTCTTGTTGTAATAGCACATTCAAGGGTAGATGTAATAAGAGTAGGAAACCTCACTGAGGGAGGGGTCCATCACCCATTTGCAAAATGATTACTTTTTATCTGCTAGACTATATGCCCTCCCCTTCTGGTGAGATCAGGAAAGAACGTCTGTGAACTTAACCAGGTTTCTCATTACTTACTTACAGACCTTGATGGAGGCCTATTTTCTCTGCTGTAACATGGTCTCCTCTCTCCTTGTTTCTGGTGTGGCCCTCCTAACCCATCTCTCTTGTTCATAATCCTTGCAATTACTGTGTTACATAGGTTTACTTTTGAGTGTCTCAATGTGGGCTTGAGCCACCTTCTTGACCTGAATCTTGACATTTTCATCTTGAAAGTGGGAATGGTGGTTCCGGTCTTCCTGACTCAAGAAAACCCAGGGGAGCCACAGCATCACTAGTGCAAGTGTTAGGCAGGAAGCAGAGCTCCAGGCTCTTGTGGAACTACATTTTTTGACTGATGAGGGGGACCAGCATGGAGGAACGGCGCACATGCCATTCCCTTCGACCTTTACTTCTGCAAAGTCTAAAGCCATCCTTCAGGTCTATTTGTGCACGGAGCTCATTCTTCAGAGAAACCCTTGGATGCTCCTCAGCGGCCCTTCCTTGGCCTTGGCTTCTCAATGGCTTTCATTCCTTCTGTTCTTCACACCGTCTGTTTGCACTTGATGGCCTCTGTTTTGGGGTTCCACAAATGTGGATGAAGCAACTGTAGATCAAAGACATTTAAAAACAAAGTCATTTGAGGACCATAAGGTGCAATGTTTGCCTAGTGTGTGAATGACTCTAAATTTGATCCGCAGCATTGAAAATAAATGAACCAATCAAGCCTGTGTCTGTACTAAGTACATACTTCCAGCTGCTGTTATTTTGTAGACAATGCTGTACCACAGCACATTTTAGAGATAACCTAAGGCCTATGGTAGGAAGTATGGAAAATACATATGCAGAAACTTGCCATTTTATAAAAGAAACTGGAACATCCATGGACGTGAACAACATGGTAAGGAGGAACATCTTGGAAAGATGACTCTGGATACCAAAGGCAACTATGAGCATTATTTCTGTGCCTCTGTAAAATGTTTGTCTTTGCCCCAGCAGAGGGAGTTGTGTCCTACTTGGAGTTACTGCATATTGTAAACAGTGGTTTTCCAGCCTGTGCCTAAAAAATTATATTTCACAAGGGGTTTTTAATTCCATTTTGAGGCGGGATGACTCACGGTGGTGCAAGCACGTAAATGCCACCGCCTGCCCCATACCACCCATGAGGCATGGGCTGGTTAATAACTTACTCCTGAAAGTGAAAAGGGTGCCACCCTATAAACTTGGGAAAACAATTTGGTTTTCTTGAAAGTAAAAAATAAAATGAACATATAATCTAGCTAGTCCACTTCTAGGGATCTAGCAAAGAAAAATATAAATATAAGCCTTTACAAAGATTTGGAAATAAACATTCATGCCCCATAATTCATAATATTCAGGAGGCAGAAATAACTCAAATGCTCCCCAATAAATAAATGACAAATTCCACACAGAGGAATATATGCAGCAAGAATAAGCCACTAAACCATCTTATGTAATAAGAGAATGGAGGTGTAAAAGGCCTCCTCTAGAGATTTCCAGGCTCTGCCTTCCTGGGAATTATATGTAGGCTGACACACCCAACCCAGAATTTTATGTGAGATCTTGAATCTAGACTGCTGTCCTTTGACTTCCGTGGCAAGCTAATTAAAAATTTAAAAATTAATTTGACTTGGTTCTGTGATGAGCTTTTGGCCTATATTTTATTTTTCATTTATTTTTATTTTTTGATTTAACATATGGTCATTTTTATCAAGATATCAGAATTCATGTAACTGTCAAAATTAATATCAAAACAGGATATTTAAATCTCTATATGTACAGAGGTATAAATCTTTGCTCACTTTAAAGTTAAGCATAATAATTCTAAATGAGATGTTTGTTTACACTCAGAAGTACATATTAAAAAAATCCCAATGCAATTTCCTTTGCTTAATTCCACTTAAATTATATATAAACCACTAGGAAGACTGCCCATCAAATTGCCAATCATTTGAACGTAATACTGTTAAAACAGTTTTAACATTTTTCATACAATAAAATTTCCCCCACTCATAATCTTGTTTTTATATACAAGTATGCAGGTATTGTCTAATTTTTGGTGTTTATCCTAGAAAAATTGAAAACTTTAAAAAAATCACACATTTTGTAAATGAGGTAAAATTTCACACATTTTCATAATGTCACATCAGTAACTGATTACACTGAGCCAACCTCAGCAATGCAGTCCATGTTTTAAAGGTCCAGTAAGAAGAAATTTCAGTCAAAACTCTGACACCAGAATATGCTGGGATGTTTTAAACTAATATGACAACAATCCAAGCTAAAAAAAAATAAGGAGGAAAAATTTGGAGAACATTTGTCTCTGACAAACCTAGAAAGTAGATTTGAGTTTATAAGGGAATTTTTAATATACTAGAAGATGAAATTCCTTATAGTAATTTGAAAAAGTATGAGAACATATGAACAAAGCTTAATAATTGCAAAGCATAGTAATTTAGGGTTTACTTTGAAAGCATGTGGATAAATATTAAAAGTTACGTGTTTTTACTGTTCTTCAAAGAGAAGTTACTTATGACAACTGATGCTTTTCTCTTGTTCGTTTCTCTGAGATTCTGGTGTGCCGCCCATTCTTCTCCAGCAGCCTCCACGGTGGTCCACCACCTAGAATGTCAGGATAGGACTAGGTGAGGGCACTTCCTCCAGATCCGCCCCGTAGCCTTGCTGGGTGTCTTGCTCTTGACTTCTGCCGCACTGCAGTCGTAGGGTCTGAGACTTGCAAAAGCTCAGCATAGCCTTCGTCCTTGCTACTCAGGGGTCTCAGAAAAGATCAGTGGTAGAGATACCCTCTACCGTCTGCCTGGGCCCTACAGCAAGCCATACTTGCTCAGGGCGACTGACTGTTTTAAAATAGTTCAAATTTAAAAATTTTGGATTTTTTTCAATATTAGTTCAGTTTATATTGTAAAAACATAGTAAAGATGGAATTTGATGAACAAAATAAGGAAAAATTATTGATCCAGAGAAAATAAAATTCAAGAAAAAAGTGCTAGGAACCACATTTTACTTTGCTCGCTTGAAAGTGAGCAATCTGTTTAGAAAAATATAACACTTATCTGTTTTTATGCTCCCAGAAGCAGGCCTTCAGATTACATAGTGAAAACTTCAGTCAATACAAGAGATGAAATTAACAAATGTCTGTTCCTGGGGACACGGACACACTTGTCTCAGAAATCCACGGATCAAGCAGGCATAAAGCAAAACATGGAGTATCTAAAAACCTAAGTGAGCTGAAAAAATGCATGTGTGTGTATATATATAAACTTTAAACCTTCCAGAAGTTTAAAGAGCCCATAGATAGTGTTTGCAAGTGGGTCACAAATTAAGTCACATAAAAGGCCCAAATAGGGGGCCGGAGAGGTGGCTCAGGGGTTAAGCCTCTGCCTTGCAGGCAGAAGGTCCTGAGTTCAGATCCTTAGACCCCACGTATAGACGCCGGGCGCAAGCGGGGGCGGCCTGCGTTTCTGGTCCTGGTAGGGCGGAGCCTGTGAATCCCCGAGGCAGAGTAAACAAGGAGGAGGTGGAGGCGGTCCACGGTGGTTCCCGAATTTGCCTGTGGTTCTACACACACACACACACACACACACACACACACACACACACACACACTCGGCACAATTGAATAAATAATAAAAATAAAAAAAAATTTAAAAGGCCCAAATAATTTCTAAGTACCCAAATTTATTTTTAGAAAAATAAAAATTATATGCATTTTCTCTACCATCAGAATGTACACAGCATGCATTTTAAAAATAGTCTGCTTGATTACCCCATGGTTTGATTTGACAAACAAATCTAGCACTTGTATATATAGTTATGTTTGACCCCCAATATCTGCTAAGAAGACTAAGACAAACAAAGGTGCTTATAATGGTACCTAGGCCCACCGGCATGCTAGGCAAGCATTCTAACACCTCCAGCCCCAAAACTAAGAATCTAAAAGCCCAGTTCATTCTTCCTTGCTTTCCATTTTTAAAATTTTCTTAGATTCTTCTTTGCCTCATTCTAAATGAGTTGAATTTTTTTTTCTTTCATATCATCTGCACAATTCTGCCCCATTTTCTTGCTTAAAAAAAAAAAGGCCTGGCTGGGGTCAGTGAGATAAATCAGTGGGTAAGACACGTGGTCACAGACCTGGCAACCTGCTGGAAAGTTGTCCTTTGACTCATCTATGTGCCATGACATGCGTGTAAGTAAAATTCATACATAAACAAGTGCTTTGGCTGTTGCCTATAATCCCAGCATCCGCACCATGAGTTTCAGGCCAGCGTAAGCTATAAAACACAAGTTCAGCCTAGCCTGGGCTGCAGTGTAAAGAGAGACTGTCTCAAACCAACAACACAACATTTTATCACATTTCCCCCAATGTTTAGTTCCTTCTTTCCCAGATTTTTATACTCTGAAGCTCCAGAGCTAACAAGTTGACTATCTCCCATCTGGACCAGTTGACTGTCTCCCTAGCAACCCTTTATCCTTGCTTTCTGCCTTGGCCATTTTCATCAGTGATGGTCTGAGCTTAGAAACTGATTGCTTCTTGCTTCTCCTTTCTTTACTCATTACTATATGCCAGGTACCTCTAAGGAGACCATGTGACTAAAACACAGAGATTCCAGAGCTTCCCCAAGGTTCAGCTTAGAGGTTAAAAACACAGAGAGCTCATCTGCAAGACAGAAAAGTTGGAGTCATAACCCTTACCAAACTAGAAAGGGAAGGAGGAAAAGAGAATTTGAAGGATTTGAAGATCTTTGGGGCTCTCTAGTTGCCTTTGCCTTCTTCTGGATTCCTTGATGAAATTGTAATGTCTCCCTCTCTGTGGCCTTGATGGAATGTTCTGATTTTGCTCCTTAAGTGTGCATCGGTGTCTGCTTTCCCTAGTCTTTCACTGGCTTCTTTCTTGTCTAATGAATCGTACTCTCCCATAGTTTCTTTTCACTGCCAATCCATCCAGATTCAAGCATTGAAAAGGAAGAAAAAGGAACATGGATGAGTCAAAGGACAATTTTCCAGCTTGTGAAGATCAAACACAGGTTGCCGGGTTTGTGACCACCGTGTCGTACCCACTGAGCTGTCTCACTGACCCCAGCCAGGTGAACACAAGCTACTCACAGTGTGTTAATTTCCAGCTTCTGCTGCAGAGTGATAAGAGGAACAGGTGTCATGTTGAATGCAACCACAAAAGCAAGCAAACATTCTGAAGCCGCTGATGGGAACCGACAAGTGTCTTACCCGACAAGTCACCAGGCAGGGACTAGGGACTACCTTCTGCAGGATGTTTAGCTGAATGGTCTGCTGCCACCATTGTCTCCCCAGCCCCCCAGAGTGAGAATTTCTAGCACATTCCAGTGATAGAACTTCAATTTTTCTACTGGCCATGTGATATAGAACAAGGAAATTCTGTCAAGCTAGAGGACAGTAAATCTTCCAGAAAGCATTGTGTTCCTATCCCAAGCACAGTGCCTTCTTGTCCAAGAACACTGGGATTGGGACCTTTGCAAATGGAACATTGAGATACTAACTCTGCCATTAGCAAAAGCATTTAAGATGCGTGGGACAGACCCATGCCATGTTCTTGGCTTTGTCCCCTTCCCCAAGCAAAGGTGGGTGCTTAGCGAGAGTTAATTTCTAAAATATAGTTGATAAGAAGACACCAGGAGATCAAGTGATGGCTACATGGTACATACAAATGGAAGAACTCTGAAATTCTTCATATGTGGTTTGTCTCATCACAGAGACTTGAAAGCGCAGATGGCTGGCAGTAATAGTTTCACAACCATGGCATATATTTAGTGACACTGAGTGGAATACTTAGAATGGTAAAATGGAAGAATTCATGTATACTATCATAAAAGAATATTTAAAATGTGCTTAGTTAACTGAGTACAGCTTGCTGCCACATATTAAAGAATGCAGGCTTTTAGCAGTAACTGAGTAGTTGAGTGCTTGCCTAGTGCATCAGACGTTGCAGGTCCATACTCCAGAACTGTTGGGGGGAATGCTAATAAACCCTAAAGAGTAAAAGTTCTTCTTCAGTCTTCTCTGTCCAAGACTGCTGGGTTCTTCCTTCATTTCTCTTCCCAAGATGTATAATCTATTAGAAATGCATAATACTTGGCAGTGTGGCTCCTGCCTGTCCTCCTCATAAACTTGACCTGGTTCAACCCTTACACTTAGTCCTGCATGCATGGACTTCCAGGTTGCAGGAAACCGAACAAAGACCTAGAGTTCAAGGTGAGGACAAGGTGCGGGGCAGGCAAAGAGGAAAGAAAAGGTCCAGCGGTATCTGCTTGCTGCCTTCTCTGATTTTCTCTTACATCTCCTCCCCTAGCCCAGGCAGGAGGCAAACTGAAGACTTTTGAGTCATGAGAGTCCAAAATCATGAGGAGGTACACCCTAACTTTCGATTCCTTCTTTCCTTGCTTCCTCCTCCTCCCTCCCTCCCTCCTTCCCTCCCTCCCTCCCTCCTTTCTGCCTCCCTTCCTCCCTCCCTCCCTCCCTTCCTCCCTCCCTCCCTTCCTCCCTCCCTCCCTCCCTTCCTCCCTCCCTCCCTTCCTTCCTTCCTTCCTTCTTCCCTGCCTCCCTTCCTGCCTCCTCCTCCCCCTTTCTTCCCTCCTTCCCTTCTTTTTTCCTTCCTTCCTCCCTCCCTTCTGCCTCCCTCCCTCCCTCCTCACTTCTGCCTCCCTCCTTCCTTTCTCCCTCCTTCCCTTCTTTTTTCCTTCCTTCCTCCCTCCTTCTGTTCCCTCCCCCCCTCCCTCCCTCCCTCCTTCTCTGCCTTCCTTCCTTGGCCCCTCCCTCCCCCTTCTTTCTTTCCTTTCATCCTTCTATCCTTCCATCCTTCTTTCTTTCTCTTTTTTCTTGGCAAAGAAAGCATAGAAAAGTAGTAATATTTTTTCAAGGTCACAACCAGCTGGTGATGAATCCCAACTACATAATTTAATCATCATAGTCTAGAACTACTGCTACCTAAGCTCCAATGTGAACAACTACAGCAACAAGGGAATTCAAAAAGCCGAATCATGTGTGTTGGCCCCAAAGCCCAGCATCTCTTAGTAGACTGGGCTACCTCTGGCAACGATTGTTTCAGTGTATAGGGTGGTGAGGACTTCTTTCCAATTTCAAAAAGTCCTATCACTATGCTTTTATGACCTTTTATTTCCCCTTCCCAAAGGCTCCTCATTCCACACCTGTATATCAGAGATTAAAATCCTGTGTCTAGCAGTAACATGACCCACTGTGATCAGACGATGGTAACCCTTATAGACAGCTGGGGAACAAGCTTTCTATATGCAGTATACGGAAGCCATCTAAGAACAGTGGATATACACTATGCCTCCATCTGCATTAAAAACTGGAGAAATGGCTCAGGGGTTAAGACTCTGCCTCCCAAGCAGAAGGCCCTGAGTTCAGATCCCGGGTCCCATGTAAAAATGCCAGGCAGAAACTACTGCAGCCTGTACTCCCGGCCTTGGTGGGAGGAGCCTGGGAAATTTAAAAGAAAGCAAAAAGAAGTAGAAGCAATCCAGGATGATTCCTGAAGTCACCCTTGGGCCTCCACAGGGAAACATAGTGCCCTCTGATACACACATACGCGCACACACACACCCCATAAAATTAAAAAGATTTTGACAGTTTTTTGTTTTGTGATTTCTCCCCATGTAACTGACTTCATCTCTCCCAGCCTCCCTACTGAGAATCATCTTCTCGACAAGTTTCTGTTTTACTTTCATGTCTTCTTAGTGTGTATTATCACTGAGTATTATCATGTGTTAGCATGTGTCCTGGCTGGAGGGCACTTGCTGGAGTCCAGGTAGTATATTAACAACAAACGCCACTGAAACAAGTGAGCTCCCTTCTTCTAGTCAGCATTAACCCTCCATATCCACTCCAAGAGACTCAGCCACATGAGCTATTCCCTCATTTCAATGTAATGCTGATGGGCCCAATTTTGCATAGGTCTTGTGCAAACAAACACAGGCTTTTGAACCATATGACTCTATTACCTATTCAAAAAATATGTATGTTTAAAACTCATACATTCAACAAGTATTTTTAAGCCCCTCTGGGCATAACAGATCCTGGTTTTGGTGCTGGGGATACACTGAGGAATAAGACAGCAGAAAAAAGATTCTAAGATTTTTATAGACTGCAGTTCCTTGCTTCTGTTCTTAAAATAATCAACTCCAAGGCCACCTCCTCTGACAGAATTGCCAGTCCTCTGTGAATAGGAATTTTCTTCTCCTCTTTTTTTTTTTTTGGCATTTACAATCTGTGTCACACTTAGTAAATCACCCATTCTCTTTTGGTTTTTATTTGTGTGGCTTCAGAGTGGTCAATGTAGATCGCTCCTTCACACAGTTGCTGGATAATACCAAGACCTGAGAAATGCCTGATGTCTTTCCATTTCTACCATGTTGGTGTTTCCTGCTGCCACTGTTTTAGTTGTTTTGAGATAGGGTCTTGATAAATAACTGAGGCTGGCCTTAAACTCACAATCCTCCAGAGCGGTGGGGCCCAGAGCGTTGGGGTTATATGTGTGTACACTGTCAATGAGGGACAAGACAGGAGCAGTGACATCTTTCCAGCATGGTTAGGAATGTTACCTGGGCCAACTGCTTCTCCACTTTCAGAATAGGAAGTCAGGCAGCCTCTGCACACCTTAGATTCCTCATGACTACAAAGTAGGAGTGATGACGGGATACAGGTCAAGGAAGGCCTGTGACAGTAACAAAATGAATCAATACTTAAAGTGCTTGTTGTCAGGTACATGGGAAGTTTGACATGAATTTTGTTGATTATTACTATTATCTTCAGCCAAGTGCCTTTGATCAGTCACACTCTGCCTTTTGGGTTCAGCTATATGAATATTGCCCTTATTTCTGGAATATGTCATGCACTTGCATGTGTGTGTGTATGCATATATATTATTTATATGTTGCATATATGATTAATATACACGATACACAATTATTTATATATTTATGATAAATACGAAATATATACATTTTTATGTTCTTGTTAGGATGAAATAGGAATTCTTATTTTCTCTGTCCATCAAGTAAAGGTGGGCTGTGTGTAGCCTCTCAATTCCCAAAAGTGAATACAATTGAGGCTTACAATAAGAATGCTCTTATTGTAAACATTCCAGTAGTACATTTTATGTGCTGACCAGCTCCCTTGGCACACATGTGCTTAAGCAAGCAGGGTCCTAGGGGGCTGCTGTCTGAAAGACAAAAACATGGCTGTCATTTTAGTTCATGCCTGTTATTTAGAAAAGACTTGGTACTTACCTCCAAATGTGTGATCCCATTTCAATGTGTCTTTTTTTTTTTTTTTTAAGTTAGATTGGAACGTTGGAGAGAGCGCTCAGTGGTTAAAAACTTTGCCTCCTGGGGTACCTATTGAGCTTGTATGATTGGGAAAAGAAAAATGTGGGGAAAAAAAAAACTTTGCCTCCCAAGCAAAAGAATCTGAATTCAGATCCCAGATCCCATGTAAAAACTTCGAGCTGAAATGGCAGTGGACTTTAATTGTGACCCTAGAAGGCAGAGCTTGGAAAAAAATAGAGCAATCCAGGGTAATTCCTGAAGTCGCCCTTGGGCCTCCACAGGCACACATCCTCAAGTGCCCTCTTCTACACCCACATGCACTCCTGCACACATACACAACCACACCTATACATGCAATCAATCAATCAATCAATCAATCAATCAATCAATCAAGTCAGACTGGGAACATCCAAAATAAAAAGGAGTCTATGGAGGAGCTATATACTTCTTAGGTAAAGGATCAATAATGAATATTTTAGGATTTCTGGGCAGTTTCAAACAGGGAAAGGAGTGTGGCTGAGTTCCACTAAATTTAGGGACACTGAAACTTGAATTTCAAAATTTTCACATGGCACAATATTCTTGCCTTTGATTTTCTCTCAGTCATGTAAAAATATAAAATTGATTCTTAACTCTCAAAGCACACAACAATGTGGGATTTGGAGCTCCAGGTGACAGACTCTTGCTTTGAAGACCTTCATTTCTTTTAAGAAGTATATGAACATGTTGTTTCCAAGGTTTTTTATTTATTTTTTTATGTATTCAATTATGCGTGTATGTATGTGTGTGTGTGTGTGCAGAACCACGGGCGAAGTCGGGAACCACCACCGACCGCCGCCACCTCCTCCTTGTTTACTCTGCCCGGGGATTCAAGGGCTCCGCCCTACCAGAAACGCAGGCCGCCCTCCCCTCCCTCACTTCTGCCCCACATCTAGGATCCGAACTCAGGAACTTCCGCCTGCAAGGAAGAGGCTTAACCCCTGAGTCACCTCTCCAGCCCCCTCCAAGAGTTTTAAAAAGTGGATTGCCAGGGCTGGGGCTATAAACTCGGTGAAAGAGTGCTTATCTAGCATAGGCAAAACCTGGATTCAATCCCTGGCAACACACACGGAGTTGACATATGTAGCAAGTAAAATTGCTCAACGCTCAGATTAATCTGCCTTTCAGATAAATAAGATATTATTTTCTCTATTAACTTTTTTCTGTCTATTAACTGCAATACATTGCAGTTATAGTAATCCTGTGTCCTCCTTCCTATTCCCAAACGATATGTTACACAGATTCCTAGACAGGGTTCCCTAGGAATTGAGGAGGTGTTGGGAGGAAAGGGGTAATTAGCTGTTATTGTCAATCATTGGGGAGGGACTAGATGTTGTCAATCACTAGAGAGGGGGTGGGACTTCCAGACAGGAAACAAGGACAGGAAGCGGGCAGGACTCTGTCTAGCCTGGGTGAAGGAATAGGGTAATGGTCACAGTGGCCTGCTCTAGCCTATTAGCAAACTCACCAACATGGCGCTGGCCGGGTCAGAGCCACTGAGATGGCGCTGCCAGAGATCAAGTACGTCTGCTCACTGCTCGCAGTCGAGACAGCTTCTCGTTGAAGTTTTCAGGAAAAGCAATAACAGGCTACACTTTGCAAACCAGTGTGTGGGTCACAGATCTTGTGATTTATCTGCGGTGATCATTTCCAGCATTTAGTAATAACATCCTGTGAAGGAAGTGATTCATGCCTGCAATCCCAGCCCTGGGGAAACTGAGGCAGGAGGATTACAAGAATAGAAAATAAGGAAGCTTCAATCCTATCTCGGGAAGGCTGCGGTAACCACAAGAAGGACTTTGTGTATATCCTGAGTGGTTCAAGGCAGGAGGAATGTTAGGTGCTAAAGACTGGAGAGCAGTAGAAACTGTTGGGAACCCCAGGAATGGGGACTAAATGAGGTCCCCACATGAGTAATAGATTCCTTTCTTCCAAGTCCTTTTTTTCTGAGAGCTATTTGTAGTTTGCATAGTTTTCCATTCTTGATTTGGTTTGTGACCCCAAGTTACTGTGGTTCTGAAGCTCCAGTTGCTAAGTGTCTTTTAAGTAGAGTCCTTGCTGTTCAGGAGAGTCTCACCTGCAGTGAAGTCTGCAGTGACTCCCGTCTCTCTCAAACTGAATTGTTTACAGGGAAGAATTTAATATTTTGTCTTGTCTTCCCAGTGCCAAGAGCATGTGTTTAGTTACATTTTGACCCTTTAAGTCGCAGCAGCCAACTCTGATGACAACCATATTATCCAGCACTACTCATCAATAGTATAGAACTTTGCAAGTGAATATAATTTTTAATTTAATTGTATTTACTTGCTTGGTTACTTATTTAGACAGGGTTCCATGTGGCACAGGTTGGCCTTGAGCTCCCAATATAGAAGAGAATGACCTTGGAATTTGATCCTCCTGCCTCTACACTCCAAGTGCCCAAATTACAGGCACAAGTCACTATGTCTAATTAGATGCAATTATATTTTCATTTTATAGTTGCAGATGGTTTTTAAATAATGTGTCAGTACAGCAGGGAGGATCAGAAGTTCAATGTTATCCTGAACTAAATAATGACTTTGAGCCAGTCCAATCTACGTGAGATCCTGTCTTAAAACCATGCTTTAAGCTAGTTGTGGTGGCTGAAACCTGTAACCCTAGTTACTTTGGAGGATGAGACAGGAGGATTGCAAGTTCAAGGCTAATCTGAAATAGACAGTTCAAGGCCAGTTTGGGCAATTAGTAAGAACCTATCTCAAAATAAAAGGTAGAAAGACGGCTGAGACTACAGCTCAGTGGAACAGTGCTGGCCTACTACACACTAATATACATTAGACCCCCTACCCTAGTCTCAATTTATTAGAATATCAATTGTGTATGAAAGTACTGAAAAAAATAGGTGACTTAAGGGTGGATTTTAAAAAAGCAATCATCTCAATTGCTAATGGAAAAAAATTTCTTTTGTGGTACTGGTGATCAAACCTAGCGCCCTGCACATGGTAGGAAAGTACTCTACCACTAAGCCCTGCCATTGTTTTAAAATAATTAATGAAGAAATGGCCATTAATCTATCTTTGGCATCAAAGACTATACCCATGTTCCTTATTTTGCTTCTTTGCTTACTGTTCTTTCTCACATAATTAATATTTTGTTTTATAATACAGCTCTAAAACATAGTACTGGTTTCTCCTATGAGCTGGTGAGGTATTTTAGAAACCTGACAAGGCTTTCTTTGCAAAAAAAAAAAAAGCTAAATAAAATACATACTGATATATATGTGTCTACTTAGGATTTAAGTTCTTAAACTTTGAACTAGTCACAAAATTTTCATTTTACTATTTACAATTCTCTACCCCATATAATGGACTATGATAAGAAAACACAAGTACATTTAACATTGTTATTTATCCAAAGGTAAGTAATTAGCTCTACTAACCTGTTTTGCTTTTATCTTGTTAACAAGCTGAGAAATCAGTAAAATAATGGCTACTTGTACCTAGTAGGGGATGTATCTGAGAATCTTGATTGATACTTTCCAGTTCAATCTTGAAACTCTTAAGTGAAATTTTATTTCAGTCTCTTTCAACACACAGGGAAATTCCCCCCTACCCTAGTCTCAACTTATTAGAGCATCAGTTGTGTATGAAGTATTGAAGAAAAGAGAAAGTGACTTAAGGGTGGTTTAAAAAGCAATCATCTCTATTGCTAATGGAAAAAAATCTTTTGTGGTGCTAGTGATCAAATCTAGGACCCTGTACATATTAGGCAAGTATCCTACCACTAAGCCCTGCCATTATTTTTAAATAGTTAATGAAGAAAAAGTCACTTGTTCTTCACGGATATCAAGTCATAAAGTTCTAGTATGTATTACTACTTTTTCCCTTTCGAATTCAACTTGTAAAATAAGGTGAGTTTATTGTTTGTTTGTTTCATGGTCCACAAGATTGAATAGCCCTTGAGCCTTGTGTGTGGTAGGCCAGCACTGTTCCACTGAGCTATATTCCCAGCCATCTTTCTACCTTTTATTTGAGATAAATTCTTACTAATTGCCCAAATGTGGCACTACCGATTCAGGGAAGCCCGAGCCGCAGCTGAGAATCTAGGAGGTCTGGCTACCGATAAGCCTGAACAAGTTCGGACATGCCTCGACTTGTCCCAGTAGAGGAACCATACAGGCAGAGGGATGAATCAACCAATGGGAAGGAGGGGTGAGCAACCAGTGGGAAGCGGTCATCTAACTTGCCTCTGTAATAGACACCTAGTAAACAGCTAAATGATTGGTGGCTGCTCTCCCCCTCCCCCTGAGTGGAGAGGTGGCCACACCTGATTGGACCCCTGACCCTATATAAGCCCAAACACTTCCTGAGTCTGCAACCAACTCGGCCTCTGCCTGCAGCTTCTTGCCTGACTCCCGGGGCATGGGTGGTGACCCTGTCACCAGCTAGCCCATTCTCCTGGAGCCCACGAGGCCCCTGCCATCCCCCCCCCACAACTGACTTAAAGCACGGTTTTGTTTTAAGACAGGATCTCATGTAAACTGGACTGACTGCAAAATCATTATTTAGGCCCGGATAACATTGACCTTCTGAGCCTCCTTGCTTCCTTATTTTAGGGCTTGGGATGTAGCTCAGTCAGTAGAGTGCTTGCTTAGCATGCACAGAGCCCTAGCTTCAGTCACTAGTTCCACAATCCACCTAATAGGCTGTATTATCAGCCCTTTGGAGGTGGATTAAATAATGACTTTGAAATCAGTCCAGTCTACAGGAGATCTTGTCTTAAAACCATACTTTAAGCCAGTTGTGGTGGCTGAAACCTGTAACCCTAGTTACTTTGGAGGCTGAGACAGGAAGATTGCAAGTTCAAGGCTAATCTGGAATAAAGTATTTTTTTGCACATGCATGCGTGTGTGTGTGTGTGTGTGTGTGTGTATCAGAGAGCACTGTGTGTCCCTGTGGAGGCCCAAAGGTGACTTTGGGCATCATCCTGGATTGCTTCTACCTCCTTTTTGCTTAGTTCTGGGGTTTTTCAACTTCTACCCATCAGGGCCATTTCCCCCAGGGCATTTTTTTATTATTAATACATTTTTTATTATTATTTCAGCTCATACAAACTTAATAGGTACACCAGTTCCCTCCCTCCCTCCTCCTCCCCCCGTACCCCCTGCTCCCCGCCCCACTCCCCTCCCTCCCCATCCTCCAGTGCCTCCCGCCCCAATTCCCAGAGAGTCCTTTCTTGTGAATGCCTGATTTTCCTCTGGGCCCTCCTCTCCGATGACGTACAAGGACCCAGTGGCCTTTCCCTGAACCCCTCAGGGCATTTTTTATGTGGGATCTGGGATCTGAATTTAGGACCATCTGCTTGGGAAGCAGAGTCTTAACCCCCTGAACCATCTCTCCAGCTCTAAAATAATTATTTTTTTAATTTTTTTATTATTTATTCAATTGTACGTGTATGCGTTTGTGCGCGTGTGTATGTACGTGTGCGTGTAGAACCACGGACGAATTCGGGAACCACCATGGACGCCTCCACCTCCTCATTTTTACTGTGCCCCGGGATTCACAGGCTCCGCCCTACCAGGACCAGAAACGCAGGCTGCCCCTGCTTCCGCCCGGCGTCTATACGTGGGGTGTAGGATCCAAATTCAGGACCTTCCGCTTGCAAGGCAGAGGCTTAACCCCTGAGCCACCTCTCCAGCCCCTAAAATAATTATTTTTAAGACCACGTTTCTTCTTGAAATTTTAAGCAATTGAGTCTATGAAAAAAATGATAGCCAGCCATTTCTGTTCCCTTAGGTTAATGGGAATCAATGTATGGTAATTTCAAAACGTGAAGCTTACATGTGACGGCCAGAGGACGCCTTCCATCAGATTAGAAACAGTACTTTTTTTCTGTTTTTCTGCCTCATATACTAGGCTAGCTGATCTATGAGCTTCCAATAATTCCCTTCTCCTTACCTCCCGTTTCTCTTGCAGGAGTTCTGAGAGACACTTAGGCTCTGTACCTGTGGTTTAAGCTCAGGTCCCTACACTTGTGCAGCAAGCACTTTACCTATTTAAGCCTTCTCCCCCAAACCCCTTATATCTTTAATTTCTACTGGGGAAATCTAAGACATCTTCCCAAAACAGAGAATAATGGGCTTAATGTTTAGACGATAATTCACGCAGACACAATGTGTGAAAATCAGTCATCTTGTCGTCTTATGATCGCCCCTGGCCCGAGTCGCACCTGCTTTAATGGCTGTGCTGACTCCTCCCAGGAGTCTTATCTTCGCTGGTGGCCCAGTGAGGTGCATGTGGTCTGTTACTGCCTTACTAAGACAGAACCTGCAACTGGCTCCCGGTGCTCCAGTCCTATCAGAATGATGTGCTTGTCATTTGCTTCCAGTTGGGCTGCTCTTCCTTGACCTTCTTGGGAAAATCTTACTTGGAAGAACCAAAAGTTTGTCTTCCTAGCTCATCATTATGATGAGAATATATTTCTCTTGCAGAATAAACACCAACACTATCTTACCCTTTGTGCTTGTTCATGCCAAGGCACAGTGGTAAGCTCTTATTTCACACTAGTCATTGAGTCTTCACACGATTCTTGAAGAGGAGGCAGAAGGAGGACAAGCAACTCATCCCTCTGGGCACACAGGCTAGAAAGCAGTGCCATTTCGGGCCTAGTTATGTTCCTAAATAACTAGGTCCCTGCCAACATTATCTACTCACAAATTCCTCCCGCTCCTCCAGTCTGCACTCTAACCAGCACCAGCTAACAATGAGCGAGCCCTCCGTGTATGACAGGCATCTTCCTTGGCATTTCAGGAGTTTCTCTAATCCACATGATATTATTGTCCCCACAGAAGGGCAGAAGACTCCAAATACACTAAGTGGTTTGTTCAAAACACACAGTGATTAGCAGAACTCACTTCATTCCTCCAAAAACTCAAGGACAAAAGCCTCCATCACTCTCCATTCCCTATAGGATAGTAGCCAACCACCCCACGGGCAGGCTAGCTGCCATGCTATCTTTCCCAGCTTATCTTCTGCTGGGCTCCAGCTTGACTCCGCTGTTCCAGACTGGCATGTCTGTGCCCTCTCCCCCAACTCATGGGCTTGTTCCCAGCACCCAGCCTTCTACCCGTAGTTCACATGCCCTGGAATGTTCTGTCTGTTGTTTATGCCTGCCCAGATCCCCCGTCTCTGCACAACTTCACATGAGATCCTCCTCCTGAGCTGCTCAGCCCTCCCAGGGCCACGAGTCTTTCTGCTCACCCCAACACACATCATGGCTGACAAAGACCATGGCTCCCGCACATCTGTGAACCAGCAGTGACTCAGGCTTCTGACTCAGTTACACCGTTGACATAGCAAGCTGAGTAATTATACTCACAGTGTATCTCACTTCTTATCTATAGTCAGAGCCAACCTGAGAATTTTCTCTTGGCCAATTTCACTAAGACTTGGAACAAAACCAGTTCTCATGGACAAAATGGAAAGTAGACAGTTTTACCATTGATACCTTGAACTTAGCACTCCACAGGTCCTTCCTACAAGTAGAATGCAAATTGTATGTGCATTCTGGATTCTGTCTCTTTTCTTTCCAATATGGAACTAACAACAGACATAGTACTTTGTGCTAGATGCTTTTCTAAGCAATTCATAAGCAGCAACGAGCTGCTTCTTCCTATATTCTTATCCCTTTCCCTCTCACAGATGAGAGAACCGAGTCACACAACAATTGGACAACTCTTCTAGCTTACTATATGCTAGATCCTTCCTTGCTATAAAATGGTGTAGATGTGTGTGTGTGTGTGTGTGTGTGTGTGTGTGTGTGTGTGTACCCGAAGGCTCTGTGTGTCCCTGTAGAGGATGAAGGGTGACTTTGGGAATCATCCTGGATTGCTTCTACCTCCTTTTTGCTTGACTTTGGGATTTCCCAGGCTCCTCGGCTAGAAGTGTTTTTTTTATGTGGGACGTTGGATCTGAAATCAGGACTTTCTGCTTGAATGGCAGAATCTTAACCCTCGAGCCATCTCTTCAGTCCAAATGGTGTATTCTTTTCTGGTAGTGAAAACCAAACTTGCTAAATTTTTTTTTTTAATTGAATCTTTATTTATTTATTTATTCATTTGTGCGTGTGTATGCATGTATGTGTGTGTGTGTGTGTGTGTGTGTGTGTAGAACCACGGGCGAATTCGGGAACCACCATGGACCGCCTCCACCTCCTCGTTTACTCTGCTCCAGGATTCACAGGCTCCGCCCTACCAGGACCAGAAACGCAGGCTGCCCCCGCTTCTGCCCAGCATCTATACATGAGGTCTAGGATCCGAACTCAGGACCTTCCGCCTGCAAAGCAGAGGCTTAACCTCTGAGCCACCTCTCCAGCCCCTTGCTAAACGTTTTTAAAGACCAGAAGGATTCCAGCATAACTCTAGTGCTTACATTTACCTAAACATGTAAGAGGCCCCGAGTTTCATCCTTTATAACTCTTATCCCTGAAACAACTCTAACGGTAAAGTCTAAGAGCATCATTCATAATCCTACTACTTACAGAGAATTAAATACCTACTTAATCAGATATGAACATGCTTGTTTGTATTTTGAATTTCACTTCACAATGCATACCACAAGTGACTATTTCCCCTAGCATATTACCTCACTTCACATACATGTTCAGAGCCAACCAAGAGTATTTTCTCTTGGCCTATTGCCCAAAGACCTGTAACTAAACCAGTTTTTCACCAACAAAATGGAAAGTAGGTAAATTTACAACTGATGCCTTCTTTTAACTTGGCATTTAAATTGTTTCATTGAGGTACAATATACATGCATATAGAACAGACCGGAAAACTTGGTTATTTTATCACTCACTAATTTTAATGAATTTTCAGAGTTCTGGGCCAGTGGGATAGCTATTGGATAAAGGTAACTATATGTAAACCTGGCAATATAAGTTTGACATGGAGGAAGGTGAGAACCAATTTCCAAAAATTGTTCTCTGATCTCCACATGTGAACCATAAAAACTGCGTTCCTTTGAGCATGCTCTCTCTCCTCGAAATAAAATAAAAATATAGGGGCTTGGGAGATGGCTCAGGGTTAAAGCCTTTGCCTCGCCAGGAAAAGAACCTGAATTCACATCCCCAGATCCCACAATAAAAATGCAAGGCAGAAATGGCAGTGGCCTGGCTGGAGAGGTAGCTCAGGAGTTAAGCTTCTGCCTTGCAGGTGGAAGGTCCCGAATTCTGATCCTAGGCCCACGTATAGACGCCGGGCGGCAGCGGGGGCGGCCTGCGTTTCTGGTCCTGGTAGGGCGGAGCCTGTGAATCCCTGGGCAGAGTAAACAAGGAGGTGGAGGCGTCCATGGTGGTTCCCGAATTCGCCCGTGGTTCTACACACACACACACATACACGCACACACATACACACACACACACACACACACACATACACACGCACACACTCATATACGCACAATTGAATAAATAATAAATAATAAAAAAATTAGAAAAAAAAAAGAAAGAAAGAAATGGCAGTGGCCTGTAAATTCCCACTCTAGAAGGTGAAGCCTGGAAGAACCCAGATCAAAGCAATAAAGAAATAGAACAATGTGAAACGATTCCCAAAGTCACCCCTGGGCCTCCACAGGCACACACACTCAGGTGTCTTTTGGTACAACACACACACACACACACACAAGTGCACATGCAATTAAAATAAATAAAATATTAAAAATATTTCAGCATTCTGAAATTCTTAATACAATTTCAGGCCATTCTACCAACTCTTAAAAATGTGTGTGCCCATGTGGGCACATCTGGACTCCACTATGGATCCCAAGTTTGCTCAAACTTCAGATTCTCTTGTCTCTGCCTTCTGAGTGCTGGATGATATCTGTGCTCCACCAGGCCTGACTTGGTTTGTTATTTTTTGATTATATATATATCCTAGTTGATGAAGAAGTTCTACATTGTGGGGGTTTTTTTTGCATGTGTATGTATGTGTGTGGTACATGTAAATATGTTTATCTGTGTGCACATGTGTGTGTATGTGGAATCCCAAAGTTGATATCTTGTATCTTTCTCAACTGCCTTCTACTTTATTTCTTGAGCCAGTCTCTTGTTAAACCCAGAGAGGGTCAGTTCTAGCTAGTTTAGCTAGCCAGTTTTTTCAGCTAGTTTATTTAGCTAACTAGTTTACCAGAGGAATCTCATGTCTCTGCCTCTTAACTGTTAGGATTGCACATGGCTACCATGCCTAACTGGGGATCTCAACTCAGGGCTTCAGGCTTGTGCAGCACCTTATACACCCGAGCTGTTTCCCCTGTCCCCACTGTGGTTTTGAGATGTATCACATGATATTGAGCATCCTTCCGTGTGCTTATTAATTATTCGGTATTGTTTTCATTGAAGTATCTATTTGATTCTTGTGCATGATGTTTAGCTGTGTGTGAGTACTGGGGGTCAAAGCCAAGGCCTCAAGCATGCTAGACACACATTTTTTCACTGAGCTCCTACACCACTGTTTTAAATTATTGAATCAAAATAGTTCTGCATATATTCTGGATGCAACTCCCTTATCAGACACTTACAATTTTTAAATATTTTCTCAATTTGTGATTTATTATTTCACCATCTTACTAGTATCTTCAGAAACAAAAGTTTTTTTTATTTTAATTAAGTCCAATTTATTCATATATTTATTAAATTTATTTTGATTTTATATCTAAAAAGTTTTATCTCAGATATGTTTGGATATTTCAAAGATAAGTCAATAAGCCTCCGTCCCTGCTTAGCAGTGTGTCTTTTTCATTTACTTGAGAGAAATATTTCATTTACTTGAGAGAGGGGGGAAGAATGAGGGGGGAAAGAAAGAGAGAGGGGGGGAGAGAGAGAGAGAGAGATTGATTTATGCATTCCATGGCACATTGGTAAATGTCAAAAAATAACTTTAGGCAATCAGTTTTCTCCTTCTACCAAATGGATTCCGGAGCTGAACTCAGATCTCCAGGTTTGTAAGCAGGCACCTTACCTGCTAAACTATCTTGCTGGCCCCACAGTGTGTCTTTTATTTTCCCTTTCAGTTGTTTAGAGCTGGGGAGATGACTTAGTGGTTAAAGCCTTTGCCTCTCAAGCAGCAGAAACTGAATTCAGATCCTTAGAGCCCAGTGGGGAAAAGGCCAGTGGGAAATGGTGGCGGCCTGCATTTTTTTTTTGTTTGCTCTGGAAAGCAGAGCCTGGGAAACTGAAGAACAAATCAATAAGGACGTAGAACAATCCAGGATGTCACCTTTGGACCCACACACTCGAGTGCTTTCTGCTACACATACTTATATCCACATACTCCTATACCGATCCATGCAAAAAAAGTAATTTGATAGAGGGTAGGAGACAGCAGACTTGCCACGCACAGATGTCAAGGTTGAGAGGTCATCTTTGAGAAGTCCTCTCCTTCCACCATGAATGGAATCTCTCTAGGCATACGTGTGTGCTGGGATCTATTTCTATGTCATTATATACAGATCTATGCTGTAATTTCAGGGCTTTAGTTTCTGGAATGAGGAAAAGCAAGAAAGAAGACATCTGGATTGGTCTAGGGTATCTAAAAAAATCCAGTAGGACTGGGCCTGATAGCACAGGAAGATAACCCAAGTCACTGAGAAGGCTGAGGAGGGAGGACTGAAAGTCAAGGCCTGTGTGAGCTGCAAAGTGAGTTCAAGGTCAGCCCCGGGCAGCTGAGTGAGGCTCTGTCTTAAACCTCAAAAAATTAAGAGGGACTGGGGAGGTAGGTTAATGGTAGGGCATTAGCCTAGTATGTGTTAAGTTCTGGTTAAGAAGATAAGAAAAGAAAGAAATCCTGTAGGACTGCTCTTTCTCATAGTTCTATTTTTTTGTACTAGGGACTGAATACAGGATACCAGGCAAATTCCCTACCACTGAGACATACCTCAGCCCTCTTTCCTGCCTGGTCCCTCTTTTGTGGCTTGAGAAGAAATTATTTGCTATTAAATTTTCACAATTTAGGTTTTAAGATCTCGGATGTATGCATTTTTAGCCTCCCAGTTTTTTGTACATTAAATATCTCCATCTCAGATTTGGAGTTTGATAATGATTGCTTCTTGCATCTTCTGTTTCATTTTCAAAAGCTGAACTGGAATTTAGGAATGAATTTAGGAATGATGTAGCTTCAGCTTATGCAGTAAAGTATACATTAATGTAAATAGTGGCTAATGATTGTGATGCGTTTTAATTAGTTAACTAATTAATTAATTTTGTGGCACTGGGGATGGAACTCAGGATCAGGTGAATGCAAGTTAAGCACTTGACCACTAGCTCCATCCCCAGTTTTATTTTTATTTTCTGTTTTGAGATGGGGTCTTGGTAAGTTGTCCAGGCTGCCTTGGAACCATTCTGTAGTTGAGGTAGGCCTTGAACCTGAAATCCTCCTGCCTCAGCTTCCTGAATAGCTGGAGTTACAAGTCTGTGCCACCAAGCCTGGCTGACACATGTGTTTCAATGAAAGACTTTTAAAGTCTGACATATTCCTGAATCAAGCAGTGGGTATCACTTAAGAGGTTCCTTGGCTTCATGGTAGGGCATGAGGTACTGTGTGCAGCTAAAAGCTTCTTTAGGAAATAACTGGCAGACAATAAGCAGTGATGAAGGCTGCTAGCCCAGGACGAATAATGACCTAGGTTCCTCCCCCAGGATCACCCTGAGGGAAAGGACATGAGATGAGAGGACTTCAGAGGTCATTGCCAGCTAGCCAAACTGCTGACACACATGGCCCCTTTCCATGAGAAACCAAGAAGAGTAGCCATGCTTCTTAGAGAACCAACCCTAAAGTCATGACCCAGAATGTAGAAGACAAATATTGACACTAGTAAAATGCAAGGATCCAGGGGCAGACTGTAAGGGCAGCTCATTGGCATTTAATGTCCTTTGCAAAGTTAGAGGTGTGAGGACAGGCCAGTGCGCACAGAGGCCTGCCTAGGGTTATCTAGAGCTTCTCCAAACAGGAAGACACAAGACTAATAGTGGAGGGAAGCATTCAAAGTGCTGAGGACTTTTGTTCTTCACATGAAAAACGATACTTACTGCAGGATCCTGGGGCAGAGTGCATGAAATATACTGGACCACTAAAGGAATGGAGAGTCCAGGTGGAAGCTCTCAGAGATTCCAACTCTTTTAGTGGTGGGTGTGGAATGCAATAGGGTCTCACTCAATCAGTAGCTCAGGCTAGCCTAGAATTACCTATGTAGCCTACTGGCCTGTAACACATGATCCATCTGTATAAAGCTCCTAATTGCTAAGCTTACAGATATTAGACACCGCACCTGACTAGGGAATCATTGTATGTGGAGAGTAGGCTTTAGGGTTAGCAAACTTTAGGGAAGGGCTTGCCCTGCAAGTACAGGAAGGAGAAGTGCTGGTGAGGAGAACAGATGGGAATCCTGAAAAGGTAAGATGACAACGCTCAAATTTTTTTTCAGATATATTTACATACTATAAACTACACAGATCTTCATCACTGAATAAATTTTGATAAATGTCTGTGATTTCCATTCGCAAGCTTTTTTAAAAATTATTATGATTATTTTTTTTTTGTTAAATACAGGGTCTCCATACATAGCAAAAGCTGGCCTCAAATTTACGATCTTCTGGCCTCTGCCAGGGCTGGAGATTACTAGTTTGGGCTACCCCTCGTCGCTGCAAAATTCCACATTTTTCCTTTTGTGTTTTTCTGAGACAGGGTGTCATTCTGTAGTGTTGGCTGGCTTGGGACTCACCGTGCGACCCAGAATGGCCATTGCTTCAAGGCAGTTTTTCTACCTCTGCTTACAGACATGAGTCATTTTACCAGACCAAATTAAATATATATATATATAAATGGCTGACATTCACATGTCTGAAAGGGCCTAAAATAAGCGGCCTCACGGGCAGATGCTATACAGACCCAAAGTGGCCAGAAGGAAGGAAGGATGGAACTACATGGGCTGAAGAGTTATCAGGAGCCAGGGGAGTAGAGATCTTGTCAGCAAACAAACACAGGTGTAGGAGCGGGACGGGGCGCAGAAAGCCCCAATCTTTTGACAATTTTGAGTGCTTGAGTCTCACACTGAGGGTCTTATTTACAGACATCCACAGACTCGGCTTTTTCTCGACTTTCAAACTCGTAAGCGAAAAAGAAATCAATTTCTGAGTTGAGCTGGCTGTTTCCAGTCTAGCCTGTCCAGTCTGGAAACTGCGCCTCACTGGGGGGTAAAGGTGGGGGAAGGGAGCTAGACAGACGCTCCCCTCCCCCTTGAGTTTACCCAAGCAACAGACAGCGAGCTCTGGCAGCTGCGGTTTGGGACCTTAAGAGCGAGCCTCGTGCACTGTACCTCCGTGTGTTTTGCACCCACCCTGGATGTTTGGAGCTGGTGCAAAGCTTGCAGCTGGTGCAAGCTTGCACATCGAGCAAGCTCACTGGCTGGAGTTGGGGGATAGTGGGCGTGGCCGCGCTCCTTCTCGCCCTCTCCAGCCTCTGAAATCCCGGGAACGTTCTGAAAAGTATCCAAAAGTTCTGCGCCGCGCGCGCGCCTAAAGAAAAATAAGGCACATCCCCCCACCTCTTCCGACGCTGCGTGCCCGGAGCTCGCCACTTGGGCTGCACGTCCAGCTGCGGTGCACACGCCTCCTGTGCCTCCTCCTCCTCAGGCGCTTTGGCCACCGGCTGGGCGCTCCGCTAGCATCCTTTTCCCGGCGCTAGAAGACTCCTTGAGCACCATGCCCAACGACGACACTTTCAGCAAGTCCTCCGCCCCGTCGGAGCACGCTCCGGGAGCCCCGCCGCAGGGCAAGGCCGGGGGTTACGGCAAAGGCGCCGGGGCCTTGCTGGGGGGCGCCGGGGGTTCCGGCAGCGGAGGCGCCTCGGGCTCCGGGGCGTCCGGCCTGGGCTCTTCGAGCAAGAAGTCCCCGAGGCTGCCCAAGTGCGCTCGCTGCCGAAACCACGGCTACGCGTCTCCGCTCAAGGGCCACAAGCGCTTCTGCATGTGGCGCGACTGCCAGTGCAAGAAATGCAACCTGATTGCCGAGAGACAGCGCGTGATGGCCGCACAGGTGAGTGCGGGCGCCGGGACGCGGGGTTCGGCCCCCGGCTTCTCTGACGAAATCCTCCGGCATGGCCGGCACCACGTGGGGCCGAAAGCCGGGGGCTGGGGGACCCGGGGGGACCCGGGG
This sequence comes from Typhlomys cinereus, assembly GCA_023101885.1. Lineage (NCBI taxonomy): Eukaryota > Metazoa > Chordata > Mammalia > Rodentia > Platacanthomyidae > Typhlomys > Typhlomys cinereus. Next base: position 1,441,023 of record JALPQD010000086.1, read on the forward strand.
GGGACCCGGCGGGTCGCCGACGACGCGCGCGCTGGGGCGGCCGGGTCTGAAATCCCCGCAACAGGCGCGGGCGCGGGCGGCACGGTGGGGGGGGGGCGGGGATCCCGCCGGCCTGGTGGAGAGGTGGGGTTCACTCTGCGGCAGTCCCTGGGACTCCCGACCCGCCCTCCCCGCTGAGTTGCCGGGTTCGCCCCGCAGTAGGGCCCCGCTATCTCCACGCACGGTCTACTAGCAGAGTTGCGGAGGTCATTCCGTTTAGGGGTCCCCTCCATTCTCTGCAGCCTAATTCCGGGGTTCGCTCTTTAGTTGGGGTCCTCCGGCTCTCGGAGAGGGTCTCCCTGCCCCGCCCGCGAGCAGAGGTTTGCGGGCTTCGCCCCTGCGGACGTCCTCCAGAGTTCGCTGGGTAGAGGGGTCCCCAGGACCCCCACCAGTTAACACAAGCCGAGTTGCGAGGTTCGCTCCGCTAGGGGTCCTCGCGAACCCCGACCTGGGTTCCCCGAGCCTAGAGTGCGGCGGCTCCGGAGACCTGACCCTCCTGAGAGCTGAGCTCGCCCCGCGAGGGGTCCCTGATACCCGAAGTCTCCGGTACCACGAATGCGACTGCCGCGGGGTCTCAGAAAGGCGGGGGTACTCCACAAGCCCATTTTGCAGGCAGAGAATTGCGGGGTTCATTTCGCAAGGGGTCCCCACGACGCGGGCATCCCTTATCCACAAGCTGCTAGTTGGGGGGCTCCACGACGCCGACCCCGTTTTGCAAGCTGAACGTGTGGGGCTTTCTCCTCGAGCGGTCCCCGCGACCCAACCCCCTTTTCCACAAGCTGGAAGTTGCGGGGTTCGCTCCGGGAGGGGTCCCCACGACCCGCTCCACTTGGCACCAACTTAAGAATATGCGCTGTTAGCGTTCCCTGGGCCCGACTCCGCGCGGCCGCTCGGCGGGGGACAGGGAGGCGCCCGGAGGCTTTTCCCGTGGCGGGCGCGCGGCGCTCGGGGGTCTCCGGGGGAGCCGCGGGCGCCCGGTCTGCGCTCGCGCGCCGCGCGCCGCGGGTGCCCGCGGGCCTCAGCCATCTTGCGCGCTCCGCGAACGCCGCCTTCTAGAAATTCCAAGTCCGGGCCCAAGTTATTTAAGTTCAGATGGCTTTGAAAATGTTTTCATTGTACTTAAGAATTAAAGAAGAGAAGTTGGCACAGCGAAAAAAAATAGGATTTGAAATTTTGTCGGTCCTTTAAAAAAACGCAGCTTAAGCAGCAGGCTAGTAATTTAGCATCTTAACGGAAATAGTGAATGCCGTTGGCATTCTAAAAGGATTTTTAGAAGGCAATAATATACATTCTTTCCACCTAGAGCTTGTTTCATCTTTTAAGACAGGTTACTTAAAAATGAAAAGATACCAAAGAAATGTTTGCTAAAGATACGGTGCTTCTGATTAGGAGCGCGAAGGTGCTTTCCTTTGAAAAAGATCTTAGGCAGATGAGGTGGCGGGCACGGTACATGCTTAAAGATTATATACCTTCCATGCACATCGGGTTTTTAAAAACGTGCTCAAAATTGCATATGCTTCGGCTTCACAGATCTTCAAAGATTGTAGCTTAATCTACAATGAATGACTATGCTGGATATAAAGACTAAAGCATATTACAATGAAATTTTTTAAAAATTATACTTGTAGGAAAAATAACATTTAGTGGTTGGATTATCTAGTCAATTGGAAGCATAGAATGGGAGGGGATTTTCTCAAATGTAATAAAATACTTATTCTAATGGGGACAATTTTGAGTAAGTTGATCAGGGAGCTAATTTTGAAGAGGCTGTTAGCTCAGTTAAAAACCAAAACAACTCAAAAGTTATTTTTAGAACTGGGATACTAATTTTTTTTAATGAACCCTTAAAATTACAAGTAGTTACTACTATTGAGATGGTAGAAAATATTTACTGTTGATCTTAAGTACAATTCTTAAATAATTGCATTTTTATTTGACCATCACCCTGTTCTGTGCTGTTTCCTAACAAATCCAGGAGAAGTTTTGGAAAAGGTGTTTTAAGTTTATAGGCTAGATAAGTGAGAATTTGAGGTATTCTTTGGGCTCAGGGTTCAAATAAAAAATCCCTTGATAATGCCTCTATGTATTTTAGATGTTTACAGGGTTTTTTTTTTTTTCTGGTCAAGGCCTTTAATATTCTGTTTATGTAAGCCTTAGTGATAGAAAATGTAAAACTTACACTTTTTGTATTAAATGACAGTTTTAAGTCTAATTTTCTAAGTTGATTAGTCCAAGTCTTTAGTTTTTCAGTAGACATCACTTCCAAATTAGATAGATTTGGACTGCAGTTTTCCCTAAAAAAATGTATAGGTCATTGTTGTGTGCCCCCTGCCTCCTTGTCCCCCTTTCCCACTGGGTAGCTAACCTTGGGCTTCAGGCATTGAGCAGTGCTCCACTGAACCATGGAATTACGCTGTTGGTTTACTATTTGATTTCACCTTTCTTGTCTTTCTGGCTTCTGAGATAGAGGTACTTCTGTTTCTTGTGATCACCAATGGTCAATTTCAGCAGAAAGACTCTTTTTGCTACATGTAGTAAACAAAAACCCAACTTATTTTCCTTAAGCCTTTTATGGTGCCTAACTTTTAACAATGTTATTTAAAGGACCAGTTGAATAAGGACTTTGAAGAGTCTGGTAAGTATGTTAGAGCCCTTCCTGCACCAGTTGAGGCTCTCCTCCCCTCCTGACTGAAATCCCACAGGCTTCTCTGTCTTGGCTTCACTTCCAACCTCAGCCTCCTCCTGAGACTTCAGTAGGAGAACCCCCCCCCCACTTCTTTCTGACTTGCTCTATCCAGCTCTGGGAAGGATGCTGCTGGGTTTGCTAAACAGTTCCTGGCTGTTCTGCCCCTTCCTCTTGCCTGTCCAAATCCCACTCATCCCGTTCTGTCTACAAGGCTCTGCTAGAATTCTACCTTGGTTGCTCCTTACATATTTAAAGACATTTCTTTCTTTTTTTTTTTTTTTTTTTTCTTTCTCTACGTTTTCAAGACAGAGTCCTCCTGTACCAGTGTCTGGGATTACAGGAAGGCATCCTGACCACATTTTAGAGATTTTGCTCTGAATTTCTCCTGTAGGCATGGTGTGTACATCTTGAAATGGTGGTGATGGGATTTAGTCATGGATTTAAGTTGCTTGTTTGTTCACCTCCCTTTCTCCTTGTAAATGATACGTAGGTTGGATCTGAATGTCATCTTACAGGCTGATCTTCCCAGGACAGTGGCCTTTTAACAGATCTGTAGAATGAAGGCGTGCCGGGTCCAGTTCTCTTTCTTAATCCATCAGAGCCTGTTCTGCTGTTGGTACAACGCTCACTGTGTAGTTTTTCCAGCTCTGCATGCTGTGGCTCCCATGTAGCTGAGTAGACAAAATGAGAAAGGGAACTGCTCATCCACTACCTCACAGAGCTGGAGAGCCCTGGTGTTGCGGTTTTGTAAGCGGAACAGATGATTCAGCCATGCTGAGGATGACTCGCTGTCCTGTATTTCTAGGTGGCCCTGAGAAGGCAGCAGGCCCAGGAAGAGGAACTGGGCATCAGCCACCCGATCCCGCTGCCCAGCGCCGCGGAGCTGCTGGTGAAGCGAGAGAACAACGTGGGCACTCCGTGTCTCATGAATGAAAACAGCAGCCCTGCTCAGCCTCCGCAGGCCACCACCCCACCCAGTGTGGCTGCAGGTAAGCTAGGGGCCCAGGTTTCTTTGGGGGCCAGCACGAGGGAGAAAGCAGGGCTGCAGAAATGCATTTGGTCCTCTGAGCCCCAAATAGCATTTAGACCCTTCAGGGGAGTTTCTGGAAGGATTCTGTCCCTACAGGGGTGTGATGGGTTGTCTCCCAAGATGGCGGTGGCTTCTCCAAATGAAGCTTCGGCAGATTTGCTCTCGAGTTCTTTAGCATAAGAATCAGGGTCATAGGGCTGGAGAGGTGGCTCAGGGGTTAAGCCTCCATCTTGCAGGCGGAGGGTCCTGAGTTCGGATCCCAGATCCCACGTATAGACGCCAGGCGGAAGCCGGGGCGGCCTGCGCTTCTGGTCCTGGTAGGGCGGAGCCTGTGAATCCCGGGGCAGGAGGAGGTGGAGGCGTCCATGGTGGTTCGCGAATTCGTCCGTGGTTCTACACACATACACACAGACACAGACACACACGCGCGCGCGCACATACACATGCACATGCACACAGTTGAATAAATAATAATAATAATAAAAAAGAATCAGGGTCATAGAATGATAAGGAGGAGCGAGATTGCTTATATTTCATCTCCAGTTTGCTCAGGCGGAGGACCAAGTCCTTGTTTCCTAGAAGTGGAAGTTCATTTCTCTAGCAAGGACCACGGCCCTTTGGGACTGTGTCTGAAAGGATTAAATCATGACTGTCAGATTTGGATGAACCTGGAAGGAACATGGAGGCGCACACGCCGGGTCATGTTCCCTCCTGTGTTGAGCCTTTTGCCAGGAGTGACATACACACTAATTGACCTCGTTTTCTAGTCCACTGTAAGGTAAGGAGTGGTAATTCTTTCAGTGCACCTGAAAGCCGAGGTGTGGGAGCTGATTAAATGTCTAGGTAGCTAAACTAGAGAACCCAAATCAGCTCACCTGCCTTCAGCACTCCAAGCTCACTTTGGATCTCTACACACTCTAGATGTACAATGTACAAGAAGACCCCCTGGTCACATCTAGTATTGTAAGTTTAAAGCAATTCCAGTGACAAAATGGACAAAAGAGTTTTTTTTTTTTTTTTTTTCCCAATGCACTGGCCACAGTTCAAGTGCTCACCTGTGGCTTAGGGCAAACACAATGAATAACACATTTGATAGTGTTTTTCTGAATTCAGAGTTGCTAAGAACTCTTATCAGTGGTTTGTGGTATTATGTGGTTTCTGGCAGTGAAATGCAGGTAATACCCCCTTCTTTGTGGAACATAGGTTTCAAGAATGTCCAAAGTTGAGTACAGTACTGAATCCCCGTACACACATGCGCACACATGCACACACTACTTTTCCTGTGTCTACACACCAGTAACAAAATTTATGCTCTAAGTTAGTTATAACTAATGTGTAGACTGATTTTAGCAATATACTTAATAAGATTTATTTAAAAGCTATGGATTTTTCCCCTTCAATTTTCCATTTAACATTTCTGGTTCATCCTTAAGCTCAGATAAGTAAAACCCTACAAAGTGGGTTTTATTCAAAACTATGTGCACATGTTGAGAGTCACAGCATATCTTTAGGGTCTGCTGTGGTTCCCTGTAATCCAGTGTAGGTACTAGCTTCACTAAGCTTTTCTGAATCACCATTTGCTGAGCTTTGGACCACTAGACCAACATTGCCCGCTTCATGTCAGTAACTAACTGTGTAATGTTGGATAAATTGCTTAAGCTCTCCGAGCCTCTTGTTTCCGCTTGTCAAAAACCAAAGTGTTTCTGGAGGTCTTAAAGATTCCAGGAGTCCAGCAGTTGGAGAGAAGGAGAGTGAGCTTGTATCAAAGAAAGCAGGTATGTGCGTTTATGTCTCTGTGTACTAGAATTTAAGTCCTGTCATTAACAAGGGACAAGATAGTTATGATAGCGTTATATCCTGATACTCTCAGGGCTGGGGCCAGGTTTTTTTGGCTCTTCAGCAGTTAAAGTGCTTATTGTACATATGCAAGGACTAGAGTTTGGATGCTCAGCTGGTTAAGCGTGGTATAATTCAAGCCTCAGGAGACAAAGACTAGAAATCCTCAGAACAACTGGCTAGTCAGACTGGCCCTACCAGGGAGGTCTGGGTTTGGTTAGATACGCTGTTTCAAAAAAAAAAAAAAAGTACTGTAGTTGCTCTTTCTGCTGCTGTGAAACAACATTTAAGCTTAAGGGTTGTTAAGGGAGAAGGGAAGATTTATTTGGCTTTCAGCTCCAGAGAGGAGATGCCAGGTAGCCCATTATAGAGGAAAAGACATGGCTGGCTCAGGTCTCTGTAGCCATCATGGAGGCAGAGAAAACAAGCAGCAAACACAAGGGCAGACTGCTAGAGGAGGCAGGGTGGGCTACCCACACTCAAGGCCCACCCCTGTGGCTTGCCTTCCTCCAGCAAATCTCCATTTCCTAAAGTTGCCACAACCTATCCAAACTTCAGCTAAGGTTACAAACACATGAACCTATGGTGCCAACTCATATTCAAACTACGACAAGCTGAAAGTTATCCAGGAAGAGTGATCAACTTCAAGTCCTCCCCCCCACATAAAAGTATATCTTCCCACATACGTGTCCACATGTGCTAACATACCCCCCCTACACATGCACATGAAGAAAAAAATAAACCAAAGGCAAATTGAAGCGCCACAGTTTGGCAACGTGGCACAGGGTCTGGGGACTGGTTGGTGCTCTCCCCCACCAAGTGACTGCTAATTTAGGGAAAGATAAAATACAACATCTGCTTTCCGCTGAAGGTGTATTGCTTTCATATTGGCATTTATACAATTCTAAAATCAAAAACGTCATAAGCCAAAATAGTGTTTTTCGTTGTTCTTTGGGTTGTTTCTTAACATATGCACTTAGAATAGTTTCCAAAGTTGACTTTTCATAGGACCAAGGGGTATGTTGCAGTGGCTATAAAGGAGCCACAGGGAAGCAGAAAAGAGGGGTGGGGGCTGAGGAGATTGTAACCACATCCGCAGCTTGCCTCTGAGTTGAACAAACCTTGCAGTTCTGTGGACATCTTAAAGCAGCACTCAAAAGGAAGTGGAAAGGCCAGTGCCTGTTCTGCTCAGAGGAGGTGTGGCATCTGCCTTCCAGAGGAAGATGAGCTGCTTCATTGCCTAGGCAGCTCACTTCACAAGGTTGTCCTTCACGCAAGTGACTTTGGATCTTGATGTTGGAATTGGTAACTTCTCTACTGAGTCAGAATGTGAGCAAGAGGGAAATGGATTTGTGAATATAAAATACAGGAAGTGAGAGAGATGGAATAAACCAGGGTGCCAGACGGAAGGAGTCCTGTTGCTTATCGGCGCAAATGGAAGTCAACTTCTTAAAGCGCTTGCTACTATAGTAATACACAGCTTTTATTATTATTGCAGGGATTTACTTAACATTAACTCTGAGGGTAAATAAATATTTATGATAGTATACAAGTCCATTCAGTGAAGGACTGGGGAAGAGAAGTCAGTGGAGAAAGTGCTTGCTGAACAAGCATGAGGGCCTGAGTTCAGATCTCAGCACGTGGCACATGTCCAAGGTGGTAGTGTGCTCCTGTAACCCTGGTGGTAGGTGGAGTTGTAGTCAGAAGAACCCTGGAGTGTGCTGGCTTCCAGCCCAACTAAATCAACGAGAGACTTTGCCTGCAAAAATAGGGTTATAGGGTCAGAGTGATGGCTCAAGTTAGAACCTTTGCTTTGCAAGCAAAAGGACCTGAGTTCAGATCCCCAGATCAGTCGTTTAGAAAAAAAGCCAGGCAGATATGGTGGTGGCCTGTAATTTTAACCCTGAAAGGTGGAGCCTGGGAAACCACAGAGCAACAGAGAAAAGAATGTAGATCAATCCAGGATTCTAGATGCTATACCAGGGATTTCAAGGCACACACACTTTAGTATACTTGTGTAATATGCCTCTTAACCCCACCTCCACACACAGAGTGAAGGATTGCTGTTTTTCTAGTGATTGTTCTAGCCTGCAATTCCTGCCTGTCATCCAGAATGACTTGCTGCATAGAAAGGCTTCTTACTCTTTTCATATTTAATAATCATAATTTAATAATATAGTTGCTATTTGTGACTAGCTTTTTGACTTAACACAGCTTGGTATTCTTAATGGTCCAGGATCCTGTTTCGTAAAGGTGGAAGGGCAGGAGTTGGAAATGATGAGTATCGGGTAGGTGGTAGTTGCAGTCATGATAGTAAACTGCCAGCCTGCCTCATCACATCGCGAGCCCTGTACTCCTGGTAACACTGGCTGCCCAGTGTTTGCTTGGCCAGTGGCTTGATGAAATATAGGACTTTTTTTTTCCTTTTTTTTTTTGTCCTTGAAGTTTCCTGGTTATCTCCTTTTGGCTCTTTAAAATGCCAAAAGCAAGAGTGAGAATGCTCATGAATTATTGTCCAAACTATTAACTGAATTCTCAGAATACTTCAAAGGAAATTGGGTTTTCCAAAGAGCTAAGAACTATGAGCAAGCAGTGTATGTCAGAAGACAATCCCTGTAGTCCTTAGTCAAAGACAGTCTTAGATGGTCCAAAGTTTAGATGAGGTATTGTATTCAGGTCATGAATAGAAGAGAGTTTTGCTATTTTTTAAGCAGATAAGTATAGCATAAACAAATAAGCCATTGTTGGTTATTATGCCAATAAGGTGTGAGTATGCAAATACGCTATGGATTGGCAAGTAGCTTTCTCCAAGTCATCTTTGGGGTGCTTAGAAGGGCTGACTAGGTTTAGCTCTGAAGGGAAATGAGTTAAACAGCAATTCCAATATTTTCTCAGATTCCATTTTTTAAAATTTTAGCATAAATTCATTTTTAAAACTTTCATGTTATCAGCCAACTGTTTTTTTTTTTTTTATTTTTCCCCACTCTGAGACCAGACATCATTCTGTTAGTGTGGCCTCCTCTTCACTTTTCCTTCCATCTCTTGTGCATATGAAATCACAGTTTTACCCAGTGCATTTGCTGAGCTGCGCAAAATTCTTGGTCTTTCATTTTCTGCACGACTGTCAGATGAAGGGCTGCATTGTAGGCGCTTGGATTCCGCATGCATTCCCTTGGCGAAGACCTGAATGTTATCGCTCCAGGGCCCTCCCTTTTGGAGCACCCGGGACTTCCATCTACGTACACACCCTCCCTCCCCCAGATCAAGTTAGTCTGCGGCTTTCCCTGGCAGCTCCCGCCTTCGTGGGGCCCAGTGACTTGGATTCCCTCCCCTTTCTCCATCGGGTCACTGGGGTCTGTACTTAGTGGACAGGCAGGCCCTTCTTCTTTTGCTCTTCAGCAGTAGTTCAGGAGCACATGCCAGGCAGGCACTGTGGCCGTGTGAACATGAATGAGTGTCCCTGGGCAACTTTGACCAGTAAGCAGTGGGCCCATGCATTAGCAGTAGAAGATGAGCTCATTGACATTTTTGGGAAAATAGACCCTTACTTAAAGCATCTGGGTTTGCAGCAAGATGGAGGGGAAGACACAGATTTCATCATCTTCTGGCCCCACACATGCACAGCCTCACCCATTATTAGCCAAATCCCCCCAGCCACCCCAGTGGGTTAGTTGCGGCTAGAGAGCCTGCACCATCACATCTTCATCCCCCAAGGTCCACTGTGCGCGTTCAGGTTCAGTCTTGCGCCTTGCATTCCCTGGATGCTGGCAGATGTGCAGTGGCCTGTTTCCCATAAGGAGAGTGTTCTGCAGCTCTCCCGGCCTTCTAGGTGCGGCTCTGTCAGTTTAAAATAACTTTTCAGTCTTGATCTTTGGCTTTTTGATGTTGTAGCAAAGAAGCTTTCCGTTCAAGTAAACAATAAACACATCTTATGCCATTTATTTATAAAGATTGGTTATTTAAATTAAAAGGCATTTTGTTTGATTTAGGACAGTTCTCAGTTGAAAGTGGAATAAGAAATGTTGTTGAGGTTTTAAAAGCCTTCAGATGAAAACCATTCCCAGTTTGACATGAGAGTCAGAGAGATTTCCAAGTTTTTCAGCAAAACGGGACTCGATAAATTTTTTTTGTTGAAGGAACAGTTGAAGTAGTAATTGAAAGAAAATTCTAGTTTAGTCTAGTTAGACTCTCCTTAAGAGTCTGTTGTCTTAAACAGTGTCTCTGTCCATTTCGTGTCTGGGCAGGCTGCTTATATATGGAGTATGTCAGTTGTATTGACCTGATAGAAATTTTCTAGGGATATTATTTTAGTAAATAACTACAGCAATGAACTACAGATGAAGTAGTCTACCATTCTACTTTCCTCTGGAAAAGAAATTTAGCCAAGTCCATGAAAAACAAAATATAGAGTTTAAGAAAAAGTAAATTTTATAACAGTACATAAAAATGATTGTTTTATACCTGTCTTGGTGAGAAGCCAAGTTGCACCCATTCATTTTATACAGCCATATGCAATGCAGTATCTGGCTTTATAGATGATGGTCAGTAAACCTTGGCGGAATGAATGGACAGCTGTACTTTAAAACACAGATGATGGTGACCCCAGCTGTATACATCAGAGTAAAATCATTGATGCTCACTCAAGTCAGTTTGTGGCTTGTATGTTGAAATGTTTGATGGTTTGGAAGATAACTCATTGGTTAAAGGGCTTACCAAGCACACAGAAGGACCTGAGTTCAGATCCCCAGGGAAGACAAATTCTGGGAATCCTCAGAGCAAGCTGAGTCAGATTATTCCAGTAGGTGAGTGTTGGGTTTAATTAGAGACCAAGCTTCTAAAGAATAAGGTAGAAAGAATCCCATTATCAACCTTGGTCTCTACACACATGCAAATTCACATGCTCATACCCATGTGTACCCATACACATATACACATGCATGTACCTCTTAAACATATGCATAGGGCAACATGCCCACTCATACATCTTGTACCCCTTGCAAATGCACCTACACACACGTACCTCCTATACATATATACAGGGAGTTCTTTTAAAAAGGAAAAGATGTCTGTTTTTTTTTTAATGGTTAAAATTCATATTAACTCTGTGTGTGTGTTCATTCATGTATATGTGCAGGCATACATATGTGTCTTCCTAAATTATGGGGGCTGGGATAGCTGAACTGAGGTTTCTCAAGCTTACATAGCAAGCATTTACTGACCATCTCCACTCATATTAATTTATTAGATTAATTTAATAGATTAAGATAATAATCCGCATAACTTGTTTAAAGTGTAAAATTAATTGTTGCTGTTACCTAATTTTTTTAGTAACTTTGCAGGGTTGTACAATAATCACTATAATCTGGTTTTGGATTTTTTTTGTCTCCTTTCTAAAAGAAGCTGCATTTTGGCTAGGGAAGTAACACAGGGTGTTACTACAGGAGACACCACTGAAGCTCAAACAACTTCAAGGGAGATTTATTCAGCTTACGGTTCCAGAGGGGAGATATAGTCCATCAAGGCAGAAAAGATTTGGCTGACTGGCAGAAGCTGGAGGCAGCCTAAGTCACCGCAGGCATCATGGAAACTGAGAGGTGCTGCTAGCTCAAGAGCAGACTCACTCAAAGCATGGCGAGGCTAACCAACCTCAAGGCTACCTTGTGACTACCTTCCTCCAGCAAGGTTCCACCTCCTAAAGGCATCATGATCTTTCCAAACAACTAAAGATTCAAACACATAAGTCTGTGGGAAGAACTCACATTTCAAACCATGACAAAGATTAAAGTCTTTCTTACAAGCAAAAGAACCTGAGTTCATATATCCCCAGTTTCCATGTAAAAATGCTTTGGGATATGGCAGTGGCCTAAAATTGTGGTTCAGAGGTGGAGCCTGGGAAATCCCAGTCCAAAACAATAGAAGGTAGAGTGATCCAATATGATTCTCAGGGTTACCTGAGATACGCACACTCAAAGTACCCTCTTGTACACATGCATGCACACACACACACATACACACACACACACACACACACACACACACACAGAGAGGCAAGGAAGGAAGGAAAGAAAGAAGAAAAAAAGAAACTGCATCTATTCCCTACCCCAGCTTTGGATGTCTGCAAACATATTTCCATCTCTCCCAATTTGCCTGTTCTAGACATTTCATGTATTTAAATGAAGTAAGATGTGACCTGTTATGTCTATTTTATTTCATTTAGCCTGATGGTTGCAAGATTTATTCATTCTGTAGCATGGATTTATTCTTTTAATTACTGCACATTACTATTCTATTGTGTATTTTGTTTTTCTGTACTTCAGTTGATGGACAACTGATTGCTTACACATTTTAACCATTCTAGGCACTGGGCATAAGTGCACAAATTTTGTATAGTGTGTTTTCTTCCTGTGGGTATATCTGAAGGAATGGAATTACTGAATCCTGTAGTAACTTTGCCTAACATTTTGAGGAATTGCAGGCTAGTTTCCAAAAAGGCTGCACTGTTTTTATATTCCCACTAACAGTGCATGGGGGGGTGTAGAAAAATTCATTCTGAAATCATTCTCAATAAAAAGGTAAACCAGGCCTGGCTCAGGTAAGAAGCAAAGGAGTTTAAGGCCAGCCTGGACAATTTAGTGAGATCCTGTCTCAAAATGAAAAAAAAAAAGGGTCAAGGTTGTAGCTCAGTAGTAGAGTACTTGCCAGGCATGTACATGACTTTTAGTAGTAGTAGTAATAATGATGATGATGATGATGATGATGATGATGATGATAATAAATAAGCAAAAGGTAAGATAATAAAAAGCTAAGATTAATAAATAAGTAAAAAGAAAATGCATGATAGAAGCTAAACACTAGCCAGAGTCCCTTTGATGACCTAAGAGTTGGTGCAAATGGCCAACTGTCCTTCGTGTTATCTTTGGAGGAGATTAGGTCACAAGGACTCTTAGAATTGCTGGCCAACAACTGGTTGCAGCGTTGGAGTATTTTTGTGCATGGAGACACGAGGTACTGTCCTGGGGTGGTGCAGCCTTGCATTGGTTGCTACAGGAAATCTGGGGAATGTCAAGGCTGAACACTGCCAGTTTCCTTGACCTGTCCCAGCATCATCTCCCTGGAGTTCTTAAACCATGCACTCCTGGCTAGCACATATTTCTGGTTAGCAATGGTTTAAGAATCCCGTTTAGCTAATCATGCCCATTTCTCAGGTCTTGTGAATGCCTTTTGATTCTGTTTAACTTCCTTTCAAACAGTATTTGAAATGGGGTATTTTAAATGTTTTTGTGTGTAGAACAATCACTATTAGGCTTTCTACACCTGAAAGATGCTATTTCCACTGAACAGTAACTTCCCTCTTCTGTTCATTAGCTAATTCCAATGTTGCACAGACTTTGAAAGGATATTTAGGTTTGCATGTTGTCATAGTTAGACATTGGTGTCAGCTTGACAAGTAAAGGCTTGAGCTGTGGGCACATTTGTTAAGATTTGGTAGTTGGTCAAACCCTGAGCAGGCCTGCAGGAAATTGACTGACGGGAAGATCCAGTCCATTGTGGGTGGGGCTAGTCCCTGGGCAGATGAAGAAGATGAAGGGAGCTGGTTATGAAGTTGGCATTCTTCTGTATACTTGGTCACACATGCTGGTCTGGCAAGTGAGGATTGTCCCCTCTCAGCAGTTCCGTGATGTGGTGTGGCCAGTTACCTCAGCCTTGATGTTAGTGTGGACTGTCCTGCCAATGTGAACAAGGACTGGACAGTCATAAACCAAAATAAAACCCCTTCTTCCCTTAAGCCTTTGGGTCACAAATTTATAGGCAGCAATGCAGGGCAACTGCAACACATGTGTTGTGATAATGTCTTTTAGTCCCTGCCAGCGTCCATTCTCTATCCATCCTTCTAATTTCCAGAGTAACCAACTGCTTGTTGAATTTCTGCATGTCTGTTCTTTGTGTTCCCTAAGTCAGTGGAGATCGAAGTTTCTCAAAGACAGGTCTGTGGAGTGAACCAATATCTCACGGAGGATAAATGTCATGCACTCACATATATCATGAAGGAATGGAGGCAGACTAGTATACCTGTGGCCTTTGTGACTTTACTCTTTGGTTCTTGACTTGACAGAGCTTAACACAAGGGTATTTCTACATTTTTGTCTCAGTCTGAGGTATCTGCTTTTCAACTGATAAAAGAAATGTAATCATGGGACCTTTTTGACTCCCCTGTGAAAATTCACATAAATATTGATTGCCATTGCCAAACCAATTACATTTCAAACCAAGTTTACTCTAGTCTCTTAATGTCTGTAGGCAGACTTCATAATTGCTAATCTGGTCTTCATTTACAATACCACTGAGTGTGCTTTCCAAAAAAAAAAAAGACTATAAATAAGCTGGTTTGTTGTCAAAAGAAAATATTGATTCAGTGTTGGAGCAATAGCAGATTTTCTGATGTTTATTGGCAGTAAGAACTGTTAGATATTGCTTCGGCCAGCCAGTGTCAGGTCAGTTCAGTGTGCACTAACGGATGACTTTCAGTATTGATTTCAGTTCTTACACAGCCATTCACTCTTTTTGCACTTCCCGTTGATGTGATTTCAAGGGTTTTTTTTGGGGGGGGAAGGATGTCTAAAATACCCAATATATGCATTAGTTTGGTGGAGCAGATGCATTCGTTTATTACCAAACTGAAACGAACCCTTGCATCCTGGAGAGTCTCCTGTCTGAGCAGACTCCCTCTCTGCTTCTTCTGTTCTTTCAGTTTTTCCATTTTGTGTATTTTCCAAATGCTCCTTGTGCAAATGTGTTGGGCCAGACTGTATTTTAGACAGGTGATATATAGTAGCGCATAAAACATGTGTCTTCCATTGATCTTGTGATCTTGTGGAGGTAGTTGATAAGCAAGTACATAAATAAGTGAGCGTGATAGTTGCATGCGGTGGTGCTCTGAACAGTGAGGTACCATGGGTGACACGGTGGCTCTTTCACATGGGGCAGGTGGGGGGTTCTCTGAGGGAAGTCAGGATTCATTCCAGTCAGGGCGTGAGAAAGGCATTGCAGGTGGAGGGCCAGCAGGGTGAGACTGCAGACAACAGGCAGGGGGGCTGGGGGGCTGGGGTCTACAGTGATGTGAGCAGGGGGACAGCAGTGGGACTACTTGGCTCAGGACTGTGTAGGCCAGAGAGGGATTTGTATTAACTCACCATGGAAAGCCACGGGAGGTTGAAGCAGTGAACATGCAGCCTGATTTACTTCTCTGATCTTTGCGGCTGTGTGGAGTGTGGATGGAAGAAACCGGAGGTCCATGGGAAGACTGCTGGCTGTCCAAGCTCAGCTTGGGGGGGTGCTTGACAAGTAGTGATGGTACAGCTCCGAAGTAGGAGGTCTATTGTAGAGATTAGATTGCTTCTCCTTTTAGTAGCTACTGCCCAAGTGGTACTCCATCCAGAAGCTTATTGGGGTTTTGTCGGTCAGAAAGGTGAACAGTTGTATTTCAGAAAGGTCAATATAGAGGCTGGAGAGGTGGCTCAAGGGTTAAGCTTC
This sequence comes from Typhlomys cinereus, assembly GCA_023101885.1. Lineage (NCBI taxonomy): Eukaryota > Metazoa > Chordata > Mammalia > Rodentia > Platacanthomyidae > Typhlomys > Typhlomys cinereus. The sequence continues at coordinate 1,456,145 of JALPQD010000086.1, forward strand.
TGCCTTGCAGGCGGAAGGTCCTGAGTTCGGATCCTAGACCCCATGTATAGACGCCAGACGGAAGCGGGGTTGGCCTGCATTTCCGGTTTGGTAGGGCGGAGCCTGTGAATCCCGGGGCAGAGTAAACAAGGAGGAGGTGGAGGCGTCCATGGTGGTTCTCGAATTCGTCTGTGGTTCTACATACACACACATACATACGCACACGCGCACACGCGCACAATTGAATAAATAAAAACCAAAAAAATTAAAAAAATAAATCATAAAAAAAGAAAGGTCAATATAGTGATGGCACCCCAAAATTCCATGAAGCCATGGCTGCACATCTCTGTAATCCCAGTACTGATCAGGGCAAGCAAGAAAAAACAAGTATGAGGCCAGCTTGAGAAGCGACCCTCTTGAAAATAGAAGCAAACATGTCCTAGCCCCTGGCTCTGGAAGATGCTGTCTCACAAGCCCGGAGAGACTCTGCACATGTCATTAAGGAGCCCTTCAGAAGGGGAGATGATCCTGGCTTTTCTAGCCCCTAAATAGCATGAATCCTTAAGAGTAGGGAACCTGCCCAACTGCAGGCGAGTCTCCACGTTGGAGAAATGTGACCCTACACTGCTAGCTTCCAAGATGAAAGACCCCCTCTCATGTGCCAAGGAAGATGGGAGCCCCAGAGGCTGATGGGAGACCCTCAGCTCACAGCCAGCCAGGAAGTGGGGTCTTAGAACTGCAGGGGAAGGCTCTGAGCCTGAACAAGAGAGGAGCATGCCCCGGGGCCTCGAGCGCACACCCCTGTGACATCGGAGATCGGGGTCACACTTTGCACTCCGCACAGCTCTAGGAGAGGAAATTTGTATAAAGTCACTGGACTTGTAGCGCTGTGTTGCAGTTAGTCGTTTCCCTTGTTGCATAAGTCACATCTCCCATATTTTTCCTATGTTAAGTGCCATTTGATTTTTTTTTTCAGTGCACCATCCACGCCTGTACTTTGTCCATTTCTTGTTTGAATTCCCAATCCCAGCACCCATGAGTTCCTTATTGACTGACTATAAAGATTGATCTCTGGCACGAATTTCAATGCCTTCTCCGTACGTAGTGTTTTATATCAGGAAACTGTAAAAGGCTGTCTGTGGACAAAAAAAATCACAGAAACAAGAGGAACCTCATGGTTGCGTGCTGGCCTCCACTCCACCCTCTGGAGGGAAGCAGAGGCCCAAAGATGTGTTCTGTTAGTTCTCATCGGGCCATTTCGCAGGCCCATGGAAGATGGTCCAGCGGTGGCTACATTGAGTTTTTTCTTCTTCCAACTTCTATTCTTCAGTTAGTTTTACATGAGTTGGTCTAAAGTTAAAGGGTTCTGTGACTTAAACCATTTCAGCTGTGGCTACAAGTTTCAGTGCTACTGTTTGGTATATAATTAAATGCTATAGTTTTAGTTTTTAGCTATATTTTCTTTTCTGTGCATGTGTATGGAGAATGTCCATGTGCATATGCCTGTCTTTTGCTTGTGAATGGATGAACCATGAATGCAGGTGCACATAAAACACAAGCTTCATGTGATACCAGAAATCCTCTTATCTTGCTCTTCCACTTCATTGCTTTGAGTCTTGGTCTGTAATTAAACCTAGAACGAGGCGTTATGGATAGCCTGGCCAGCCCGAGTTCTTTGAGGATCCCCTGGCTTTACCTACTAGGGCTGAATTAACAGGGGAAAGGAGCGCTATGTCCTCTGAATTTTTTTTTTTTTTTAGATCTGGGGATATAAATTCCAGTATTTTCGCTTGGATGGTAAGCATTTCAACCACTGAGCCATCTCCTTAGCCCTACTTTTCCTTAAAAACGAACACCCACTTCTAAACTTACATTTATTTGAAATACACAGTATTCACTTTTTCTTTAGCAGCAAGCAAAGCAGCGGGTCTCAAGGACATGATTCATTTGATGTGCTAACGAATGCTGAAGATGAGGCAGGAGTTAACAAGTAGTGCACAGCACACAAGATTGCTCATTAGCAAGAGTGGATGGTCCCCCAGCTTCCCATCCAGGAGCCGCTACCTTGCCCAGCCCCATCACCCACTCAGTGAGGTGCTCATTTCCCTTATCACTCCCTCAGTTATCTTAGAGATGGAGTTATGAGTTATTGGAGTAAAGGAGTTAGAGGCACATCAAAGAAGTGGTGTGTGTGTGTGTGTGTGTGTGTGTGTGTGTGTGTGTGTGGTGTGGCTTTGACCAAGAGACTGTGTTGGTTTGGGGCTGTTAGCTTTGGGTGTGCGGTGTCCACAAAGCACCTGGGTTTGTTTTTCTCTAAAAGATGTAGATAAACTAGAGAGAATCCAAGGGAAGGGCAACAAAAATGATGTATGACTTTGAGAGAAGGAGAATAACAGTCTATAAATATTTGAAAGGTAATATAAAAGAGGGAGAGAGGTTATTTACAGCAATGGAGAGGACTTTGACAGGGAACAAAAGCTTGCATCTGGGAGCAGGGGAAAATTGAATAGGGCTTAAAAAAAAAACCAAAGTGTAAGAAGGCTGATTAAGGGAAGAAATGTAATTTGAATTCTGGTGTGTGTTACCAGGAGCCAGAAGGGCAGGACTAGGTTCTGAGGTGATGATCACATTTTCCTGATTCTATGTGTTTCCCTCTTTGCCTCCTAAATGTATATTTTGGTTTGATTTCCTCCTCTGGTGGAAGCTTACTAATGACCCTAGCAGAGCCAACTCCTTTTAGAGTGTCTGCTTTGTAGCAGGGGTTGTCTTAGCTACTTTCTTATTTTACTTTCATTTAACTTTTTTTTTTTTACAGCAACTCTAACATAGGAACTATTTTTTCCATTTTAAGGAAAAAGATTGAATAGCTTGCTCAAGATAACAGATATATGGAGTCCGGGCTTGGGGTTCACATCATGACTTGGGAGTCAACTACTATTCTAGGATCCTGATCACTGATCTCACCATAATGGTCCCGGGGACCCACTGGGCAGCCTGGCAAACAGTTTGTATCCAGTTGCAGTGTACGTAGCACAGTTGGTGTCTTTCCCTTGCTTTCCCTCCTTTTCCTTTTCCTTTCTTAAGAGATTTTCTCAATAAGTGCCGTGTGATGACTTCATTAAAGTCATCTGTAAAGTCAGCTGTTCCGTGTGCTTCTAACCATTCTCAGAGCATACTGAGCAATCTCACTTAGGACAATAATATTCTATGGGATAGGCTGGCTCTTGTATGCCAGGGTGATAAGCACCATGAGTCTTCTGCCTTCGTTGCGTACAGTTTCTAGGGTAGAGCGTCCTCCAGCCGAAACCAAACATGCAGCCTTAGCTACTTACAGTAAAAGCGAAATGCCAGGAAAAGGGGCTTGTATCCCGGTGGTGGGTTTGTATAGCATCAAGTGTGAATCTCCAGCACTCAAAGTGAGAGTTTGGTATCTGGGTTCTTCATAATCATGGCCAAGAGTTACTAATGTTGGAACCCAAAAGGCTAGACTGTGTGTGTGTGTGTGTGTGTGTGTGTGTGTGTGTGTGTGTGTGTGTGTGTGTGTGTGTTAGAGTGTACTTGTAGAGGCTTGAAGGTGATTTTAGGAGTCATCTCAGAATGTTACCTCCTCCGGGGCTGGAAATGTGGACTGCCACCAATCTGTCCAGCATTTTTACTTGGGATCTGGGATCTGAACTCAGGTTTCTATGCTTTTGAGACAAAGACTTTAACTCCTAGGCCATCTTTCTGGACCCTAGGTTGAGCTTTCACATTCTAGCTACTTACATGTCCCTGTGCATAACAGGGACCTTTTGAGCTCCTGCAGGCTTCTCATGCCGTCAGCCTCCAGAGCTTATTGTGGGCAGCGACCACGGAAAGAATACATGTCAGCTGCTAATTTTGAATCTCAGAGTATGATGTAAATGAAAGAAACAGAAGTTAGTATCTTTTGAGTTAGCGGCTGGTAGCTTTTGGCTCCTCTTGGCAAACATCTAATACAGCTACTAATGGCTGAGGCTCCTGAAGAAATTACTCAGGAGTGCAGTGTCTGATGTCTCCTTGCTATTGCCCGTGGCTTGGTTTAAGAGAGGAGCCCTGCCGTGCTGCACAGGCCTCAGACTTCTGACTCCAGCGTTCTTACGGCCCCAGCCTCAAAGTAGCTGAGCTCATGGGCATGTGCCACGGTGCCCAGTAGCAGCACCAGATTTTTATTCTGGGCAGAAGTAATAATGCATTTCACCTTGGTATCTTACCAATACTCCAGCCTTCCTGGTGCCTCTTCCTCCCCCTCCACCATGGCAGCACGCATTGCCACGGTGGCACGGAACCAGGATGTGGTTGAACACACTGGCGTTTTACATGGACAGTTTTCTGCGTGTCAATCAGCTTCCTCCCTTTGGAGCTGTGCGCCTTTTATTTTTTAATAAGTAATAAAGATCCTGTTCTTTTCTATCCCCGTGAGTTTCTGGTAGCAGTGGTTTCTAGTGAATTCTGTGCTGAAGCCATCCCTAGATTACTGGTGCTGTAAACTGTAATGATTCTTCTCTGGCCGTATTTCTCCCAAGGTCTCCTATCTCCCGTGCTTGTAAGGCCGCTCCTCCCCTCTCTTGTTTTCTTTGATCTTTTATAATTGGCTTAAAACTCTCCATATTTAATCTACGGTGACTTTGTTTCTCCTCCCTAGTTTTTGCTTTTTCAGGACCTGAGAATTTAATAATCTGTTTCTTATTATTTTCTCATTTTTTACGGTGTCATATTTTCGTTCTGCGGCACCGTTAATCGTCCTTTCTCCTTGTTCTGCCCATTGGCTTTATTTCGGTTGTTAATGCAGGTCTGCGTGGTGTCTGATTTTGGCTTGTAATGAGCAGTCTTGCCCAGTCTGTGGGGTTGGCGAGCTTTCTAGTTGCAGCTTTCTAGTGGTTGAGCCTCGGGAACACCTGCTGGATTCATGGTCATGAATTCATGGCTCTTACTCATTTTGAACAAACGAATGAATTCGTTGAATTGGAGTGTGACTTTACAAGTTTGCCTTTCTGAGGCAGATTGCTCCCTTTACCTCAGTGTAAGGAAAAGCTCTATTCTCCTGGGGTTGGCTTCATGGCAGCCCTTCTCAGGTGGTCAGGCTGACAGCACTTCTTGGTACAGAAGGGAGTATGGGGAAGTCCCAAGGCTCTGCATGTTCTGATGTTTTTAGTCTCAGGACCCTGAATTCCTCACCTTTTTCTTGACTCCTTAGGGCTCTCTCTTCGCCGCAGCACCAGAGAGCTAATCCAGGACCTTGCGCATACTACCAGAGAGCTAACCCAGACCTTGCGCATGCTACCAGACAGCTAACCCAGACCTTGCGCATGCTACCAGACAGCTAACCCAGACCTTGCGCATGCTACCAGACAGCTAACCCAGACCTTGCGCATGCTACCAGACAGCTAACCCAGACCTTCTGCATGCTACCAGAGAGCTAACCCAGACCTTCTGCATGCTACCAGAGAGCTAACCCAGACCTTGCGCATGGTAGGCATATGTTGTCACTGAGCTATGAGCCTATGTTCTTAAGATCTTTAAACAAGTCTTTAGAGGACTTCAGCTGCTCTCGCAATGTTTAAATCTTCATTTCTTTCAGAAGATAACTCTGTCTGTGTTTTTATGATGTTACACAGGGTTCATAGGACACTTGAAAAAATATAACAGTTCTATTGAGGTGTACTTTACATATCATAAAGCTGGCCTTCGTTAGGTGGTGACTAAATATATTCAGTGTGGGCATAACATTTTATCCTAAAACATTTCACATAATTCTCCTCTATCAAGCTCTGAGCGCATTGGGAGTTATTCTCCTTTCCTGCCTTCTCTGTCTCTGGCCACTTCTAGCATGCTCTCTGTCACTCTGGGTTCGCCTACTGTGGATACTTCATGAACAGAACCATGAATCACATGTCTTTGTATTGGCCTCATTCCCTCAGAAGGCTTTATCACATAGCATGTGTCCATATTTCTTTTTACCTATTTTATTTTTTCTTACTAATTATTACCCCCTTATATTAATATATTACTTAGTGGCGAGCACGCGTGTGATTCTTCCCTTTTTTGAGGTTACGTCTACGGGTGAGATACTAGCTCACGTGGTGTCTGTACTTTGAGGGATTGTCAGGTTGTTTCCTGCACCCTGTCACATTTCTAACACAGCTGGGAAGAGGGATTCTGTTTCTGTCCTTCAGCACTTGGAACAGGACAAGTTGTCACTCCGCATCGTCCCAATACTTAAAATTAAGGTTGAGGCAGGGAGATCGGCAGCCCCTCAAGTTCTTTTTCAAAGAACTTGCAAACTGAGTGTCGTGCAGTGTGTGAGAGGTACACGTGCATGTGAAAGTCTGGGGCGATTTTTGGAAGCTGGTTCTCTTCTTCCATCATTTGGGTTTTGGGATCAAATTCAGGTCGCCAGGTTTGCGAGCAGGGCCCTTACCCACGTATTGAGCTGTCGCCATAGTTCCCTTTGCAGTCTTTAAATATGCATATAATGAAATCACATATTCTTGTTAATGTTGAAAACCTCCCATAAACCATCGGCCTAGCCATCCAAAAGGCCACAGTACTTCTAAGGAATTTGAACAAAGCAAATTTCTTTCTAACTTTGCTATGTTCATTTGTCATTGAAATTGCCTCACACGTTTTTCTGCGGACTAAAAGGAACTTCTTTCTTTGCTGTCTCCATCTGAATTTTCTTTTCTCCATTTCCTGGGGTATCCTAGGATTTTTCTCTACTTTTGTAATCCTCAGTAAAATCCAGCACCATAACTTTGAAACTCACAATGGTGTGTGCCAGTTTTCCAAGTCATGACTCTTGCCTTACTGTTGATATAAGAAAACAAAAAACTCTCACTCTATTTGCTTCTAGCCAATATTGTTTCTTATCCAAGGTGAACTAAATCTTGGGTCTTCCGGGCCACTTAGGAATGCTGCCCACAGTCTTAGAAGACTGCCACAGATAGAAGGTCCCTTCATGAGCAGCCTGATAGCTTGCAGTTCATGTCCTCCAATATAGGGCGTGCCCTGAGATATTTTCATGGGTTCTGGATCTACCTTAAGTACTGCCAAATAGTTTCTGATAATGCATGACCTTTTCATGACATGGAATTTCTTAAAGCCTGTTAGGTTGACAAGCAAGATATAAAATCTGTAGCTAAGAAGAAAGTATCAGTCTGAAGCAGGAAACTGCAGTTAACTGCCAGTTACATAGCTTTTTGGTCATGTTTGGTTTCTTAGGTGCCATACATGCTCAGTGGACAGACCCATTGTAACTCTTTTAGTCATTTCTTTTAGTTAAGAATTGATAGAATTTTCTAAAGATTTGGAAAAGGGCTAGGCATGCAGCTCAGTGGAAGGGCATTTAACTAGCAAGCGGGAAGTCCTAGGTTTGGTGGGGGTGGGGGGAAGGAAAAATTATTTTGGTTACGTGCGATGGCATGGACCTGTTGGTTCTTGGTACTTGGAGGCTGAGGTAGGAGGAATGCTTGAGTCCGGTTGTTCAGGACCATGCTGGGAAACAAAGTCAAGACAAAGGTTGGGGATGTATCTCAGTGCTGGAGCACCTTCCTGGCATACCTGAGGCTCGGGTGTACCTCCCCAACATTGTGCAGGAACAGGAGAAACCCACTGGAAAACACAAAGATCAGGTGGCTGCGCTGACACAAGTTCATTGTCTCAGCACTCAGGACTGACAGGTGGAGGCCAGCTGTGGTGATGCATCAGGGCGGTGCCTGACAGAACGCGTGGGCGTGCTGGACGCACGTGTTCCAAGTCACCGGAGCCTGCCCTCCTGCTCGTCCCACTCCTGTCTTTGAGTTGTTTCACTATTGAGTATCTACAGACCTCTGAATCCGACCAATAATCATGATGATGATGATGATGATGATGATGATGATGATGATGAGCTTGTCACCTGCCTGGTAGGAGCTGGTATTCCCCAGTCCTACAGTGGAATGTTCACAAGTGGGATGCTGCTTGCTGTGTCCTCCGTCTTAATGGTCAGCGGTATTTCTGATGGAGCAGTTAGCTATAAAGACTCAGAGTGTTTTGCCCAGTTCGGTAGCTTGGGCACAGCATCTGAGGGCTGCACTCCATAGTTGGGTGGCAGAAGTTGGCTGCAAAGCTTCATTGCAGCGCAGCTAGAGCAGAGGCCAGAGCTGGCAGGGGCTGCTTCAAGATGGTCAGAAGATCCTGAAGGAGAGGCTTTGGGCCACAGCATAGGGCCCTGGAACCAGTTACGACCTCTGGCCTCTATTGCCTAGTGTTTTCCAGTGAAAAGGAGACCCTGATCGTGGCAGTCTTGTCTTGGCAGCCTGAGAACTCTCGGCCTCTGTGAGTCACGTACCTCCACGTCTCACAGGAGGCAGTGAGTTTCCTCCAGGAATCCATCAGGACTAATTCCATATCAACCCTGTCTTACCTGACGAGGTCTGACATACCCCACAAGTTCTTTTTCCTTTCTTTTTTTTAAATCTTTTTTATTATTTATTCAATTGTGTGTTTATGTGTGTGTGTGTGTGTGTGTGCGTGCGTGCGTGCGTGCGTGTGTGTGTGTGTGTGTGTGTGTGTGTAGAACCACAGACGAATTGGGAACCACCATGGATGACTCCACCTCCTCCTTATTTACTCTGCCCCGGGATTCACAGGCTCCGCCCTACCAGGACCAGAAGCGCAGGCCGCCCCCGCTTCTGCCCGGCACCTATACGTGGGATCTGGGATCCGAACTCGGGACCTTCCGCCTGCAAGGCGGAGGCTTAACCCCTGAGCCACCTCTCCAGCCCCCTTTTTCCTTTCTGACGTGGTATGAGGACAAGTGCCAGGTCTTACACTGGAGCCTCTCACCTTGTGGTCCTACAGCCACCTGCACATGCGCCACAGACTTGCCACTTGTGCTAGGCGGGGTGTGGAAGTGCAGGACAGAACTGGTTCCAGAGCCTTCCTGCACTGTAGTCTCGCTGTACGAAAAACTACTAGCTCTGTGGCTCATGTTTTGTTATTTGATAAAAAATAATGGCTGAAAGGATGGATGAAGTTTTATTTGTGAAAACACCTCTTTCATTTGAGAGGAACTTTATTTCAAAGGAAGGAAAAGCAGAAGAAAATATATTAGAGGAGCTGCACAAAAATCAAGCTGCTTCATTCCTAGCAGGATGTGCAGTCTGAGGGCCTAGAGGAGCAGCCTCCACTTGCAGGGCAGTGACAGAAGTGCTGTTGGGTAGCTGGGTGGCCAAGCATTTATTTCTTTGTCTCTTTCCTATTGATACTGAACAGTCAAGTTCATATAAAGGTATGCTTCAGTTTGTGGCACTAATTGTCAGTTCTAGAGTATTCTAAATTCATTTAAAGTCCCAAATTCCACTTGCAAATGTGTGGGTCCACATTTGTGGACAGGTGTATGTGTGTGTGTGTGTGTGTGTGTGTGTGTGTGTGTGTGTGTGTGTGTGTCCAAGACCCATTCTGGGAATCATCCTGATTCTGGGCAGTTGTCTTATTCTTTCTGAGGCAGGATCTCAAATCAAACCCAGAGATCACTGGTAAGGTTCATTGGGCTAGGCAGCTTACTCTGGTAATTTCCAGTCTTCACTTTCTGAGGCTAGAATTACAGGTGGGCCGTTATGCCCACTTGGCATTTGGAATCTTGGGATCTCCTGTCCTCTTGCTCGCACTGCAAGCACTTTGGCTGTTGACCATCCTCCGAGCTCTGAATCTTTGATTGAAAATTTCTCTGTGCTCTTCCCCATCCCTCCGTCTCCCAGTTTCAATCTTTAAAAAAGAACGGGATACAATTAAAACAGCAAAACCAAAGAAGAGGGAGTATGAAGGGCTGAGCTAATTCTGTTTGGGCTATCACCTCCTACATAATGGAGAGTTGATTACGTTGTATTTTCTTTTTATTTGAGGGGAGGTGAAACTCTGGAGGTGAGTATCTGGCTAAGGATTGAAATGCTCAGGGTTAAGGTTCAGTGTGCCAGCATATGCACCTGCAGTCTTACCTGAACTTTGGAACACCATCACATTCCTAAAGGTCAGAGAAGCTTCCTTCACGAAATTGGTAGATGAGACAGTGAGCTGTGCAGTTTGCAAGCCTGGAGGTCACAGAGGAAGCTAGGAGAAATAATTATGCACAGTGATGGGCAATTACTGATAATGGCCTTCCGGGGGTGGCAGAAAGTACACAACCTTTCCGTCTTGGCTGGAATGAACACTGAATAGCACATTAACTTTATAGCAAGCTAAAAGTTTGGTCCTGGAACTGCAGACCCCCCTCCCCCATAAATAAAATCTGTGTGTAGTAGCGACATCTCTCAGAAGCCAAACTGCAGCGAGCAGGGGGTGAGGCTGCGGAGGCAGGATTTGGGAAAGGGAATGGTCAGTGTTGCGGCACTTGGTTGAATCTGTCCCTTGGTAGAGGTGGTCCCTGCTCCCCGGTGCACAGTAAGCACTTGTTGCTTTCCTGGCACCAGGTTTGTGTCTGACGTTTAAAATAGCCCTGTCATGATCGCCCTGTGGGAGAAACAGACTGTTCCCACATTTCCTGATTATGGCTTTAGGGAGTTGTATCGCAGCGACTGCACTCAAGGCTACTGTCTGACCTCAGAGAAGGCCGGGAGCAGGGTTTGCACTGCCTTCCAAGTTGGTTCTCAGTCAGGAAGTCCTGCCAGGTGCAGCCCAGCCTCTTGCGGTACCCTAATGAGAGCACTTGGGGCCAGAAGGACCTACATGGAGTCAGCCCATGACTTTCTGACTTGGCGATGGAAATGTCACCGCTGCACTCCATGGTAACGATAGCACTCACAGCTGGCCTACACAGAGAGTTGCCATGTGCTGGCGTGCAACCCTTCACGTGTGGGTTCCAGATCTGGGTCATGCCTTGACCCAGAGTTGGGACTCTTGCTCTTGAGGTCTTGCTGCTTGACCATAGCATAGTTTTGTTGTACTGATCGGGGCTTAGGGATTAAGCCAGAGGTCACCCATTTGGGACTTAATTGCTTAGAGAATCTGCTCCAGTTGTTCCTGGAAATGGCAGGGTTTTTAAAATCTATTTTCCTTCCTGGGGGGAAGGGGAATGGGGACAGATTAGCTAGTGGGTAGCAAATTAAGGTCTCAGGTTTGCTCTTGTTTACTGGTGTGCACTTAGCTTGACTAGTAACTCATAAACTTCCAAAGCTAAGTAGTACAGGCTGCAAGGAGCGGAATCAAAATGAAAGCACCTGTGCTTCCGTGGGATCGTGGGATCCACAGCATTGCAGTGCAGCAGTGGTACATTTTGGATTCATTTGTGACGTTGACTGTACACATAAAACTGGATATGATTTCAGGTTGGAACATAAAGGCCCAAAGTGCAGCAGCTCTGGGAATCATGACACCAGAGAAGAGATGGAGGCCTTCACCTACCTTAAAATGAATGACTGGTTAACTACTATTAATATGCCACAGGCCTGGAGACCAGCATATAACACTCCAAGATCAATAAGGGCGTTTGTCATGTGTGGTTATCGATCTCAGGAAGAAGCGAATCATATTTCACGCTGTATATGTTAGTGCAAAAGAAAAGTAGCAGGACTGTGAAGCCTTGTGAAGACTGGATGTTCAGAAGGTGGCTGTGCCAGCATTAGGAAGGTGCCATGTCTGCACACGGGTCCCAGGGAGGCTCTGTTTTGGTCCACAAAGTGAAGGCTGTGGGTAGTTTCTCTGGCCAGCTGTCTTCTCCAGCTGATCTTTCTTTTTCTCAGAGATTACAGCTATATGCCAGTAATAACAACATTCAAATGTTTGTTATACTTGCTGGGGGTGGTAATGCTTGCCTGTAACCCTAAAACTTGGGGGACTGAGGAGTGAGGATCACAAGTTTGAATCTAGCCTCAGCTACATAACGAATTCAAGGTTTTGTAGTGAGAACCTTTAAAGTGGCTCGGTGGATAAAGTTTTGCCACACCAGTAGAATTTGGATTCCCAAAGCCAAAGTAAGTGCCCAGCAGATGTGCATACCTGTAGTCCCAGAACTCAGGAGGTGGAGACCAGATCCCTGGAGCAAAGCTGATTGGCTGCATTGGCCAGTCAGTGAGCTCTGGCTTCCAGTGAGAGACTCTGCAGTGCATAAGGTGGAGGGTTATCATGAAAGACACACACATACACACACACACACACACACACACACGTGCGCGCACACACACCACATGCTTCTTTGGAAAGCACGAAGCAAGGCTCTGGGCCCAGTCCTCAGCTCAAGGTTGGGGGGATCTTCACAACTCATTTCATTTTCATCTTGGTAAGGACAGCATTGGTTGTTCTGTGAGGACTCTCTCGTTAAGGGGCTGCCATATTCTCTGGGCATAATTCCATTATGCTTTCTTCCTACTGATTTTTATCTGAGAAAGATAACAGAGTGAGATCCAGCTTAAGAATTTTCAGCAGATTTGTTAAGATACTTCTTTGAAGAATAATTCCGTTTTTCCTACTTGATGGTATTGCTGATGATTGCTGATGAAGGTTTTTTAATTTGATTTTAAACTTCATTCATTCATTCATTCAGTGTGCGTGTGTGTATATGTGTGTGTGGAGGCACTACGTGTCCCTGGGGAGGGCAAGTATTTTCTGCTGGCGTTTTTATGTGGGACCTGGGATCCGAACTCAGGACTTGTGAGACAGAGTCTTAACCCCTGAGCCATCGCTCCAGCCCTTGCCTGTGAGGTTTAAGTCCCTGCCATGACTTGTCATGAGGCTTGATTGGTTAGAGAAATTCAGCCATTCCAAGCTCTGGTGAATATTGGCGTATTCAGTACAGATTTACAAAGCCAGCTGTCAGTTCTTCTTTTTTAGATATTTATTTACTTTGTATGTGTGTGCGTGCGTGCATGCATGTGTGTGTGTGTGTGTGTGTGTGTGTGTGTGTCTGAGAGAGAGAGAGAGAGAGAGAGAGAGAGAGAGAGAGAGAGAGAAACAGAGACAGAGAGAGGGCACTGTGTGTCTCTGTGGAGAACCAAGGGTGACTTTGGGTTTCATCCTGTATTGCTTCTACCTCCTTCATTTGCTCTGGGATTTCCCAGAGCCACAGCTGTTTCTGCCTGGTATATTTATGCAGGACCTGGGATCAAACTCAGGAACTTCTGCTTGTGAGGCAATCTTAACCCCTGAGCCATCTCTCCAGCCATCACAGCCATCTTTACTATGATTCAGAATTGTAGCCCATTTCTTATTTGCATATGAAAAACACTTGATGAAAATCATACACACATATACACAAACATATATAAAATGCATGTGTACATACATGAATATATATATATGTCTGTGTACATGTGTACATACAGGAACACATATATTGGCATACACAAACATATGCATACATATAATATATACACATACACACACACACATTCACACACACACATTTGGTTGATTTGTAGCTCTTTTGAGGTGGAAATCTTATGGGTCTACCACTAATCATTAGTGTACTAACTCAGATGATTCCTACATGTTGGAACAAATGCCATCCGTACTCTTTGGGGGACCCTTGTTCTGATCGCCGCTGCTGTAGCAGAGGTGGAAAAGAGTTTACTTAGGTTTGTCTCCAGCTTTTCCTTCTTTCTAGGTTGGAGTAGGACTGGTGTGAGATCTCAGCATAGGAAAAGGATCAGAAAGGAAGTCGGTGGCTTTTCTGGTCCTGCCCAACAGGTTTCAAGAGTGTAACTCAGTTACTTTCATGGATTTAGAGGCCACCGGATTCAGGCTTCTGCTGGGGACCCGGTGTAACTTACCCTTCTCTCTCTGATGTCCCTTGATGTGAACTCTACACTCCAGTCAGGCTCATCTGGTCACTGTCCATAAATTGAAAATGGAGGTAATATGTGGGGAAGTAGCAAAGCCAATGGTGTTACTAATTATGAGCAGCCATAGCAACGTATATCACCTCGAATTTTTTAAATTATTTATTATTTATTCAATTGTACGTGTATGCGTGTGCGCGTGTGTGTATGTATGTATGTGTGTGTATGTATGTGTGTGTGTATGTATGTGTGTAGAACCACGGATGAATTCGGGAACCACCATGGACCACCTCCACTTCCTCCTTGTTTACTCTGCCCCGGGATTCACAGGCTCCGCCCTACCAGGACCAGAAACGCAGGCCGCCCCCGCTTCCGCCTGGCGTCTATACGTGGGGTCTAGGATCCGAACTCAGGACCTCTGAGGCTTAACCCCTGAGCCACCTCTCCAGCCCCATCGCCTCGAATTTTATTTGAAGTTTATTATGTCATTTATTGAAGCTATTTTCTTGTTTCCTTGAGAGGTATTACCTCATCCATTTGTCCCTTGATAAACTGAGGCCTGCCTGATGAAAAAGACTAACCCAAGTTACACCATAGACATCTATAAGTATTGTACCCTGTACTTAAAAGGCTGAGTTTAGATTCCTTTCTTTGCCCATTACTGTATTTTGTGATCTTTATTAAGACAGTGTTTTTGAAGGGCAGGCGGAAAGCACCTTCAACCCTTTCTGCTCCTGGAACAGAAATAAGCATTTAATACACTCTCTGTAAATGGTATGGGCGACTCGATGCTTTATTCGACACCCTTTATTTATTCCTTTTCTGTTTTAGAATCTGCATGATTCATCATTTTTGAAAAGTTTGCATTCTTTTGTAATCAGGTAAAAATAAAGACCAGATGGTCACAAATTGTTTTTAAGTAGGAGAAAGCAGTATGGAGGATTAGCAGGAGAGAAGTATAGTTAGTTACAGAAAGAAAAGGGGGAGAGTCTGGTAGCGCAGTTTCAAGAGCCTGGACAGTTGAATCTGGACCCGTTCACCGATGCAGTCTCAAGACTAGCTTAGAAATGAGTCTGTATAAAGGTTTTGGTTGTAGATTTTACCTCAACCTTCCAGCGCTTGCTGTTTGAGCACACACACCCTCCCTAGTTCCTCCTGCTCTGTGCATACATTCATCTGACTTTCTGAGTGCCTCTTTGGGCCACATATTGCATTGGAAATTTCTCCAGGAGTCTCCTCTCCTGGCCTGGAGACACTGAAACTTCTCTGTGTCCTACCCATGAAAATAGCAAGAGCATATGATTCCCAACGCTTGTTTTCAATCTCACACTTATTTTTGATGTCACAATACTTGAAAAAACATTCATTGACTCCTCCAGCAAATATTCCTGCTCTGCGTCTGTGTTATACTGATCCGGGGATGACAGGATGACGGGGGGGCCTTACCTTCTGGCTATCCACTGTTCTCTTTTGTCTCCTCCCTCGCTTGCTTGTTTGAAACTCTCTCACAGACGGGCCTCTGTTCCTTCTGCCGTGCTACAGCACCGGGTCCTGAGCCTGGCTCTCTGTTCGTTTGGGTCGGCGCTAGACATCACCTTTGATGTTGCATTTCCTGTCTCTTCCCAGTGCTTAGATTGCTGGGTAGTGATACTTGGATCTCAGCTCCCAGTGTCAGTGACTCCCAAAAGCACAGGGCTCACTGCCTAATCCATCAGACCTTCGCCCCATGCACCTTCCATTTCCCTCCCTCTCCTCGGCCACACTCAGGCTCTGCTGTGTTTCATCTCCTGCGTCTCCAGTCCTCATCTACCATCAGCCTCCAATTTTGTTGGGTGCGCGTACACCGTGGTCTTCCATGGGCTCTCCCTGGTCGCTTGCCCCTTGCTGGGTCTTCCTGTTTCCCAGCGCTTTGCTTATCCATGGATTCATTTGGTAAACACAGCTCTTGGAGTCTTTGCTCTTTGCTGTTGTTTCCCAGCCTGCAGATGGCTGGATGGAGGCTTTCCTGGCCCGGCTCCAACCATCTTTCAGGCCGGGCCTCTCTCCTCCTTTCCTCCAGATCTTCCACCCAGTATCTCAGCCATCATTCCACTTTCCTGCTGCACTCTATCCTTCCTGCTCTTCTCGCTCATCTTTTCCTCCTCTTCTCATTTCCTACCTGTTTTCTGCTTCTTTCTCTCTCTCTTTTTGGTGGTACTGTCGATTGAATCCATGGATTTTGCTTATTCTAGGAGCTTCATCCCCAGCCCTCTTGTTCCCCTCCCAAGGTACAACTCAGTACATTTATTCCCCATAAAGGTCTCTGAGTCCTTTCTAGGTGCAAGTCTTTCCTTCTTCTGAATTTCCATAGTAGTTATGGCCTTGCCTTGACATTGGAAGGTAGTTATTGTAAATTTCTCAATGGCTTTCATTCTACCTTGTATGCTCCCCACAGGCAGAACTCAGACCCCTTGAAACCATTTCAGGGGCTGACTCAGCTCTTGGAACTTGTTTAACAAATGTCCAGAGGAAGTGGTTCAGTCTTTTATTTTGACCAGAAACGGTTTAAGCCACTTCTGCTTGGCTTCAGGACCAGCATATGACTTTGCCACTTTCACAAGCAAATTCTGTGTACATTTTGGGGAACAAAGTGAAGGGCTGGCAAAGTACTGTCTTGGATTAGGTAAATTCTCCTCCCCATTATGGAAAAAAAGTTTTACCACTTGATGGAATTGATGTTCCAAAAAACTTGAAATAGTTATTAAAATTTTGTGGAAGTTAGTTTTCTCTTGGCCCAGGTTCTGGGGCACCGAAGAACAGCTCTGCTGGGGAATGAAGTAAAGGAAGCAACGCGTGCTTAAGTCCAGCCTCTTGCTCTGTGGCCTCCAGACTTAGGGTTAGGGATGTAAGTCACTTTGTTTTGTATTTAGACTACCACAAAATGACATTTAAGTGGAGATACCAAAGTTTCACTGTCAAGCATTATGTCGTTTAGTGTACCTCTGGAATGATTTAGTGTTCTCAGTAAAAATACCTGACGAGTGTTTCAGCTGTGTCGCAAGCATGTCGCCAGCCTTAGATGCTTTCGCGTGGCTGCAGAAGCAGCTGGCTTACACTCTGCATGATCAGATTTGCGGCACATCTTTCGGAGAGCAGTGGGGCGTTTCAAGTTTGAGGACCCTGCTTTGTGGCCCCTTGTGACTCCTATGTGTTTTTTTTCTCCTTTCTAGAGGGACGCATGGTCATTCAGGATATTCCTGCTGTCACCAGCAGAGGGCACGTGGAGAACACACCTGACCTGGTCCCAGACAACGCCTACTACAGCAGCTTTTACCAGCCGCCTCTGTTCCCGTACTACAACAATCTGTACAACTACCCACAGTACTCCATGGCTCTGTCTGCTGACTCCTCTCCTGGGGAAGTGGGAAACGCGCTGGGGGGATCCCCGGTGAAGAACAGCCTGCGCAGTCTCCCAGCACCTTACGTGCCTGGTCAGACAGGAAACCAGTGGCAGGTATGACATTTTCCAGACAGTTAATGGGGTGTGTGGAGTACACACATGCATGTAAATGTACATACATGCATGCAGGAACATACGGGGTGCCATGCACATGTCCAATTCAACACACTTATCAAGGCAAAGTATGTAAAACATGATTTGTCACTTTGTCAAGTAATGCCACTTAAACTCAGAGGTTAGCTGGGAACTTGTAAGGAAACACACATTTTTGGGTTCATCTTGATTTTTTTTTTGTTTTTCTCAACTTTTGCATATTGCATAAATACCCAACTGACCACTAGTAAGTGCATGGGTTTTTACCAAATGATTGTATAGTTTAGGTCAGGTTTTATTAGGTTGGTTTCTGTTGGAGACTCTCTCAAAAGGAGAAAACATTAAAGAGTGAAAACAGAGCAACTCCCGGTCATCCTACAGAGGCCTGAGATGAGGACTGCTCTAGCTTTCTGGGCTTTCTGGATGCTTCCTGGCTGGAGGGACAGGGTAGGTAGGTGGATGCGTAAGCCTGTTGGCTTGGCTGATGAAGGGTGAAGATTAATGTCTGAAGGAAAGGCCACCATCTCAAGGTCAACTTTACAACTCTCAGAAGTCTCCTGTGCCAACTGTCCTTGTTGTCAGAAGCATCGAGATGGCAGGCAATGCCTGACTCGGTGATGTTGGTTCTCATTATTCCAGTAACGCCCAGCAAAGGCATGCTTGAGGTCTTGAGTTCAGCCTGAGGGGGTGGGTTCTCTCCAGCAGCATTTGTAGCTTGGAGGGCTACCTCCTGCTGTGCCCAGGGCAGCTTCCTCATAGGGCACCTGTTGTGAGAAAGTTCTCCCAGATATATGTGTCTAAATATTTGCTAGTCAGGATGGGAGGGAAAACTTTGGTGAATTTCCTTAGGCCTGAGGAAATTGAGCAGTTTTGGTACCTAATGCCTTTCCACGAACACATAGCAGTGGAAAGTGTACATTGTGTCTAGCCCCTGGAGAGACACAGTCATCCCTTCATGTAATATAAGAACTATCATTTATTGAGCAGTTAGTCCTCCCTACATCCCTAGGAGTGACTGGCCTTTCAGAGATGAAGACATCAAACCTACCCTATGTCACTCCGCCACGAAAGGGAAGATCTAAGCTTTGAATCTGTATCTGTCTGGTTCTGAAGTGTGTGTCAGTACTATTTGTTTATTCCTGGGTCTACAACAAACTCCCAGAGTCTCTGCAGGTGAACCTCTGCTGTGTGATGGATTCTCTCCAAATGTTCACGTTCTTTTTAAAGTCCCAGGGCTTGCACTTATTGATAAGCCCTGTGTTTTCTGTCGTTCTTCTTGGAACTTTCTCCTGCTTTTCTTCTAGAAGAGTGCTAGTGTGTGACTGTTTCAGGTAGCTGAGGATTGACCTCCCATGCTTCCCTGAAAATCACATATGTCATTGTTTAAACTGTGGTAAATTCTTTTTTACTTTGAAGTTACTTTTGGAATCTGCATAGCACTTTATCATGAGGGTGGTCAACAGTAAACAGTAGACGTGTAATAGAGAAGAATCCTAGCAGACTGGATACCTGGGTGCTCCATCCTTCTTAAGCCTGACGTCTTAGAGTCTGTGGAGCACTCTCCACACAGAATATGAGATATGAGCAAAACCAGCTTCTAAAAAGTTTCAGTCATGCCCACAAAAATTAGTTTTACTGGAAACAAATTCTTACATTAAAACAAGAGCCACTGATGTGAAGACTAACAGATGTAAATCACTGCAGCGGTAAGCAGAAGCTGCAATGGGTCCTCAATCTCTATTCTGGGGCAAGAAAACTAGGTTGCAGAGCTGAAAAGTTTTGCGTGGCATCAAATGGTTACTTCATGGCCAGGTCTGTTGATTTGTGGCATCAATACACTGTATGTTTAGGAATGTAAGTTCTAGCACTGGGGGACCCATAGTCTAACTTTGGTTAGCTTTGTACCTTGGGCAGATAATACTTTGCCTTCCCAATTTCAGTTTTCTGTGGGCATAGTATCATCCATTAGACCATTGCTTGGATATGTGAGTCTGTATCGTAACTGAAGATGATTAGCAATCTCAGAGTTTCTATGGAAACAAAAGTACGCTGTGTTAAACTACCAAGTTCATTTCAGTTCTCAGCATCTCCATTTGATGACCATTCTGTTTTTAAATCTATTGATTTCTTTGTGGTTTGTTCCGATATATTTTGGTTACCTACTTCAAAACCACTTCTTAACAAAATAGAGAATAAATAACATGCACTTTAGCTACTAGTTTGAAAAAATATGACATACAGAAAACATACAAATAAGATAACTTTTACTTTCAGGAAGGAATTTTATTTGAGAAATAAATTTTTAAGAGGTAAAATAATAATGAAGAATGTGTTTATTATGATTGATATGTATGAAGTGCTGAGTAATAAAAACCTACAGATATTTAGTTAATGACGAAGTGACAGAAACAGAACAGCTCACATTGTAACCAGAGTTTCTTTATAGCTATCAGGACGGAGGACTCAGCTGGTAGAGTAAGTGCCTGCTGTGTAACCACGAAGGCCTCAATTTGGCTTACCAGCAGACGTGGAAAAAGTCGAGCATGCAGCACATTCCTGGAATCCAAGCCCTGGATTTAGAAGGATCCCTGAGGCTTTCTAGCTAGCCCCGTAGCCATTCAATGACTTCTAGGTTAAGTGTGAGATCTGATCGTGAGAAATGAAGTAAATGACTAGAAGAAGAAATCTGACATCGCCTTCTGGCCATACACATGCATGTCGTCTGGGCATACATGCAGAGCCACACATGCATGAGCATGTATACTGGCTTGCACATATGCTCAGAGGAGTACACACACACACACACACACACACACACACACACACACACAGAGAGAGAGAGAAAGGATCTGGCTTGGTAGTTGTTGGGAGCTGGAACAGGAATTTAGGTCAGGAAGAGCACCCCTGCCCCTTTCCTTGCTTTTTTCTTGAGACATAGTTGCACTTTGTTACTTCGTAGCTCAGGCATTCCTGGAACTCACTATGTAAGTCTGGGCTGGTCTCGAACTTTGAATTCTCTGCCTCAGCCTCTCTAGTGCTTAGCTTACAAGTGCATACCAACCAACCGTGCCTGGCTTCACCTTGTGTGTTGTTTCCAGAAGATGTTCTCCTCTGCTCTTTGCCCCTTCTGATGGCATCTTCCCAGAGGCTAATAGGCAGGGTGCTCCTGTGGCTACTGCCTGGTTTTGCTTTTCCCTGTTCAGCTGACTTGGAAGGGCCTGCATTGTTCTCTGCTGACACCCTTGATCCCACCCAGGTTTAGCCCAAGTGGAATTAGCTGGAGTCGTTTAGGGTTATTGGAATTAGGCCCCATTGCTTGCGTTTATCTTCTTGACCCTGTTGCTGACACTCAAGTTCTTTCCTAATTCCTGCTGGCTGGAGTCTTTCTGGTACTTTGTGCCTTTCAGTTGCTGCTGGGTGCCACTATGATTTGGGAAGCAGAGTGAGTGTTTCTCACTTAAGATCTGCCTTGATTCCTAGAAAATATCTACTCTGACTAGACTTCCAAGAGATATATGGAGCAT
Source organism: Typhlomys cinereus (assembly GCA_023101885.1). Taxonomy (NCBI): domain Eukaryota; kingdom Metazoa; phylum Chordata; class Mammalia; order Rodentia; family Platacanthomyidae; genus Typhlomys; species Typhlomys cinereus. Next base: position 1,476,949 of record JALPQD010000086.1, read on the forward strand.
ATGATTTTGCTTCTTGCATGAAGAATCCATTCGCTCTTGTATAGAGTTGGACCTCCTTCACATCTAGCTATAAAGTCAAACAGACCACACAGTGATTAGTACCTACTAAGTGCAAATTTATTTTAAAAAGAGCGAGCACACTATCACAGCGTCCTGGGAGAGTGTTCCAAATCCCAGTGTTCTGTGACTGCCTGCATGCCGAGAACTGCTTTAATCGCCTTTGGTCTGTCTCCAGCCTGCAGAGATTTGTGGCCCAATCATGGATTCCTGTCCTGTTGTGAAACAGGAATAACATTTGTGACACTGGAACAAACTCACGATGAATGGCTGGTTCCGCTGACCAGCAGCTCAATTTCGCTTCTGCATTTAATTGCCTGCAAAAGCTGTTTATTGCCTTGTGCACTCCTCCACGGCAACATTATCTCTTAAATAAACATGTTGTACCAGGTTGACAAGGGAGAGGTGCATATCAAGTGAGCAGAAATAAATATGGGAGGACTCCGAGCCATGCTGGGAGCTTTTTCAGGCCAGCGGTCCACGACATCCCTGTGGCTGTTCAAATTTTCCTTGGAATGTGTTTACTTAATAAATGAATACATTCCAGACAGGTGCCTACTTACCAATATCATGGAATTCCTCACACTGAGAACAGAGTAACCATGAGGAATGAACTCCCCATGGCTGGGGATGGGGAGGTAGCTCAGTGGGTAAATCACTTGCTGCACAAGCGTGAGGGCCTGAGTTTGGATCCCCAGGCCCCTTCTCAGACACAAAAGTGTGTCTTTAATACCTGTGGGAAATGAGAAGCAGAGATCAGAGCTTCTACTGAAACTCTCAGACGTCAGTCTGGCTTACACAGCAGTGGTGAAGAGAGCTGGTCTCACACAAGGTAGAACAGGGAGGAATGTCACCTGAAGGCGACCTCTGCTTCCACACACATACTGTGCCATGTGCCCACACCCACACTCACACACAAAATCCCAAAGGCTGCCATCTGACCACAGTCTGACTGCAGCGGGAACGAGGGCAGACATTTGGCAGCACAAACATTCCCTTCACACAGCCTCTTCTTTTCTAGCATTTCTGAGGGTGACTTTTCAAGTGTGGATTATGTAAAGGTGGTCCTGCCCCCTCTACAACTGGACTACTTGTCCTACAGGAAGCAGCTATGTGAAGCCACAGCTCGAACTGATCCCATTGCTAAGGAAACAGTTATAATTAGCAATCACTATTTTCATATGTGTGCATATGTACATATGCATGTGCGTATATCTATGAGATAAATTTATTTCAAGATTCTTACTACACAACCCCCACCAGCCTTGAATTGTCCTATGCACCAAAGTGCTGGAATGACAGGCATGCGCCTCCACATCTGTTTTTCAAAAATTCTTAAATTAAAAAAAAATGATATGGGAGAGAGACGATGGTATTGAATGCAAAGTCTAAATTCTGGGTTGAGATGTGACCTTCCTGAAGACCCGCAGCCAAGCACTCCTTGTACATTCTTGTGTATCCTGCAGTTGCCTGCCCAGCCTGTGGCCCACAATGTCATCAGCAAGTTCAACTAGGTTTTCTTCCTTTTCTAAGCAAAGTGGTTATTGGCTACAGTCTGCTGGTAGTTGAGACACAGAATGGCTTTCTGCTTGTGACAGAGAAACTGGCGGCATTTGTAAGCAGTCACAGAGGAATTTATAAGGATATATCCTGTTTTGAGTGTTTTTAATGGCATTTTCTTTCCTAAGCAAAGAGGTTGGAAAACAGATATGATATCTGCTTTGGACTATTAGATCTAGCTAACAAACATAATTTGGTTTCTTGAAGAAGTACAGAGGCATAACTCCCTATGGATGCCTGTAGAATTTATTTTTTATGCAATTCTATTGCTACCATGTGCATTTATTTTATATCTGGTCACACTAGTGAATTCCATAATTCTAGCAATTTTATAGTGGTTTATTTTGGAGTTTCTTTGTTGGCAGTCATGTCACAGAAACATTAAATAATGCCTGCTGTTCAAATGGAGGTTCCTTGTGCATATTTAGCTTAGATAGCAGGGTAGATGGAGGTGTTGCTGTTGTATGACTGAAGGAGAGAGGAGACAGATATTTTATAAGCTGAGCCCAGGCAGAGAGAGAGGTGAGGCGGATTAGTAACCATTTGTACAGCACTTGCTGGTTAATCCCACGTGGATTCCAGGAGAGAATTGAGCTGACCTCTGAGAAGCTGGGGCACCGGGGTACTGATGTCCCTGATGCAAGAGAACGGGAAGGAACCAGGTCCTGGTCAGACTGAGGAGTTACGTGTTGGTCCAGCTGAGGCCCTCCGGGAGCATCCCAGGAGATCAGAGAGTTAACCACAGACTTGCCAGGGTCCTAGGGAAAGCTGAGTTGTCCCCAGCCCTCCTCCACACTCGCATCTGTTCTTGTGTGGCTTCAGTTTGATCTGGACGGAGTTGGCACACTTCGTGGTGGACTGGGGCACACCCCAATGGCTGAGACACGGTTGGATTGGAGGCTGCATGAAGTCTATCACCAGTCTATTGCCAGGTTTTTCCATTACTTGTGTGGCGACACACACGACAGTGTCAGATTAGTAAGTATTACCGTCGGTTGGGGATTGTCTGATGCACTTGAAAATTGGATAATTAGATCACAGTTTTGAAAGCTCTCAGGTTTGATTTCCTTGGGCTGGTGGCCAAAATTTCATGTATTTACATTTGCCCTTTGGCTTGCTCTTCTTTTTCACTTTTTGCTAAAGAGTATGGTATAAAATCAGTTGCTTTTCAGAATGGCTAAATACTTGAAGGAACCATTCTCAGATTCCCTGAGATCCACATTTCTGTGGTTTGTTAAGTGCTACTCGTTGTGTGAATAAAGATGAAACTCAAAGGAATGCACAGTAGGAACAGGTTGGTCCTGTTTTGCTCTTTTAATATGTTATAAATACAAGCGAAAAAAGAGAGTAGAGTTACAAAATATCTCCAATGCATCATAAGGCATGAATGAGAAATTTCATTTCATTCGTTCATTTTTCATTCTCAGATGCCTGTTCCATTGTGGTTCAGTGCCAGACCTTTAAGCACAGGCTTACAGTGGAGCAGTGGGAAGCAGTGGAGCAAAAGACAGCATCTGAGAGCTGCTGTGGTCAGAGCGATGGTCTGGAGACCATGTGTGCAGGACATGACGGGACAGGGCGAGGAGAGGGGTATTTATCACCTCTGCTGCTTAGAAGTGTCAGGATAGAACCACTGGGAAAAGCTGGGGGGCACGTAGTTAGGTTCGTTGTTTTACAATTCTCTGCAGAGCCCGCACCCTTCACTACTATCTCCAGGTTCTCTCCTCGGGGCGGCATAGGCCTGGAGGGTCTCCTGGGCTGTGTCCTCCTGTTCTGGGCATGGGGTTCAAAGGAGAGCAAGAAAGAAAACATGTTACCTTTTAACTTTTTTTCCATGCCTTTTCCATCATATTTTGTGCAATTGTTTTCGGCCATTTTTAACTTTTTTTTTAAAGAATCATTTTTTAAAAATATTTTATTTACTTATTTGTGTGTGTGTGTGTGTGTGTGTTTTAGTTCACTGTGTGTGCCTATGGAGGACCAAGGGTGATTTCGGGAATCATCCTAGATTGCTTCCTCCTCCTTCTTGCTTCTCTGGTATTTCCCAGGCTCCACCCACTAGGGCTGGATGTGCAGGCCACTGCCTTTTCTGCCTGGCATTTTTTCACGTGGGACCTGGGATCTGAGCTCAGGACCTTCTGCTTGCAAGGCAGAGTCTTCACTCCTGAGCCATCTTTCCAGCCTCCATTTTCAACTTTTTTCAGCCAATCCTAGGCTATAGAAAGCAAAAAGCCTGATTCTACCTAGTATTTGTACTAGGAAAATGTTCTTGTCTGAGCCAGCAGAGTGCCCTTGAGTGTGGCCCCCCAGGGAAGAAGGCATGGGTAGGATAGATTTAGGGCAGCCATTTGAAGTCTCGCACTCGGTCTCAGCGTTCAACACAGCTCTGAGCTCTGCCAGCTTCCTGTGTAGGCGATGCAGAGGCTCAGGGACGTGAGCTTACCTGGCCTGATCACACAGCCAGTGAGTAGGGAGCTGGAATATGTATGTGCAGGGCTGGTCTTGTGCCTTCCCAGCATGCCTCTGTCTTCCTTGTAAATCAAAGCAGATTTCTTGATGCTCTTCTTATGAAGCCTGAAAATTCTGGCCAATTACTACATGTGCCTCTCAGTCTGTTTCTGTGCCTGTGTGTGCACATGAACACATGCATACACACATTCTTTTTTTATACACAAAATCCCTTTTATTATGAATTATACACAATAAAAACTTGAAGTTTGTAAGACCCATGTGTCCCATTTTGAAACGACTATGTAAGTTTTACACTCAAATCTTTTCAGCCTGTCATTTGTTTCACCTTTGGTGATTATAATTCACAAATTACAAGATAAGATCAAACTCCACATTAATACTTGACAGGATTTTGATGTATGATAATAACATTATTGGGAAGCATACAATTATTACTATAGTTTTCATTCATCAAAAAAAAAAAACCCTTATTCAATCAAGCTCCCAAAACAAATGCAAGGAATTGTTTTGGTTTTGAATTATAGAAATAAGTCCAAAATAAATTTGAAAAACCAAGCACTTCTGCTTGCGAGAGCTGAATCACCTTGCACATTCCAACCAAGCAGTGTCCCATAAGGCACTTGTCCAGTCTCTAGGGTCTACCAGGCCAAACCTTTGGTTGCCTTGGCAGACTTGGCACTGCTTTTCCCCTTTTTTTCCTCTCATTTTGCCTTCAGCCTTTTTCTCTGTTGCTGGTTCATCCACACTGGGTGCTGTCTGTGCTGGTCTAGAAGAGTCTTTTGGCTTTTCTTAACCTCAATCTCCATTTTCATGTCATCTTTTTCCTCTTCCAACATACCCTGAGTTTTCTCTTGGTGATGTTTGGGCCCCACCACAGTTGCTACCTCTTGAACATCTTTCATTAAAACATCACTGCCTACTTTGAGGATACTTTTAAGTCTGTTGTGTTCCTTCAGGGCGTTCTTTTTTCTCTTCTCAGCGCACATCTTCCTTTTCCACTTACTTCATAGCTTTTAGCCATGTTTCACCTGAGCAACACGTGCACGTGGCACTCCTGCACGCCGACCGGAAGCTCCCCACACACATTCTGTCTTTTAGGGAAACCTTTTATCCCCACTTCGGTTTTTTCATGTTAATTTGTGTGTGCATATTCACATGTGTGTGGGTGCCCATCTATTTGTGTATACGCATGTATGTGCGTGCAAGTGCATGTGGAGGCCGGAGATTGATTATGGGAATCATCCTTGATCATCTCCCACCTTAGTCTTTTGAAGAAAAGTCTCTAAATTAAACCTAGACCTCTCCAGTAGGGCTTGTCTAGCTAGCCAACCTGTGCTGGGAATCTTACCTTCTAAGACTGTAATTATGGGTGGGTTTCCATACCCACCTGGCATTTTATGTGGGATTTAGGGGTAAAGAACTCTAGTGCTTTTGCCTGCTTGGCCATCTCCCTTGTGTGAGAAACCAGGTTTTCAAATCATTCTGGTGTCATTTGAATTGTGTAGACGTGGCCAGCCTCCATGATAGTGTAGCAGCAGCTGGGCGTGTCCACTAGCAGTCGCCAGTCTGTGCTGGAACTTTTGAGCAGTTTGGGTAAGGTGTGCTTACTTGTGCATCCATTTGGAGGGAGGCGCGCAGTCTCACCTTGCCCTTGCAGGCATTCTGTCATGTTCAGTACTCATAAGATACCCTTCACCTTGCTGATTTATGTTAAAAGTATCCTAATGTTTCTGACAGCTCATGTGTGACATGAATATAATCCATATTTCTTAGAGCCACTAATCCAAGTGGCTTATTTCCCGATACTGCTGATGGGGCTATATCTCTTGATGTCGCTGGCGTAGAGATTCTGATGGTAACATATTGTTTCTGGGTCACTTACTTTGTCTAAAACAGTGGGTTGGAACAGAGTAGCAAAGGTTAATTAAGTTTGTCCATCATGGTGGGAACAGATATGGATGCTTCTGGTACTTTCAGTCGTAGAATCAAAGTTCTTGAATATGTGGTTAGTGGCATCTTTTCTTCTCATTTTTAAACTATCCAAAAATAAAGTTTCATATTTGCTGTGGAGGCAAGAAAACAGGAAGAGTGGAGTTGTTAAAAGCCAATAGCAGCAAGTAGCTCTTTATAATAATTAGATACCTTCATTTAAATTACAGAGGTAATGGAGCTAGGGAGATGGCTCAGCTGGGAAGGTGCTTGGCCTGCAAGCATTAGGACCAAAGTTCAGATCCCCAGATCCCATGTAAACATCAGATGTTGTACCAGATGTAGGCATAAGCATCTGTAATCCTTGTATGTCTAACTGATAATGAGAGAAAGAACCCTGAGAATTTCCAGAAGTTCATAGGCCAGCTAATCTAGTTCATATGGCAGAGAGGATAGGCTCAAACAAGGTGGGAGGGAAGGAGCAACACCTGAAGGCTCTCCAGCTGCTTTACGTGTGTGTGCGCGCGCGCACACGCGCGTGTGTGTGTATGCGTACATGCATATACACACACACACACACACTCTCACGTACACACACGGGGTGGGGCAGAGGCAGGCAGGTATCCTGGTTTAGTGGAGGGAATTGTCAGGGCTCCTTCGCAGCTTGTTTCCCTCCTGCCTACTTGGTACTTCTCTGGACACAACCAAGTTACTCTGAGATTTTCTCCCTATGTTGATTATCATTAAATGATGAAGACATAACAGTGAGTCACAAGCACTCATTTTCTTCCTCTGACATTTCCTTACTTCCCCGCACTACCCGACATTTTCCAGGACACTGGAATTAGGAGTGTCCTCCAAGGTCCCTCCACAAGCTGAAGAGCTGTTGTACAATATCATTGGGCATTGAATGTGTTAGGACCATGGAGAGCCATATGTCTTGATAATTAGCCAACTTTTTAAAGCCACGTTTTTAAGATACAAAGGAGATGTCCTTTTTACATTTTGGGGGGGCCATGTTTCTTGTTGGTTTATTTGTAAATGATAATTATATGCCTGGCTATGTGTGATTTTGGTGTAGAAGCCACAGTCTGAATTTCAGATTGTAAATCTATTGATATATTTGCAGATGATAGAGACACTGAGCTAGTCCCAGCCAGAGGTTGTCCCAGTTTCCTTTCTTTTATGAATCCCCTGAAATACACTAAGACCTTCCAGGCAGAAGGAAACATTTTTAAGATTTTGTCTTTTTCTGACTAATCACTTCTTTTTGAGAGTTCCTGCTTCCTTCATCTGCTTAACATACCAGTGTTTTTACTGATTATTTCCACATTTTAGACTGACACTCCCAGAAAAGTACTGTGAATTCATGGGCTAGGAGATGACTCAATGGATGAGGTACTTACACAAGCCTGACAACTTGAACTCAGTTCCTCAGAACCCCTATAAACAGACTCAATGGCACAACTCTATAATCTCTGCATACCTATAGGAAATGGGAGACAGAGATTCAAGACATGAAGCCCCCAGGCTGTTCAGCCTGGCTTATGCAGTGGAGGTGATAAAGTTTGTCCTTTGATCACACACATCCTGGCACACATGCAATCACATAGGAGCATCATGCACCTATATACAATATATTCACAGCACACATGCACACGCACGCGTGCATACACACACACACACACACACACACTGATTGTGCATATACTTAGTGAAGTTGAAATTCAACCTCAACAGTCACTCCTAGTGTCCCCTGGAGACCTGGGATTCCAGTCTGAGGAGTTCTGACTTCAATTGTAAGAACATTTCTTATCAGAAAATCAGAGGCTGTTCTCAAACATGGCTTTTTTGACTTGAAAACCAGTAAGCTCTGTCAGTGCAAGTGGCACCTTTGCAGTTAGACCTGTTGTGATATGGAAGATGCATCGCAGGATGGCAACCGTGGTATTCCAACCACAGTTGAGGTACCTTAATGAACACCTGAGGACTTCTTTATAGCCTATTACCAGAAGGGAAGTTCAGTTCAGTGTAAGATAAGACACTCCTGTCTGAAACTAGACAGCCAGTGAATAGGATTCAGAATTAAACCAAAGACGAAAGAAGTGCAGCCAAACATTATGTTTTGCTGGGCAATAGCTCTTTCTCTAAGGATAGTTTAAGATGCATGAAGAGAACCTGTTGCTTGGATTTATTGGGATGCACTTTTCAACAGCTTAATAATAATAGTAAGTTCTAGGTACCTCTGGAGTAATACTAATAGCATGGGCATTCCCTGCCTACCCAACTCCTATCTGTGGATCATACCCCAGGTCAGAGCCTGGGGTAAGTAATAAGATGATAAAGCACACTTCTTGTTTGCTATCCACCACTTGAAATAATAGCAGTCATAATTCACTGAAATCCTATGTTTTGAGGTTTTTAGTTTATTTGTTTAATTTAAATGAATAAAAATAATCTTGAAGAAACAAGGTAGCCTTGCGTAAAGGACAGAAATCCCGTGTCACTGGCCCAGCTGAACAGCTGCACTGGCATCCTTCATGTGGGCGAGGAGCTGTGCAGCTGGTGTCAAGTTAGTTTAAAGCCAGTTTCTCCAACCGTGGCACAGTTGAGATGTTGGGGCAGACGCTCTATTGGAGGGGAACTGCCTTGGGACCTGAGAGGGTAGCAGCAGCTTCCTGGTCCTCCTGTCCTTACCCCCACATGCCAGCATCTCTCATGTTGCCTCCAGTGGACCGTTGACCACTCTTCCTGGGAACCAGCTGGCCTCCAACTGAAAACTCCTGGTGGAAAGTAAAGCAAGTTTCCAAGGATTTATTATTCACCCATTCTGTTTAGGCCCAAAGTAGCAGGATTGTGTTATTTCTATTAAATCGAAACGGAGTGGTAGGTAACTGGTAATCATAAATTGTTTCCTATAACATCTTTCCCAGAGTCTCCTAGGTGAGTTGTTCATTTTTTACTCCATGTCTTAGAGGCTTCTATGGGCTCAGAGACACTCAGGACAGTCCTTTCTTGTGAGCAGGTTTTCAGGAGGGTAGTTTTTTATCATTCGTCTTTGAGTTGGGTGTAGATTGTATCTTTTTTCTTTTGCTAGAGTATCTGTAGCTAAGTGAGCCTCAGAATATGTTGGGAAGACGATTAAATGTGAATAGCTCACAAGTTCCAAATAACCACTGTTTTTGATGTTTTCTAAAAAGGTAGAAAAATAATTAAGCAAAGCAGGGATAACAGGAGATGATAACCATACATGTGAGCTGCAATGGTACTTATTTTCTGGTAGACTTTAGCTTAAAAAAAGAATACTTCTAGGGCCTATGAAGATCGCTCAGAGGTTAAACTTTTGCCTCACAAGCAAAAGTACCTGAGTTCGGATCCCCAGATCCCATGTTGTTGTTGTTGTTGTTTAAATGCCAGGTAGATATGGCAGTGGCCTATAATTTCTGCCCTAGAACTGGAGCCCCAAAAAATCCAGAGCAAAGTAGTAAGGTAAAAGAACAATCTAGGATAATTCCAGATTTCCAGGCACATGCAACTCAAGTACCCTCTTGTACACACACAAAAGCATAAAAGAAAGAGAGCAAAAAAGAACACTACCATTTATCTGCATGGCTTTTCAAGTGGCTTGCATATTAAAATTGGCAGCAGTTGACCAGTTTGCTTGTCCAGCTTGACCCCTTGCATTTTTTAGATGTTAGCGCATGGCATGCTGGGATCTGACGCTCTTCCGGTGTGTGGACATCTGTTTGTTGCTACACTGTGTCTCGATCTGGGTGACATGTTAGAGTCACCTAGGGAGCTTTGGAAAAATCCACAGCCTAGGCCACCCCTGGTGCTAAATCACACTGTCTGGAGGTGGAGCCAAAACCTCTGTGATGAGTCCTATCCTTCCCCTTCATCCAGTGGATGTGGAGATGAAGAACCGCACAACTTACAAATAAAATGCTATTGAGACCCAGCTGTGTTCATTTGCAGTTGTCTAAAGGTCCCATGGCTTGCAAACCTGACTTACTTAGCACTTGATCATTGACAATAAAACTCTTGCTGACCTCTAACATTAGATCTTAGCAGAAGTCCATTGTTTAAAAGAAGAAAAAGAAGGAAAAGAAATCTAGCACTCTGCAGAACTTACAGGTTCAAGACCTGTCACCTTGTACCTGAGGAAAATTGAATCATTTTTTCTTTGAACTGACTTGCAGACATTGTCAAGTCTGAAGATGTAACTTAGCACGCACAGTGAGGGGCTCTGTTGTCCACACGGAGGCTGTGCTGAGCTTGGCCCCTTCCTGCTAATCCAGTGCATTTCTCAGACTATGTAACTGACTTGACATCTGTGATGCGGACTTGGCTCTTCATTGCGAGTGAGGAGCATGCTGGAGTCCTTCACTACCAAAGCACTTCCAGAGTCAGCAGAAACCACACCCTGGAAAATCTGAAGGGCTCTGAGAAATGAAACAGATTAAAGAAAGAAAAATAATAAGAATAAAATGTCGCCGTTTACATAATAGATACCCCTCCAGGTCTGTTAAAAATTTGTTACAAGCAGTTACCAAAAAGGGTTTTTTAAAAGGTCCTTCTTCAAGCTCGGGCTGCTAAGTGTGAATCTGAGGATCGTGCATTTCAGCTTCTTGTCATTAGAGCAGGGTTCGCGATCCACTGGAGTCAGAATCTCTGGAGAAAGCCTGGCAGACTCTTGGGTCTCTCTGGGACTCACTGTATTAGACTCTTCACCTGACGGATCCCCAGACCATTTGTGGGCCCATTAAGGAAGCACCAGGGAACGCTGGTGTAATTCATAACTCTGCTCTGTGCTGTGCTAGTAAACAACCATTGATTCCCCTCCCTCTTAAGTGATTTCATACTCCCTAATGGGCCCTCCTGACCTGCATTCTCGGGAAGGTGACAACCAGTTCTTTCCGTTTGGAGATACTCCAAGTACAACTTGCTTGTCCTCTTATTGAATAAAGCTTTACATGATGGCAGGAAATGAAAACAAAAGATGCTATTGTATAGTTTCTGAAGCACAGACTTGAAAGAATAAAAGCAACATGCCCAGGTAAACTTCACTTGAAAGTAAGCCATCGCTTGCAATGGAGAACCCACCTCTCACCTCACACTGAGGCAGGAAGGACCAAAATCCACAACATCACATGGAAATAAGCATCTTGGGCCTTTTTAACCAAGCAGTGCCACAGTATTCACAGTACTTTAGTTCAGGGTTACATAGAAAATTGTCCAGAATTTAGATGCTCATAGAAAACATTGTAGAAGCCCAGGGCCTTTCCGGGTGTTTTATGCTGACAGCTTGCTTAGCATATGCAAGACCCTGGTTTCAAGCCCCAACACAGGCCAAATCCCACCCCCCCCAAAAAAAAGGAAAGAAAAGAAAATTAATACCACCCAAGTCTAATTTTTCAAAGATGTCAAGTACTCCAGGGCCTGATCTTCACTGGCTGTGAAAAAAGACTTGCAAATGGTAGAGTCGGGTCTGTCCTGGGGTCCAGGCAGGAAACAACAATCCCTGATGCTTCAGATGCAGCCCTTCCACAGACATCAGAGAGCCTGAAGGCTGAGGCTGCAGCCCCTTCCAAACCTCGCGGTCCATCTGAGCGTTGAAGGAGGGCCAGGAAACTTCTTGGGGCTGTGGGGCTGTCAGCTGCTCCTGCTGCCACAAGGGACTATGCTTGTCTCCCTGCTGCTTGCCATTCCACCCCATGAGTTCCTAAGAAGATTCTAGATCACTTAAGGAATCTAGACCCCTGCCCCCAGCTTCTTCCCTTCATACCAGGAAAAGTACAGAATGGATTCAGTGACTGAGCCAGCTTGGCAACATACTGTGGATGGCATCTCACCCAGACACGCGCATTGCACGCGATTTACAGTCGGAAATACTCCTATGTCAATGCCAGCTTTACACACTAGGTGATGTGGAGAGGTTCATTAGCTTATTCCAGTCAGGCAGTCTGGGCAGCCTTGTATAGACTGTTGATACCTAAACACCTTTCTCCCTGTGCTCTCTAGTGTATGTTAATTGAGCGCCACACACCCAGAGGGAATTGTAGGGATGCTTTCAAGGTTTCTATAAACTGTAAGACAACCTTAAGATGCATAATTCTAATTTTCTTATAGAAATTATAAAACGGAACTCTGATCTCACTGTGTTTGTATTAGAGTTTTTGTTGCTTTGACAAATACCTGAGTGTTGCAGTTACTCCGTATAGATGCTGATAAAATCATCATCAAACAAACAAGTATTTTTATTGTCAGAATTGTTCGGTTACAGTTCTTAGTCTAGTGTGGCAGGAGAGCATACATTATCACCAAAGGACCAAGAGAACTAGCCACTCATACCCATCTAACGACTGAGAGAGAGACAATCCTTACTTTCGAGACTAGGATGTCTGGCCTAGTATACAGAAAGATCCCCACTTTCTCAAACAGCCCTCCCTGTTATGCACCTGCCTAGGGACTGGTCTTCCCCATCAACTAAGCTCCTGTAGGTTTGCTCTGGACTTAACTACTAATTCTCTACAAGCGTGCCCAGAGTTCAAACCCTCAAACACCAAGTTGATACCTGTGTCTAACTATGTCACTGAGGAAAGGATTTAGTTTGACTCGCAGTTTCAGAAGTTTGAGGGTTTGTGGCGGTAGGTGGGTGGCCCTTTGGTTTCTGAGCTGTGATAGGACCAAACTGAAGTCAGCAGTGTGCAGCAGAGCAAAGCAGCTTTACCTCTTGGTGCACAGGGGCCTGTGGAAGGGCCCAAAGACAAACTATCCGCAGTAGCCTAGCTGCTCCGAGTCCCCCACCTCCTAAACAGTCCTGCTTTGCCTGAGTAGTGTCCTCAGGTGGGAACCAAGCCTCAGACGCATGATCTTTGGGAGGACATTTCATATGCAAACTAAGAAAGATGTTCTTTTTGTTTTCCCCTTGTACAGATGAAGAACTCAGAAAGCCGCCACTCGATGGGCTCCCAGTACAGGATGCACTCCTACTATGGGCCTCCCTCCTACCTGGGCCAGAGTGTGCCTCAGATCTTCACCTTTGATGATGGCCCTTCCTACCCTGAAGCTAAAGCAAGTGGTAGGTGTCTGTCGTGGGCATCTTTAGGGTGAGAGTGGTATCCCAGGGTAGAGCACTAGTTCTATTGGCCCAGCACTTCGGAGTGGTGGGAGAGTTTATCATGTGAAATGCAGCCCCATCAGCATTCTTTATAGTACTTAATTGTGAGATGGTTGTGCTTGGCTTAATTCATAGTACACTGGATTTTTGCCTTTCTGGATGCCTTCTTCATCAACAGAAAGAGAAACTCCTAATCCTAACTGTATATTTTCTGGAGGACCAGTGAAATACAAAGCACGATTTATTTATGTATTTAATTATTTATTCATTCACTGCTGGGGATCAAACCCCACGGAACTTTGCTTGGTCTGGGCAGGTACTCAAGGGAGACCCTCGCAGCTTTCACAGGTACTTTAGATATATTTAAGTCAGGTAGTTTTTGTGAGGTGAATTTATATATCTGAAATACTTCTTCCCAAGGATTCTTGTTTTAAAATTGAAAGTGCATTCATCTTTGGGAGGGAGAATAACATAATATAATAAAACATTTTTAATACAGTAGATCTCAGAGTTTATGCAGTAGCAATGCAAATAACTCTGATGTAATGACTTGAAATAAAAAATGGCTGTTTAATGAACCAAAACACTTTAGAAGGACAATTCCTCAACTTCAGGTTTAACCTTCTCCCCAACATTTATGCTGTGATGGCAGTAGGTCTTCTATGGCTGCTGTTTATACAGCAGTATCATCTTTTGATTCAGGAAAGCGGGAAGTGAACTTTTCGAGGCAGAAAGCAGAGGTTAGGGCAGCTGAGACCCGGATCTCCTAGCACTAGAGCCTGCTCCATACTCAGTTAAATGGGAAGTTTGATTTCTAAGTGACTTAACTGCAGGGGAAGAATTTTCCTTGCAAAGCAGATGTTTAGAGAAAGAGAACCTGAACCGCAATGCGATTTTCATCTTTGAAATCAAATCTTAAAAAGCCGTGCATCTGGGGCTGGAGAGGTGGCTCAAGGGGGTAAGCCTCTGCCTTGCAGGCGGAAGGTCCTAGACTCCACGTATAGACGCTGGGCAGAAGCGGGGGTGGCCTGCGTTTCTGGTCCTGGTAGGGCGGAGCCTGTGAATCCTGGGGCAGAGTAAACAAGGAGGAGATGGAGGCGTCCATGGTGGTTCCCGAATTCGCCCGTGGTTGTACACACAAACACACACACACAATTGAATAAATAATAAATTAAAAAAAAAACCGTGCAGCTGACCCTCTCTGCACAAACAAAAACAGCCGTGGACACTAGGCTTTGTTTATATTAAAATAAAATAATGACTTCCATCAATATGGGACATATTAGAACTAATCAGATCTGAAGAGACGGAAGCACACATTGCACATTTTGCTTCACATCTCCTTTAATCTCTGTGTTTGGAGTGAACCACACACCTCTGCTCCAGACAGATTCTTGGTCCAGATGCTAATGTCTTTAATTCCACAGTCTGGATGTATGATCCATAAGGATAATGGGCACATTTCATCTGCCTTTTTATCTGTTGTGAAGGCTTCTGTTTGCTTTGTTGGTTGAGTGAATGAACGACTGAAGAATGCAGTATGTTTTTGAATGCGCTTGCCCCACTGGGGAAATCAAGAATGAAAGGTCAGGATTCTGACTCTGCTGTCTGATGAAGCCGGTCCAAAACGGGGGAGGAAACAGTTAAACCAGCTTGTTTCCCTACAGAAAATTAAAACTAAATCCACTTGTAGGACACAGTTGTCTGAGCTTCTCACTCTAGGAATAATGGAATATTTTTTAGCATTGGTGTTCTTAGACAAAGGTGTAAATTCAGAGCAGGGCAGTAAGACAAAAATATAAGAGGCGGTTTATTAGAGCAGAGAGGAACAGATTTGGAGAGGAGCAGCAGACATTGAGATTTATGGCAGAAAAAGCTGTCACTCAGGAAAGAGGTTACCGTCCAGGAGAACAGGGCGGGTGCTGATGGTCACAAAGATTAAAAAACTTCTCATCTCTTCTCTGCAGCTGTGCCTGGCTGAAGGCATGTGAGGCAGCAGCTTGCTAAGTTGGTCTTGAGTTCCTGCGTGATTCAGGCTATGCTCAACTTCCATTTTCCTGGCTTTAGAGTAGTTAGAATTATAGGTGTATTCCACCGTTCCCCACTTACCGTAGCATTCAAAGAAGTGATCCTGAGATTAATGTTTTCCTGTAGTTTTGCCAAAGGTAGCAGCTTGAAAATAGATGGCTTGGGTTTCTGGTGGGGATACCACATGGCAGAAGTGCTTGGTGGAACAAAACTACCAACATCAGCCCCGAAGCAAAGAGAATAGGAAGAAGACCTGTTAATGGGACACGTTGCAATGACAAAGGCCTCCCACTGAGGAGTGAACCTGGGTCCTTGAACATGCAAGGCAAGCGCTCTATCCCTGAGATACATCTCAAGCCCCCTTTACTTTAGTACTTGTAGATAAGGTCTTGAAAAGTTGCCCCGGCTGGTCTTTAACTCTGTGGAGTTTGCCATGCTTTGAACATGCAGTGTTGCTATTTCAGCCTTCTGAGGAGCAGGGTTGCCATCCTGTGCCATGAAACTCTGAAGCCTCCTTCAGGTTCCACCACCTCCCCCTTGTGCCTAAACTCAGACCTGTGTCCTGGAGCTGTCCAGCCTCTGGCCGCGCATAGCTGCCAGGTCCTGTGCCCGTTCTGCGTCCAATGTAAGAGCACCAGGCTCTTCTGCCAGCTGTGCCGGTGTCCAGGCAACCGATTGGTGATTTCCTTTTTTAACTTACTATAATTAAGGCTCTCCTAGCTCATTTTATTGTACGTTATAAAAGTATCTAATCAGAGTAGGTCTGAGGATGGTTGAATGGATAAGACGTTTGACTTAGAAGCATAAGGACTAGAGTTTGGATCTCCAGAACCCATATAACTGCCAGACAGACGTGACTTATTAAGGCAAGTTGATCGGTGAGCTCTGGGTTTAATTGAGAGACCCTGCCTTAATAGAAATGGAGAACCAATGAATATACCCAACATTAACTTTGGGTTTACACACAACACACATACACACATGTGAATGAATGCCTACACGTGTGTGTACATGCATACGCACACCCGAATAACACATATGCTTGCCAAAAAAGATATCTAATCAGAGTAGATTACAAACTAGAGAGGAAACTTCACGGAAAAATCATGGATCTGCCCAAATGGGGAGTTGCCATGAGTCCTGTGTGTAGGAAAGTGGGCCACATCATAGCCACAGGTGCGGGGTGTTTCAGAAGTCGCGGTGGGAACGTCAGGAAAGACACCCACTCTGGAGGGATGATGACGCGGGTCTCCACAGTGACGCCTGTTTTTATAAGTGCACACGTGGCTATGGGTAGATGGCTTTTCATATCTGAAGAAGCACCTTTCCACATGTTGGTTTCTTGAGTGAATGTTCTCAGAGAAGAGGGATGAAGATGAACATCTTTAGACATTTCTGTCTGCTTCTGCTGTAATTTCAGTTCTCTGGTTCCATTTGCTTTTTTGGCCTCTCTGGACTACAAAGCAGAGGCGGCCCTTGCAGTCTTCCTTCCTTCACAACCTGCCTGTGCTGTTTTCAGAGAGAAACGCACATGGGGTGTTTCTCATGGGTCTCGAGGAACCCTCATATTTATTGTTGATTAATGTATTAGATGCCAACAAGTATGAGGCAGTGCAGAACACGTACCTACTCCCAGAGGTTGCGCGGCCAGTCCCAGCAGGGGCTTCAGAGTTGGAGCATCGCACGCCTGTTTCAGCCAAGCAGTTTGCAGAGGCCTCTGCTCCCAAATGGGACTTGGTAGATTTACTTGGCATTGCCAGTTTTACAGTTCAGTGAGTCTAGAAGTGTTTGAGTTCGGTGATACTGTATGCCCTTCCTGCGCCATCGTGAGGACTAACCGTAACAGAATGGTTAACACTACACTGGCTAGATTGCTTAATGCTGCCTACTAGAGTTGAACTTTCAGGAAAGGATCAGCCGGCAGAACTTCTAGCTTTTCAGGCGAGTGAGCTGAGGGCGTGCACCAGTTGGCAGCACCGTCAGAACTCCTTGTATGTGCCGGGGCTGGGGGAATAGGGTGGGGGCGGAGGGAGGTGAGGGTGGGGGTGGTGACCTGTGATGAGTCATGTGGGATGTGATGCATTCTGCATTCTGGGGTTGGCCTGTGCATTCTCATTCAAGAATGCACCCCTGAGTCAGCCGCTGTGGAGCTTAGTGAACACTTCCTGCAAGAGGAGGGTGAGGACATAGTTCTCTGGCGGCCACAGGAAGTTGTGAGGTTTGGACACTCTCAAGTGCTATTGCTCCTTTCTACAAAGACAAAGGTGGCACAGCAGTGGTTGGGACTTCCCGTAAGGAAGATGGGTGTCTGTAAATATTTCGGAATATGACTGAGACCTACGCAGAGTGGCCGGGGAACGCAAGGGCAGTTTTTGTTATTTGTGCCCTGCCCTGAGTTGTGTAGAAAATCTGTAGGAAAGAAAAAACACTGACCCTCGTCTTTTCTTACTTTAAGAAGAGCTGACTATGTTTATGCAACATTCAGAGGATATTGGCACCTTATAAAATGGCTTGTCACTTGCCACGTTTCAAAGCAAAGAGTACTGGGCTGATAAACCTGTTTTCCTTGTGTGACCTTTCTGTTCTTAGCTCTTCGGAGAGAGGTGAGCGGGGCAATAGGCACGGGGATTGGAGACAGTGCCTGAAAGATTGCCAAGGGAGGCGTCTGGTTGCAGTCTTTGCAACATGCTCTTGGAATGTCTTAGAGCTTTGATTTCCTCAACCAAAAAGTTGAAAGCAATACCAGCCTTCCTGTCTTTCTATATGGATCACATGAAGAATCGTGTAAAAGCATGGAAGTCTTCACCTGCAGGGTCTTATTCTCAAGTATCTAACTTCTGTTGGGAGTGGAGACCCAGCACCATATCTTTCATACCTTTCCATTTCAGCAGGTGCTGAGCAGTGGGCTGTGCAAAAGAAGCTTTATTAAGAAAAGGATTTATGAAGAAAAGCTTAGTGTTAGATCCACAGGAGGAGGAGGTCTGATGGAACTATGTGTACTGTAGGTTTCAAAACTGGCTACACATCACGGTCAGCTGGATGAGGAAGATTAAGTGTACTGACTTTCAGCACGAATTAAACACTTAGAAATGGCAACTTTAAGGGTTCTATTACTTTTGCACATGCATTTTCTAAATGCTTTTCAGTGAGTGCAATGAAAACCAGTCAGAGAACAGGGGATGTGAGGGGACCAGCTCATCCTAACAAGCAGTGCAGGAGCAAGTCAGTATGCCCGTCGTTGAACACAAGCAGAGTACTGTCTATTTGAATCCTTTTCCTTTCTCCATGAAGGGAACACCAGCAAAAACTGTCTGGATAAGACAGAGGGCTGGTGAGCCCAGCACATCTCCTGTGTAAAGGTCCAGTTTGACCCGGCCACCACCACAGGGTGTCCTCTGGCAGTGGGAAGCACTTTTCAGGGACCTGTCACGGAGGCTCGGCCTTGCTCACATGGGGCAAAGGGTCGGTCACCGCAGCGGACAGATGGCCACGGAGTGTGCTGCCAAGGAGGGCCACCGTGTCTCCTCAGGTGCCCAGCACTGCGTTATGCTCTGGCAGGGACCCTGGGATGGATCATGGCCTCCTGAATGTGTAAGAAACCAACTGAGAATGTTGGTGTCATTGCCTTGATGATGGGCCGCAGCACTGAGAAGTAAGCGAGGCGCAGCACAGGCCACAGAGACGGGACCGTCTCGCCATAGAGCTCCAGCTCCACTCGATTCCTTACACAAGGCTGCTTTTAGATGAAGAACAACCCGCAAGGCAGTCAGGGGAGGATTTGCCAGTGTTCCATTTACCAGAGAGTGCTTGACCGTCTCCAAGTCGCCTTCGTGTTTAAGAGGAAGGGCCAGGGTCCTCTCACCTTCGGGTCCCTGTCCCCCGGCTGTGCCTCCAGCTTGGTTTTTCTTTTCCTTTCCTGACAATATGAGACAATGTCTGTACTGCTTTGGGCCTGAGGCATGACTTAGTCCCACGCTGCATTTCCCCCCGGGTTTCAGGACACCAGGTAGTGGCTGTCAGGTAGCTGTTGGGGCTTCCAAGTGTCGGTGCCACCCAAGGCACCTTGGCTGCCACCTCTGGATGGTGGCCTGACGCTCTTGTGCTTGAAATATGTTCCTGGAGTTGACACATGGCTGTGGTTGGGCACATCTGGACATGTACTCTCCACAGGGACTGAAAACATGGCCACAGTCATATTTCTTTTGCTGTTACTGTAAGATTCAAAGCGGGGTGTCTTGGTGTCATCTCACAGCGAAAATCTCAGTAGAAACCTCAAACCTGCCAGCAAGTCAGGCTTGTTCATGATGAGCCTGGTAAATCTGCTTTTAATGTGTGGTTACATTGAATTACCTTTTTATTTACCAGGAGAGAATCAAGGGCAATTGCTCATATTTGATAAGGGCAGGCATAATAAGATTAAGTACCTGGGGCTGGAGTGATGGTTTAGGGGTTAAGACTCTGCCTCAAAAGCAGAATGACTTGAATTCGGATCCCACACCCCACATAAAAGCGCCAGGTGGAAATAGCAGCAGCTTGCACTTCCACTTCTGGCTGTGGAAGCATAACTTGGGAAATTCCAGAGTGAAGCAGGAAGGAAGTAGGAACAATTCAGGATAATTCCAAGTCACCTTTGAGCCTCCATAGAGATACACAGTGACCTCTGATACACACACACACACATACACACACACATACACACACATATACATAAATGAAAAAAATTTTAAAAAGATTACATACCTGGTTATTAGTACTGAATATAAGTGTAGTAGAACACTATCAGGTATTTTCAACTGTCACTTTTTGGTTTGGTTGTAAGCTAAGGAGCAGTCATTTTTTTATTTTTTTATATGACATGCACCTTGTTGTTTTGCTTTTGAAGCAGTGTGAACAAAAATGGGCCCGTTTTCCTGCATACAATTTTTGAGGAAGGTATTCTTTTACTCCCCACCTGGTGCATTGGCACCTTGTCCTGGGATCGCTTTTTGCATCTTGCGTTTCCTCTTTAAAAACTTTCACCCAGAGCACAGAACACCATGTGGGCCCTGACATGTCCATTCAAGTTTGCCTGTATCCTTCCCCATCCAGTGACTGTTGTCTTCAAGATCCTGGGGCACCAGTGTTAGTTCGGGTCTCACTCGGGTTTCAGCCTCGGATATCTGATCACTTTCATTGAAATAAGACTTGAATCTGCTGGGAGTCAGTGTTTTTTGTCTAGCCCGGCGTGGAGTAACTCAGGAGTTTATTTTCCTGGTCTGGCTTTGGGAGGCATGGCCCAGGCCAAGTACAACTTGAATAACCTTCAGGAAAGCTGTGCTGTCCTTCTGTCGGCCGCTGTCTTTGAAAATTGCCTGCAGAGTTAGTGAGCAGGAACAGTTAAGATTTACAAACAATGATGAAGCTTGTCATGCATCTTTCACCATCCATCACCCAGGTGCCGTGCCTGGGCGGTGAAGTGTTCTTCATAAAAACCAGCTCAGTGTGAAATACACCTCGCTGCAATGTTTACTGCTCTGAAGCTCGTCAGCGGCCCTTTATAGTAAATCCAGATTGCGATGTGACATTACAGTATATCATTGCCCGGCGCGGTGGGGTTTACACTGGGAATGAGTGCAGTGCACACCAGATGAGGTGTCCAAATTGAGTTATGTCAGAATTTGGCTGTTATATGGGGATAGCTTTTGTTTTCTGAACACTGAAAGTTAGCTTTATATGTATTTATATTTATATATAGGTATATACTTCCCATTGTGCACATATACACAGGGTATACAATATATGCCGAGGTCAGTTTCCAAATGGGCTTCTGGTGTAAGGAATGGTGACCAGACTTTATGTACCTTCTGAATTGTTGTTTGTTGAATTTAGAGTCAGTGGAATCTTGGAATGAACTAGAGTCGATCCATGGCAGAAGTTGGTTTGATCTTACTGTGTATAGTGATCATGTTTACTACCCTTTCTTACAAAGCAAGGAACCCCTGTTCTCCTGGAACCGTTACTCCCTGCCATAACCCCTTTGGTGTGAGGGCAAGAAGAAGAACCCCTGTGGCCTGGGTCTACTGTGTCTTAGGTCTAACCTGGTTTATTGGGTTTGTGCGCCCTGGGAGGTCTCTGGCATCGTTTGTTTATTATTTTTGGTGGTGGCAAAATCCTGTTTTCTGGGGAGATGCTGCTTCCGTGAAGAGAGTGATGCTGTTTGAGCTTAAATCTGCAAAAGTAAAAGCACATACTGAATTTATTGCATGATCAAGTTTATTTACATTTACCCTAAAAGCGCCAATATTAAAAATGAGCGCCATAAAAAATAATATTCAGAGATAACAGCAGGCTCTGAAGTGCCCTGATCATCTGCTGATCGCATATATTTTCCAATCCTCAGTTACGTGGAAGGAAGGCTGTTAGGAAGAACCATTTGTGGTCTTCACACACCTGGCTCTAACTGAATCCAGGGTCTTCCTCATTTAAACCGGCCTGGAGTCTGTGCTAGCACTTCCCCCAATCCCCCCCCCCACCTTCCACTTTAAGGCAGAACTAAACACAGCTTTTTTGTCTATACCTTCTGTCTCTTCTGGTTGTTTTCTCCTTTGCAAAGTTTTCTTACTCAAGACTTGACTAGAGAACCCTCACTCACCTTGGGGTTCCTCTCAGGGTGTATGATGATGACCTCTAGGGGGCAGTAGAGGAGCCCAGAGCTTACCCTTGGCATTCATGGGGCGGGGAAGGGGGGAGGAAAGACCTGGAATTCACCAGTGTCACCCTTTATGCTTGGGTCACTGGCCAACAGGTGTAATCACTTCATATGAATTCTGAAAGAAAATGGAATACGTGGTTAATGTTTAGTACAGTGCTTTTTAATGAATTTTATGTATTGATTTATTTGTGTGTGTGTGTGTGTGTGTGTGTGTGTGTGTGCACGTGTGCACGTGCACTTGAGTATCAGTAAATATCAGGTATCCCTATGGAGGACCAAGGGTGACTTTGGGAATCATTCTTCGCTTGCAATTTCCCAGGCTCTTTCCACCCGGCATTTTTACATAGGACCTGGAATCTGAACTCAGGACCTTCTTTTGAGGCAAAGGCTTAACCCCTGCATCATCTCTCCAGCCCTACAATTTTGTTTTTAATATTTCATCATACTAGAAATTATTTGTTCTTTGGAAAATGTAAGCTTAATTCAATGTCTTGCATCTTTATTTGGTTCTTTGGCCACTTTGGCTCATGTATTCTTCTTCGAACCATGTTGGGGCAGAGGCAGAAACGGGAAGTGGACCAGGAGGGGTGCTGCTCCTCTAAGCGTTCTCAGCACCGGCAAGAGCTGTCTGGCTTTCTCTCTCCACAAATAGTCCAAGAAGTGTAATGATCACCCTGCTGAATTGGGAGGGTTTCCCACCCGGTCTCGGGAGTTTTTGAGTGAAGAAAACAGACAGACAAGCTCTGCTTGAACTCTCCCGACTGCTCCGGGACACTTTCCAGCTCAGGCTCCCGTGTGGAAACTCCTGCCTGGCTTGTTGCTTTGACGCATCCCACCCAGGAGAGGAGCCACGCAGTTACTCGGGGCCATTCCATTTTCATGAACGATCCAGTTCCTCTGTCAGGCCAACCCCACTGCAGGGCTCAGTAACCACACGCGGCCAGGCAGCCATGTGGAGAACACGGAGGCAGAGCGTTTCTGTCGCCACAGAATGTTCCATGAGACAGCACTTGTGGACTCGCATATTGACAGGAAGAGCAGCTCGGTGTTTAAAGCTGAGAACAAAGGCGTGAACATAAGTACCATACATTCAGCAAATACCATTTTAAAAGTTTAACTTTCGTGGGAACAGCAGCCCTTATTCAAATAACCCGTCAGCCTGAGCAGGTGTTACTGATGGAGGCACTGAGTGAGCGCTGACAAGCGCCAGCCGAGCCGGCGGTCCTCGCCGCAGTGCGCACGTCTTCTGTTAGTAGATGGAAGGTGAGCAACTGAAGGAAGATGCAGTTGATCTGAGTCCAAGAATAATAATACTTGTCCACAGTGAAGAACTTGCCTTGCAGCCCTGGGGCAACATGTGAGTCTGGGGACTTGGAGAAATTGCTGACATTAAAACCAACGCCGAGAAGGTGTCATTACATGGATTACCTCTACACTCTTGTATGCGTCTTGATGTACAAAAGTATTTACATTTTGGAAACTTCATTTGTTTTGCCTATGCTTTTGGTGCATTATTGTAAAATCCAGTGTCACTATCGTGTCATGAAGAGTTTGCTGGTTTTAGCCATTCTGTTTAAACTAGGTCTTTGCTTCATTTTGAGTCAGTAGTGGTATGGGGTGGAGGATACGGTCCACCTTTTTCTTTTCCGTGTGGATAATTTTCCCAGCACCCTTCATGAACATGACTGTTCTTTCCCCTTACCTCACAGTCTTACCATCAGGAAGAAAGTGGCAGAGGGGTGGAACTCCGGCACACAGCCAGACCAGCCGTGAGCTTGTGAGAATGGCAGGCCCGAATGGTTGCTCGCTGCCCATTCTATTCTCCTAGTGGGTATTTTCTCCGCTGCCTTTTCCTTTTGTCCCTGGGCTTCACAGCCATCACAACTGTATCTTCCCCAATTCCTTACAGTTCCAGGGTACAAGAGAGTCGGACAACAAAGGAAGGGAAACCTTCCAAAATCAGGATGCATAGAACAGTGAGAATCGGTGATGTGTGTCAAAGACTGACTGATTTCCTAATTGGAAGTGACTAATGTTTTTTCTTTTAAGAGTGTCAGATGACAATTTTTTTAAATCCAGTTTTTAAGAGTTGTCTGAAATTGTTCATGTGCAAGGGTCGGGTGTGACCTCTCTCATCGAGCTGCAGTAGAAGAGGCCTGGCCTGTTGCAGTGTCCTGTAGGACTGCGGCTGTGGAGACAGCAGATAAGCAAGGAGGGGAAATACTGAAGGCAGGCCAGCTGCAGCCTGAGCTGTCAATCATCCCTTAATGTTTGCAGAAGCAAAAAGTCAATGTGTAGTTGTTTTAATTTGACACACCCTGAGGTTGAAAGAGTGCAGTGGCTGGAGGGGACAGTTAAGTGGCAGTGCTCCCTGACAGCCTGTCTGAGTTGGCTTCTGTGTCGAGCACTTCCCTGATGAGCAATAGATTGGGTTAAATACCACCCTAATTGCTCCTTCCGCATTCTGCTGTCACCCAGCCTTGTACAACATTTCTATCAGCACTTGCCCGAGGCTGTGAGAGTTTATGCGGCAAAGAGAATCTGTTGGCTCATTTTCATGAATCAATGTCGGCTTTGGAAAAGCAGTTGCTACAGTGTTAAGCGGCCAGCAATAAATTACACCTTCTCCAGACCCAATGGAGTAAATCAGAACTGTTTTTATCCATCCAAGTGTTCTTTTGAGTATGTGACTTTTTTGTTTGCCTATCAAGCAAAATGTGTCTAAGGAGTGGGGGCAAATGATTGCTGATTGTTTTAATTGCTGCTGTTAGTTGGAGAGGCAGTTCAGTGTGCTGCTGGTGGGAGAGTTATTTCCACCCTCCCTCTCTTAAATGAAATTATCCCACAGCCATTTTCAAGGCCAGAGACAATCGTGATGGTACCATCTCTGGGCATCAGCTTGCCTCAGGTCACCTAGGAGTCGGCAGTGCACTGACGCTGAAAATAGATTGCTCACGTGACAGTAGGTTTTGGGCAAAGAAACCAAGTTTTGGAAATATGTTACTCTTCGAGTTGATTGGTGCAAGCCTTAGGAAGAAGGATAGGTGTTACCTGGTATTTATTTCTTTGAAAGGGAAAAAACCTCATTCATTTTGCATATTTTACTGACCAGATGTCTGATACACAGGTATTATAGCTTTACTGAGGATCAGTTGTGGTTCTGTTGTGGAATAGGCATTACATTTAATACTAATTAAAAGAAATGCCTTGTGATTGTTTCTTTCCTTTGTTAGATGGAAGATTATTGTCTTCTGTGTTTTTTGTTTGTTTGTTTTGCATAAGGCTTTCTGAGCTGGGGAGAGGTTTCAGGTAATTTTTGCCTCTCAAGCAAGAGGACCTGAATTAGGATTCCGTAGATTCCCAAGTGAAAATGCCACGGGGATGAATTAAGATTCCCTAGATTCCCAAGTGAAAATGCCACGGGGATGTGGTGGTAGCCTATAATTTTGACTCTGAAAGGTGGAACTGGGAACACTCCAAGCAAAGCAGTAAGGAGGTAGAGCAATCCAGGATGATTCCCGATGTCACTCTTGAGCCTCCGCAGGCACACACACTCAAGTGCCCTTGTGCGTGCAGTGTGCGCCAGAGGTCAGTATCTGTCTTCCTCAATTGTTTCTCCACTTCATTGTTTTGTCTTGTTTTTGAAACATGGCTTCTTGCTGAACCCGGAGTTCACTGATTTGACTTGGGTGGGTGGTCAGGGAGCCCCAGAGAGTCTCCTCAGCACTGGGATTGGAAGTGCATGCCTAACTGCCTAACTGGCTTCTCTGTGTGGGTTCTAGGGATCTGAACTTCATGCTTATGTGACAAATATTTTACCCACTGGGCAGTTCCCCTCTGCTCACTACCACCTCTCTGAGCCCCCGCTCATAATTTTTTCATGATAATTTTTCTTATTGTGCTAAATACACATGATATTGTTTTTAACTATGAGTGCTGTCCTGTGCAGCATTGCCTTATGGGAGGGCTTTATCATCCCAAATGTGAGACTCAGTCCTCTAAATAGTAACTCCTAGTTTTCTCCTTCTTTTAGTATCTGGAATCTCTGCTTGTGTGTGTGTGTGTGTTATTGATTGAATATATGAGTTTGTGCAAGGCAGGTGCTATTCCACTGAATTACATCCTCAGCCCTTCTATTTTACTTTCTGTCTCTACGTAGAAATTCTACATACTTCTCTTTGAGTGGAATTACATAAAAAAATCTGCCCTCTGCTTACTTCCCGTTAACATGCTTTCAGTGTTCATTCATGTAGTAGTGCATGTAAGAATTTCATTCACTTTCACAGCTGAGTAATTACCTGCTGTACACCATTTTGTCTGTCAGATATTGACAGGCACTTCTGTTTTCTCTTGACTATTACTGTGAAGTTGTGTTACTACTGTGAATACTGGTATATTCACATATCTGTTCAAGTCTTGGTTTTAAGTCCTTCTGGGATGTACCCAGGAATAGAATTTTACATGTGGTAATTCTATGTTTAACTTTTTGCATAACTGCTCAACTGTTTTCTACAGTGAGTTTTAAACTTATTTATTTTGCATCTCTCTCCCCTCTCTCTCTCTCTCTCTCTCTCTCTCTCTGCCCCATTTCATTGATCCTAGTGGTCAGCTAATTTTGGCACAGGTGATTAGAACATGTACAGGAAAATGTTGAGCAAATACTGCTTCAAAAACCCGTAAAAGAATAGGATTGGACCCTTGCCTAACATACCAACTCAAAATATGTATAAATATGTAATATAATTACAGAGATCTTAAAACATAAGGCAAAAATTTTATGGCTTAGCATTCAGCAATGGTTTAAGGATGAAAAATTATACAAATTTAATCACTTTATAAAAAAAAACTTTAAAATCTATGCATAAAAGTTACCATCACTGTCCTCCTGGGGCTGGAGAGGTGGCTCAGAGGTTAAGCCTCTGCCTTGCAGGCGGAAGGTCCTGAGTTCGGATCCTATACTCCACGTATAGATGCTGGGCAGAAGTGGGGGTGGCCTGCGTTTCTGGTCCTGGTAGGGCGGAGCCTGTGAATCCCGGGCAGAAGGAGGTGGAGGCGTCCATGGTGGTTCCTGAATTCGCCCGTGGTTCTACACACACACACATACACACACACACACAATTGAATAAATAATTTAAAAGTTACCATCAAAAGAATACAGTGCAATTCTCAGAATTAGAGAAGCATTTGTTGATTGTATATCTGATGATGAGTAATTTATAGAGAACTGTAGACACTCAACAAAATGACCCACTACCAAAATGGGCAGATAATTTGAATAGGTATTTCCTAAGAAGATATGCAAATGGATGGTAAATATTTGAAAAAAATGTGCAGTGTTATGGATTAGGAAAATGCAAATCAGAATTGTAATGAAATTCTAACACAAGTTAGAATGGCTGCCTAGAGCAGAGGTTGATAAAGTTGTGCAGTAATTAGAACACTTAGATGCTGGTGGACATAGAAAATGATATGATCTGTTGAAAAACAGTATGATGGGCCTTAAAAGTGGCTAAAATGGCAACTTTACATGTATTTTACTACAAGAAGAAATTAGAAAAAAACAGAAATAATATACTCTGGCAATTGCCTGACATTTGTCGGGATGACCATCTTACTTTTTCTCTTAATGCAGTGAGTGACGTTAACAGGTTTCCTAAAGTGGAATCGTTTTTGTATTCCTGGAACAAATCCTGCCTAGCCCTTTCAGTGCATTGCTAGACTCGGTTGGCTCGTATTTAGTACTTGCACAGCTAACTGTATGCACAGGTGACCTGACCTTGGCTCTCCATTTTAGTTTGTGGTACCCTTGTCTCGTTTTATGTCATAGGAGTTTACAAATGCTGAGCTCATTGGATGAAGTTAAAGTCACTCACCTTCCGGGGCTGGGAAGATGGCTCAGGGGTTAAGCCTCTGTCTTGCAAGCAGAGGGTCCTGAGTTCAGGGGCAGTCTGAGCTTCTGGTCCTGGTGGGCGGAGTCTGTGAATCCCAGGGCAGAGCAAAAAGGAGGTAGAAGCAGTCCATGGTGATTCCTGAATACACCCTTGGCTCTGCACACACACACACACACACACACACACAATTGAATAAACAATTAAAAAAATAAAAACATTTTTAAAAAAAGTCACTTGCCTTCCTTTATTGACTGATGTGGGAATGACCAAATCGTGGTGTTTGAATAAACCAGCCCAACCAGGCCAGATCCTTCTGGAAATGGAGAGTAAATCTTTTGATTAACTTTTCTTTCATGGTAATCTTTTTTTTAATTTATTTATTCAATTGTGCATGCGTGTGTGTGTGTAGAACCACGGACGAATTCGGGAACCACCATGGACCGCTTCCACTTCCTCCTTGTTTACTGTGCCCCGGGATTCTCAGGCTCCGCCCTACCAGGACCAGAAACACAGGCCGGCCCCTGCTTCCACCCAGCGTCTATACGTGGGGTCTAGGATCAGAACTCAGGACCTTCTGCCTGCAAGGCAGAGGCTTAACCCCTGAGCCACCTCTCCAGCCCCTCATGGTAATCTTTTTAAATGAGATTCTTTGTCAAATAATTGCGGCAGTTTGTCTTTCAAGAGGAATACACATTTAATCTTTTTAAACTCAATAATAGAAAGTTGTCATGGCAATCTCTCTGATTTTTATAAACATGATACTCTTGGGCTATTGCAGTACATGCTTTGCAATGCTAGTTCCTTTTCTCTCTGACAAGAGCAGTCTAAGGAAGGAAACCTTCTTGGGCTCACAGTGTGAGGACACAGTCCACTGTGGCAGAGAAGGTGAGCTGGTCACATTGTGCTCGCAGTCAGGAGCAGAGAAATGAAAGCTGCTGTCACTCGCTTTTTTTAATTCAATCTGGACCCCACCCACATTCACGGTGGGCATTCTGTCCTCATACCCGCTCATAGACATTTCAGTGTTTCTGTGCTTCATGATTCCGAATCCCACCAAGTTGGCAGTGAACTTAACCATTGCTTCATATTTGCACTAATTTTCTTTATCACTTTAACATGACATTATTCACATGTGGGTTTTGGTTGAGATAAAGTTATTCTTAAAGTAACTTTCAAAATTCCTATTTCAGTCTTTTTCATTTAATCCCCACAAAAAAGCGGGCATTATTTGAGACAGCTGTGAAGTGAAGATATCCGCTCCAGAGAAAGTGATAGCAAGTTGACAGAGCTGAGATTCGAGCCCATGTCTGACTTTAGATAGCTCCCTTCCCCTGCCCAACACCACATTTGCTGCCCTCAGGTATAGCAGATTGAACTAGAATAGCGTACTAGAAGGCAAGCCCAGGAGCAAGAAGGCTTGAGGGCCTGGAAGAGAGTCAGTGTGAAGCTGCGAGGGTAGAAGTGGTTGGACCTGGGTTTCTACAGAACGCTTTGCCTCTCTACCCACCTGAAGACAGCAGAAGTGTCTCTTCTCCCTCCCCTCCAACCCCACCAGGCTCCACTCCTTACCGATGACATGTTAAAACAGCTCTCACTCTTGATTCAATGCACAAGCTTGAAGAGTGGCCAGAGACGCTGCAGGGTGAGAGAGAGGTGACTTGCTGTCTGTCCTGCTTCAGGATGAGAGGTCCACGTGCACAGAGCTGGTGTCACGAGGGCGAGACATGGGTCCCAGGCACCTAGTCAGTCTGTTGAGACACGCACCTTACAGACATCTACCCATTTTTTCTGTGAAAAGGTTTTTTAAGTGAAAAATATGTATGTAGTGGTCTGACTTCTAATTCATGTCCCGGATTTTGAATTTTTATTCAAATTTGAAATATGAAATAATTTTTATTTTTCTCGAATCTTAAGGTCACTGAGATGATGAGATGCATGGTCCATTGTCCAGTGGACTTTTTCCCCCCACCATGATCATCAGTGGGGGCAGAGAGGACTTAAGGGACAGAGTGTGTTAAAGATCCACCAGCAGGCTGCATCAAACCAAGTGCCATATTCTAGAGGAAAGAAGTTGTTTGTACCTTTTTTAACCAACATATACTTAAGGAAAAGATGAATTTAAATTTGCTGGTGACTCTTCAGGAAAGATGGACTGGCTCTTGGATCTAAGGACTGATTTGTGACCAAATTATTTTTCTCCTAATTTGTAGGGGAGGTCATCTTTTTTGTTTTATTCTTTGAAGGTTGCCACATGTGTGCAAATAATTTAAATCTTTTTTCGCCTGATCTTACCCAGTGCCATCCCTCTTCTCCCATTATAAACCTTCCCAAACAGTTCCTTCCTGCTTTTATGTCTGTTTGCGTGCGTGTGTCACTAGTTTCATAAGGACTGCCTGAAGTAGCATGTGCGTGGGTACTCGTTGGAGGATGTGTGATTTATCGTACTTGGAGCACTGAAGAAAGTAAGTAGCTCCCCTTTCCAGAGCCATGGAGGGGAGGGTGTCTCACGTAGGGGCTGAGGGCACTGGGCGTGACTGGCCCCATGACCTGAGATAACCCCCCCCACACCACCCTGTGTCTCCTGGCTGAAGGTATACTTGACATTCTGCATATCATTTCTCCTCTGTGGACTTAACGGAGATGTGCATGTGAGGCCTAAGGTACTGAGTGTGCTCTATTCATTTTAGTTACTTTTAGTGGTTGCAAGAATCACATGATCTCTATCATGGTGTTTTCCAGGTTGAGAATGAGTCTGGCAGAGTTCTTTAAAAGATTGTGCTTTAAAAGAAAGTGCTCAGGACCAGTTTCAGGAAAGAAACTGAGGGATGGTTGGGTTAGATTGCTTCATTTCTCCTCCAGCATCTTTACAGGATCGGCATGTGGACGGACGGACGGACACACACACACACACACACACACACACACACACACACACACACACTTGACTGCCCTCCTGCTCCTCCCTCCTAGGAGAGAAAACAAGTTGATAAATAATATGGTAAAACAACATTGATTTTATGTCTAAGGCCTCTTGATTATTTGCTTTTTAACAGGAGACTGGTGTTTTATTCTGAAGAAATGAATGCTTATTGATGAAATGTTTGATATTTTGGTCATTATGGGGGGCAGGCACATTTTAGGACAGACGCTTACCCCTGGGTTCAGATCACTCTTTCAAGAATAACCACCTTGATTGTGGATGTGTGGAACCAAACTTGATTTTTGGTTTTGGAAATCCTTTGACTTTGCTCCCAGTCCTGTTTTGTGCTATTATAATATCACAGGCTTACAATACTAGATGCACGTCTGAGTGTTACTATCTGAGGAGCTTCAAGCTGACATTTGCACGATGTACTTGTAGTTGTCAGTGGCTTGCTTCCTAAGGTGCATGACAAAATTCCCAAGTGACTTAGAAAATCTAGACTGTTGCCTAAAAACGCATATCCCAAAGGAGCACTCTAAGCTAAGCAATTGTCCAGACCTTGACTGTAGAAAAATTGGCCATGTCAAAAAAAAATGGAAGTAATAATGGAGTCCAAGGCAAGTTTCAGGTTTGACTTCTGCATGTGGTGCTTTTCAGTACTTGGGTTTGAAGGGCTTCATCTCAATAGTGAGACCCCACTTAATGATTTTTCCCTTTGTCACAGTTTGCTCCAGCCATTTCATATTTTCCTTAGGGTAAAACTCACTGCATACCTGTGGTTCATTCATTACTCATTTAGAAAGTATCTTTTAGGTCATATTTAAAAGGATACAAATCATTCTTGAAAACAACTTTATTTTTCCATAAATGCACAAAATATATCTTTTATTCTTCTATGTAGTTTCTGAAAATTGCTTTTCAAAAGAAAACCACCTAATTTTTGCCAGCTATAATCTTGGTATGATAGCATATTGTAATCTGTTTTCTTGTTTTATTTAGTACTTGCCTCGAGATAAACTTGATTATTACTGTTACTATATATGCATGAGTGTGTGAATTATTATTATTGTATTTGCACATGTTCATATGTGGGTATGTGTACATATGTGGAGGTCATAGAGCAGCTTCATGAAATTGGTTTTCTCCTATCACTTTTACATGGGATCTGGAGATTGAATTTAGGTCACTGAATAAAGTAAACCTGATCAGCAAAGGTCACCTTACAGAGAGACAGCAAGGAGGTAGCCTGCGAGCATGGGTCAAGTCGGCTTGCTGGGCCAAGAGCTAGGCACTTGATACACCTTGTCTCAGACTTTTAGCTGTAAAGCCACATATGGGCTCATCGTTCAGCAGAAATTCAGAGTTCTCTTAGAATCTTAATGTAAACAGGTGATACAGTCAGCAACGTCTTGTTCCTCGATTCTCTATTTAATCCAGAGTTGGCCTAAGATCCTTCATGTTAGTAAAAAGAGGCCTTCCACGCATGGGTGGATCATTGTGTGTTGGTTAATGTCCTCATTTTATAGTCTATCTTACTGCTTTTTTTCATTTTTTATACATGAATATAATTTATGGTATTTTCACACCTTCATCTCCAGTTCCATCCTCATTCCTCTTCCTGTGACAACCCTCTTCTCCCTGCTAGACTCCTCTTTCCCTATCTTTTTCCATGTGTAGCCCACGGGGTTTCATCTGGGTTGCCTCTGATGGTGTGTGTCTGAGCACTTGCTGGAGCATGCATGAGACATCAGTGGTTACACCATGGAGGAAACCATTTTCCTTTTTCCACCCATCAGCATGAGCCTGTATCAGCCTCTCAGGGAAGTATGGGGGCCTCTTGAGATCTTTCCCCTTCCATGGTGTAATGTTGATAGGACGATTCCCATACAGATCTTGTAGAAACATTCACAGATGCTGTGACATCTTAGATACAGCAGCCCTGTCACGTCTAGAAGATAGCATCTAGTCACACCCCTGCACACTAGAGGCTCTTACAATCCTACAGCCCCCTCTTGCTCCATGTTCCTTGAGCCTTGGGGTGGGGCTGACTTAGATGTCTTGTTTAGGGTCAGGCAGTGCACCGTCACTTCTTTCTGCACTTCGGCCAATTGTGCTTTTTCTGTAGTGAGTACCTCCACCATGGAAGGAAGCGTCTAGGTAGAGGACTGAGTGCTCTCCAGTATAATGTGTATTGAGCACAATGGGTATAATGACAGTTGTTTAAAAGGCATTTGGATATAGTGTCTTCATAGCTTTCAATGTCCTCCTCCCCTTGCATGTAGGTCCTTGTAACTCAAGTACCAGGAATATGATCCCTGCCTAAAAAACAAAAGTGAGCCTTTAATTCTATCAGAAAGATGTTATTTGCCCCCTTTGCACTCATGTTACTATTACACTGATGATCACCTCTTGCCAGAATGATTCTTACTGCAGCTTTTACAGAATGATGAGCCTGTTGATTGTTTTTCTCCCCCAGTAGCTTCCAGAGGATTTTCTGCTACTATTGTTGCAGGGTGATTCTCTAGGAGTTTGTATGTATCCAGGTTCTTGTGTTTGGAGTAGAAGATTGAAACCAGAACACACATAGAGGATTAAGTTAGAGTTCATTAGAGGAGAGAAAGAACAGAACTCATGGACTCCAGATGTGGAGCGGCATGAGGGGCAGGTGCCCGGAGAACTCATGGACTCCAGCATGGAATCCATGAGAAGCTAGGAACTAGAAACTAATTCAGACTCCACATGTGGCATGCCAGAAGGGCAGGCACCCAAGATGGCTGCCAAGGTGTGGACTATTCATACACCCAGGTAAACCGGGAAAGAAGGCCTTTCTCATTGGTTAGCTCACATGGGACCCAACCCAGTTGATCTCCTGCCCACCTCAAGGTGGGACCTGTCTGTGAAGGAGAGTTAATTTCCATATCCTTTCATAAGCAGAAAAGTTGGGGAAGTTGGCAAAGGGTGTGTTCTTCGGGGGATGACCTTCCAAGACCTTCAGAGACCAGCCCAGCACGGCTGCTCTAAACCTGCCTTACTGGGGCACCTGGAGAGCTCTCTAACAGTGGAGTGTCATTAGGGGCAGGCATCAAAGATGGCTGCCAAGGTCAGGTATATGTGTACATTTAGGTGGGAAAGAGGAAGAAATGGCTTTTCTCATTGATCAGTTCATATTGAGGCGCAACCCTTGTGCCCACCTTGTGACAGGACTTATCTGTAAGGGAGAAGTAATCTCCATATCCTTTCATAAACCAAGAGTTGGGGGAAGTTGGCCACCTCATCTCTGTGGAGGATTGGAGTCAGTTCCTCCTTAGCAAGGGGGGACGTAGGAAGTGGGGGGGGGTCCTCCAAGGTAATCCCAGCAGTGAGGGATGGTGTTCCAAGACCTTCAGAGGCTGTCCCAGCATAGCTACTCTAAAACTGCCTATGAAAGCGATCCAGCCAGGAGAAAGCTTTCAGACCAGTTCCAGCTTAGGTTTTGTTTTTTTTTCCATGTCCTGTGATCACATGTATTGCGTCTTCAGTATTAGAGTCTTAATGTCAGTTTCTCTGGAGAACAATGAGGAGCATTGGCAAAAGCCTATATTGTTTGGGGGACCTTTGAGACTTCTCTGATCAACAACTTATCAGGAAGCATTATATGCCTGTTACTTCTACTATTGTTTAATTGCCGCTGGCTTCCAGGTGGATCAATACAGAGAATTTTTGTTTTGCTCCATCTTCCTTTCTCTGTGTTTCTGTGTATAGGGAATGTCTGTTCTTATTTTGTGTGTGTGTGTGTGTGTGTGTGTGTGTGTGTGTGTGTGTGGTGGGGGGAGGGCACTGTATGTCCCGTGGCGGATGAAGGGTGATTTTGGGATCATCCTGAATTGCTTGTATGTTCTTTTTGCTTCATTTTGGGATTTCCCAGACTCTGCCTTTCAAGCCAGAAGTATAAGCTGCCACCTGTCATTTTTACATGGGTCCTGGGATCTGAACTCAGGACCTTCTGCTGTGAGGCAGAGTCTTAACCCCTGAGCCATCTCTCCAGACCTGTTCTTGCTGTTTTTTTTTTTAACTAAAATGTTTTTTGACATTTCAATAATATAGGTTTCTATCTAATTGTATCTTGCAATCTTAGGGGTTTTGCTTATTTCCTCAACCTACTTCTCTGTTTTGATATTGGAAATAAATGCTGCCTTTCTCTTGTGTAAATTTGCTGGTGTTTTCTGGGGTGGTACTTAGAAGGGATAATCCAAAGAAATGTTGCATTTTAGGGTTTAACGAATGCCGCTAAGGTAACCCCAGGACCAGCTTGGATTTCTGGCAGCAGAATGTTGCTTCCATCATTACATTTTGTCTATTGCAAAGTGGAGTCTAGTGGTTCATTTCCCATCATTCTGCAGCGGTGGGGAGCTCTCCTCCAGCACTAGTGTCTGTGTGAGTTGTCAGATAGCTGGACCATGTTCTCTACTCTGCTCCTGCCTTGTCTTGCAAGGAAGGTTTTATAAAAGTGGGTCACAGATCACAAGACAAGCCTATAGTAGTCACTCTGCATTGGTGCCAATAAATTCACGACCAAACAAATGGCTTCAGGGAGCAAGGAGTTTTATTCTGGCTTACAATTCTTAGTTACAGTTCCTTGTCCAGCTCGACAGAAGAGCTGAGGAACTGGCTGTACCACATGCACAAGACTCTGATAGAGAAACAACCCTCACTTGTCAGACCAGCATGTCTGGCCAAGTATACAGAAGAATGCCAACTTCCCTAGCCAGGTCCCTCCTAGACTACTGGGGAGATTGAGGCCATTGAGAGACACTCTGAAGAAAATAAAAGTGAATGGCACTTGAAGTTGTCCTCTGGCCTCAACACATTTGTATAAAACACGTGTGCACTAGTGTTCCTCCCCCCCCCCAATGCACACAGAAAAGGCATTTGTACCGTGCTCTCTTGTTAATACAGTATGGAGACAGTTATTTTCCACTGGGACTAAAATATAAGTTGGTCTCATTTGTCAGGGTGGTGGCATGTCCTTATAGTAGTGTTGGCAGGAGCGTATACTCACTGTGTCAGTGAGGGACATTGGACGACCACTGAGATTGGCAGGCCTCATAATGACCTCATCAAGGTCCTAAGAATCAGTCATGCTGGCACCTTCCTGGCACAGGGCCTGAAGACCTCTCTGATCCAGTCACAGTACTGATGACTTGCCCTTGTGAGGCAGAGGCAGCTGTTCTACCCCAGCCTGAGGAATCGTACTTCATCCCATTTAGCCAGTCCCAGTAACTGGAAAGCTCTTAGTCCTGCTATTGACAGAAAATGTTAATGTCTATTAGGGATGGACAGGTCTTAATTTCTTGCTTCAGGAGTAATCATTGGATGCTAAATTACCCAACTCTGTTTTGCACATCATTAATTCTGACTTTGAGCAGGCGCTTAAACCACTAGAGCTTAACCGAAATGGAGATTCAGGAAATCATAACACAATGATAGAATTTAAGTTCTAGAAGAGAAGGTGCAGGTCACTGTCCAATCCCTTCACTTGTACAGATCTGGAAGCTGAGGCCGGACGGAAGGCTTGAGGATGAGGAGTAGTCCAGCATACTTCTTAGAGACCTGTCTGAATCCAAGATTTGATTACTGTGCTGTTAACTACTTCTTGCCATTGGGGTTTTACGTTGCCGCTTGAGCCAGACTGTGTTAGCTTCATTGATTGATAGAGCGTGGGCTCGCCAGGCAGTGAGCGTTACTGTTAGATGTATCAGGAGCCGATACTGCTGACCGGGTGCTGGAGCCTGCTGGGGTCAGCCGGTTCATTTTTCATTGTCTCCCCTTGGCTTCGTGGCAGGTCATAGGAGGTGGTATTGAGTGATTACTTACCTGAAACACACCTGGATGTATCTGTGCGCCTGACCTCTGGGACTGGTCTGTGCTTTGGGGCATGGCATGATGGAATGCAAGATCTGTGGACACAGTCCTGTCCGGGGGCCACCCAGCCCCCGCCTCTGTGCGTGCTTCTTCCCTCCTCTGGTGTGTTTGCTGAGCAAGAAGTGTGCTGCTTTCAAAGTCAGAGAAGCAAAGATTTCACATTGTAGAAAGTGGGATTTAAGAAGGCGGCTGTTTTTTATTTACTTTTTTTCTTCTCTACAAGGAAGATATAATTACTTGAACATTCTTTGCTGATTCCTCAGTGGCTCCAGATCTCCACATCCTGCTGTTACATTTTAGCCTCTCAAACTAAATGCTGGGTGTCTCCAGGGTCTCTGGGCAGCCTCCTCCTTGTCTAAGGCTCGTGCTGCCTTCTCTGCTCTGCATAAAGGCAACTGAACGCTGCGATCCCTTGTGCATATTTACCTGCGTCCAGTTTCTCATCTTAGTGAAATCTGTAGCATTCGACCTTCTGTATCCACTTTATTTCAACTAGCAGGTGTTCCAAGTTCATCCATGTTGCTGCTAATAGCAAGTGTTCATTTACTTTGCATTGTTACTGATAAATTCATGACCAAACAGCTTAAGGGAACAAGAGATTTTATTCTGGTTTAGGATTCTTGATTACATTTCCTTGTCCAGTTTGGCAAGAGTCCATAACAACACCAGGGGCCGACAGAGCTGGCCACACCGTGCCTGTATATCCACAGTCCTGCTGCGAGAGGAACAGTCCTTACTTACCAGACCAGCATGTCCGACCAACTACACAACAGGATGCCAATCTCTTAACCAGCTCCCTCCATCTTACTCACCTGCCTAGGCCATCGTGGCCTGCTAGTGTCATTTTTAGAGGGCAAACCTGTGATGCGTGATGCCTTGGCTTCCAGGACATCCTGTATAGCAATACCACGCCTGTCTGGACAGGAACTCAGCACCAGCCGGTAAATGTGAAGGGGAGGGCTTAAAGCAGAGCAGGCGAGTGTGCGGTGGGACCAGTGGCCCGCTTCACGGAGCTGTGGCTGATGCAGGTCCTGCCTCTGACACTCAGCAGGTGTGTGTCCTTGGGCACGTGAATCACCCTCTCTGAGTTTCAATTTTTCAAAGCCGTCAAAGGAGGATTTTAACGACCGCCTCCCAGAAGGTTTTGGTGAAGATGAGAGATAAAGCAGGATGCTGAGAACACAATAGGGGCAATTATGACGGATAATTATGCTAATAAATAACGTGGGCTGCACCTCCTTCCCAAGCCTGCTCTCCTAAGTCAGCACTTACCGCTGCCGGTCAGCTGGGGCCCAGCCTTCCCGAGGTTTCTCTCTCCAGCCCCTGTACTTGCTATCCACCCTCATTAAAGGGGCAGGACCCTCCCCCAGCTCTTGAGAGGGGCCCCGGGCTGCCGTTCTCTAGCTTCATGGTTTCCAGCTTCTTGTCTATCACACTTATTACTACAATAAGAATAGTGTTCTTAGCCTTTCTTATTCAGTTTTGACACAGAAGTGCTTTTTAAGTAAGTGACCTTGTTTTGAAAAAAAAAATTCCACCCATTAACTGCTAAGCACAGTAGATCCTACTGATGTTTGTGCTTTTTTTCTTTAAAGCTCTCCAGTTTATCCGCATCAGTATTATAACTAGAAGTATTTCCAAGTGAAATAATTTGAAAGTTTAGTTGATTAATTTCTCGAGCAGATAATCTAGAACCCTGAAGTCTCGTTAAAACACTAGCCAAACTGAGAACTGCTGTGAGAGAAGTTAATTGGTGGTAATGTGTGTTCTTTAAATGGCAGCCTGCTGCATGGGCATGAAGGGCTGGCTGCGTTCTAAGCTCCTGGAAGTCAGCGTGAAGGAAAACTGATGGTCACGTGTCACTTAAGTGATTTCACTAAGTCGTTTGGGAGGGCTGACACTGGTTCCAGACTAGAGACAGACTGGGTACAGTCCAAAGTATTGTATGGTCAGGTAAATTACAGAAGCCTGATAGTCTGGGGGTGTAGCACATACCTGTAATCCCAGTACTTCAGGGCTGAGGCAGGAGGATTGCTGTGAGTTTGAGGCCAGCCTGACTACCTAGTAAGATCCACAGATACTTAAGGATACCCAGTCTCAAAACACCAAAGCAAAACCTGATGTAGGAAAAGTGCAACTGACTTGTCCATTGACAGCAGCACATTCTGTGGACAGAGAGGTGTGGTGGATGCTTTGGAGGTTTGGCATTTCTTGTGTCTAAAGCTTCCTCTGCAGCATGCGGGTCGGCAGCTTGGAGCCTGCCTGTACTCCTGGGTGAGTTTAACGGGGTGCTTTTCTTCAAAGAGCTCCACACTAAAATGGAATGGAACAGTTTCTGGAAAAGAGAATGAGTGCGATGATGTCACTTGACAGAGGGGAGAGTCACAGGAGAGGCCCAGGGCCCACAGGATACTTGCGAACTGGACAGAGGCACAGAGACAAGGACACATAAAGATCAAGCAAGCAGAACAAGCTACCTGGGTCAGTTCCAAAGACCACGCGGTGTATCTGAAGCTCCTGTTTGCATGCTTTCTCCTACGGGAAGGGGCTGGTATCATTGGAAGGCTTGTTCGAGTCAACAGGCTGTTCTGCTGTATCTAATTAACATTGCTTTAACATTGTTTGCTTAAGGGGTTGTAGGAAGCAAGGTTCGGAACTATTTGGTGGTTGTCTGAGGACATGTCACTAATAAGCTGACCAAATATGATCCCAAATGTGTTTGAAAACAGGCATTTTCTTGTGAGCCCAGCAACTCATTTCATTCACAGCTATGCCCTCTGTTTCTAGAAGAGTGTGGGCCCCAGACCAGATGCTCAGCAAATGTCGTCTGAACCAAGAAGCCAAATGCACTACACTGCATTCTTAGGAAGTTTTAGCTTGTTCTGTAGGTGGATTAGGAAACAAACCGGATAGAAGTCGGTGGCATGACATTCACAAAGCATTCTGTTCCTCACGGAGTCTCGTCGTCCAACACCTGAGATAAAAGGGCCTAAAATTTATACTCTAAGACCTATGTTGTCATCAAAAGGTCGGGTAGTGCACAGACCTGACAACTGTGCAATTTGGCATTTCTCGCTCCCAGGAAGTGGGCAGCATATTTCCATGAGCAAACCGGTCCCCTCTGAGGTGAGCTGATGACTGCAGCCTGGGGGAGCTGGTCGTCCTTTGTGATGTGCTTGCCTGCCGTCCAGCACTTTGCCAAGGCAGGCTGTTAGTGCTGGACTTTCATTCTCGATTTCAAATTATAGATTTAATTACAGTCTTCACTGAAGATGAACCAAGTGTGAAAATACCTGATCTCCTTGGAATGTGGGACTGGGGAGGAGTGTGGGGGTTGAAGCCAATGCCTAGACATTTAAATACTTTTTCAACAGTAGCATTAGGGGTAAAATTAATTGTGACCACATGCTGGCCTGCTGGTTAGCTGGAGGCAGTGAAATTTATATGCATGCTGTTGATCATTATTTAAAGCCGACCATTTTATGTGCTTGTTTTGCCTTACAAGATATTCTGTTAATAAGGATAGAGACTTAAGTTTAAACAGACATCTTCACTATATTTGTATATAATAATTTTATAGATCTTTGCTATTTGTGTATAACTATTTTATAGACTGTCACACTATCATTTTTAAAAATTTTTTTCTTTTGGAGTTTCATATATGAGTACAATGAATTCGCATCATTTCATTCCTTGTTACCCAATCCCATCCTCCCCTTTTTCCCACTAAAAACTTCTCTACTGGTCTCCCAATTTTACATCTTCCTAGTGGCACAATGTCATTCTGTGTGTGTGTGTGTGTGTGTGTGTGTGTGTGAACAATTCATACCCATCATTGCACTGAGTTTTAGGTATGTCTATTGAACCAATCTCACTTTGACTCATATTGTGTACAACTTTGATCAGTCAGTCACTCAGTCAGCTTGTAACAAATTTATAAAAACTTCATCTAATGGCCACAATATTTCCCAAGTTACTGATAGTGATGAGCCTCCTTTATAATGGAGAAAAAAACATGTCTATCTGGAGAGACTAGATAAGGAGACTGGATGCTAACAGGTAGGCGCAAGTTATCAGGGGCCAGAATTGAAATGGGTTTCATTGCAGTAGAAGAGAGGAAGGGAGGTATTGCATGATTATCAGGAAAGCAGGACTTTGACAATTACTCAGGTGTGGAAAGCAGGGGGAGGCTCCTGATAACACCAAGACTAGAGTCTGAGCAGGTTAGTAGGGTTAGTGAGACCAGTAAAAGTCGGGATGGAGGAGTGGGGGAGGGCATGTTTTAGGGCGAGTGCTGGCAGAAAGCCTATCTGGGCAGAGGTGGCTAGTAGACAGTTCACACATGGAAATCAGAGATAGCAAGTACACAGCTGTTTTTATCAAAGCCTTGTAAGACGAGGAGCCAGCACCACGGTGTGGAGGGGTCAGTACTGGGGTTGAGTTGAAGAAGAAATGGTCCCCAGAGAGAACTCCTAAGGATCTAAACCCTGGGGCCTGAGTACAAGGGAGCGAATGATGCTGCGTCCCTGCTCATGGGGGGAAAGGGACCAGAGCAGGCTGTTGGCTTTGGTGAGCAGCGAGTGGGCTCAAGGGACTCTGCTAGGCCTTAGGCAGTCCCAGTTTTCCAGGTTTGGGGAGAGACTGCATGAAGTCGACTCTTCAGTTGAATTAGGGGTTAAAAAATAGACAGGACTGTAGGATAGAGTTGGGGAGGAGGGAAGAAGTAGAGGAAAAGACAGTCATTAAAATATCAAAGACCTGATCTACACACACACACACACACACACACACACACCATGAAATTAGAAGAGACTCTTTGCAAAGAAGGAACCATTAGGAAGGAGGGTGACAAGAAAGGTGACCAGGGTGTAACTCTCAGCAAAATATCAGACAGGCTATGCTGATTCCTCCAGATAAGGATGGCAAACTCCCAGATAAAAAAAACAGTGGAAACCCTATTACAAGCAGAAATAGATGCGCAAAACTCACCACCACCACCACCGCCACCACCCAAAGGGAAAAGAGGGAAGAAATGATTCTGGGGCACCTCCTCTGGTCAGAAATGGTGGTGTCCTTCATTCATCTGCTTTGGAGGATGGCTTTCTTTTCCTTCTCAATAAACATCTTCCCATGGAAAAGAGAAAAAAAAAAAAAGAGAGAGAGAGAAGCTAGTTCTGTGGGCACACCCATCACATTGGTTGTTGTTTCTCAACAACAAACAAGAATAAGCATGGGGAAGTTGTGCTCCTCGACCTTGCTTGTGGGGTGGAACATGGCATAGCCCCTACGCGTGGTGTATGGCATTTCTTTTACAAATCACCGAAGGTCCCGCATATCTTCTGGGGTTGTTTGCCAAAGAGTAAAAAGCAGGCCCGGAAGAGATGTTCACGAAGCTATTTGTACAAGTGCAGCACTATTCATAAGAATCCAGTAGTAGATACAACCCAGGGGACAGCAGTGGATGACCAGTGAACAAGACGTATATTCAGCAGTAACGTATTATTCGCCCTTTAAAAGGAAGCGGTGACGCACGCGCTAACGCAAATGAACTTTGAGTACATGTGCCAAGTAACACAGCCCAAGATCTGACCTCACGTGGGTGCCTGGAGTGGTCAAGGTCACAGGCACAGAGAGTGGAAGGGGTGCCGAGCAAACGATGGCGTGTTGCTTCCCTTCAGAAGGTAGAAATGTTCTGGAGAGGGTCAGGTACTTGCTGCCTTCCTTGCTGCCTAATTGTACACTTAGAAATGGTAAGTTTTATTTTATGTCTATTTTACTCTCCCAATGAAAAAGAGTAGAACCCAGAGAACTGGGAAGGAAGAGAGAGAGAGAGAGAGAGAGAGAGAGAGAGAAGTTTGTGAACCCAGAGGAGAGATGAAGTGAGAAATGGTGCCGTGAGCGAGGTGACTAGCCGGGTCCCTGCTCACCTGCCTCCATGAGTTCAAGTTCCGTTGCCTGTGACCCTGCCTAGGAACCTCC
The DNA here is from genome assembly GCA_023101885.1 of Typhlomys cinereus. Classification (NCBI taxonomy): domain Eukaryota; kingdom Metazoa; phylum Chordata; class Mammalia; order Rodentia; family Platacanthomyidae; genus Typhlomys; species Typhlomys cinereus. The sequence continues at coordinate 1,519,500 of JALPQD010000086.1, forward strand.
TGCCTGGAGACCACCTGAGCTTTACTCTGGGAACCCCCTTAAAGGAAGAACCACAATAACATTTGGCTTTGGATGGGGAGAGAAAAAGCAGCATGCTTGTTTATTTTATGGCAACAGCAGTGACCAATGGACTCAAGCGTTCTGGGTCAGACCAGTGCCCCTGAGGTAACGCCCCAGCCCCACCTGTCCTTGAAGTCCTAAAATTAAGTGCCAACCCTGAATGTGGGCTGGCTTCTCTGGAAACAATTAACACTACCACGGGTGCCTGGAGAGGGGAGGCACCGTAACATTCTTGGAATGTCTTGTGTTACCCACCATTAAACCTCTTCAGGGTTAAAGTCCTTTCTTGGGAGCTAATTGGGCAAAAATAAATTTACACAAAAGAACATTTTAATATATTTTAAGATTCTGCACTTGTATAAAATGAAATCTCTTTGGACAAATATAGGGTCTGCTAGGATTGTGTGTGTGTCTGTTCACCCTTGCTGCAAGTCTTTCTGTAGCACTGTGCTTGCCTTATAATATGCCTACATTACTGTGTTGTGTAAATTAACAAGTGCAACTTTGACTAGGCCTCACCTGCCTGTGTGGACATATCTGAAGTTTTCTGTCCTGGTTTCAGCTGCTCGCATAGTTTTTACAGGTGTCCTGGTGTTTACCATCATTAGGCGAATGAGAGAAAAATCCTGATAATTACCAGCAATGCTCCTTAGAAAGGAGCAGAGGAAACGCCACTGAGTGTTACCACCCGTGCTGATGAGGATTTGCATCTTGCAGTAGATATGCTAGGAGCTCCTTTTAGAAAGGAGTCTCCTGTGAAGTCCCGCGCCAGCTCTTAGTGGGGTACTTGAATCCTGCTGTTTATTTTCAGATTATCAGCTGCAAATTCCATACAAGTTGTGCTTGAGAAATTCTCGTGAAATAATTTTTTCTTATAGCCACTTAATTACAAGTCGTCAGAGTATTTTTCCTGAACAACATCCATATCCGCGAAGCTTGAGGTCTCAAATGTTAGTTTGTATGTCTTTTCTTTTTGTTACTGTTTTTTACGTTTATTTATATTATTATCCCTTGAGCCATATCACTGGCCTTGATCAGTATATTTTCTTAAGAATATATAAGTCCACAGTGAAAGGCTGACCAAAGGCCAGTCTGGATTAAGAAAGCTAAGCTCATTTGAGACCGGGCTAGAAGGTAAGACGTGTTATATCCAGCTCTGTGTACAGAGGGGGAGAGTAAGACCTGAGCAGGGACTCGTCCGCAGTCTTCAGATCATTAGAGATAGTAGATGGGCCGCCTTCAAAGCCACCCGCATCTAACCTCCAACAGCTGGTATCAGAGCAGGTCTCATTCTGCCAGGAATTGTAGAGAAGGAACTGATAAGGAACTTAATACATTTGGCACGTTAAAGTCTGTGGCCAACGTCCCCAAATTAAAGATAGGCTCAAAAAAAAGATTATTCTTGCCTTCAAATTTTTCATAAGTGAGGGACGGATTGCTGTGTGTGTGTGTGTGTGTGTGTGTGTGTGTGTCAGAGAGCACTGTGTATCCCTGTTGAGGTCCAAGGTTGACTTCAGGAATCATCCTGGATTTCTCTACGTCCTTTTTGCTTTGCTCTGGAGTTTTCCAGGGTCTGCTTTTCAGGGCCAGAAGTGCAGGCCACCACCACTTCAACCTGGCTTTTTTACTTGGGAGCTGGGATCAAATTCAGGTCTTTCTGCTTGCAAGGCAGAGACTTAACCCCTGAGCCATCTCTGCAGCCCTCCCTACCTCCTTAGACGTTAGAGCTAACGAGGGATCTGTATCTAAGGGAGGCAGAAGCTGTCCAGTTCTGTGGCTTAAGTGTGGGCTCCAGATGAAGACAACGTGAATTCCCAGTGCCGATTTCTCTTACGTGGTCATGTCTGGGCTGAAGAGGTGGTTTAGGGGGTAAGACTCTGCCTTGAAAGCAGAAGGACCTGAGTTCAGCTTCCAGATCCCATGTAAAAATGCCAGGCAGCAGGGCCACAGCCTGCACTTTGGGCCCTAGTGAACTGAGCCTGGGAATTCTCAGAGCAAAGCAGAAGTAAGTAGAAGGAACTCAGGATGACTTGGTGCTTTGCAGGGACACACAGTGCCCCCTCACACACACACACACACACACACAGAAAAAAAAATTTAAAGGCCATGTTTGTGTGTCCCACAGTGAACAAACCTCCAAATTTGAGATTTGCTTCTGGCCCTTTTTCAAACATAAGAATCTTTCTTCTGTAAAGACTCTGAGATGTAAACAGCCAGGAAACAAAAAAAAGGGAAAATATTTATTGATTAACTATTACCCCAGTAGCCTTCACAGACACCTCTCTTAGTTCCATTTCACAGATGAGAAAGACATCATCCAGAGTGCTTAGGCCAGTTTCTAGGGTAACATAGGAGATTTCTTCGAATTCTGGTTTGTGGTTATAGTTTGGGAGAGGAGAGATAAGACTGTGAGGATGCTGCAGGAGTGTTACATCAAAAAGTAGTAACAGACACTCTGTTAAGGTTTGAGATGGAGCGTATCTTGGCAAAAATGTAATTTTAGGGCTACTTGGAATGCTGGATTGTGTGTGTCGCCAGGTGCTGCCTCCCTCGATGACCCAAGGCAATTGAAACAATATTAATGAGTCAACCCTGGATGTGAACACTTGCTCATTTCCGATGGGGTTTAGGAAGAAATGTCACCGAGAGAAAGTCCCTATTACTGATGGCAGCTGGGGGTACAGGGAGCAGCCGGCAGCATGGCCACTGCTAATGGGACGTGAGCAGTTCAGGAAGTGGAAAGGGCCTGGCGGTACAGGCCTGTGATCCAATTGCTCAGCAGCCCAGAGGCCAAGGCACGCGGACAGCAAGTTCAAGGCCAGCCTGGGCAGCTTAGGGAGATACTTTTAAATGAGAAGTAAAAATAGGGGTGCGAGTGTAGCTTAGTAGTAGAGTTCTTGCCTAGCTAGCATGAACGAGACCCTGGATTCAGTTCCTAGTACTCAAGGGAACGATTGAAACGATCAGGGCAGAAGCGTTGTCAGTGAGCACGTTGCTTATTCGCAAGCGATGGCGGTGACCTGTGAACAGGGAATGCAGGGGACCCAGCAACTGCCATGATGGGGTCCTCAAACCAGCTCACTTCTCTGGTGTTATATTAAAAAAGAAAAAAAAAAGGATTTTTCCCTTTTGTGTATCACTGAACTCAAGTAGAAGAGCAAGTCCACAGCACAGCAGGATGGGCTGTGAGCTTAGGTTGGCAGACCCTCGAAGAATGCTGTCCTGGCATGTGCCAGACAGGCATTTGAGTGGCCTGCATTTATTTGGAGAACTCAGGAGTTGTTCTGCCTTCTTGTGAATTGTGTATGCATGTTCATGTATGTGGAATTCACAGGGAAAGCAATCTGCTGGAGGCTGCATACTTGTTTCTTTCCCGTTGTAAGCTCACTCTCATTTTAACATACCATACTTCCCAGTGCTTGCAAAGTTTGGAGTAGCTGGAAGAGGAAGAAGCCCTGGTTAAGTTCCTGATTCCATCTCTTTACTTTGGCTTCGCTGCTTTTCATCAACGCACCCAGCGCAGAGCTGGCTCCTTGTAAAACAGGCCCCAAAGTTTAGAGCTGACAGTTAAGATTCAGTTTTACGGCAGGCCCTGCCCAACACAGTCTTCTCTCTCTTGTCACCATGCTTTAATTCCACTTAGGGGGAAACACACTTAATTGTTTCCAAGATTATTACTTTTTTAAAGTAAATTTCTAGTAAATGGGGAGATTAATAATGGGCTATTTTTTTCTCAGCTTGTGGTTTCTAATTACATCAGTTACAGCTCAGCCTTCCTCTTAACTAGAGTGCAGGCATGAACTGGAAAAGAATGAGCTAATCCTGATAGATCAGGTGGAATAAAGATCCCCATTCATATCTTTACCTTTTATCCCTTGTTCTGAGTGCCAAGAATTAATGCTGTTTGAAAGTACAAACTGGTCTTGCCAAGCTCCGGCGGCTGAGATAATCCTAATTATTTTCACTGTTAGTGAGAAGGGCTCCCTCTGGAAGAACGTGCTGTTGTGAAACATTAAATATCTGCCGAGTGGTATTGATTGGACCACTGTCTTATTTCCAAACACCACGGTTATCATGAAGCGGAAGAATCTGTTGTTTAAGGCATTTTCACAGTTTTTCGCCAGACTCCCCGAAGTCTACAAAGAGGCAGCACCTCTGTTCCCCTTGGCAGTGGCGCCCAGGTGAAGAGTGGGGAGCGCAGCCTGCATTTTATTTGTTCGGCATTTCTTAGAAGGAGTTTAATAGGATTCAATGTATAGAACAAAAACTTTTTTTTTCCCTCCAGTGTGTGTTTTCTCACATGGCTGGAAAAGAATTATTCGTTCTAGTCCATCGACTTCCAGCAGATCATTCGAGTTAAAAGTCAGGGGTCTTCGCAATGTCAAAAGATGGAGTGACTAGCTGGGCATGGTTTTGATTTATTTCTTAGAGAGTTTTTATGTTTTGTTTTTAGTGTGTTCTTTTAAATTTATCTGTTTATTTATTGGTAGTATATAATGCTTCTCACAAAAATATGCATTAATGATTGAATGACATCACCAAAAATCTTCTGAAGTATCTCTCCCACACTGTGAGAATAGTGATGCTTTTGTTTTTAAATCATCATAGAAGAAAGAAAGGTCCCTTAGGTGCTGGGCTAAATCAGATGAGAGGAAGCAGGTACTAACCTGGTTCATACCAGGGCCAGTCTTCTGTGCCAACCTCCCTTTCTTAACTAGAGAGGAAGCAGGTACTAGACCTGCTGGTTCACACTGGTTCAGCCTCCTTCGCTGAACCTCCTTCCTGAAACACAAGATTTTCCTCCTCTTTCTCTCTCTCTGGGCTCTGGAATCATTTCTCCCAGTTTTGCGAATGACAGGCAGTGATGGGGAAGACACAACCCTTAATTGGTGTTTCTGTGAACACTTCCTACCCTCCCTCACCCCCCCCACCACAGTGCTCTCTCCTCCCCCCAAGCGCAGGAGCAAAGCTAGCAAAGCCCTAACATCTCCACTGAGGCAAATAGCTGCGTGCCCAGCATCTCTGGGCCAATTATTCTTTCTTTCTTTGGAGCTATTCCCCAGAGCGGAATTACCAGGTCAGAGGGGATGAAGAGTTTTACGGTTCTTATAACATGTCACTAGACTGCTGTCCAGAAAAATTGAACCAATTTCTAGCTAGCTGTGTCCTCCTAGTGCCACTCAGTTAGCAGCGAGGTTACCAAATAATGCAAGTAAGCCTTTCAGGGTGAAATTAGCACTGTGCAGAGCCCATAAAAGTCAAGTTAAAAAGGAGGGAAAAAAGATTTTGAGTTTTTGAACATCTAATTGCTATTAAATATTTTAATGATGTCGCAGTAACACGGATGGGATGCTTTGAAGGACAACATTTAAGAATGGCAATAAAATGCATTTCACATTGTCACTAAAAAACAATACCAAGTCTATAAATGCTTGGAACTTTCTGAGATGCTATACAGAATGAATTAATAGTCTTCAACTTCAATGCCTCTTTTTTAAAGAGTACTAAGCTAACTAAAAAATAACATGGCTTTAAGTTTTTGAGTGGAGAAAGTCTTTTAAAAAATACAGGTGCTTTCAAAACAGGTTGAGTTCATTTATTTACCTCTTTTCTGGAGAGCAGTCACGCGGCAAGTTTGTTCGGAGGCTCCCTAGTCTAGGCAGGTAGCACATTCTTGGTGTCTTTGCGGTGGTCCTGAGTCCACAGGTACTTTTCAAGAGAATCCGAAGCAACTGGGAGCAAAAAGGAGGCTATTCTACAAATTCTTTCCTTTTGCAAAATTCCGACTCTTTCCCCTTCTTAGTTCTAAACTGTCTGAGCTGGGGGTGGCGTGTCCGTTCCTTGAACTTCTCACTGTAGAGGAAAAAGCAGGCCCACACCTGTGAACCTCTGCACCAGCTAAGCACATCAGGTAGTTTGCTCCCTTAATCTCATACAGAGACTGAGAGATTTCGGTAGCCAAGTGTATGACGGTGCAGGGGCCAGAGCATGCCAGATCCTCTGAGGGCAGTGTTCCTAGTGAATGACTGGAAGGTGAACCAGTAGGCATGGCCTACAGAGAGTTATCCACGGAGGCTCCTCACGGTTTGTCTACAGAGAAAACTTCTGACCCGGTTTGGGATTTGGGTGAAGGCCTGTAGATTAACTCATGGACTCTCCTGTCTGCCCTCAAGATTTGTGTACCAAGAACTCAGCATGTTTGGACATCATTTCCCTGTATACATATTTAAACAGGTACATGTGCATAAAGCATTTTGTACTTGGTGAGAATTTGAAATTCAGGTAACAGCTGAAATGCAGTGAGAAGTCATCGTGCACTGGAGTAATGCAGATGATCTTCAGGCTCCCAGTTGCTTTTTCTTTTGCTTTGTTTGGCTTTACTCTACTTACATATGCACATGCCTAGCGTGACATCTGTAAAAATTCTAGTTAATGACTCCCTCCCTCCCCCCCTTTTAAACTTAGAGATTCCTCTTTTTGCTTTTAAGAAAGTCTAAATAAATATCTTTCATACAAAACTTGTCAGAAAATTTCCTAAATTGCTCTTCAGATTTATTCACTTAATGAATTTTCAGATCATTCCTTTCTCTGCTGGATGCTGAAGTAACTACACCAAACTTTTCTTCTGTCTTGTCTCTATGACCAATGGAGCTTTTAAAGATAATTTGGATGGGCAGAGTGGTTAAAGGTTCATTTTGTAATGGAAGCTCTGTTCTTTTATTTCTGTGTGATTCCACTAGCTGCACCAAATCTTTCCCCAACCCATAACAAGCATAGTGTTCTCTTGTAAAGAGGTCTCTTTTCAGCACAGTAATATACCTTATTAAATTCTAAACATAATAAGTATTGATGGCAAACACATCAGAACCCAGTACAGCTTCTACTATGATTTAGTTCTCTACAAATGACTTCAGCACTCAGCTCCCAATGCATTTTGCTAATTACATCATAGATTTCCCTATTGATGAACACAAGCTGAATTAACACAGGAGCACTAATGTACCCTTTCACCATTATTGTTGTACAAGAAGCCGTGGCAGATGCTGGCAGTTAGTTACACAAACATTAGTATTAACGATTGGCCATTTGGAATTGGTGACAAACTACTGCCCGGCAGAATCCTGAGGCTGAAACCAATCAGGAAGTTAATGAGGAGAGAAATTACCACTGCAGCTTCCCCTTAATTACATTCACACTAGGCATGAAGGGAGTTCTGGGGGTGGATCTCAACTCTGCTAAGGTTAAGGAGGTCAGAGACCCTTTTGCTTAAATTTTGTATCTACTGTGGCTTCTAAGGTTGCAAAAAATCATTGGGTCCATTATTTTGCATGCTTCATATTTAATGTCTGTTTCCCAGTGGACTTTTTTTTAACATCCCTAGCTTTGTTTTCAAAATCTTACAGTGTGATATAATTCAATTTATCTTTTTCCATGACCCCCCAACACTTGCTAGTTTTTTTAATCTTTGTAAAGTTATGCCTGCTGATAGCCACCCTTACCCCCACCTCCAGTACACACACACACACACACACACACACACACACACACCACACCACACCACACCACACCACACCACACCTACTCACA